>CM060961.1:204847408-206309908 GCA_030765045.1 Tenodera sinensis
CCAAAGCACACCATAAAATATAGTACCTTAAATATCGGCGATTATCTGTGAGTTTTCAAGATGTACGATAACCCTGGAAAAGACTACTTAAATGCAACGCGATATTTCTAAAATTCCTGAGTAAATATCGTCCCGTTGCAACATAAATACGAGGTATGAGTCCACGTGGTGTTTGTTTTGTGTTAGTCACAGGTGATAACTTCAGGTTATCGCGGAGTGATACAAGGGGCGGATCTAAGGCTGGATGGAGTATAAGTTTAATGCCTTTCAAGGATGCGACACGAATACTTTAGAGAAAATTTCTCCACCCTAAACTACCCTTTACTTGGAAAATTTTTCGAAAATTTTGATTTTCTTGAAAATGGCCCCAACCATTAAAATACCACAGGTGACTTTTGCATAACTGGCAAACCGTAAGAGATAGACCAAGTCTTACTCCAGAAAAAATGTAGATCTTGCTAAAATACACACTTTATGTCTGAATAAATGTTTTTGTAGAATTAACCATTTCGGAGATATGCCTTGTTATTTGTGTGAGTTTTGGAGAACTTTCACTTCTGTCAAATATAACATAGTTATTCAATTTTATATGTTAATCGTGCAAAGAGAACGGAATTTCAAAGCTTTAAAAGATTTTAATATTAATATTGTTCAAGGCCTACTGTATTCCCATATTCCCCTTGTACCTACAAGGAAATAGGCAATAAGATACTTTCTGCAAATGTTTATCTCAACTAACACGAAGAAGATTAAGAGTTTGTAAGAATGGTTAGTACAAGAGTAGAGAAAGTCATGTGAGAGCAACACATCAGTTTTTTAACGTTGAATTACAAACAGAACATATATTAAACAAATATTTCTTAAAAGATTACATAATACAGTACCAATAACGATCTTTATGTGACAATTTACAGAAGTTCATCACATCCTAAACAAAATCAGTAAACAAATAAATTAAATATGACGAATATTGTAATATTTATGGCTATGGCATTTAATTATTGACACAACACTTATAAAAGCTAGCGTCTTTACTCATCTACAGTATTGTGCCCCGCATTTGGGAGATCGTGAGTTCGACTCCCGTGATCGACCTGACGCATGGATTTTTTGGGTTTCCCAGGGTCGCTACGCGAATGCTGGAAAGGATAGTTATACCCATCGATTTTCCGGCTCCTCCATGTCACCTTACCTCGTGTTTCATTTCCCCATACGTCCTAGCTGGCTGTTTCAGGATTCTAAGTGTCGGCGGGAGTTTCGGCAGGTGTATTGCTCTCTGTAAATCCTCCCTCCCCCAGGGGATGTGTAAGCCCGCAGGAGGAAGGGGAACCGGTTGTACGAGTCACTAATTTTGTTACAGAAATTGTTTGCTATTATTCTAATAAATTGTAATATATATTGTTAAATTTGTTAAAGTTAATTTTGTTAAAGAAACTTTTATTTTATTATTGTAAATTATATATTGTTAAATCTGTTTAAGTTAATTCTGTTAGAGTTAATTTTGTTAAACAAACTTTTATATTCTCCTGTAATTGCTATAAATTGTAATACCGATGTATTGAAAATAATAAAGAAGTCCAAAGAGTCCAGAGGATGGACTTAAAGGATACATAGTGTCACCGCGCCCGATGCATCTAATTGCCGACAACAGCAGTGTCACCCATCGCATTATTGTCGGCGCTACCGCAAAGGAGCCGAAGGAAAGAGACAGAGAATGGCCGCATTGTTGGGGCGCTTGCCGAAAGAGAGAAAAGGATAGAGGCTACTGGAATCTTCTACTTTGTATCTCACCGCAATAAGTGAACGTTCCTGAAGCTTCCAGAATAGTGCCTGGGAGATATAAATAGCGGTAAAGTGTGAGAAGAGTCAGTCAGACGTATGTGAAGGTTGAGGCGTCGTGCCGACGGAGAAGAGTTAGTTCTTTGCGTTACGAATTCGGAGCCGTGCTGTTGGAGAATCGGAAAAGACTTTCTTGCTGTTGCAACGAGTGTACAAGTTACTGTTTACGGAAATAAAAGTGTTTCTTTATCTCGACTACATCTGTCTTCTTTACTTTTCAACACAACCAAAAAAAAAAAGTTACAATATTTTTAAAAAATGTGTACGACTCGCCACCGGGTAGTTTCAAATCTGTAGTTGTTAGGGACTCTGTCCTCTGCTGTTCTCTCTTATTTCACCTCTAAGCCTCCCCTACCAGGGAAGGTGACATAGGCACAAAAGACTTTCATAGGTTCGGGGTGCTAAGTCTCCCCTTCGACCCTTGTCACAGTGTCATCAGTCATATGTATATTGGATCTCAACCTACAGCTATTAGCATTCTTTTACACACACACACACACACACACACACACACACACACACACATATATATATATATATATATATATATATATATATATATATATATATATATATATATATATAGAGAGAGAGAGAGAGAGAGAGAGAGAGAGAGTTAAACAGGAATGTCATACACCATACTCTTACTACAACTCCACAGAAAATAGTTGAAAGGTGTCAGATCCGGCGACCGTGTTGGTCAAGGGATTTATCCTCCTGTGCCAATCCTCTGATTTGGATATGCGACGTTGAGGTGATTCTGCACGTTTACATGAAAGTGTGGTGGGGCTCAAGTTGGCTATGTACTGGTATGTGTCGCACTGCTGTTAGAACGCGTTACTGTACTAGAAACTACACAAATAACGCAGTAGGATGCGCACCAAGGATCTATCGAAGAGTTTAGCGCATGCGCAGGAACGTTATTATGCTTAGGTCGTTCACCCGCAGTACGCAGGTGGCTAAAGGGTTGCATACCTTCTGTATTAAGATACCAACATGAATGCTAATAAATTGCCACAACCGTTCGTTCCCAAATTTCGACGCTCTCCAGCGTCCAAACCATGCATTTTAGGACAGGGGTTCCTATTTGAAAACCGATCAGTTTGCCATCCCGTGCCACATACTAAGTGTTATCGATGCTTTTACGATACCCTGTGTGTGTGTTTGTGTGTGTGTGTATATATATATATATATATATATATATATATATATATATATATATATATCATTTGGTTTATATATATATATAAACCAAATGATATAAATTAAAATATTATAAACAATCGTTATCAATTGAATAAATAAAGGCCTGCAAGGTTAATTACATTTCCTACTAAGCATACTTCTTACAGCCCTTATATCTATTGTATCCCAGCGTATAAAGAATTACAATTTCATCCATATATGATGCAAACTACCCATCGATTAATTTCCGTGTACACTGTTAACAGACATAATATCTTTGACGGCCTTTCATTCAAATGAGAGGAGGATGACCAATTGCTAAACAAACTTTGGATGCCTAACGAAGCTGATTTTCACCTCAGCGTTTTGTCAATGAATAAAAATCTCGCTATTGGTCAACACAAAATCTCCAGGAGATAATTGAACAACCTCTACGTAGTCAAAAGGTGACGTGGCTCAGTTGGTTAGACATTGGCCTACTGATCCCAAGGTTGCGGGTTCAAACCCGGCCGAGACTGATGGTTTTTAAGTGTGCTTGAAAACCTTAGCTCCATGTCAGTAGACTTACTGGCATGTAAAAGAACTCCTGTGGGACAAAATTCCGGCACACCGCCGACGCTGATGTGATCCTGGCAATTGACAGCGTCGTTAAACAACAAAATAATTAATTATACTTATCAAAGGTTGACAGTATGGTGTACAGTCTCTTCACAAAGGGTTAATTATTCTATTCGCCTGTTGTTCATTTTCAGTCGCTTTCGAACGTAATTCGTACATGCCAATACGACATGTCGCTCGATGGCCATCAATCCGGTTTGCATGTGAAGTAGCTCGCCGCACATTTGACTAGCTCCGACGACCTATGTCAGCTCGTCCTCTCCTTGGCATTGTAATGAAAACTGCAAACGACACGGAATTGTATTCACAATCACTCAGATTAGTTGAACTTACTTGAGAACTTTAAAAAATTGAAATTCTCAAAGTATTTCTTCGAGTTTCACTAAATCAAAATGGAATGAATTTTTTATTTCTAAGCCTGCAAAGTCAATTTACCTAAATGGAATAGCTGATCAAAATGAATGTTCGCAAAATGTAATTAAATTTGATTTAATCAAATCTACTCTCAAAATTCACCGCTTGTTTTTTAACGAAAAAACTGTTTCAAATGCAATAGATGCAGCCGTCAAACGATAGATTCACCACAAACACAATATATTCAAAGTAATCGGAAGTGGCAATTTCCATGCAAAATTGGCAATTTCGATTTTTTCGATTTTTTCGATTTTCGGCTGTTCCTTTGGGCTTTTTCGAATGTTCTTTTTTCTAAACCATCCCAGTATTGGGAACAAAACTAACTAAACCCCGGCGCTACAGCCCATGAAGGGCCAAGGCCTACCGCCCAGCCGCTGCGTCCCCCACCTCTGCCCACTACAGGCGTCATTGGTGAGGTGCAGTACTGGAGGGTGGGACGTGGTCAGCGCCCCGAGCCCTCCCGGCTGGTTATGCGGTCTTCTAGACCTGGGGCCGCTACTTCTCCATCAAGTAGCTCCTCAATTGGTCCCCCCGGGACCTAACGAGGCTGAGTGCACCCCGTGCCAGACCTCCCAGAGGGGATAAAATCCCCATGCTGGTACCGGGGATCGAACCCGGGTCCTCCGCGCCAGAGCTTGGTAACAAAACAAAAAAGAAATTATTCAAATCGGTCGAGCCATTTTCGAGTTCTTGCCAGACTAACGCACGGCAATGTACACACACACACACACACACACACACACACACACACACACACACACACACACACACACACACACACACACACGTGGATAGTTGCTGTGTTGTAGGTAATGTTTGTGCTTTTTTTTCTGTAGTGTTTAACGCCCGCTTTTACTACGTACGGCACCGCAGGCGGTGACACTGACGATAAATGGAATGAAGATGGAGCACCGGTGGAATGAGATGGCGGGGGAAACCAGAAAACCCGGAGGAAACTCGCCCCAGTGCCGCTTCGTCCACCACAAATCTCACATGCGGTTGCCTGGGATCGAACTCGGGCCATTTTGTGCTGTCGCTTGTCGCGTCAGTGACCGTGTTTAAATTACTCAAAGACCTTGTGAAGTCTTAAATAGGTTAAACATGTGTTTAATTATCTGCAACTTGACTGAAGAAGACAACCACCTCTTAATTTTAAATATATAACCATTAAATGAGCATTTTGAAGGCCTTGCAGATCCATTGGCATACGTCTAGAAATAGAAGATTGCCTGGGCAGCCCTTAACGTGTTTTCAAGAATTCAAACAATACTAAAGCTGGTGTTTAAGCTAAATAACATGTTGGGAATATCTCTGATAAAAAAAACAACAACGAAACTGCAAAACCCTACTTATATAGGTAGGTAACCTTGTAACATGGAAACTGCGCACAGGTATTATGTAATGAAAGGATACTATTTCGGTTATTTTGGCATTATTTTAAATGACTAGGAAGCAAGTGAAGGTATTAAATAAGAAATGCTAACAAACACTAAGCGGATATTCACGAGTGTTTGAAATCGATAGACCTTTAAGGATGAGGAATATGCTAAAAATATAGGATATTCTACTGAATAGAAGACAAGATACAAAATATTGCGCACGCAGTTGAAATATAACTTCATATGTGCATTTACGATCTTGTTTTCTTGTGTAATATTTGGAAAAGTTAGATACGTAGTTTTACAAGTTCGCTGGAGCGATGTAAATCATTTCACAAAAATGAATCAAATTGAAAGTTGTAGACCGACTTGGGTCGGCGGACGACAGGCTCTTTACGATCTTCCTCAGGCGTCCTTTTCTAAGGTTGCAGAAACAAGAGGAGACTTATGTACGCCACTTTTGTAAACTTAAAGAGAACGCAACAAACGAAGCAGAAACCGTAATGCAGACCTCGAATATAGCGCCTGTAAATTAATGGCAGAGAGCACGATTATTTTAAAAAGGATTTTCAGTGGAAAGAAAATGACACAGGTCCGGGGGGAGAGAGTGGGGAAAACAATCAGAGAAAATAAGAACGGAGTTGCAGACAAGAACTTGGGAAAAACAAAAGAAAAAGTGAAGAATATGATATGGCAGCGGTAGAGGAGAATCAGCAGCTGGGTGGAAAAGAGATGGGGGAGCAGAGTTATTGGGGAACGATTCCCGAACTGCAATTTGTACCTCATGGAGCCGATGAGCTTAAAAACATATGCTTTTATGTAGCAGCATCGATCGTACAGCCAACTTTTACTATGTAAATATCTCTAGATAGCACTAAGAAATTCAAATCTAGTTCTGAAGCTCGACTTACTCTGCACATGGTAAAAAATCTGATGCATTGCACTCGCATGACCTTTACTGTGTACAAACTATTCTTAGAAGCACTTATTCCACTATCTCAGTGATGTCCAACCTTGTCCCTTGGGAGACTTTACGTAATTACCTGCTATTCCCCATTCCACTCTTTCATTCGGACTGTAGCATTTAGACTCACAAGCAGTCACTATCCAATGACGGACACAAACAAGCGATTCCATGGCAGTTTTTAAGTCATTGAACTTTCTGAGAATATTCTCAGAACACCTCTTCATTCTGGATGAGTTCTGCATAAATGGCAAACAATAAGAGACAGACAAAACCTCACTAAATAAAAAATATGGATCTCGTTAAAACACACAATTTAGGTCAAATATTTTTTTCGAGTGAACTGTTCCCGAGATATTCTTTATTACTTGTTTGAATTTGACAATATTTATACCTTTCTCAAATAGGAATTACTCGTTTTTTCTCTTTATCTCTTGGCCTTGCAAAGAGAACGAAATTCCAAAGGCATTGCATAGCAACCAGCTCTTAAAACATTTCACTGTCGTTTAAAGCCTACTGTGTTCCCATGTTCTCCTTGCGACTACAAGAAAATTAGTAATAAGATACTTTCTGAAAACGCTTATGTGGATTAAAATGAGGTAGATAGAGAAATAAACATTTGCAAGAATTGTGTGTATAAGAGTGAGTATAGCTCTACATATATTTGCGAACAGAGTTTCACCAAGTTGAACTATATTAAAAGTCTGTATCGCAATATGCTACGCGACGATCACTTGGTGTATCTTCTAAGGCTGTATACTTCACTTTGTCACCAAATATTGATTGACTCCTTAAGTGTAAGCAATACCAAACAAGTCATTAATGAACAGATGTTTATCACACAAGATTTGAAAGTGCTTTCGTAGATCAAACGCAACATACACTTAACCAACCCGTCACTGCAACACAATGCACGTTCGAGTGTTAAAGAATGGCAAAGTGGGAGGAGGTAAACCCAACCTCCCCTCTTTCGCAAACGCTGGACATCGCTGCTCTATCTACTTCATGTTGAGATAAATATTTTCAGAAATTATCATAAGTAACATCATAGCAGTCTGACTTAACCGATAAATTCTCGAGAGGAACGAGGGGAAGATAAGACCGTCAAACGATATTTATCTGGGCTATTGTATAAATAAAATATGAATTTAAATGCTATATGGCAAAGATTTGACCAGAAAATGTTAAATTCTATAAAGAATTACATGTATTTCGATCTTCTCTTGTAATAACAGAAAACCATTTGTATTCTCAAATCAATCTCAATTTGTTTTTAACATTTTAATAAATAACCTTTTTTCTGGAAACTACATTAATTATTAAAACAGAAACTGTTAAAAAAAACAGTTGTCACATTGTAAAGGAGTGCTATTTTGATTGTTAATCCATTTTAGTGTGTAATAAATAATTTTTCAGTGATTAATCGGATACAGTTGGCAACATTGAGTAAACAAAAGCATGATCTAATGATAATTTGTACAAAAAAAAAAAAAAAAAAAAAAAAAAGGAATGACCAGGTGATACTTCGTATATGATAATTTAACGCCTCTATGTAAGAAATAATCTTATTGCTTATTTCCTTGTAGGTGCAAGGGGAATATTCACTCTAAGCGATAGTCAAATCTTTTAAAACTGATCGCTATGTGATGGCTTTGAAATTCAATTTCCTTTGGATGACCAATAAATAAAAAGTGAATAGCATATTCCTATTTGAAATAATTATATGTAGGTATTTAAAAATTCAAACCAATAACAAGGAATACCTCCGAAATAGTTTGCTTAAAAACAAGTATTTGAATAAATTGTGTGCTTCAACGAGATCGACTATGGGTGGTATAAGTTTTTGTCTTGTTCCTGCGGTTTACCAGTAATGCAAAAGTCACCCAGAATGAAGAGCACTTCAGAAGATATTGCAAGAAAATTAAAGAATTACCTTCAACTGTCATGAAAAAGGTTTGATCACGTATTTTAATCAAAATTGTTAGTCATTTTGGAGAAAATATATGTTTTGAAAAATGTTCAATGTAAAGAATAATTTGGGGCGGGGAGATTTTTTTCAAAATCTGTGTCACATCATTGTAAGATGCTGAACTTAAAACCAAGTTTAGTTTTTAACCAACCTTGGTTTTGGAGTTATGTTGTTTATTGACGGGCGAGCTGCGCGCACATGCATCTTTTTTTTTCTTTTTTTTTTATATTTATTTTGTTTATTTTTTGTTCATCCTCCGTGATCTAAAGATAACATGCTAACCTCTGGTTCTCGTGGCCGCGGGTTCAAATCCGGCGAAGGACGATGGCCTTTTTTTTTTTTTCGGGCGTAAAGTCTTTAGCATGACTACCTACGTAAGGGAAGTAAAGCCGATGGTCCCGTGTCGTAGATTTACGGCAGGTGAAAAAGAACCTCTGGCCTAAAGAGGCCCATGGGTAAAATTAAATAGTCTTTCACGCCCAACATAGAATGGGACGCTGCAATCCATAGTAGTTAAAGAGCATTCGTAAATAAATTCAATTTCAATATACCTTTATTTAAAAATGTTTTCTAGGGGGCTCAGGAGGGAGGGCAAAATGTATATTTCAGGAAAATTAGGTATTGAGTCTTTGTGAGGAATATGATTCCCGTACTTACTGTATTAATTGAGAAAGTAAAACTCGCGTCAAATTTATTATACAAATACTACTCGTATAAAAATGATTCTTGTAAAAAAACTACGCTACTCATGATAATTGTTTGGCTAAAATGATATCTAAGTAATTAATATAGAATTACAGTTGAACCTGATTTATGTGCACATCAAAGGGGAGAGGGAAGATTACTTATAACTTAGAGTTACTTACAAATGAGATTTAGATAATGCATCATATTTTTTAAAAGAAAGCAACACAGTGTGCTTATGTGTAACATTTTGCAAATAAACATAGAAAAATTATTTTGAACATGGTGCTGCTTTAAAGAAATCAGTTGATTTGGCTTATTTCACTTTTCTTGCATTAAGTGCATACAGCTCATTTTACTGATGACTTTGTTTTCGTTTTCTCTATTCATTATTATTTAAAATAAAATATAAATGGATGTGGGTATTACGAATAATAAACTCTCAACGGATCACCGTGAAAATTGGCACATTCAAGTGTTTTTATGGAGATTTTTATGTTATCCACTGTACTATGCAACGTATTACATTCACATGGTCTCCTCTACCCGCTTTTCTTTTACGCAATGTATGCCTACATATCCTTCACTATACCCTCTTCCACAAACAATTCATACAATTTATTATAGGTATGTTTCAAATAGAAATGCAACGTGATTGGAAAGGGTAGAGTGAGACTGAAAAATTGAATGCTATGGCCGGGATTTGAACCACGGATCTACCTGTTACCATCCGACTACTCTAAACACTAAGCTATCATGGTCAACGTGCCGATATGACATTAAATTCTCCAACTCACTCGCATTATTCCCGGTAAACCACACAAGGTGATCTCAATTTACTTTGAAATTAAATTAAATTATTTTGTTATTTAACGACGCTGTCAATTGCCAAGATCACATCAGCGTCGCCGATGTGCCGGAAGTTCGTCCCGCAGGAGTTCTTTTACATGCCAGTAAATCTACTGACATGGAGCTGTCGTTTTTAAGCACACTTAAAAACCATCGGCCTGGGCCGAGTTTGAACCCACGACCTTGGGGTCAGTAGGCCAGCGTCTAACCAAATGAGCCACCCAGACCGACAATTTACTTTGAGATAACATACCTTAATGGCGACTTACAACGTGTAAGTACTTAGGCCCTGGGCTTCTGGTTTAACCAACACTAAGGTCAATTAATTTAATTAATGTTTTTCACACAATAGCCCAAAAGAGGCATAATCGGTCACGATATAGGTAAATTTAAATTCACATGGAGGTAGTCGTCATAGTTTTGTTGACAATTCACAACATCATCAATGTTAGCGAGGGGCAAGGGGATTGTAGGTTGTACAATGTACAATGTTGTACAATGAAAACAGTTCATTTGTACTTCTCAGACTCACTAGTAAATGTAACTCGGCACTGAGCATGGTTTCTTTACCGACTGCACTTGCACTTGTTCTCTGTTTAGCTTCTCTCCCCATCGAACGCGTTCATATCCTGGCCGACTATGGTTGTATTTGAACTCGTGAACCCACAAAGGAAGTGCCCACGATAGCGTCGCGGTGGTTGTAAGATAACGTGCAGCACGTTTGGTAGCTTGTGTCACCGGATATAAAACTTTTTAGAGCTTGCTTTTCTTAGCTTTGGACTTTGTTAGAACAATAGTATCGAAACTTCAGCACCAGTGAAATACCCACATTGAGCAAAGTAGGCTACATGAATATTGCAGGTGAACGTGGACTTAAACCTTCTTATTCTATTCATATAGACTCTCAAAGTGAAATGACTAGTTTTCCCTATCCCCGTAACTCACCCCGTACGAACTCAGAACATAACTATAGCATCTACATTTAAACCTTATGATGACAATACAAAGAATGTAAACAAGGGTCAAGGGTCACGACGGGCAGGCAAAGATGGCTTGGGAGTGCAGTCTGCAAACGCCAGCTACAGTTTACCGCAGTCTCCGGGCTGAGGTGCGGGGGGGATTACTGATTAGGCACGGATCCGACACCCTACCTCACCCTCCTTGTTTATGACACTAGAAGTTTTTTTTTTATTTTTTTTTTTATTTATTTATTTTTTTTTTATAATAAATGAGTAGCTTTACTAAGGATTGCAAATTCCTGTCAAGGACTTTCTTTTCATTGGCGAACAGTATACGAAGGGATGGAGAGTGGTTTGTTATCTACGAGTCCCTACCTTAAGTCCACTAACAATTCAACTTTATTTCTTTCGTCCTGAGACTCCTGACTTTAGTGCTTATCAAATGCTATGCCTACTGATAACACATAGAACATATTGCCAATGTATGCAATGGAGTTTCTAAACCAAATCACAGCCTTCTACGATCAATAGTTATTAAGATATTTTTAGCCGCAGAAGTGCACAAGAAACCCTAATACCTAAAAGATACAAAGCACATAGATACTTCTAACCATTGGGTTATACATCAGATTAATCAGGGAAGTATAAATATAAATACGAGACAAAAACTAAACATTATTTATTGGCATAAGCTTTACCATTTTAAATCTTCTTAAGGCAACTTATCGCTTTGCTATAGAGCTTACAAGCAAAGTAAGGTCAGTGAGAGCAAAATAGCAGTCCCCCCCCCCCTCCTCTACGTTCACTTTTTCCCTCCCCCTCATCACCTGCGCTTCGATTTGATTAGAGTGACAAAACATTCAAATGTTGTAAATCGACAGTTCTCTGTTATAACCTCTAATACAGAGCTGTCCAACCCGGCGCCCGCGATGCATTTTTCTGGCGCCCTTCATAAGCAAATTTTCACTCCGACAATTTCTAATATTAACTTAAATTTCAAGGCAAAACTATTTCCTTGTGAATATTTTCCCAGTACACATCCATGAATTATGATTTTCTACACACCTAAAGCGGTATTCCTTACTTCCCTGACCAGTGCTTTCCCTTTTTCCTCTCAAAAGAAGGGTACTTGCCCTAACAGTGGTTGTGATGGCGCCCGCGCCTCCTTAGGCACGAGTTAAATGAGCCCGAGAAAGTTGGACAGCGCTACTCTAACATTTGGTTGTTGCTAATGTCGTTATCTATCCAGTTCTCCTTTGTTATACATACTAAAAAAGTTGTATATTTTTTGTAAAAAAAGGTGAAGTTATTAAGTCACTGCGGGATAAGCACGATTAGATGATAATAGCACGAAGTAAACAATGACAGTTTCTACTGTAGCAATTATCTCACCAGTCACAAATCTAAACAAATCTGGTAATTTCCCTTTGATTGTATTATTTATGATAAAAGATTCGTCAAGCTCAATTAAATTACAGGAAAACTGTTGGTAATGGATTTATTACTGCAGGTCGCTTCTTTATCATTTCTATGTTCAATTAGTCTCTAGAATACAATTCCGAAGAGCATAAATTCATGGGCATTCTTCATAATTATTAGATACAGAGATTTCTCCGGAAATACACGTTTTGAGACTCCCTGAATGCTCTGTATGTGTGTCTGTGTGGGCGTCTGTCAGTCTGTCTATGGAGAACGTCACTCAAAAACGAAAAGTCGGTTAAATACCAAACTTGGTATTTAAGTTCTCCATCTTTCAAGAATGAAACAGGAAGATTAAAAAAAAACTCCTCAAACTATATTTTACATGCGAATTTTTCGTTAATTTTGTTTTCTCAAAAATGGCTCTAACGATTTTGATTAAAACATCATGCATTTAAGTTATTTTCATGAGAATTGCGACAAATGAATTGCATAACTAGAATGTTATGGGAACAGTTTCTGAAGTCCTCTTCATTCTGGATGACGTTTGCATAACTGGAAGAGATAAACAAAATCTTACTACACAAAAAATGTACAACACATTAAAGCACACAATTTATCTCAAATATATATTCGGAGTTAAATATTTTCGAGATATTCCTCGTTATTGGTTACAATTTTAAAACACTTATACTTTCCTCAGATGGAAATTCGTTAATCTTTTTCTTTTTTTTTTTAATTTCTTTTTTCTTTATTCTCCTGCATGCAAAGAGAACGACATTGTACAGTCATCACATAGAGACCAGTTCTTAAAATAATTTACTATCGCTTAAGCTCACTGTATTCCCCTAATCTCATTACATCTTCAAGGAAATGAGTTTATCTCGATTAACCTCAAATAGATGGAAGAATAAGCGTACTTTAAGAATCGTTTGTTGAAAAATGGGTAGAGAAAGTCATGTGAATGTCACACACCGTATTTACTATATATGGACAGTTGCTTTACACATAAAATCATTTAATATTGACATACAGCAAAGACACAGGTACCCATATTCCTAACATGTACACTTACGAGCAGAAAATGTGGTCCTTATAGAAACGAGGAGATTTAAATTGAAACAGAACTACGTAGCTCCGCCCTCTTCAAGGGTCGCCTTTCTACTTCCCCTCTTGCATAATTCTACGTTTGATTGAAAAGTTACTTACGTCATCTCTAACGATGGGCAGAGCATAACACTGTTAATGAATTGTCACGCTCTTCTTAGATAAGCACCATTAAGTTAATAATAATAATAATAATAATAATAATAATAATAATAATAATAATAATAATAATAATAATAATAATAATAATAATAATAATAATAATAATAATAATAATAATAATAATAATAATAATAATAATAATAATAATAATAATAATAATAATAATAATAATAATAATAATAATAATAAAGAATATGTAAATGTTTATGGAGAAAAGTAATTGCTTAAATTGACAAACACATTTAAATATCAACTTGGCAACAATAATTTAAATTTCTTTCCCATGTCTACTTCAGAGGAAATGTTTGATATAAATATCATGGCTGTTTAGCATTTCAGCTCTACAGGTAACGCCTTTCTCACACTCCCCTCCCTCTACAAGGTTGGATCGCTGTTCACTGGGCAACCATATCTAATTGTTTGCACGAATCAGAGTGGAATTCATCAAGAGAGGTTATTTCTGAACCTCCTTCATTTACCACAGAGTATGACTTCACTTCTTCACTCATGTTTGTTACTTGAGGCTTGTTTCAAGCCAGTCATAGAGACACGTGATAAGGGCTAGGTGGAAGCTATTGTTAGATAAGTGTGGAAACATTAGAAAGAAATTATCTACGGGAAAGGGCTACTTATTCTGTCTCCAAGTGTATATGAATTCCACTATGATATCACACATTCATATTAAAACTGTTGTAAAGCTTTTTAAGTTTCCGTAAGGGAAGCTGTATGAGCAAATTTATGCTTATGTAGGGAAAAAAAAGGAAAAGCAGTAATGTTTTGTCTTTTTAGCTTATCCTGATGAAAAGCATCAGAACAGAAAACACAGAAAAGTATATGCGAGCATCATAAGCATAACAACATAACAAAAACCTCACACATTCACTCAAGTGTTGAGCCTTTCGCCCACATAAGAAACGCTGTGTTAAGTTCAGCTTCTATTTTAAGCACTTTTTCCTCTGCTTGCTGATAAATGTGTGTATTATTACTATTTTTAAACACGTCAGCACTATTTAAGCGGAAAAACAAATGCAAAATTAAAGCATCATTTTTCCTTTATGCTCTCTATAACCCACACATTGTGAGCAGAGGAAGTAATTTATTTTACCCAAAAATCTAATGTGGAGATTTCACAGAAACAAGGTTTTGAGGTCCACTTAACCAGCGAGTTAACCCATATTTTGTTAAGATCTTAATTTTTAAGCATCCTTTTCTGTGTTACATTTACAAGATACATGGGAACCTTTATTTTATGGAGTATCTTGTTTACAAATGAGCAAATTGTATTTGTTCTATAAAATATAAAAAATTAGTAAAATAGAATAGCAGCATAAGATAGAAAATTGCTTCAAAGAATACGTCCACCTCATAAATAATGGGAGTAAAATTTTCATCGAAATTGATTAATTTTTGCTATAAAAAGTTGGTATGGACTAAAAAATACAAACTTGTGAAGAAACGGATTTGAAAGTAAAATAATTTTTATGAAACATAACATATCGATTAAAATTCTTTAAAACAATATGTTTCCCTTAAAACATTTATTAAACATATTTGCAACTAAAATCCAACTAAATCCTTGGGAGTGTGAACAATTACATTCTAAATCACTGACATAGCAGATAAAATCTCGTATGTTCAGAACATTTTCATGATTTTGTTTGGACTTTCCCCTTAATAGCAAAATGAAGCAAGGTAATTACTTTCCTAAGCAATACATTTGGTGAAAAAAGCAAGCTTTAGTGAGAAAAGAAGCCTGATTTTTTGAATCTGGAAAGGGAAATAAACATTTATTTCATGGCTATTTTTCACTATTTGCATTTTTATTTGCAATTTGAAGTTTTTATCAGAAGTTTAGCTTTTTCTACAGATAACCCTTGCAGTTATTACAAGCAATGGTTTTAAGGGACACTGGGAGTGAAATTTGAAAGTTCCACATTTTGTGATAGGTTTTCTGAAATTTTTACTGTGTTTGTATTTATATCAGAATAGCAGGTACACGGAATTTAATTAAAATTGGATAATTCGTTTATGATATATAAATTATTTTATGAATTTAATAGGCATATTTTCAAAATAGAGCTCGCGTCTATTGACTTTTTAAAATTCATTTATATTGGCAGAAGTGATACTCTAAAACATGGGTAACAATTGTGTGAAGAGATATTTCAAATACGTTTGCTGATTATGCTGTACATATTTTTTTAATAACAAAGAAAATTTAATGTTAAAAATTATTGATTTTTTTCATACAAAAAGAATGTTTTTGGAATTCATGTTACTGATAGCATCAATATTGAATCATAGTTTTGTTTAGCTGCTATTTATGAATACTTTTGGAAATTTTCATTGAATTTGAAGCAAAACTCAGGCGCGACCTTCTTTTGGAATGTGCAGAAATGTAGTTTTGAGAAAAACAGGCTTTTGTATAGGAGCATCCTGTGTACGTTAAGGGAAGAGCACTATTTGAAAGGGCCGTAATGGCCACATGGAGTGGGGGATATGAATAATGTTAGCTGATCCAAATGCACAGGTGTTCCAGGAACATTTTAAGGTAAAAAACCAATTTTGGACTTTTTGACAATTTTGACCAAAATTTCACTCCCAGTGTCCCTTAAAACTGTATTGCAGTGTTGGACTTTAATTGAGATATAAATTTGTAGAAATTACTTTATTACATATTTCCCTGTATGTAGAATGGGCGTAGAAGAATACGGAAGAGAGAAAATAGGAAAGAAAGCACGGATGGAAAGGAAAAAAAGGAGGGAAAAGGAGGAGGAAGGGAGGAAGAAGGGAAGGAAGGGACAAACAAATAAAGCAAATAACGACTTCCTATTTGAGAAAATTATTTTTGGAAAATTCAAACCAGTAACACGGAATACCTCGGAAACATGTATGTACCTGACTTAAAGTGTGTGGTCTAATGGGATCTATATTTTTTGTATATTTAAAAAATGCCATATTTCATCATTCTGAGATATGAAAGTGCCTGTGACATTGATCACCGCTTTGTCTAGCGTGTAAAGGTAGCCGACTTCAATCCCTGCCTGATGTGGAAGATTTTCAGTCCTACAAAACTTCCCCGGCTTCATTAGCTACATAGGTTATTCAATGGCCGTTTCATTTTCATGTTACTAAAGTCCATAGCAAATCACTATCCTTTTCCAACACGTGTTGAGGTGAATTATGACTGTCTGCTACGATCCAACCTAAAATAATCGGACCTACCTTCATCATCATCATCATCATCATCATCATCATCATCATCATCACCACCACCACCACCACCATCATCACTTTTATTGTAGCACATTGCCCTGTTAAAACAAACACTTAAATAAAGACAGTTATAAATACCTGAACTCTTCAGTCCAAGTGAACATCACACTGTCTAGATTTCTATATTCAAAGTTAGGTTCGAATTCTTGCTGCAAGGCTACCAAAGCTATGGTAAAGGATGAGGAGGGTCCATGTGAAATGGTGATTAGGTGCACGGTTTAAGCACAATTTCCGTAGCATCGATATCTGTTTCTCACTGAAATTCAGAAATCAATTGTATAGTTTTCTGCAAACCCAGTCTCCTCCATTCTTCCCTCATTTCCTCTTTCTTCTCGCA
The DNA here is from genome assembly GCA_030765045.1 of Tenodera sinensis. NCBI lineage: Eukaryota > Metazoa > Arthropoda > Insecta > Mantodea > Mantidae > Tenodera > Tenodera sinensis. The sequence goes on from CM060961.1 coordinate 204,864,570, forward strand.
TATGTGGCATGATCATAGTATTCCCTTTTCTCTGAGATATTCTGTCCAGAACGTTTGTACCATTCATTATTCAATAATAATAATAATAATAATAATAATAATAATAATAATAATAATAATAATAATAATAATAATAATAATAATAATAATAATAATAATAACAACAATAACAACAACAATAATAATAATAATAATAATAATAATAATAATAATAATAATAATAATAATAATAATAATAATAATAATAATAATAATAATAATAATAATAATAATAATAATAAGAAGAAGAAGAAGAAGAAGAAGAAGAAGAAGAAGAAGCAGAAGAACAAGAAAGATGAAAACTAAGTGGTCAAAGTTAACTATGACTGGGGATGCCGCATTCATTTCCATTTAAATACATGTTAATTTCAAATATGTTCGAAGTTAAACTTCAGTAAGTAAATTCTGATCACAAAAAATGAACATTTTAATATATCTTTGTACGCAGCATTTAAGAAAGAAATCGTGTTTGACTTAAATGTGGTATTGCCTAAAATTTTTCTCGGACTGTCCCAGGTCGTCAAGTATTGGGGCTCCGACGTCTCGCAGACATCCATCGCTTTCCTCTTCAGAGAAACAAAGAGTGAGTGAGTGAGTGAGTGGTTAGGGTTTAAGGGCCCGTCGACAGCTAGGTCATTAGAGCCCCGAGAAACAAAGAAACGAGAGCTACTTCACGTAAACATTCGCCAGGAAATATTTTAAATGTGATAAGTTTAGCAATTTAGACAGTGTCTACTTTTATTTAACAACACACATTTAATAAACACAAATGTGGTTACCAATTGCACACGGAAAAAAGCGTTTTCCAGATCCATATAATAGATTCAAAGAAACCTATCGGCATGAAAGAACAGGAATACAACTGAGTCCATATAGAACGAATACATACTAATATTTATTTTTTGTGTACGTGAGTTTCTCGTCTAAGTAAATCCGAGTTACGGTAGTTTGTATTAAATATTTCATACAAGAGGCATTAAATCATCATATACGAATTATAACCTGGTCATTCTTTTGTTTAGTCAGAGCCACCAACTGCATCCATAAATCGCTGAACAGCTAATTATTACACAAATTAACAATCAAAATAAAACTCCATTTGAAGTTAACATCTGTTTTTAACAGTTGTTCTTTTAATAATTAATGTATTTTTTCAGGAAGATTATTTGTTAATGTTAAAAATAAAGTCATATTTATTTGAGATTATTAACCGGTTTTGTTATAACAAGAGAAAATCGAAATTTGTGTAATTCTTGGGTTTTGTTTTCCTCAGTTGGCAGTGCTGAGTAAGTCGAACTAAACAGATCGAAATGAGTATATTTTAGGTTAATTTTATAGTATTTAACATTTTCTGGTCTAATTTTTGCGATATAGTATTTAAATTCACATTTTATTTGTGAAATAGCCTTCGTTCCGCTGGAGAATTTAACAGTTAGGTCAGACGTATTATGTTACTTATGATAAAAGCATTACTTAGCTATGCTTAAGTCTTAATTTCAAGCAGACTGTCGATTCTTGTTGCAATAAACATAGAGAAGTGTTCAAAGACGAAGGTTCTATGCGATCGTATTTTGTGTTGCAGAGAACAAATTTATAAATCACGCAGGCGCGGCTCCTCAGGGTAGGCAGGGTAGGCATTGCCTACCCTATCGTAATACATCAACAAATAATGTTTAACTATGATTCTGCATTTTATCATTTGAACCGTCATTTTCCCCTAAATTGCAGTTCAAGAAAAGTTTTCTCGGTTATAATGACCAGCGCATGGTCAAATCCTTTAATCTCAATTCCGATTCATCAAAACTGCGCTGCGTGTTTGAAACGCGCGGCAGAAATGATACGCATGGAACCTGGGTAGTGGAGAGCAGGCTAGCTTAACCTCTGCCTGCCCGGCCCCCTTTCCTCAGTACGAGGCCCTTGAACAGGGATAAGGAAACATTCGGTCTGTATACACACTCCGAGCATGCGTAGACGCCTCTGCCAGCACTCCGAACACTTGCCTGCCCAAATCCGAATTTATGCGACATTTTCCGAACAGCCATACTCCACGAACGAAGATCTCAGAGATCTGAATCTGTCGTTATCTCTGTGTAATACCAGTATGACCGACTTAATTAGTGAACTATTACAAATTTCGCTTTTGCGGCGCACTGACAATGAAAAGAGGAGTGTTTTAGCTATTTAACACAAAGCTGCAGTCAGACAATTTTTCAATTTCTTAATCTATTTTAGTCATGGGCGTCGCGAAACGGGGGCAAGGGGGGCCACGCCCCCCCCCTTGGAAGTTGGTGAACTTAATGTGCAGTCAGTTACTGACTTTTAAACTATTATTTTAATTTTGATGTAAAGAACAATTTTTGTTTAGCACAAATTAATACGGTTATCTGCAACAAACACTATAAATTTTGACAGTAAAATAATGATTTAATATTATATGATTGCAAATTCCCAACATGTGGCCCCCCCCCTGGAAAAAAGTCTGCCGACACTCGTGATTTTAGTTTTGGCGGTAATTCTTCCGTAAGTCACACTCATTCACTCTGCTCTTATTAAACAACCAAACAATATATTGTTTGCGTTATCCGCAATGACTTCGCCCCCTATATTTCGGATAAACGGGGTTTATTATTATTATTATTATTATTATTATTATTATTATTATTATTATTATTATTATTATTATTATTATTATTATTATTATTATTATTATTATTATTATTATTATTATTATTATTATTATTATTATTATTATTATTATTATTGTTGTTGTTGTTGTTGTTGTTTGTTGTTACTGTTACACTTTGCCTACCCTCAAATTTTGACTGCGAGCCGCCACTGAAATCTCGGAGACTGAAATGCTTAAAGAGATTAATATACCCACTTTTGCGAGTAAATATTTACGTTGCAAATGACTGAGTGTCCTTAAAAAAAGGTAAAAGCTAGAGGAAGGAGTAGTAACTCATGCCTCAAGGAAACAAACAGAAGTCAATGTGAAGGAACTGGGACTATAAATACTAGCCATAATAACTGGAAGACGTCCAACGCGCTTCAGAATAGCTCACTGCACTTCAAGTGAATGCACTTGGCCTGCATAAAAGGAAACAGCGACTGTAACTCTCGCTTTCTTCCTCGGCTCGGATCCACAAGGGCAATGTCCCTCAGTGAGGAAATGGAAAGCTCTAGTGTTGCTTTCATCTTCTCAAAAATAACTAACAATTTTAATAAATACGCACACTTTGCGCAGCTGTGTAGCATCATCGAGACCTCACGCGAGATAGTGTGGCTCTAGGTATTCATTTTATAGAAGTTCATGTGTACCCTAAAGGTAACGATAGTACAACGGAGGGGCCTCCGCAACCGGGACAGAGCAGTAGGCCCATAGGGCCTTTTGTGCTTCTGCCGTGACCCCTGGGAAGGAGGGATGAGAGGGAAGGTCGGCCAGATCCGGATGAACCACAGGCTCAAGCTGGGATGGGATCCCTAACGTTTCCAGTTATAACATATTCCATGCCGCCCATTGCCACACTGGAAGAAACCACCTCCAGGAGTCTCGCAGGGCCGCACGGCGCAGCTCCAGACGACGCCAGTGAAGTCATCCAACGCCGACCATCCCCAAGTGAGCAAGCCACAGCCCAGCCGCAACCCTCCGAACACCGTCGCCTGGTCCTACAAGTCTAAACGGAAGAAAGGGGAATCATTTTTTTGTAGTGTTTAACGCCCGCTTTTACTACATGCGGCACCGCAGGCGGTAACACTGGTGATACATGGAATGAAGATGGAGCACCGGTGGAATGAGATGGCGGGGGAAATCGGAGAACCCGGAGCAAACCCACACCAGCGCCGCTTCGTGACCACAAATCCCACATGCGGTTGCCTGGGATCGAACCCGGGCCGCTTTGGTGAGAAGCGAATGGTCTAACCAATCGGCTACGGCGTGGCCATGAAAGGGGAATAATGGACAGGAACGCTGTGGCACAAGGATGAGCACCACAACGTTCGCCTAAGTGACAAGGAGGAAACCGCAAGTTAAGAGTGCGCGGTCGGCTGGGATCGAACCCACGACCTCCCAACTCAACTCGCACACGTTATCGCGGCGCCATCCCGCTCGTTTAGTGAACCGAAAGCCGAAATTTGCTCAATATTTTAAATAAATTCTAAAACTAATCATTGCGCCTTGGGCTTCAGTGCCCAAAACCACACGGGCACTTCTATTGCGTGTTACTCGACTTCGATTTTTCTTGCCATTTTTGCATATTTAAAATGTTCCACACCATGCAATTTGTAACCAATCTTTGGCATGCTCATTGCCTTTGACGTTGAAGGACATATCGGTGGCTTTTAACCTCTTGGAATAATTACTCAACAACAATGGTGTTAACTCGTTTAATGGTGGTTTTGAATTTTAGGTTTCTATTACTTTGGATTTATTACATTAAATTCACACACACAAACACACACACACACACGCGCGCGCGCGCGCGCACACACACACACACACACAAACACACACACGGACCTTTTTCTAAAGGTGCTTTTTTATTCAGGGGGTCTCAAAACATACAATACCTACTTCCTCTACTTACCAGTAGAGAAAGTAAAAATCTAATGTGTTACATTCCCGTGGCTTATTCTATCCATTTTCAGCAAGCTATTCTATAATAACTTTTTCTGTCTATTTCATGTTAATCGAGATAACCATTTGTGGAAATGGTTTTAATACAGTTCCTTGTAGACAGGTGCAATAGGTATAGGGGAATACAGCAAGCTTTCTTTAAGTGGTAGTCAAATCTTTTAAGATCTGGTCGCTACGTGATGAATCTGAAATTCCGTTATCTTTGTATGCCCAAGAATAAAAGGAAAGAATAACGACGTCCCATTTTTTTTTTTAATGATTTATTGATCGATCAGCGCATGTGCGCACTACAGACCATTGTTGAAATACACATAACAATAAATAAAATATAATAAGTAACATTGAAATGAGGTAAACCTCATTGGGCCCCTCACTGACATTATTAGTTGAAATTAAATCAGATCTTGCTGTGATAACTGGTCCAGTGGTAGACGACTCTTGATGCGTGTTGGAAAGTTGGATTTTCTGCCAAGAGAGTAGTGAATAGATCCAGGAACGTTCTTTAGATTGCTGTAAAACTGTTCGGCTTGTGAAGAAATTGACTGTTGAATGGTACTGATTCCAGTTTCTCTGTGTAGTTGATTGTTTCTGACAAACCATAGCGCATTAGTTGAGATACGTAAGATTTTGTTTTGAAACGTTTGGATGCGTTTAATTTCTGTAGCACTGGCTCCTACCCAAATTGGACAGGCATATAGTAAAAGCGGCCTTAAAAGAGTTGTGTAGAGTAGTATGCAGTTTTTTAACTTAAGCGAAGATACTTTTTTTTTTTTTTTTTTTTTTTTTTTTTTTTTTTTTACGGGCCCCTAAACTGCTGCGAAGATTTTTTGTTGAGAAGTGGATACAGTTTTGTTACTTATATGTGGCTTCCACGTGAGTGACGTCCCATTTGAGAAAAGTGTAAGTATATGAAAATTCAAACCAGTAACAAGGAATGCCTCGAAAAGTTATGAGATCAACATGTTTGTGTAATAAGATTTTCTCTCTCTCTCTCTCTCTCTCTCTCTCTCTCTCTCTCTCTCTCTCTCTCGCGGCTTAACAGTTACGCAAAAATCGCTCAGAATTAAGCACTACATGTGATGTTCCCAGAAAATTCAAAATATACGTTTTACTTGCTATGGAAATGAGTTAAATATGCAGTATTTCAATTAAAGTTGTTAAAGCCATTTTTGGCTTAGTCCACATTAAAGCTTAATTTGTGGGAAGGTTTTCTTGAAAATCTTCGGGTAGCATCATTAGATGATACTGAACTTAAATACCAATTTGGTATTTGTTGATAATTTAATTTTTTGAGTTATGCTGTTCATACAATGCACCTGTTTCTAAAACTGCTTTTTAGCTTCAGAAGCTCCGAAACGTATTTCCCGTAAAATCTCGACATCGAATTTGTGGGTGGAATTCCTCTTTTCTGCTATAGGGAGGTGACAGAGAAAGTAAAATAGTTTTTTATTTATTCAGAGTACCTCAAAACATGCATTTACAATGAAATCTCTATATTCAATTTTTGGGTGGAATAAGATACTTCGTCTACTTGCTTTAGGGAAGTAGTAGAGGAAGTGAAAACATTCCCGAGAGTTTCTGTTTGTCTCCTCTATTTGCAATGCTTAGAATAAAAATATATTTCTACAAAATTGTCTTAGAAATTGAACATAAGATGCAAAATTGTTTGATATTTGCTGTCGGCAATAAACTCCTCTATGCTGTTGGCATGCACCCATGATTATAATTGTGTTCTACAGTTGGCCATACTGAGCTATTGACTTAGCCCGAGATCTGGTGGTAAATTTTCGCCTTTTGACGGAAGCCATGACTACCCATAATTCCTCTTGTTGACTTCCTCCCTGAAGAAGAAACAACATGGTACGTTCAGAGTATTTCTTGTAATATAGTTTTAGCTGTAATCATCGACAGTGTTTTTAATTGAAACAGTGTATTTGTATTCGTAAAATGATTCCATAGAAATGAATATTGCTTCACCAGTGCAGGAAACGGAAACTTAAAGGGTAACATCTCCCTACATAACCTAATGAGTAAGTACCGCATTTTAATATTGACATATTTTTGTTCCAGGGTCGTGTTAGGACAAAGACTGTTAAGAAAGCTGCACGTGTAATTATTGAGAAATATTACACGAGACTCACGCTCGATTTCCACACTAATAAGCGAATATGTGAGGAGATCGCCATCATTCCAAGCAAGCCCCTCAGAAACAAAATTGCAGGGTAAGTTCCAAGGTGGAAACAACGTCGGTTTGCGAGCCGAAAATGATTTACAGTGATAGGTAGACCCCTAATATACGGTGATGTATGTGTTTGTAATGACAGTGGTCACATTTCATGCGTTGTTAGCGATTATTAAGACTAGTTTATAAACTCCCTCACCTGTTAATTTCAACAAAACCTATACGCCGCCAATTAATCGTAGTTGAAATTACAGCTTTTCGTCTTTTTTCATTGGTGTAGTCAGCTAATATCTTATTATAAACCACATTATTTTATTGCTAATTTAAAAGATTACATGAGCCAATGACCTTACTAAATGTGTAATGATATAGTAGTAAATTAACAATGAGGAATACATAAAGCTATGACATTTGCTCAGTGCGTTCATATGCCTAACACTACATTCCAAGGGGAATTGTAATCAATTTCAGTCCTCGTTCCAGATTGAATACTGCTGGAAATGCAGATTCAAATCATATTAAAACTTGGATCCAATCTTCTATTATACTTGTAACATGCTGCATTTTGTTTTCCAAGTGAAACTGATGCAATTAAACAGAGCAACTTTTATTTCTATGATCTTGCAATGTATTTTCCTCAAAAATGTGCCCTAACCTCAAAACTTGCTTGAAGTATGGCAAATAACAAACCGACATCTTTTACACGTTTGCCAGCCTTACCAACACAAAAGCTTAAATTATTCTGGAATCTTGCACAACCAAATCAATGTCAGTATGTATCGAGTTTAACGTGGAAATGTATATCGTACTCAGTATAGCAGGAGTCAACAAAGTGGTGATTGTATTTTCACAAATTATGATGCCAGGGAACGCAGTCCGGCATGCTCATGATGCATGATTTGAAGGAGGGGGTTTGAGAGTTGGGTAATTTTATCATGTATAAAATTGTCCCCTCAAGAAAATTGATGAAATATAGTGCAATGGATAGATTTATCTCGGATTATGATTTTTGAAAGTTATTTGGCGGTCAAGCTTTGTTTTTTATTGATAAGGAAATTCTGTACATGTTCTATAGCAGTTTTATTTCACTTGTGCAGCGGATACTGAGCAAATAGATATTTATAAACGGCCATTATATGTGCTAAAGTGATTTAATGTGTTGACAATTAAATTAGTGCATAAACACTGTTTCTAAAGGAAAACTTAGGTTTTGTGGATAGCAGAAGGTACAGAAACTGTTGTAGCGCAAGAACGTCATAAGTTTCTATTCACAGATTACCACATGGCATCATATTTAACACCTAAGCATAATTCTTATGGCTAAATTTAGCTGAGTTAGGTTATTGTGTCTATATTATCGGGACAGGGTTTGTCATGTATACTTAGCCCATATTTAGGCTATTCATCATAAATACATTAGTAAATCATTTTAGCACACAATAGTCATAAATACAGTTAAACCTGCTTTATACATAACCCAGTGCTAAGTAATTTATATTGATACGTAAATTTTTGTAGGTCCTGGTAAAATGAAGTTTAAACATTTATTAATAGAACCTTATGCATAATTTGCTTTTATGCGTAATAAATTTAAGTGAATTACAACTGATGTTTTTGTAATTATAATGAGCATACATTATCTTAAAAGAAATTCAAGACATATTTTCCTTATCTGTTGCCAAAGATGCAAGCTGAGTGGGTGGTTTTTGGCTGCGGAAACAGACATTGCTGGTAGAACTGGTGGCTTTCAGTGCAAAGATAAAAATTTTCATTCTCTCGTATTTACTGTGTGGGGAACTACAGGATGAGAAGATTATGGCTGAGATGTGCAAAGAACATGCTGGTGATCTAGAAAGTGGACCAACTCCAAGTGGCACTTGCAATAAGGGGATGACGACTCCAATCTTGAAATGCCTGTGGTTAATGAAGTATTAAGTACAATAAATGCGTGTAGGCGTTACATCAGTGCAAAGTGAAAAACCACTTAAGTTCATTAATAAGTTTGCAAAATGAAGTGCATGTGCTTAATGCAACAAAAGTAAAACAAGCCAAATTAACTGATTGATTTAAAGCAGGACCAAGTTGAAAATAACGCCTTCGTACGTATCTTTGTTCGTAAAGTTTAAATTTGTGGAGGCCCACTGTATTGTTTCTTGCTTTTCTTGTAAATATGATGCGTTAGCAAAATCTTATCATAAGTAACTCTGAGCTACAAGGAATCTTCCCTCTTCCCCATGTTATACATATAAATCAGGTTCAACTGTATTTGCGAAATATCCCCCACACAAGTGAAATAAAACCGTTGTGGCACCTGCACAGAATATGCTCATAAATCAAACAGGAAACTTGACTGCCAAATAAAACTTTCATAATCAGAAATACATTGTTGATTGCACTATATTTCATTCATTTTCTCAAAGGGCCAATTTTATACATACCGAAAGCTGCAGTGATGATGTAAAGGAACTTCTCTAACACACATTTGAATTTACATATGCTTAGTACATACATATAGACTGAAAGGGTTTTAATATGCATTTTTCATTAATTTATTCTTTAGTTCATCTGGAGCATTACAGTTCTGCATTTTAATGTTAATTCACAAGTACTACTGTACAACAGAGCACATGGAATTTCATCTGTCAATCGAAATCTGCATTTAAATTTTACAATCTAAAGTTTGGGAAAAAATTGCTCACAGACATTTTGACCCAAACATAATACTAATATGCACAGCAAATGAACGCAAATGTTGCCATATCAAGTTGTCTAAATAAATCTAAACCAGTGTTATTTTGTAATGGTATTTTCAGAATTACGTTTGTCTTCAAATTCGCAACCTCAGTTTCTAATTGAGTTTACACAATGACTTTTAAGGTTTTAGATTTTATAAAATAAATCAATTTTGTAAAGCTCTTCTGCACTAGACTACAAAGCTTCATTGAATGTTTAAACGCTACGGAAAAGTATTTGTTTCATAATATTCTTTTAAAATATCTTAAATTTCCTACCTGTGACTTGCTTCTGAGGTGCCAGAGTGGCCAAGTGGTTAGACCGTTCATCTACCACCTATGCGACCTGGCTTCGATCACAGGGAGCTGCATGTGGTATTTGTGGTGGACGAAGTGCACCTGAGCAGGTTTTCTCCGGGTTCTCCTGTTTCCCTTGCCACTCATTTCACCAATTGCTCCATAATCAGCTTTCCATTCGTCGATTTTGCCTGCATTTCATATAATCCTATTCCTGACTCGTGTGCTTGGCTGACCACCTGCTTCCGGGTCATGTTAGAACAGACATTCACGCTCTCATTCATACCTCCAGACTCTGCACAAGTGTTGCAGAAATGGTTTTATGTCGGGCATATTTATTTCTTCTCAGTTTTAGCGTGGCTAAACTATTGATCTGCACAAATTTGTAAAAGTGGAAAACGAGTTGACATACGGTGTTATAAATACATAGTTATTGATGATAGGTGTGGAGTTGCCTCACTGATTATACAGGACCCTGTCACCCAGTTATATACACACATACCAACCTAGGCATTGGTGTAATAGACACATACCAACCTAGGCATTGGTGTAATAGCCTAACATGAGCTAAATTTCAATTAACACAGGATCCTGTCCATATATACACTAACTTCGGTGTCAGCTTACGCAATAGTCTGTAAATAGATACCTAGTACAAAATTGGATGCAGGTATAAGATCTTTTCGTGGCTACCAACTGACTTCGCTATACTGAAACAAATATATTTGCAGTGCAAACATTAACAGCACATTATAACAGTATTTGAATTCAGTTTAATATTAAAAATTTCTGAAATAATGTTGCTTATGAGTCATTCCACGTCAAATCGCACAAATAATGCTAAAAATTGACCTCTTGAAATTTTTTTGTTTGGTGTTTTGGAACAAAATACATTTGACCCATGTTTCTTTGTTTTATAAAAAAAAATTATTTTGGTAGATATTAATTTTTGAAATTTCCCAAAAATTGCACACTCTGCACCCTTTGATCAAACATACCTCCGACTGTAATCAAGCAAATTACTTGATCCTTGCTTAAATTAAAGATAAATTGCAGTATTTCGTGGGGTATTTATTAGAAAATTTTATTATTATTAATATTTTAAACGATTAAAGTTTTAAAGTTAGATAATAAAACAAACTCGACCATTTAAAAATCTGGAAAAAAAACTAAAAATACACTGATGTTTATTCAATATTCTCAGAAAAAATCAGAATGGGGTCTCTAATAGTTCAGGTGTAATTAACTTACAAATCAGTGCAGCGAACTCACGTAGGAGCGGTGACGGCTACCGTAACCTCGCACAATTACCACCTTCCATTACGGCAACTGTTCATTGCTTGAGGTTCCATGAACGTTACAACAGTACATTAAGGAGAACACTGCTAGCTGACACTTATATGTACACTATTAGCATCTTCAAACTGTTTTTAAAATATGCATTTTATAGTGATGTTTACATGCAACACAAAACTTTAAATTTCTACTGGTCTACCTCCTTCTTCGAAAGAAAATCGTTTCATTAAAGCTTTAGTTTTTACAAAGGAATGAAGGAGTGCAATTTTGAAGCATAGCTGACCCATCGTTCTTGTCCCCTGACCTTCACTGGAAGTCCTGTAGGCAAAACCATAGCTTTTGTCTCTTTCGTCAGCTCATATTGTATAATTCTGCGAATGAAACCATGCACAACATAGGGAGGGGGTAGGTAACGATGTCTGCATGCTCTGAGACAGTCCTTGCTAATTCACAGGTGCTTTTTAGTGCAGCGTGCAGTTGAAGACATAGATCTTTGCGATAAAGAGTGAATATGCTGAATTTGTGAGGCATTCATCATAACGTAAATCAATTATGCCACCTGTATGTTCTAAATTAGGGACCAAAACATTACACAGAGCAGAGAAATTGTTTCAAATGTATGGGCGTACATGAAGAAAGCAGCTAAAGGCAAAGAACTGCTTACATTAGAAGATTTTTTCAAAAAGTTCAAAAGCACGTATCAGATGACATAGGAGTATCAGAAAGAAGGTGCATTGTGGAGACATTTTTCTGCATGGACTGTAATGCCTAAGTAAGAAGTTATGTGAGTAGCATATTAAGCTGACACACCAATTTGCATGCTGTCTGCAGTCACCTGGCTCGGTACTCACTTTCAAGACATTTTTCTGCATGGACTGTTATGCCTTAGTAAGAAGAAGTTATGTGAGTAGCATATTAAGCTGACACACCAATTTGCATGCTGTCTGCAGTCACCTGGCTCGGTACTCGCTTTCAAGACATTTTTCTGCATGGACTGTTATGCCTTAGTAAGAACAAGTTATGTGAGTAGCATATGAAGCTGACGCACCAATTCGAATGCTGTCTGCAGTCACCTGGCTCGGTACTCGCTTTCAAGCTTTACATATGCTTCCTCCACTGTGAATTCAGCTGTACAAACGGATTACTACTTCCTGTGAGTGCTTGTAGGCCTCCACAAAAGAAATTGTAGCAAATGGCCTTATGCTTGCTCCATAGTTTTTAATGTCTTATTTTATAGATAAAACATCAGGCAATGTGTGTGTATTTTTTTTTTTTTTTAAAGATTTTTAACACATTGATTTAAATTCCATTTTTGGTTTTACAAAATATAGCATCAAAAAGCAGTCCAAAATTTGTGTGTAATAATGGTTGGTCGAAAGTTCTTAAAAGTATTGTATTTAACCTTTCCAGTGTGCCAAACCCAACTCTCAACTCTATATTGCCTTAGAGTAACAAGTGATTTACTAAGCAAATAATTTAAAAATACGGGTCTCCTTATTTGATGCCTATTATTCATTTTAAAAAATTTGAACCTCCTACGAAAAAGTTGTGTTTTACGGGTGTGCGATTTGACATGGATTGACCCTTATACGTAAATCCATATTTTTTCTTTAAAGTGGGATGGTATTGTGATTACTAAAATTATACTTAATTTATTGCAGCAGAAGTTTACGCTCAATTTAATGCGTTAGAGCTAGCACCATGTTAAGTGAAGAAGGTATTAACATTTAGAGCAGGTTTGATTTATTGTGAGGCAATGGATTGTGTGTGTGCGCTGGAGCGTGCAGGGAAAAAAAGGGGGCTATTCAGGTAAAAACAAGTAATCACTATACTAAGTTTACTGCTGCTTTCACTGTTGTATTGATCCATGGTTAACGATGAACTAAGTTTTCTGGTCGGAATATTCCGAGCAGTGAGCATTTAAGCTTCAAATGAAGGTGCACAGCTGCAAATTTCCGTTCCATTCCTGATGGACCCATGTGATTTGACCTTAAAGCGAGTTAGTACAATAGTTAAGAGTTCTGCACCCATGACTTGCCAGTCGTTTAACTCTGGAGGAGGGCATGCTGGCCCACACTCAGTCCGGCCAATTTGAGCGGGCTGTAGTTAGATTATTAAGAGGGAGTAGTATTTCTTAACCTCTTGTAAACTTCCATTCCAAATACACAGCTATGGCGATTGCTAAAGGTAAGACATGAAAGAATTATGTCTGGTGCACATTTTGTTCGAAATGGCAATCAGAACGGGGGAGGTAAGCATTAAAACATTGATTATCAAATGTGAATATGTACACTCAAGCTTTGCAAGACTCAGGAAGGTTGGATAAGTTTTCCCTTCTCAATTGCAATTTACCATGGAATAATCCTAGAAACAGACAAATTGTAATTATCACATTGAGATTAGGATTGTTGCTTCCCATTCTCAGTTGATTGTCCATAGTGAATTTGCTGTCCTTGAGCAGTTTTGCACTGGATTTGAAATATGGCAATGAAACTTAAAAAGCATTTCGGTGTAAATTAACCTTAATTAGTCATATTGAGTCTCTTTTTGATCTGTTGCATGGTATTTAGATAATTTTTCTGTGAATCTTTTGCATAAAATTAAAACCAAAGATTACTCCTCATATTTTCAACCCCATATGTACAAGTTGGTACTGTTTGATAAATCTGGACAAAGGTTTGGATATTTCGCTTTAGATTAAGACTGCAAATTGCGGGTTACAGCTTAAAAAAGTTGTTGAATGTACCTGTGCAATGCTGGATAAGACTAGTAACTATAATTGGAATACAGACGGAAATGGGAAGAAGAGTCTAAAAGGAGAAAAATAATCAATGTCTCCATATTAAATGGCCATCTGTTTGATTACACTATACCTCTCTTGTTAATCATTGAGACATGTTTCAGAAATCTTCAGCCATCGACCGATTAGTTGCTGCAGTTCCAGCTACGTGTTTCTTGTTAGTGGAGGTCTCTGGTGGTAGTGATATGAACTTGCTGAGCTGGTCTGATGGCAGGAGATTGAAGCTCATGAAGCTGTATGGAGCATAGATAAAGGATGTGACAATTATTTTTGGTTAACAATTATAACTCGCAATTATGGCATATTAACGGTTACCAGTAATGATTCAGTTATTTGTTTCCATGGTAGTCTCACATTCACGGTTACACTTTATTAATGGTTGCCAGTAACAATTAGCTGTAACTAGCTTTCAATATGAACAGTGTGATATATACTTGCTAGGTAACCATTTAGGTTGGTTAAAAATGAAAGTGCAGGGACTTCAAGTACTAATGATTGTAATTCGCCTTAGTGTATATATCTCAGAATTGAGATTCCCTTGTCTATCAGAAACAAAAATCAGGGAATTTAATGTCATATCAACAAATTGCCATGGTAGTAGGATTTGTCAGGTTTTATGTTTTTTCTGTAAGTTATATGTTTTTTGGGTTAATCTTTTTTCCCTCCCATAAGATGGCTTCTTCCATTTTTCGTGGAGGAAAATTAATTTTTGACTGCAAAATCCAATTAGCGATGTTCTGTTACATGGCACATGCTTATTTTGAGAATGTTGCTAACAATAAAATATAGTTGGCTAACAGTGTTGTCGTCCTTGTATTTGTTTGATATAGCTGGAAGGACGTGTTTATAGTGTAAACCATAGAACCAAACACCCTTAAGTGAAGAGCAGAACTACATTTCTAATATATGTAAGGTTAAGGTAATAAGTATTTTCTTAGAAGTGTTATAGCGGGTACTAGGTTATTATACATTATTTTATCAAACTAGGTTACTTTCATATTTCAGTTTTCATTTCAGTTATTTAATTTGCGAAATAAATGCATTTTCACTGTTGTGAGAAATAGATGCAAGAAGCAATTTATTGAATCTGAATTACAGGTGGTTGTAAACTTCCCATATTCATACAATTTTTTTGAAATTGAAACATGTGCAGCATAATTGTTTTTAACACATCTGAAAATAAATACCAACAATAAGAGTGCTCATGACCAAAATGAGACTTGAAGATTCTATTTTGGCATCAATTGGTGTCAGTAAAAATTCTTTCTTTCATAAACAAAACCTGGCAATCCTACATGGTAGCTAGATGGTTATAGTTGTTACAGATAAAGTGGAAGATCCATGGTTCAAATCCTGGTTACTGCATTAAATTTTTCAGTCCTTATTTTACCTTTAGTGAAGCAACTAGTTTCTGATAAGCAGTTCCAATGCACTTGTAGTGAATATCACCCAGGCTCTACATCGAGGTAAGCGTTACATTATTTTCTGCCCATCCCAAATGCAGCTTTTGTTCTGTTCCTTTTTTCTGAGGACAGTGTTAGTCACTTGACATTAGGCTATTGAAGACTGGAGACTTTGGTTCATGGTTTCAGTGTTAACAGCAGTTTATACAACATGAAATTGCGAAATACAAAAGATAATCCACAAAACCACTTTAAAAATATTCTAATACAAAAACGGATAGATCATATATGTATTTAAGAATATATTCAAAAAGTACAACATAATTATAGAATGTCAAAACCAATACAGCTTAGAAAATTTGGTGTACATCTTTAAAAGATGAATATCCCACAATGAAAGGCCAGGAATGGTCACAATCAACTTTGCAGGTTGTGATTAGATATAAGTAGGCAAGCCAAAGACAACTAGAAAAGCAAACTAAAATAACACCTCCATTGCATAAAATACAAGGTGTGATAAAAAGGTAATGGGAACTTTTAAATTTTGCGGGCTTTATACATCCAATTTTCAAAACTTTGTTTTTTATCTTTTTGGTACACATGTTCCTAATGTATGTGTTTTCAGTTTTTATCTTTTTGCTACACATGTTCCTAATGTATGTGTTTTCAGCTGTTTTAAGTTATATAGTTTGTTGATAGTCAAAAAGGTTATATTTGCTTGCGAGTGCTCTGCAAATTTTTGCTTACAAAAAGGATGGATCACAGAATTAGCATTAAATTTTGCGTAAAAATATAGTGCAGCACCACATTTGAAATGTGACTGGCTTTTGGAGAATCTACTATGAGTAAGACAAGAGTTGGAGTGGTATAGACTCTTTGAAGAGGTACAAGATGTTGAAGACAAGCGCCCTGGGCACCCTAGCACATAAATTACTGACAAGAATGTGGAAGAAGAAAAGAGTGCTTCTGGAAAATTGCTGAGTCACCATTAGAGAGGTTGCTGATGTTGGCTTATCCTTTGGCTCATGCCAAACAATTTTTTTGGGCATGAAACATGTGGCAGCAAAGTTTGTTCCAAAATTGTAGAATTTCGATCAAAAAGTCACTAGGAGACTGCTCAGGAATTGCTGAATGAAGTCAGCAACCCAGAACTTCTGAGGAAGGTTATAACGGCTGACAAAACATGAGTATATGGGTATGACATCAAAACCAATGCCCAATCGTCACAATGGAAATTGCCTGAAGACCAAAAAAAGTTTGACTAGCTCGATCACGTGTGAAGGTTCCGACTTCAATTACAATGGAATAGTACATCGTGAGTTCCTGCCTTGTAGTCGGAAATTACATCACAATAATGCTCCCACTCACACCTCAATGCTTGTTTTGTGATTTTCTGACAAAAAAACAAGACCATTATGTTGCCTCAGCTGCCATATTCACCGCACATGGACCAGTGTGACTTCTTTCTATCCCGAAGCTGAAGAGAACCATGAAAGGACTTCCTTTCGCCACCATTGAGGAGATAAAAACAGAATCGCTGAAGGAAAATTAAATAAATATTTTGTTGTTTAACAATGCTGCCAATTGCCAGGAACACATCAGCATTGTCGGTGTGTCAGAATTTCGTCCTGCAGGAGTTCTTTTACATGCCAGTATATCTATTGAAATGGAGCACACTTAAAAACCATCAATCTGGGCTGGATTTGAACCCACAACCTTGGGATCAGTAGGCCAGTGTCTAACCGAGTCACCCAGACCGACATTGCTTAAGGAGCTGAACATCATAACCAGAAGTGAGTTACAGGAAGTGCTTCCAAGATTGGAAAAAACACTGGCACAGGTGTGTTATATCTGAGGGGGATTACTTTGAAGGAGACAAAGTTGTTGAGTAAATAGATTCTTTTAAGAAACATTAAAATTTCCATTACTTTTTGAACACCAACTGTAAAATTGTTCTGGAAACCAAGTCTCCATAGAGCAGCAAGATACACAAGAGCTTTCAGTTTGGGAAAATGTCCATATTTTCAAAAACAAGGTCTGTGTTATGTATAAACTTTGATCTCCTGCTATCAGGCCAGCTCAAGTTCATATCACCATCAGAAGCCTCCACTGTTACAAGAACATGTGACACTACTACTCCTTGGCTGAATATGGGAGTGAAGATTCCTGAAACATGTCTCAGTAATTAGCAAATAAGTGAGGTATAATATAAACTAAGCAATGTTCATTAGAGTTTACCTTACTGTTCTAAAGCCTTCTGGTTATTAACCAATGTTACCATAATTTAAATTGTAATAATGCTATTTTGTAATTAAAAGAATATTGATATGGCAGATAATGCTGCAAGACATGGTGAGCCTCTGATTGGAATATCTGTTGATCTGCTCGTCTTGCCATTAGTTATTTACTGTTTGATTCCACAATTTGGACCTTAAATGCACCCTCTAAGAGCAATTAGCATCACAGGTGTAATTAATTGGTAATTGGGTTCTACAACCAATCTTTTACATTAACCAGAGTCCCTTGAACTAGTACTACGCTGTTGTATGAGCTGTCATACTGCTTTGCAATCAAATGTTTTCAGGCAGCCATACACTTCCTAACTTGTCAGGATAACCAGTTGCAGAGCAAGACTGTACATAACTATTGTGTTCTTAGTTCAAGCTCAAAACTTGTAATTGCATTAATTATAATCCATAGCACTACAACACAAATGAAGAAAAAAAGCGGTGTTACAAAGAAATAGCTAAATGCATTTCCATTTTTCTTTTCTTTTTGCTGGTTCATAAGCATTGGTAGTGATAACCTGAACAGAAATGAGAATAGGAAGCAAGACCGCTCAACTTTTTGGTTCACAGCAGTCTGGTAACAAAAATGGGAGTGCATATTATCGATCATCATATTAATGGCAAAGTGAGGTTGATATAGTGCATTGGGAATTTGTTTCTAGCCTGCAACTAGAGAGAGCTCTACAGCTGGTTAATGACGCATCTGCTTTGAGTAATTTCTACTGCAAAAAGTATAATATGCAGAAAAATCTCAATGCACCATGCCAAAGAACAAAGTTAAAACTTAAACCAGTGTTCTTTCCCATTCCTGGGCTTAGGAAGACTTCCCATCGATTGTGAGCACTCTCACTTGAACATATTATTTCAATATGAGCTTTGAGAATGAGTTGGAGTCAACTCAAAACTTTAGTCAGCAATTTGCACGAAAAACTTGCAAGATTACTAAGATAAGTGAAGTTTTTAGTTTTTAATTTGTTCTTACTTTAGAATATTATTTCAAATTTCTCATTCTGGTTACCATTACAAACCAACCTATACAGCCATTTCCACTAACCTGTTTGGATACTGTGGGCTTGCAGTATCCACAAACACCTGTATAACCTTTGAAGCTATCCAAAAATTAAATAACTTGTCTTTCCAGCTTAAGATGCGATTGCGGTATTAAAAATGTTCCCTAAATAAGAATGACTGAAACTACTTTTGTCGGCCTGTTGGTAGGGTGATGTAGGGGAAATGTGAAGAAGTTGGATTGTTCTGTCTTTCTAACCAGTGTAGTGATTTTCGCTGTACTACTTCAGGGCTGGCTCCAGAAGTTTAGCTGCACCGTGTGATATGTGCCTTGCCCTTCACACTTATGGCATTGATTTTTATTTGTAATGTCAATCCTCCATGACCACTTCTTCCCAGATAATGTTAAAAAGTAAAACATTCACAAAATGAAAACACGCTTGGAGAACTGTGCTGGTTAATTTGTATAGCTGTTCAGTCCCTGCCAAATTTCATAAAAAAAAATCTACTGCTTAAACCAAATTTCAGATCATTTGCACCACAAACTGCAATTCGGGCCCCTCATTACATGTTTCACACCATATTCTTCATCCAAATTGAACATGTATGCATGATGTGCACTACTGTATTGCTCATTGCACAGTTCACAATTGTTCTCAATGCAGATGTATTATACTCTTATTTTCTCAACAATGACCTACTCATTTGCTGCTTAGATGTGTCACTTCCACTGCATAAGATGCAAGGGCAGGGAAAGAAAGGTCAGCAGGACACATAGACACATGACAACAATCCAGAGGGCTTTCTGTCTCCATTTGCTTGTGAAGCAGATATTTTGTGCTGTTTTTTCTTTTGTTCCACCACTTGCAATATGTCACCAAAACAGCTGCGTACTGGTAATGTTCTCATGCTGAAACAAAGGCATGAAATTCTGCAAATGGTCAACAGGTGGCAAGAAAACTGAAACATGAGTTCAGATCACTTTCAGATCCTGAGTGTACTATGTCATCGATTATAACTTCAAGAAGTCTGGCAAATTCATGTAGTGGCAATAGCAAGCGCATAAGGCCAGCCAAGCATGAAGTTTTAATGGTTCCAACACCTGCATTCACAATTGATTATGAGGCGGTGGTAAAGTTGTCTGATGGCTTCAACTTAGCAGATTTATGTAACGTTTGTACAGAGGCAGGTTTATTTGCCATCTGTTTTGAGTGAGAATGTCATTCAAGATGATTTCGTAAAAGCTGTAAGAAAAGTAGCAGACAACAAGAAGCTTGAATCTAAACTTGATTACAAACGTGTAATTTATATTTATGCCAATAAGTTTACTGCTGATGTTTTTAAACACAAGCCGTGTGTGGGCAATGTTTTAAGAGGTGGAATCAGGACTGAAAAATTCAACACCATAGCCAGGATATTGGCAATTTCTCGGTCCTTTGAAATTGGTTTAACAAGGGTATTGTATGGGGTACACAATAAAGGGCATCTTATGCACTGCAACATTGAGATTTATTGCGACTGCCATCTCTCAGGAGGAGGCGATGAATCTACAGTGACTTGAAGCTTACCTGTTTATAAACGTGAGGCTTATTGTTGAACACTTGCCACATAGGGATATTATGATGAGGGTCGCATTGAAAGTGGACCAACCGTGATGCTTAATAGTAAAGAATCTTCAGGAAGTTGCAGGAACTTTAGAACGATGTGTAATTCCTCCTGTTCTCAAATTTCTTTGTTTTAAGATTTTTGCCACCCCTAGAAACCATTGCCCTGGGCAGTTACTGTCTCTTGAGTCAGCACTATACACCCTTACATAAAGAAAGCATTGAAGCCCCATTGTTGATTCTTGTGGGTGTCACTGTGAAAATCTTTAGCTTAATTCTCTCATATTGAGTTTTAAATGTTCAAAATGTACTGAAAGCTGAATTTTTACAAGCAGATGTCATAAGATTCAAAATCCTACCCTGGATTCCTTCTTCTTTTCCAGATAAATGCAGTATTATATGTATGATCATGTAAGTTGCAGTTGTAAAGGTATTTTTGATGCAGCATTTATACTTGCATGTGCCACCATATCATTGTACTGTTCCCAGCTTATTGGCTTTGGCTCAGGGAATCTTTTAAAATAAAAATCTCTATGTGGTGTTGTTTATATAATTATTATAAAACTGAAGAGGAAGAAAGCACTGTAAGGACATGTAGCCTTGATTTCATGTGTAGGTACAGATACAATGTGCTGCCATTTTAAACTTCAAAATGAGATGCCTGGGAGTGAAATTTAAATTTAAAATAACTGGATGTAAAGTTCTTATACTGCATCTAAATTGTCTTAATTATATTAAAAATACAAAAAACCGCTTTATGTGAAGTTTAAAAATGAAATGCCTGTTAGTAACAACCTTAAATTTTGGTCTAATAAAATTGACTTGAACAGCTTTTTGGAAATGAAATTTATCTTTTTATTTTGTTTTATTTCAACAGTTGAACCATTACATTGCAAATACACTCCAGTTTTTCTGTTCAAAAGCAAGAATAGAATCAAAGCCATCTTAATGTTAGCTGAAAGTATGTTATCTAAGCGTGATACACAAATTCTAAAACTGCAACTATCAGTGCACGCTTTGGATTTTCAAGTAATTGAACTAAAGTATATCTTCGTAGATTAAGCAATCTTTCTTGTCAACACATGCTTGCATGCTTTTGTTTTACTTTTGTAAGTATATGAACTAAAAATAGGAATGCTTATCAATTGTCGTAATAGAAATATCCAAAATCACCATTTTAATATGCAAATACATGGATGAAATGAAATGGGAAGTCTAAGTAAATGAGGAAACCTAGTTTATTGCAATGTGTTCGGTACAATTAAGAGGGATGAGAGGACAAATGTTGCATTATACGCGAATCCTGAGGTTGTGCTTTATTTGTTTAGGTTTGTAACTCACCTGATGAAGCGCCTGCGCCACAGCCAGGTACGTGGCATATCCATAAAGCTCCAGGAAGAAGAAAGGGAGCGTAGAGACAACTACGTCCCTGAAGTGTCTGCGCTGGAGCATGACATCATTGAAGTTGATCCTGAGACGAAGGACATGTTGAAGATGTTGGTAAGTATATATGTATAAATTGTGTATAAGATTACATATTTAATTGCAACAGCAATATATTAATTCTGTATTCTTTGTTGTTTCAGGACTTCAGCAATATCAGTGGTCTGCAACTCACACAACCAGCAACGCAGCCCTTTGCACGTCGCCCGTAAATATGTTTAACAAATCTTGTATTATTGATTTCAATAAATAAATTAAAAAGAATAAAATACATATGCCATTTGTTTATTTCCAAAACCTCCCTTTCCTTAAATCCACAAAAATAAAGCCTAGTAATGTTGCTGTGCAGATAACCTGCCTTTAGAGTGGGCATATAATTATGGTTCCCTGAAATTTTTTAAGGTACAATTTTATAATTGGTACTCTTGATGCTTGGGCACTTGCCATCAGTGGGAAGTTGAATGTCTAATGAACTGAAGAGATAGTGCAATTTTTATGAAACAGGTTGGACTACTTTAACCTCTACTAAATTTGAAAGGGGATAAATTAATTTTAGAGCATATAAATCATGCATTGTGCAGAAAACTGACTTACGTTTCACTGGTGAGAGGGAACGAAATTAATTTTTGTTGGGCGTAGTAAGACGGAGGTTATAAGATTCATAATTACTTCTAAGGAAGGTGATCCATAAGACAAAGACACTTGAAGAGCTTAGGTTTATTGCAGATGTGGCGTGTTTATGCATTAGATGCGCGCAGAAAAAGTGCCAAATTAATCTACTTCTAAGCGTAATGTTAACGTATAATTTTTTGTACGAAGCATGTAAGGTATTTAAAAAAAATCCCGTAGGCCTAAGTTGATGATTTTGGTTACGCGCAGTGATACATTCTCGCTCCGTCACTAACTCGAGTGTTCTGACCTGTAGTTTGGGTCGAGATTGGATGGGAGGAAGGAAAGTGCGAAATAAAATTTGACTCGTATGTTAACATAGTGACATATACGTCACTAGGTTTAATCCTACATTTGAAAGAAACATTTTAGTATGGAATGTCCGCATCTTCCTTTAACTGTTACAATTGAAAATGCTTTACGAAAAGAAAATACAGATGTCACAAAGGAATGGCAATGCGCAGGTAAGTGTAGATCCTAAGAAATTGCAAGTGTTGTGTGTTGGTTGCAAATGAATAACAGATACAACTTGTTCTTTGGAAACATGTATGTACTTTAAAAATTTTAAGGATCCTTGATCAAGATTTTATGTCCTTTAACATATAACCAATTATGTGTATTATTGTAATTGTTACTTCATTAGCAACTATTCCAGTGTGTTGGTGTTAAATACCCCGCAGAAAATTGTTATGCGTTATTACGTCAAGGATATGAGAAATTTAATTAGTTTTTGTGTGATTACAACGGTTTTCGTAACCTAACCTGGTCCCTTTAATGAACCTTCACGCTGTATTCCAGAAAACAGTATTTTGTAATGAATTATTGCATAAATAAATCGGAAGGAATTATAATCTGATAGTGCATAGAATATGGGCTAGATTAGTTCTTAAGTCACACAGTTGTTTCTGATTTACGCAAATCCTATTCCATCAGCTGTTCAGAAGATCGAGTCTAAGGTTATTGATTTTTTGTCCGAGTTGAAAAAAATAATAACGCCACCAGTAATGAATGTCAGTTTTTATTTGCTCGAATATGCGGTTACATATTACAAAAACTCGTATACTATTTTTAAACGAAATTTTATTTTGTAAACTTGGTGATTTTAACCTTCCGTGCTCAAGTGAAGTGTCAGAATCCCATGAGGTGGTACAGATGTAATGATAAACTATGCAAAAAATATTTGGTCTATTATACATGCAATGCGCCCCAAACAACCGACAGGTTGGCGGAAAATTTCAGTCATCGAGTGTGGATTTAAAGATATTAATTGAATAAATTATAGTTTCCTTTAATTTGATTCCCTGATCCAACATCACCTAAGTGTTGTCATAGGAGTTAGGTTAATTTCTTCCAATATATTTTATGTAGAAGCAAACAAAACAGCCTGTGCGAGAATTGCTCCTGAGTTCTTAATATAATTGAAATACAATTTAGTATGAAACACATATTAGCTGTATTTTATGATTATTAATCAGTTACTCTCTTAAAAATAAAACATTACCCATCCCAAATCTCACTTTATTTATATTTAAGCAATATCTTGTTCAAATATGTATGTTACATCAACTACAATTTCTATGCTAAAAGAAAGAAAAGAAAAGGATTTCTAGCACATTTCAAACATAAACAAGTGTAACTTATTAACACCAAAAGTGTTTGTAAATACATGCCATTTATGAAAAGAAGTGGTTAGGAAAAGATTCTGATGTACTGGAGAGAGTATGTTAAGTTAATAAACATTAATGGGATGTTAAAGTTACTAAACACACCTTTCCTTTGCTGGATTGTGATTACCTATTTATCCATATGGAAATGTGTGTACCAAAAGATTTGAGCTGTAGGACCACCATAGCTCTTGACAGTCTAGTACCATGGTTTACATTTCGAAAGATGTTGAAAACACCATACAACGTATGAAAAAAGGAAAAGAAATAGGTTTTTCTACTATGAAGGAATCCAGCAAATTTGCTGCAAAATAAAGATTTATCCTTAAATATTCTTTTTTGTTTGTTAATGATGCTGCCAATTACCAGGATCATATGAGGGCTGCTAATAAGCCAGAATTTTGTACTGCAGGAGTTCTTTTACATGTCAGTAAATACACAGGAGGCTGTTGCTTTTAAGCTCACTTAAAAGACATCGGGCCAGATTTGAACCTGTGATCAAACTATCTGAGTACTTACCTTCCTTGTGTAGTAAAATTACTAACATTTCATACCAATTATATGTTTCGATTCAGAATTTCATGAAGTCCTGGTAATATGCATGGTCCTTGTATATCTAAAGGGAACCTAAATGCAATAAGTTTTCAAATTTTACTCCATCGTACAGTGCACAGAATAATCAGGTTGCAGCCAGTTCATTATGTTGAGAAGGGAGATCATACAATCTTTTTATCCCGTTTTGGTCCCTCTTATAATTCAATATTATAACAAATTTACACAGCAGAAAATTTTGTGTGTGTGTGTGTTAGTATTTATTTTGTTAAGGAATATAATTAAAATAATTATTTCCAAGCTATGAACTGTCTGTTTATTATTTTGGTTTATACAGATTTTACCATTTTTACTTTCTCTAGCACATGTTGGAAGTATGGGGAGTATTTTATTTTATTCCGCTCAAAACTTGGATGTTGAGATTTCATCGGAAATGTAGGTTTTGAAACACCCTGAATCCCAAAATAGCATTTTTTAGAAAAATGTGCTGTCAAAAAGAAAATTTTGGTTAAATACCATAATTAGTATTAAGTTATCCATCTTTCAAGGGTGCAATACAACAAACTTCGAAAAGAAAATCCACAACCCCAAACTACATTTTATATGGAAAATATTTTAAAAATTATGATTTTCACACTTATGCCTCTGTCGATTTTGATGAAAATAGCATGTGTTTAAGATATTTTCATGACAAATTCTGGATGGCTTTCCTTTGAGCATTTGTGGTAGCATTTTAATAGATGCAGAAGTATGATACAAGTATCCAAGATCCTTAATTTTACTTTTCTCAAATGGTAAGTTATTCTTGTCTCCCACCCACCCCCCAATCAAATAGCAACCAGCTCTTAAAGGATTTGACTACTCACTGCCTACTGTATTTGCTATTCCCATTGTACCTACCAGGAAATATGCAATAAAACCATTTCTAGAAATGTTTATTGTGGTTAATATGAAGTAAACAGGAGCATAAGGTTGTAAGAGTACTTTGTTGAAGAATGGGTACAAAAGGTTGTGTGGATGCAACACATCAATATATTTTTTTTTTACTTTCTCTAGCACCTAGTTGTAGGTAAAAAAAGTATTGCTTTCCCTAAAAAAAATATGTTTTGGGGCCCCCAAATCAAAAACATTTAGAGAATGAGACTCAAAAACAAAATGGCAGCTTCTGTGGTGTGGGGGTATTGTGTCTGTCTCACATTCAAGAGGTCCCAAGTTCAAATCTCGGTTAAAGTGAGTTATCCAGAGAAGGTTTTCCCTTATCCTCAGAAGATAAATGTTGGGTAACTTTAAGCTCTATGGGCTCTGTGTTCATTTAAGGATCATTTGCGCCATTTATTCATCTGATATGACCTAACTGGTTAAAAAATGTTAAGCCTTAAGAAAAAGAATATTGTATAAACACCAAAATTGCTAACTATTTTAAAAAATTTCCCTCCTATGAAACTATATTTTATAGGGAAAAGTTTGTATTATTTTTTATTCACTCAAGGATGTCTCTATGTCTGTAACTTATTTCATTAGAAATGAAACCCCTGAGCACTGACCATTATTGATCCATGATGTGACCCTTTATCTTCTAATTTCTCAGAATGCCTATATGCTTTGTAAAGAAGGTTAGATTTGTTATGAGCCCTTAATGCAATTGCATAAACCCTTGGTTAAGGTCTTTAATCCTTTGACTAGCAAATGGCTTGAAGTTATCTAACAGATGATTTGCCATTCTGCATCAATACAAGTTGGATTAACATCCTTAAAGGGCCTGTATAAATGTCCCTTGACCTAGTTTTCCTTTATCATTACAACTGTCTAACATAGTTGGACTCTGATCATTAGTCCTGCATTTGTTTAAATAAGGGATTGTTATTTTTTGAGTACCTGTGTCATGCAATGTATTTAAGGAATTGCTTCATTAATAAATAAAATGTATACCTTGAAGTTTGATGGATTACCTGTGAAGTTCCCTTCATTTGGAATTAACTTTGTATTGCTGGAAACCATAGAAGATAGACAGTATCTTAAAGAATTAAATCTGTTGTATGATGGCCTTTATGTGCCTTGGCTGTTCAACCCAGCTGCCTATCTGATGCCCACATAGGTACTGACGAGATGAAGAATCATCCAGTCAATGTTGGGAGATCATGTGGTTGGCAGTATGCTTCACATAACTGGAATGTTGGTGTTTTTCACCTAGAGCTGACACAGCGAAATCTTGCCAATCTGCAGGATGTGCAGAAGACTGTTTTCATTAAAGATACTGTTACGACTGTTGCAGGGCAAAATATCCCTATTACAGTTCCCATATCTAACAATATCTCAAGGTGAGCATATTGCATTGAATGAGCAGAAGGGGAGTAGACAGTGGGAATGGCAGGTACAATATGGGGCTGGAAAAAGCATGTGGTCTTCAATTGAGCAAGGTAACCCAACTTTGAGTAGTGCCAAAGTTTTGTGCAGATCTTGTTGGCAAGTTTTAGTTGTGTTACCTCAACAGATAGCTACTCCTGGCAAAGCAACCAGGGGTATTGACCTTGACCAGCAGAGTGCTGCATTTGCGTGTTATCTGTTTACTAGGATAGAGAAATACTAGTAACTTGGCATCAGAAAGTAACACAACACAAATGGAGCTCTTGAGAGCTGCATGTGTCTGATATTAAAGGTTAGGTGACTTATTATATGTAACTATAATTGCATGGGTAATTAATAGCAAAAAATAACCTAAATGGTGATAAATGCTTTAAATATGTACCTACATAAATATTTATTGTAATATTTTTCAAAGAATGAAAATGAGACTAAACAGTCTTTATCTTTTGCAGTTTCCATAATGGAAAAGAAAGAAAGAAACTAAACTACATTAGTCAATACACTTTTTCTACTAAATAGCTTCTGTAACTGTAGGAAGTGAATGGTAATATAATTGTAACTTTCTAGTGCAATCAATCTGTACACCTATAATAATATCTAAAAAGGTTACTCAAGTGGCAAAGGCATAATGTCAAACATTTTACCAATTTCTTGTCACTGAAATGGCCTCACTGCCATTGTTATTATCCTATAGAAATCTTCAATTTCTGATTAGAATTAATTTGCTTCTGACGTATATTAACTTTTAAATAAGGAATACACATTGATAATGCAAATAATATTAAAATCAAGAAAATAAATTGATTCAAGGCTGATTCACAACCACCAGTAATGGTAACAATAAGCAGAACGAGAAAGTTGAAATGCATGTATTCAAATGGGAGTGTTCTCAGTCAACGGGAAGATTTCTGGATCCCGGGATTGGGTGACTTGGCCAAGTTTTAACTTTCTTGTTCCGTTAACAGGCACAGCATGTTAGATCCATATTGTGCATACTAGACTTTTCATGTAGACATTATTCAAGGCAGCCATGCCATGAAACAGCTGCTAGAGCTCTCTAGCAAGCAAGCTAAAAAAAGATCAATCAATTAGAAACAAATGAATTCTCTATGCGCAATAGTGACCTCCACTTTTTGTTGATAAGCTGATCAATAATATGCCTTCCCATTCTTGTTACTGGGCTGTTGTGAACCAAAATGTTGAGTGTTGCCTTGCTTGGTGTTCTCATTGCCATTGTGGTTACTGTTACTGAGTTGTTGAGAGCCAACCTTACAAGTACATGTAGTGGCAGTTGCCTATGACTCAAATGTCTGCAGACTACCGGGCAGAGCAAGTAATTTAATCAATGTTGTAACAAATGTACGGAATTTTCCAAAAGAATGGCTATATTTTCTTCATCCTCCAATAATTAACACTGTTTTAATGCATATAGCCATTGTATTTATTTGTTTATTAACAGTCTCAGTGTGGTATATTAAACCTATAAATATATGAGCTACAGAAATCAAAATGAGGCTGTACTGCTTCAGTATGTTGGTTTTGGTTACCTGGGGAGTGGGGGGCACTGAGCTCTCTTTGGCCCCCTCATCCCCCCAGGTATCCCCCTTCTTCAATGTAATCACTAGAGCTTGATATAAAGTATGAATATATGCATGCACCTCTGGGCTAAAAATCTGGTAAATATGCTGAACAATTTTATATGTATAAAAATAAAGTATATTATTTCAACTTTCTCACATTTATATTAAAATCCCGGCTGTGGCATTGGATTTTTCAGTTTCTAATTCAACCTCTTAAACATTGCCCACACACGGCTTATGTGTTTAAAAACACCAGCAGTAGGCTTGTTGGCATAAATAAATAATAATTTCTCACATTTATTAATCTTGATGAAGTACTCAAATTGTAAATTTATTTTTAAACTTAGCCATTAATAACATTAATATTTATTACCATTTCACGATCTTCGTCCGTCTGTCTCTCTCTCTCAATTTTAGCATAAAATATAAAATATATTATTTCAACTTCCTTACATTTATTAATCTTAATGAAGTAATCAAATTCTTAGTTTATTCTAAACTCAGTCATTAACAAAATTAATATTTATTGCTATCTCTCTCTCAATCTTTTTAGCATTAGTTGTTTTTATTGCAATAAACAATTAAATGTTCTTCACAATTTTCTGGAAGAAACAACAGATGGCTTCATTTGTAACAATACTAACTGTATCGAGTTATATAACGCAATGGCCACACCCAACTTTAAAGATTTGCTGCATGATTGTTGAACACTATTTAGCTACTGCGTGGCATATAGTTTTTATACTATATCAGGAACCACTCATTGTTGATAACTAGGGCTCGGAAGTTCATACCCTAAAAAACACTGAAATATGCATGTAAATATGCTCTTAAAAACTTGAAAATATACCAAGAAATATGCACTATTTAATTGAAACAATTAATATCCCTTTGCAGTAGACAAGACGAGTTAGTATAAGTAATAAATAAAGTTACCTTATTCCTTAGACGTTGAAGCAGAAGTGGTCCCACTGCTAATATTAACTGCTAAATTGCAGTTCACAACCTACACTTTGCACAAATTTTCAACTGTAAAGCATCGTCTGTTGTCTCGCAAAACACTTTTGTAACGTGAAAAACTTCTCTCCATGTCACAAGATATTATCGGGGCATATTTAAATGGTGCTAACTGCTTACAGAGAGAGAGTCAAGTCTCTTGGTGTGACATATGGTTTTCTTTTGAGGATGTCTCGAATATGGCACATCTGTTTATAACCAGAATTTTTTGAAATTACATAATTCACTTTCTCTTTCACTTTTTGTCCTATGCTACCAGGAGCCGAACTTATTCATGCAAAGGAGATCCTACAGCTTCCAATGTCGTTTAGGCTATTGGTAAGAAAGAAAAATGGGCAAATATGAAACTAAGATTCTCTTTTAACCCAGTGCCTTACAGAATATTTTGCAGTTTCTATTGATGAAGCATCTTTCAATTCCAATGAATTAAAAACCTCTTCGGCTATTTCTGTGTGCTCAGCATAATATAAAACTGCATCGACCCATATTCCCCATTGAGTTAACACTGGTGGAAGTTGGATATTAGGTGCTGTTGATCTAAACAACTTAACTCTTTTAGGAGATTTAACAAAAATTATCTTCGTACTGGACACAAATCTATCTACCAATAGGAAAGAATCATTGTCTCAAAAATGCTACCAATATGAAAAATATTATACAGATGAAACAATAAAAAAAGCATAAAAATCACTAAAATATGCAATATAGGGGCAATAATATTGAAATCTTCGTGAGTTGCATCATCATGTGAATACTGCCAATATGAAAAATATTATCCAGATAGAAAAAAGTAATAAAAAGCCATAAAAATCATTAAAATATGCAATATAGGGGCTATAATATTGAAATATTATGCATTTATCAAAAATCAAGAAAATATGCAGTTATATGCATCATAAAATCATGTCCAAATAACTGAAAACTCCATAATTCGTGCACATAATGTAAAAGCATACATTTTTAACCCCTATGAAAAAAAACATGCAAATGCATGAACTTCCTAGCCCTATTGATAGCTATGCTCTCCTCATTTTTGGCACCTTTTATGGATTAAGAAACATGATAAATATTGTGGTGGTGGCAGGCACCGTCGTCATGCTTGGCTGCTCATTCTATATGTTGTCCTTAGTGCCGACCACAACTACAATGGTGAGGGGATGTCGGGAAACAGGTATTAATGAGGATCACAGGGACTCCTTGGGTCCAACAAAGAAGACAACAACACTTTGTATTCAGCATGGGTAATCATTTTATTACCCATTGTAATATTTGCCTAAAGCTCATCCAGAATTCTTGGAGAACTATCGCCCGCAAAATTAACTGCATATGATTTCTTATACCTGGTAACCTGTCTCACTCTGATGACTGTTTAATCCCTGATACATCAAAATTTTGAACTTCCCATTTGCGTAGACATCATCTCTCACGCGTCTGCTTCGTTTGAGTAACATCGTTTTCTTCATTTCTCCCCTTAAAGAGGACCATCCACACTCATGACCCTTATTTTCGACACATTCCATCCTTGTGAAGATTAATGACGAAGTTGGAAAATATGTCTTTGGAATGCCCACTCCAAGAATACTGGCTGTTTAGGTTTTAAAATATTTTTTCATTATTTGGTGAGAAAAGTTTTCCTGTTACAATATCAGTCCTACCTAGGACAATAAGAGAGAAATCTGCTTGGGTCTTTCTCTTCTTCTCAAAGTACTGTGGCGGAATATTTGCATTTAAAAAATCTTTGCTGAAAAAGCATGATATATGCATAAATATGCACAAATTTATTAAACGTATGCTAACCCCTTATTCCAGGTGAAAGGGCAGTCATTACATTAATTTAAACCAGTGGTAGATCTCGGTATTGGGAACACATTTCGTATCTTACATTTTTGTCTCTGATCATTTCCTATGGGGATATTTTAGTTTTGTCAAAAACAGCTGATAACCCTGCAGATTGTGTGTATGTCAGTTCACTAGGTCAGTACATAAACAAACACCATACTAGTGCGTCTTGAGAACATAAACACATACCTACAGTGTACTTTCATGTTTACTGTGTAAGTGTAGGACGATCACAAGCGTTAGCTCCCAAAACATTACATGGCCCTGCAAGCGACCAACCTGTTTACATCCAGAAACCAGTTCAATTTCCTGACCAACCTCAATGCAACATTGCCGAGTTACTTCATGTCTGAAAAAGCTGCTCAGAGTATTCCTTCAATTCTTTTACGTGATTAATCATTTTGAAACCCTGTGTGATGTCCCATAATTACTACTGCAGCTATGTTAGACATAAGTTACTCTAACTCTATGCCTCTTACAAGTAACAAACTGTTATCTTCGTACATTCTTGTGGAATTATGCATCCAATTTGGCACAAGAACCATTTAATTTTTTGAAATCGGCTGA
Organism: Tenodera sinensis; assembly: GCA_030765045.1. Classification (NCBI taxonomy): domain Eukaryota; kingdom Metazoa; phylum Arthropoda; class Insecta; order Mantodea; family Mantidae; genus Tenodera; species Tenodera sinensis. Next base: position 204,896,547 of record CM060961.1, read on the forward strand.
TCAGAAAACAATATCATTAACTGTTTTTTGTTTGTAATGCTTCTGTGAAGCATATATTAGATGGAGTGTAATAACTTCCCTTCTATCCTGTATATGCATTTACATGCACTATAAAACCTCCGCTCGGTCTGGGTGGCTCAGTTGGTTAGACACTAGCCTACTGATCCCAAGATTGAGGGTTCAAATCTGGCCCAGATCGATGGTTTTTAAGTGTGCTTAAAAACGATAGCTCCATATCAGTAGATTTACTGGCATGTAAAAGAACTCCTGTGGGACAAAATTCTGGCTCACCGGCAATGGTTATATGATCCTGGCAATTGTCAGCATCATTAAACAATAAAGTAATATATTTTTTAAAAAACTTCCATAATAAATTCATTACAACATGAAATACATTTATTCCTTATATGCATATGTTTAGCTATTAAGGAATAAAACATGCAAACAAAAATACATAGTAATTGAGGAGAATGTAGTATGAATTCTGAAATATTCACTCTATTCAAATTTTGTTAATAGCAAAGTCTCTTACAAATATAATATGATAAACTTTGTTATGCAACATTTTAAAAAATAAGTCTGATATATTGCACTCATACAAATTCATCTTCTCACTCTCATGCAAACGATTCCTATAAGTACATATTCTGTCTACTACATTTTGATCGAGTTAAACATTTTTGGAAATTCTTTTATGACATATTTTCCTGTAGGTACAGTGGGCTAGGGGTATACAGTAGGCTTTTAAGTGATAGTCAAATATTTTAAGTCAGTCACTATGTAATGGTTTTGAAATTCCTTTCTCTTTGCATGGCTGAGAGAGAAAGAAGTGTAGTGAGTTCCCATTTGAGAATAGTATAAGTATCTTAACGTGCAAACCAATAGCAATATCTCGGATAGGTTACTACACTAAAAATTGTATTTGACACAAATATGTTTTTGCTATCTCTTACAGTGTACCAATTATGCAAAAATCATTCAGAATGAAGAGTACTTCAAAGGCTAGTCGTAGAAAATTCAAGATTTACATTTAATTTGTCATGAAAATATCTTAAATATATAGCATTTTATTTAAATTCATTTGAGCAATTTTTGAGAAAATCAAGTTTTAGAAAAATTTTCCTTGTAAATAGTTTGGGGTGGGGCACTTGATGAAAATCTTTGCATTGCAGTTTTGAAAGATACTGCTGAGGTTAAATACAAAGTTAAGTACTTATCTGACTTTCCGGTTTTGGTTATGCTGTTCACAGATACACACAGACTTTTTCCTTAAATGCTTTTGTTGGGTTCCGGGCCGCAAAAGATATGTTTTATGTGAAATCTCAATATCAAATTTTTGGGTGGGATGGAATATTTCCCCATCTTGCTATATGTAGTAGAGAAAGTAAAAAACTGAATAACGGGTCAGATATTTCAATCATTTGAATTGATATTCCATTAGAAACTACCTCCTGCTGTAAAAACCACAGATTTATTTATTTGCACTAACCTCATTACAAATTTAATACATCATAGAGCTAATATAGGCTCTGTCCCAAACCATACAAGGTAACACTGAATCTCTTCCTTACTTTCTATACTGCTTACGTATAATGAGCAGAGGAAGTACTGTGTTTTGCCCAAAAGTAAAATACAGAGATTTCACTGCAAATACACATTTTGATGTCTGCAGAATCCAAGAGAATGTGGAAAATTATGTAAATATTTTCCTTTTTAATTATGCTATCAGTTGCCAAGATCGTATCAGCCTTGCCAGTGTGCTGGAATGTTGTCCTGCAGGAGTTCTTTTACATGTCATTATATCTACTGACAAGGAGGCTGTCACTTTTAAGCACACTTAAAAGCCATTGGTCAGGCCCACATTTTTACATGCGACCTTGGGATCAGTAGGCCAGTGCCTAATCAACTAAACCTCCCAGACTGACACAAATGTCTTTGCAGGAGAGATAAAGCTGCATAACGAAATCAGTTAAATTCTGGTTTGGGAAACTAGACCATTGGCCTACCATGTAGGCAGCCTGGGTTCGATCCCAGGGAGCCATATGTGGTATTCATGGGGGACGAAGTGCCATCTGGGCAGGTTTTCTCCAGGTTCTCCGGTTTCTGCCGCCACTCATTCCACCAAATTGCTCTATGATCAGCTTTCCATTCATCCATTTCACTTGCATTTCATATCATCCTCTTCTTCATTATCATACCTAGTGCTGGGCTAACCACCCGCTTCCAGGTCTTCACTCTGTCCGTCCATAGATTCCTGTGCTCCCCAACAGGTGTCTGACCCTAGGCACTGCCTTATAAGTTCTACTTAAGGGGAGGGTAATTAGGAAAAGAGCAAGACACTTAAGATTTTTAAGAAAATCGCTTCACCCCAAAATTACCCTTCATAGAAAATGTCTTTTGTCTCAAAAATGGCCCAAGTGATTTCAATTAAAATGGCATATGTTTAAGGTACTTGCATGACAAATCAACAAGCATTTTCCGGAAATAGCCTGTGAAGTCCTCTTAATTCTGAATGACTTCTATTAACTGGTAAACCTAAGAGGCACATAAAACCTTACTGCACAAGAAATTGGCTCTCATTAAAAGCCTATGTAAAAGAAAAAAAAGAGAATATGAATGTGACATTAACCATGTTTGAGATATTCCTTGCTATTGGTTTGAATTTTCAGATGCTTATACTTTTCCTAAGTGGTAAACTCCTATTTTTCCATCCAGAAATTTGATGTCGAGATTTCACCAGAAATATATGTTTTGAGACCCCCTGAATCCAAAAAGAGCATCTTTAGAAAAAGGTCCATGAGTCTCTCTGTCAGTCTGTGTGTCTGTGGACAGCATACCTCAAAAACGAAAAGTCTGTTAAAAACCAAAGTTGGCATTTAAGGTTAATGTCTTTCAAGGATGTGACACGAAGATTTTGAAGAAAATAGACCTATCCTAAATTGATTTGAGTCCATTCCCATTTCCGCATTTCCATGTTGAATTCAATCCGGAAATGTTGGATATGCAAACCACAAGCACAAATAATTCAAGCTTTTGTTGGTTACTTGGTTTATGTCAGTGAGCTTGTAAAATATGTTTTCTACATATTTTAACAAGATTTTGAGGCCAATGAATGTTTTTGGGAAGCATATGTAAATTGCGAGATTAAATGGCTTTGTTTTGTTTTATCACAACACTTTCACTAAGAAAATAAAATGAGCGTGCGTGTTACGAGTACAATAGAAGTTAGCATCTTTGGTGGATTCAAATCGATTTGGAGCACAATTTTGCAAATGATTTCGATTTGAGTCCGCATTTCCATGGTGTATTCAATCTGGAATGGGAACTCAAATCGATTTGAATTCGCCATGGAAATGCAATAATTGAGCGCTTTAAGAAAAAGATATCTCTCTCTCTCTCTCTCTCTCTCTCTGTGTGTATGTGTGCGTCAGCTTTTTTTTTAAAGTTTTATTTTCTCAAAAACGTCTCTTAACAATTTTGATTAAAATATAAAATGTGTAAAGTATTTTCATGATAAATAAAATGTATATCTTGATCTTTCTGGGAGTAGCCTCTGAAATCCTTTTCATTCTGAATGACGTGCTCGGTGGTCTAGAGCAGTGATATTCAACCTGGGGTAAGCAAAGACCTCTTAGGAGGTACGTAAAATTTAATTTAATCTTTGTGTAGTATAAAATAAGCTATAGATATTATAATCTATTTTAGACATGTTTCCGTACAATTTGAATTAAGGATAACTCGAGGCTAAGCCTAGTGGTACAGGCTGAAATGGAAATTTGTCTTTGGGGGTAAATGGAGAAAAAAGGTTGAATACCACTGGTTTAGAGCTAACATGCTAGCCTCTGGTTTTTGAGGTTGCAGTTTCAAACCTGAATCTCAATCTATCGCAGAGCGATGGATTTTTTTGTGGTGTAAAACTCCTTAGTAAGCTTCCTCAAGAAGAAGTAAAGCTGGTGGTCCTGTGTCGTAGCTTTATGCATATAAAAGAAGCTTAAGTCTGATAAAGGCCTCTGAGAAAAATTAAATGGTCTTTCATGCCCAATGTGGACTGGGTCACTAAGAACACACACACATGCACAGACTTTTACATATAGGTATTAAGATTAGGTTTCAGTTTCTGGCTTTGTCATCATAAATGAACAAGCATTTCTCAACTCTGGCTAATTTGAGCTTCATTTTGCACACTTCATTCACTGATTCATTGACTCATTCATTCACCATTGGATATGACTTACCTAAGGATGTGAAATTTTCTACAAAAGTGTTCAGCTTTATATAGTGTCCTATATAATGTGTTTAAAGTCAAATTAAGATTTGTTCTTGCAGGAGCACTGCTTTTACACAGTTGATGAGTATTTAAAATATAATAAATATTCATTTGTGTACATATATTATGTAACTGCATTGTATTGATTACTCTTATTACCATTTCATTATCATGTATATATTTTAATTATTGCTAATTAAGTCATAGTAATTGTTGGTCAACATTAATATTGATGCCAATTGTATGTATTAATTAATGTCTGGTATAGAGTAGCTATTGAAGATTTTGTAGTGTGTCTCCGTTTGTGAATATGACATATTTTATATTTATTGTATTTGGTATATTTTATGGCTATTGATGTACCCTGTAACAGTACAGCATGTGCAGATTTTTTTTAAAAGGATCAAAGACATGAATTGAGTGGTATTTATGGAAATGAAACTTCTAAAAAGTTTAATTATAACTTGCCTTTGCTAAAAAAAGAAATCTGTGCAAAAACTACTGCTTGAACTACTGAAGTCCCTGATAGTCAACTTTTTTGTGTACCTCACTGAGTGGAAGTATCAAATGCTTAGGTCGTCAATTTTCGTTACATTCTATGTGATAGCTCTATGTGTATCACAGTGAACAGCCCAGGCATTTGGGTTAAACATCCCTTAGGTAGAGCCTGCGAAAAAAAAAATATATATATACAGTAGAACTTCATTATCTATCACTAAGTTGACTGAATGCCTCATTAACTGTCATCCTTTCTCTCTTCTTTATGTCTATGTTACAATTTGTGAAAGTTGAGTTATTCACTAAATCAATCTCTTTTATGTGTCCTGGACATTTGTATCTTAAGTAGTAGTTGGAGGATGCGTTATATCAACAAGTGGTTTCAGTGTTCTGAAGATCTTCAGGTGAAGTGTACTTAAAAAATAATGAAACAAATCTGTTACATTGCTTACAAATGTAGCAATCTTACAAATTGAATACAGAATGAGCATCTACGAGTATTCCAGTCAGGAGGTTGTTCTGATGCCTTCCTCTGTGTATTACTTAAGTTTTAGTTTCAAATCATGTGTTTTTTTTTTTAATTAACGTCCTCCAACATTGTGTCATATCGGACGAATGAATGAAATGAAATGGGTGAAATGATGCTCAAATGAGCCCGAGGTCCATGGAGCTTTAAGTTACCCGACATTCATCTTCTCAGGGTAGGGAAAACCTCGGAAAAAACCCTTACCTGGATAACTTACCCTAAGCGAGATTCAAACTCATGACCTCAAATCATGTGGTGGTCATGCAGTTGGACAGTAGCAGTTATCATAATGTACTGTTGTCTCGTGAAGTACCAACAATATTGAAGGGAGTTAATGAATGCACTTGCATTCATTTTAATGAACAAAATTGTTGTTACCTCTTACTACGCAAACCTGCACCATGGACAACAGTATAAATGTACAAAAACTATAACATATTTTTGCATTTGATGAGTATTTTGTGTAATTGCTTATTAAAGCTACAGTTGATATTAAGTGCACTATTCATCATTTTTGGTTAACCACCAACCTCACCCGCTCCATTCTAATGGTTAATCCAGGTTCTACTGTATATATTTGACAAAGTAGTTAAACTATAACAAAAGCAGTGGAAATTATAACAAAATGTATAGAAACTGTAACAAAATCTGTGAAAAACTATAGCAAAAGGTATAGAAAGTATAACAAGTATTACAGAAACTATCACAAAAACCATAACAATAGTTATAGAAAGAATAGCAACAGTTTCAAAGGCTATAACAGTAGTTATAGAAACTATAACAAAACCTATAGAATACCTAACTAAAGTAATTTCATATAACAGAAAGAAAACAAGCCTTTTCTAGACCAAAGTTTGATAATGAATGTCTTGCGATACTGTGCAAGAACCTACACAGAGGCAAGCTTAAGGATTGCATCCTAGATGTCCAAAACCATAATGTATCGAAGCGCTGGTGTGTAATTTTGTTTTCTGTAAGTGTTATACTTACAGAAGCAGTGTATTCTCCATGAACGTACTGTATGTATTCATCTGTAATTAAAATAGCACCATTTAAATGATAGAGGAATCTAAGATAACCCATGAACTATGACAGAAAGCCATAAATTCTGTTCCAAAGAAGCATTTACTTGGCTGAAAAGCGGATGGTGTGCTTGTGTAGATTTAGTTCTTCTAACAACCTAGGTAAGGTTCTGAGTCATTCTCACCACATAGCCTGCTATTGTGATGTAATAACAGTAACCAGTGAGGTATGAAGAAATGCATGCACCACGTGTCAGTCCATTCAAGGTCAAACCATGTTTGTTGAGTGCCATTCAATTAATTTTGTAACTGAATTTTCAAATTATGGGTGTTTCTGGAAGAGGTATTATATTAAATTATCTATAGTAAACCTTTTCAATCATGTGCATACTGTAATAAGTTAGAGCTGGTTAAAAAAGGGAGGCCTACTCTTGATTTGAAAAACTTAAGGCGAGAGCAAATGTATATATTTAACTGCAAACTTTATAAAAAGTTGCTTCGGCTATGCAGTTCTGAAACTTTGTGTAAGCTCTTCTGCCAGCCTGTATTTCTAGGTCATGAAGGATAAATCTGCCTGGAATAGTAAAGGTTGGTATTATTTGTGTATAATGTATCCAAGGTGTTAGGATTATGAGTGTGCAGACTTTAATGGCAACTTTTTGACTTTAAGTGAAACATAAATTCCTCTACCATTTTCTTCTACAGCACATGGTTGCATAAATAAAAAATAAAATTGGTTGAATGTTTGATTGCCAGTATGTCCCCACTCCTTTATTGTTTACTTCTACAATTAGCATAGAGAGGTCGAGCTTTGGAAGACAATTTATTCGATTTTCAATGTATTGCTAAAAAAGAGTCATTTAGCGACAAAGTAATATTAAATAATTGGTTTCCAGCATCTCTATTGGAATAAATTTGAGGCAACATTGGCGTGTGTGTACAGCAGAAGGTCAGGCATGTTGACAGTGAAAAGTACCTTGTGAATACTGCTTGTAAAGCTTGAAGGAAAACTACTCCTCCCCTTGTTACTTGCAATAGCTAGTAAGGCACAGACATGTGGTGAAACCAGTTTTTGAGGCTGGCCAAGTTTGGATTTCCACCCGTGGTAGGTGTGAATGCCATCATAGAAGCAGAAGTTGCATTAGTAAACAAAAATTTGCTTGTTCAGCAGACTATGTGGATAATATATTCAATCAGCTCATTTACCTTTCATGATAGATGAATTTGTCATTGGACTTATTTATTTGTCATATTCGAATCTACCACCATGCAAAATCTGTATGCAAATGTTTCATGTTGCATGCCTGTGTAAAATTTTCAGGATATGCCACTGTAGTATACCTAATTAATAAACAGGTTAAAAAAAATATATATTGCGTATGTACCCCTGTGGACAAAAAAACAAAAAAAAAAAAAAGAGTCATGTCTGGAACATCAGTTTACTTTAACGGCAGAGAACAACTCGAGTACCAAATAACTTACAGTTTTCAACAAGTAGATATTTCTGATTGTCTATCTGTCATGTATGTCTGTCTGTATGTAGGCACGTACACAAATATGTATTTGTTCCAGACATGACTAATTTTTTTTGTCCATGGGTGTACATGAAAATAATGGTAAATATTAGGCGATGTTAGGGAATTTAATCCATTCGTTTTGAAAATTTTAATTCCATATTTTGGTTGGCAATGTTTATTAAATGATTTGGCCTGCCCATTTTAGTAACAACTCACTTTTAATCACATATAGTTAATACTATTTATAGTAAAGTGAAAGTGGAACTTCTGTGTGGGGTCTCTATTATAGTCTAGTTGTCAGTTCACTTAACAGTATGAGTTCTGTCTGGGGAGTTTGGTTTCCAATATGCCTATTTACCATGTGGTTCTATAAATACTTAAAAAGATATTTGTCATGCTAACCCATCAGATCCTTTATTTAGCCAAAATGCCCTGTTCAGTGATCCAGTTGGTATCTCCCTCATTTGGGCAAATCTGTAAATGTGACCAGAGAATGAAGGTATAACTGACTGTGTGCTTCAGTTATTCCTGTTTCAGCACCACCCCCCACCCTCCCCAAGTGTACTTTCCGGTTATGCTCCGATTTAGTCATAAGTGCTTGACTGTTTCCCCCTGTTTCAGTTATTGATCTCTGTCTCAATATTTTGTGTGTATTTGTACAACTCGTTGCTCATTCACTTCATCCAGCAGATCAGTTGTGAAACAGCCCTGTAGTTTCAACTTTCAACTGCTACTACCAGGGCTGACAACCTTTTGGAAGTTTGGAATTGTGGTAATCATGTTATTAATAAAGCAGAAAAGATGGCCTTTTGGCGCACATAATCCCAATAACTCAATTTAATATGGACTGAGAGGCTGTTGAGTTACTGAAATGTTGAGTTTTGCGGAATAAGGGGTGTGTTATTCACAACTCATAACATAGCACTGCAAATTACATAAATACAAATTCTAGCACAATATGGGAAACAAAAGTATAACATATTCTAAAATTTATTACATATCAATATATTTCCCTTAGTCCGGCCTCTTTAAAATATCCAATTTAATTTTGATTGTCTTGTTAACTTGCATGTTCTTCTCATTCAACATTTTCACTGGCACAAACAAAACACTAACAGTAAGCTTGAAATCTTGGAAACTGCTCTGCTCTTCAAGCTGAAGCATAGTAGTTTTTCAGCTCTTTTTCAATTAAACTGAACACCTGATCTTTTTTTTTTAAATTTTATTTTATTCTGTGCCCACCACTCCCATCTGAAAAATACATAACCATTGTTTTCTCTTCAAACTCAGTGTTCGTTATTGTGATGATAGACACAAGAATAAATTACGCTTGCAGTTTTAGGAAAGTTACTTTCACACCATGAGTGGCTGGCAACATTTTTATTTGTTACACTGAGAATTCAGGAAGTGCTGATTGGACGAAAGGGATTCATCAGACTTTGAAACTACAAATCTCAATATAGGTGCTGGATTTGGTGGATATTAATGCTCAGCCTCATATTTGACAACATATTTTAATAAGAGTCAGGTTTTGCTGTCATATCATGGCTGCATTGAATTCCTTGAGGTAAAATCTATCAGAAGTGATGCACAACTCAATTTGGTCAAAAAATGGATTTGGCAGCTTTTGATGCTAGGCGCCTCAATAGTAAGTTTTCAAAAAAAAAAAAAAAATTGAAAGTGTGTTCACAGCATTAAATTTCAGATGAGAATTAGAATTGGAACTGAAAAATTTAATGCCCCACATGGCATGTGTGTTTAAAAACACCAACAGTAAGTTTTTTGGCATAAATAAATAATTGAGATGAGAATGTCTTACCAGCATATTGCCATGGTAGTTCAATTGGTTAGACTAACCACACATACATTGCAAAATCTGTGGTTCCAATCTGGTTATGGCATTGAATTTTTCTGATTCTACATTTTAACTCTTGTCCTATATTTGGCCTTGTGTGAAAGAACCATTAATTATCATGCTCTTGATTTGTTTATAAACATATATGCTTGCCAACTTTTACAATTTACCTAAAATTTATGCAGAGGCTCTTTTATGAATTCGTAACAAAGGTGTTTGTATGGCTTTGTGAGCCATAATATTTAAAGTGTCACAGAGTTTTACCATAAATATAATGAATTCTATTGTATTTTATTATAATAACTTAAGATTACAGACTGAGTATATCATACTAATTGGTGTACAGTGCTATGATAGAACCACAGCTTACCTATCATGTTTCTCTCCATCATCTTGATAATCCTTGCCCCTAACTGGAATGAAAAAAATGCATAGCTTGTGGATTTAAAATTTTGTTGCACCACTAGTGACTTCTAGTAACCAGCAGTAAAAGGGTGTAAACATTCTGTAATGGATGAGGAGAATTATGAAGTCAACTGTCACATAAATTACTTATGTTATAGGTCGCGCGTTACTTCTTGACGAATGAAAATTTTATATGAAAGGTTGAATGCGAGTCTCTACTCAGCTTTTGCAGGAACGAGAGAGAGGAGGTACAGTCTGCAGTGAGATGACGCGCATGCTTCTGAGCTGAAGTAGTACAACACTACAAATCAATTTATGACACTTGCAGTAATGTCAGCCACACGTATTATACACTATACCTCTATAACTGTTTCCACTTAACTTTCTTGCATTTATTCTATTCCCGACATCTCTCCCTCGTCTGAATTGCTATTTTCGTTGCATGCATACATACATCCGTACCGCACAAAACTTCTGCAGTCGACTGTATACACAAACGCGACAGAGGAAAACAGAGGTGTCTGTTATCGTAGCATAAACATTTGCTGACCTGTTTATTAAGGGTAGGCTCACGCATTGGATTTCTGCTCAAGGTCATTCCTCAAGAACGAACGCGCAACCTATAATCACGTCCTGTGCCTACAGGATATATGTTTCCCATTTTTATGACAATTTTTGTTTATGAAGCAAAAAATATAGACTGGAGATCTCTGTGTATAGCCTAGGAAGAGATGTTGTTTATTGTGGTACCAGTAACAATTTCTGCATATGTAACAATAAGAACCAGTACTACCAGGTCTTCAGAATTTTTATGAAATGGAATTTCTATTTATGTTACATGCAGTTTTTGTACATTTATTGCGCTGAACATTTTACATATTTTAGATTTTAAAATAATTATGCTTTGTTATGCAAGGGAAGGTTTTACAGTGTTACATTTTAAGAAGTTGGTGATACAGAACATTTCAGTTGGAGTGGTTCATGAACTATTTAATGCTTATGGACATATAGACAAAAAAATGTTGATAGGAGAGTTAGAATCAGGACTGAAAAATGTTATGCCTCAGCCAGGATTTGAACCACGGATCTTCTGCTTGTGGTTCAAGCAGTCATGCATGAAGTGAAAGATCCGTGGTTCAAATCCTTGCATTGAATTTTCCAGTCCTGATTCTAGCCCTCAAACATTGTTCACACATTTAAAAACACCAGCAGTAAGCTGGTTGGCAAAAAAAATATTAATACGACTTCTGCAGCGGCGCCTGAAAATGTTTCATCACTTTCAGACTCAAATCCTGGATGATTTATGGGGTATGCTTTTGATTTTTACTTTTGTGTTTGATTTTGTGTCTTTGGTAAAGATGAAGTATAATTTTATATACTAATTCTTAAATAAAATGAAAAAGTGCTTTGCCTATGCAGATATTGTGTATGGTGTTGTGTGTGCTTAAGGTTGCAAATTGTTTGTTTCTGCAGTTTGCTCAACATCACAAAATCCATGGTTATGTCTGCATTGTGGGGCTGTGAACTGTGGACGATACATCAAAGGACATGCTAAAGAACACTTTGAAAAATGTGAAAACCATTCGGTTTGTATGGACTGTGACACCCTAGCAGTATTTTGGTTAGTATTCAATCTCCTACTAGTCCACAAACCTTATTTATTCCATAACTTTTTTTACTAACTTGCTGTATTTCATTTTACAGCTACACATGTGATGAATTTGTTGTTAATGACACACAGTGTGGTCTTCTAGAAAGAATCCGTCAAGGATGGTTTCAAGCTGGTGCCAATAAGTTTGAATCAAACAATACAGTAGAAAATGAATGTCCAGTGAATGAAGATGTCTCAGGGATATGGAAATCTGATTCTCTCACGAAAGAAATCCAAGAAAATGTCAGGAACTTACGACCACGTTCTAGGAAGAGGTATTAAATTTGTTTTAGTTTTTTTTTAAATATTGTTTTTATGTTATTCCAATGTAAAGCATTTTGGAGAATTTCCCCATATTTTAACTAGTGCAATAGTTGAGATGCATGTTCTTTATTTATTTGTAACTTTGTTTTTTGGTAATCTTTTGTTTTTTTTATATAATATGTAGTAGTAATGTTAAATATAAACATGAAGTAAGGAATTGAAGATATGAACATCTTATCTGATCATCCAATGCATTTATATGTTGCAGAATTTACAATAGAGCCGCCAAAACAGTGCAGATAGACCACAATAAGCACTGTGGTACTTAATTTGTCTATTTTTGTATTCATTTCTGTAGCCTTTATAACCACTATGGTTATTATGGAGCTTGGCCTTTTTCTTCTTTCTTTATCTTTGATTTTTTTAGGTTAGTTTACTGTATCTTATAGTCTTTTCTTTATATTATTTTCACATGCACATTCACTCTCACATCCACACTTCCAAACTCTATGGAGGGCAGGGAATAATATTTAAAAAAAATTCCCACCTCCAGCTGGGAATCAAACCCAGGATCATAGGGTGAGAAGTCAGCTCACTTATCACTTACTATGGAGGCATTTGGTAATATTTATATGCATTCGTTTCAGTTGCTTATGTCTATGCTCTGAATTTTACCTTGCAGCCAACATTGTTTGCTCAAATAAAGTGAAAAAATTATATATTTTTAATCCTGATGTGGTCCAGGATCTGTGTGTTATTTCTGTAAATATTTTAAAGAAAGTTTTAGTTCTCTATAAGTTTTTTTTATTCATTTCAGGAAGATATGGTACTGGCAACACCCATTTTGGTTTCATTTTGGATGAGTGCATTATTTGAAGAATGATTTCTTCTACTTTCAGCATTTTGGCACCAATCTGGAATGTATTTGTATAGTATAAAGGGTCCACTTCATCAATTGATGTTAAATTTAAAATTTCTAACACTGAAGTTAATGTAAATTCTATTCTATCCTGTTTATTGTAATGTGTTAAACCTTGTGTTAACATCAAAATAATGTTAATTATGCTGAGATTTTATGGCTCCAGTCTTTCTTGTTTAATGGAACATGATTGTGTTGAAATTTATGAAGTTACCATTTACGGTGTTCTTGAGGTTTATGAAACAACTGTTTGATTCTCTATCTCTAATAACACACCTTTGTCCACTTTAGTTTTAATGTAGAGTCTGCTGGGTGGCACTGTGGTCGAGGGTTAGACCGTTTGCCTACCACCTAGGTGGCCCGGGTTCGATCCCAGGGTTCTGCATGTGGTATTTGTGGTGGATGAAGCAGCATCTGGATGGGTTTTCTCTGGGTTCTCTGGTTTCTCCATCATTCATTCCACCAATTACTCCATCATCACCTTTCCAATCATCTATTTTGCCTGCATTTCATATCATCCTCTTCTTCACTATCATACCTGGTGCTGGGCTGACCAACCACTTCCAGGTCTTCACTCTGTCCGGTCCACAGGTTGCTCTGCTCCCCAACAGGCATATAACCCTAGGCACAGGGTTGTAGGTCCTACATAAGAGGAGGGTAATTAGATAAAGAAGAAGTAGAGCCCACTACCAGTTTTAACAGTTGTGCACTAGATGTGGGAGAAGTACATGAATTGCAGTTAAGTTTCTTGAAGATCTTTTCCCAGAGTGCATCTTTCTTTGATTTAAAGTCCATCAGGCTTTTTTTTTTTTTTTTTTTTTTTTTTTTTTTGATAATTCCTCTATACTTAGTAGCCAGTTCTATATGAGGGTTGTTTTAGAAGTACTCAACCAGATGTATAGATAGCGGTTGTTTCAAACAAATGACTGGTATCCTGAGTATTGGTGGGAAAACCAAAACCTTTCAGTGTTGGGGAAAATGCCCAATCCTCAGCCCAAGAACTGAGGATCTGCCCGATTACCTTGGGGATAAAAGAGGGACCTTAAGCATTGGGCTAATCCCCCACCTTAAGTAAAGTTGGATTCAAAAGGAAAATGTGAGCCTTGGACCAAGGCAAACCCTCTGACGCCATGATAGAGGTAGAAAGGAAAGTTGAAGAGAAAAATGACTGTGGTAGAAAGTACCAACCTTATAACGCTTAAGTAGATGTTTGAGGATGCTACATTGTTTAGTATTTGTTTGGCAGCCATCAGTTGTGAATGCTTTCAGCAAATTTGTAAACATGGATAAATCTGGTAATTGTTTTGTGATACAATATTTTCATTTGAAAAGTCTTAGTCTAACCAATATTACAGCTCAGCTAGATTCTACTCTTGTTTACAACAATAAAATACTAGGTGGCAGAGTGTAAGTGAGGCTGTATGTTGCCAAAATGAACATTGCAGTAGCTGACCAAATGAGGTGACCATACCAGAAATTGTAAAGAAAATCCACAAAATGTTATTGGATGACTATCGACTGAAAGTGCATGAGCTAGCAAACATTGCAACATTTCAAAAAGTGGTGTGCATTGCATACTGACTAAAAATTTGGACATGAGAAAGCTGTGCACAAGATGGGTGCCATGTTTGCTCATGGTGGAACAAACACAGCATCATGAGGAGTTTGAATTGCTTCCTCATGAAATATTCGCCAGATTTAGCCCCTTCTGATTATTTTCTCTTTCCAAACTTGAAGAAATAGCTTGGTGGTAAAGGTCTTGCCAACAATAATGGGGTGGAGTCTGTAGTTGATGGCTATTTTGCAGTGCTTACGGTTCTCACTATAAACAGGGTATTGAAGCTATTGAGCATCAGTGGGAAAAGTGTATTGAGCTGAAAGGAGACTAAGTAGAGAAATGAAGATTTTTTTTTCTCAAAATTTTGTTTCTTTCTTTGTTAGGTTGGTACTTCCAGGACAGCCCTCATAACTCCTTCTCAAGTAGTGAAAAATTAGTTTCTGTGCATGTAGATGTTTCATTTGACATCACATTTCTAACTCCACAAAGTCAGGAAAATCTCATGGCAATTGTCTATGAACATAACTATTGTCTGCTACTGAAACTGAGAGCCCTGTGATGCACAGAGAAAAAGGCATGTCCAGAAGCCATTTACTTCAGCTACCACCTTCTTGAAGGCTGTTGTTCATAGTTATCTTTGGCGTTAACAAGGTGTTAACTAACAATTCATGGTAAAAGTTGGATGAAACACAAGAGTTGTAACATTAAGTCAAACTTTTATCATTATGTTTAACTTTTAACCCTTTCACTGCTGAAATATTTTGCCACATATGCCGTTCTCCCTCTAATTCCCAAACCAGTTTTCATGTTCCTTTCTGAGGCACCTCAGCCTAAGCGATTCAGATAGTCGTGACAGTTAAGGCAATATGCAATGGACTGGCCATTCATTCAAAGCCAAATGTTGCGAGTTCGAATCCCAGCAACTGCAGTCATATGTGCCTGTGGTAAAGGAAGGGGAGAGGCCAAGTAAAATAATCTGTGTAATGGCACACTTGGAAGCTGACGGGGTTACATTTGGCTGCAGTTGCATGGCTTTTACTTCTTTTTTTCGAAAAAGAACACTAGAGTTTTATTGCAAAAATTTAATATTTTAATTTAATATTTTTACAATAGGAAATGGCTGCAAATATTTGAATTCAGTTTATTTAGGTTAGCATAACAAGGAAGTGGAAAATACCGCAACAGTGAAAGAGTTAAATGCTCCGTTGTCTATGTAACGACAAGCACAGTGAAAGGGCTAACAAGTTGTTAGAATATTTTTAACATCAGTAAATGAAAGTGGCCCTGTTAGAATATTTTTAACATCAGTGAATGAAAGTGGCCCTAATAGTACTGAAAGCAAATTTTAATATGAATTGGTGTTTTATACTGTACTGAAAATGTCCCCTAAGCAACATAAGGTATAGATTCCTGGCTGCTTTACTAGTTAATGTACTATTAAATGTAAATTAAAATGTAAACTTCAGGGTAACCAAAAAAAAACCAGAATAGATGTTGGTAAATAATTGGATCACTTCCTCTGTCATTTAATTGCAGTATGTTACATTGAAAAGGTGATACTGTTATTACCACAGAAACATGAAAAATGCTTGATTATTGTTTGAATATGAGGCATACTTCACTCTTCATGTATTCCTGTTGGTTAAACTTCATGTGTGAAATGATATTGATGTCTTCATTGTAAATTCAACAAAATTCAAATAAAAACACCAGGGAAACACTATGCGAAAGCACTGTTGAACAACCTCAAATACCACAGGAAGAAAAGCAGGTAGAGGAAGCAGTGTGAATGTAACACATTGCATTTCTACTTCAGCGATATACAAAACTGCATGAATTCTTTGTAGAAGACGGTGTAGAGAAAGAAATGTGATTATGTTTTGTAAATGAAAAGTGAGTAGAGAAAACTGTGTGCATGTAATATGTTACATTCCTATTTCAATCATAGAAAATTATATAAATTGTATGTTGAATGGTGAGTAGAGAACATGTAAATGTGTTACATAAAAGAAAAGTGGGTAGAGAAAACTGTGAATGTAATACATTGCATAATAAAATGGATAGATAAAAACCTCCATAAAAACAGATGCACCAATTTTCATGGTGATCGGTCAACCAGTAGACTGTATGAATCATATATTGAAGAGCAAGGAAGAACACGTGAATGTGTTACGTAAAAGAAAAGTGAGTAGACAAAATCGTGTGAATGTAATATGAGCATTTAGATTTCAGAATAGAAAATTGTATGAATGGTATGATAAACGACAAGTAGAAAAAGAAGTGTGATTGTGTTTTGTAAAAGACAAAGTGAGTAGAAAAAATTATGTGAATGTACTATGTTGCATTTTTATTTCAATCATAGAAAATTGTATAAATTGTATGTTGAAGGATGAGTAGAGAAAGAAATGTGATTGTTTCATAAAAGAAAAGGTGAGTAGAGAAAACACATTAATGTAATACGTTGCATTTCTATTTCAATCAAAGAAAAGTGTATGAATTGTATGTTGAAGGGTGAGTAAAGAAAGAAATGTGATTGTGTTTTGTTAAAGAAAAGGGAGTAGAGAAAATGATTTCAATGTATTACGTTGCATTTCTATTTCAATCATATATGTTGAAGGGTGAGTGGAGAATGACATGTGAATGTGTTACGTAAAAGAAAAGCGAATAGAGGAATGTAAATGTTGCATAATAAAACTGATAGCATGTAAACCAATATGAATAAACACTTGGATGCGCCATTTTCATTCTGGTTGGTCAACCAGTAGACTGTGTGAATCATATGTTGAAAAGCGAGTAGAGAAGAACATGTGAATGTGATACATAAAAGAAAAGTATGTAGAGAAAATAGTGTGAATGTAATATGTTGCATTTCTGTTTCACACATAGAAAATTAGACGAATTGTATGACAAAGCGCGAGTAGAGAAACAAATGTGATTGTCTTTGTAAAAGAAAAGGGACTAGAGAAAACCATTTGAATGTATTACATTGCATTTTCATTTCAATCATAGAAAAGTGTATAAATTGTATGTTGAAGGACTAGTGGAGAACATGTGAATATGTTACATAAAAGAAAAGTGATTAGAGGAAACTATGTGAATGCAATATTTTGGATAATAAAATCAATAGCGTGAAAACCTCCATGAAAAAACACTTAGATGCGCCAATTTTCCTGGTGATTGTTCAACCAGTAGACTGTGTGAATCATATGTTGAAGAGTGAGTAGAGAAGAACATGTGAATGTGTTGGGTAAAAGAAAAGTGAGTAGAGAAAATAGTGTAAATAAAGTATGCTACATTTCTATTTCAGACATAGAAAATAGACAAATTGTATGAAGAAGCGCAAGTAGAGAAAGAAACGTGATTGTGTTTTGTGAAAGAAAAGGTGAGTAGAAAGAAATTCTGTGAATGTACTACGTTGCATTTCTATTTCAATCATGAAAAAGTGTATGAATTGTATGTTGAAGAGTGAGCAGAGAAAGAAATGTGATTTAGTTTCGTAAAAGAAAAGGTGAGTAGAGAAAACCACGTGAATGTGATACATTGCATATCTATTTCAGTCATAGAAAATTGTATGACTTGTACATTGAAGGGCGAGTAGAGAAAGAAATATGATTGTTTCATAAAAGAAAAGTGAGCAGAGAAAACCATGTGCATGTATTGTGTTGCATTTCCGTTTCAACCATAAAAAATTATATGAATTGTATATTGAAGGGCAAGTAGAGAACTACATGTGAATGTGTTATGTAAAAGAAAAGCGAGTAGAGGAAACCATGTGAATGTAATACGTTGCATAATAAAGTGTATATCGTAAAAACCTCCATGAAAAACACCTAGATGTGCCTGTTTTCATGGTGATCGGTCAACCAGAAGACTGTGTGAATTATATGTTGAAGAGCAAGCAGGGAAGAGCATGTGAATGTGTTACGTAAGAGAAAAGTGGGTAGAAAAAATTGTGTGAATGTAATATGCTCTATTTCTATTTCAATCATGGAAAATTGTATGACTTGTACGTTGAAGGGTGAGTAGAGAAAGAAATGTGATTGTGTTTCGTAAAAGAAAAGTGAATAGAGAAAACTGTGTTCATGTATTACACTGCATTTCTATTTCAATCATAAAAAATTATAGGAATTGTATGTCGAAGGGCGAGTAGAGTATGACAAGTGAATGTGTTACATAAAAGAAAAGTGAGTAGAGGAAACCATGTGCTTGTAATATGTTGCATAATAAAATGGATAGCATAAAAACCTCCATGAAAAAACATTTAGATGCGCCAATTTTCATGGTGATTTGTCAACCAGTAGATTGTGTGAATCGTATGTTGAAGAGTGAGTAGAGAAGAACATGTGAATGTGTTACGTAAGGGAAAAATGAGTAGAAAATTGTCTGAATGTAATATGTTGCATTTCTATTTCAACCATAGAAAAGTGTATGAATTGTATGTTGAAGGGTGAGTAGAGAAGAACATGTGAATGTGTTACGTAAAAGAAAAACGAGTGAGAAAACCGTGTGAGTGTAATGGATCACATTTCTGTTTCAATCATAGAAAATTGCATGCATTGTGTGTTGAAGGATGAGAAGAGGACATGTATGTCTTATATGAAAGAAAAGTGAGTAATGTGAATGTAATATGTTGTGTAGTAAAATGGATAGCTTAGGAATCTTCTCCATGAAAAAATACATGTACATGTCAAATTTTGTGGTGATCAGTGAAGTGGTTTAGGAATACATATAAGCGTTTATTTATATACAGTGTGGAAGGGAAGCCATTACTTTAATTAAATCAGTGATAGATCTCGCTATTTGGAGCACATTTTGTATGTTACTTTTTTGTCTCTGACCATTTCCTACGGAGATATTTTAGTTTTGTCAAAAACAAGCTGGCAACACTGCAGATTGTGTGGGTGTTACATTTACTAGATCAGTACATAAACAACCACTGGAGCATAGTGTCTCATGAACATAAATACCATGCCGTGTCCTTCCATGTTTACTGTGCAAGTGTAGGCCAATCAGAATCATTATCTCCCAAAACATTACACTACCCTGCAAGTGACTGACCTGTTTACATCCAGAAACTAGTTCAATTCCCTGACCAACCTCAAAACAGTGTTGTCGAGTTACTTCACATCTGAAGAAGCTGCTCGGAGTATTCCTTCAATTCATTTAAGTGATTAATTATTTTGAAACCTGTGTGATGTCATAGTTACTACCGAAGCTATGTCAGAAATAAGCTACTCTATGCATCTTACAGGTAACAAACTATTATCTTCGTACATTCTTGTGGAATTACGCATCCAGTTTGGAACAAAAGCCATTTATGTTTTTGAAACCAGCTGATTGGAGAACAAATGCCATTAGTTTTTTGTTTGTAATGCTTCTGTGAAACACATATTAGGAGGAATTTAATAAGTTCGCTTCCACTCGGTATATAATATACTAGCTGAAATATCCGGTGTTTCCCTTGGTTTGACGATTTTATTCCTACAACTTTTAGACCTACGTTGGATACTATAAAGAATCCAAAATAAACAAAACAAGTAAATAAAAATACTGGGAAAACACTATGCAAAAGCAGCATTGAACAACCGCAAATAACACAGGAAGAAAAGTCAGTGGAAAAAGCTGTGTGAATGCAAGACGTTGCATTTCTGTGTCAATCATATAGAAAATTATATGAATTCTTTGTAGGAGATGGAGTAGAGAAAAAAGTGTGATTGTGTTTCATAAAGGAAAAGTGTGGGGAAGATGGTGTCAATGTAATGTGCTGCATTTCTATTTCAATCATAAATAATTGTATAAATTATATGTTGAAGGGGAATAGAGAAAGAAATGCGATTGTGCTTCATAATGAAAAGTGAGTAAAGAAAACCTTGTGAAAGTTATGTGACATTTCTATTTCAGTCATAGAAAATTACATGTTGAAGGGTGAGTGACGAAAGATATGTGAATTTAATGCATAAAAGAAAAGTGAGTGCAAAAACCATGTGACTTTTGTATGGTTAAATGGATAGAATCTTCCTCCATGAAAAAGTACATATACGTGCTGAATTTCAGGGTGATCAGTCAAGTGGTGTGTTATCTAAAAGAAAAGCAAGTAGTAAAAACCATGTGAATGTTATGTTGTATAGTAAAGTGGATGGCATACAAACTTTCTCCATAAAAAAATACATAAACGTGCTGAATTTCACAGTGACTGATCAAGTGGTTTAGGAGTGCATAGAGTACAAACATACAATGTGGCAATTTGCATACAAAATTACCAATTTCCATTTTTTAATTTTTCGGCTATTCCTTTGGGTTTTTCCAGATGTTCTTTTTTTCTATACCATTGGAGTATTGAGGCGAACAAAATGAAAAAGAAATTATTCAAAAATATGATTTGAATTATTCAAATTATTATTATTTGAAATTATTCAATTCAGTCGAGCCTTTTTTGAGCTTCTGTGAGACTAAGTTACAGTAATTCATTTTTATTTATATATATGAATATGTGCTGCTAGTTTAGAGTTTAACTAGATAGACTTGTGCAGTGACCTTGGAATGGACAATATCTGCTACATTCACCATCCAAAGTAAGGATAAACAGCCAGCAAAGCATATAGAATGTAACTGAAATTCACATAAATGTCCATGTTTTCAGTATGTATTAAGGCTTTCGTGTTATCCATGTTATCCATTTGAAGTAACATTTCTTCCAGAAGTAATTTTACTTCAAATGCAAGCTCTCCTTAACTGCATTATAAAAGATGACTATGTTTGCAAACACCTCTCTTGTGTGTACATCTAGAGAGGATTTTGTTTTACTTTGTTCTTGTTGAGCAACTCAGTCTTCAAAACAAAAATCTTGTTTATTTAACCTTATCACTAGATTTTGAATAGTTACTCTGATAAGAATTATAAGGTCTGGAAATTTATGATGGAATTTTGCCTTGTATTCTTTTGCAGAGGAATATTTCACATATTATGCATTATGCATAAAAATCTGTTATAAGGTATACTCAGTCAAAATGACTGACTTATTACTGGAGCCTGGATGTTTAGTAGATATTTATAATAATAATAATGAAAATAAGTCACATAAAAGTTGGCACGAACAAGATACGTAGATTGCTACAGACAGAAATATTTAATGCATGAGGGAAGAAGAAGATGAAGATGGAAATGAGTGGACAAAGCAGTCAATACAACATAAAAAGAGCTATGTTTATTTAAAAACATATTACACATTTTAAAATGGCACATCATCATAACCGATATTTACTTTAAAAATCATACAAGTTAGGTGTAGTGGAATCCTGATAACTCAACTTAATTTGGACTAAGAGACTGTCGAGTTACCGAAATGTTAGTTTTATGGAATAAGGCATGGTGTCAATTGTGGCACCGAGTGACAATGCCACAGAGAGAGTCAGTCGCTGTGCCCTGGGCATAGCAGGCCAGTCCATTAGAAACCAGTTCAGTGCAGTTTTCCGTGTGATGCAGGCAGAGCAATGGCTGCGTCCGAGAGCACACACATGAGTCATTTGGGTTTGCATGTTTCGAATGAAAAAACAATTCCTCTGCAATGTTGTGATAGTAGTATTTAGTACCTAATATGCAACCAGTATCTTGCATTAAAAAATACAACATGCAAAGTCATTATGAACATAGATAAAGTAAATAATACAGCAGTTCACCTGGAGCTATTGGAAGTACAGTGTGAGTCACCTTCATGAGAAATTTGACAATTCATGCTCAGATGCACTGATTGAATTCTACCAGAAACTTCACAATAGGCATTTCCCAAATTTGACTCCCAATGCAGCAAAAAGTATTAGCAATGTCTGGCAGTACCTTCCTTTGTGAACAGGGTTTCTCTATAATGCAGCTCCTGAAAACTCACCACAGAAACAGACTCTCGGATAGCAATTTGGCATCCAGTCTTAGAATCTGTCTTTGTAAGCCAAATTTTGAAAAGTGTGTGAATTGAAAAATATGCCAAGTGACTGATCCTACAAATGTGTAATATGTGGTATTTTACTTAGGTTTTCAGTAAGATTGTCTTAAATTCATTATGCAAACGCTTAACACTAAAATACGTATCTTTAAGGACAGTAGTTTTCAAACAACTTGCATTTAGTCCTTTCATTTAATTTTGGAGGAAATCCCCAACCTCTGTTACTAATAATGTTTCATGTTATTTCACTTATTTGAAGATAATACAAGTAAATATTCTCTTATTATGTTTAATCAAAATAGCTAAGAATATTCATTTAAGGTATAACAGGATTTGAAAGCTGCTATTTACTTTTTATATAAATATAGATTATATCTAATACAAGTTTGTATTAAAAGCACTATTATTAATACCGTGTAATTATTCTCTTATTTATTTATTCATTCATTCAAAATGTATTGACATTTTTACATCTGGGATTGAAAAGTAATAAAAACATATATCTTTAAGAGGCATGTAAGTGCGTAAGTGGTGTACTTTCCAGTTTGAGAATGCTAACCCAAGGGCTAGGGTAGATTTAATAGTAACTATAATCCAGCCTAATCATCAGAAGGTTGCAATTATTTTAGTCAACTTTAATAACTACGTCAAGTAGTTTTCTATTTACGTGTGAGATGTACTGTTCCTCTTTGCAGATCCAACTTGTATCTGTGCTATGTATCCTTGTAGGCAATTCTGAAGGAAAAAAATTCATAAGGTGCACGCATTCCAAGAAAGGTTTTATTCGTGGACACGACCAACTTGCAAGTAAACAGGTGTCAATTGATAAAGCTTCTAGTGTTGATATGTATTACGTCATGTTTGGCCCACTGCATATAGCTGTTGCACAGTTGAGCCCTGAAGTGCCTGTGACCTTGACACCACTGGAATAAGGGGTCTACTATTCACAACTCATAACATAATACTGCAAATTACATAAATGCATGTAATCCTAGCAGAATATAGGAAACAAAACTATAAGAGTAACCAGATAAAGAAAAAAAGAAGAAAAAAGAATTAATTCCATCGTTAACTTCTCGTCTTTTCTTCTCATTCAACATTTCCACTGGCACAAACACAACTTAACACAACACTCTGAAATATTGTATGCTGCACTGTAACCAGAAATATGTAACTGAAAGTTTAGCTTAGCACATACAGGGGTATTTTTTTGAAGATGTGGCAAATTACCTTGTTAGGATCTGCACGAGTGACATCATGCAGATTGATGATGGGGTAACGTCTTTGTTTTCTTCCTTGAAATAAACAAGTCACTGCTAATAATGCAAGTGGGCACTGTACTTAATCATGTACGGTCTGCAATGTTTATCTACTACACAGAAGTCGGAAATATAACTTGACAACCTAGTGCCTCATAAATACGAATGCGAACTTGATATAAACCACTGCGCAAATTGTCACGTCTAAAAGATACCTTTCTACTGGGTAGAGCAATAAACCTTCAAACCTTCCTAATAAGCGCTTGTGCTATGTACCCACATTATTAGCAGCAAGCTTTTGAATTTGTGATAATATTGTGCTATGTTCTGAATCAAAGGTCATTATGTGGTGAGCCCTCTTGTTACTGTGATGGAGAATGCCGTAGGTTGTATACATACACTAACTAAAATTTACCTAAACTGTTTATACTGCATAGTGGATTATAGAAATTATTACAGTGAAGTTTAAAGGTAAAAAATAAAACAATTAAAATAAAAAAGGTTGTTGAGTTACATGGAATGTCGAGTTATGGGAATTCTACTGCACTTTCATTGATGCATATTATTGCAAGGTAATGATTAGGGCTCGGAAGTTCATGCCCTAAAAAACACTGAAATATGCATGCAAATATGCTCTTAAAAACATGCAAATATGCCAAGAAATATGCACTATTTAATTAAAACAAGTAATAACCCTTTGCAGTAGACAATACGAGTTAGTATAAGTAATAAATAAAGTTACCTTATTCCTTAGACGTTGAAGCAGAAGTGATCCAACTGCTAGTATTAACTGCTAAATTGCAGTTCACAACCAACACTTAGCACAAATTTGCAACTGTAAAACATCGTGTGTTGTCACACAAAACACTTTTGTAACGTGAAAAACTTCTCTCTGCGTCAGAAGATGTTATCGGGGTATATCTAAATGATAACTGCTTCAGAGAGAGAGTCAAGTCTCTTGGTGTGAGAGATGGTTTTCTTTTGAGGATGTCTCGAATATCACACATCTGTTTATAACCAGAATTTTCACTGTCTCTTTCACTTTTTGGCCTATGCTACCAGGAACAGAACTTAGATCACATATTGTTTTTTCAAAGACAGTAAGTGATTCATTCAAAGGAGATTCTACAGCTTCTAATGCTGTTATGGCTGTTGGTAAAAAAGAAAAATGGGCAGATATGAAACTAAGATCCTCTTTTAACCAGGTGCCTGACAGAATATTTTGCAGTTTCTAAAGCATCTTTCGAGTCCAATGAATTAACAACCTCTTCGGCTATTTCTATGTGCTCAGCATGATATAAAACTGCATCGACCCATGTTCCCCATCGAGTTAACACTAGTGCAGGAGGAAGTCGGATATTAGGTGCTGTTGATCTAAATAACTTAACTCTTATCTACCAATGGGAAAGAATCAGTCTCAGAAATGCTACCAGTATGAGAAATATTATACAGATGAAACAATTAAAAAAAGCATAAAAATCATTAAAATATGCAATATAGGGGCAATAATATTGAAATCTTCGTGAGTTGCATCATCATGTGCAATACTGCCAATATGAAAAATACTATCCAGATAGAAAAAAGTAATAAAAATCATTAAAATATGCAATATAGGGGCTATAGTATTGAAATAATATGCATTTATCAAAAATCAAGAAAATATGCAGTTATATGCAGCATAAAATCATGTCCAAATAACTGAAAATTCCATAACTCGTGTACATAATGTAAAAGCATACATTTTTAACCCCTATGAAAAAACATGCAAATGCATGAACTTCCTAGCCCTAGTAATGATGTACGTTTGGGTTAGATTCTGCTAGTATCAACTAATGATTTACAAAAATCTAACCACAGTGGCCTGGGTTCAATCTCAGGCAACTGCATGTGGGATTTGTGATGGACAAAGTGGCGCTGGGGTAGGTTTCCTCCAGATTCTCCGGTTTCCCACACCTTCTTATTCCACCGGTGCTCCATCTTCATTCCATGCATCATCAGTGTCACCGCTTGTGGTTCCACATGTAGTAAAACTTGGCGTTAAACACTTTTTCTTGTGTGATAACTGTCTTCTCACGAATCTTACACAATAAAACTGTTTCATCTGCTGAAAACACATGTTCAACAAATTCACTAACAGAACTGTAAAGTTTATTTTCAATAATTGACTGAATTTTGGCATTGCAACTGATATTTTTTCTGCTTTCTTGTGACAGCAACTGACCATCACTATTCATCAAAATGTTTTCCCCAAAATACTTCCTGATGCTAGGGAACCTTCTTTCAAAGAGAAATGCTGAACCTTTAGCAGTAGCAAACATTGCTAGACATTGCATTCCTACATAAAGAATGTCCAAGTGATGTCTGTCATCTATCTAGAGCTCCTTTAATATACCTAATAGAAACAATGAAAATAAATGGAAAAAGTATAATTTGGTTTGAAAATAGGCAAAACTTGCCATTTATAATTCAAATAGATGCTAGATACTAAAAACAATAACTTTTGATGTGTTACCCCCTAGTAAAAAATCTGATGTGCTGCACTCACATGACTTTCTCTACTCTTGTACTAACCATTCTTACAAACTCTTATTCCTATATCTTCTTTCTTGTTAGTTGAGATAAACATTTGTGCAAATTATCGTATTGCTTATTTCCTTGTAGGTGCAAGGGAATGTTAGAGTACAGTAGGCTTTGTGCGATAGTCAAATGTTTGAGATTTCGTTCTCTTTGCACACTTAACATATAACAATTTCTCATATTGCTCAATAAAACGCTTGATCATTAAAAATTTTTCTCATTCATACCTACAAGAAATAGAAACAAATGCCAAAGATAAAAAATGGATTACACTACTTTCCAACCCAGATATAATCCCCCAGAGACCAAGGAAAACAGCGGTTGCAGCCTTCCGGCTACTGACAAATCACGACTGCTTAGCAAGTCATCTCTACAGAATAGGTATCTCAGCCTCACCAATATGTGTCCTGTGTAACGATCCAGCAGAAATGAACGAAGACCACTTGAAGACCTGTGAAGCATTAAGATCAGAAGAAACTACAGTTCAAAAGTATTGGAAAGCACGAATGCTAATGGCTTCATTGCCAGATGCAAGGCACTAGAAAACAACAACAACATATAAAAAAATGAACAACTATGATGCATTTCACAAAAGTTCTAAGTTTTCCGAAACTCACACACATAACAAGGAATATCTCCGAAATGGTTCACCCTACAAGAATATTTATCGAGACATAAATTGTGTATTTTAGTAAGATCTACATTTTTTGTATAGTATGATTTGGTCTATCTCTAACGGTTTACCAGTTTTGCAAAAGTCGTCCAGAGTAAATACGACTACAGGGGCTATAGTCAGAAAATTCAAGATATACATTTCATTTGTCATAAAAATATCTCAAACATATGACATTTTAATCGAAATCGTTAGAACCATTTTCAAGAAAATCAAAATTTTCCATGTAAAGGGTAGTTTACGGTGGGGCTATTTTCTTCAAAATCTTCGTGTCGCATCCTTGAAAGACATTAAACTTAAATACCAACTTTGGTTTTTAACAGACTGTTCGTTTTTGAGTTATGCTGTCCACAGACTGACAGACTGACACACAGGCGCACACACACACACACACACACATGGGCCTTTTTCTAAAAATGCTTTTTTTTTGGATTCAGGGGGCCTCAAAACATGTATTTCCGGTGAAATCTCGACATC
The DNA here is from genome assembly GCA_030765045.1 of Tenodera sinensis. Classification (NCBI taxonomy): domain Eukaryota; kingdom Metazoa; phylum Arthropoda; class Insecta; order Mantodea; family Mantidae; genus Tenodera; species Tenodera sinensis. Next base: position 204,923,951 of record CM060961.1, read on the forward strand.
GAATTTTTGGGTGGAATACAATATTTCCCCTACTTACCAGTAGAGAAAGTAAAAAAGGCATTAACTGCCAGAATTCAACTGATAAACCTACCTGCCATTTACCATAAACTTGAGAATGAATCAAGCATTAAGTTCAGCAGCTGAGCTTCTGAAACTGTCACATCAAGAAAGCAGAACATTTCAACTTATTTCTTACACCTGACAACATTGGCCCTATATTAGGATTAATATTTCTAAAAATATTGCTATTTGTTGATGAAAATTAAGTTGAGTTTAAGGTTACTCTTTTACGTACACAAATATGTTCACAGAAAACCTCTTAGGGGGATTACAGTAACAATTCTGGTTGAGTATAATAAAGCTTTAGTAAAAAGTATGAAAATAATTGTTATTTATTGCTAAAGTCAAAATAAAACTGCACACTGTATGACAACAGACAGCCCAAGCAAACAGTTCCAAATTGTGGAACTGCCAGAACATAACTTATAAAAATACACACTATTCACTGGAACACACCATTTGAACTTGAGAATGAATTTCAAGCTAGGTGTAGCAACTGAGTTCTAGTTCTTGCTGAAATTGCATTATAAATTCGATTCATTGAATAAAGATTTAGTAAAAAGTATGGAAAAATATATTTTTGTTGCTAAAGTTAAAGTAAAACTACATGATGTATGATTTGAAAAATGGAATACGCATGGCTCAGAATTTCTCCTTAAAGTAACAAATTTTCAAAGTAGTGTAACAGAAGAATTTAGAGATTGTGATTTTTCTTATTTATTTAGAGTTTGTGATATCTGAAGCTACGTGAAGGTATGCATGAATGTAAACATAACTTAGAAAAGCATGAGACTGCTGCATGAAGTTATGTTAATGAGAAACTACCTTATAAAATAAATACACACTGTATTTAAAAAAAAGAAAAACCTAATATCATCCTGGAATGACATAAGAAAAACATATTTACCTGAAATCTAGACTAGCCCCATTTTCCAGAACCTAAGTTTGGAATTTAGTAGTTTGATTGTTCTCTGGTTATCAGTATCATACACAACGATGAGGCAAAAGTGGGGTTAGTGGTGGCTGCAACAATGTTGATGAATTTGATTTTCTATCTAACCACTGTACAATGCTGTATTGTGATACATATACTTTGAAATTGTGAAGCTATTGCTCGTCTTATGGTATCTGAACTAAGCATTTCCTTCACTGGAAGAAGAATACTACCCCAGGAAACTTCTTGGCTTCCTAAAGAGGATCAGGTTGAACTGGGATTGAATAGTATTATAGTCAGCACAATAGATCTAGGTTGCAGTGCAGGGAGGCTGTTTAGGCCTAAACGACTCCTTAAAATTTAATCTAATCTAAACAGTGGGAGAGGCGCTTTAGCCTAATGGAAAACCCCACAGAGGGGAGTGGCACTCAGTTATCACCTTTTGCGTCAACAAGAGGGGGAGTTTTGATTTCTAATGGACCCTTGCTGTCAAAATTATTAAAAGTGCATTTAAATAAGGGATGCTTTGAGAGGTAGAACTGGAACTTAAAAATTCAATGCCACAGCTGGGATTTGAACCACAGACCTTCCACTTACCAGGCGGCTGCTCTAACCATTGAGCTATTGTGACAAACTGCCAGAATGGCATTAAATTCTCAAACCAGTTTGTATTTCTCCTGGTAAACCACAAAGGCAGTCTCACATCAGAGACAAATTACCCCAATGGTGTACGAACTGGTTTGAGAATTTAATGCCATTCTGGCAGTTTGTCACAATAGCTCAATGGTTAGAGCAGCTGCCTGGTAAGCGGAAGGTCTGTGGTTCAAATCCCAGTTGTGGCATTGAATTTTTAAGTTCCAGTTCTACCTCTCAAACTTTGCCCACACACAGCTTGTGTGTTTAAAAACACCAACAGTAAGTTTGTTGGCATAAATAAATTACAAGGGATGCTTTATTTACTTCTATAGTTATGATGCAGTATGCATTTGCATGTCATAATGAAGTAAATTAAGTGATTGCTTAAGTGAAGACCTAATGTGCATGAAAATTTGTTTCAGATCTCATTCGGTAGATAGCGGCAGTGCTGAAAATCATCAGTATAAACGACAACGTGTTAATAAAATGAGAAATTCCAGCAGCTCTAAATTAAGAGAGAAGAAAGTTGTAGGATTACGTAATTTAGGGAATACATGTTTCATGAATGCAGTGCTGCAGTCATTGAGGTTGGTATTGCTAGAAGGAGAGTGAAAGGAAATGTAGAGGTACTAACTTACATTAGATATACTGTATTTTAAAAACTATAAGGCACACCTTAATGTTTAAGCAATTCTTCTGTAAAATAATGTTATCGTTTATCTTTAGGTTGCAAAGCCAGTTTAAAAAAATATTTTTTATTTGTTTATAAAACTGAACTGCTTCTTCTTTTCCTGATTACCTTCCCCTTACAAGTCAGTGCCTAAGGTCAGACGTCTGTTGGGGAGCAGAGGAACCTATGGACTGGACAGAGTGAAACCTGGAAGCGGGTGATCAGCCAACACACCAGGTATGAGAGTGAGGAAGAAGATGATATGAAATACAGGCAAAATGGATGATTGGAAAGGTGATGATGGAGCAATTGGTGGAATGAATGTTGGAGGAAACTGGAGAACCGGAAGAAAGCTTGCTCAGACACCACTTTGCCCACCACGAATAACACATGTAGGTCCTCGGGATTGAACCCAGGCCACCTAGGTGGTAGAGTCTGTTTATTCAACGTGTGTGCAGTTCGGCTGCTTCTTTGAGGAACCCAAATAATTGTTTTACAACATGGTCCCTTCCTCTTGAGTCCTTTAAGGCTGAGTTGCAACATCTTAACATGAACCTTTGTAGCTAATGAAAAAGAAAAGAGCTGGAATCCAGAATTTTGGCAACTGAGACTCCAAACAGAGTCATCATGTAACTGTCACTCCGTTAAAATCAGGGTTGCTATTGGTCTTCAAGGACAGGAATAGAGGTTTGCCTTTTCTGAAGTGTGGAGATAGATTTATGACAGTCATTAGTTGTGGGTAGCGCACATTTCCTTTGAGCAGCAACTGCACACGCGTTGAGTAAACAGACTCTAGGCAAAGGTCCAACTGCTCGGCCACGGTGCCACCATAAAACTGAACTGACCTAAAAATCATCTTCTGAACTTTATTTTTCTTCTTCCTCTTGTCTATGTTGTCCTTCTCTTCATATATAAGATGGTCTTAACTGCCATTGAGAGCATTACTTATGCTGCATTTCTTGAAAGCTTTAATAATAATGCACCAATAATAATTAATTTTGCTCAGAGGCCTCTTTATCAGGCTTGTGGTTCTTTTACGTGTCATAAATCTGTGACACAGGACGACTAATCTTACTTCCCTTCTGGAGGAAGCCATGCTAAGGATTTTTACAGCTGAAAAAGATCCATTGCCCTCCACCAGGTTTGAACCTGTGACTTTGGGAACCAGAAGCTTAGCATGTTACCCCTAGACTACGGAGGACGACACTATTTAAAGTGACTATCACTTCATCTCTTTTGTCTATCTTGAATCTAAAACAAAACAAATAATCACTTCTGCAAAGGTTAACTGTATTTGTAGGTATAGCTTGTAGAACAAGTGTAGTATTGGATATAATTGGATATAGGTTATGTGGATATAATACATCAGAATTTCTGAATTAGCCTTTCTTACACCCAATTCCTCAATTTGTCTGCCTTATATATTACTTAGGCAGGCAAACTGTTTATAAGTACGCTTCTCATTTCTAGAAAATCTCAGTAAAACTACCTATTTTTAGGAGATTAAGGACAAAGGTTTAATCTTAGAATTTGAGTTGATTTGAAAATGGAGATGCTTGATCTCTGAAAATCATGAGTGTGAGTGGTGTATAAAGCACACTTATTGACTCAAATTCACCCGAAAAGTAGTAAAACAAAAATAGGCAAAGAAAAAGCTTGGTTAGCCAAAGTAGTGTGCAATTGAAAGATTTCTGTCTTTTAAAATGTATGTCATTGTTACAGCAACATAGAAGAATTCTGCTATTATTTCAAGCAACTTCCATCGCTGGAAAATACAAAGAGCAATGGAAGAAAGGTGTACCAATCGAGGAGCTTAAGAGAAATGAATGATGCTCTAATGGCGGAAGAACTAAGAAAGATACTTATCAATTTAACTCAAGGAGGATCAAAGGGCGCTATATCACCTGAATCACTCTTCTTAGTTATATGGAAAATTGTGCCTCGTTTTAGGTAAATATACAGTTTATATCAAAGTCCATCAGATATTGTTTCAGTATCAGTCACAGCTGAAACATAATTTTGTTACACTAACACACGTGTAACATTTGTTGTGGAACTCAAGAAATAACACAGAGCTGAAGCTATTTGTACTGTGCTAAAGACAGTTATAAATGATTACTTACAAGGAGCATTCAGAAATAATTTACAATAATAGTTTTGTGTACCTTATTTATTAATAAATATGATTCATTGTACAGCCATGGAAAAAATGATTGAGCGCATTAGGAGAGTAGATATTTCCAAGTCCCCTGTTATGTTGCAGTGCAGTTTTACACAAACATGCAGCTGAGTTTATCTGTTCCATACATTATCGTCCGTTGGACCCACAAATAGGCTGTGTCCGACAGACGATAATATATGGAACAGGCACTATCAATAAACTCAGCTGCATGTTGGAATATTGACTTGTATAAACTGTGCCTCTACATGATTTGGGATTTAGAAACATTCTGCTCTCCTAATGCACTCAGTCATGTTTTCTATGGCTGTTCATAGGACCTCTCAATATACTCTCCAGTGATGTCATATACTGCTGTCATCTTTCTTGTAACTTCATTATTGCATTTGTGCAGTTTTTAAATGATTATTATGGGAATTGGCTGTGCTATGAGACTCGTTTTCTATCTACAAGGTCGTGGTAACAGATGGAATGCATATATCAATGTTTCTTTATCACAATGTATTTATTTATTAACACTTCGATATTTTACACTCTCAGCACCATTATTAAATACTTAAAAACCTTTACACTTTTTTTTAATTTAGTAGAATTTATGCTGGATAAAAGTTTGGTGAAAGTTCCATGTTCACATGCTACCAAAACACATCTTATCACCTTGAACATATAGACGCTACTGAATCGTTTCTTGGCGTCGCTTTGACACGACACTCCGCCATTTTGTCTTCATCCGCCGTATTCATCCGCGCAAATAGTTTTTATTATGGAACACAAACAATTCTAATATTTATACACTTTTAACAAACATTTGTATGAACGATTTTCTATTGGGGTCTAATATTCTGTCTCATATGCCCCTTGTTTTGTTTTTCAAGTTGTCACCTATATTTACAATCTTGAAACACAATACAATACTTCTCCCTACTCCTCTGATTCAATCACTTTGTACAATATTTTTTTTCTTTTCTTTACAGTCTTCTTCGCTGTTTGTCTTTGTCTTTTGTTTCGGCATGATACAGCATGTCTTTATAAATTTCACATATTCAATTACTACACAATATATGTTCAGTTGTTATACATCACATATTCAGTTATTATACAATACATATTCAGTTATTGTACAACACATTCAGTTATTACACAACATATCCAGTTATTATACAATACATATTCAGTTATTGTACAATATATCCAGTTATCATACCACATATGTTCTGTTATTATGCAATACATATTCAGTTATTATACAATACATATTCAGTTATTGTACAACACATTTAGTTATTACACAACATATCCAGTTATTATACAATACATATTCAGTTATTATACAATACATATTCAGTTATTGTACAACACATATTCAGTTCTTATACAACACATACTCAGTTATTGTACATTTGACATTGACACAAATATAATTTAAGTGTATCATGGTTTATTATGTGGTTTTTGACTTGTATTCTTTGTTATGAGGAGAGAAAAACAGGATACAAATTTTGAGCTAATGATTATGATCATGTTTATGGCAATATTTTATTCATTTCTTTGCCTTCTTTGCCTTGTAAGCTTATTATGTATAGGCAGGTCATTGGGTCGGTTCTTAAACTCTGATGTTACTAATGGTACGATTTTTCTTAATTGGGTTATTATTCATTGTTGTTTGGTTCAACATTTCTTCGAGCTTAGCATTGGCTATATCCATCTTAATTCATGGGCATTGCTTTTCTGATTATGGTTTTCCTTACTTCACTAATTGTCACTTCTTTGTCTCTTATTTCTATAAGAGAAAACTTCTATACTTATAATTATTCTGCAATTGTATTATTTTTCTTCTCAATTCACCCTCGACATCTTTGTGTCGAAATATTATATCTTTGTCATCATAATTGATTCCTTTTTATTTTTGTCCCTGACATCCTTATGTCAAAAACATATTATCTTCCGTCGCTATAATTCATTTCTTTAATGACAATTAGTGTCCTCATCTGTCTTTGTTGACAATGCTCTTTGTGGTCAATGTAGCCAATGACTATGTTGGTTTTCTTTCTTGTTGTAATTTCTAATCTGAACATGATTTTCTATAAGTAACCCATTAAAAATTGTTATTTTCCATCATCTCTACTATTCCTGCCTTACATATTTGTTGGCAAAGACTATTTGGTCCTTTCTTTGTATGGCTTTAATTTATTTTTATGGTATCTTCCTACCAACTTGCCATTTGTATTCTGTAGCTCATACGTGTGGTCACCCAGCTGTTTTGTTATGACCAGTGGTTCCATCTTTCTCTCTGTGTAGCTATCATGGTATCGATGTCAATTGTCTAATGCTTAGGGTTTGTGTTGTTGGTCATCCGGCCAGTTGGGACGAACTTAGTTGTTGTAATTTCCCTGAGTGTTGGTGGTGGTTGTTGTTTCTGTATTTTGTGCAGTATCTGCCCTATTTGGCACATTTTCATTTACTTCCTGCTGTCTTATGTCGCCAGTGTACCATTGGTCTCTGCCCCTTTGGCGTGAACCTCTGTTGTATGACGGTCTTTGGTTGTTTAAGTATTCCCTACAGAATCGTATGTGATTCACTTGATGGGTACAGTCTCCTGGTCTTCCATGATCATATGTATATGTTCTGTATCTCGATTCACCCCTCGGTATCGTGTCGTGGTACCGCTGTCTTGTGTTCTCCATCCTCTCGCCATGATTATGTGGTTGTGGGAAATGGTGTGCCCCTCTCCCCCTTTCATGGGTGCTCCTAGTATTTCTATCTTCTCCCTCACTCTGGTTGTTCGTAGCCATGCTCCAGTTTAAGATGGGTGAGTTTGGGTGACCGTTCCTATGTCTATGCTCATTAGGCTGACCATTTTGTGTTTCGAAGGCTGTCAGCAATTCTATCATATCTGCAAAATCTACTGGCCTCGCAACAATTAACCCTGTTCTCACTGTGTCTGGGAAATGTCTTGTTATGCTGGTAATTAGTTCTGCTTCCGACAAGTTGGGGTCTAATAGCTTTCCTTTGTTGGCTACTTTCATAAAATAATCGACTAGCGATAACCCTTTGGTTGGATCATATCTACCTGTCGCTAGCTCTACCCTAGTTTGGTTTTGCTTAGCTGGGCCCCAATACCTTGATAGGAATAAATTTCTGAATGAACTATACGACTCATGACCAGCTAGTGTTAACCTGAGCCATTCTAATGCCTTGTTTTTTAAGCTTTTCTTGACTATCATCATCCTAAGCTCATTTGGTATCCTTTTCACTTTAAAATACTCTTCCATCTCTTTAACAAAGAGTTTTGGATCGTCTCCCTTCTCCTCGTCAAATGTAGGTGGTGTGATTTCATGTAATATGCTGTTGGTGTAACATGTGTTGTTTGGTTGTGAACCTCTTTCTCTGTATGGTGAGTCAACATTTTGTACATCATTCAAATAACTCTCATCTTGTACATTACTTACATCTAAATCATCTTGCCTTTGTAGTGCATTCACAACATCATTTACATTAGCCAAACTTTCTTTCCCTTTTTTCATTTCTTCACAAATTGATTTTAAATCATTCTTTATTTCTAAGTGACTCTGTTTCATATCATTTATAGCATCCTGTTGTGAATGCATCACATCAGTCATCGTCTTAATTTTAGGAATTACAATTTGATCTACAGTTTCATTAATAATGTCTTTCTTTACTACCTCAATCTCTTTCCTTAATTCCTCAGTTATTTCTGCTTTTACATTTGTAATCTTACAGTCTACACTTGTATTGCATTCTGTTATTTCATCTCTACACCTAGCAATTTCTCCTTCTAACACAATCTTATTCTCGCTCATTTCTGATTCTATTTTTCCCATCCTATCTCCTACGATTTCTATTCTAGCTTCTAAGGCTTCCTTTGTCTCATTTAAGTTTTTATGTACTAATTTTAAATTAGTTTCCATTACTTTCATATTTTCTTTACACTCCTGTCTTCCTAATTCTATCTTCTAAGTTCTGTCTTCCTAATTCCATTTTCTGTTCTAAGTTCTGTCTCACTTCCTCCATTTTCTGACCTAAACTTTGTTCTATGTCCTGCTTTAATTCTACCTTATTTGTTCCATTTTCTGATCCAATTCTTTTTTATTGTTTTCCAAGTCCTCTCTCACTCCCTCTATTTTCTGACCTAAACTTTGTTCTATGTCCTGTTTTAATTCTGCCTTATTCTGTTCCATTTTCTGACCTAAACTTTGTTCTAGTTTTTCAAACATGATCATCATTAACCTTTGGTCTTTGCTTATTGCTAGCTGTTCCTCACTTTCTGTTTCTATTTGATAACTAGGCCTATCTGCCCCCTCCCCCACTCCTGTTTCTATCTCTTTTCGCGACATTTTAATTTCTTTATTCAATTCACTTAGGGTTAAAAGTCCCACTACTTTGCCGCTTCTCAGTAACATAAAAATGAAAATAAACTGTATGTGAAAACAAAAATTTTTGATCCTACTTTTTTTTCCGTTGCTTCGTCCAGTTATTTACGTCTCCTGGGCAGTTGGCTTCGCTAGGTGATCTCCGGTGTTTTCCCGCGTTGATTATCCGTTCATCGTTGTCCTAATCTTGATATCAAACAATGGTCTAATGGCGTCTTCTTTCCTTTGACGCGATATGGCGTCACTTGATGTTTATCGTGATTTCAATTCCCGTAATTTGCATTCCATCCTAAATTTGAGCTCCACGTTGAGTAAGCCATTTTGGTGCAGCTTTTAAATGATTATTATGGGAATTGGCTGTGCTATGAGACTCGTTTTCTATCTACAAGGTCGTGGTAACAGATGGAATGCATATATCAATGTTTCTTTATCACAATGTATTTATTTATTAACACTTCGATATTTTACACTCTCAGCACCATTATTAAATACTTAAAAACCTTTACACTTTTTTTTAATTTAGTAGAATTTATGCTGGATAAAAGTTTGGTGAAAGTTCCATGTTCACATGCTACCAAAACACGTCTTATCACCTTGAACATATAGACGCTACTGAATCGTTTCTTGGCGTCGCTTTGACATGACACTCCGCCATTTTGTCTTCATCCGCCGTATTCATCCGCGCAAATAGTTTTTATTATGGAACACAAACAATTCTAATATTTATACACTTTTAACAAACATTTGTATGAACGATTTTCTATTGGGGTCTAATATTCTGTCTCAGCATCATGGAACCATTGTTTGGAGGTACTATGCACCTACTTGTGGACAGCTGCCTGCAACTTGAGATTGTTGTTGAAACTTCTACTTGCAGCGTGTTCTGCATCAACAAACAGTTTCTTCTCAGGTGTATGGTAGTGACACCATGATTTATTACTAGTTTTTCCAAAAAATTCTGGATTTTCATTCTCTGTTTACAAAGTGCTCTCCTCCTGGGCCTGTGTCAAATCCCATGGAATCCATGTGCACACACTTTTTCATATACAAATGTAATGAATAATGGTGAACAGGGTTGCACAGCCTTGTTGCCATTCCAATTCATCAAAGCTTATGCAAATGTAGGGGAAATTGTAAGACCAGAATATTTAACTTAGAAAAAAAAAACAGGAAGAAATGATTCATGCTGATATTTATTGTGTTTGTTTTATGTCCACCAAAAATATGTCAATTTTTTGTTATATAAATGTTAAATTTTATTTTTGTAAGTTTTACTCTTGGGTCTGAAACTATTTGGTACAGTAATGTGGCGCATGCTGACATTGATTATAAGTAGAAATAGTGGGAAAAACAAAGGAAAAACAATCATTGTTAGGCTCTGTAACCAAGGGAAACAAATAGTTAATCTTTTACAAGAGAATTACAATCTATGTGTTGTATAGTAGAGATGCATAATTGTGTGATATTATGGGGAGAAGTGTGTTGCGATAAAATAAAGCAAGGTTAATTCTTCTAAATAGGTAATAAGAAGTAGATCGCGTAGAACAGGAATAACGCTAGATATATATACATGTTATAAAAAAAAATTAAATTTTCTAGAAAGTGACACCATTTATGCTTTGTGTCTGAGGAGATTAAAAGAAAAAACTTTGCCACAAGAGTAAGCTGAATGGTTTCGGATGGTGGTTTCATGAACATGGTTAATCAATTTTGGGAATGGTTTTTATTTAAAACATAAAATAGTAACTTTTGGTGAAATCAGGATTTTGAGTGAAAATCCTAGCCTTTGCCATTTTTGTTCTTTATTTGTTGCTATTACATATGGCTCTGTAACAAAGATCTCATTGCTTGTGATAAAAAAGAACAACTGCCTCACACCTATCAGCTATAATCAATTTAGTTACAAGCTCAATATTCCTCAGATACCGCGATGTTGACGGATGGCCAGTACTCACATTCTTATGTGCAGAATCCTTTCCACTGTCCAGCGATCCATTTTTTTTTGTGCAGGAAGTTCTTGACCTCACACCGCAATTACATATTTATGAATGTCTGTGTTTTGACTCCTTTCTTCTACAAAAACCATGTCTTTGTCAATGATAGTCGCTTTCCATCTTGTCCATGGCTTTCTCTATTTAACAACAAGCACCGTTCTTGCAGTACACACTCTCTTCACAACTGCCATTTAGTGTCTGAGTAATGTACTAGAATTAGTCCATCATCTTATGAAAGGACATGCCTGAAGATGGAGTTGTATTTTTGAAGCAACTCAATTGTAAATAATTTCTGAATACCCCTTGTATATTGATTATAAGAGATTTTTCAATACAAGGTTTGGAAAGAAAAGTTCTTTGCAGTTGCACAAACAGATTGGGGAATTCCATGATGGGCATTTATTTTTTTCTATTGCTTTCTGTACTATAAGTATTCCTGTAGTAAATAGAGGAATATTACCTTCCTCCAAAAACTTTGATCCTGAGATTTCATTACAAATGCAAGTTTTGAGACTACCTGAATATTAAAAAAACAGTTTCAGAAAAAGGCATTTGTGTGCAGGTATTTGCATGGAGCGTACTCATAAATGAAAAGTCCCTTAAAAACCAAACTTGTATTTAAGTTCAACGTCTCAAGGATAGGACATAAAGATTTAAAGAAAATTCTTTCATCCCAGATTACCCTTTGCATGGGAAAAATGTGGTTATTTTAGATTTTATCAAAATTTGCTTTAATGACTGATTAAAATACTGTACTCCTGTTCAGTCAATGCCTTTTGTATGATTGGTAAACCATAACAGATGGACAAAATATTAGTATACCAAAAATGTAGATCTCATTAAAGCATATAATATAGGTATGAGGGCTGGAAAGAAATAAGTGGCAACACTGTTTTATCTCCATGCAGGATTTTTTGTTCAAGCTACGGTTGGCAACACATGTAAAGGGTTGGTGGAGCTATACAACTCGGCGGTGGCATTAGTGTAGGTGCTGCTGTGATAGGAGTGGCATGTATTGAATGTAAGACGTCAAATCACACCGCACTAAAAAGGACATTTGCCAAGTTTGAACAACTTACATTGATAAAGATTGAAGTGGCCTGTAGAAAAAATACCAGGGAATGTTACTGGCTACATGAAGCGTGTGGGAATGAGGCTATGCTGTATCAGGCTGTGGTATGTTGTGTTACACCTCTTTGTGCAGGACATGATGGTGTGCATCAGCAACCAGGTGGAAGTCAATAAGGGGTTGAAAACAATGTTCATTGAATTGATTCAATCTTTGCTGCATGCGGACATCATTTGGAACATCATCTTCATCCAGCACTGCACAGGAAACAACCTAATTGCTGAGACAGGGATTCATTCATTGTTTTGCAGAAGAATGCAGTAGCTGTGTGGAACCTGTTTGCACAATGGGGGTGAAAGGTTGTCTATTTACAGGACATAAGCCTGTGTGACTTTCATCTGTTCCATAAGATGAAAGAACCATTGCAAGGAATACATTTCCACACCAGAGATGCTATACTTCAAGCTAAGGGCGCTGTCTTGCAGACATCAACAAAGAGGGTACCACTGCTGGTATCCTGCAACCTCCCCATATCTGGCAACGGGTGCAACATGTGGCAGGGGATTATGTTGAAACCGCATAGAAGTGTCATGGTTGTACAATAAATAGTTCACACAAGATTATAATATGTTGCCACTTATTTCTTTCCAGCCATGAAAGCATTTCATATATGAAATAAAAACGTTTGTAGCATTAACCATTTCATATATTCTTTGTTATTGGTTTGAATTTTCAAATACTTATACTTTGCAAGTGATAAGTCACTGTTCGTTTTTTCACGTGGTCATGCTGCAAGGCATATAGAATATCAGTCGTTACCTAGTGTTCCACTTTTTAAAAATGTAACTATTGCTTTAATCTGCTATATTCTTCTCATACCTACAATGAAAGCTCTAAATGTGTAATAAAAGCTTATCTTGACTATAAGTAGACGGAGAAATTAGATTTTTAAGAATAATTTGTAGAAGAGCAAATTAAGAAGTCATGTGATTGCAACATGAGATTATTTTACTCCAAAGATCCAGAGAGGCAAGTAATGAGTTATGATTTAATTATTTTGCCGGTAGTTTAGAGCTTGTATGTTAATCATTAGGCATAAGAAATGGGTTGTCGTAATTTTGTCATGCACTATTTAACATTCACCACCTATCTATATGTAATTTGTGTTTGTTCACCTTGATCAGCCAAAGCTAAACTTTATCACTGGAAAAATAATCTAAAATATCATATACAGTAGATCCTCACTAATTTGAAATTGGGTTAACAAAAACTCAATTAAGTGTACTAGCTGTTCAGTCCCAGGCAAATTACATGGAAAAATCTACCAGTTAAACTGAATTTTGGATAATTTGTACTAAGAACTAAACTGTGGTCCCCTTATTACATATACCATATCTTATTTTTCCTTTAAACTAAATATGTGTTTATTTTGTGCTTTGCACTATGATATTGGACATAATTTTCCCAATACATATGTACTGTGACAGTATTTTCCTTGATGCTGTCTGTATGAGAAGGTTTTCTGTAAATGGCAAATTCTATTTCGTTGTTCCTCATGACTTTCAGATCCAGAAATGCTAGCCAACTTTCTTTTTATGTTTCTAGGGTGAATTTTATAGCTGAGTTCTGTAGGTTAAGCAGTTTCAGGGCATCTTCTGAAAGGTGCTTTGGTATAATGGCAAAGATGTCATTCACATATCTCGCCCAAATCTTGAATATGTGTGAGAAGGCTTTTGTTCTTACACATATTCAAGATTTGGGTGAAATATGTGGATGATGGATGCTTTGTATAAAAATGCTTTTTTTAAAATAGTTATTCAGGGGACCTCAAACATGTATTTCCATTGAACTCTTTGTATCAAATATTTGGTTGGAATGCAATATTTTCTTCACCATGGTAGAGAACATAAAAAGCACAATTTTCGGTTTCAGTGTGGGCTGTTTTACCTTCTAGCATCAGTTATTTATACAACATTGAAAATGGCAGACATTTCTGTTAAGGTTTAAATGTATATGAGCTCTGCTCTTTTGGTTTCAATTAGTAGAAGGCAAATTGATGTTTCCGTTCTGTTACAGAGGCTATCAACAGCAAGATGCTCACGAGTTCCTACGTTATATGCTGGATCGTTTACACACAGAATTGCTACATTTACTTCCAGACTTCACTCTGAAGGATAGCCCATACATTTCTCTAGGTCACAAGGGAAGGTCCTCAATAGTGACAAGTGTATTTGGTGGTACACTGCAGAGTGAAGTAAGGCTCTTTTAATTATGCTCTATTTTATTTCTTTGATTTTTCCCATGTTATTACACCTGAGCAGCCATTGTGTGTATTGATAGTTCTCAGTTGCATACTATGTGCTGAAATATTAGTCCTTTATGTATACATAGCAGTAACATAAGTGCTTTCTCTCGCTGTCCTTTGTTTTGTTTAATATATGTATTCATTTTGCTGTTGAAATTAATAATAATTCCTGGAGTGTCTCTGCTATGCAGAAGTCTACATTTTTAAAGTACTACAGTTGAATCCCAATAACTCAGCCAAATGTGGGCTGAAAGGGTGTCGAGTTTTATGGAATAAGGGGTCTGTTATTCACAACTCGTAATGTAATACAGAAAATTACATAAATGCATATAATACAGATCTTAAAATGTATTACATATAACATGTTCTCCTTTGTCCGATCTCTTTAACACGTCCAATTTAATTTCCATTGTCACGTTAACTTGTTATCTTTTCTTTTCATTCTCTTTCACTGGCACAACACAAGTCAACACAACACTAACAGTAAGCCTGAAATCTGAGAAATGATATTGTAACCAGAAATATGTAACCAAAAGTTTAGCTTACCACATACATACCAGGTAAAACAACAAACCTTCAAACTTTCCAAACAAGTGTTGTGTTATCCACATTATTAGCAGCAAGCTTTTGATTTTGTGACAATGGCTGCTTATGTTCTGACTAGATATCAAAGATGATATGTGGCCAGACCTTTGTTACTGTGGATATGTACAAATTAAACCAAAAAGGTGAGTCGATTAATAACACTACACAACACTTAGCTTATAATTTCTTGGAACACGTTTTGGAGGCTGACTTTCCTCCATTATCAGCTCCTCCATTACACACTTTTTTGTGGACAAATCATTAGTAGACAAAAAAGTGAAATGAGCAGAAACAAAAAAGTTACTAAAAGAAACTGCATCACTCACAGCAGCAGGAACAAAAATGACATTAAAAAAGTTCACATTCCATCCTTGGGCCTTTGAAAAATTAAAAAAAGTTTCAAAGAACAGAACATTCAGCTAGCACCAGTGAACTACTACTCCATAAAAAACCTACTGATCTCAAACATCGAAGATGCCATCCCACCTAATAAAAAATCTGGCATATACCAAATTGAATGCAGTGTATATTGCAATTGCATGAACTGTATATAGGAAAAACCAAAAGAAATTTAGAAATAAGATCCAAGGAACACTTTAGAAACATAGAAAACAAACCGTTGGAAAAATCAGCAGTTGCCACTCACTTTTGCACAAAAAACCACAACATAAAGCCAGAACCAAACTCCTCAAACACGTAATGGGAAAACAAGAGCTGTCCATGTAGGAACAAATCTTAATTTTGAAAAATAGAAACAGAGTATTCAATTTTGACATCCTCCAGAAGGATATCTTCAGCAAGTTCCTTGAACCACTATGCACATCAGGGAGAACCAGTCGATGTCTGGTTGATAATGAAGGAAAGTGAGCCTCCAAAACATGTTGCACAGCTCAAGTATACCATGCCATCATACACTTGCATTATTACAGGATTATATTAGGGGGATCAGCAGGGAGAAAACACCTCTACAAAGAACCTGCAAAAAAGCTTTTAAAAAACTAAACATACTCCACGCATAGGGAAGAGGGGTGACAGGAATGTACTTGAGTATTTGCCCTCTCTACTTACCCCATCAGGAAATGCAGGCCACCTGTCTTTTTCGGTTCTGTTTGTTTACATATGCACATGTCTTTGCAAACATGTATATCATGTATACGTGTATCTTAAGAAAGGTTATACGTGAAGCAAAAAGGATGCATAACTCTAAATATATTGAAGAATCACAAAATAAAGGAAAGGCACTTTGGGAGGTAGTTAAAAGAGAGACTGGGAAAGTAAACCATGACACCAAAGGTAAATTAAACATTTCTTATGAAAATATGAATATAACAGATCCCCAAAAATTGGCTACTATATTTAACTTTTTTATTGACTCTGTTAAAAATATTCATGCATCCTATTCACCTGATGCAAATAACACCATTAATAACACAGTCGTGAATACAATTTTTCTTAAACAAGTATCTAAAGAGGAATTATGCTGTATAATAAAATGCCTAAAAAATAAAAAATCTCATGGAGTAGACTGTATTCCAAATTTTTTACTAAAAATTTGCTCTGATTTTGTTGTTGACCCCTTAGTAGACATATGTAATTCCTCTCTAACATTGGGAATATTTCCCAACAGTCTGAAAATTGCCAGAGTACAACCAATTTTCAAAAAGGGGGATAGAAGTAGCATTGAGAACTACAGACCAATATCCTTGTTATCTGTTTTTTCCAAAGTTCTTGAAAAGGTCATGTTAAATAGATTGACACCCTTCTTGGAATTACATGGTATTCTCTCAACATCGCAATATGGCTTTCAGAAAGGGAAAACCATTAATGATGCATTATTTTCATTTATTGATGATATACTCCAAGCCATAGATAATAAACATCAATCTTTGGGATTATTTATTGATCTTAAAAAAGCTTTTGACACAGTCAATCATGCTATCCTGCTTAAAAAGTTAAACTCTATTGTGTTAGAGGTGTAGCAGGGAAATGGTTTGCATCTTACCTGGAAAATAGAAAACAATATGTGGAAGTTGATCAGTTTTGTTCCAATGTTGTAAATCTGAAGCACGGCGTTCCCCAGGGTTCAATTTTAGGCCCAATATTGTTTTTATTATATGTAAATGACTTACCCTTATCCTTACCACAAGCAAAAACAGTGTTATTTGCGGATGACACCAACATTATTTTCAAAAGTAATAATTTAAACCAACTCCAATCTGTTGTAAATAAATCAAACCTAATGTTACAAAACTGGTTAGAAAAAAAACAAGCTTTACTTAAACATTAGCAAGACTGTTTACATTAATTTTAATCATCAGAAGGTACCAAAATCACTGAATATTTTTATGAATAACATACCCATCCAAGAAGTAAATGAAACAAGGTTTCTCGGTGTTTGGATTGATTCACATCTCTCTTGGAGTACCCATATTGATAAACTAATGCATAAACTCACTCGTTTGTGCTATGCATTCAGAGTTCTTAGCAATGTTGTTACACTAAATGTCCTGCGGTCAGTATATTTTGGCTATGTGCAGGCTCACATCTCCTATGCCATACCATTATGGGGTGCATCACCAAAATTATCCCAGGTATTTAAAATTCAAAAGAAAATTATAAGAATAATGAAAAAGGTACCTCCTCGAACCCCCAGTAAGGGCATCTTTCAAGAATTAAAAATACTACCTGTTTAAGAGGTAGAACTGGAACTTAAAAGTTCAATGCCACAACTGGGATTTGAACCACAGACCTTCCGCTTGCCGGGCGGACGCTCTAACCACTGAGCTATTATGACAAACTGCCAGAATGGCATTAAATTCTCAAGCTAGTTCGTATTTCTCCTGGTAAACCACAAAGGCAGTCTCACATCAGAGACAATTACCCCAATGGTGACTTACTATTGCAAGTACTTTATATCCCAGGATTAAATAACCTTCACATGGTAATTATTATTTATTTATGCCAACAAACTTACTGTTGGTGTTTTTAAACACACAAGCCGTGTGTGGGCGAAGTTTAAGAACACACACGGCTTGTGTGTTTAAAAACACCAACAGTAAGTTTGTTGGCATAAATAAATAATTACTACCTGTTGCTTCTGTCTATATCTTAGAAACATTGTGCTTTGTCCACCAAAATGCAAGATCGTTTAAAAAAAATTCTGATTTTCATTTGCACAACACCAGAATAGCAAATAATTTGCATTTAAACTCCCATAGGATTAACAAAAGTCTTAATAGCATTGCCCATAGAGGAATTTGTTTATATAATAAATTACCACAGAAAATAAAATCACTAAATAATAAACAATTCAAAACGAAATTAAATAAACTTTTATTATTTTACATGCCATATACCACTCAGGAATTTCTAAATCTGGGCCTCACATAAAGTGGTAGTTTTTTACTGTATGTATTGTTGATGTGGAGGTTTTTGGAGAGAAAAATTCTTCCATTATTATACAATTGTGATAGAATATTATAGAACTATAGAATATTGTGATTAATTCCAGCTTAATATTGTCACCGCGCCCGCCGCATCTAATTGCCGACAACAGCAGTGTCACCCATCGCATTATTGTCGGCACTACCGCAAAGGAGCCGAAGGAAAGAGACAGAGCATGGCCGCATTGTTGGGGCGCTTGCCGAAAGAGAGAAAAGGATAGATTCTTCTGGAGTCTTCTACTTTGTATCTCGCCGCAATAAGTGAACGTTCCTGAAGCTTCCAGAATAGTGCCTGGGGGATATAAATAGTGGTAAAGTGTGAGAAGAGGGCAGTCAGATGTATGTGAAGGTTGAGTAGTCGTGCCGACGGAGACGGACAGACGATGTGAAGCGTTGTGCCGACGGAGAAGAGTTAGTTCTTTGTGTGACGAGTTCGGAGTCGTGCTGTTGGAGAATCGGAAAAGACTTTCTTGTTGTTGCAACGAGTGTACAAGTTACTGTTTACGGAAATAAAAGTGTTTCTTTATCTCGACTACATCTGTCTACTTCACACCCATACAAAAAAAGTCACACTGGTGTCAGGAGTGGGATCTGTCGAATTGCTTCTAGTTTCATTACATCGTCAGAAGTTGCAACGTTAGAACCAAGATGGAAGGAGATTCGGAAACCAGGATGATGGCAATGATGAAAGAATTATTTGCCAAAATGGAAACGTCAAACGACAACCTCGCTGCCAAAATGGAAACGGGAAACGACAACCTCGTTGCCGAGCTGAAAGAGATGAAGACGGCAAACGACAACCTCGCTGCCAAAATGGAAACGTCAAACAACAACCTCGCTGCCGAGCTGAAAGAGATGAAGACGGAGTTATCGGCGAAAATTGATGGCGAACTGATTGGCGTGACGGAAGACGTGGAAGAACTCGGCGAAAAGGTGGTAGACCTCTGCCAGCACGTGGACGTCGTGGAGGACGACGGGGAACGTCTTGGCGCCCTGGTAGTAAGAGTTGACGAGAGCGTCAAAGTACTGGATGCCAGGGGCAGACGGAATAGTGCGGAGCCGGGGAGGGAGCACCTAGTGGCCGAGGCGACAGTTGCGCCCGTTTCAGATGATGTGAGGGAAGACGTGAAACAACTCGGCGAACTGATTGGCATGACGGAAGAGGTGGAACAACTCGGCGAACTGATTAGCATGACTTAAGACGTGGAACAACTCGGCGAACTGATTGGCATGACGGAAGACGTGGAAGAACTCGGCGAAAAGGTGGAAGACCTCTGCCAGCACGTGGACGTCATGGAGGACGACGGGGAACGTCTTGGCGCCCTGGTAGTAAGAGTTGACGAGAGCGTGAAAGTACTGGATGCCAGGGGCAGACGGAATAGCGCGGAGCCGGGGAGGGAGCACCTAGTGGCCGAGGCGACAGTTACGCCCGTTGCAGATAACGAAAGTGTACGTCTCGGGGAAGACAAAGGGGCAGTTCAGGGACGTCGTCGAGGATCCTCTGGAGGAGTGTGTCGGGTACGTAACCAACCAGGATATGACGTGGAGGACGATCAGCAGGGAAGCGCACAAGCAAACGAGCAACACGCGAAAACCGACTTGGCGTGGGACATGGGGGGACCGTCGGAGCCATCCAATCACCTGACGCATAGTGCCGTGAACGGAAGAATGGTGGACATCATCGTGGACGGCAGGATACAGGAGAGGCCGTGCCGAGCACGAGTGAACACGAGTGCAGCGGTGGACGCGACTCGCGCGGATGTGGTGGGGTTTGTTGCCGGACCCATCGGAAGCAAGGTGGCTGCGAAGGTGCGCCAGAGAGGTCGGCGGACACGGTACCCAATGAGCCGTTTCCAAGTGCGCAGGATGGCCCGTCAACACACCAGGAAGAAGGGCAACTGGACGAGGGACCGTCAAGACCGGCGGTACTGTTGCAGAATTTCGAAGCAGGATGGCATACGTCGTCCTACCCAGACCAAGGGACACTATCCAACAGCGATACCTAGGATCTTGCCTCCTGGAGAAGAGGTTCGATGGGATAGTCCACCGGGGCGCAAGGGAGATGCCGCAGTGATAGTGCTGGTCGGGACGACCAGCTATGAGGAGGGAGCAGTGTCACCGCGCCCGCCGCATCTAATTGCCGACAACCGCAGTGTCACCCATCGCATTATTGTCGGCACTACCGCAAAGGAGCCGAAGGA
The DNA here is from genome assembly GCA_030765045.1 of Tenodera sinensis. Lineage (NCBI taxonomy): Eukaryota > Metazoa > Arthropoda > Insecta > Mantodea > Mantidae > Tenodera > Tenodera sinensis. The sequence goes on from CM060961.1 coordinate 204,944,418, forward strand.
AAGAGACAGAGAATGGCCGCATTGTTGGGGCGCTTGCCGAAAGAGAGAAAAGGATAGATTCTTCTGGAGTCTTCTACTTTGTATCTCGCCGCAATAAGTGAACGTTCCTGAAGCTTCCAGAATAGTGCCTGGGAGATATAAATAGTGGTAAAGTGTGAGAAGAGGGCAGTCAGATGTATGTGAAGGTTGAGTAGTCGTGCCGACGGAGACGGACAGACGATGTGAAGCATTGTGCCGACGGAGAAGAGTGAGTTCTTTGTGTTACGAGTTCGGAGTCGTGCTGTTGGAGAATCGGAAAAGACTTTCTTGCTGTTGCAACGAGTGTACAAGCTACTGTTTACGGAAATAAAAGTGTTTCTTTATCTCGACTACATCTGTCTACTTCACTTTCCAACCAAAAAAGTCACAATATTATCAAATATCTTGTGACTTTTTCCTTTGAAGTTATTGTGTTTTTGTATATTAAAATGTCACCAAGTGTAACATGCTTGTTATATTACTATATTTGAAGATTATATGTATTATATCACAGTATATTATTGTTTTTGTACATTAATGATGTCACTGTATATATTACTTTCATTATATTACATGGTTTTTATTGTTTTTGTGTATTGACAATGCTATAAATTCCTTGTAAATATTATGACCAAATCTAAATGTATGGATATATAAGTTGACCTGTCCTATAAAATATGTACCATGTTTCTATGGATGAAATAAATACATACATACATAACATGGTAAGTTTAAAGGTGTGCAGTAGGGGAGCAGAATAGAAACATGATGTATTTGTTTTATGATTAAATGATTGTGTTTACATTACATACATTTTCTTTTGGCATAGCAAACACAAAGTTTTATTGTTACTTGGAACACAAAAATGCTTTTGTTCCCATTAGATTTTGAAGTATCTTTTTACCTTGTTATGTGACATGATTCCACCAATGACACAATTTGATGGACTCACCAGTTCTCTGAGGTAGATAAATAACAAGGGTGGCATTGCCTAGTAGCTAACCGCTGTGTAGCACAGCGGACAGGGTTAAAACTACAATTATGGGGAAATGACACATTGTGTCAGTTCTCCCCATCTATGGTATATTCACATTACCAAGTCTATACATACATACATATATGAATGCCTTAAATATGTTGCAAAAACCTATAAGAAAGACAAAAATACAAATATTCATAAACATAATGCTAAAACAAGGGAAAACTACTTTAGAAATAGATTAGCAGGCTCTCGAGAAGCTAAATGTGTTAAAAGCAATGCAAGGGATGTGTACAATCATGTACCTTACTGGATTAAAGAAATAACAAAGAAAACAACAAAATTAAAAGAAATAATATCATATCTGGTTAAAAATGCATTTTGTGAAATTGAAGAATATAAAAGAGCAAATGTAACATACAAGTTTTAGCTAAAACTGTACCTCTCTGGAACAGAAGTAGTGCCAAAATTAAGATTGCACATATAAAGGTAGTACTAAAATTAAGAGGTTTAACTGTAAATTTATGTAGTTTATTTCATATGACCAAGTCTTATAAAATTGTCACAATTGGTGAATTAAATATTCCTGAATGCTTGAAACTCATGAATTAAAGAAAAAATAAGATGAACAGTTTTGAGTTGCACATAAACACACTACAGATGAGACTTTCACATTAGAACCAATGCTTAATAGATTAGGTAGAATTCCTTCAGGCGTCACTTTTCTTGCTTGCGACCAGAGAGAACTCTAGCAGCTGTTTCATGTCATGGCCACCTTAAATAATTTCAACAGTGAAGAGTCTGATATATGCAATATGGATGTAATATGTTGACCATCCTTTTCCTGTTACTGGATCTGAGGAAATCTTCCCATTTATATAGTAGGCACAGCTTATTGAGATACTCCAAAAAAACAACCTTGACATTTTTTCTCCATTATGGTGCAGTCTGGTTATATTTGGTGATATTCCATCCGTTAGGTTGCATTAGTGCCACCAACTGTTCATAACATATAGCCATGGTAAAGCTATGGCTATTGCTGGTGTTATTGCATCTGTTATGTTGCCACAGAAGTCCTTGTTTATGGACGTGTTGCAGAAAGACCAACTGATAGATTTTAAAACAAGATTCTGTTTAGACGCTGTGTTAATGAATCTGTGGATGTACTGCTCGTGTTTGGGTGGTTTTGTCTTGAATTCTTTTAGAGCAATATATGCAGTTATAGTTACTGTTGTTATTTTTGTGTTTGCTACACTGTAGTGCATTAAATATATATTACAATATTTAGCACTCGGAAGTGATTTTATCCAAAAGTGTTATTGCAGAACAAGATTTGCTGAAGATGAGTAGGTTCATCATGTGCTGTTTGGTAACATTCAAGCATTATTATTGTTTGAAAGTATTTTACTTTAACCTTGTGATATTTGAGGTTAGAAATGCATTTATTATGTACGTTGGCAGGACTGCTTTTTGCGATTCTTTTGTCAGCTGTTTAGTGTGATGTCGGCCATTTTGAACTCTTGGGAACTGCCGATAAACTGTGTCCACTATGCGAATGCTTGCATACATGAATTTTAACTATGTTGCCCTTATATCCATTCTCAGTTATAGTGATTGAGAGTTTAAAACTAATAAAATTGAGTTTCCTATACTCTTATGCCCTCCAAAAGAAGTTATTATCATGAAATTGCCAATGATCCATGCAAAGAATGTGTGAAACATATTGTAAGGTTAACTTCTTTTATGGAGCACAAAGAGTTTGTGCACTTAATCTTATTAGTTTTAATTCAAATTGAGTGATTCATTGCAAAGAGCCCCAAATATTCTAATCAAAGTACATTCTGTGTTTCAGGTCCGCTGTTTAAATTGTAGCTCCGAGTCGAAAAAACATGATCCTTTTCTTGATCTCTCTTTGGACATCCCAGAAAAGTTCCAGGCACATAAAAGGTCAAAGGATATTGAGGATGCCCTACCACCATGTGATATTTCCGGTAATTTGCTTTATTTCTTGTTTTTGTGCTGAACCACTTGTTTGTTCAATTCAGAACAGTGGCATACTTATTTTAAAGAATATAGGTTTTTATCAATTTATTTAATCCAAATGCCTTGAAAAATAACAGAGCAAAACTGGAATTTCATGATATCAAGTGACTTAAGGTATAGCATGTTGCAAACAGGGATTTAAATGGTTGACATTCAAGTATTAACTCTTTAATATGCTGATATATATATATTTGTTGTTTAACAACGTTGTCAATTTCCAGGATCATATCAATGTCACCAGTGTGCCAGAATTTTGTCCTGCAGGAGTTCTTTTACATGCCAGTAAATCTACTGACATGGAGCTATCGTTTTCAAGCACACTAAAAACCATTGATCAGTAAGCCAGCATCTAACCAACTCAGCCACCCAGACCAACTTAATATGCTGAATATTGTATTTAGTAACAACAAGCCCCAAGGATGTAGAAACCCAGGAGGTCCGAAGAAAAGATGGACACAAGATTTTGAAGCCAGAACAGGCTAAAATGGCCTATACTGTGCAGCAGAAGCAAGCAGCAAGAATAAGAATTCTGCATATTAGACACAGTGAAACAGTGTAATTTGAATTTGAAGAGCCTAAGAAAATATATTAGGCCAATTATTATTTATTTATGCCAACAAACTTACTGTTGGTGTTTTTAAACACACAAGCCGTGTGTGGGCAAAGTTCCAGTTCTACCTCTCAAAAATATTAGGCCAATGTTTTTTTCATTCTTTCATTACTTAAAGCATTAATGCTTAGCAATGAAACACCAGTTAATACTGCTGAGAAATTAACTACATTCTTAATTGCTAATATGGATACCTTTTGTACAAAACATGCTCAATATGATTTGCTTTTCCCACTTTTTAATGGTTACCCTTTGGGATGCTTCACCTATTGCATGGAAGCAGTTGTGCTGTACAGACTGTTCACACACCCATTTATTTTTTAGCTCTGCAGGAAGTGTACACTTAGAATAATGCATACTATTAGTTTTACATAGAGAACTCAATTCTGCTCTTCATAGTGCATTCATTGACTTCAAAAAACATTTGATAGAGTTAATAGCAATAAACTATTACAAATTTTAGCAGAAGACAATATTGCACAGCAGTATATACAAAATATATACACAATTAAAAAAAAAACCAATTTAACAGCTGTTAAAATTAACCACTTAATCAAACTGACATGAAATATCTTCGAGAATGAGACAGGGATGTGGACTTTTACCTCCACTCTTTATCGTATACATGAACAGAATAATTAAAGAGAGGCGAGAAACAAGACATGGTACTATCAAAACCAATAGATATCTCCAAATTGATGCTCTGCTCTTTGCTGATGATTTGGCATTACTATCAAATAATGAAAATCATCTTCATTACTCTGTTCATCACCTAAATATCATAGGGATGAAACATAATATGGAAATTAATGAAGATAAATTGAAAATAATGGCATTTTATGGAAAATATCCCATCCACAGTAAAATTTGTATTAATAATAAATTGTTAGAAACAGTGAATGCATTTAACTATCTTGGCTACAAATTAGCTCTCCTCGAAGACTTAGACATCCTGGAAAAATTATTAAATTTAACAGAACTATGAGTATCATTAACAGAGTCCTGAAACTGTCTCGGGTACAGTGGCATACAGAACATGCCTTTATAAGACTCTGGCACAACCCACTCTTTGCTATGGAAGTGAGGCATGGACACTCAGAAGAACAGAAGAATAACAACTAGTGAGATGTGATTCGTGAGATTTATTGCAGGATACACCAACTGAAGATGTATTGAAAAAACTTCAGGTTCAACCTGTGGTACACTTTATGCAACAATATCAGGAAAATTAGAATGAGCTCATATTCTGCATGCTCAGGACTAGGATCCTAAAGCAGTGCTCCATTGTTGCCCAATAGGAAAGTGTCTTCTTGGCCTTACAAGGAAGAGGTGGACAGAAAATTCTGTACTGAGATTGTAATGTGCCAAACCTGGAAGGAGGATGATGATGATATTACTTTTACATTTATGAAACAAAATACAATTTGAGATACTATTTGACTGTAGCATTTGTAATAGAGTAGTATCTTAATATTTTTGTAATAAATGTAAGCATTCTTTGAAATAAGTTTGTAAACCATATTTTTCAGCCAATTAGGTTGCACTCATAACACGCTTTTGCAGGTAGAATCAGCTGGAAAAACTCAGTGCTGTAGCCAGGATTTGAATGCAGACCTGCTTTCCATACAGTTGCTCTAATCATTGAACTACATATCATGCTGGTAGGACATTAAATTCTCCTACTAATTCAAGTTTTCTTCCAGATAGACCACCAAGCAACTCACTTCAGATATAATTTAAATGGGGACTTATTGTTAATAAGTACCCACTTTAATTTCCAGGCACACAGGTAGTTGAAACCAACCATAAAGTCAATGGCATTGAATCTTTCAGCTGATTCTATTTTCAAATCAATCCTATCGGCTTTAAAAAAGAATAATTAACATATTGTAACAAAACAGCAAAATCCAAGGTTCGATTACTTTTCTATCACTTTATTGTCATCTAAAGTTTACTGCAAATGCACAATTTTCTTCTTCTTGTTAGCACAGTTTATAGTCCTTTCTGTTATTATAATTCACAATTGTTCTTCTGATCATCTTTCTCAGTCTTTCTCCACTTTTTCTGTTCCTTATATCTTAACTATTATGATAGTCACTTGACAACATATGTACTCACTGATATGCTCCATGACTCACTTTCGCAACTAAAAACTCATTGTACATGATGACTTACACAACTAAACAACAACTCAACTCAAACTGACTCAAAAACTAAAAACTACTGTCTGACTGTTTGTGCTGTCTATGGTCATATTTATACTGGAGTCAATGTCATGTGACCTTTTGAGATCTTTCCATGCACATGTGTGCCATGACTCAGCAAGAATCAACCAGAAGCTTCTCAGCCTCTTTTGTTGTTATCGCACATTATTATGGTCAAGCACATACACAACCACTCCTGGCCACCTGGAGCCCTCTTATCCATATATTTTTCTACGACCAATGTCATAATATATAAACATACACTTTTGATTACATAACCAGATATTCTTAGAAAACAACTGATTCATTGAGGCACTTTTATGGGAAATATCTTTTAATCCTTTCTTAAAGGTATTGTCTTAGGGTTCTTTATTTGCTGAGGCATTACAATTGTGCAGATCTCTGAATCTTTCTCTGATGCCTTCTTATTTCAAAATATTCTGTGAAAATCTGTTTTTCCTTTTTTTTGTTATAATTACAGCAACTTATTCTTAGTGATATAGTTTTCTTTTTGTATAAGAAGAAAGACTTTATATACATATAATCAAACTGTTATACCCTGAAAGTATTGGATTCCAGTTTGTATAGTTTACAGATAGCTCTTAAACACATCTGCTGAAGAATTAGATCTTGTTTAGTCTTACATATGCAAGACTCCTCCAAAGTTCTATTTCATAAAAGTGTACTGTTTTTAGAGCATCAAAAGTAATTTAAAGTGATAGTATCCTTGATGTATACAAATCAGAAATTATTTATTTACTTATGTTTTGTGCAAGTTCAGGGAATTTAAGATCCTGAAGCAACTCAATTCTAAAACAATTATAGTGTTACAGACTTTATACTCTTAGTTGGCTAGTAAATTGCCCTTACCTTAAATGCATTTAATGTCTAAAAGTTTGATTATGCCAAGGGAAGTAGCTTTGGTAGAACTAGGAAAAACAAGAAGGAAAGCAATAATAATGGAGAGAATAATAACATTTTGGTGTAGATGTTTGGTGAAAGAAGAAGCAAAAATTGTAGTTATGTATGAAGCAGCAAAACGATTTAGAAAGTATATACAAGGTAAGGAATATGAAGAATTATACGGAAAATAGGAATGGGTGACACATGGAAGTAGAAGAAAGGAACTTAAGTGATGTAGGTAAATTAGTAAAACACAGAAAAGAAAACATAGAAAGCTAGAGATATGGGGAAGTTTATAAAATAAGAGAAATGATTACAATTTTATAAATAAATAAAAAGAAACTACGGACGAGAACCATATCCAGATTATTGTAACAGAGAAGAAAAAGGAGTAGCTTGATGAGAACAGGCACAATATTCCTAAGAGGGATAAGAGTCAGTGAGGAAGTAATGTGAAATTTGCAGTGAGAAAGAAAGCATAGCACATTTAATGACAGAATGTAAGGAGTTAGCATTATGGGAAAAAATGTTCTGGGAGAAAAACTGGGGAAAGTTGCTAGCAGGAAAAGAAGAAAAGAAGATCATAAGTGTAGGTTAGTTAGGGAAGGAAGGGGATGATTAAGATAAAGGGGAAGAGACAAGAAGAGCTACCTGGCGAAGCGAAAGGCCTGAGTGTCATGCAAGTTGAGGTAGCATCAAGGCAGCAACAATTTCTACATAGTTTAAGTTAAAAAATGTTATATAATGGAAATTGTACAAGTAAATAAATTTAGTCGTCCATAAAAGTTTGATCCTTAAAAACAAGTGATGCTGTGACATTTTCAGTTTAACAATTCTTTTTTTATTTGTCTCTTATATCAGTTTTGTTGTCTAAAAATGTCTAACAGAAGATGTCATCAGAAAATAAAAGTATTACTAAATGTCTTAAATGTTCTAGATTGCCTAACGAGCTTCATCGAAGTTGAAGAGCTGGCGGAAACAGAGTTATATTATTGTAATAACTGCAAAAGCAAACAGAGGTCTACCAAACGATTTTGGATTAGAAGACTGCCTAATGTGAGTTTTACTTCTTTTTAAAGCCATTTTTGTAGTGTACTGTCATGTGCAATAGTTACAGGGTTGAATGAATGGAGGTGTTATGCTACATTTTTATACTGGGTTTATCTTGAATGACATGACTATTTGCTGAGTCTTATTTGTAATAGGCATAGGATTGTATGACTGCTTTGTGGAGGTTGACTCATGCACCTATGGAGGATAACAGCAGTTACAATATAGTCTTGAGCTGTTTAGCAGGTGATTGTGCGTAGTTATCAAAGTGTGTACTACAAACGCATGTGCTTATTGTATTAAGTTTTGCTCCACTTACGGACTGTCAGCTTGAGTTTCACAGAAATATGCTGTTGTTATAAATAATAAATCCACAATTTATGCATTGTTAAAGCTTTATACAGTTTATATCCATGTTAGATCAAAAGAAAGAAAAAAAAAAAAAAAAGAAATCGAAGATAGCCACTAATTCTAAAAAAATATAAAGTAGACCATTTAGGTGCTATTGCGCAATGAAGTCCAAGAAAATCAATGCCTCATTTAGTGCACACACCTTCTATAAAGAGGGAAATTTCATTCAATAGAACAATGTAATTTGTTTGCTTAAGGAGCTTATCAAATAACCTCTGCAGCTTCAGCAATGACTGGCATTTGTTTAGTAAATGAGACAGTAAGTTGCACATGCAGTTAGATGGAAGGAAGTTTGAATAACATCTCTAAACAGCATTTGTTTCCATATACACTGAAGAAACAGTCTGATATCCAGTTTTAACAACACTTTATGAAACAAGACATCGACAGAACTGTCATAAACACTATCTCACATGCACTGCATTTTGCTTCTCATTGCAGCCATCCAAGAACATACTTTATCTTTGCTTCTAGTATTTTGTATGTAATCTTACTTCATAGAAAATGCTGTGTGAAGTATGTGGCAGTATTTTTATTCCTAGGGGCTCTAGCAATGAGTGTGTCTTATCTTCAGGGTGTTCAATGGGTTAGCAGATATTTGAAGACAAAGATTGAGGTTTTGTCAATAAGTATCCAAATTTATGCTACAAAATTATCTTTATTATGACGGAGTAATGGTACTATAATAAATAGCTTCAATTTTCACAGGTTTAACTTTAGTGGGTTTCTGGAGCTATTTGATTCAATATCTTTGAGTTTCTTGGATATACTAAGTCCAAGATATCACATTCCATTAATGTTACTTATTATTTTAAATAAGATCACATGTAGCAAACAATATCCTGCAATCCTCATTAGTTATTTGTCGGCAACACAATCCAAGTTACTTTACATCACCCAAATATACATCCATATCATACGACATTTCGGTGAGTAGACCTTATAGGGTTACTTGTTTATTCCTCTTAGATACGGATTTAGCAACCGCTGCTTATCGATTACCTATTGTTATCAATATATTGATCACAAGGGGTTACAATCGATTTTGGGCATGTTTTCCATGATTCAAATAGCCTTGGGATACAGGTTGAAAAATAGCCTTGATATTTACACTGTATAGGAAATTTACAGATATTATGTGGATACAACTTGACATATTAAATATTGATGTAAATTTTCTAATTAATTAATTTGGACATATAATTCCTGCCTCAAGTGTATCAAATTTTGTTTTATAAATTCTGTGGTGCAAGCAACCCCGTAGGTAAAAATCTACAGTGTTGATTCTGGTCAGCAAGAGGGCATACACCAGCATTAACCACTCAATCTTTTAACACTTAATTTTATTTATGGACTGCAGTGTTGTACGAACAGTAGCATTGAGACCAGCCATGTAATTACTCTTTTTAAGTAAGTTGCAGAAAAAAAAGGTCAAAATGTCTCCTCTGTACTTTTCTGCAACCTTTGTTGTATCATAAAACATGCCTTGCATGAACAGCACACCAAACCCCAACTTTCCTATTATAAAGAGGGGTTTCCTGTACATCATGGATTTTTGGTACACGATGGATTATTGTTCTCACAGCTATTCAGGTATAACCAGCCTCATCTGAAAACAAGAGCAGTGTTGGGTCTATTAAATCTTAATTAAAAGATGAAAAAATAAATTGACACACTCTTGCTATTGGATGATATTGTTTGAAATAACAATGTACACCTATATCATTTGAGGTTTAATAATTTTGTTGCTTTATGTGCAGGACCCATTAAAATTCCACTTGTTATGCTAATTTTGGGAGTGATTTTATTTGCAAATAATTGCACCAATTTTGTCTAGTTTATCCTCTGTACATTTCTGCCTATCTTTAGAGTCAACTGCCGTATCCTGGCACATATGAACTACTGCACTGCTCTGCTCTGAAGGGATATTCTATGACAGTAGAGAAGACTTGCAGATGAAACTGGGGGTACCACTTGCAATTGCTGAAAATCACAGCACAATGCATTCACCCATTTTTTTCTCTCCCACATAACATAAACGTGACCGCGTGGCACTACAGACCATCCAAGCCGAGGCCTACTGCCTGACAGCTGTGTCCCCCACCTGTGCCCATAACAAGGGTCATGATTGGGGTGCAGTACTGGAGGTGGGATGTGGTCAGTTCCCCAGTCCCTACCGGTTGGTGATGCAGTGTTCTCAACCGGGGGCACTACTTTTCAATCAAGTAGCTCCTCTATTGGCCCCTCTGGGACCTAACAAGGCTGAGTGCACCCTAAAACAGGTCTCAATGAGAGAAAATCTTGGCGCCAGTACCGGAAATCATCACGTCCCCTGCTTGCTCATACAACATATATTTGCTTGTATCCTCATCAACTTACAAGAAGGGCACTGAGATAGCTCAGTGGTTTTGGTTGTAGCTCTTGTGTTGAGAGACATGCCTCAATTCTCAGCTCTGGAGTGGCAATTTTAAATCTGGCTTATCACCTTTGATAAGCTAATGCAAAGTATTCTCAAGACCCAATAAGTTTCAGATTTCACAATAAAAGCCTTTGCCATTCCACGATTGCTCCCTCATCAGAGATATTGGACTCTGTCCCATAGGCACCTCCGTTAATACATGGGTTTCATACACTCCTTTATGCAATGAGATTTCCCTGAGGGTCATGAACCATATGGAGTGCATTGTAAACCAACCAACCAACCTACCTACCCTGATCCTTGAAAAATAAACTCTCAACATTTTTACTTTCTCTACTGTAAGTAGAAGGAAGTATTGTATTCCACCCAAAAATTTGATGTCGAGATTTCACCGGAAATATATATTTTGAGACCCCCTGAATCCAAAATTAGCATTTTTAGAAAAAGGTCTGTGTGTGTGTGTGTGTGTGTGTGTGTGTGTGTGTGTGTGTGTGTGTGTGTGTGTGTGTGTGTGTGTGTGTGTGTGTGTGTGTGTGTGTGTGTGTGTGTGTGTGTGTGTGTGTGTGTGTGTGTGTGTGTGTGTGTGTGTGTGTGTGTGTGTGTGTGTGTGTGTGTGTGTGTGTGTGTGTGTGTGTGTGTGTGTGTGTGTGTGTGTGTGTGTGTGTGTGTGTGTGTGTGTGTGTGTGTGTGTGTGTGTGTGTGTGTGTGTGTGTGTGTGTGTGTGTGTGTGTGTGTGTGTGTGTGTGTGTGTGTGTGTGTGTGTGTGTGTGTGTGTGTGTGTGTGTGTGTGTGTGTGTGTGTGTGTGTGTGTGTGTGTGTGTGTGTGTGTGTGTGTGTGTGTGTGTGTGTGTGTGTGTGTGTGTGTGTGTGTGTGTGTGTGTGTGTGTGTGTGTGTGTGTGTGTGTGTGTGTGTGTGTGTGTGTGTGTGTGTGTGTGTGTGTGTGTGTGTGTGTGTGTGTGTGTGTGTGTGTGTGTGTGTGTGTGTGTGTGTGTGTGTGTGTGTGTGTGTGTGTGTGTGTGTGTGTGTGTGTGTGTGTGTGTGTGTGTGTGTGTGTGTGTGTGTGTGTGTGTGTGTGTGTGTGTGTGTGTGTGTGTGTGTGTGTGTGTGTGTGTGTGTGTGTGTGTGTGTGTGTGTGTGTGTGTGTGTGTGTGTGTGTGTGTGTGTGTGTGTGTGTGTGTGTGTGTGTGTGTGTGTGTGTGTGTGTGTGTGTGTGTGTGTGTGTGTGTGTGTGTGTGTGTGTGTGTGTGTGTGTGTGTGTGTGTGTGTGTGTGTGTGTGTGTGTGTGTGTGTGTGTGTGTGTGTGTGTGTGTGTGTGTGTGTGTGTGTGTGTGTGTGTGTGTGTGTGTGTGTGTGTGTGTGTGTGTGTGTGTGTGTGTGTGTGTGTGTGTGTGTGTGTGTGTGTGTGTGTGTGTGTGTGTGTGTGTGTGTGTGTGTGTGTGTGTGTGTGTGTGTGTGTGTGTGTGTGTGTGTGTGTGTGTGTGTGTGTGTGTGTGTGTGTGTGTGTGTGTGTGTGTGTGTGTGTGTGTGTGTGTGTGTGTGTGTGTGTGTGTGTGTGTGTGTGTGTGTGTGTGTGTGTGTGTGTGTGTGTGTGTGTGTGTGTGTGTGTGTGTGTGTGTGTGTGTGTGTGTGTGTGTGTGTGTGTGTGTGTGTGTGTGTGTGTGTGTGTGTGTGTGTGTGTGTGTGTGTGTGTGTGTGTGTGTGTGTGTGTGTGTGTGTGTGTGTGTGTGTGTGTGTGTGTGTGTGTGTGTGTGTGTGTGTGTGTGTGTGTGTGTGTGTGTGTGTGTGTGTGTGTGTGTGTGTGTGTGTGTGTGTGTGTGTGTGTGTGTGTGTGTGTGTGTGTGTGTGTGTGTGTGTGTGTGTGTGTGTGTGTGTGTGTGTGTGTGTGTGTGTGTGTGTGTGTGTGTGTGTGTGTGTGTGTGTGTGTGTGTGTGTGTGTGTGTGTGTGTGTGTGTGTGTGTGTGTGTGTGTGTGTGTGTGTGTGTGTGTGTGTGTGTGTGTGTGTGTGTGTGTGTGTGTGTGTGTGTGTGTGTGTGTGTGTGTGTGTGTGTGTGTGTGTGTGTGTGTGTGTGTGTGTGTGTGTGTGTGTGTGTGTGTGTGTGTGTGTGTGTGTGTGTGTGTGTGTGTGTGTGTGTGTGTGTGTGTGTGTGTGTGTGTGTGTGTGTGTGTGTGTGTGTGTGTGTGTGTGTGTGTGTGTGTGTGTGTGTGTGTGTGTGTGTGTGTGTGTGTGTGTGTGTGTGTGTGTGTGTGTGTGTGTGTGTGTGTGTGTGTGTGTGTGTGTGTGTGTGTGTGTGTGTGTGTGTGTGTGTGTGTGTGTGTGTGTGTGTGTGTGTGTGTGTGTGTGTGTGTGTGTGTGTGTGTGTGTGTGTGTGTGTGTGTGTGTGTGTGTGTGTGTGTGTGTGTGTGTGTGTGTGTGTGTGTGTGTGTGTGTGTGTGTGTGTGTGTGTGTGTGTGTGTGTGTGTGTGTGTGTGTGTGTGTGTGTGTGTGTGTGTGTGTGTGTGTGTGTGTGTGTGTGTGTGTGTGTGTGTGTGTGTGTGTGTGTGTGTGTGTGTGTGTGTGTGTGTGTGTGTGTGTGTGTGTGTGTGTGTGTGTGTGTGTGTGTGTGTGTGTGTGTGTGTGTGTGTGTGTGTGTGTGTGTGTGTGTGTGTGTGTGTGTGTGTGTGTGTGTGTGTGTGTGTGTGTGTGTGTGTGTGTGTGTGTGTGTGTGTGTGTGTGTGTGTGTGTGTGTGTGTGTGTGTGTGTGTGTGTGTGTGTGTGTGTGTGTGTGTGTGTGTGTGTGTGTGTGTGTGTGTGTGTGTGTGTGTGTGTGTGTGTGTGTGTGTGTGTGTGTGTGTGTGTGTGTGTGTGTGTGTGTGTGTGTGTGTGTGTGTGTGTGTGTGTGTGTGTGTGTGTGTGTGTGTGTGTGTGTGTGTGTGTGTGTGTGTGTGTGTGTGTGTGTGTGTGTGTGTGTGTGTGTGTGTGTGTGTGTGTGTGTGTGTGTGTGTGTGTGTGTGTGTGTGTGTGTGTGTGTGTGTGTGTGTGTGTGTGTGTGTGTGTGTGTGTGTGTGTGTGTGTGTGTGTGTGTGTGTGTGTGTGTGTGTGTGTGTGTGTGTGTGTGTGTGTGTGTGTGTGTGTGTGTGTGTGTGTGTGTGTGTGTGTGTGTGTGTGTGTGTGTGTGTGTGTGTGTGTGTGTGTGTGTGTGTGTGTGTGTGTGTGTGTGTGTGTGTGTGTGTGTGTGTGTGTGTGTGTGTGTGTGTGTGTGTGTGTGTGTGTGTGTGTGTGTGTGTGTGTGTGTGTGTGTGTGTGTGTGTGTGTGTGTGTGTGTGTGTGTGTGTGTGTGTGTGTGTGTGTGTGTGTGTGTGTGTGTGTGTGTGTGTGTGTGTGTGTGTGTGTGTGTGTGTGTGTGTGTGTGTGTGTGTGTGTGTGTGTGTGTGTGTGTGTGTGTGTGTGTGTGTGTGTGTGTGTGTGTGTGTGTGTGTGTGTGTGTGTGTGTGTGTGTGTGTGTGTGTGTGTGTGTGTGTGTGTGTGTGTGTGTGTGTGTGTGTGTGTGTGTGTGTGTGTGTGTGTGTGTGTGTGTGTGTGTGTGTGTGTGTGTGTGTGTGTGTGTGTGTGTGTGTGTGTGTGTGTGTGTGTGTGTGTGTGTGTGTGTGTGTGTGTGTGTGTGTGTGTGTGTGTGTGTGTGTGTGTGTGTGTGTGTGTGTGTGTGTGTGTGTGTGTGTGTGTGTGTGTGTGTGTGTGTGTGTGTGTGTGTGTGTGTGTGTGTGTGTGTGTGTGTGTGTGTGTGTGTGTGTGTGTGTGTGTGTGTGTGTGTGTGTGTGTGTGTGTGTGTGTGTGTGTGTGTGTGTGTGTGTGTGTGTGTGTGTGTGTGTGTGTGTGTGTGTGTGTGTGTGTGTGTGTGTGTGTGTGTGTGTGTGTGTGTGTGTGTGTGTGTGTGTGTGTGTGTGTGTGTGTGTGTGTGTGTGTGTGTGTGTGTGTGTGTGTGTGTGTGTGTGTGTGTGTGTGTGTGTGTGTGTGTGTGTGTGTGTGTGTGTGTGTGTGTGTGTGTGTGTGTGTGTGTGTGTGTGTGTGTGTGTGTGTGTGTGTGTGTGTGTGTGTGTGTGTGTGTGTGTGTGTGTGTGTGTGTGTGTGTGTGTGTGTGTGTGTGTGTGTGTGTGTGTGTGTGTGTGTGTGTGTGTGTGTGTGTGTGTGTGTGTGTGTGTGTGTGTGTGTGTGTGTGTGTGTGTGTGTGTGTGTGTGTGTGTGTGTGTGTGTGTGTGTGTGTGTGTGTGTGTGTGTGTGTGTGTGTGTGTGTGTGTGTGTGTGTGTGTGTGTGTGTGTGTGTGTGTGTGTGTGTGTGTGTGTGTGTGTGTGTGTGTGTGTGTGTGTGTGTGTGTGTGTGTGTGTGTGTGTGTGTGTGTGTGTGTGTGTGTGTGTGTGTGTGTGTGTGTGTGTGTGTGTGTGTGTGTGTGTGTGTGTGTGTGTGTGTGTGTGTGTGTGTGTGTGTGTGTGTGTGTGTGTGTGTGTGTGTGTGTGTGTGTGTGTGTGTGTGTGTGTGTGTGTGTGTGTGTGTGTGTGTGTGTGTGTGTGTGTGTGTGTGTGTGTGTGTGTGTGTGTGTGTGTGTGTGTGTGTGTGTGTGTGTGTGTGTGTGTGTGTGTGTGTGTGTGTGTGTGTGTGTGTGTGTGTGTGTGTGTGTGTGTGTGTGTGTGTGTGTGTGTGTGTGTGTGTGTGTGTGTGTGTGTGTGTGTGTGTGTGTGTGTGTGTGTGTGTGTGTGTGTGTGTGTGTGTGTGTGTGTGTGTGTGTGTGTGTGTGTGTGTGTGTGTGTGTGTGTGTGTGTGTGTGTGTGTGTGTGTGTGTGTGTGTGTGTGTGTGTGTGTGTGTGTGTGTGTGTGTGTGTGTGTGTGTGTGTGTGTGTGTGTGTGTGTGTGTGTGTGTGTGTGTGTGTGTGTGCGCGCGCATCCGTCAGTCTGTGGGCAGCATAACTAAAACGAAAAGTCAGTTAAAAACCTTTAAGTTTAATGTCTTTCAAGGATGCGACATGAAGATTTCGAAGAAAACAGCCTCACCCTAAACTACCCTTTATGTGGAAAATTTTGATTTTCTTGAAAATGGCACTAATGATTTTGATTAAAATGTCATATGTTTAAGATATTTGTATGAGAAATGAAATGTATATTTTGAATTTTCTTGGCTATAGCCTATGTAGTCCTGTTTACTCTGGATGGCTTTTGAATAACTTGTAAACTGTAAGAGATAAACCAAATCTTACTGTACAAAAAATGTAGATCTCGCTAAAGCACACAATTTATGTCTGAATAAATTTTTTTGTAGAGTGGACCATTTCGGAGATATTGCATGTTATTTGTGTCAGTTTCAGAAAACTTAAAACTTTTGTGAAATGGAACATTGTTGTTCAGTTTCTTATATGTTAAGCGTGCAAAAAGAACGGGATCTCAAAGCTTTAAAACATTTGACTATTGCTCAAAGCCTACTGTATTCTAATATTCCCGTTGTACCTACAAGGAAATAATAAGATAATTTGTACAAATGTTTGTCTCAACCAACACGAAGAAGATATAGGAATAAGAATTTGTAAGAATGGTTGGTACAAGAGTAGAGAAAGTCATGTGAGTGCAACACATCAGGTTTTTTATTTTGTTGCCTTACTAAAAAATGTTGGTAGTATGTGAATGTGTTCGGTGGGAAGAGGAACAAACAGTTGTGGAACAAATGAGCAGGGCATCGGAAGTGTATTTGAGTAAAGAAAACATTTGAGTTTTGACTTGCGATACTGGACATCTCAGACTGCAAATGTTGTACTGTTTTCATAGTGCAACTGTACTTTCCTATCACCTTGCCCCTCACTGCCTTCTGATCCCTAGTCTTGACAGTGTTACAGATTGTCAATAAAGCAGAAGCTCCCTCCTCTGAACCCATATCACAGTCAACTAGCCATTTTATAACTAAAATATTTACATATAAAGGGCAAGGGAAGGAAGATTATCATAATAACAGGGCACTATGTGCAATATCAAACATTGTTGAACCCTTCTGCATTCCAGTACAATCTTGTAAGTGTGTAAGTGCATCAAGATGCTTTTTGGACACTGACAGATATGTAAATTTAATTCCTTAATACTTTTCACAATATGTACATAGTTATCAAGCTTTTGTTGTAAGCTGATGATCAGTGTTCACAAGATACTACCCAATCCTGACATTGCTTTGAGAATATTGTGAAGTAAAACACCTTCCTATCATGTAACTAGCTTGAGGAGTGGATGATGCCAGCAAGTGATAAGGGGAGGGGAGGGGTGAATGGAACTATCTTACTTGTCATAATTCCCGCTACCCTTTCCGAACTCAGCACACAACAATACATTCCACCCTCCCTCAACTGAGAGAAAAGGCCAAATGACATCAACTGTTGGGTAGTCTCTTGCAGACACTGCTGGTATCTTGCACACAAATGTTTTTCAGGACTATGTAGAGTATTGTGCTTTTGATTACTATAAAACAATTTTATGTGCTATTGAAATAAATATACAACAGCAAATGCACAGTCCAGAATTAGATGGTTATATTTGAGTTTTGTTGTGATACTTTTTCAGGTGTTGTGTCTGCATCTGAAGAGGTTCCGATGGCATAATTTCTTCCGCACAAAAATCGACACAAACATTTCATTCCCAGTGACGGCTCTTGACATGTCACAGTTTGTGCTCAGCTCTCTCCATGAAACTCGTCGGTCAGGCATGGGAAGCAATCTTTATGATCTAGCGGCAGTAATTGTTCATCATGGAACAGGGTAAGTAGTTGTGAAAGATTTCAGGATAAGATTATTGGGTATCAAAATTGATGTCTGTTAGAAATTTCATGAATGTAACCTATTCATGAAAGTTCTTGTAGTCCCCACAAGGGGTCGGAGTAACTCATTGGTTTTGTTTGCGACTCTTATGCCAAGGATTTGATTCCTGGCTCTGGGGTGACAATTTTAATTTGATCCTATCCAAGCCATCAACCTATTAGCATACATGAAGTATACCTAAGGCCCAACATGGTTCAGAGTTCACGGCAAAGGATGTAGGTCCCATCGTTTCATCAACCCCTCAGTGGAGATAATGCACTCTGAATATATTGTGATAAGGCTTCTCTTATCTTTTTTAAAATAGAAATTCAGAAGTATATGTTTCACAATCATTCAATTGCATATCAGCTTTATTTGCCTTTGAAATCTTTCTTTGCATTGTTACTGTTTACTGCTGTTATGTAATAGTTTATTCATTGTAATATTGCCATCTGTGGGTTGTATAAACAAATTTGAAGACAGAATCGATTAGCGGTATTACAAAATTCATTATGTTATCTCTTTGAAATGACTATTTTCTCCAAAATCGTTAAATCTACAGGTCCTTTCAATCCTCTAATAATGTTAACTCCCACGTTTATTTAACAATTAAATGATAAAAAATTATCTACAGTTGATTCATCAACATGTGTTTAATATTTCAAACTCAAATTCAACATTCAATAGGTCCCAAGTTTATATCTTGGTTAGGGTGGGTGACGTGGGTAACTCACCTTAGTTTTCTCCAGGGTTTTCCGTGACCTTGAGAAAATGAAGGTTGGCTAATATTAAGCTCTAAAGACTCCAGGTGAATGTTTGTTCATTCATCATCCAATATCACCTACCTGAATTCATTACTTAACCACTTAGCTGAATTATAAGTAGATGAAACTTGCACCAAGTCTCATTTTATTGCCTGGATTATGAATTTTGGGAAGTGCATAGATTTTTGGCAAAGTTGGATTACTTTAATAGCTTGTTCAGAGGCTTTAAAAATGACATTGCTAAGGGATTTAAACGTTTCTCTTCATTGTCAATAATGGAGCTCTGTTTTTTATTTTCAGGGCGGGAAGTGGCCATTACACAGCATTTGCGATTAATGATGGTATGTAATATTATGCTTTCATTATAAATTTTAAGTAGTTAGACTCAATGCTGGAGACCCAGAACATTTGCATCTAGCGTGACCAGATTGCTATAGACAAAAGAGAGGACTTTTACTATGAAAAGGTGGGACATTGGAGAAAGAAGGACACTTGTATCTTGCCAGTTAAGTTAAAGCAAAATTATGTAAAAAATGTTTATTTAATTTCATAGAAGAATACTTTCTTCTTTTACAAATAGTTCTGTGAAGATCAGATTTTTTCCCAAAGTTGATGCTTCTTTAATAGATATTTGTAAAAGTCGATACAAAAATATTGCCTAAATTTGTCTGCAACATGAGAAGACCTTTTACAGATTCTATTTTAAATTTGTTTCTTTCATCTGTCCATTATAATGATGTGAGTGAAAATATTCTCTCTACATTGGCATTATATCCTGGTATAGAAAAGGAATATTGTACTATTTTGAGAAGCTCTAAATGGCAGTCTACAGATTTGCTTTCTCTGAAATACTGGGTCCTAATGACCAAGTTGTCGACAGGTCCTTAAACACTACACTGTGTGTGTGTAGGTGTGGGTGGGTGCGTGCATGCGTGCGTGTGTGTGTGTGTGTGTGTGTGTGTGTGTGTGTGTGTGTGTGTGTGTGTGTGTGTGTGTGTGTGTGTGTGTGTGTGTGTGTGTGTGTGTGTGTGTGTGCGGGCGTGCGGGCGCGCGGGGGGGGGCGGGGGCGGGGGCGGGTGCGGGTGCGTGTGCGTGTGTGAGAGACCATTTCTGGAGTGACAGTTTATGTTCCATGAATTCTTATCCAACAACTCCTGTAATTAACCCAATTGCATCAATTTTAAATGCATTGGCAACTAACCAGGAAATCAGATTTAAATCTCCTTGCTGTGAGGGTGGTAATATCTTAATGCTTAATAATCATTTAAAATCAACCATTAAGCATCTCTGATACATGCTTATTTATTAAGTCTTTATGTTGTTGTTGTTAGCTAATGCTGGATTTCTGACAATGAAGTCATTAATCCTCTTGCTCTCCAATATTTTTCACTGATGGATGTGGCACTAGAAGTGGCCGGGCATATTTGAAGGTGGTCTCGATCCATTTCCTCTTGCAGATCACATAGAGGACAGAGTGGTGAAGAATATATCCCAATTCTGTTTAAATGTTTTGCCAGACAATCATGTCCTGTAATCAACCTGAAGGTTGCAACTGCTGTTTTTCGAGGATACTCAGGAATTCCTGTTTGAATGTTTGGTAGTTCCCATCTTTTATTCTTTGATTTTTCATAGTAATATTTTGCAATAATTTTTTTTAATTCAGAGTTGACTAATCTTTTAGCTGCATAAAATGGTAGATTAACTATAGATTTCTGCACATTGCCGGTACCCTGTTTTGCAAGAAAATCAGCT
This sequence comes from Tenodera sinensis, assembly GCA_030765045.1. Taxonomy (NCBI): domain Eukaryota; kingdom Metazoa; phylum Arthropoda; class Insecta; order Mantodea; family Mantidae; genus Tenodera; species Tenodera sinensis. The sequence goes on from CM060961.1 coordinate 204,964,371, forward strand.
TTCTCATTACCACTCAGTCCACAGTGAGCTGGTATCCATTGGAAGACTAGGTGTTTTTGAAGTGCTGTTAGATGGGTAATATTAAGTCTTTATAAATGCCACTATTTTCAGTAAAAGGGTAGAGAATGGGGTACACTGATTTTTCTGCATTGTAATGTGAACATGTTTTGAAGGGTATGGCACGTCATCATTGGCTTCATAATTATTTTCTTCACTGCTTTCTGCACTAGATTCATTATCACTGTCACTAGAACCTTCTTCAGACTCCGTTTCATATTCAGAAAAATCACTACTTTCATTGTTACTCTAATGCACTTTGTATGTTTTCTCAAACCCTCCTCATCATTTGCACAGATATTTTTTTTGTGTGTGTGTGTGTGTGTGTGGCCATGATGGCTACTGAGGCAAGTGAAATAATGCTAAGATGAAATTCTTTTTCCTTGGTTGAAACACGGTTATGTCACACTGAGCAGAATTACAAACACTGCATGTAAGCATTTCATTCTGGATGTATACAAATGACATCTATGAGAAGGTACCTAAATGGAATTATATGGAGCAGTGCAGTATAGCGACCTGAGCTTGTCACACAATTCGTATGCCAAAAAGGTGCATGCGAACCCTGGTCGCTGAATGATGCAAATGAGTTAATTCTCTGCTAATCTAATTTGATTGAAATCTTTCATTTGTAGTCCTGCAGAATTACTGGAGACTTTGCCTCCAAATGTAAATAATTTCAAAGAGAGGTTAAAAAGAAATCCTGTATAGTTACCATAGTGCATGAAAGGAATTGTATATATGTTGTAAGGAATTGTATATTATATTGTAAGGAGTTGTATATTATAGTGTTAAAAAAAAAATATCGTAAAGAATTGTATATTATATTGACAGCACTGCCACCTGGCCATGCTCTAAGCAGTGAAGTAAAGTATCTATCTAGTCCAGTAGAATTATTTTGCTGGTCAGCTTTAATCTGTTACTGTTACTGTAATTAATCCAGCCTTAGAAGTGCACTTGATCTGTATCCAGTTTCAAATTTGATGTCATAAGGTTAGCACTATCCATTCCGTAAGTCTGAATCTGTTTAAAAGTGCTGGTCATTCCACAGCTGTAAGTGACTAGATCTATTTAAGAAAGACTTTCAATTTCTTCACAATAGCAATTCCTTAGATACCTTCTCGACATCCATATGTACAGCTAGGACTGCCGTCTTACAACACAATATTAAACTGCTTTTAAACAGAAGATGGGTTCCAGTAAAGTTAAACTGAAGATAAACATTTTTAAAAGGAAATAAAACTTAAACCTAAAGTTTAAACCTAACTGGGAATTTAGACCTCCTTCATAATCCTGGGCCTTTGTCAAACTAGAAGTAAACAAACCTTTAATGCATCACTCTGTTGAGCATATGGCAGCACTATATGGAGGGATGACGAGAATTAAGTACCAATTAAAGGAAGTTGCTGCAGACAGCATGTGAATACAGGACATTCTACAGCTAGGGAATCATAGCTTTTAAACATTTTGTGTGTCTTAATCCTGCATTTTGCCTTACGTCCTAAGCTTCTAACACATAATACTAAAAGTAGACAAATAAAAGTGATACATGAATAGTTCGGCAGACTACCTTGTATCTACTATTCCATTCAATTTTGGATGCACATCATGATTTTGCTCTGATTGATGTCAGTTTTGTTTATTTCTTCAGGCAATAGATTTCAAATTTCTGATAAGAAGTAATTACAGGTTAACATTTTGGACATATAAAAGTGATCTTTAAGGTACCTGTGACCATGCCAGAAATTGTGAAGGAAATCCACATGGTATTGGATGACTGTCGACTGAAAGTGCGTAAGCTAGCAGATATTGCAGGCATTTCAAGAAGTGCTGTACATCACATGCTGACTGCAAATTTGGTCTTGAGAAAGCTGTGCGCAAGATGACTGCTGCGTTTGCTCATAACAGAACAAAAACATGTCGTGAGAATGTTTCAGTCAAGTGATTGGCGATGTTTCACTGCAATAAAGCTGTGTTTTTGCATTGACTCATAACCATGGATGAAACGGATTCATCACTTCTCACCTGAGATGAAGGAACAGTGGATTGAAAGGGAAGAATTGCTCCAACAAAGATGAAGACAGTTCCATCTGCAGACAAGGTCATGGTTTCTGATTTTTGGAATGTAGTGAGATAATTTTCATTATCTCCAAACAGGAAAAGCAATCAAGGACGAGAATTATGCAAACTTGTTACAGTGTTTGAGTAATGAAATCAAGCAAAAACGGCTGAAATTATTGCAAAAAAAAGTTTTGTTTTATCAAGACAGTGCACCAGTTGAGACGTCCATTATTGCCATGCCCAAAATCAATGAGTTAAATTTTGAATTGCTTCCTCATGCACACTATTCGCCAGATTTAGAACCCTCTGATTATTTTCTGTTTCCAAACTTAAAGAAATGGCTTAGTGATAAAAGATTTGTCAATAATGAATAGGTGAGTGTGCAGTTGATGGCTATTTTGCAGAGCTCGACAGTTTTCATTATACAAAGGGTATCAAAGCTATTGGGCATTGCTGAGAAAAGTGTATCAAGCTGAAAGAAGGCTATGTAGAGAAATAAAGATGTTTTTTCCCAAAATTTTTGTGCTTCCTTTGTTAGATTGAGTACTTCTGGGACAGCCCTCATATGTATAACTTATGATTAGGCTTCGGTCGCAGTTGCAAACAGCATTAGGTTGAGAGTTACTGTACTGTACCCATTTCTACTTCATGTTTGTTGACAGTAGAGGTAGTAGGGAAGGGGAGAGTGACACACCGCTATAGTAACCTGTTTGTAAAGCGATGCGCCTGTACTGCCCCTACCCAACCTACCCTGTTAGGTAAGGGCGATAGAGAACTTCCCTGAAAGCATAACTTAAATGCCAACAACATGTAATCAGGGCCAAAGCCTAATTATGAGTATCACATGTTTTTCTAAATTAGCGTTCCAGTATAGGTATTACTAAATTTTTATTGCCAACTTGTACTTTCCAGCAATCACTAGTTAAACCATTGAATGCTTTCATTCTTAAATAAATCACAATTTGCATGTCCTGTTTGGTTGTTAATCTGCAAAACCATAACACCAGTTTTTTACTTTTTCTGCCACTTATCTATAGTAAGTAGAGGAAGCATTACATTCTATCCAAAAATTGACGCTGAGATGTCAATGAAAATACACATTTTCAACCTCCCTATACTAAAAAGCTCAGTCTATGTGTGTCTGTGAATAGCATAACTCAATCATGTCAACAGATGCTACTCCAAATGTAATGGTAGCATGCTCTTTGACCTTCAGTGTGCTGAGTGTCTGTACAATGGACTCCCTCGACTGCATGAAGTACACTGTACCTAGGGGTAATTGTCACGCTGAACTCAGGTATACGTAGCCATGGCTCTGTCAAAACCTACTATATCTTCTGTTTCCAATATTAAATATTTTGATTCAGCTTGGAAAGAACAGAATTCATTTGACATTCATTATGTCGATATACAAAAATTAGAAAAATATGCTTTGTATGTTTGACATGCCCCTTTCAGAAAAAGTTAACAAGATTTAATATGCAGCAATTGAAATGGAGCTAATCGAGTTGAGATGTGACCATTAACTTACTGAAAAATGCAACACTCTCAGAGCTCTAGAATTCTACGTAGCCCTTCTTGATTCACACTTTCCAAATCTTATTGACAATGCTGCGAAAATAATAGCTATGTTCGGCAGCACCTACGTGTGTGAGTAACTATTTTCCATAATGAAGCTGCAGAAAAATCAGCATAAGTCTCGGATCGGCAAGGGTAATTTGTGTAATAATTTACATATTATATGCCTTGCCAATAAACCTACATTCCAATTTTAAAGAATTAGCAGATTCACATGGAAAGATGGAAATGGAGAAGTAAAGTTTTCAGTGACAACACTGCAACTGCATAATTATACGGCAGTGCAACAGTCCTCTGTTGCTGCCCCGTGCCTCCAGTGCATTCAAGCCAACTTGATAGCACTAATGGTGACATGACTGGCATAACTCAAAAACAAAAAGTGAGTTAAATACCAAACTTCAGTTCAGCATCTTTGAGGATCCAACACAAAGAGGATCTACCCCAAACTACTCTGTACATGGAAAATTTGTCTTTATTTTTAATAATCTGAAAAATAATGTTAACAATTTTTATTAAAATACAATATGTTTCAGATATTGGTAGGACAAATAAAATATATATCTTAAATTTTCTGCCTGAGAAATCTTCTTAATTCAGAGTGAATTTTGTAATGCTTATAAATCAGAAGTTGATGAAAATTTATTGCACACAAAATATAGGTCACAGAATTTATGTCATATAAACTTTTTGAAGCATTATCCATTTTTAATGTACTCCACATTGTTTGCTTGAATTGCCAGATAATGTCATACTTTTCTCAACTTCTAAGTTGCTATTCCTTTCTTTCTTTCTTTCTGTTAGTCACAAAGACAATACAATTTCAGTCATCACAAAGTAATCCTCTTTTAAAAGATATGACCATTGCTTAAGCCTACTGCATCCCTTCCGTACCTGCAGCAAAATGTAAACAGTTTCTGCAAATGTTCTCAAGATGGAAGAGTAAGTTTCTGTTAGAATAGTTTGTGTAATGCCGGGATTATGATGAACTTAATATGTAACAGGAAACTCTAACACATATCAAATAGAGCTACTTAACGTGACTGAACGTGATGTAATGTAAGAGTTTGGCAATGCTAAACTTTTCCTTCATGTTACGTCAACTTTGAAAGTCACGTGACTAATTTGAACCATTCGGCAAGTGGTGCCATGCAGGAATAAATTGTTTAACTATTTGCATCAAAACTCTTTCTCTGCTTCTTTTGTTTAGCTCCTAAAGCAGGTTTGGCCACCTCCATAGTACTTTATTTGCTGGTTACAAATTTTTTACTTCACATTTTAGTATTCTCTTTTCCTTTAGAAAAAGAGAGCTGATTTGAATATTTACCATATGTGCCAAGTGCATCCTAATAGGCTCTCTAGATTATTACTTCACGTTATGTCCCATCGTACTAAATAACGTTAATTAAAGTTCATCCTAATCCTAGCATAAGAGTGCATAGTGAAAGTCATTGAATGCAACACACTATAAAAGGAAACATTTTTTACTTTCAGGACAATGGTTTCACTTCAATGACAGTACGGTACGGCCCACAGAAGATGGTGTTGTAGCGAAATGCAAGCCATACATTCTTTTCTACATTCGTCGAGAATTCCGGCTGCCTCATGTGAATTCATGACGGCTTGCACCCAGCACTACCTGGGAACATCGTACTCCATCTTTGTGTAGTTAGGCGAGTCTGCATTTGTAGGGGCTACATCTAAAATTCAAGCCTCATACGGGCTCTAAATTAACTGTACTACGTTAAATTAAGGAGCGTAGAATTTGGGTTTTTTCTCAAGATTCTTTTCTTTCTGCAATGGGGCTGCATGATGCTTCCTGTTAATGAAATTAAATTATGAAATCACATATGCATTCCTTGTTTTCTGGTAATGTTTTTTTAAGTAATTTTATAATTACAGAAGAAAATAAAATTCTTTTCAGCATGAGAAGGTATTGAATGGATATTTGAGTGCTGTATCTTGGTAGGTATTTATTTGTGGGAATTTTGTAAGTAACTTTGGTGAGTACAAGCTTTCAAGGGTTGGTATTCTGAATTAATGAACCCTATTAGTCATTCACTTGTACGGATCTGAAGTGTTTTGTTCCAAGCCTCAGGCATTATTCTGTGTTTTGTGTCAAAACTGTTCACACCCGATACACTTATACCAAACCTGGTACCTTTAACAGTATGTTGGATTAATGGAATAGTTTATTCCGAAGGGAAATGCCAAGTAAGAGAACATGAATATGATATTATTTAAAGAATATTTCTTCCAGTCATATTCATTAATTGATCTAACTGGCAGGCTTTGGGATCTTTTGTTCTAAAATGTACTATCTACAATTAGAACATAAAAATTTATTTAAAACTGCTTGTTGTTTTATTCCATTCAACATAATCCAAGGTCCCTGTATTAATTACTTAGCCTGCTGACCCTCCTTGGGTAAGGAGCAGACGAACATTCAATCAGACTGAAGAGCCTGCAATCGGAGGTCAGCCTGCAGCTGGTATGAGAGTGAGAAAGAAGATAATATGAAATGGAGATGAAATGGACGAAAGCAAAGGTGATGATGGAGTAATTGGTAGAATGAATGTCACTGGAGATCCCAAAGAAAACCTGCCCTGATGGCACTTTGTCCACTACAAATCCCACATGCAGCTTCCTGGAAATGAACCTGGACTGCCTTGGTGAGAGGCAAGTGATCTAACCACCATTATGCTGCCTCCTGTAATAATTATGAAACTCCAAAACAGTTGTTAAAAGTAGTTACGTTTATTTTTCCATCAGATCCCATGCACGTAACCTGCATGCTTGTCATGTAGTCTCTTTCTATTTTTTTCTAAACTAACTCTCATTCATGCTGTTATGGTGGAAACTTAAATTTCCTGAATTTACGACTGTTAATCTAACTTATCTGTGTTTTGTCTATTTTGCTCCATGTTCTTATATGTTCATATTAAATTAATGATACTATAATAGATCTCCTAACTTATGATATACAGCATTATTCATAAGTCTGTGAAACATTTTAAATGTTGGTAATTGCTGTGACAATAGGGAATGAAAGCTTGCACTTAGTTGCCATGATTTGTTGCTAGGTGGCAGCAGTTTTCAGTAGTGGCCTACTATTGCATCAGATGCACTGGAGATGGGGGTCAATGCATTAATGACATGGCCACCACGATCACCAGATTTAACTACTCTGCTACTCACTAATCTTCAGGAACTTTGCCTCAGGATTACAACTGCCTTGGCTATGGTCAACTGTGACATGCTAGAGTGTGTATGGAAAGAGATGGACTATTGCATCAATATTTGCCATTTAAGCAAGGGTGGCCAGTTTGAGCATTTGTAAGGAGTAAAGTAAGCTACGAAACTTGGAATTCCTTTCTTTTAGTGTAAAACTTTGTTATTCATTGCGTAGTTGGGTAATTATGCATTTTAAAAATGTTTCCCGGACTTCTGAATAACCCTGTATTTAGTATTGCAGACATGGAATATAATCATATTTGATAGTTGAATTTTGCCATTTAAATCTTACTTGGGTCTTTACTTCTTCTTTTATTTTTGTTGGTATTTAGTTCCAGTTTAATTCATGCTGCAAGTTATTGGTTTTTAAGGATAGCTAGACAGGGATATAACTAGAAGTTATTTCTGGGCTGTTATGCCGTGGTCTGTTGGAGTTAGTATCCAGATGTTTCATCCACAACTGCATTGAATATCTTCAGTGGCATGGTCGTAGTCTCCTCGGAGAAGTTTGTGTAGCATCTGAAGTGTTGATAAATAAAAATAATAAAATACGGAATTCGGGTATGTTAAACATACCCAGGCTGCTTAGGAGGTTATTCCTCTTCAGCCGAGATGTGGTTCTTAAATTTTTGTGGGCTGAGCTTTCGGCGGTTGCGTCACGGCTGGTCAATTGAGTTTATTTAGGAACAATATATTTGTATATTGTTCCCTGTGGGCACTTGGCATTTAGGCTTATTCTAGGGACCCAAGAAGACTGATTTTAGTTGTTTGGGAAGGTTTTTGTTTGTAGTTGCTACGGCTCGTAAAGTTTTTTATTTGTGTTTTGTGTTTTTCTCTTTTTTGAAGGTGTGGGGGTGCTGTTTTAAATGTTCTGAAAGTATTGTAAGTGTTGTTGTAGTTCTTGTTGCTCGGCTGCTTGCTTTTTGTCATACACTTGGATGAGGGTGATTAGTGGAGGGTTTTTGTCTCTATCTGTTGGTGTGATGGTTTTCATTTGCTGTGCTGTGTTGATGAGGGCTCTTCGGTATGGTCGTGTGTGTGCGTTGTGGATGTACCGTAGCATTAGTTCGGCTACGTGTACATCTATTGGGGGTATTCTAGCATATTGGTGGAGGTTGCTATTCTTGTAGTTCGGGAGTAGTTTAAGGGCTGTGCGCAGGGACTTTCTCTCAAAGGCTCTTATTCTGTTTATTGTAGTTGTGTGGATGAGCGGCATGGTGGCTACAGCAGCGTACGTGAGATGTGGTCGAATTAGTGTAATGTATAGTTGTCTGAGGATTGTAGGTGAAAGTCCTTGTCGGTTTAGTTTTCCAAGGTACTTGAGAGTACCATGGATTGGGCGGGTTTTTTTTAGGAGCTCTTCATAGTGTGGCTTGATGGAGAGGCTGGCGTGGATTTTGATACCGAGGTATTTTACAGTCTTTTGGCTCTGTATGCTCTGATTGTTAATTTTAATACTTAGTTGTCTGTCTTTCTCTCTTCTTTTTTTCCTAAAAACAATGACTTGAGTTTTTTGGGTGTTGATGGTGATTCTCCACTTGCGAGTCCATTTGAGGAATATTCTGAGTTGCTGTTCCAGTTTGTTTTTGGCTGCGGCTAGTTGGGTGTGTGTGCTCCAGTATGCCGTGTCATCGGCATACTGGGCTAGCTGGAGTGTTCTATGGATGGGTTGTGGCGTGTCTGAGGTATATAGTATGTAGAGGAGGCCTGATATGACGCTCCCCTGGGGTGTGCCGGCTTGCATGGTGATGGGTTCAGAAGTCTGTCCGTTCATTTTTATTCTGGCGGTCCGATCGGTAAGGAAGCTGGCTACCCATCTCACTAGGCGATGTGGTATTTGCATTTGTGTAAGTTTGTACAGTAGCCCATTCACCCAGCACTTATCAAATGCTGACTGTATGTCAAGGAATGTGGCTATTGTAGTGAATCCTCGGTTATACGCGTCTTGCAGTTGTGACATCACTCTCACAAGTTGATCTTGGATCGTGATGTCACTCCTGTATCCTGCTTGTGTGTCTGGTATTAGTTTCTTTTCCTGGCAGATTTGCGTCAGTCGTTTGACCAGGATTTTTTCTAGCAGTTTTGAGAGTGTGGAAGTGAGTGAAATGGGCCGGTAGTTTCTTGGGTCGGTTTTGTCCTTCCCGGGTTTTTCCAACAGCAGGATGTGGGCCTGTTTCCACACTACCGGGTGGTATCCATGTTTCAGTATTGCGTTGTAGATATGTGTAATATGAGCTATTGTGGCAGGTGGTAGTTTTCTTAGCAGCAGATAGGTTATCTCATCCGGTCCTGGTGCGGTGTTTTTTGTTTTCGGGATTGCGTTGACCACTTCTTCTGGGGAAATGGGTTTTTCGTCTTTGTCTGTAGGGTCTAGTTCCTGACCGGGGAATTGGGGTGTGTAGAGTGCCTGGTTGGTGTCTATATGACGGTTAACATGGGCGTAGTGTGTTTTGTGAAAAGTTGTGTCTTCTGGTGTTCTGAATACTGTGTCATAATGTTGTTTGAAAACTTCTAGTTTCTCCGTTATGTCGTGGATGGGTTGGCCATCTTTCTTTATGGGGTATTGGGGGGAGGCTTTCTTCTTTGTGGTTTTTATGAGGCGCCAAAATTTGGCGGGGTCTCTGGTGCGGCTCTCGGTGATTTTGGCGAGCAGGGAGCTCCAGTTGTTGTTGTTGTGTGTCGTGATGGCTTGTTTTATTTCTTGTTGTAGTCTGTTTACTATTGTTTTGTCTTCTGGATGATGTGTTTTGATGTATTGTCTGTGGGCTTGTCGTTTTTGCTTTATTAGAGTTATTATATGTGGTGGGAGTGGTCTGCTGTACTGGTTTACGTTGATGATTTTTTCCGGTACTGCTGCTCTTTGGGCCTCGGTGATTATTTTTGTGATAGATTCGGCATATGAATCTATGTCGTGCCACGTTTCTAGGGGAGGGTGTTGCAGGTTGTTGGAGAGTCGTTCTGTGGTTTTTTTTAATATATCCCAGTCAGCGTTCTCGTAGTCTTTTATTTTGATGGTCCTTTGGCTTTGAGTTATCCATGGTTTTGTTCTCAAAGTGACAATTACTGGGCTATGGTCGGTGTCCGGGGGTGCATCAGTGGTAATGTCTTCGACGAGGGGAAAGGTGCTTTTTGAGGCCAAAATCTTGTCGGGGGAGGTCGATTGTTGGTTGGGTCCTCCTACCCTTGTTGGCCCTGGTATCAGTACTAGCTTGAGTTGGGTGCGGCGGAGAACTTTCTCAAGTTCGCGGCCGTGGGAGTTAGTGACTTCATCTAGTAGGGCGGTGCTGTTTGCGTTCAGGTCTGCGGCAATTATTAAATTTCGGTAGTTGTCATTCAGGTAGTGAAGTGCGTCGGTGGGGAATGGTGAGCTCGGGGGGACGTAGATTGTGGCTACGTGGATCTTTTGTCTATTGATGGTGACTTGGATTAGTATTAGCTCGAGGTCTTTGAAGATGGGTGGTGTGTTTATCTGTTTGGGATTGAGCTCGTTTCTTGCCATGATGAGTACTCCGCCTCCAAATCCATGTGTGCGGTCTTTTCGGAAGATTTGCAGGGGGTGGTATGAGAAGTTTCTTTGCTTGTGTAATTTCGTTTCATTAATGGTGATTATGTCTGCTTGATGATATGTTAGGAGGTCTGTCAGTTGTTGTCTTTTGTTTGCAATACCGTTGATGTTCAGATGAAGTAGTTTGATGTTGTGATGTGTCTGGGATGTTGCTGTTGTGACCGCCATTGATGTCTCTGATGTGCGTGTGTGTGCTTGGTGTGTGGGTTGTGCTTATTGTTGTTGTCGGTTCACGAATACAGCTAGTTGGTTGCCGATTTTGGCTGTGTTTACGGCTGTTTTCATCGTTTTTCTTGCAGTTTGGTTGATGCTCTGTAGTAGCCTGTTTCGTTGGTTGGGGGGCGTGGCGTCATATATTGGGGGAATGAGTGTGGTCAGTAATTGTGTGATTATGTTGTTTGCTACTTCTTGAATGAATTTTGTCAGGTTTTGTTCTATTGTTGTGATGTGTTGCTGCATGTTCTTAATGTGCTCCTCGGTGTTTGCAATTACATGTTTCATGGTAGAGATCGTTTCTTTGGGCGTCAGTTCCTTTTTGTTGTTTGGAATCTGAGGGAGTTTGAGCTCAGGCCATTGTGTTGATTCTTTAGGTTTGGGGGGTGCCGGTATGTTGTGGGGGAAGATATGGGTAGCGGCGATTTCTGTTGTCTTGGTTGGGGGGGCTCTCGGGTATTTTGGGCATTTTACCTGTCCCGTGTAGTGCCCGGGGGTTCTGCAGGTGGCGCAGTACGCTTGTTGGGGTTTACTGGCGTGTAAGCAGCGTCGGGAGTCGGCCTTGTCGCCACAGTGGAAGCACACTGGTTGCTCGTTGCATTCGTGGCGCTGGTGTCCGTACTGCTGGCACCGCCTGCACGGTATGTGTCTCTCGGTGTTGCGTGAGGGCTCAGGATGAAATATTTGCTTTTCTATAATAACCCCTTCTTGTAGGATTGTGTGTATCGTAGCTACGCAGCTACTAAACACTCTAACGAGGGGTGTGGGCCGGTCTTTACTTGTGATTCTGGTAGCACGGGTGACTTCAGGATAAAGCTCCTTGATGCTAGCCAGGATGACGTCATCAGGGATCTCATACGGTATGTTTTTAAGTACTGCTGTCAATGTTTGCTTTGGTCGTGTTCCTGTTGTCTCTGTTTGGGGGGGGCTGTATGTCCAGTTTGAAGTTGTAGTATGCTGATTTGCCGAAGTGATGAGGGGGGATGCCTTGGGAGAAGGTAACTGCGGCCTGTTGAGTTCTGAATGTCAGTGCGAAGGTGTTCTTGGGTTTGTAGATGCGTTGTGCCCTGTATAGCTTGTCAGTGTCTTGCTGGTGTTTTGTCATTAAAGCCTTCACTAACCACGCGCTCTGTGTATCTGTGTTGCAATTGTTGATGTAGAGTGTATGACAGCCGTGGGGTATGGGGGGGATTCCTAAGGGGGGGGCTCGTCGGGTATCTTTGGTCCTACTGGGGGTGAATGGTTCGGTGCCAGATTCTATGCTAGTGTCGTGTTCATGTTCAGATTCGCTGCTTGAGCTGACTTGATGTGACCTTGTGTGCGGTTTTGTCAGAACGTGGGGGCGGTTGGTGTCAGGGTCGGGAGGGGGTTTTGAGGATGAGGCCGTAGATGCCTGTATCTTAGGCATTTTCCGACCGGTTAGTTGTTGGGGGTGAAGGAGTAGCTGCTGAAAAGCGCGGTTTTTTTTTGCCCACAGTTGTAAAACTGCCGAAGTGTAGCTCCAGAGAGACTACAGAACTTTCGTTCTTTTGGCTGGAGACAAGTCTCCAGAGGGCGTTAGAACCTGGCTACTAGGATGGGTGGTTAAGGAATAAGGTTGCGGTAGGCTGTGTGGTAATTAGGCAGGGCCGGTTGACGGTCTCGAAGGTCTCGGAGAGGCGTGGCCTTAGCTTGCTTACCAAGCTTCTTCAGGCCACGAACTCAGGAATAGCGTGCCCTTAGCTTGCTTTCCAAGCTTCTTCAGGCCACGCTCCTGGACTCTTGGGCTCCAAACGCGTGGTCTTGTGCCGTATTAATGCCTGCTGCAATGAATATCGTAGCGGAGCTTAGCGATGCTTGCTGGAGAGTGGTACTGCCGCTTGCCGCCTTCCGCCGAAGAAGAACGAGGACCAACGACTTGCTGCCACAACGACTCGCCACAAACCAAGTGTTGATTGTCCTACCTGCTGTATTTATCCCCTGAGAGGCCTCCGCTGATTGGTCTGGATGGCGGATGGCATGAGGGAGGGGGCAGGCTTCATCCAATGTGGCTCGATTGAATACAAAAAATTTTTGAATCGAGTATATATACATGCAGGATAAGGTTAATATCTTCTGTCTTCTAAAATGAGCTTTGCAAGAGCATCTGCTGTGAATGTTGGAAATAATGCTTATAACCTTCTTTTGCATGAGGAATAGTTGTTTTCTATCTACTGAATTGCCCCAAAATAATATTTCATATTCTATGATAAGAGTTAAAATGTGCATAGTGTGTCTGTGGAACTTACATTTGCCAAGATCAGATAGAAACAAGCATAGCTAAGTTTGGGTAAGGTATATTTAATGTGAGCTTTCCAGCCCAAATTTGGGCCACAAAAAACCTTGGTAACATTTTGGCACCATTAGTAAATTCTGTATTAGTCAAACATGCTGATCCAACTACAACAAAATTGTGAATTTACATATTAAATTGCCTCTATTGTGACAAGAAATGCAGTAAATAAACTAAAAGGAATTTGAAATAAGAGTCAAAGAACATTTTTGATCCTGCAGCATGAAATTCAACTTAGAATTTCTAAATGGTATTTTTGGTAGCAATCAGCTTTCAATATGGGAAAACATCATTTTGAAACACTAAGATAAAAGTGTCAATCTTAACTCCTACGAAGATCTTAATAAAAACTTAATTTAGATTGTTTGAGAGTCAAAGCTTTGTTTTACAAATGCCTTATAGAACTTGATAAGAATTTGTTTGGGAATGATGGTAATGGATAGAGAAAGTCATATGAATGTAACAGGTCAAACGTTTGTATATGCTTAGTTCAGAAAGATGCCCTTTTGAATTACAGTAGAACCTTGGAAAAGTGAACACTGCAAATTCAAAATTTTGGATAGTCCGATTAGAACTCACAATAGAGGAGAAAAAATTAAAAGTAGACCTGCAGTGGATGTAGCATAATTGCCTCACATTCAAGAGGTCCTGAGTTTGATCTTGGTTGCGGTGAGGTATCTAGAAAAGATTTTTTCCAGGGTTTTCCCTTATCCTGAAAGAGAATGTCAAGTAAATTTAATCTGTATGGAGTCCTGGGCTCACTTGAGCATCATTTCACCCATTTTATTCATCTGATATGACTTAACTGCTTAAAGGATGTTAAACCTTAAAAAAAGAAAAAAGAAGGGATTTACTATTTAAAAGCGATGTTTTAAGCTAATATGTAGCATCGGTCTGGGTGGCTCAGTTGGTTAGACGCTGGCCTACTGATCTCAAGGTCGCGGGTTCAAACCCAGCCCAGGCCAATGGTTTTTAAGTGTGCTTAAAAGAGACAGCTCCATGTCAGTAGATTTACTGGCATGTAAAAGAACTCCTGCAGGACGAAATTGCGGCACACCAGCAACGCTGATGTGATCCTGGCAATTGACAGCGTTGTTAAACCACAAAATAATTTTTTTTTCTAATATGTAGCATAATAGAATTCATATGTAGTATGGTAGGCTCACATTGTTAGCTAAATTCTAGTACAGTATCAGTAGCTGAAATAGAAGTGAAACTATAAGGCAGAAATTACAAATACTACTTTGAGCAATTTTGTAATTGATGGAGGAACCTGTGGTTGAATGGTCAGCTAGCTTACTTTTCACCCGGAAGTCTCAGATTTGATTTCCAGTTGGGGGTGGCAATTTTGTTTTAATTAGGATTATTCCCTGCTCTCCATAGTCTTAAAGTGAGGATGTGAAAATAAGTTTCAAAAATGGCAAAAATCTACTGTAACCTAACCTAAAAGAAGTTGGATAAAAAATTTAAAGAGTACAAAACATCATCAAATGTTTCAGTCAAAAACCCCTGATATGATCATAGGATTTTGTAGAAATATTTGAGATGAGAAACCACTGACAATGAAGACAATCTTTGAAACACATCCATATAAAAGTAAGTTAACTGAAAGAAAGTGTCTATAAATCTACTCAAATACTTCTATAAAAACATGGTAAAAGTTTCACTGTTTATATCGCTTCGTGCCTGTTAAGTGGAATGGCCATCGGAATTAAAAGGAGCTATAGAAATAGTTTTTAATTTTTCTCTTCCCCCCTTTTCTTTTTATTGTAATATATATTTTTCTGTATATAAAGTACTTTATTACATGTTTTTCAGGTAATCTGAGCTGACCATAGCCCCAGTTAATTCAATTTTCTAGGGTTCTACTTTTCTAAAGAATAAACAAAGCATTTTATTTTAAAATAGTTTTAGTTGTAAAATGTGTTTTAATTCTTTCACAGAGTGGTCATTATACAACCAGCCCCAGAATTTTATTAAAAAAGCTTATATACATTAAGATATTATGACCTCACCAGTAAAGCTTCCATAGAGAAGACCACATTTCAGTTTCTGCAGCAACATTTACAAACTACTGAACAAAACCTGTGTAACAAGTTGCGGCTTTCTGTTCTCTGCGTTTGGACTGAAGGTGTGATAGGGGGGGTGGAACTTGTATCACTATTTCCCACAGGCTTTGCAGCCATGTACACCTTGACTTCATTGTTGGATACAGAGGGTCGGAGATGTGGTCGTTCCATCATTTCAGGATAACCTTTCATGAAATAAATATATGTTGGTTTTCCTTTGGATACCGTCACTTTTCTTTTCCTTTTATGTGATGATGAAATCTGTAGGTAGTTCTTTTGTTTCTTTTTACGGAACCATGACAATGGTGTTTCACATTTTTTGTGTTTTTCATGGCTAGTTGTTGGTCTGTTATTGCTGTTATTTAGCAACACTGAAGGGTTTTTTGCCAGAAAAATATCAAGGAAAGAATTTGTGCTTGAATCTGATGTTTTAGAAGTACTACTATATTTGCGAGGTGAACTTCTATGTGCGCAGTTGTTTTCATTTTCATACTGGAAATTTGGTGTGCTTTTACATTTTCCATCAGGTTTCGTATTTACAATACTCAAGTTTTTTCTTAAAGACTGGCCAGTAGATTTGGTAAGTTTTGGAACTCTTTGTGCATCTTTACATGAAGCATTCCAGTGTTCACTTGCACTTGGATATATTCTCTGTGGTTTTCTTTTCTCTTCTAAAACTAGGTGTAGTAAGTTTGTGTTTACTGTGTGGTTATTTGACTTCCTAAGAATTTGAGTTTTGGTTGAATGGAGTTGTACAGGTCTTGTACAATCACTGCTTGATGTTATACTTTTAGAATTGTTTAAAGATTCTGAATCAGAGTAATGTTCTACATTCTTATCATATGAATTTTGAGATCTTCCTGGATGAAGTTCTTTGCAAGGGTTTCTGACATTAGTATTTAAAGAAGAGCTAGTTGTAGTGGTGCTGGTTAGTAAAATATTCTGTCTTGAAGCTTCCATATCCGAAACTTTGCTGGAATCACTGTTAGAGATTTCAAGTTTTAAATTAGTTAGTGGAGAATCTGTTTTTGCAGAAGATGTTTGGCAGTCAGCACTGCTTGATCCAAAACTGAAATTATTACTCTTTAGTACTTTGGTATCAGTTACTTGTAACTCCTCAATGGAACCTTCACTGCTATCTGAATCAACAGAAGTGCTGAGATCTAAAGGACTGAATATAGTAGGTATGTCATCTGTCCCACACGAGACACTGGTTGTAATAGGCTTTTTCTTATTATGGCTTTGATGTGTCCTCTCTGTATAACTTTTAAGGTTTATGGATGACTGATCCTTTTTGGACATACATTGTGTTTGTGTACAGGAATCCTTTGTGTTAGTACTCAAGTGTTTCTGAAAAGATACTGATTTGTGGACAAGTTCTTCAGCGTCACTTTCACTTTCAAGGTCTACTATGTTTATATGTTGATCTTCATTATCGAGACTAACAAGGCTCTCGATGTATCTATCGGGAAGACCGTAACTGTAAGTGAGAGGGAAGCTTGAGGAAGGATGTGCATCTGTTTCACTTGAATCATCATATGTATGATTTCCATGGAGAACTGATGTTGAATAAGAAGTTGATATCCATGTGCCTCTCTGATCAACAAGCAGTTCCTGTATTAACATAGCCATTTTTTGAGCCCGGTATTCTTCCTCATCTGATGTTGATACTTCTTGTGCCTCTTGTTTTGAAAACATCTTCTATTTTGTACACAGCTGCGAAAAAGAAATCAGCAATCAGTTATAATGATATAACATGATACTAAAGACGGACATTCACAGTGAGTTGAAGCCCCATTTCGGCCGGATGGCACTATGTCAGAGTTTGAGAGTAACCACATATTTTAAATGTCTAAATATATCAATTTTGTCTGTTTCTGGATGGAACTACATTTGCCATTAAATTCAATGCAAGAAAATTGATAGGAACACTTGAAGTCCCCATGTCGACCTGCTGGGATGATTATGTCCCTCTTTGATACTAGACTTCTCATATGGAAAGTTTACTAGTTTAATGGTATCTTGAGATTCATATTATGACTTTTTGTTTCTTTAGTCACTTTAAGCTATTAGTGTACACTTAATGGTGACTTAGGTCAATGTTTGGAAAACAAGTTCTTTATGTAAACAAAATCATTTTCTGCTGTTTATAAATATATCATATACAGGAAGAGATGGTAATATGGACTACTCTTTTATTTTTGATAAAATTTTGAATTTCAAATGCATCTTTTATCTGAAAAATTGTCAGTAGCATTTGTTATGAACTATATTGTAGAATTGCTGATAAATTTTAAAACATATGTTTAAGATTATTATTTATTTATGCCAACAAACTTACTGTTGGTGTTTTTAAACACACAAGCCGTGTGTGGGAGAAATATGAACTGGTTTGAGAATTTAATGCCATTCTGGCAGTTTGTCACAATAGCTCAGTGGTAGAGCAGCCGCCCAGTAAGCGGAAGGTGTGTGGTTCAAATCCCAGTTGTGGTATTGAATTTTTAAGTTCCAGTTCTACCTCTAAAATATGTTTAAGACTTTTGAATTTTAATAACTTTTTAAAATCTGCAACAAAATATGGATTTGGGAACTGTGGTTATAATAGAAAAACATGTGCTTAAATGGTGACACTTTATGTTGCTGCTATAATCACATAAGATTATTTTAATGCTTTAATTGCAAAAGATTTTGCTACATATGTTTCAGACATTTGGATCTGCAAAGGTCAAAGTTATAGATTTAACATATAATATATGAAAGGAAAAAGAAACTCAATTAAAATTATTTCTGAGTCCCTTTCATGAGCAAAAATCACAAACAAAATTATCAGTTTGACATCCACCACACAATGTATACCCATTCTTTACACATTGTCCCCTGGATCCATAGCTCCCCTGAATTCTTGGCATTACGACCATGAATTAAAAGAAGGGATTGTATTGTGGAACATATTGTTTCATATTACCTCCAATTGCCATTTTCCAAACAAGTGATTTGTTCACGACAAGAAAATATTAATGCCAAATTAATGAATATATCACTTTGCAATTCAATTTACTGCAATTCAGTAAATAAACAATAGTTTGAAATAGGAAAAATTAGAATGGTTTCTGGAAGATGACATATGCTACTTGGTAGAAAACATGGTGTACCATTTTACAACCTTGTTCCATATTACCACTTCATCTCCCACTTTTTCATCTTGAGTGATTATTCAGCTGAGGCCCTTATGTTATTTTTAAATTCTTATGCTAAAGGTTAAAAGTTACTTTTGAAATAAACACTTCAAAAATGGAAATTATGGTGTTCAGACAAGGAGGACGAGCTCCAGCTTTGGCGGAAATCTTCATAAAAGGAAGAAAGATAGCCATCACAAAACAATACCTGGGGGTCACATTACACACAAGCACCAAATGCTTCACAAAACATTTAACGGGGAAAGCAGTACAGGCTATAAGGGTGATGCACAAAATTAATTATATCATAATCCTCAACTTAGAAACAGCAATGACGCTATTCATAACAAAACTCATGCCGGTCCTAACGTATGGAATAGAAGTCATATGGCCACACCTGAGGGAAAAGAATCTAGCCATACTAGATACAGCAAAAGTGCTACATATCAAAAGTTCTATAGGAGTATCAAAAACTACCAGATCCAGACTTGTCCACATCCTTGCAAAAGAAACTTTCCTAGTGGGCTTTCTTCATCCTTCCGAACACAGGAGCCTCAGAGAATCTACTAAAATCACTGGAATGAAGTAGCACTGGAGTTCTATGGGACAGAGGCCCCCATGGTAAACCGCAAGTGTGACAGCAGCCAACTTCAAAATGAGTAACAACTCAGCCTTTCATAAACCATTGGAAACTTGTGAATGTAAATTGTGGACAGATTTGTGAATGCTACCACTTAGAACTGTAACAAAACGGAACTATCAATTAGAGACTATGCAAATCAGTAATATAATGGTAATTATATTCTTATATGGCTATTTAGCTGCAATACAAGTATAAATTAAAAGTTACTTTTCTGAAATGTGATATTTTCCTACCATTTACTTCTTTTTCTTTCCCTTCTGCTGTTACAGCGTAGGGGTTTCTACCTTTTACTACCTTTAAAAATTAATAATTTCAGTAAATGCATCATTTTTACTTTCTCTCCTATGTATAGTAAAGTAAAGGAAGTATGGTATTCCACCCAAAAATTTGATGTCAAGATTTCACTAGAAATATATGTTTTGAGGCCCCCTGAATCCAAAAAGCATTTTTAGAAAAAGACCCGTGTGTGTGTTTGTCTGTATGTCAATCTGTGGACAGCATAATTCAATACCGAAAAGTCAGCTAAAAACCCAAGTATTTAAATGTAATGCCTTTCAAAGATGCCACACAAAGATCTTGAAGAAAATTCCTCCATCCTAAACTACCCTTTACATGGAAAATATTTTAAAAATTTTGATTTTCTTGAAAATGGGCCTAACGATTTTGATTAAAATGCCGTATGTTTGAGATATTTTTATGGCAAATGAAACATATATCTTGAATTTTCTGGCTATAGCCCATGTAGTCCTATTTACTCTGGATGACTTTTGCATAACTGATAAATTGTAGCAGATAGACCACATCTTACTATACAAAAAAATGAAGATGTTGCTAAACCACACAGTTTATGTCTAAATTAATTTTTTTGTAGAGTGAACCATTTCGGAGATACTCCTTGTTGTTTGTGTGAATTTTGGAGAACTTATATACTTCTATCAAATGGAACATCATTATTCAATTTGTATATGTTAACAATGCAAAGAGAACAGAATTTGAAAGCTTTAAAAGATTTGACTATTGCTCAAGCCTACTGTATTCCCATATTCCCTTTGCACCTACAAGGAGATAATATGATAATTTATGCAAATGTTTATCGCAACTTACACGAGGATACAGGAATAAGAGTTTATATGAAGGGTAAGTACAAGAGTAGAGAAAGTCATGTGAGTGCAACACATCAGATTTTTTAAAATAAAATTTTACATTTCTTTATCTTTCAAGATTTCTAAAAGTGCAATTAATCTGTTTACAGATGTTTTATTAATTTCAGGTTTATTTTTTTCTCACATTTTTAAACCTTTTACCACCACCTATCTATGGTAGGTAATGGGAGTATGTAAAAGTATCTAAAAAGGTGATATCTATATTTCACCAGAAATACATCTTTAAAACCCTGAATTAAACCAAAAGGCAGTTTTAAAAAAATTATGTGTATTTGTGCACACATAACTCAAAAATGAAGTGTGTTAATTACCAAACTTTAAGTTTAGCAGCATGAAATTGTGACACCAAGATTTTCAAGGAAATCCCATACCACAAACTACTATTTACATGGAAAAATGGCTAAGAGAATTTTGATCCAAATACCATATATGTCTTGAATTCTCAGTGAATAACCTATGAAGTCCTTTTCATTTGGAACACATTTTGTGTTCTTGGTAAACCATTAGAAATAGAGAAAAACTTACTACATAAAAAAAAACATAGATCTTGTTAAAACACAGTTTCTGGCAAATTTTTGTCATTAACTGTTTTTAGGTTATTTGTTACTGTTCGTTTGAATTTTCCAATGTTTTTAGTACTCATAATTTTTAAATGCTTGTCACCTTTTGCTTTCTGTAATGCTATACAAAGTCTACATATAGCAACATGTTTTTTAAAGGTTGACCATTGTTTCAGCCTCTCACATCTCTCTTGTATCTACAATGAAATGTGGAAACTATTTTTGCAAACATTTACCTCCACCAAGCCGAAGTAAAGAATAGTACACAGAGAAAATAACACTAGAGTTGCATGAAATATTTTACCACTCATTGGGACATATTAGAAATGATTGAAGAAAAAGTTTCAAATGTCGTGCATATTTTCTGCTCCAGTTAACTGGAAATATTTTTCAAGAAATACTCAGACACGTCAAACAGCATATTTTTCAAGACACTAACAAACCATTCTTAATATTATTGTTGGGCAAGTTATGTCATTTATATTTGATTATATATAGACAAAATCTTATGAGTAATTATTCAGAAGTTAGGTTTAAATCATTTGAGTTATGCAAAAAGAAAGAAAAAGTTTATTACAGTTTCACGGGCGATCAGCCGTGTGAGGTTTAAAAATATTGAGCTTTCAGCCATTGTAAACTCCATGGCCTTCGTCAGAATTTATAAATGACCGTTAGCTTTCCGCTCCCCATATATATACAATGTTAGGTGGGAGGGGGTTGCATTGTTAATGTTACATAATTCACAGAATAAAATCATTGTCTTCTAGACCAAATTGTCCCTAAGATTGTAAATATACGTGAAAAGTATATTTAATACATGCCAGTACCTTAAAGTTTTAAATTTAGTAATACTTGAGGCAGAAACAAAAGCACAATTTGTTGAATAAATAGTAGCATTTAGTTTTCCTTGGAATGCACGTTCTTCCTGGAGGAAATATTGTTCCAGGATAAGTCATCAAAGCTCATTCTTTAATGGAGTTCAGGAACGAATGCCAGATGTATTAAGATTAGAGCTGTGAAACTACTATAAGCTACCATATGACTACCATAAGTAATAGGAGACTACAGTAGTTTTCCTAATAGAATTGGTCAGTTAACACTCCAGTGGTCGCTAAGGGCCTGGGAGACCCCTACGTTTATTTGAACTTTCTAGTTTTCAAACGAACGCGCTTATGCAGTAGCTTGATTAGGACATCTAATATTACACTTTACTTGATTGTTTGACAGAGTGACAACCTGATCTGTTTATTCTTGAGTTCCAAGAATGACTAATTGGCAATTATGTGTCACAGAGGTCAACCAAACTCTGCATGCCTACTCTCATTGCATGTTTCTGGCATATGTTTTTCCTCATTAGATCTGCAATATATCTGTGTAATATAAGTGCTGAGGCTTTCACGGCCGACATTATCAACTATGTTAAGTAGATTTTCCAGGCTTGTGGGCCGTGGTCGAGTTGGATTACCTTCCTCCGACGTTTCGCTGAAAACTGAGTCCAGCACCCTGAAGATGCTGGACGCAGTTTTCAGCGAAACGTCGGAGGAAGGTAATCCAACTCGACCACGTCCCACAAGCCCGGAAAATCTACTTAACATAGTTAATATATCTGTGTGATTGCAAGTAGATGGTAATACTTCTCAAAAAAAAAAAAAAAAACAAGAATAAAAGCTATGATTTATAAAATTCCACGAATTTGGAAGAAGTGCATCATCTACGTTGTGATGTCGGTCTGGGTGGCTCAGTTGGTTAGACGCTGGCCTACGGATCCCACGGTCGCGGGTTCAAACCCGGCCCAGGCCGATGGTTTTTAAGTGTGCTTAAAAACGACAGCTCCATGTCAGTAGATTTACTGACATGTAAAAGAACTCCTGCGGGACAAAATTCCGGCACACCGGCGACGCTGATGTGATCCTGGCAATTGACAGCGTCGTTAAACAAAAAAATATATATTTTTTCTACGTTGTGATGATGTTTTATCCCTGTATGACAATTTGTACAAATCAGATGATTCCAATTCTGAAGATAAACAAGAAATAAGATCTTCAATTCATAAACTGATCATAAAGAAGAGGATGAAAGCAATCTATGTCCTAATAACATGTAGTTTGTAGGAAACGTCATATGCTTGTCAAGATATCATCACCATTATTATTACTATTATTATTGACAGTACTACACTTCAAATTACAAGTTGTATACCTGAACATTTCATGATCTTTCCATGCAGTGCAGTACAAATTATAATGTAGTGTACTCATACTTCGTTTTATTTATCTGTAATCCATCTAGTAAGACAATGCTAATAAAAACCATGTATATTTAAGCTAAATGAAGCTAAACATGGGAATGAAGGAAAAATATAATTAAAAAAATAAATGCGAGCTTATAAGCACAAAAATATAGCGAGGGCCTACCTGGCCCCGCGCGCGCCTAACGGAGGGTTAAAAACCTACCCGTGTTACCACTACATTAGGTGCGGCCTCATATCGATAGCGTTGTTTACTTTATGTGATCATGTTTTACTAGATGCCTCTAGAAATCGCAGCGTTGAACTTTGAACCTTCTCCAACTGAGAGAGGGTATATAAAGGGCCACTTAACCTACGGAACATTAGTGTCTTCAAAAACATTTGGAAGCTGCTCGCAGTATATTACAATTCAGAACGAAGATACTGATAGTGATCACAAGTAATATAGTTTTGAACCGAAAAGTACGATTTTTATTTTGATCACCAAACTCATGATCGCCTCTGTAGCGTGATGGTTAGCGTGTCTGTCTCATGTTCAAGAGGTCGCGGATTCGAATCTCGCCTAGGGTAAGTTATCCGGGTAAAGTTTTTTTTTTTTTTTCCGAGGTTTTCCCTTATCCTGAGAAGACGAATGTCGGGTAATTGAAAGCTCCATGGACCTCGGGCTCATTTGAGCATCATCTCACCCGTTTCATTCTTTCACCGTCCGATATGACATTACGTTGGAGGACGTTTTAGGGGAAAAAAAAAAACAACAACAACACATGATCCTATACTTTCAATGCTACCAATACTACCGGTAATCCTACCACTTACTACGTCATTTATGTAGTTTTGGTAGAGTGCAACTTTAATTGAGACACATAATTTAATGGAATGTGTCTGCTGACGACATTGATTGCCAATGGTTTGCAAGATTGGGGTTTCCAAACGGAGCATAGATTACGGGGAGTTACCCGAATAAGGGGTTTTCCCTTATCCTGAGAAGACAAATATGGATATCTTAAAGGTCTATGCAACCCGGACTCATTTGAGCACATTTCACCCATTTCATTCATCGTCTGATATGACCCACCGGGTGTTAAATTTAAAAGGGGGGAGGCATTCTTTCAAAGTACTACACTTCTTCATCATCATCATCATCATCATCATCATCATCATCTTCTTCTTCTTCTTCTTCAACTTAGCCTGGTTACTCGGGGGGTCTTCGGTGGACTTCCATATTTTCCTATCTTTTGCAATTCTCTTTAATTCCGTCATATATTTTTGTTAATTTTCTTCCCCAATTCCTCTATACAATTCTCATACGTGACTCTGGGGCGGTTTCTCTGTCTTCCTACTTCTGAGCTTGCTTCCAGAAACTGTTTTGGCTTCCTTCCTTCATCCATTCGTGATATGTGACCGAACCATCGTAATTGTCTTTGTGCTAATCGTTTCTCAATTGGGCGTTGTTGCAAATCCCTTCTAATTCTTTGATTTATTATTATATCTCTTTTAGTTTTTCCCGATATACGTCGCAGACTTTTCATTTCTGATCCCGTTATTTTACTTATATCTTTCCCTCTAGCTGGTCAGCTCTCGCTTCCATATAATAGGATGGATTCCAGTACTGTCCTGTATATTTTGAACTTTGTTTGGAGGTGTATTTCTTTTTTCCCCAATATGGTATGACTAATTTGATAGTATGCTCTATTACCTTTTGTGACTCTATTACTCACTTCTTGTTGTATCTTGCCACATTGGTGTACTATTGTTCCTAGGTATTCAAAGCTCTCAACCTGTTCGATCTGTGTCCCTTTACAGTATACGTTCAACTGTCCAACTGTCTGGGCCACCCTTATCACCTTGCTTTTACCTATGTTTATTTCCATTCCTTTTTCTTCCAGGGTGACATTCCATTTTTCTACACGCTTGCTGTAATTTTCTTTCGGTGTCAGCTATTAGCACTATGTCATTTGCATATATTAATGCCTGACACTTCACTGGTCTCATTTTCCAATTTCCCACCTTCATCCTTCCAGTTCGTGCCGTACATATTTTATGTATTTCATCCATTAATATTATAAACAACAGTGGGCTGAGGCTGTCTCCCTGTTTTACCCCATTTCCATTTCGAATTCACGCGATTCTCTCCCATCCAACCTTACTACTCCTACTTTCTCATATGTTGACTTAATCACTCTTAGTAGCCTTTCACCCATCCCTCTTTTTTTCCAGTGTGTTCCAATTCTCCACTCTAGGCACCCTGTCAACAGCTGCATTTAAGTCTAGGAAAGTCAGGTATTGTATTGTTTAAGGGCCCGTCGACAGCTAGGTCATTAGGGGAAAGCCAGGTTGATGGTTCTGCCTCTTGATGTCATTTTTTCACTTATTGTTCTTAACGAATATATCCAATCCTGGGTTTGTCTTCCAGGTCTAAAGACAGCCAGTTCTTCCTCTAGTTCGTCTTCAATTTCTCTACGGAGTCTGTTTTCCAATATCCTTGTGAAGACCTTGAAGACGGTTGAAGACAGTTGAAAACAGACATATTGCCCTTAGTTTTCACAGAAGATTCGCCCTTCTTGTATATGAGGATAATTACGTTTCTGTGCCAATCCTTAGGTATGTTTTCCTCTTCCCACACTGTTCTAAATAATTCTCTCATGTGTCTTATTAAGGTCTTCCTGGGAAAATTCCGTCTGGGCCCGCAGCTTTTCCATTTTTCATTTTCTGTACTGCCATTTCTACGTCTATCTCATCTATTTCTTCCAACTCTTGTTTTCTTTCTATATTCAGAACTTTCATTTCCCATTACCTTGTTTTCTTAAATTTGTCTACATAGTGCTCTCTCCACACTTCCAATATCTTCTCAGTATTGGTTTGCAACTCCCCATTTTTATTTTTTACACTTCTGACCTTCTTCCCTATTTTCCCCCTTAATTGTTTAACTGTGGTCCAATTTTTTTTTCTCGTCGTCATGGAAGCTTTCTTCTATTTCATTACCAAACTCTTCCCGGCTCTTTTTCTTAGCTTCGATTACTATTCGCTTTGCTTCTTTTCTTTTAATCTTATAATCCTCTAATGCCAACCGCGTTTCTCTTTATAATAAGTGTTTCCATGCTTCGTTCTTCTCGTTTCCGCTGTTTTCACCCGTTCATCCCACCATATAGTGTTCTTCCGCATTGGTCCAACTTCTTCACTGGTTTCTAAAACTATCTTTTTAAAAAGTTGCCATTTTAATTCAACATCTCTTTCATTTACTATTGGCGTTGCTTTAAATATATCCTTTAATTTATCTTGATAGATTTCTTTCTTCTCTTCTTTCTTTAAATCTTCGTATTTTATTCTCTCACAAAATCTTTTCTTGTGAACCTAGTCTCTGCCACCAATGATTTGTGACATGTGCTTAGCTCTGCTCCTCGAATGATTTTTATGCCCCTAATTTTTCTTATCATTTCTTTTGGGTAGATGAAGTAGTCTATAATGCTACTAAAATCTCTTCCTTCCCCTTCAAAGGTATTTTGCGTATCTTTTTATGGTTAAATAGTGTATTCCCAATCAGCAATTGGTTCTGAATGCAAAGATCCAGTAACATTGTTCCATTGTTGTTAAGAGGTTCATCTACATTATATCTTCCTAATACACTTTGTCCTCGAGTGAAATGACTCCCTACTCGTGCGTTTAGATCACCCGTTATCATTACTAATGCTTCCTTTGCTTCTGCTTTCTCCACCTCCTGTTGGAGTATAGTATAGAAATGTTCCTTTTCAATTTGGCTAGCATCCTTTGTTGCTCCATATACCTGAATAAGATGGATCTTTTGCTCTAAATCTATTTCCATTGAGATAATTCTTGAATTTATTGCTGACCACTTTGTTATCTATTTCCTCTGTGACTATTATTCCTACGCCTTCTTTAGCCCAAGTTCCATGTGGTACCCCAGAGTATCTTAAAACATATCCATTAACTAAAACCTCCTCTCCAATTCCTTTCTTTTTAACCTCGCTTATTTCTAGTATCTCTGTTTTAAACTTTTCCATTTCCTTAATTATTTCAACTGCTTTACCAGTTAATGTCTTAATATTCCAAGTACCGAAGCGTATTTCCTTATTCTTGCATTGTTGTCTCCATAATTTCAGTTCTGTTCCGAGACCATTTATTTGCCTTTGAATCGTTTATACTCTACGTGGGGGATTAGCCCAACGACAGAGACCCGGTAGTTTCCTTCACAGCCTCGGGAGTCCGTGCTGGATTTGTATTCAGGTTTTCTCCTTTAGACAGTTGCCTTCTCTGCGGCTAATGAGAGCAATCTTCCCAGGTTGTATTCAGAGTTTTCCTCCTCCTCTGCTTCAGGTTCTTCCGCCTTGTTGGCCGTTGGAGGGAGTCTATCTCCTCTCATCGGCCCTCAAAGCCGTTGACCATTGGCTCCCTGTTGGTCCACGGGAGGTATTTCATTTCCCTCCTGCTACCCATATCTCGGAGGCAATCCCCTATCCGCCACCTGGGGACGCACCCTCTAGGAGTTACAGGTTCCCCGAGGGCAAAGTAATACACAAATGTTCTAATTTTCTCGAGAAAGATGTACCTATCCTCACATTTCATACTAAAACCATGGCATGCATCTCAGAAGTTCCCATTGGAATGCTAACTATTAGAGGGCGGAAGCTTGTGCGAAATGCCACAAATTTAGTGCACACAGTTCTACTGTTGCTCTCTCGGAGGTACTCAGCGGAAGGCGTCTACCAGATTGCTTCGTACCTATTACATCATTCATTCTCCATGTCCAACCAACCTGTATGACATGTGACTGCACGCGGTTCCGCGCTCTACTAGCTATGCTTTGATTAACATTGCAAATGGGATTGTCGCAGACATCCAGGTCCATGTTTCACGCCGACAGGTCAATAAACGATGTCACAGAGTATATGCCACACTGAGAATAACATGGCGTGGACGAAATATGCTGATATTTCTTTGCCTCAGGAGGAATTATGTCGTTCATCACTTTATACGCTATGGTCTTCCAGTCTGAGGAAATATGGGGCAGCTGAAAAACTACCCATATTCTAGCCCACCGTTGTTTGGATATTTGGACATGACTAAGGAATAATAGCTTTATTTCCTAGTAGTTGATGATTAAAAGCCGTAGCCGACAGCGAATCCAGATCCTGCAAAAGGGCTGCCAGTAGCTGCGTGTGGCATCCTTTTACTCTCGCAAAAATTAGATTTAGTTTGGCAGAAATCTCTGTAACACGATTCGGGATAACTAAGTGTTAAGTCTGGAGATCGCAGAGTCGTTTTTATAAACAATGCCTTGCATCTGTGGTTAACGGCAATGAGACAGTCCTCCATTTGCAGGAGCTGTCCACAAATTTAGCATCAGCAGTTCTATAAACGTGCCCTGTCCAAAGATAACAAGGTCAATCCACGTACAATGTCTTCAGATAATAGTAGTATTTGTGTTCTTCGAGCACTCTTGTAAAGGACTTATACTGCCGAAAGAATTGCTATTACAGAAAGGATACTTTAATATTTTCATCTCGAAAGCTCAAGGATGGTATTCCAATCTACATCCATGTTCCAATTTACAAATGAGCCAACTGGGCATTTACCCAGAGCGCCAGTTTTTGAAGCGCGGGATAGCTTGAGATACAAAACAATAGAAGCCAAACAAATTTGTGGGGTGGGGAAAATACATTTTTCAACTATATAATTATGTAACTTTCAAATATATGTACACACATGTCAAATCCTACAATTTAAAGAACAACAAGGATTGAAAGATATATTTAAAAATGCTGATTTAGACCTGAACGAGCCCTAAAATATGTTCAATCCAAGTTTCATTCAAATCAACGGCCCTATGTTACTTGTAAATTGTATGGTTCAAATATTATTAATATTTTCTCTGCATGTTTTTAAAAACAACTTGAATGCTTTATTTTAATTTTAGTTTCATACTTTGAATAACCTATTAGTTAAATAAATAAATAATACATAATTACCATCTAAAGGTTATTTAATCCCGGGACATGAAGTACTTACAACAGTAAGTCGCCATTAGGGCAATTGTCTCTAATGTGAGACTGCCTTTGTGGTTTACCGGGAGAAATACGAGTCGATTGGAGAATTCAATGTCATTCTGGCAGGGTGTTACAGTAGCTTAATGGTTAGAGCACCCGCCTGGTAAGTGGAGGGTCTATGGTTCAAATCTCAGCTGTGGTATTGAATTTTCCAGGTCCGATTCTACCTCTCAAACATTGCCCTTACACGACTTGTGTGTTTAAAATCACCAACAGTGAGTTTGTTGGCATAAATAAATAATAATGTTAGTAGATATTAGTTGCATAATGTGCTAGTTAAATACCACTACTGCTGCTACTACTACTACTACTACCACTACTACTACTACTATTACTACTACTACTATTACTACTACTACTGCTACTACTACTACTACTTCTACTACTACTACTATTACTACTACTACTGCTACTGCTATTACTACTA
This sequence comes from Tenodera sinensis, assembly GCA_030765045.1. Classification (NCBI taxonomy): domain Eukaryota; kingdom Metazoa; phylum Arthropoda; class Insecta; order Mantodea; family Mantidae; genus Tenodera; species Tenodera sinensis. The sequence continues at coordinate 204,993,735 of CM060961.1, forward strand.
CTACTACTACTACTACTACTACTACTACTACTGCTACTTCTACTACTATTACTACTACTACTATTACTACTACTACTGCTACTGCTATTACTACTACTACTACTACTACTACTACTGCTACTTCTACTACTACTACTACTATTACTACTACTACTACTACTGCTACTACTACTACTACTACTGCTACTGCTACTACTGCTACTGCTACTACTACTACTGCTACTGCTACTACTACTACTACTACTGCTACTACTACTACTGCTACTACTACTACTACTAATAATAATAAATAATGATAATGATAATAATGATGATGATAGGTAATAATAATCTCGAATTTGTTGAAGTTCAAAATGTTTGGGAGGAACTGAAAAAAGGAGTGGGGCGGTTTTTTTTTATTTTATTTATTTATTTATTTATTTTTTTTTTTTTTTTTTTTTTTTGAATTAACGTCCTCCAAGATTGAGTCGTATCGGACGAATGAATGAAATGATGCTCAAATGAGCCCGAGGTCCACGGAGCTTTAAGTTACCCGACATTCGTCTTCTCAGGGTAGGGAAAACCTCGGAAAAAACCTTACCCGGATAACTTACCCTAAGCGAGATTCGAACTCGCGACCTCTTGAACGTTAGGCAGACACGCTAACCATCACGCTACCGAGGCGGGCTTGGGGCGGTTAAAATGATCTGCTCAGAGCGCTCTAGCTATATATCTGAAATCGGGGTTGCCTACGTCACTGGTGAATGTTGGGTTGCATGTCCTAGGGGCTATAGCAGCACGGTGGAACTGCAAAAAATGCCAATTGATGAGTGTTAAATGTTGGCGAAAGTTAGGAAGCAATGTATGGACTTCTGCAATCATTCACTAGGTACTGTAGGAATTTCCTTGGGATTCGAAGCGGCATGCCGCGAGGTAGCTTTGTAATAACTATCTTTGCAGAAATACACTGTCACTACAGACCTTCGAATCTTCTGTCGCTCTTTTATTTGCTGTCGTTTATGATATACAGGGGGTTATCAAAGTTTTTATTTGTAGTTTCTGTCCTTAAGACAGTATTCTGCTTAACATTCTGTGATATAGCTATTATAACGTGTTTTTATGTTTCTTCCATTTCAACTGTGATCAGAAAGTGAGTAAAGAATGGCAATTATGCATAAAAATTCCTTGCAATGTGGGCAGTGTTCCCAAGGCACTGCGTGAGGGAGTGTAGAATTTCTTGCATGATGTATTTTTAATAAGTGAAAACAACAGAAAGTGCTAGGAATTCATTTTAAAAAGCCAAATTAATGGACACAACATTTTCTGGGAACTAAACATTGTTCAATCAAAACCCCTTTCATCTCAGCACCTATTTTGGTTGGTTTACACATCTTGGACCATTTTGTTGTGTATAAAACCCAATGATATATTGTAGTCTTGAATCAAACGTATCCAAAAAGTAGGTACATAAAAGAATACAAAATAAAACTGTGGCTTATTTTTATGTGTATAAGAGCCAATGGTAGCGTTTTATATTCAGGAGTCGGAAGCAAATGTGTAGTTTGAGTATCACGCCATAACACAATACGACTCAAAAGACAACGTACTTACAGGACATGTTAGTGGGACACTTTTTAATAAATTGTACCACAAGACAAGTTGCAGCAAAGAACTGGTATATTTTATAATGGAATACAGTAGTCAATTCATTCACAGTAACAGCTAAGGTTTAGTATAGTAGGCAAACACATTACGGCTTGTCCACTGACGTTAGGTTAGATTAGCTCTGTATAAGTAGTTTTATGAAAACTGTGCTTTTATATATTGCAGCCCACCGTTTTTTTTACTAATATATTCATGAAACGAGTTAGATCCGAGATAGGTTAGACTAGGTAGCTCTACATAAGCAGTTTTAAGAAAACTATGACTACATCCTATTACAGCCCACCGTTTTTATTAACATATTCGTATAGTGAGTTAGATCCCATATTAGGTTAGGTTAGGTTATTCATATATAAGCAGTTATAAGAAAACTATGGTTCTATATATTACAACCTACTAAGAATTAAGCAACGCGAGCAAAGCGAGTTTTTCTGAATATATTTATAAAACGACTTAGATGCATGCGATTGAGTGCAAAGCGACATAAGTAACGCACTCAATTTTCCTACTATACTAACTAGCACCACAGTGGTTTACTATACTTGAAACTGAGTTTTTATTGTATTCTCAGCTGCGAATCACTCTCGCCTAAAAGTCACGCCTTACCTGCGGATGCTTTGTTATAGGTAAACTGGCTGTGTAGAGTAAGTAAACAACGCCTTCCAGTCTCCTATATTATATAAATATTGTTCTGTTTCAGTTGGTTTTCATATTCCAGTTGACAGTCGGTCATTACACCGAACATAAAACTATTACGATTGACATTTGTTTTCTCTAATGGCTGCATTGGAATATTAACACGGAATAACTAATCTGTGGAATTCTCAAGAAACTATCGGAGATGATTACAGTTATCAAACATTGCCATAATATTGGCAACATTTCTTTGCCTCTAACCTTAAGATATTCTTTAGTTCATATTAATTATTTTCCCATCTCTTTATAATGTGTTGACTGGCAGCCCGATCTTGCACGTGTAGCCTGACGATTTAATTTATTTAATTAATTCGTCCGTTGTTTATGAAATTATTATACTCGTACATTGACCTGGAGTAGTTCTGTGAAAAAAAATATTTCGTAATCTCAAAAACCACTCAACCGATTTGTGTAACTTTTTTATCACTGTAAAGCTCAATTGTTTCTTACGGACATTGTGCTCCAGGATTGAAGGACCAGGCGAAAGTGTTGGGCTTGTTGCGGCTGGGCGGTGGTGCAGTGTTTTGTTTCACCCTGGCGTAGGTCAAACTGCTGAGGGATTCACCTTCTCCGAGCGTCTTCCCCCGGGGGACTCGGGGCTTCTGGACAAGCTTGAAGAGCTTTAGATGCGTTCAATCAAGAATCATTAGGGACCCCACCCATGCTTGCGCACGTCGTCTCACAGATATGGACGCTCTTCTAGTTTCTTCCTCACTGCTACCTCCCAGGGGTCAAGTTCGAGGCACAAATGGTCACATTGTCACATTGTCCTACGTGTGATGTACCCCGGTTTTGGGGGCCCTCCATGGGAGCCCTACCTGCTTGAAATATGTAAAACTGTAAAGCATTACAAAGGAAAGTATGGAGCTAAACATTCTTCACATAATGTATCTTCGTAGTAGTGTTTTATTATTGATTGAGATACCAATTTTGGTTTACTGGATACCTGTAGTATGCACTGCCTTTAGTTGATTGTTATCGTTTTTCGAAACCCTGGGGAGGAGTAACTGTTACGCTTTCTGATTCCTAACCTCGTCCAAACGGGTAGAAACTTCGGGAGGTGGGGAAAAGCCAACGGGAAGAAAATGGGCACCATGACTGGAATTTTAAAGCAAGAAGAACTGAGCATCGCATCCGTACTCCCGTCAGTGGCTCCATCCTTCTGTTAGCCTACTTTCCACCAGGTGGCAGTTAGATCTGACTTGTCATCATATTCATATGCCTCTCTACTCATTCTTCTGTGCATTATTCTTATAAAAGTTTATTATTTTAGCCATTTCTTCTTAACCCCGATAAACTTTCAATTCACTTTTACACAATACGGCAGATAAAGAGCGTGTCATTATGTGATTGCTTTGAAATTCCAAGCCCTTTGGATGACTACGAGAACAAAAACGATACTCTATTTGAGAAAACCATAAGTACCTACTTGCCTCTGGCATGGGGGACCCGGGTTTTATCCCCGGCACCGGCTTGGAGATTTTTCCCCGCTGGGATGTTTGGTCCGGGGTGCACTCAGCCTCGTGATGCCAACTGAGCAGCTATGCTGAATGGAAAGGTGGAGTCTCTAAGAGGCCAAGTAGTCGCCTTAAGGTCGGAGGAGTCGGCGTACTTGTCGACTATAGGGTATCTTGCACGTCTCTGTGGCCTTGGCTGAGGTTAGAGGACGCAGCGGCCGGGTGATGAGAGTGTGCTCTCCATACAGAGGCGTCCTAGTAATTATTATTGTAAGTATCTAATATTCACACATTCTTGAGCCCTGGAATCCAGTGCTGCGAACGGTCCGAGTCAAGAAGGTCTGTACTTTACCAACTGAGCATCTTAATCATACTCCAGTGTTACCACTTGTGGTTTTCACTGTATCGTGTTACCTTTGCTGCTGTCCTCTTGCGTTATCATGCCTCTGTGCTTAGCCAACTCAAACCGTAATTTTAAGGCTAAATACCTGAAGCAGATCCAGTATCGATACGGCAAACTCCTGTAAATAGTCGTAAAAGAAACCATGTGATTAGCCTTTAACTTCAGGCACTGGCTAACCTGAAAAAAGCAACTGCGGAAACTACAACTCACGGTTCTCTATTATATAATTTAAAGTACGGCTGCCTAAAAAGGCATGGAAAGTCCCGTTCCCGTCTTCGACAACACCATCTAAGAGCTCAGGATAAATTGTGCGATTAACATTTAAACATTCAAACTTTATATATATACCAGGTGGCCCACTGCAGCCGGCCCCGCCGTAAGTACGAGATAACCCTTCGTGCGCTAAAGAAGTTGCCGAACTCCACCCGCAAGACAGGGCAGTGGCGTTTCTGCCTTTCAGCAGCCGTGCAGTGAGAGGCAGTTGCACTAGCGTATGGTAATATACAGAATAACAGTACAAACAGCTGAAAGGGTCTCACTTTTCTTATAGGATGTTTATTTTCCAGGTAATAAACTCACTCCTGTATATGGTGTTATTGTCTAACTTTGAATTGCAGATTGTAAAGTACAAGCATGAGGGCACGTAATGTTTCATTGGCATTTCTTCGTTTCTTATGAACGTTATTGTGGTATTTTATTACTATTGTTGTTGTTATTATTAGGTATTATTATTATTATTATTATTATTATTATTATTATTATTATTATTATTATTATTATTATTATTATTATTATTATTATTATTATTATTATTATTATTATTATTATTATTATTATAAACGGACCAGCTTACCGCGAATGAATAGACACTACCACAACAGCGTGGAGCTAGACAATTGCAGTTTACATGAGAGTAATTGTTGCCACATAGCCATAATTATAATGAAATCGCATTGTTTGTTATAAAGCTAATTTTTATACATACATACATATATATATATATATATATATATATATATATATAATGTCATTAGGAATATGCACTAAAGCTATGCAAGCGAACTTCACTCCTTCGTGGACAGAAACTTTATGACTTCTGCGCATACATGATTGCGCAACTTCTTCCATCATCAGCCTTTCAGGTGATGAGCTGCCACTGCGCAGCTAAGGGAATTGCTCTTGTCTTGCCTCACTAGATATACTTCCTCTACTTAAGTAAGTACGTAGCAGAGAAAGTAAAAGGTTGTTCGAAAGAAATTGTGTGTTTTAAAGAGATTTCCATATTTTGTGCAGTGCATTTTGGTCCATTGCTTAAGGTTTACCGTTTACAAAATTCCTTCCTTATGAAGAGGACTTCAGCGCCTATTCCCAGAAAATCAAAATTTACCCTTTAGTTGTCATGTATGTATGTTAAGCATCATCATCATCATCATCATCATCATCGTCGTCGTCGTCGTCGTTTTCGTCGTCATCACCATCATCGTTCCAAAAGCTAGGTCGAGTGGCCTGTTACGATATTGTTCTCTGAACCTTTTTGGATTTCCTCTCGGTTGATATGATTGTTGCTCGTTTCATTAACATGATTATTCCAGTTTTCTTGATAACGCCAAATATGTTCTATCACATATTCAATCTTGATTTCTTTCATGAATATTTCATTTGGTTTGTGTGAAATGTCACGCAGACTAACTCATGAACTTCATCTCACATGCTGTGATTTTTTTAATTTCATGAGATCTTACATCTAAAGGTCCATGCTTCACTTCCAAAACTAAGCACTGGTCTTGCAAGAATATTGTATAAGCGTAAACGGGCATGTTTTTGAGCACTTGTGAGTTTGAAAACGTTATTTATTTAAAATATTTTCCTCGTTTGAGGGCTGCCAAGTAGACGAACTGTAACCATAGGTACAATCAATGACATAGAATTAGTTATAACACTGAGTATAGAAGGATCTATCATAGCCATCTTTTCATAGTAAAATTCAAGAATATTAGCTGAAAATTGATGCCGTTAATCAGTCTTTTGCAAAGGTGGCGTTTGCACAATTTTTACTTTTTTACTGCGCATAGCGAATGTTGTATTCCGTTCAAACATTCAAAGTCGAGATGCTGAACTTTGAACAGCAGAACTCAAAACCTAAGAAATACCAAGCTGAAGTTGAGCATCTTTCGAGAATGCTCTCAAAGAATTTCAAGAAAATTCCTCACTCCAAACTACTCTTTACATGTATAACTTTTTGAAAATGTTGATTTTCTCAAAAATGCCTCTAACAATTTTGATTAAAGCAACATATGTTTTAAATATTTTAATCGCCAATTAACTATATATCTCGAATTTTCTGGGAATAAAGTTTGAAGTGCTCTTCATTTTAATGACTTTTGCACAATTGGTAAACGGTAAGAGATAGACAAATCGTACTATACAAAATATAGATCTAATTAAAACACTCAATTTATGTCAAATATTTTTTTGTGGAGTTAAACATTTCCGAGATATTCCTATTTGTTTGAATTTTCTAGTACTTACTCTTTCTCAAATTGTAAGACCTTATCCCTCCCCCTTTTTGGTCATGCAAAGAGAGCGGCATTGCAAAGCCATCACGTAGCAACTAGCTCTTAAAAGATTTAACTATCTGCGCTGTATTCTCCTATTCTCATTGTACCTACATGTAATAAAACCATTTCTGCAAACTTTTATCTCGATTAACATGTGTAGATAGAAGAATAAGCTTTTATAAGAATGCTTTGTTGAGAATCGGTAGAGAAACTCGTATGATTGTGACACATCAGAATGCTTAAGAAAGTTCATGGAAGAAATATAAAAAAAATGTGATGTGTTGCACTAACATAACTTTCTCTACTCTTGCACAAACTATTCTTACAAATACTTATGCCTCTATTTCATGTTAGTCGAGATAAACGTTTGTACAAATTATCTTATTGTTAATTTTCTTGTAGGTGTAAGGGGAATACCATTAGCCTTTAAGCGATAGTTAAATGTTTTAAGGATGGTCGTTATATGGAATGACTTTGAAATTCTATTCTCCTTGCATGTTTCAAGAGATTAAGAATGAGTAACGATCTTTCATTTGGGAGAGGTGTATAAGTTTTGCAAAATTCTGACACGGTTCACTTCACAAATAAACATAAATGACATAAATGTGTTTTCAGGAGATGTACATTTTTTGTATAGTAAGAATTGCTCTATCTCTTACGGTTTACCAGTTGCGAAAAAGTCATCAGGAGTAAACAGCACTGCATAAGCTGTAGCCAGAAAATTCAAAATATACATTTCATTTGCCATAAAAATATCTTATACATACATGGTAGCATTTTAATCAAAATCGTTAAGAGTTATTTTTTGGGAAAGCCAAAATTCTTCTTCGTCTTGTTGTTGTTGTTCTTCTTCCTCTCAAGGGACCACGATTTCAAAATTGAATGTCTTGGCGTTCTCAACAATTCTTTTCCAGACGTTTCTATTCTCTATGGTCATTGTCCAATTTGATATTCTTAATTTTCTGAAATCATTCCATAACATCGCCTTCCTGATTTTGTTTCCATTTATATATATATTCCTTTCACTAGCCTTTGATCTTCCATTCTCTTGCTTAATCTCATTTCCATAATAAAATTTACAATATTTTGGTTATGTATTAATTCATTTACCTATTTCTTTATTGGTTTTTATTCTCCAGTTGCCAACCTTTTCTGTCTCTCTCATTCTTTACCTCCCCTTATGTAGGACTTACACCCCTAGGAGTTACAAGCCAGTGTCTAGGGTCAGACGGTTGTTGGAGAGCACAGAAGCCTATGGACTGGACAGAGTGAAGACCTAGAAGCGGGTGGTCAGCCAAACACCAGGTATGATAGCGAGGAAGAGGATGACATGAGATGCAGGCGAAATGGGTGATTTGAAAGATGATGATGGAACAATTAGTGGGATGAGTGGCGGGGGAAACCGGAAAACCCGGAGAAAACCCGCCAGACGCCGCTTCGTCCACTACGGATACCACATGCGAGTTCCTGGGATCGAACCCGAGCCGCCTAGGTGGTAGGAGAACGGTGTAATCGCTCGGCCACGACACCCCCCCAGTTGTCATCTCTATCCTTGGGTCCAAAGATCCTTCTTAGGATTCTCCTTTCAAGATTAACGGTTTTTGTTTCATTGATTCTTTCAGTACCCAAGCTTCACAGCCGTGTGTGACAACTGGCCCTATTAAGGTGCGATGCAATCTTATTTTGACTTCTTTTGTTATTAGTTTACTTTTAATTAGGCTTTTGTTGGCACAATAGGCTCTGTTACCATTGATTTCCTCTTCTGTGGAGTCATTGCAATTTAGTGTTGTTCCTAAATATTTATACTTAAGAACTTGTTCAATCTGCATGTCATGTTTTTATATTAGGATTCTGGTAGCCACATTTGAGATACTTGCTTTTATTTTCATTTATTATAAGAGCAAATGCTTCAGATTCTCTTTTCAATTTTGCAAATGTTTCCTCTAGGGCTCTCTTCGTTCTAGCGGTGATTGTATTTTCGAAAAAAATTTCTTCTAAAGGTAGCTTAGGGTGGAGGAATTTTCTTCAAAATCTTCGCGTACCATCCTTGAAAGATATTTAACTTAAATACCAATTTTGGTTTTAACTCACTTCGTTGAGTTATACTGTTCATAAAGTACTAAGCCCTGGCACTACAGCCCATGAAGAGCCAAGCCTTACCGCCCAGCCGCTGCGTCCCCCACCTCGGCCCACTACAGGAGTCATTTGTGGGGTGCAGTACTGGAGGGTGATACGTGGTCAGCGTCCCAATCCCTCCCGGCCAGTTATGCGGTCTTCACGACCTGGGGCCGCTACTTTTCCATCAAGTAGCTCCTCAATTGGTCCCCCCGGGACTAACGAGGCTGAGTGCACCCCGTGTCAGATCTCCCAGAGGGGATAAAATCCCCATGCTGGTACCGGAGATCGAACTCGGGTCCTCTGCGCCAGAGGCAGGCGCGCTACCAACTGCACTACGGAGGCGGTCGTTATACTGTTCATAGACCCCCCCCAAAAAAAAAAAATCCACGCACGTATGTTTTTCTAAAAGTGGTTTCTCTATTCAGGGGGCCTCAAAACATATTTCCGAAATCTCGACATCGAATTTTTGGGTCGAATACAATACATACTTCCCCTACTTACTATATGTAGTAGAGAAATATATTGGGTAGAGAAGGTAATGTGAATGTAACTTGTAAGGAATTTTTCCCCCGTTTTGTAAGGTTGTTTTTGTTAGGTCTCGACAAGTTGGCCAGAAGATGATTGTAAGTTAAGTTCTCAGTTCTTTGTCTCGTCTCGAGGGAGCTGGGCAGCAGAAGTTAGACAGACGGACTTGGATCACGTCCGCAACCCCTCCTCCCCACCAGTGTACAAATAGTCCAAGTAAATTGTTAGGCTGTTGTTCCTAGAGCCGCTCATGCAAGCTCAAGGTTTGAGAAGAAACCTTGTTTCAGCCAGTTTGTGTTGACTGAGCACGGGTTTGTGTTTTCACAAAGAGAGCCCCTTCCCGCGTGACGTGAATTTTCAAATCGGAGAAAAAAGAAAACCCCTTTCTTCTTTCTCTGGACAAACTTCGGACGCTAGAAAGTTGGGTTGGGACCCTGCAGGGCTTCCCTCACCATGTATGTAGATGCTTTATCAAAATCGCTCAGTGTGTCTGGAAAGTTGTGTCTTTAAGGATAACCATACGTGAAATGTCTAATTCTTGACGTTTTTATCTAAACTTTTTCGAATTTCTGTCACATGATAATCTCAAAAAATTATGTTTTAAATTGCATAAAGACTCCCTGACTTCGTGCAGTTAACATCGGGAACAGCACGTGATTAATCACAGGGCCCGCTTGCATTATCAGCACTGTCTTGTTTATTTCAAGGAAGGAAACAAAGACATTACCCCACCATCAATTTGCATAACGTCACTCGTGCAGATTCTAGGTCATTCGCCTTGTCCAAAAATACCTCTGTAAGTTATTTCTAGTAGATATAACATAAACGCTTAAAAATAGTGCATTACTCACATATATGACGCAAGATAGAATTGGCTCCTTCGTTGTTTGGATATTCCTGGCACATGCTAGAAATTGCTCATTACACTCTGCAGTTCTCTCTGAGAAATGGCAGCGATTTCTTGACGAATGTTGTTGTTAAGTGCGGATTTGAATTGTAAACTTTCTCTATTAATGCCTCCTCGTTCCCTTGATTTACCACTACGATTTTTAGCTCTGGGATGGTTTTACTTACAGTATTGTACTCATAGCACTATACTACTACATAATTACCTAGGTTGGTAGTTCTGAATTCGGTAAGATCATCTTCCAGTTATAGCTGCCGTTTTCTTAATCACTACAAAACACATCATCGGTCAAAAACTTCTCTGACCCACTTTGATTTCAAAACTGGACAATTAGTTCATTGTTTCCAGTAGCAAAAATAAGTCTTTATATAGAAGAGAGAGAGAGAAGAAAAGAACCACGCTTAAAGAAAAATCAGTCTTTAATTACTAGATTATTTCTACTCTTGGAGTTTGCATAAAATATGTATATATCTTCATTCACTCTCAACCCAAAACAGTCGTTGATACTATTATATATATTTCTTGATTTTTCTGGTGTAATACTCAACACTTGTCTATTTCAGATGCTGGAGCGTCAAAAGTCTCAAAAGTCTCTTCCAAGCTTATTTTAGGTACCTATTTAAAATGGCACTATTCGGCTGTAAAGTGGTTTATAACAGAATCGAGGAAAGGTTTGAAAACAGTTAAGTCATTTTCTATTTCAGAAGTTCTGTTGCATATAGATACCTAACACGTACTATATTTTGGGCTATTGATAATCATTACGTTGATTGTACTTGATGACAGCTGATTGAAGTATCAAAATTGCTGATCAATACCAACCTTAAAAATATTGCACATGCATACCTGTTCCATGACCAAATTTATTTTCAAATAAGCACTATTGAAGTCGAGCTGCAAAATTTCATTACTACCGATGATGGCAGAAAACTCTAAGATAGAAATTGAAGATGCTTCTCAAATAGGATGTGTATCTTTCGATCCTAATAAATCCAAATCAAGATGCAACAGGACAGGATGAGATGGGCACTCGGGCTGTTTTGCTCGACATGCTAATGTGAAAATTAACATGATGCGCCGTTCAAATGCACATTTAGAAACAATAACATAAGTAAAGACGGAGGAAATACTAAAAGGTAAAGGGGCTCTAATGACCTAGCTGTCGACGGGCCCTTAAACCCTAATCATTCACTCACTAAAAGGTAAAACTTTCACTAAAAATCTAATGAGGACAAAATATAATCTTTTATTAATATCAAATTATTGAGTGGAATACAACTCTTCCTCTACTTATTATACCTAAGTAAATAGCAGAGAAAGTAAACTGGTGAGGGTATTTGCAGTTCGATTTACACTTGAATCACCACCGTACCATTGCATGTGGTTTCCCTCCAAATCCGGCCTTGTCACGCGACAGGGATTTTCTCCCACTAATGCTGATCCATCATTTGCTGGTCCTGACACTAATGGATATGTGTACACGAGGTTTATGTAGAGTAATCAGTTTAAGTGCCCCGAGTAACTTACATTGTTTGTATAAGTCTAACTTCATGCAACCGAAACATTTTTCCTACTTGGCGACGTGCAAGAACTTGTTGGGTAAATATTACCACAAACTTTTAAATAACTCAATTTAAGTGATTATATTTCATAAACTTTCATTAAAGCAACATTTTATAATTTCAACACATAAATGACTTCTTCGTTTCTCCGCCACGTTCTTAGAAGGTATTTTATTACACCCAAATATTCGATTTCGAGATTTTACTCTTGAGTTCCAACAAAACAGGTTTAGAAAAAATCTGATGTGCATCTTGCACTCAAATGACTTTCTCTGCTCCTGTACTAACCATTCTTGCAAACTTTTATTCCTTTATCTTCTTCGTGTTAGTTGAGATAAACATTTGCAGAAATAATCTTATTGTTTATTTCCTTGTAGGTGCAAGGGGAATGTTAGAATATAGTAGACTTTGAGGGATAGTCATTTCTTTTAAAGCTATGAAATTCCCTTCTCTTTGCATGGTTAAGATATAAAAAATGAATCACAATGTTCCATTTAACGATAGTTTGTTTTCAAAAACTCACACAAATAACAAGGAATGTCTCCGAAATGGTTCACTCTACAAAAAATTTATTTGGACATAAATTGTGTGTTTTAGCAAGATCTACATTTTTGGTATAGTAAGATTTGGTCTATCTCTTACCGTTTAGCAGTAATGCAAAAGTCACTCAGAGTAAACAGGCTACATAAGCTATAACCAGAAGTTTCAAAATATATATTTCGTTTGCCATAAAAATATCTCAAACATAATCAAAATCGCTAGAGCCATTTTCGAGAAAATAATTTTCCAAAAATTTTCCATGTAAAGGATAGTTTAGGGTGGAGCAATTTTCTTCAAAATCTTCGTGTCGCATCCTTAAAATATATTAAACTTAAACACCAACTTTGGTTTTTCACCAACTTTTCGTTTTTGAGTTATGCTGCCCACAGACTGACAGACACACACGGACCTTTTTCTAAAAATGTTTTTTCTGGGACTCAGGGGGCCTCAAAACATCTATTTCCGGTGAAATCTCAACATCCAATTTTTGGGTGGAATACAATACCCCCTCTACTTACTACACGTAATAGAGAAAGTAAAAAAGCGCGCGCGCGCGCGTGTGTGTATGTGCGCTCGCTTGTGCATACAGCTTAGCTGATAAACACCAAATTTCATCTTCCAAGGATGGGACACGAAAACTTTAAGAAAATCCCGCCAGAGAGAACAGAGCTTTGAATGTCAATCATTAAATTCATAATATTGAAACAAGAGAAGCCGATTATATTGCTCATCTTAAGAGATTTCTAAATGGGATTTTCATAGTCTTGCTACGTAAAGCAGGGAAAATATTGTAATCCAACAAAAACTTCGATGTGATTTCACCGAAAATATAGGTTTTAAGGCCTCCTGAGCTCAAGAAAAGGCAGTTTTATTAAGAGGTCCGTGAGCAGCATGACTTATAAATCGAAAAGTCTGCTAAATACCAAACTTGGTATTTAAGGGACACTGGGAGTGAAATTTGAAAGTTCCACATTTTTTATAGATTTTTGTGACATTTTTATTGTGTTTGTATTTATATGAGAATAGGAGGTACACCAAATTTAATTAAAATTGTATAATTCGTTTATGATATATAAATTATTTTATGAATTTAATAGACACATTTTCAAAATAGAGCTCGCGTCTATTGACTTTTCAAAATTCATTTATACTGGCAGAACTGATACTCAAAACATGGGTAACAATTGTATCAAGAGATATTTCAAATACATTTGCTGATTATGCTGTACATATATTTTAATAACAAAGAAAATTTAATCTTCAAAATTATTGATCTTTTTCATACAAAAAAATGTTTTTGGAATTCATGTTAATGATAACATCAATATTGAATCATAGTTTTATCTGCTATCTATGAATACTTTTGGAAATTTTCATTGAGTTTGAAGCAAAACTCAGGCGCGACCTTCTTTTGGAATGTGCAGAAATGTAGTTTTGAGAAAAACAGGCTTTTATATGGGAACATACTGTGTATGTTAAGGGAAGGGCGCTATTTGAAAGGGCCGTAATGACCTCATGGAGTGGGGGATATGAAAAATGAAAAATGTTAGGTGATCCAAATGCACCGGTGTTCCAGGAACATTTTAAGGTAAAAAAACAATTTTCGACTTTTTGACAATTTTGACCAAAATTTCACTCCCAGTGTCCCTTAAGTTCAGCATCTTCCAATGATACGACACGAAGATTTTCAAGAAAATTCCCCACCCCAAATTACCCTTTACGTGGGTATTTTTTCCAAAAGTTTTTCTCAAAAATGTTTCTAAGTATTTTTATTAGCATACCATAGGTTTAAATAGCTTCATGACAAAATCAATTATCTATACCTTAACCTCCTAGGAATATCCTCTTAAGTCCTCTTCGTTTTGAACGACTTTTGCATGACTGGTAAACCGTAACAGCTAGACAAAATCTTACTATAAATCTCATTAAAGTACACTTTATGTGAAATAATTCTTTTTCTTTGGTGCGAGCAGCTAACCATTTCATATCCCTTGTTACTCATGGATTTTACAATACTTTCTCAAATAGAAGCTTTTTGTTTTTGTTCTTTCCTGGTTAAGCAAAACCAACGGAATTTCAAAGCCATCACATAGCGACTAGCTCTTGAAAGATATGACTCGCTTAAGGGACCTTGGGACTGAATTTTGAATCTTCTATATTTTTATAGGTGTGAAATCAATATTTTGCATACTTAATGTTTTTCATGTTGTAAACTACCACAAAAAGTTCCAGCACAATCTGATGTATGATTTTGAGGGAATTAATTATTAAATTTATTCACAATGTGAAAATACTTTAATATTAAACATATTCTATACACATCAAAAACTAAAATATCACAACAGTTTTATTGTTTTATGAACTGTAACCAAACACCATCAATCTCTGGCAGGAAGAAAAAATAATTACTTTTAAAGTAATTAATTTCTTTGCTTTGATGGACATAAAATATTTTTTTAACCTTTTGTGTATTTAATTTTTGAAAACTAAACACATTTTCAGATTTTAAAACCAAAGACTGAATTCAAGTCATATAAGTGGAGCATATGCTGGAAAAATTGTAGGAACACAGCACAAAATTTAATACGCATGGAGCAAATAGTGTATCAAAAATTTAAAGTCGTGAAAAATATTTTTTTCTACATGAATACATCATGATCTATATCAGATTACCTGTTTGGCCTAACACTGCCCTGCTGCATGTATCACATCCTCCCAAATGAAAATGACTTCACAGACTATTCCCAGGAAATTCGAGATATACATTTTGTCATATAAATACATTAAATATATGATGTTTTAATCAAAATCACTAAGAGCCGTGTTTTAGAAGATATAAGATTCCGAAAAATGTTTTACATATGTATGTAAAGAATAATTTCAGATGGCAGGGTTTTCTTGAAGATCTTTGTGGTGCATCTTTGGATGATAGTGGACAAGTTTGGTATTTATCTTAATTTTTGTTTTCAACAATGTTGGTATCAGACACACACACACACACACACACACACACACACACACACACACACACACACACACACACACACACACACACGAACCTTTTTACTTTCTCTACTACGTTTAGTAGAGGAATATTGCATTCTACCCGAAAATTCGCTGTCAAGATTTCACCGGAAATAAGTTTTGAGGCCCCCTGAATCCAAGAAAAGCATTTTTAGAAAAAAGTCCGTGTGTGTGTCTGTCAGTCTGTGGACAGCATAAGTCAAAAACAAAAAGTCGGTTAAATACCAAAGTTGGTATTTAAGTTTAATGTCTTTCAAGGATGCGACACGAAGATTTGAAGTAAATTGCTTCAACCTAAGCTACCCTTTACATGGAAAATGTTTCGAAAATTTTGATTTTTTGAAAATGGCTCTAACAATTTTGATTAAAATTCCATATGTTTGGGATATTTTTATGACAAATGAGATGTATATCTTGGAATTTCTGTCTATAGCCCATGAAGTCCTATTTACTATGGATTGCTTTTGCATAACTGGTAAACCGTAAGAGATAGACCAAATATTACTATACAAAAATGTAGATCTTACTAAAACACACAATTTATGTCTCAATAATTTTTTTGTAGAGTGAATCATTTGGGAGATATTTCTCGTTATTTGTGTACGTTTTGGAGCAATATCTGTCAAATGGAACATCGCTCTTCATTTTTTATGTTAACCATGCAAAGAGAGCGGAATTTGAAAGCTTTAAAAGATTTGACTATCGCTCAAAGGCTACTGTATTCCCATATTCCCCTTGCACGTGCAAGAAAACGAGCAATAAGAGAATTTCTGAAAATGTTTATCTCAATTAACACGAAGAACATATAGGAATAAGAGTTTGTAAGAATGTTTAGTACGAGAGTAAAGAAAGTCATGTGAGTGCAACACATCATATTTTTTAAAAATTTTTTTACTCATTCAGGAGTCTCAGAATATGAATTTTCGGTGAAATCTTGATGTTGCATTTTTTAACGGAATCTGACAAAACAGTCAGTTGCATATTTTGATACTTGCTCTGAAGCTACTTAAATTTATGGGTGTTAAAGAACAATAGATACTATTTATTGATAATTGCTAACAAAATAATGGGACATCGTAGGAGAAGCCTAGTGAAAGTTTGAAACAAAGTTAAATTTGTATTTGTAAATAAACATTATGTTAGTCTTATAATTACAGGAAGACTTTAATTTATTTTTGATTATCCCAGCTTTGTTTTGTTTTGTTTTCTCATATTGCCTGTATACGAGTATAATGTGTTCTTATGCTATGCTGCAGGTACCTTTCCTTGACATGTTCAATGTTCACGGGCTTCTATGGCTACTTGTGAACTCGCGGAACCAATCCAATCTAACCTAATGCAATCTAATTTACAATACCTTCTTCATCTTCTTTCTGAGTACGTGGTACAGAAGGTAAAGAAAAAGCCCTTCAGGTTCAGCTCTTCACCTTTAGATATCAATGTTGCTCACCAGAAGAGTTCCATCGCCCAAAGCCTTTCAGTATGATGGAAGACTCAAAGACAGCAGTGCAGTTGGTTCAGCAACATGGAGGAAGGCCTCTCAAAGACAGGCACAAGAGAAAGACTCAGCAGTGAATTTCGCCAGGACTTGAGCTTTCAAGTAAATGTTTATTGGAAGAGCGTAGGGATGGGGGTGTCACTTTTCGAACTCGTGATTCGATTAACCGACGCCTGCTTCCCTCCCCAAGGGCGGTAGCATCCACTTCGCCACTTTCCTCTGATCTAATTTCGGCTGGCTTCTTGCTGCTGCTGCTGCTGTGGCGACTGGGGACCTGGACATAACACCGTGTGCGATGACCAACCCAACAGTCTCTAGGGCTATCTTGCTGCAAGATGTGGCCCACACACAACTTGCACCTTTCTTTCTTCACCACTCCCCGGTGTGACAGAAAACAAGCACATATCGACGTCAAGTGGTCACCAAATGTTAAAATTACTGAATTTGACTCGTCCATTGTGAAATTGAATTAGCAGTTCTGTCGAAAACACTATGCACTAAAGAATCCTCGGTGCAATAAATAAAGCTTATTAAAGAAGTTAATAAGGGGAGCGAATGTCTAGGTGGGTAGGCAAAAACAACTGTTCACTTCACTGCACTAAAAGACATTATCGTTTAATTTCTAGAACATGTGAGCATGAAGGAGAACATCCCTGACGTAGCAGATATCATTTAAATAAATAATTTCATACTTAACTACACTAATATCATGGAGTTTAATTCAGATTGGCATGATGGCTAATGTAAAATCCGATTGCTGCACCACAAAAGCTCAATAATAGCCTAGGAAAGAAACGAAGTTCCTTTGATGACAACGATAGATGGCATTATCATATATCTACCATCGCAAATTCTTTTAATGTGTATTGGTTTTAGCTATCTTGGATATCTTGACTCGCGTAGATTGTGTGTTTTATCAAGCAAACTTTTCCCAGTAAAGTACTTCTGTCACATTTTGCTCGCCTCGCCTCTCTCCAGCCTCTGTTCACTGATGGTAGCATGCATAGGTATACATAATCGCTTTATTGTATAACTACGAGAATTACGCATGTTAATCACTAATTAGCAACGAAGCACACTCGCTTCGCTCGCGTGTGTTCCTTAGTCATCCTGCTGTGAATATTTATATAGCCTTAGGTTTCTGATTCCTTGTAGGTTAACTTCAGTTTTGTATACATACATATGTTGTTGTTAGCTAATGCTGGATTTCTGACAATGAAGTCATTAATCCTCTTGGTCTCCAATATTTTTCACTGATGGATGGGGCACTAGAAGTGGCCGGGCATATTTGAAGGTGGTCTCGATCCATTTCCTCTTGCAGATCACATCGAGGACAGAGTGGTAAAGAATATATCCCAATTCTGTTTAAATGTTTTGCCAGACAATCATGTCCTGTAATCAACCTGAAGGTTGCAACTGCTGTTTTTCGAGGATACTCAGGAATTACTGTTTGAATGTTTGGTAGTTCCCATCTTTTATTCTTTGATTTTTCATAGTAATATTTTGCAATAATTTTTTTTTTTTTTTTTTTTTTTTTTTTTTTTTTTTTTTAATTCAGAGTTGACTAATCTTTTAGCTGCATAAAATGGTAGATTAACAATAGATTTTTGTACACCGCTGGTACCCTTTTTTGCAAGAAAATCAGCTTTCTCATTACCACTCAGTCCACAGTGAGCTGGTATCCATTGGAAGACTAGGTGTTTTTGAAGTGCTGTTAGATGGGTAAGGATTTTCCAACATTCTATAATTGTTTGGTTTTTTGGTGATAACTTGGAAGTAATTGGTATAATTGCTGCCCTGGAATCTGAGAGAATAACTGCTTGCTTGGATTAATTGACTTACACCAAAGAACACGTGCTGAGCGAGTAATTACAACCATGTAAAAACATTAGGTAGTTATGTGATTAGCTTATGGGAAAAAGGCCCTGTATACATTATATCTGGAGGCAAAATACTTATGTTTTAAATGCATTTTAAAAGCAGTAGTGCATCCGCTAGTTTTTAATTTGAATTCTGCACCACTTCACAGAACAAGGAATAGTAACTCCTATACTCTTTGGAGTAGAGGAATATTTTAGCTTATATTTTAGGGAAATCCTTGCCCTACAATTGGGTACCCCTCCCAAATATGACAGCTTCCGTGTGCCAAGGAAATGTGTTGTTTAAGCGATATGATTAGGGCTTTGTAAATATATGTGATTTTTCCCCCTCCAATTTTATTTTGAACGGTGTTTTCTTTGAATGGCATTTTCTGTTATAAATAACCCATTTTCTCTGGAACTATTCAACATAGTTCAGTGTTAATTAGTTTGATATTTTTAATAATTAATTGCCGATAAAGCTTAGTAAAAGTCGCGTAATTATGAACAAATATCTTCCACATAATTGTATAATGGACTTGGAAGATATACTACTTCATCTGTAAATGTTTCAATCTGATATTTTAAGTTAATGCATCTGTGACATTTGTAAAATCCACAGTAAGACTATAAGATATTGAAATTTTATACCAACTATTGTGCACAAAATCAGTACTGTAATATTTTTGCCACGTTTCAAATTCTAGCTTGCATGGTTATTGATACAGGTAAATTAACTTTAGAGGTTCATTTCTATAGCACCTTTCATTGCTATTAATTGAAAAATTTGATGTTTTTACTCGAAATTTTAGGTTTAAGTTAGTATAGGTTCTCGTCGATTTTAGCTTATTTCCACAAGCACATTCATTCTCACATCTACATTTGCAACCTCTATGGAGAGTAAGAAATAATCCTAACTAAAGAAAAATTCTCACCCCCGGCCGGTAATCCAATCCGGGACCATCGAAATGTTACTACTCGCGCACTTTATCTTGAGCCCTTACTGTTGAAGGCGGTATCAGAACTTTTTATGTGTTTAACATAATGTTACGTTAATTTATATCATAGAAGACTGTGATCTGTAGTTCCCACGATTGTTTTCTCCGGGTTATCCAACGGCTCAAGCAAAAAGTTGCGCATGGCTAATTCTTTTACTATTTACAGGAGTTTGCGGTGTCGATACTGGATATGAATTAGGTATTTAGTACTTAAAATTACTGTATGAATTAGCTAAACACGAAAGTAAACCGACATGATAATGCAAGAAAACAACAACAAAGGTAAGGTGATACATTGAAATGCTCAAGTGGTAACATTGATACTTTGGAAAATCGCAAGCCCTCTTGACTCGGACCGTTCCTAGCACCAGATTCCAGGACTCAAGGTAAAGTGTGCGAGGAGTAATTTGTTATTGTGTAAATTCATTGTTCTAATAATGCCTTACTGGATGCATTTTAAAAATATTCACATAAAAAATTCAGTTTTTATAGTAAATCGGCTGAAACAGATTTACCATATCAGATTGTTTTATATTAAACTCTAATTATCAAGGAATAATTATTAAGTTTTGTTCTATTTATCAAAATTGAAGCATTATTTTAAAATAGCATAAGTTTACTTAATGTACTTTTGAGAGACGGTATAAAACGTTTCACAGAAATAATATTAAAAATGCATTGGTAGGGCATTTTAGTGTGCAAAAATGCCGAAAAAATGTTTACGAGGAAATAAGGCTTAATGTTTGGCGTGTCTATTACTAAGCATGTGCTTGTCTATTTATAGCTTCAGTTCATTGGTAGTTTAAACGTGCCAGGTGGAAAATAATATTATTTTATTATAAAATAGTTTCATTTTAAAATTTTTCATAATTTTTGGTCAAATGTTACAGATGCAATAGTTTTTGAGATGGTGCGACATGAAGTTAGTAAGTGAAGGGATAAGATTTTTAAGCTTCACTTAAACAAGGATTGTCTCAGTGACTCAATGACAACTCGCGGAGGGAGACTTTGTACCTCTACCGAAAGGCGATCTTCCGAGTCTATGCCCATGATGGGGCACCCCCAGGGAGGATGGATACGGCAATTGGATCCGAAGGGCGGCCGGAACGTTGCCACGACGGAGCAGAGGACAGCATCCCTACATTTTGCCAGTTAGAAGCACCCCGGTGGAGGTTATGTACCATCCCTTCACGTTCGTACTCCCAAGCGAGAGGGGAGGGGGTGGCGCGGGACTCGGAAGCCGACTACCCCCCACCCTTGGACTTGTACCATCTTATGAGGATCTAGGAAACCAGTAAGCTCGTTTTCCAATCCGGGGGACGAGATTTCCAGAGTGCATTTGTTCTCCCCTCCGTGCTGCTGCCGCAACGCTCGCCGATGCTTCCAACCCTGAAAGAAACCTAACGGTATGAAGGGTGAAATTAAATTATTAATGTAACGGAACGGAGGGACAGGAAATTCGCTTCAAATCCCGACTATGGCATTGAATTTTTCAGACCTGATTCCACCTCTTAATATATTTACAAATTTGCGAAATTGAACAGAAAATAGCCAATCACAGCTAGTCAAATTACACAGAAGATAATCGGTGGGTGAAATAAATTAGAAACTTAAAACAGGTTAAAATACACGTAAAATCATCCACGTCCACGAAATGTGTCGGTCTGGGTGGCTCAGTTGGTTAGACGCTGGCCTACAGATACCAAGGTTGCGGGTTCAAATCCGGCCCAGACCGATGACTTTTAAGTGTGCTTAAAAATGACAGCTCCATGTCAGTAGGTTTACTGGCATGTAAAAGAACTCCTGCGGGACAAAATTCCGGCACACCGGCGACACTGATGTGATCCTGGCAGTTGACAACGTTGTTAAGCAACAAAAAGGCGTCCACGAAATGTTTTCTGTCTGTTCTACACTGATCCATTTACTACTTCTGTTCGGTCCAGGAACTCTCAAAACGTGTTTCCGGTGAAATTTCGATATAGAATAGTGGGTACAACGCAATACTTTATATACTTGGTTAGTGATTAAGAAAGTTAAAAACATTCTCAGGTGTTACATTCACATGGCTTTCTCAACCAATTTATTCAACAAATTATTCTTAAATAAGCTTAGGTATACACACTTCTACTTCCTGTTAATCGAGATAAAGACTTGTAGAAATGGTTTTGTTACTTATTTTTTTGTAGAAATCATAAACACGTTAAGGTTAGTCTACGGTAAGGGGCTTTTATTAATTTTCGTAATAAGCTTTTGTTAGAAAAGTTTTTATATCTTTTACTAAATGATGCAAGGTAGAGGAAGTTATGTTAATGTAACACATCATTTTTATAGTTCTTATAGATTTATATGACATAACTTAACAAACATTACAAGCAGACAATATTACGCAGATTTTGGCACCGAAACAGCAATTGAAAGTATTTTTGTTTGATAAGTTACATCTTTTCAACAAAACCACATGCACGTAAATGTGATAGTCTGGAAACATACTGATGTAAATGTGTCACTTACTCAGTTTAACATTTATAAAATCAAATTTCTGTGCGTGGACCGTCGCAATAACAAAGTATCTAATGTGTCTTTTTCGCTACGCCGCTCTGATCTGTTTGGACGTGTCCTCAGAGTGAACACTTCTTCACTGTGCTTGTTGACCACGAGGTGTTCCTTAGATGTTGCTGGAAGACAAAGCATGTTCTTATGAGACAAATCAGTTTCACTTTTTTGAGCTGGACACTTAAAATCGTTGCAGGGTTTGCTAGCATATTCTCGCTCCGTAGTCAGCAGGTGAATGTGGCGTAGCAGATGCTTCAACTCAACATCTTGCTTGTGTATCACGCGTTGCAAACGATGCACTATATGTTCTAGTCTACATCGCTCTTTCTCTGTGAATCTCCATGCCTCCACTACACATTTCAGGTCATCCATCTCGTCTTTCAAGTGTTCAAGCTTTGCACAGCGTTTCTTGTAAGAATCTCTCTCTTTGATAACCCACTGTAGGACTTGCTTTATTCTCCAGCACAATTGTTCGAGCCCGTCCAGTTCTTCCCGCATTCTGCGATTTTCCAACATGTATATCCTCTTAATCACCTCTTCATCTGAATAACTACAGCTACAACATTCACGTTCGGACAGTTTCAATTTCAAGGCGTTTTTCTCACTTATCAGGGTTTTAACTTGATAGTTAGCTGCACCGAGCAAGTGTTCCAGCTTGCTTATCCTCTCTTTATCAGCCTTGCTTTCTAACTGTAATTCTTTCAGCTTTTCATCGCGTTTTATTTCATCGCGTTGCTTTAGCACAACTGGTAACGGTTGTGGTAAATTGTCTATTTTAGCGAAATCATCTATTTTAGCGGGATCATCTACTTTAGCAAAATCATCTCTTTTAGCGACTACATCAAACGGAACAACGTCTCTTTCAGATTCACTGGAAGTTGAACTCTGCTGTAATACTTTGTTCCAACTACCGCTCAGTCCATTGCCGTTTGACACCGTCTTTATGACCTCTTCCATACTCTGGCTCATCATAACACTGGCACTTCTCTCCGTACATTCTGAATCTGTGTAGTACACACTTTTGTTACTGTCTGATTCACACAATAAAGCAGCGATATCTAAAGGTCTTCGGAAATAACGCAGACAACGACTGTATTTAGTCGAGAAGCTGTCGAGCATTTGTTGAGTTTCTTTCATTGCCGGGTCTCCGAGGTGTGGCAGAGCGTTCCTTAACGCTGTGGTTAGCTCGTCAACCATGTTCTCAAGATTACAAATCTGCTTTTCGTGGAAACTGCATAGCTGTGAAATAACAGCGCAAATTGGCACGTATTTCCATTCTGGTTTATGAGTAGGTTCCGGCGGGTTCATTAAATCTAACATAAATTTTCTTCTATCATTTTCTTCCAAACTCCAAGATCTTATATCCGTTGGTGAAGCATGGCTTTTAAGCCTACTATCATGTTTCCTATGCCATGTGTTAGCTGAAATTGGTCTTTCACTCGCACTAGAAAACAATCTTGTTTTATGTTCAAAAAACGTCATGTTTCAGCAAAACTTCTGCGTCTAGATTTAATCTGTGTTTACAAAACCACATTTCCTTATCCGAGACTGAAGAACCGGTGTAAAATAACCTCCAAACGTTTATAGTTATTTGTTCACTTATTGAAGATCCAGATCGAGGCATGCAGTACTTGATACTACCTGTCATTTTAGTAAAATTGTATGTAACATTGTTTCGTAAAAGCAGAATCACTTTAATAATTTTCCATTGTCACAATATTTCAATTGCAAAATTAACTTTGTGGTGCCTCGATCTTGTTCATTTTGCAGCAAGGGACCACGGCCAACACCATTTCCACTGGAGGTAAAGATTTCCCGATCACTAACTTCAAGCAATGAAACAAAGAACAAACGCAAGATTAATTTGTTATTCCCTGACGCTAAACATAAAATCTGCTGATTCATAAAATATTTGTTTTGAATTAATGTTCGTATGCTTATAATTTTATGTTTCATTTGTATAACCCCCTTTAACTGCTTTAGTCGTATCGGGGGCTTTGGCTTGAGAAACAACTGATGGTGCTGAACTGTGGGCTTTCTTAACGTTGATTTGTATCATTTTAAACGCTGAACATGCTCACATTCGCTTCCATATTTAACTTCCAGACTCCGTGGGAGGACAGGGAATTATTCTGGTTAAAGAAAAATTTCAAGCCTTAGCCTGGAATTGAACCCGGGGCCTATGGGTTTAGAAGTTAGAATGCTGACTACTCGATTACAAAGGCAATGCGTACCTATATGTTTATTTGTTAGGTTACTTTCAGTCAGTCTGGGTGGCTCAGTTGGTTAGGCACCGGGCTACTGATCCCAAGGTCTTCTAGATCTTCTACATTCCATGGGTTAGGCAGATCGCCTGTTCTGTCTTCCTTTGTTTAGCTCCATCTCTTCCTTGGGCGTTCTACATCTCTTCATCGTGGTTTGTACTCGTATATTTTCAGTGGTATTCTTTCGTCACTCATTCTAGTCAGATGTCTCTTTGGTCAGTTCTCTTTGGTCTCTTCGAGTTTAGCATTTATTTTATATATACCTAGTTCCTCTCGGATATCCTAGTTGCGAAAGAGATCTCTTCTGGTGCAACCTTTTACCCTTCTCAAAAATCTCATTTCTGCGACTTGTAATTTACTTTTATCTTTCTCATTCATAATCCAGGAGTCGCTACCATACATCAATAGTTTGAGTTTTGTATCTTTCCTGCTTTTATTTTGTAACGTTCTTGTTATTGTGTCGCTTATTTGCTAATATTTGTTTATTTTGTTTCTATGTCTTTATCTTTGTCGAAACTTATATTACAGTCCAAATATTCAAATTGAGATACTTGTTCTAATGTTCTTCCTTCTATAATAATTTTGGATTGTTTAGGATATTTTCCTTTGTGTGCCATCACTTTGGATTTACTTGTTATCTTTATGTCGTAATTTGTTTGTATTACATTTAGTTTATGAACGGAACGTTGTAGTTCATTTTCGTTGTTTTGTATTAGTACCACATCATCAGCATATAGCATGATATTTATATAATCATTTCTGCTTATTTGTATACCTGGCTTTATGTTATCTCTTTTCCACATTTTCACTAGGTCATCAATATAGATATTGAACAGTGTAGGTGATAGACTGCATCCTTGTTTTAACTCCTCTATTTGTAGTAATTTGTTCTGTTTTGAAGTTCCAGTATTTATAATTATACTAGCGGAAGCGACAGGCGTTGTCCTGTTCAAACGTTGTACATATACCCAAAAATTATACAATTGTGTGAATAAACTAACATATCAATGTGAAAGAAACAAAAATCAAAACATCGCTAATACCGCGAATTTCGCTTCTCCTGTGGGATAGAAGTCGCCATTGCGCATTCTCTGTAGCGGGAAAATGGCCATGTTTGTTGTAGTTACGTGATATTACTGTATAAGAAAACGCACTAAACGGGGTGGGTATGTGGGTGCGTTCCAGGCCATATCTACAATAGACATCTCAATACCCAGGCCCGAATTTAGGACCTCTGACGCTCCTGGGCAAAAAAACATTTGCTACGCCCCCTCCCCCAACTTGCAATACATGTATTACTTAAATTTTCACAACATAGAGAATGGTTTCACTAAGTATGAGTGGCAAACAGCACAAGTGAGGTTATTAAAATTTAAGTAGGAACATCTTAATAGAAAGAACTTACACTAAAGAGGCATCAGCCCCTATTAGATGTCAAAACATATACTGTTTAAATAACAAGAGGCTTCCTCCTTGCCCTGACATTTGCAAACAGGTTTATGAGTTCGTTATAGTCCATTTTCACTGGTAAGTGAGATTCAATTGCATGAACACCAAGATAACTAAGACGATCCTTCACTTGTGATGTTCTTAAATAATTATTTATGCGTCTTAGAGCAGAAAATGATCTCTCAGTTGAGCAGTTGGAAGCAGGAGTGCTCAAGTATATTTGTGGAGCTATGTTTAAGTTTGGGTAAACACTCTCTAGACAGTTACCTTACAGCTGTGTAGGAGAGTGCGTCGCATTTTCATTCTTTTCTATGTAGCTTTTGAAGTGTAAGCATTCAAGTACAAATGCTGAATCTTCAAGGTCCGAACTGTACACTTTCTGAAGTCCGGATGATGCTTCCTGAATTTCAGGTGGACTAAGCATCTTCAGATTTGTCAAAAACATAAATGGTTCACTGAATTCCTTGTAGGAAGAAACTCTGTTGTTCAGTTCTTCAATCAATTTATCCAGAATCAAAAGAAACTTGATGTTATATGTCTATTTTTTTTTTTTTTTGGGGTGCAGCTTCCAGTAATTTTGCCGCCCCCTAAAATGTGCCGCCCTGGGCAATTGCCCGGTTTGCCCTTACGTAAATACGGCCCTGTCAATACCCCTAAGTAAATACTTCATTCTCTTTAATCTGAACAACGTATAATTTATATTATAAACAGTAAATCATAAGCATCTTAAGAACGCACGCTCAATTCGCTCAATTCGCTCAAGTGATATTATGATCAGTATGAGCTAATTAAACTCCAGGAAACCATGTCTAGAGCTGGTTGTGTTTTCTTGGATGGGAAATGCTGCATTATGCAGGAAAACCGCTTATATATAGTATAATGTATATTATTTATGTATAATATTCCAATGTTTGTTGGCTCTCTAGCACAATTTGCTCGATGTATATTGTTTATTTACACTTTAAAAGCGTACTTCAATAAATAATATATTAAATTTGTAGGTTAAGCAAACTGTTATTGAATGACGCGTGCACATAATTGGAATTCGTGACAAATCGTATAAAATAGTCACTTCAATACTGCACTTTACATATTTGCACAATGTTATTTGTTAATTACACCTTTAAATACTTTTCCTCAATAAGCACGCACTTTTAATGTAGTATTAACGCTAAGCTGCGACCAAAACGTCCTATAATCCGATCGCAGCATTAACTACCGGAAATTGTAAAACACGATCGCAGAGAAATATATATTAAATTTTTAGGCTGAGATGATTGTTATAGAAGGTATGTGTATACATCACTGGAATTCATGACTCAGTTCAATACTGCACCTTACAAATTTGCACAATGTATAATGTTTAAGTACACGCTTAATTACTTTTGCTACTACGCCCTTACAGTAGAGGAGTCATGCTATTCTAAGCAACACTTCCATACCGAACTTCCACTGGAAATACATCTTTTGAGACTCCTTGAATGCAAAAATAGCCTTTTTAGAAAAACGCGCGTACATCTCTATCTGACTTTGAACACCATAGCTCAAAAAAGAAAATTCGGTTAAATACCAAAGTTATTTAAGTTCAGCGTCTTTCCATGATGAGACACGAAGATTAAGAAGGTCCCCAAAATTCCTTTTATATTGACAAGTTTTCGGAAAGTTTGAACTTTTCAAAAATGGGTGTAACGAGGTTGATAAAATTACCATATTTTAAATATATTTTTGTGACAAATAAGTGTATATTGTGGCAAAATCTCTCTTAGATTATCTTTCAATTATTTCTTTATTCTCACTAACTACATCCGTGATGGCCTCAATCGCAATTGTTCACGCAAATAAACTTAAAAACTATTTTACTTACACAAAATTTACAACTAGTATTTCAAACGGCTAAAAGTTACTCCGCCTCCTCTCAACGTGACGTCATCCATGGAACATAACGTATATGGAATACTTCCCGCACGGAAGCTCGGCGTTTAGCGCATATGTAGTCCGTGTTAACGTCACACTGCTCCCACCAGCGCTGGTCGTCCTGACCAATGCCACGGCATCTTCCTTCGGGGCAGTCCCTGTGTGCGGTAGACTGCATCACCGATACTGCCAACCTCCAAGTGTGGGCCTTGTTCTCTGTCGCTGGACAGCACCCCTTCATGTGTGTGTGTGTGTGTGTGTAAACCGAGCAAATCTTACTATACAAAAAATGTAGCTCTCATTAAAACACAATTTATGTCTAAATGCATTTTTGTGTGGAGTGAACCATTTCGGAGATGTTCCTTGTTATTTGTGTGAGCTTTGCAAGACTTGTCCTTTTTTTTCAAATGGAAGATTGGTATCCACACGTTTTTATCTCTTGGCCAGGCAAAGGGAAGTGGATTTCAAAGAATTCATATAGCGATCAGCTTTAAAATATTTGACTATCGCTCAGAGTCTACTGTATTACTCCCCTTGCACCTTCAAGTAAATATAGAATAGGATAATTTCTGCAAATGTTTATTTCAGTTAACATTAAGAAGATACGTAGAGAAAGTTATGTGAGTGTAACACATAGGATATTTTATGAAAAGATATACCACTACCATGTGCATATAAAAATGTTGAGGTACAAGGGCATAAATAGTAGGTATCAGGTAGATAAATAGTACGTTATAGCCAAGCCTAATTAATCCTGCAGCGCAACAGCCCTTTCCAGACCAAGTCCTACCGCCCGGCCGCTGTGTCTCCCATCTCTACTCACCACAGACGTCACTAGTGGGGTGCAGTAATGGAGAGTGGGAAGAGGTCAGCGCCTCCCCGCTGGCATATGCGGTCTTCGCAATCACGGGTCGCTACTTCTCGATCAAGTAGCTCCTCAACTGGCCCCAGAGGGATCTAATGAGGCTGAGTGCATCCCGGACCAGGTCTCCCTCTGTTTAATAATGTCTCATTCCCGTATGATTTTTTTAATCTGCGCATGACAACTTTAATTTTTTCTTCTCTTTGACGATATTGTTCATTCTTCTTTTTATTTTCTCCTTCGTTATTAACTGTTTATCTTAAACATAAAAAATGCATATTTTAAATAGTATGCTTTCTCATTTTTGAGAGCCTAGATTTCAGGGAAGTTTCAATAAATACTATTTTTAAATACATAATAATATTTTATATAAATAAAAAATATTTAGATATTATTGTTCTTTTTACTTTTATGTTCTTCTTTATTTTTAACTGCTTAAAAATAAAAATGTATATTTTAATAGTATAGTTTGTCATTCTCACAAGCTTAGATTTTAGGGAAGTTAAATAAATAACATTTTAAATAAATAAAATAGGTGTAGATTTTGAGCACCATAACGAAGTATTTGGAATGCTAGGATATCTTTGACAGAAGTGTTAATTTTGAACGATTCTCCGTGGGCATCCCTGTACAACACGTCTTGATTCTGCACATGGTTATACAGAGATTGCCAGTACGATATTGCTGAGCGTGTAGAAATAAAGGGAAAGAAATAGCAGAGCAGCATATGGGATTAGCAGCGAAGGGATGGGTTCCCATGGGACACAGAGCGCCCACCACGTGATGTCCATATTAAACAAATGGAATCCTGTCCTCATCTTCCCTAATGTGCGAAAAGTGCTTGCTTCCGGGCAGCCACTAGGGGTAGCGAGAAAGCCACAGCTTTTCACTGGCGAGTAACTTTCATGTATAGATTCCTGCTTCTGTGTACGTCAAATGTGGACTACCTATTCCATTTCAAGCAAATCAAGACAGAGAAAAATACTCTCACAATCTATACACATAGTAAAATATAACCAATGTTCCAGTGATTATTTATTGAGTCCTTGACCTTGATAATCAACTACTTCCTGTTAATAATCTAAGGCAGAGGTGGGTAAAAGCGGATTCATGAATCCGAGGGATTCAGAGGGCATTGCATGGCAAAAATACAACTAAGGTTATTTAACATATTCCGTAAGTAGTTCGTTTTTAGATTTATGTTCTCTACAGGGTGAAAGTGAAATGATCCGCCAGACTTTAACAGCGAATTTCTAATGTTGTGAATAACAAGAAAGTCTAATACCAAAATGTTGAATAGTTTATAGTTTTTTTTAGAAAAAACTACTTTTCTCAAAAAAAATTATCATCACCTGGCTGAAAAATTATTCATTGAAGGTTCTTGATTTATGGTTATATTAATAGAACATTGAATAAACAATATCTTTTTCCTTTGGCCTATTTAAATAAATTCAACGGTTTTTGTGTAAATTAAATTTAAAAAATCCACAATTTATTGCAACAAATTGTGGAAGAAAGGAAAAAGAAGGGATGCGGAGGGAAGGAAAGAGAAGAAAAGAATGGGATAAAAGAAGAGATGAGAACGATTGGGAAGGGAAGATAAGATAAGAGAAGAATACATGGGAAGAAAACAGAAGAGAATACATAAAAAAGAATGAAGAAAATAGAAGTAATAGAAAGGGAAGCGAAATGGAAGGGAGGAAAAGAGAAGGAAAGGGAAGAGAATATACGATAAGAAAAGGGATAAGATGGAATTGGAAGGGAAAAGTAAAGAAGAGGAGAGAAGACAGAAGAGAAGGAAGGACGAGAAAAGAGATGGGAAGAGAAGAGCAAGAAAAGGAGAAGAGAGTAGAAGAGAAGGATTGGGAAGCGGAGAGAAGTAAGGAAAACAAAAGAGAAGGGAAGAGAAGAGATGATAGGATAAGAAAAGGGATAACATGGAATTGGAAGGGAAAAGTAAAGAAGAGTAGAGAAGACAGAAGAGAAGGAAGGACAAGAAAAGAGATGGGACGAGAAGAGCAAGAAGAGAAGAGAGTAGAAGAGAAGGAATGGGAAGCGGAGAAAAGTATGGAAAATAAAAGAGAAGAGATGATAGGATAAGAGGAGGGAAGAGCAAGGAGAGAAGAGAATAAAAGAGAAGGAATGGGAAGTGGAGAGAAGTAAGGAAAATAAAAGAGAAGAGATGATAGGATAAGAGGAGGGAAGAGCAAGGAGAGAAGAGAATAAAAGAGAAGGAATGGGAAGCGGAGAGAAGTAAGGAAAATAAAAGAGAAGAGATGATAGGATAAGAGGAGGGAAGAGCAAGGAGAGAAGAGAATAAAAGAGAAGGAATGGGAAGCGGAGAGAAGCAAGGAAAATAAAAGAGAAGAGATGATAGGATAAGAGGAGGGAAGAGCAAGGAGAGAAGAGAATAAAAGAGAAGGAATGGGAAGCGGAGAGAAGTAAGGAAAATAAAAGAGAAGAGATGATAGGATAAGAGGAGGGAAGAGCAAGAAGAGGAGAAGAGTTAACATGTGCTTCTCTTTCTTGTGATGTCTACTTGTGTTCTTTGCTCATGTTGGTAGAAGAAACGGGAAGAGTTGACTAGCCGCAAGCCAGGCGGGCAGGCCGTGTTTAAATGACGTGAAGGTTCTGGTTTATGCATGACCAGTTGCTGATAATAATTACACCCTCCCGCTGTCACGTACTTCACAAAGGACGCAGCAAGGTGTGTCCATTAGGACGAGTGGCATCCCCAGGTAGGCAGCAGCCATGTAGTACGTGATCCACCAGCGACGTTAACTTAATGTTAAGATTTTAATATGCAATACCCATAATCTCCATTTTTAAAACCCCCCGAAATGCGTTTTGTCAATTTCCAACGCCTTTTTTTGCACTTCCAACGTTACGTGCTTCCTCTGCTACTAATTTTTAAGAGATGATGAAAAAAGCCGATAACGAAATATTCTGAGTGCGGCAGAAAGGGAACGAAAAAAATATGACAATACCTACGCAGTGTTGACTTGCAGGTAACTGCCATTAAAAATTCACAGCGGCAGGTTCTTTATTAACAGAGGGTGCTGAGGTAGGTACAACTTGGCTACCCTTTCGCACGTCACAAAGTAGCTCGACTGGGAAGGGTGGTGGTAATGCTGTCGGGGGATGGAAAATCGCCCTAGACGGTTAGTCAGAAACTGATCGCTGAAATTCTCGTAGTTTTACCCTGATACCGGGTTTCAGCAACCGTCGTTGAGGCATTTCAAGATCGTCAAACTGTTGACAGCTCGTCAAAAGCGGAAATTCAATTTCGCCATCATCCTTTGGACCGCTGAACTTGCTGTCAACTTTCCAGGACCATTTTCCTTACTACAGCTCACCAGCGGTCTGTCAATTCCAGTTTAAGGGGAGGGGACTGTGAGCATTATAACCTACCCCAAAACATGTGGATTTCTCTAGCTGTACTTTACACATTAATTTTAAAAAAATTGCTATATATATAGGGTGTTAATGAACTACACAGAAATAACTTGAGAGATGCACAAAGTGAATTGTAACGTACTTAGAAAATAAGCAGCAGTGTGTAGAAATAAATCATAAACATAAAAAAGTAAATGTATAGTATAAATGTATGATAAAATAAAATCAAAGTTTGAATTAATTAAACAGGGTGAATCACAGAGTTCAAAAGAGGCCCTTTTTTACTTTCTCTACTGCGCATAGTAAGCAGATTCGATTTCGAGTTGTTTCGATATGTTTTGAGGCCTCCTAGATTAAAAAAAAAAAAAAAAAAAAAAAAAAAA
Source organism: Tenodera sinensis (assembly GCA_030765045.1). Lineage (NCBI taxonomy): Eukaryota > Metazoa > Arthropoda > Insecta > Mantodea > Mantidae > Tenodera > Tenodera sinensis. Next base: position 205,026,342 of record CM060961.1, read on the forward strand.
AAAAAAAAAAACATTTTTAGAAAAAGGTTCGCGCGCGCGTGTGTGTTTGTGTGTGTCTGTCAGTCTGTGGACAACATAACCCAAAAACGAAAAGTCGGTTAAAAACCAAAGTTAGTATTTAAGTTTAACATCTTTCAAGGATGTGACACGAAGATTTTGAAGAAAATTCCTCCACCCTAAACTACCTTTTTCATGGAACATTTTTCGAAAATTTTTATTTTCTCGGAAATGGGTCTAACGATTTTGATTAAAATGTCATATGTTTAAGCTATTTTTATGACAAATGAAGTTCATATTTTGAATTTTCTGGCTATAGTCCACGTAGTCTTGTTTACTCTTCATAACTTTTGCATAACCGGTAAACCGTAAGAGATAGACCAAATCTTAGCGCACAAAAAAATGTAGATCTTGTTAAAACATACAATTTATGTCCAAATAAATTTTCTCTAGAGTGAACCATTTTGGAGATATTCCTTGTTATTTGTGTGAGTTTTGGAAAACAAACTTTCGTCAGATGGAACATTTTTTATATGTTAGCCCTGTAAAGAAAACGGAATTTGAAAGCTTTAAAAGATTTGCCTATCACTCAAAGCGTACTATTTTCCCATATTCCCCTTGTATAGGAATAAGAGTTAGCAAGAATGGTTAGTACAAGAGGAGAGAAAGTCATGTGAGTGCAACACATCAGATTTTTTATATGTATATAAATGAGCTTTTTGAAATGGTGGTAAGAAATGGAGGTACGGCAATTGGCTATGCAGACGATGCAGCAATAATATTAGGGATCATACCTCAGGAGGTATAGAAATTAAGGCAAATAATATCATAAGGGGTTAAAAAAGTAATTTCTAAATTTGATTTAGTATTAAATGTAAAAAAAGACCTCATGGATAATTTTTAAATTAAAAGAGCAGTATACAGGTTTATTGACCTCAAAAATAGATGGGGAAAGTATTCCTGAAGTACAAACTACAAATTTTCTAGTTGTTGTTATAGATAAATATTTAAACTTGTTACCACGTGTATTGTGTATAACTAGGGAATTTGAAAACAAAAACATACTTTCCCTTAGGAGCCAATTAAGACGCTTAAATAAATGGCAAAAATTTGACATTTTAAGGTTCTCTTTTCTCAGCAGAGGGCTGAAATTTTTACCTTATACCCTGAACGAGGGGAATTATGTAAGTTGCCAATACTATTTGTAATTCTAAATTTTCTTTTGTCTGATGACATTTTTGAAGCAATATCATCAATACGTAGGTTTTAATGCTATATCATAAATAAGCGTTACGCAATAAACTATTTACTCATTAATTAGTTGCATAAACCGAATTAAAGATATCATTACCTAACCGTCATTGATCTGAGAGCTCAAGATTTTATCGATAATTCATCTAGAAAACACATTGTCTTTAATTTTACTATCTCATGAATAAAATAATACAACTCGTGTAATATGTCTATTAAAGGCGTTTTTAAAGTATTAATACAACTAGACCCACATAGTCCAGCATATTTATTCTTGTTATGGATTAAACAAATCAAAGTTGGAATTAAAATATTTTCGGGTAGTAAAATTAGCGACACTCGGGGAAAAATCTGCATGTAGGTAGAAGTGATAAAATGAATACGATAAAAATGACTGACCACATTCAAAGCTTTTCTCTCCTGTGGCGGTGTTTTAATGCACGAATGAATAGTCAAAAACAGCAAATCAATTAACTAATACAATCGAAATATAACCAATAAAGAATTACTCATTTGGCATATTTTCCCTGTGGTAATTTATGTTTATGAAATGGATGTTGGTGTGTTTGAAAGGGATAAATCCAACACCGGTTGACCGATCACCATGAAAATTGGCACCCCTAAGTAATTTTTCATTGAGAACGGTTTTATGCTATCCATTTTACAATGATACGTATTGTATAAGATTTGAAGCTTTCAAGGCGATAATTATTAATTATCACTTCTCGGGTTACTAGCCTTGTAATATCTATAATATTTTCGAGCTTTCGGCCATATTAACGTCGAAAGCTATCATCAGGAAATGAGTAATTAATAAATTCGAAACATTTTAAAGATATGACATTTTATAGATATTACACTACTGGTAACCCGAAAAGTGCAAATTACAAAGTATTACATTCACATGGCTTTCGATACTAGCTTTTGTTTTACGCAATACATTTACATATCCTTTTCTACTCTCTTTTCTGCATACAATTTTCTCTATGCTTGAAATAGAGAGCACCATTTTACATTCACGTGGTTTTTTCTACAAGCTTTTCTTTTACTAACACATTCATATGTCCTTCTCTACTCGATCTTCAATATCCACTTCATGCAATTTTCTACCTAATTGAAATATACATGTAACGTTCTACATTCACATGGTTTTCACTACTCATTCATTAACATAACATATTCACATGTATTTCTTTTCTCACACTTCTATAAACAATTCATACAATTTTCTAAGTGACTGAAATAGAAATGCAATGTATTACACTGACAGGTTTTCTCTACTCGCTTTTCTTGCCGTGGTATTTGTGGTTTCTCAACAGTACTTTTGCATAGTCTCTTTCTGGTGCAAACAAACAGAAGACTATTGGGCAAGTGCAACTTAAGGTCTAAAAGTTGTAGAGCTAATTCGTCAAATCATAGGCAGCCCCGTGCATTTCAGCTAGTTGTTTATTTATTTATTTTTTTTTTTTTTTTTTCCTAAATAGTATCGTATTGTGATGCAAATAAATTGTAATGTTTTCTTTACTTGTTATAGTCAAGTTACGATTGTCTTCTACTTTACCTAAGCATTAAACATTTGGTTGCTATTTTCTTTTCTTAATTAACTTTTAGGTATATCTTAAATATTTTAGCTCGAGTTAAGCGGAAAAATACCATTGAACTTTTTCAGTCAAGGATTTGGTTTTATAGTGTTACCTGTCACTAGCAGAGGTCAGTAAGATCTTGTTCCATGAAACCTGGAGAAAGACAGCCAGGAAAGGAGACTATAAGGAAATAAAAGGATTGCCAACACACCCCAACAAAATAAAACACTTACCGTAGATTGAAGAGGCTTTGTTTTTTCGAGATAGCTTCGACTGTACCGTGATCGAATTAAGTTTTTTTAAAGTGCTAAAAATTACATTTTCTCTATCCCCGTCCCGCGGAAGGTTGGGGGGGAGGGTGTGCATTGTTGTCTCGCAAAGGGCTAAAAGCCCATCACGAACACTGGGACCTGAGGGAGGCTTTCACATCAAAAGGCTGTTTTATAAAGGACACTGAAATATGATAAAATAAAGTGACAAATTCGATTTTCAGCAGCACCTCCTGCCAGAGCAGAAAGAGAAGGCAAATTGTGTCAAAACGTCTCGATACGTACGTGGAGAGGGTTGCCTGTTTTGTGAAGTAATGTGCCAATGCTGTACATGGTCAGGGAAATGTTAGCAACGCCCAGATTTCATTTAGTTCCGGACTAAATGACTGGTCGGTCTGGGTGGCTCAGTTGATTAGACGCTGGCCTACTGATCCAAGGTCGCGGGTTCTTACAAACACTTATTCTACTTCATCTACTTCATGTTACTCGAGATAATCATTTATATAAATGATCTCATTGCTAATTTTCTTGTAGGTGTAAGGGAAATATGAGAATACTGTAGACTTTAATGCTAGTCAAATGTTTTAAAGCTGGTCGCTATATCATGCCTTTGAAATTCCATTCTCTTTGCTTATCCGGGACATTTAAACAGTTCGCGCGGTAGCCGAGTGGTTAGACCATTCGCTTCTCACCAAAGCGGCCCGGGTCCGCAAGAGAGATTCGTGGTGGACACAGCGGGCTGGGGCGTGTTTCCTTGGATTCTCCGGTTTCCCCCGCCATCTCATTCCACAGATGCCCCATCTTATCAACAGTGTCACCGCCTGCGGTGCCGTATATAGTAAAACCGGGCGTTAAACACTACCAAAAAACCATTAAAGCCCAATAAATAAGTGCGTATTTGAAAAAAAAAAAATAAATAAATAAATAAAAAGGGATATCTCGGAAATAGTTCACTCCACCAAAAAAACTGTATTTGACAAATTGTGTGTTTTAACGAGATCTACTGTTTTGTGCAGTAAGATTTCATGTATCTCTTACGGTTTACTGTTGTGCAAAAGTCATCCAGAATGAGGACAAGTTTTGAGGGCATTCACAGAAAATTCAAGATGTACTTTTCATTTTCTATGAAAATATCTCAAACATGTAGTATTTTATTCCAAATCGTTAGAGCCATTTTTGATAAAATATATATAGTTGATTGCAGTAGAACACTTCTGTAAGACTACAAGACAGGAAATACACGAATATTAAAAGTACACTCTCTTTTATAAATATAAATTGATAAGTTGTGGACTCGCATTCGAAAGGTCTAGGGTTCAATGTCAGTGACCTGCCAATCTGACCAAAGGTTTTTCCACGGTTTTTCTTGGTTGCTGGATTGAATTTTATTTCATATCATTTCAATTCGGTCATTTCTGGTCGGAAGTGTCGGCGGAGGAGCGAGTATGGCACCGCTGCAAGGTGAAATTTGAGCTCTGCAGCTGCTGTTTTCGGCATAGGGGGGCGCTGTGGTCGCCTGTTCCTGTAGAGGGGCCTATTTCGAGACCCATGAGGCTGGCAGGCTGGACGAAGAAACTTGGCGCCGAGATGAAATTCCAGCATATGTTAGGTACCCATGTTTCTTGGCACCCCTTGTTCCGGCACGGCTGCTGGACACTCCCATTTCCTCCCTTCCTCCCGGGATGTAACATACAATAGCAGACTATGGCTCAGTGCAGAATCTCCTCCGTTTGCACTCTACTTCTTCCTCTACCTGTCTACTTTATCACTACCCCACCAAAGTTCCTATCATACATTGCCAAATCTTATTCGCACTGAAACACAATTTGTAATCTGTAACTTACCACATTTTTAAACTTCTTTCCCCTTTCTTATTTTCAGAACTGGTCTACTTCGTATTTGCACTTCTGACTCCTGAACTGTTAGTACCGGAACCATGAGCTAATGGATTTCTTGCTGAGTTTACCGCAATACCTAATAACCTTAGCTACTCTGACTTATCAAAAATTGCATTTCGCAACACGGAATCTGCCCAATGTCTTTATTTACTGACAAAATTGTAGTAATTCCGATACCAGATTACTTCTTAAAATGTCAGTTTATATTTTTACTTTCTCTACTGGTAAGTAGGGGAAGTATTGTATTCCACCCAAAAATTCGAAGTCGAGATTTCACCGGAAATACATGTTTTGAGGCCCCCTGAACCAAAAAAAAAAGCATTTTTAGAAAAAGGTCCGTGTGTGTGTCTGTGTGTCAGTCGTCGGTCTGGGTGGCTCAGTTGGTTAGACGCTGGCCTACTGATCCCAAGGTCGCGGGTTCAAATCCGGCCCAGACCGATGGTTTTTAAGTGTGCTTAAAAACGACAGCTCCATGTCAGTAGATTTACTGGCATGTTAAAGAACTCCTGCGGGACAAAATTCCGGCACACCGGCGACGCTGATGTGATCCTGGCAATTGACAGCGTCGTTAAACAACAAAATAATTTTTAAATTTTTATGTGTGTCAGTCTGTCAGTCTGTGCACAACTCAAAAACGAAAAGTCGGTTAAAAACCAAAGTTGGTATTTAAGTTTAATGTCTTTCAAGGATGTGACACGAAGATTTTGAAGAAAATAGCCCCACCCTAAACTACCCTTTACATGGAAGATTTTTCGAAAATTTTGATTTTCTTGAAAATGGCTCTAACGATTTTGATTAAAATGCCATATGTTTGAGATATTTTTATGACAAATGAAATGCTTATCTTGAATTTTCTGGCTATAGCCCCTGTAGTCGTATTTACTCTGGACGACTTTTGCATAATTGGTAAACCGTTAGAGATAGACCAAATCATACTATACAAAAATGTAGATCTTTCTAAAATACACAATTTATGTGTCAATAAATTTTCTTGTAGGGTGAACCATATCGGATATATTCCTTGTTATGTGTGTGAGTTTCGGAAAACTTAGAACTTTCGTGAAATGGATCATCGCTGTTCATTTTTTTATATGTTACGTGTGCAAAGACAACAGAATCTCAAAGCTTTAAAACATTTGACTATCGCACAAAGCCTACTGTATTCCCCTTGCACCTATAAGGAAATTAGCAATAAGATAATTTGTACAAATGTTTATCTTAACTAACACGAAGAAGATATAGGAATAAGAATTTGTAAGAATGGTTAGTACAAGAGTAGAGAAAGTCATGTAAGTGCAACACATCAGATTTTTACCAAATAAAACACAACCTATTTTTTATACTCTTCACAGTTACAATGTCCCGAGGACTACAATATTATCCTATTAACCAATTTATATTTTGATTAATAGTAACAATTGTAATTCTTGTTTATGTCATAAAATGTTGCGAACGCACCTGACATGTAAACCCTATGTGAAGGTTGACAATTTGTTGATTTATGCCACACTGTGGAACTTTTAGATCGGTAAACTGCAGAGAAACGTGGTGACATAATGGTAATTTCTATATTTCAAGAGTTGAGAAGCTAACTAATATTAAATCACCAACATATTAGATAGTTTCGAACTGTCATTGTGTTGTTGAAGAGTTCACATTTGCGTGATATTTGCCTCCCTTATTTTGACAATTGTGGGAGGTTTGCTTTTCACAGCTAATAGGCGATTTGCGTAGGACCTATTATGAAAACAGCTATTGTATTCCGGGGTTTAATTAATCGGAATGCATTTCAGCTGAAACGCTTGCATCTATCCATCTCAATAGGCGATAATTATCTGTAATTCATGTGGTGTCCGCTGTGCGGTGCTGTCATCGTTGATGTCGAGATTTCCCACAACCGATCGATCACTCAGCACCCGCTAATATCCAACATCGCAGTGACTGGAGCAGCAATATTCATTGTATCACAGTTTATTAAACAAGAGAAAATAAATCACTATAAATGTATTTATGTTTCTGTCCATGTATTCATATCAATAGAAAGTATGCCAGCATATTATAGGACAGGAAATCGTCCTTTCCTCAGGCCAGGTCATTTTAAGCACCTCCCTACTTTTTCAGTTCCTCCCAAACATAACAAAACTTTACACATTCAAGCTTATTTGTTATCATTTTTCAACTATCACATTATGCAACTAAATAAAAAACTAAACCCCTAGCGCTATAGCCCATGAAGGGCCAAGGCCTACCGCCCAGCCACTGTGTCCCCCACCTCTGCCCACTACAGGCGTCATGGGTGGGGTGCAGTACTGGAGGTTGGGACGTGGTCAGCGCCCCGAGCACTCCCGTGCGGCCTTCGCGACCTGGGGCCGCTACTTCTCCATCAAGTAGCTCCTCAATTGTTCCCCGGGACCTAACGAGGCTGAGTGCACCCCGTGCCAGACCTCCCAGGGGGGAACAATCCCATGCTGGTACCGGAGATCGAACCCAGTTCCTCCGCGCCAGAGGCAAGCGCACTGTACCATAGTACTAAATACTAAGGGTTTTAAAAGACACAGTTGTTTCCTTTTTACTTTCTCTACTGGTAAGTAGGGGAAGTATTGTATTCCACCCAAACATTCGATGTCGAGATTTCACCGGAAATATATGTTTTGAGCCCCCCTGAATCCAAAAAAAAGCATTTTTAGAAAAAGGTGCGTGTGTGTCTATGTGTCAGTCTGTGTGTCAGTCTGAACGAAACGTCGGTTAAAAACCAAAGTTGATATTTAAGTTTAATGTCTTTCAAGGATGCGACACAAAGATTTTGAAAAAAAAAAAAGCCGCACCCTAAACTACCATTTACATGGACAATTTTTCGAAAGTTGTGATTTTCTTAAAAATGTCTCTAACGATTTTGATTAAAATGCCATATGTTTAAGATATTTTTATGGCAAATGAAATCTATATTTTGAATTTTATGGCTATAGCTTATGTAATCATGTTTACTCTTGATAAATTTTGCGTAGCTCGTAAACCGTAAGAGATTGACCAATCTTGCTATACAAAAAAATGTAGATCTCGTTAAAACACACAAGTTATGTCTATAATGCATTATATATGCATTTCTTTATGGAGTGAACCATTTCGGAGATATTTTTGTTATTTGTGTGAGTTTTGCAGTACTTGAAGTTTTCTCAGTTGGAAGGTCGTTATTCACTTTTTTATCTCTTTGGTCGTGTAATATTGCCATTGCATCGATAAGAAAATCAGCAATAAGGTAATTTCTACAAATCTGTGTCTGGAGTAACATGAAGATAAAGAAATTAGAGTTTATAAGAATAGTTAGTACAAGAGAAGAAAACTTTATGCGAGTGCAACATAAGGGTTTTTACTATCATTATCAACTGCATTATTAACAGTTGAACTTGTTGACCTCAAAGGATTTTATGTTGAAATATAAAAGTTTGTTTCGAAAGGACTTGTTTTCTATGCCTTTTAGCAGACTTATAAATCCACCAGGTAATAGCTGTTTTGCCCGACATTGCACAGAGTGCATTCTGTAAGTGAGGAAGTTGTAAAAGTGGACAGGAGTAGTTTTTGAAAGGCGAGAGCAGTCTACAATTTTCACTTGGGCAAACAGTGCTGGAAAAAAATAAAGAGTAGGGTCAGTTTTTGAAATTGTAGTGTATCCTACAATTTTTGTTTAAGTGAATACACTTGAACGCTGATTAACCAAACAATTTAGTTTTGGGCTATTTTCATTACCGTACGGCTGGAGAAAAAATCTGATGTGTTGCACTCACATGACTTTCTCTACTCTTGTACTAACCATTCTTACAAACTCTTATTCCTATATCTTCTTTCTTGTTAGTTGAGATAAACATTTGTACAAATTATCTTATTGCTTATTTCCTTGTAGGTGCAAGGGGAATGTTAGAATACAGTAGGCTTTGTACGATAGTCACATGTTTGAGACTCTGTTGTCTTTGCACACTTAACATATAAAAAAAATGAACAACGATGATCCATTTCACGAAAGTTCTAAGTTTTCCGAAACTCACACACATAACAAGGAATATCTCCGAAATGGCTCACCCTACAAGAAAATTTATTGAGACATAAATTGTGTATTTTAGCAAGTTTTAAATTTATTGTACAGTATAATTTGGTCTATCTCTAACGGTTTACCAGTTATGCAAAAGTCGTCCAGACTAAATACGACTACAGGGGCTATAGCCAGAAAATTCAAGATATACATATCATTTTTCATCAAAATTTCTCAAACATATGACATTTTAATCAAAATCATTAGAACCATTTTCAAGAAAATCAAAATTTTCGAAAAAGTTTCCATGTAAAGGGTAGTTTAGGGTGGGGCTATTTTCTTCAAAATCTTCGTGTCGCATCCCTGAAAGACATTAAACTTAAATACCAACTTCGTTTTTAACCGACTTTTCGTTTTTGAGTTATGCTGTCCACAGACTGACAGACTGATACACAGACTGACACACAGACACACACACGGACCTTTTTCTAAAAATGCTTTTTTTGGATTCAGGGGGCCTCAAAACATGTATTTCCGGTGAAATCTGGACATCGAATTTTTGGGTGGAATACAATACTTCCCCTACTTACCAGTGGAGAAAGTAAAAAAGGGTGATAAAACAGAAATAAATGCATCTGCTTCTTTTGGAGTGATGTCTGTCCTAGAGCCTGGAAGCCAGTCACCCTCCCTTTTGTATGTAGGTATATTCTGTTCTATAATGCGTAATGATCGCAAAATGACAACAAACATGGTCATTTCCCCGCTACTGATCATGCGCGATGTGAACTGCCAACCTAAATAACAAGCGAAATCCATTGGGTTAGCGATGTTTTCATTTATTGTTTTCTTCCTGGTCGCTTCCCGCTCATGTAAACGTAAATGCTAAGACAGTGTATTGTTGATAGTGCATTATACAAAACAAAATGGCGTGAATCAGAAACCCAAGTTTACATAAATAGTGGACCATAAGCGTCATTAAGGAGCTATGGGTGTTACTGCTGGTTACAAGCCAACTGGCATTTGCCCACTGTGCCAGTTTTTGAGGGGCGAGGGAAGGGAATTTAAGTTGATAAAGGACAACATTTTTAGGGACGGGGAAATTTTTTTAATATACGGTAATGATTTGATTTTGAAAAATATCTGTGGCACAACAAGGATGTAAAGTAGGGTATGCCACCAACTTTCCAGACATTGTAAATGACTTTGCTAAGAAAAATTTACATGCAGAGATTTCTACATGCCATTTTGGGCACTGAACTATTTTCTTAAAATATGTTCAATCCAAGGTCGATTAAAACCACATTCCTGGGCTATTTGCAGTTTTCGGTGTTAAAAGATTATTATATTTTTTCTACATATTTCTAAAAACAATTTGTTTGCTTTATTCTATATTTTAGTTTCATTTTTATATCATCTGTTCTGGTTTGATTTGTACTACAAAACGTAATCTACATTTAAGAGGATAAGTGTTTAAAATAAAAATAAATAACTTAAATGTGTTTGATAAAACAAACTTTGCTTTGCATAACACAAACTAGTTTGTTAAAATGGCAATATTTTTTATTTTTAAGTTTGTACTTTTGTAGTTATGTCATATTAAACAGCAACAACCATGCATTAAATAAGAAAGAAGATGCAGAGTCCCTGCTTTAAAAACCTTAGTATTTAATTGGATCCTGTTCTAGTTTAAAATGATAATACATGAGCTTAAATTGTAAGATGTTATAATGTTTGATAGAAACTGAAAAAAGAGGGCAACGGTGGTTGTAATTGTGCGTCCAGAGCACTAGCTAATTGAAATCGGGGCCTGATTTGTTGATATTTAACTTAAACTTATATATGAAACTAAACCTAACCTAACCTTCCATGAATCAGAAACTTGAGTTTATATAAACAGTGAATAACAAGGACTGTTGAGGAACACACGCTCGCTTTGCTAGCGTGCTTTGGTGTAACCACTGATTGTTAATTAACCTAAGCTTCGCGTGACGTATGACATTTGTCGTTTATCAGTAGTTGGCGGTGTTTCTTATGCCTATATTGGCAGCATTTTGTTTGCGCATTTATTTTAAAACAGTTGGAAGCAAGAGCTGCACTCTGCCGGGATATTGGGAAAGGGTGAGTTCTCGAGCGTAAAAAATACCCTAGTTTTGTTTAAAAGGAGCTGAAAATAAAATATAAGGATAGTTTCTGGAAGTATCGAGACACTATATGATTGAAAATAGGTGTTGGGTAATTTTGTGAATAATTGTATAAGGTTTCGTCCAGATAGATTGAAGAGTACGGAGTTCTACATTAAGAATTGAGAATGTGATGGGGATAGCTTGAGAGTATTAAGGTAACCTATAATTTTCGTTGGATTTTCGTTTTGTTTAGACATGCCAATAAATTGTGTTTAAGGGTCGAAAATAAGAGCTCCTGATATTTTAAGGCTTGTAAGGTAACTTTTCATTTTTACCAGATTATGCACATATGTAACAGTTTCGCCAAAATAATACCTAAACAAAGTTTAGCGAAATCAGATGGAACTTGGTGAAATAAACACGACAGCATGTAACTTCGCCTTCCAATAAGTTTTTAAACCTCATATTTACCCCACTGACTGAAAGTTATTATTATTATTATTTTTTTTTTTTAATATTCGCAATAAAGAATAAAAAATATCCTTTGGTATTCATATTCAACGAAATGGTTTTGAAACTCTGTGACATGTCTAAATATAAAATCCTTCCTAACCTACCTCCCTTACACAGTTTTAAAAATTACGGAAATATTTTGTCTGTCCGTCAGTAACAATAGTGCTTTTCAATGGTGAAAGAATTATCACAATAGGTTTATTAATTTCCAACATTTCCTCCACACACATTCACACATTTTCGCACGCACGCACCCACCCACCCCATCCCCAATCCCATCCACACACACACGCACGCACACGCATACTTTTTTTTTTTTCTGTACGAATATGCTTTAACACTCAGCGGCTGATTTGTATGTAAGTAAAACGAATCGGTGATTTAAGAAAGTGTTCTATTAGTTCGGTTATTAATTTCAATGCACAAGCCTATAATAACATTTTCTGTTTTTTCTTTAAGTTTAATGCTTTAACGGAGTGATTAACACCACGCGATGAATGTATTACTGAAATAGTCCAAATGGCTCGGGGTCCCAAAACGTTTAAGTTACCTAATATCACAATGAAGCTTTGTCAACTTCCCAGGCATGTAAACAGTGTCGCTACAGAAGAGGAAAAAACAAAAGAAAGGGGAAAAAACACGATCGCCTCTATATTCTCCTCAACAAATGAACGCGACGGTTGAATGGCAAAACATGGCAGAGAGCCATGATGTGTGTTGACGAAATTTGTGTTTTACAATCGAAAAGCAGTTTTGAATTGTTACTTTTATTCTAACAATCGCTTTTAAACTATTCATGTGACCATTTTAACCACGTATAGGTATTGTTTGACATTGTGTGTTTTCAATCAAGACCAAGAACTTGAACACGTGAAGTGGTGTAAGTGAAAATTGGCTTAAAATGTGTTGCTGCCGGTGTTAAAACGATTACCTTGGAACTTCAAGCACGCAATACTATGAGGCTGCGCGAAGAAAATTGCTGTGTTCTGTTTTCAACATCTGCAACTCAAATACTAGTTATTAGGGGATAGCAGCAAAGCTGGTGGTGAGTTATCTTCAAGTGACATGAAAGTTTTAAGCGAAACGTGCAGTCTTGCTTTGTTATGAATATTATACTTTGTTCTCAGTATAAATGTCGGCAGGGACTCAGATTGATCACCATTGCTCAGTAAGAAACGTTAGCAGATGTAAGTTTCCTTAAATTAATTTATTTAGCAAATGTGTTCGAGGTAAGCAATCGTCAGTGTCTACAGTAAACAGAAGAAATGGGCCAAGTAGTACAGAATGTCGTCGAAAGCTTCAAAAATAGTAATAATAGCTAATAGCTGAAAAAATTTCTTTCGCTTAGACATTTTTCTGTAGTTAGAACCTGCGTGCGGATTTATGATATTTATCAACAAATTTCTGCTACATAATAGGTGAAAAATTATGAGTAGGTAATTAAAAAGGTGGGAATTATTATTCACTTTGCTACAGCAAACTACCTTAACATTTCCTGGAGCCTATTTCACATAAATATGAATATTTCCTTTCTTTCCCTGATTATCCTCCCCTTATGTAGGACCTAAACCCCCTAGGACTTATAAGTCAGTGCTTAAACAAAATGTTTAACAGAACATGATTTCTGAGTAACATATGGCTACAAAATATAAATAAAGGTGTATCTGGAAGATTTGTATTTTATTTATAGAAATTGTACTGTGAAACTTTCATTTTAATTTGTAGTTATGGTAAATAATTTTGTAAATACGGCAGCGCCGTGGCTGAGCGGTAGACCGTTTGCCTACCACCTTTCGATCCCAGGAACCCTCATGTGATATTCATGGTGGACGAAGTGGCGTCTGGGCGGGTTTTCTCCAAGTCCTCCGGTTTTCTCCGCCACTCATTCCATCAATTGCTCCATAATCAGCTCTGCATTCATCGATTTTGTCTGCATTTCATATCATCCTCTTCCTCACTCTCATACCTGGTGCTTGGCTGACCACCCGCTTCCAGGTCTTCACTCTGTCCGTTCCATAGGTTCCTGTGCTCTCCGACAGACGTCTGACTCTAGGCACTGGCTTGTAAATCCTAGGGTGTAAGTACTACATAAGAGGAGGGTAGTCAGGGAAAGGAAAAACTGGAAAAGAAGAATTTTATAAATGTACCATTTCTAATTTAGTGAAATTAAGCCCTTGCATCTCTTAGAACATTTGGAAAGGTTGCTTTATTAGCCTTTGGTCTGAAATTAAGTTATTGTTAATGTATTTAAAGTGTTTAAAAGTGAAACTGTAAGGAGTACGGATATATCCTTTGACAAGAGAGACGGTGAATGCCTATGTGGTCGAGCGGTCAGTGTTGTGACTTTGTCACTCGGAAGTTTAATGCGGTGTTTTCATACCTTGGAACTATTTTTGGGTTTATTTTTATACAGCTGAAGTTTATTTACGGTTGATAGTGTATGTGTGTATGCTCTGTATTGATTCAGATGAGGTTACACTGTAAAATGTGCCCACCTCGGTAGCGTGATGGTTAGCGTGTCTGCCTCACGTTCAAGAGGTCGCGAGTTCGAATCTCGCTTAGGGTAAGTTATCCGGGTAAGGTTCTTTTCCGAGGTTTTCCCTTATACTGAGAAGACGAATGTCGTGTAACTTAAAGCTCCATGGACCTCGGGCTCATTTGGGCATCATTTCACCCTTTTCATTTATTCACTGTCCAATATGACATTACATTTGAGGACGTTAATTAAAAAAAAACCTGTAAAATGTAGGCGTCCCATTGTTCCGGCAGCACTGCTGATATTTATCTCCAGCTGATAAGTATGTTCTTGGATTGAAATCCTATGCATAGCTTACTGAGAAAAACAACACAGCATGCCTCAGTTTTAGTTTCCATTACTACCATAAACTCTCACTTAATTACAAACTATGTAGCAAACTCTGTATAAACAATCCTTTAGAGGCTTTCTGCACTGAAATCTAACATTTTTTAAAACACCATGTGTAATATACATATATTCCAGAACCACACCAATTAATAATTTCCCGATACAATACTCATGGATTAGTTACTTACGTGACAGAAGTAAACTTGTCTCGGCCATTCACTTATTTTACTCACTCTGCAGCGGATTTACATTTTACATAGACGTGCTTTCTTTCTAGAGCGTATTGTAGACATTTCAACTCATTTAGGGGTCGGCAAAACTGTATCGGCTGATGATATACTGTAATACCACCGTCAGGGGCAAAGCAGTACGAAGCCCCCCCCCCCCTCCTTCAAGCAACATGCGTTCAAACCTAAACAAGTTGTGGTGTACACCTCATCGATACGACATGGTTTTTTCGAAACAACGAAAACGCAAGGCAACCATTTGTGTTTAAAACAAAAACGTTACGAACGTTGTCACAAAAATGTTCAAAACAGAGGCACCATATGCTAACCTCAAATTGTCAGCCTTTTTCCATGATATCGCCAGAAACAACTGAATAGTGAGAGCACTTGAGAAAAATTACAAAAGTATTAAACGTTTCAAAGCAATATTAAAGTATACCTCGGAAATGGATGCTATGAACATTTTTTTTGTAAATAAACAGCATTTTCTAAAGAGATCAACATATTTTGTCTAGTGTGTTTTTGCCTATCTTTTAATGTTTACCATTTCTACAAAATTCACTCTGAATGAAAAGGAGTTCAGAGGCTATGGCCAGTAAATTCAAGTTTATATATGACTATATATATATTGTCATGTGAATATCTTACATTTATGGTATTCGCAATAAAATCGTTAGACGAATTTTTAAGAAAATTAAAAATGTGGAAACATTTTGTGCAAACTGTAGTTTGGGATGGGGATTTTCTTTGTTGTGTCATGTCTTTTAAGGATACTGAACTTAAATACCAAGTTTGATTTTATCCTGTTGTGACAAATTATATGTCTAGTTACTTTTTGTTTCACTTTATTTCCTCTAAAACTAAATCACAATTCACAATTCGTGACCTTGCAACTCACAGATGTTTTGTTGTGTCGTAACGTTTACACTCGCATCGTTCAACTGTTCACTATGTAAAAACTCTGATTGACTCACTGAATGACCACCTCTGGTGATAAAATCACTAAAAACTGACTTCTCTGTCCGTGCCGACTCCCTCATATAGCCGAGAATTAGGTACCGGCGATTTTTATGGAAATCGATGTTTCGAAAAGCTTCTCGTAACCAAGCCCTGCATTCGAAGCTTCTCGAGCTCTCTGGAAAAATGTTTGTTCTTAGCCGCTATTGGTGCATATTACCTAGCAACGTACTGGTGCGAGGTAGCTGAACCTCCTTTGATGTGCGACCGCCACCACAATATTTTCAGTTATACTGTTTACGGACTACACTCACTCACTCACTCACTCACTCACTCACTCACTCACTCACTCACTCACTCACTCACTCACTCACTCACTCACTCGTCACTCACTCACTCATTCGTCACTCACTCACTCATTTTATAAGAATGATTTTATATTCACATACTCTTCTTTATTTACTTTATGTAACTTCTACAAATCACTTCTACAAACACTTACTTTTCTACCTATGCCATGTTAATCGAAGTAAACCTTCATATAAATAACTGGATATACAAATTATGTTTACCAAAGCTTATTTTTCTGTCTACTTCATTTTAGTTGAGATAATCGTTTGCAGAAATAGCTACATTACACATTTCATTATAGATACAATGGGAACAGCGATAATCGAATGTTTAACAGCTGAACGCTAAATGCTTGCCTTAAAATTTCATACGCTTTGCATACAATCTCGAGAAAGAACTGAATATCGACAGGACTTAAGGTTTTTTATGCTAAAAACCTGGCAAAAATGTAGAGAAATGTGTAGTGTTTAGCATAACTCTACCTTTAGAATTTCTGTGTTCACAGTCTATCTCCGAAGATTATGAAACTGGGCTTGAGCCCTTTTCGCAATAATCGGTTCGTTTATTTTACTGTTTGAAACAGTTGTAGCGCGCTATATTTTGTATATTTTACCCCACCCCCTGCCTTTAATGTTCGCGAGAAATGCGGAGCTGTTGTCAGGCAAACTGTGTCCATCCCTTGTAGAGAATAATCAGCTAAAAGCTTTGTCATTATGTAACATTAACTCCCCAACAACCCCACTATTATTTACAATGCAGCACTGCTAAGAATTTGTTTTAATTATACCTCGCTTCTTCATCCCCTCCATTCTGTTTGAAACCCTTTCGCCCCTTAGACAACTCTCCCATAGCCAGAATTTCGTGTGTTTTCAGAGCTCCAGAAATGCTAAACATTACAGTTTTTAAAAAAGAATTAAATGCTTGTTACAGGAATTCTGCGCAAATGGATATAATAGAACTAGTCTATTTTTGTCTTACGAGATTAAGTTTCACCTTTAAACATTGCAGAGTAATAATGTCAAGTAATTTCATTCGCCTCACTCAATTGTGTGTTTGACATTGGCTTAATAAAACGTATTTTTACTTTCTCTACTACATACAGCAAATAGGATAATTATTGCATTCCATCCAGAAATTTGATATCTTACTAAAAACATGCAGATTTCGTTAAAACACGCAATCTATATCAAATACACTTTTTGTAGAATTAACCATTTTGGAGATATTCCTTGTTATTTGCCTGAATTTTGCAATAGTTATGCTTTTCTCAGATGTGAAGTCATTTATTATTTTATCTCTTGGCCGTGCAAAGAGAACGAATTTCAAAGCTATCACATAGCGACCAGCTAAAGCATTTGACTTTCACTTAAAGTCTACTGTATTCCCATATTTCCCTTGCACTTACAAGAAAATGAGAAAGTGTTTGTAATCATAGTTTGTACAAGAGTAGAGAAAGTCATGTAAGTACAAAATATTGGATTTTTCACTGAAGTTTGTATATCTAATAGTGGTGGCAACGAATGTGTGCGATACTTTTGGTACCTTCTCCAATATATCCGTAGTTGATAAATCTGCTGCCAGCTGCTACAGTGCTGTATGACTGATTTTTCTCAGGGTATGCGTAGTGTAAGTGAGAATGGACAGTTAGGTATCTCAGTTGGTTGAAAATAAAGCTAGAGCCAACAAAAGCAAAAACTAGATGAAAAACCTAGATGACCACGAAGACAGAACAGGCATGTTTTAGGTGAAACAATGGAGGCTTATGTTTATTCTCAATTTCCTACAACATTGATTATTTATATTTCAGGTGAACATTTGTCCAAAATTATTAAAGATACGAATACGAAAATTTCTGCATATTTGCTAATGTAACTTAAAACTGTGAATTACCTTTTTAATAAATGTGATTTATAATATGTCAAATCTTTTAAAGCTTTGAGATTCCGTTCTCTTTCCTTTGCTAATATATAAAAAATTAATAACGATGTTATATTTGACGAAAGTTTAAGCTTTCCAAAACTCTCACAAATAACAAGGAATATTTCCGAAATAGTTCATACTACAAAACAAATTATTTGGACATAGATTGTGTTTTAGCAAGATCTACATTTTTGTATAGTAAGAAATGGTCTATCTCTTATGGTTTACCACTTATGCAAAAGTGATCCAGAGTAAACAGGACTATATGGGCTACAGCTAGAAAATAAAAATATACATTTCATTTGTCATAAAAGTATCTTAAACATAGCATTTAATCAAAATTTTCGAGAAAATGAAAATTTTTGAAAAACTTTCCGTGTAAAGGAAGTTTATTGGGAGGAATTTTCTTCCAGCTCGTTGTGTCGTATCCTTAAAAGATGTTAAACTTAAATACCAACTTTGGTTTTTAACTGACTTTTCGTTTATGAGTTATGCTGCCCACAGACTGAGAGACACACACCACAGATACATACATAGATGAACCATTGTCTAAAATGATTTTTTTTTTTTGGTTTCAGGGGGCCTCAAAACATACATTTCCGATGAAATCTCGACATCGAATTTTCGGGTGGAGTACAATACTTCCTCTACTTACTATACGTAGTAGAGAAAGTAAGAATGGATTTATTCTATTATGTGTAAAGATTTGTAGAAAAGCTGTGAAAATAAAAGGTGGAATGTAATATATTACCTAGATATATATAGGATGGAAGGTTCTGCTTCGTCTATACGTTAACCTGTGGTTCTACATGATGAATGTGAGTGTAATAAATATGTCTAATATAATTATTGTCAATGTATAACCGTTTCGCAGAAGAAAAAAAGACCACTTGTGTCAAATATTTGGAGCCGCCAAGCTTCAGTGAAATAATAAACCAATTATATCCGTTCGTCAAGAAGTTCGATGGCTCCAAATATTTGATACAAATTATTTTTTTCGGCGAAATAATTCTTTATTGACTATAATTGCATTGGACTAACTTATTACACTCATCATGTAGATTGCCTGGTTAACGTATGGCCGAAGGAGTACCTTCCACCCTGTATAAAGAGTGTCCCAAATTGATGTACATATACCGATGGGTACAGACTCAGAAACGGTATTTCTCAGCAGCATGAGACAGAAATACAATTTTTGTTGTATTCTATTCTTTGAACTTCCTGAAGCCTGTGGATATTCAAATAAAGTTGTAATCATTATCGTTGGTGAGAAATAGTGCTTCAAAGTGGGTATGCGTCATTGAATTCTCTGTATTTTAAATGCTAACATTTTGATTTTCCTTAGGCATTCCCCATGACTACAACTGAAGGGCGTTGATGTCAGTAAAATAGAGAAACAATGTATAACTAGCTCGAGGGGAATTAAACAAGGCACACGTTAAAAAGATTTGTGCTCGAGGTACGTGGATAGGTTCATTAGAGCAGCAAAAGTAGTTTTCAGTTGGTTGGCCGTCAAGTTCCCCTGAAAACACCTTCAAGAGTTTACAAAGGCTGTGCGCGTGGAAACTCAGCGTGATCTCTCGGCAGTTGGCTATTGCAGATCACTGCTTCTTCTAGATGTAGCAATATCACCAGGGGTACACAAATTCACTCCGCTACCACGGAAAATGACTTTGTCTCTGGTACCTTTTCTTGCTTTACACCCAAACAAGGGATATATACCTAGGAATGGGGCATCACTCTGACTGGAAACATGAGAACTTTTAACAAAACATATAGTATTTGGTGAATTTCATATCTAAGTCAGATATCCATTTTTGGGTGGGATGCTATACTCCTGTTTAGGCATGCTATAAAGTTTCAGGGGAAGACAACTTCGGGCCGTGTGACGTATTTAAACGAAGAGCCAGCTTGTACGTTCGTGTGACGTCAGGCGAGAGCGGTGGATTGCTATGCTGCCTAGATCAGCGGCGCTACTTGCACAGAACTGAATGAATATGAAAAATGTTATTTGGGTATGTTTACAATTTGCCCGGGCTGTTTAGGGAGAACCCTCTTCAGCCTAGTCTGAGGTCTTTTATTTGTTGTGTGAGGGATCTTAGCGGCGTTAGTGCGAATTTTGTTTTTAATTTATGTTTTTGTTGACGTTGTGTAGTGTTGTGTGTAGTAGTTTTGTGTTTGTGTTCAGTTCCCTGTGTTTCACACCAGTTTGAGACCAGGCTTCAAGATGTAGAAACATTGTCAACTACGTTTCAGATCTTTGGGACCCCGTATTCATTGGATGTTAACAGGTAGCAGGTAGCAAATTGAATTGATAAATTTACAATGCGATGATTTCCTGAAGGACAAATATAAACACAAGGAACACTTGTCTGATTTTTATAAGAATGTTCCTCAAACCAGATTTCTGAGGTTGTATGCCCTTGTTGCACGGATATTATGTAAGCTTGGTTCTACGTATGTGTGCGAACAATTCTTTTCTGTTATGAACCTTTCTAAGTCAAAATCCCGAAGCATATTGTCAGATCACAATCTAACATGCAGTCTTCGGTTACAAATGTGCCGTAGTACATTACGCCCTAACATCGACAAACTAGTTAAAGAAAAGCGAAACGGTAAATGTCGGAAAATGTCCACCTAATTGTTCTGTATAGCTCTCCTCTAGCTCAGGAAAAATAGTTATAATTTGTTCTATTTGCGTTATAACATGACTATTCACATGAACTAGAATTTTTATATATATGAAATGTAATTATTTATTGTAATTGAAACAGTCAGCATTAAAATTACGCATGCCATTTCCTCTTCCCCGCTGTGACGTCACACGTTCAATTGGCCTTCGGTGGGAGCATGTGAGCTGAGTGAGCTGACATCACAGCAGCGATACCTGTCTTCCCCTGCTGTAAAGAAAAGAAAATTTTCTTTTAATGTATTCAGGGGATCTCAAAACTGCAGTTCCAGTGAAATATCTACTTCAAATGCTTGGGTGGAAAGTAATATTTCTCTTTTTATTTTTCTCTTATAGTTTCCCCGCTTATTTTTATTTTCTCTACCACCTGCTTATAGTAGGCAGAGAAATATTACTTTCCGACCAAACATTTGATGTAGATATTTCACTGGAACTGCAGTTTTGAGATCCCCTGAATACATTAAAAGAACATTTCCCTACAAGTTCAGTACCTTTCAAAGATTGTCAAGAAAATCCTCATATCCCTAAATACCCTTTACAAGGAACATTTTCTAAATTTATTATCTTGTAAAAAATGACTATCGATTTTGATTAAAATACTATATATTAAACATATTTTTCACGAGAAATAAAATGTACATATTTAACTTCATGGGAATAGCCTTTAAAATCCACTTCATTCAAAAAGAATTTTCTATAATCTTGTACAGATAGTAAACATTAAGCCATAAACGATAACGTTCTATACGAAAAATGCAGATCTGAAAACACAATCTATTTAAAACAACTTTTTGTAACATACACTATTTTCGAGATATTCGTTATTAATTCTATTTGTTCAATATCTTTGCCATACTTACAGTCGTGTCGATTTTCAGTTGTTTCTCATGATTGCAAGGAGAGACCATGGAGTTTAAAAGGCAACCTATTGGTAAAGGTCATGAGGTGAGACATGAACAAATTTTGCGCATAGGGGAAATCACTTTCCTTCCCTCCCTCTCTGCAAGGACTGAGAGGAGGCTATAGACTTGCCGCGAATGAATAAACACTACCACAACAGCGTACAGTTGAAACAATTGCTGTTCACATGGAAGTAATTGCTGGCACATAGCCATAGTTATATAAAAATCGATTTGTTTGTTATGAAGCTAATTTTTATACATATATAATGTCATTAGCAATATGCAGTAAAGCTATGCTAGTGAACTTCACTCCTTCGTGAACAGAAACGTTATGACTTCTGCGCATACATGATTGCGCAACTTCACCTACCATCAGCCTTTCAGGTGAAGAGTTGCCACTGCGCAGCTAAGGGAATTGCTCTTGTCTGGACTCACGAGCTATAATAGCATCCAGCAGGTCTTAAACATTTGACTATCGTTATTCTCTAAACATCTATATCAAAATCTGAAATGCAGCTGCAAGGGTTTAGTTCAATTAAAATTAAATACATAGAAAAATAAACTTTCGGAAGAATAATTTTAATACCCATTAATATACGATAGACAGTAGAGAAAGTCATGTGAATCTAACACAGTATATTTTTAAACAATTATTTTAAAAACGTGGGGCAAGGGTTCCAAGGTTCCCCTCCTTAAGGTTCTTGACGTATTTGGTGTAGGTTTCTTACAGGCACACTGACACAATAGGAACCATTTCCTATTTATTTTTAATTTAACGAATTTCAAAATCTGGAATTCCGATGAAACTGTGTTTGGGAAGCGGTAGTGGAAGTAAAATTAGTTAAACATAAAAGTTTCCAATGAAAGTTAAAAATATTAATTTAAAATAAAGTACATAAATAACGTAAATGAATCACTCAAGAGAAACTAGTCCCCGAAATACGCGAGAACTGCCTCAAAACAGATACACATGCAAGATTTGAGATTAGTGGCAAAATTGCAAATTATATGTCTAATCTTATTAATTTTTATCCAGAATTATTCAGATTGTTTATATAATTGCTTTTTAACTATTTTAATTCTATTGAAACAGCAGCACCAAAATTGTAGGCGTTTCAAAATTCAGTGTTGAAAGAAGAAGAAATGTGGGCAACCCTGATTCACCATTTGCTTTACTAGAGAATTCAAGTGGGACGGAAACAATTAAATGTTTGTGCTTGACTTGGTTTGTTTTACCATTCAGTACAGTGAGACATTACTTCCAGACCAAGGATCAGCTCTAGGGTGGCTGTGAGATATTTGTCGCTGGGTGTTGACCTCCCCGAGAGGAATCAAAATGGCAGGTGCTGCCATCTCCACGGCGTGCACACCACCCGCCGAGACTGCTCTCGAGCGAGGCGAGGCGAGGCGTTCCTTCCTTCTCACACCAAACACGCTTTAACAATAAACCTACTGAAATACACACGTCAAGAGCAACTTTTTATCTTGCAAGTTTTATGCAGATGTTTTCAAACTCTGTTACAACTGCTCTACCATAATAAAATTATAAGCACCTAAATATTAAAGATCATACAATTATATTTAATAGTTTGTTTAGAAAAAATCTGATGTGTTGCACTCACATGACTTTCTCTACTCTTTTACTAACCATTCTTACAAACTCTATTCCTATATCTTCTTCGTGTTAGTTGAGATAAACATTTGCAGAAATTATCTTATTACTTATTTCCTTATATGAGGGGAATATGGGAATACAGTAGGCTTTAAGCGACAGTAAAATCTTTTAAGATTTTTAATTCCGTTCTCCTTGCACGGTTAACATATAAAAAACTCAATAACGACGTTCCATTTGCCAGAAGCTCAAGTTTTCCAAAACTCACTAAATAAAAAGGAATATCTCCGAAATGGTTCACTCTACAAAAAAATTATTTGCACATAAATTGTGTTTTAGCAAGATCTACATTTTTGTTCAGTAAAATTTGGTATATCTCCTACGGTTTACCAACTATGCAATAGTCATGCAGAGTAAACACAATTACCTAGGCTATAGTCAGAAAATTCAAAATATACAGGGTGGAAGTGAAATGATCCGTCAGACTTTAACAGCGAATTTCTCATGTTGTGAATAACAAAAAAAGTCAACAACAAAGTGTTGAAAAGTTTATAGTTTTCTAGAAATAATATTTTTATAAAAAAATTTATCATCACTCGGCTGAATTATTATTCATTGAAGGTTCTTGATTAATGGCTATATTCAAAGAAAATGTGTAAATTAAGTTTAAAAAAAACCCACAATTTTAAATTTTTTTAAAATTTAATTTGCACAACAACCATTGAATTTATTGAAATACGCCAAAGGAAGAAATTCTCCTTTACTCAATTTTCTATTAATATAGCCATAAATCAAGAATCTTCAGTCAATAATAACTCAACCAGGTGATAAATTTTTTTGATAAAAATATTTTTTCTGGAAAACTTTAAACTTTTCACCATTTGGGTATTAGACATTTTTGTTATTCTGGCGGATCATTTCACTTCCAGCTGTATACATTTCGTAGTCATAAAAATATCTCAAACATAGCATTTTAATAAAAATCATTAGTCATTTTCTAGAAAATTAAAATTTTCGAAACATTGTCCAAATAAAGAGTGGATACATAAGAGTGGATTTTTTTTTCTAAAAATCTTTTTTTTTTTTTATTTTTTTTTTATTCAGAGGGCCTCAAAACATATACCTATTTCCGGTGAAATCTCGGCATGAAGTTTTGGGTGCGATGCAATACTTCCTCTACTTACTATACGTAGTAGAGAAAGTAAAAAGGTTAATGGGTTACATTTACATGACTTTCGCTACACTTACGATTAATCAAGGTGCACCTTTGGAAAATTAACTACTCTGTACAAGAGAAGAAACCGAATTGATAGTCACATGTTTAAAAGTGAGTCACTATACGCTGAAATTACATACTCTTTCCATGAGATCATCTAAAACAAAAAAATAATATCACTTTAAAAGAAACTATATCTTTACAGATTTTGTTATGCGGTTAGAAATCCGCACCGCCGTACGCACGTAACGAAGCTGGTCCCGTCAAGGATTAAACCCGTGGCACTACAGTCCATATCGGGCCAGGGCCTGCCAACCCGACTGCCGACCTCACGCCCGCAACCGATACGGGTAGGAGATGTGGTCAGCATCTCGACACTCCCAGTCGGAAAGTTGGCTTTCATGACCAGGGCCGCTTACCTATCGCAAGCTCCTCAATTTCCTCACGACGCTGAGTGAGCACCGGTCCTATACCCGGGACTTAAAGTCCGCACCCCCAGGGGTGGGGGATCGAACCCGGGCCGCGAACAAAGGCATGACGCCCTAGCCCATTACGCCACGGTGCAGAAGCCCGCCAAGGATTGCTCACCCGATATTTTAGATATTGAAATAGCAAATAAAAGTTGGTACCTCTTGAATTTTCTGCGAAAAGCCTTTGAAGCTATCTTCATTCGAAATGAATTTCGTGTAATATAAATTTACAATAACCGATAAACCATAAGATAAAAGCCAATTGATCAAAAACTGAAAGGAACTTAAACAGAACATTTTTTCCGATAACGTTTTTGAGACATGGCCTATTGTATAGATATGCTATTATTGTTTTGTATTCCTCAATGCTTAGTCATTTTTACTTTCTCTATTATGTATAGGTAGTAAGTAGAGGAAGTATTGTATTCCACCCAAAAATTCCATGTCGAGATTTCACCGGAAATATATGTTTTGAGGCCCCCTGAATCTAAAAAAGCATTTTTAGAAAAAAAGGTCCCTGTGTGTATCTGTGTGTGAACAGTGTAACTCAAAAACGAAAACTCGGCTAAAAGCCAAATTTGGCTTTTTACTACCAATTACTAGTCCTGTTTACCCCGGATCACTTTTGCATAACTGGTAAATCGTCAGAGCTAGACCAAATCTTGCTGCACAAAAAATATTCATCTCATTAAAGCATACTTCCTCCACCCTAAACTGCCCTTAAGTTGAAAACATTTCAAAAATTTTGATTTTCTCGAAAATGGATGTAACGATTTTGATTAAAATGCCATATGTTTAAGATAGTTTTATGACAAATGAAATGTATATTTTGAGTTTTCTGGCTATGGCCTATGTAGTCCTGTTTACTCTTGATGACTTTTCCATAACTGGTAAATCGTAAGAGATAGACCAAATATTACTGTACAAAAAATGTAGATCAATATATATTTGTAGAGTGAATCATTTCGGAGATATTCCTTGTTATTTGTGTGAGTTTTGGAATACTTAAAACTTTCGTCGAATGGAAGATCGTTATTCATTTTTTATATCTTAGTCGTGCAAAGAGAACGGAATCTCTATCGCTCAAAGCCTACTGTATTCCCATATTCCCCTTGCACCTACAAGGAAATCGGCAATAAGGTAATTTTTGCAAATGTTTGTCTCGACTAACATGAAGAAGATAGAGGAATAAGAGTTTGTAAGAATGGTTAGTACAAGAGTAGAGAAAGTCATGTGAGTTTTTACTTACCTACTCTAACACCCACTACCCAGTATACAGAGGAAGTACCGATTCCACACAAACACTCGACGCCAAGATTTCACTGAGAAAAATCAGAAAAGGGTTGCGTGTGTCGTAAACAGTATAGCTGAAAAATATTGGTAAATACCAAAGTTAATACTTGCGTTAAACATCTTCCCAAGAGGCAACACCAAGTTGTTCAACAAACTCCCCGATACCCTTTACATGGAACATTTTTCGCTATTTTTATTCTCTAAAAAGTTGTGCTAGCGATTTTGGTTAAAATACCACATAACCAATATATTTATATGAAAAATAAAATGTAGGTATACATTTAATTTTCTGCAAATAATCTTTGAAGTCCAATCGATTCGGAAGAAATTGGCAAGCTTTAAGAGATGGTAAAAAGTGCACAAAGACAAACAATTTATCCAAAATAAATTGTTGTAGAATCAGCCATATCCGAGATGTCTGTTACTTTTGAGTTTAGTTTGTCATTTTAAAGTGGTGAGTCTATTCAGTTATTCATACGATATCAGGAAACAGTAGGTATATAGCGACCAGCTTTTAGACCTTTAAATTTTGGTTTAGGTCCCTTTGTATTTCTGGTTTCCATAATGAAATGTGTAAGCGTTTATCTCGAGTAACAGCAATCACAAAAAAACGAGCTTTTTAAAGAATACTTTGATAAAAATGTGAAAAATAAATGGGATAGTCATATGTAGATAATACCTTGTGATTTCATACACCGATGACATCTCACCTGTTGGTATCCACACATGAGCACTGCGCCGCAAAGAACGCTAATCTTTATCTAAGGACGTGTAATTTACTTTGCACAAATCGCCTTAGCGGTTTGTTATTTAATACAGTCTTCTTATTTAAAAATGATAACGCCGCGAAGATTAGCTCGGTGTAATATCGCCCTTCTGTTGCGAGGTTTCCATGGATTACGGCTCGAGTTTTGATTGTATCTTTACAAGGGGACGGAAGTCTTTCTAATGCTCTTCCCAGAGGGAGTCGGATCATAAGCCGGCAGTCTCAAAGCCATGCGTTCTCTGCAAGTAGTTCTCTCCACTCCCTGCCGATTACACTGGTCGACAAAATTCAACTTTGTACAATTTTCGAGCGCCAAAATGGATTATCCTTATGTATTTCGAGCTGCTGAACGCGAATCTGGATTTGTTTTTTCCACAGAACCCATAGTTTTTGTGTAAATGGTAATAGTCACTGTTTAATTCTATTCGTTTCTATGATGCTTAAACAGCATGATTTGGTGTGTAAATGCGAGTATATCAACACAAAGGCCATGAAATGCTCATCAAATACGACATTCATACATACCTAAATTACTTTTGGACATCTGCTGCGTCTAAGTGTGCCACTATTATCCTGGAGTAGTGTCCAACAGTAGTCAACCATCATACTTGTTGAACTTTGCCCTTCGTAGCGTTGCTCCAATGTAGATAAGGTCTGATGAAATAGGTATTTCCCCATGTTCATCTGAGACTTGTTTAAGAGCACCAGCAGGAAATGAATTCAAGTGTGAGTGAAGAATGTGCATTTTAACATGTTACAACCCAGATTACGGTAAGACTGTAGTAGTTCGTCGACTAACATATCACTATAGTCTGCTCTCTTGTTTCCAAACAAATCAGAACACAATTCTCTGAAAGAATTTCAGTATTCCAGTCCAGGAGGGCTCGAAGCTTTGTCCATTGCAACAACGAACGGCTGCATAAGTCCACATTTTGCCTGAAGTGGTGGTAACAAAATGTCTTTCAATTTCATTAGTGGAACCTTTACTATGTTCTTGGAACCAGGTTTCATTTGTGTACGGCCAGTAGGCCAAATCCTTCTGTTGCACTGGCTCTACTGACCACGGTTATCCCATTCACAAAGAAAACAGCAATGCTTTATATCCCAGATTGTAATCCCGCAAATATCCCAAAATACCTACTCTGAAGTCAGTACAGATTTGCCACTTGCGGATGGTATATTGAATTTGATTCAACAAAAGTTGTATGCTGCTGCGTGTTTCCTTTATTTTAGTGGGATAAGCTATGGGAAACATTGCTATTATGACAGAGTACCACTTTGAGTCAAGTTTTGGAGCTATCAACGAAGTCACCATTCTGCTAGTAAATACCTCATTCCCATAGCATTAAATAGACCATTCACGTCATTGCATAACAGAGTGAGTCTTCCATGACAAAGAATGTTGCGAAGGCAGCCTGAGATGCCAAAAGAAGAAACCACAGCATCTTTGTCTAGTAAATTCCACTGTTTCAGACGCAAATCCAAAAGTTCAGCTTGTGCCTTAGAAACATTCAGGTCATTCAAATCATTTTGTGTCAGAAGATGTGGCGTCATTTCTTCGTAATCGAAATCAGAGCTTTCATTTTATATCTGTAGTAGCTTCGACCTGGGTTTCATCTTCGAATGACCATGTGTCTGGAGGAACGGGGACAGTTAAGGGTCGAATAGCTGACTTGATGTAGGGATACATGATCTTCTTTCTATCCTTGCGCTTCTTCCCTGCTATTTTAAGAATGCAAAACAGCAGTCATCTATGCTTCTCTCCATATTAAAGGAATAACAAAAGGTATTGCAATTTTACCTTTTTTCTTCATCCAACCATTAAAACGAAACGAACAGTTCACACAGACAATATATGATGCCCATTTTCGGTCCTGATTACTACTAGGCAAAGCCATGAGGTGTATCACAAAGAATGTGAAACTGTCCAGCTTTCACGCGAGCTTATCGCACAAACAGTGCTATACAGTGTATTTACACTCTGTTCAGATGCAATAATATCTTCAGGATAGCAGCATCTCATATAGCGACAAGAGCAAGAGATGTATTTGTGTTTTATCTCTAACTATACGCAAAGTTACTATTATTTCGCCGTTCTAATAAACAAGAAAAGAAGCGATCGTAGCGATCGACAACCAAGGTCAATATGTCTCGTCGCTTTGCCAAGTAGTACCTAACTTGCACCTTAAATAAAGATCATACAGTTCCTTCACTACGGGTGTCTGCATTATTTAATAGTGTACTCCCCATAGATGTAGCAAAAGTTCATAGGATGATTCATAAGAAATCTACCTAATTGCTTTTTATAACCATTCTTTTAAAATGAAGTATCTTTAAAACTGCGGGTCCTGCCAAAAAATAAAATAAGAATAAATAAATAAAAAATTAAATTAAAAAATAAATAAATAAAACCACACATTCGTGCTTGGGCGATCAAAATACACAAGAAACACCCATTTTCATTGAACATTTTTCATTGCAGATCAGTGTTATATAGGACAGAGAAAGTTGCATCTGATCAAAGTTTTTATAAAATATAAGTTTTGAGGCCTCTTCTGAAGAGTAGAAATTTTAGTGTCTTTAAGTGCATTCGATCAGAAAATTCGATGCAATTCCTCTGATAAAAATATGCGTTACATTCACATGCCTTTCTCCATCCATTCTTCAATAGACTTTACAAAAGCTTGTTATTCTATCTACTTCATGTTAATCGAGATAAACATTTGCTACTTTTATTAAATTTTTCTTTGTAGCTAGAATGGGAATAGGGGAATACAGTAGGCTTAAGTAATAGTCAAATTCTTTAAGAGCTATGGGTTATGTAGTCAGTCTGGGTCGTCCAGATTGCCTAATTATTTCTAGATAAAATAATAGCGAAGAAGAATTATCTCATCCGAATAGTCCAAAGCCTTTTTAATTGTGATTAAGGTAAACGAACCGAGTGATCATTGTGATATAACTAGCAAGAATATTATAAGAAGTATTTATTATGGGACTCTGAAAATGCAGTATAAGCCTATTTATAATAGCATTAAAATAATTTTGTCACGTTATGCCACGAATTTCTTTTAAGCAGTTTGTACAAATATCGCCAATGCGGGCCGTGTTTCGTATGTACATAGAAAGCAAATACTACAAAAAGCCCATGTTCTGCGCAGTGGGTTAGCGAAACCTTCTTGACATCTACGTTATCGGATCTTCCTTTCCGCTTTCTCCCTGTAGGAGCTCATTCACCACCAGAAAATGAAGTAAGTCCGGGAATAGTGAATCTAGCAAATATTTCTGTCCGAGGAGAATGAACGTTGGTCCCGTATCAATGGGCTTAGAAAAACTGATTTTCCAGCGGATTAGCGGCCGTAGGGAAGCCATCTCGTGGTCGTCCCAAGGGAACAAGGGATGCTGCTGGCTAGGGACGGTAACGGCCAAATTGAAATACATACAAGTACCGTTAACCTCACGACTTCTCCCTCCCTAAAATATTTATATATTAATAATACACTGGAAAAAGAAATTAAAGAAAGGCTTGTCAATGGCAATAGGGTTTACTTTGCCATTCAGTATTTACTCAAAAGTAAATTAATATTCAAATCTGCAAAGATGGGATTGTATAAAGCACTTAGGCTCACACACGCCAGTGAAACCTGGATACTCAAAGAGACAATACAAGGAAAATCATTAATCTTTGAAAAAAGAATACTCCGGAGAAAATATTTGGACCAAACAGGGGAGCAGATAACTGGACAATTAAAACAAACAATTAACTAAATGAACTAATCAAGTAATTGGTACAAAATTGGAGCAGCTTATCTTTTATTGTCACGAACCGTCACTCCATTCTGTAGTTTGACTTTTGAAGCACTTTCGGAGGTGATTTTTGCTCCATCCTCAACATCTGATGACTGCTGCTGAGGATGGAGCAAAAATCGTATCCGAAAGTGCTCAAATTCTCAAATGGGACGTCCCTATTCATTTGTTTATCTCTTGGCCGAGCAAAGAGAACGGAATTCCAAAGCCGTTACATAGTGACCAGCTGAGAAACATTTGGCTATCACTTAAGCCTACTGTATTCCCATATTACTCTTGCACCTACAAGAAAATTAACAATAAGATAATTTCTACAAATGTTTATCTCTATTACTATGAAACAGAGGAATAAGGGTTTTAGGATTAGCTTGCAGAAGGGTAGAGAAAGTCATATGAGTGCATCACGTCAGATTTTTATTAAAATACTATACGTTTAAGATATTTTCCTGAAAAATTAGATGTACCTACATCTTGAACTTTCCGAGAATAGTTTAGGACGTTTTTCTTTTCTGAATGACTTGTGCATAACTGGTAAATCGCAAGAGATAGATAAAATAATCTTCTTCTTCTTCTTCTGGTGCGACAGCCCAAAGCGGGCCTGGGTCTTCTTCATCCAAGACCTCCAATCATCTCTATCCAGAGCTATCTGTTGCCAGTTTTTGCATTTTAGGAGCTGATAACTGTCCTCTTTCACTGAATCCATCCACCTTTTCCGTCGCTTTCCAAACATCATTAAATCTTACTATTCAAAAAATCTAATTCAATGTCAAATATATACTTTTGTGAAGTTAACCATTTCCGAATCTTTCTTGTTATTGCTTTGAATTTAGCAGTACTTGTACTTTTCTCAAATGGGTAGGCATTATTGGCGTTTTCTTTATCTCTCTTTCTCGAGCATGTGGGAGAATGGAATTTCAAAGCTACCATATAGCGACCAGCTCTTAAAGGATTTAATTATCTCTTAACCCCACTATATTTCCCTATTCCCATTGTATCTTCAAATAACGTAAAAGGTCAATTTTTGTCGATGTTTATCTCGATTAACCTTAAGTTTCTCATACCAAGATGTGAGAGAATTATTTCTGGGTTTCCAGACACCTACAGTTTCCCACTGGTAGCCTAGTTAACAGCGTTTGCTTTTGTTGTGTAGTTCATTTCTTTATTCCTGTTTTGTCCGGTTTCTGGGAGTGAATTTAATTTCCATGGAGTTTTGCAATCTCATGCAGAGAAGCGCAGGTAAGCGGTGAGGGGTGGGGGTAGAGACGGCCCTAAGGACAAGGATCTGGCCAGCATCTTAAGGGAATTCTCTAGATATATTACATTTTCTTACAATCCGCCTCGCTCTCAGAGGACCTGTTTAAACTATCAAATCTAGGCAGGTATTTTGAGAAATAAGCTTCTATAACTTCAACAAATCTTTCATGATGATGCTGAAGATAATCGGATATGTTACATTCACATGAGTTTCTCTACCCATTCTTCAACAAATTACATTTATAAAAGCTTTATATTAATTAAACTTTTGAAAAAATGATTGTATGCAGTATGTAGGTGATAAGAGCATTTCTACAGATGTTTATCACTATCGACGTGAAGTAGATAGAAGAATAAGGGTTTGTAAGAACATATGAAAAGTTTACACAAGTGTGAGTAAACAGTCTCATGTGAGCTGATGCAGTAATTCAGTCGATCATTTGAAACAACATTTGAGTCGTCGTGCAACAATTTTGAAGATGAATTAGTATTTTGTCAATCAAACGTTGATAAGACAGTTTGAAACAGCAATACCTCACGCCGCTTAATACTGTCTCAAAGTCCTTTGATTCAGTCGCTTGCCGCCTATAGAGCATTAAGATTCCCTCTTTGGGTATGCGTGGGTTTTGTTTCGAAAGGATGACGCTAATTTAGGTGATAACGTCTTTTAGTACAAGTTTCCAATCTTTTCACTATTTGCACTGAAAAATTGCCATCCAATATAGATTATAAAACAATTCACCAGTCAAATAAAACGATATATGTATTTAAAAACCTAAATATATGCTTCACTATAACATAAATCTGCTCAGCCTTTTAAATTCGAGAGTCTACCTCATTTTTATGTCCATTTTCTCTATTCATTTTTTATTGATATAATTTCTGTATCAGAGTCCAAAGGTAGGTCTTTTAACAGTGGTCGCTGTGCAATGATTTTGGAATTCCGACCCCTTTGCTTGACCGAGAGAGAGAGAGAGAATGAAAAATATTTCCTATTTGAGAAAAGTATTGGTATTTTAAAATGTAGATCAGTAATAAGGAATATCTTCGAAATGGTTAACTCCACTGAAAAAGAAAATAGTTGACATAAATATGTGTTTTAACGAGATCTACATTATTTATGTACATATTCTCTCTCTGTCTCTCTCTCAGTTTACCAGTTAGCAATCTCGAACGAAGAGGACTCCTGTCTATTTTTAGAATTTTCAAGGTACATGGAGATTTTATTTGTCGTAACAATGTATTAAGCATATGGTATTTTAATCAAAATCTTTAGAGCAATTTTTGATAAAATTGCAATGCTTGAAAAATCTTCCATGTTCAGAAGATACTGAACTTAAATACAAAGTTTGGTATTTAATAAACTTTTAGTTTTTGAGTTATGCTGTCCACAGCCGGGGGGGGGGGGGGCTTTAAGTAATTGAGTTATGCTGTTCGCAAACACATAACCATAGATATGTTTCTAAGAATGCTTGTTATTTGATCTGATTTTTTTATTCAGGCATTCTCAAAACATGTATTATCTCCTGGTGAAATATCGATATCAAATTGATATAAAATATAAAATTTACTTCCTTTTACCTTCTGTAGCTTCACAGCTTGAGAGTTTACCTGTTTTTATCTTTTGACTTCGGGCTCTAATAACCTAGCTGTCGACGGGTCCTTAAATCCTACACACTCACTCACTCACTCACTCACCCACTCACTCACCCACCCACTCACCCACTCATCCACCCACTCACTCACCCGCTCACTCACCCACTCACTCACTCACCCACTCACTCACTCACCCACTCACCCACCCACCCACTCACCCACTCATCCACCCACTCACTCACCCGCTCACTCACCCACTCACCCACCCACCCACCCACTCACCCACTCATCCACCCACTCACTCACCCGCTCACTCACCCACTCACCCACCCACTCACCCACTTACCCATTCACTCACTCATTCACCCACTCACCCACCCACCCAACCACTCACCCACTCACCCATTCACTCACTCACCTACTCACTCACTCACTCACTCACCCACCCATTCACTCACCCACCCACTCACTCACTCACTCACCCACTCACTCACTCACCCACCCACCCATTCACTCACCCACCCACTCACTCACTCACTCACCCACCCACTCACTGACTCACTCACCCACCCACTCACTCACTCATTCACTCACCCACCCACTCACTCACTCACCCATCCACTCACTCACTTACCCATTCACCCACTCACTCATTCACTCACCCACCCACTCACCCACTTACCCATTCACTCACTCACTCATTCACCCACTCACCCACCCACCCAACCACTCACCCACTCACCCATTCATTCACTCACCTACTCACTCACTCACCCACCCATTCACTCACTCACCCACCCACCCACTCACTCACTCACCCACCCACCCACTCACTCACCCACCCATTCACTCACTCACCCACCCACTCACTCACTCACTCACCCACCCACTCACTCACTCACCTACCCACTCACTCATTTACTCACCCACCCACTCACTCACTCATCACCCACTTACCCATTCACTCACCCACTCACTCACCCGCTCACTCACCCATTCACTCACACACCCACTCACTCACCCATTCACTCACTCACCCACCCACTCACTCACCCACCAACTCACTCACTCACCCACTCTCACTCACCCACCAACTCACTCACCCACCCACCCACCAACTCACTCACTCACCCATTCACTCACTCACCCACCCACTCACTCACCCACCCGCCCACCCACCCACCAACTCACTCACCCACTCACCCACCCAACCACTCACTCACTCACCCACTCACCCACCCACCCACTCACTCACACACCCACTCGCCTACTCACTCACTCACCCACTCACTCACCCACCCACCCACCCACCCAACCACTCACTCACACACCCACTCGCCTACTCACTCACCCACCCACCAACTCACTCACCCACTCACCCACCCAACCACTCACTCACTCACCCACTCACCCACTCACCCACCCACCCAACCACCAACTCACTCACCCACC
Organism: Tenodera sinensis; assembly: GCA_030765045.1. Classification (NCBI taxonomy): domain Eukaryota; kingdom Metazoa; phylum Arthropoda; class Insecta; order Mantodea; family Mantidae; genus Tenodera; species Tenodera sinensis. The sequence continues at coordinate 205,061,375 of CM060961.1, forward strand.
CACCCAACCACCAACTCACTCACCCACCCACCCAAGCACTCACTCACCCGCTCACCTACTCACTCACTCACCCACCCAACCACTCACTCACTCACTCACTCACCCACCCACTCACTCACTCACCCATTCACTCACTCACCCACTCTCACTCACTCATTCACTCACTCACTCACCCACCCACTCACTCACTCTTACCTACTGTAGGTGGCTGTCAGAGTAAATAAAACTGAGTCAGTTTGGGGATTTAGTGTACTGACAAGTTGGTATGGTCGCTCACTTGGTTGGAGCAACGGTACGGAAAATCGAAGATCAGTCACTCAAGTCCCAGCTAAGGCAATGAATGATACCGAATTATGATCGCTCTAATAGGAATGTTGGTTTGCGAGGAAAGGAGGGGAGACTGCCATATCGATCCAGCTAGCTGGTTTTTGCACTGTAAGTGCCTACACCTTGTTGACATTAAACGTTTGTGAGAAGCATTCGATGAGATGGCGTTCTTTATTAATGACACCACGAGGTTGTTGTGATGTTATCCTGGCGCGGCGATGGAACCAGATTAATAGTCACGGCTCCCTGTCTTTAAAGTGTCGGCCAAACCCAGGGGTAGGCAATGCACAGCTCGCTTTTCTGCTGCATCAAACCTTAGGAAAGCTTACATTTCCTAGATTAATTACTTTAGAAAAATCTGACCGAGCAGTGACTCAGTTGGCTAGATGCTGGCCTACTGATCCCTAGGTCGCGGGTTCAAATCCGGCCCAGACCGATGGTTTTTAAGGGACACTGGGAGTGAAATTTGAAAGTTCCACATTCCTTGATAGATTTTTCTGAAATTTTTACTGTGATTGTATTTATATGAGAATAAGATGTACACCAAATTTAATTAAAATTGGATAATTCGTTTATGATATATAAATTATTTTATGAATTTAATGGGCATATTTTCAAAATGCAGCTCGCGTCCATTGATTTTTCAAAATTCATTTATATTGCCAGAACTGATACTCTAAAACATGGGTAACAATTGTATGAAGAGATATTTCAAATACGTTTGCTGATTATGCTGTACATACTTTTTAATAACAAAGACAATTTAATCTTAAAATTATTGATTTTTTTTTCATACAAAAATGTTTTTGGTATTCATGTTAATGATAACATCAATATTGAATCATAGTTTTGTTTAGCTGCTATTTATGAATACTTTTGGAAATTTTCATTGAATTTGAAGCAAAACTCAGGCGCGACCTTCTTTTGGAATGTGCAGAAATGTAGTTTTGAGAAAAACAGGCTTTTATATAGGAACATCCTGTGTACGTTAAGGGAAGAGCACTATTTGAAAGGGCCGTAATGGCCAGATGGAGTGGGGGATATGAAAAATGTTAGCTGATCCAAATGCACATGTGTTCCAGGAACATTTTAAGGTAAAAAAAAAAAAAAAAACAATTTTCGACTTTTTGACAATTTTGACCAAAATTTCACTCCCAGTGTCCCGTGTGCTTAAAAAAGACGGCTCCATATCCGGTAGATTTACTGGCATGTAAAAGAAATTCCGGCACACCGGTGATACTGATGTGATCCTGACAATTGGCAGCTCGTTAAACAACCAAATAAATAATATAATTATTCTGACCGAGCAAGGTGGCATAATGGTAACGAAAGCGATTCGCATTTGGGAGGCTTCGGGTTCAAACTTACAACATTCTCTGGTATAGTAGGGTCGCTGTTTAAGTTTCCAATTCGGCCTCTTTGATTCTGACCTTGGTGTAGCTTGAAAAATTTATTGTACTTCTGTTTTGAGTCATGTTTACTTTAGGAGCTGGTTGCCTTTCCACCTCGTCAACTTTGATTCTAGTATTGGGGTAACTTGGCACATTTATGACACTGTTGCCGAACTTATAACAACATTGTTTACAAGTTTATTAAAAAGTGAGAATATAAAACATGTAGTAAACTTTCACCAGAGAGGGCAGAATCGCCGTTTTATGTGAAAGTGGAAAGCCGATGAGTGTCCTGACTATAAGTCCTTAGGGTTTAGGTCCTACAAAGAAGACGATAATCTAAAAAGACAAATCTGATGTGTTAAATTTACATTTTTCTACCCACACTTCTACAAACTATTCTTATAAGGTCTTATTCTTATTATTCTAGCTATTTCATGCTATTTTAAATAAATATTTTTCGGAAATAGCTTTATTACATGTCATTGCAGCTCCAAAGGAATACCTACAGTAGGTGTATGCGATAGTCAAATCATTTAAAAGCGAATCACTATAGGATGGCTTTTAAATTCTGAAGAAAATGAATTGAAGCAAATATGTGTTACGTTCACATGACCTTTTCTAACAATTATCGTCAATTGTGACATCATTGTAATTGTTCGGATTGGGTTGGACTCGGCGAGGCAGTGGTTCCTGATACCTATGGCAGATTTGGTACGTCTGGGCGATACTCAGGTGGGTTGGTGGGACGACTCAGTGTCCTCCAGCGCTAACCTGGAGAATTTGTAGCACGTTGCTAGGTACTGTGGACTACAGTGAGCTCTCGGTAGTGTTTCTTAAAGGGTTGGCGTGCGTAAGCGGCGTATCCACTTCCGTCCTGCAGTACCTGGTGGCTGGTGTACATTTGTACCACACTAATGGAAAAGGCTCACGGAATTTCAGCTCCTGAGTGCATAGAGGGGCAAGGAGGGTTGCCGTCTCTTACCTCCGTATTTATATTGTAACTTCCACAAACTATTCATACGGCACTTGTTCTATCTACTCCATGTTAATCGAGACAGACATCTGCAGAATTCTGATTACAAGGGGGATAGAGGAAACCGAATCAATAGTCAGGTGCTTAAAAATGGATTGCTGCATGCTGGCCATGAAATTTCATACACTTTCTTTAACGTTGCGTGAAACACAACACTAAAAGAGGTCAAAGTATTGAACATTCAAACAATAACAGCAGATATCTAGAATTTGGCTGATGATATAAATTGAAGCCTCACTGGCTATTCCCAGAAAACACAAGATATACCTATATATTTTGTTTGTAATGTAAATATGTTAAACAGACGGTATTTTAATTAAAACTGTTTGAGTGGATGTGAGAAAATAATATATATTCTTTTTTCTATATAAAGTGTGGTTTGGAGTGGGACATCTACCTCAGAAACATCGAGTCATATGCTTGACAGGAAATTGAATTAAATACCATTGGTATTCTTACAACCAGCTCATTTTTTTTAGTTAGGCTGTACACCACGCCGCCCCCCCCCCCCTTCTCCCCCCGCACAGACATTTTTACTTTCTCCACCACGCACAATTACGTAACACCTAAAAATTGGATATCAAGATTTTAATTGAAAATTCAGTTTTTCAGGTTCCATGAATATCCCTCCAAAAGTATTTTTACAAAATTGTCCGTCTGTGTATAACTGTGTGTGCGTGTGTGTGTGTGTGTGTGTGTGTGAGAGAGAGAGAGAGAGAGAGAGAGAGAGAGAGAGAGAGAGAGAGAGAGAGAGAGAACAGCAAAACTCAAAAAATGAAAGAAAAGAAGAGACGGTTAAATATCAAACTTGTCATTGAATTCAGCACCTTTCTAGGATGCGACACGAAAGTTTTCAAGAAAATCCCAGACTACCTTTTGCATGGAACAATTTTTGAACATTTTTATTTTACCAAGAATGACTATAGCAATATTTATTAAAATACTATATGTGCAAAATATTTTTATGAGAAGAGAAATGTTTATCTTGAATTTTCTGGGGATGTATTCAGAAGTCTTCTTCATTCTGGATGACTTTTCCATAATTCGGGAGTGGTAAGCGATAGACAAAATCTTAATACACGAACAATGTACATCTCGTTAAAACACACAATTTATGTCAACTACTTTTTTGTGTAGTGAACCATTTTGTAGATATACCTACCTTGTTATTGTTTGAATTTTCCAGTACTTATACGATTCTCAATTGGGAAGTCATCCGCTTTTATGTCCTGTATATGCAAAGGGAATATAATTTCAGAGCCATCACAGAGCGCCCAGCTCTTAAAAGATTTGAATATCGCTTAAGCCTACTGTATTTTCCTATTCCCATTGCACCTATAAGGACATATGTAAAGAGATCATTTCTACAAACGCCTCGATTAATATGCAGAAGATAGAAGAACAGCGTTTTTAGAATATCTTGTACAAGAACTAATCAGAAGAAAGCTCGTACGCTCAACCGAAGAACAATTAGCACGAGTTCAGAAAAAAGTAAAAATGACGGACACGACATACAACGTGAGATGCAATTTTCACTGCCGGAAATGTCTGCAAAGGCACACAATGTGACAAATAACTTATTGCCACAAAAATCAATAAATATATACGAAAATTGTTATGGACAATATTTGGACGGAGAGAATCAAAATGCATAACCTCATTTTCAGAGGTGTAGGTACTTCGAAGAAAGTTTGAAATCAAGGTTGATATCAGAATAAAATCAATATTTTCGTGTCTGTGCACATATGACAACTCTACCAGCTGTTTCACTGCGATGGTAAGGTCCATGCATTTATTGACTCCTATAAGCGTAGAATGACCGCCTCCGTAGCGCAGTTGGTAGCGCGCTCGCCTCTGGCGCGGAGGACCCGGGTTCGATCCCCGGGAATTTTATCCCCTCTGGGAGGTCTGGCAAGGGGTGCACTCAGCCTCGTTAGGTCCCGGGGGACCAATTGAGGAGCTACTTGATGGAGAAGCAGCGGCCCCAGGTCTATAAGACCGCATAACTGACCGGGAGGGATCGGGGCGCTGACCACGTCCCACCCTCCAGTACTGCACCTCACCTGTACTGGGCAGAGGTGGGGGACGCAACGGCTGGGCGGTAGCCCTTGGCCCTTCATGGGCTGTCGCGCTGGGGTTTAGTTTATAAGCGTAGAATATTAAGGTAATACACCAATGAAACTTAGCAGAAATCTCGCTAAAATTGACATTTGTATTGCATGACTTAAAAATACTTAGGGGCCATAAATTCAAAATGTTTTTTTCGCTTTTTGTATTACAAATACCCATGTTTATATAATGTAGGTATGTGAAAATACAGAATGAAGGTGTTTTTCGTTTTGAGATTTAAGGTTTTTAAAACTTATTTTTTCACCGAATTCACATTTTAAAAATGTTTCACACGATACAGTTTTCATCCAATTCTATAATTTGTCATCTAGATTTCCAAAACACAAAAAATTTAATCTGTTATACCTATATTTGTTTTCTTTTGAACTTTTTGTTAGTTATTATTTTTAAAGCTGTATAAAGCTTAAACAAAACCAGAAATTTTAAATTATAGATTAAAGAAAGGTGTTTTTTTTCAAACCAAGGATATATGATAGATTTGTACGTTATAATCAGATAAATATATTTTTTAAAATGGTAATTTTAAAAATTATAACATGTGGAGCATTTGCCATAGGATATAAGGACAGTCTTCTTTACTTGTCCACAAATACTAAAATACATGGTAATTTTTGTAACCTATTTTGAAGATCTTACCAGAAACAATTTATCAACATGATCTATAGTGTAGAATGACACAACTTTCATTATATTAACATCAATTTTTGGAAAATAGATCAAACAAACAAAATTGTAGCACATTGGACAATCTTTAAATTTGGGTGGTAACATGGTACGAGAGTAATAGAGCGTTCAAATGCACCATCAGTCTTAAAATGTGTAATAAAGTACAAACATGTACTTTCAAAATTATAAGGAAATGGAACACAACAAATTGAATTTCAGTACAGAAAAATATTGTTTGTCTAAGTAAGGTAGGCAATTAAAATTACTTTGTCAATCTTGTCAACGAAATTAAAAAATGATTATACTTCTAAGAGCACAAAAATTGTAAGCACAAAAGTCACAAATGAAGCTGTCATTCTCACAAGTAGAATAGTCCAGATCCTGAGATTGTTGTCTGAATGCGAGTCTTCTTTTGGCATTAAAGCTCGTATTCTTTTTGGTTTTCTTTGGACCATTTCTCACGTTTATTTATTTGTTGATGGCTGGACTTAATCTGAAACTGTAGAAAACTGTTACTTTTAGAGGCACAAATAGAAGGGTTTTGTCATCCTTACAGAGAATTCTCACCTCAGTTCTGCTTGTCCCTTATTACCACCATTCACTTTACAGCACATTACCTTCAATACCGCTCTTATACATTAGGTAACTAAATATGTGTAATACATATTTAAATATACATTTATAGACTAACTAAACATGCAAATAAATGGTTTGGCCCTACATGAATTTTACGCAATAGCACCTGAAAGATTTCCACGCCACAAAAAGCAACAATGTCCTCTCGCAACCACAGTCCTCAGCTTACTGGCTAGTCACATTACCTGCAGGTCCAAAGAGGCTTCTGGAATGTTCTAACAGTGTCACCACGAGTTGGCGATAGAACGTTCAGAACAATTGAGAAATGCCATTTTCCAACCCTGTCCTATAATACTAACGGGTGATCCAAAAGACTCCGAACGGGCTGCGCTGTGTTTTGCCTGTTCGCGTCCTCGGCGCTCGTCGCTGACTGTCGCTGTCATAGAACAGCGCGGATGAAACCATACAACATTTTTAAAAGTACTTTTAAAGGCTTTAGTGACTAATGTTATTAAAGGAGATGCTGAAACTGACCACCGTCGTAATCCATACATTTTTGGCACCTCTTTAGGAAACTATCCGTCACTCGCCGTAGTTCACGTTGAGAAATGTTGGAAATTTCCTGGCGGATATTTTGTTGTAATTCTTCTAGTGTTTGTGGGTTTGTCTTGTGCAATTTATGCCTTAAGTTATCCCAGAGATAGAAATCGCAGATCACCTGGAAATCTTTCTGCAAGTCACACTTTCACTTGGCGAGCTGACTAGTTAACACATACAAATCATAAATAAACACATGCTGTGCAGTAGAAAATAAATGCTGAGTCATAATATAATTTGTGACTAAGAACAGGACAGAATAATAAAGCAACTGGTAACAACTCAATCACACGTTATCACATCAGCTCAATACTGCACTTTCAGAGCAGAGAAAAACAAGTCAATCACCTGACTTTGTGTACAGCAGCTGCGTTATCGTGTCTCTGTGTGCGCAATGGAAAAACACCATGCAGCGGTACGGATGTTTTTGGGTCTCTCTGTACCTTTCCCTCCAATAAAATCCAAATTTAACATTTCATAACTTAGAAACTAAAAGAGATACCATACTGAAATTTATAGTCTAATTTTGATAGATGTAAGACAACATTGTAAATACATGTTCAACTAAATTGGCTGAAAACTTTAGAAAATCAGATTTTTACTTTCTCTACTGTTAAGTAGGGGAAGTATTGTATTCCACCCAAAAATTCGATGTCGAGATTTTACTGGAAATATATGTTTTGAGGCCCCCTGAATCCAAAAAAAGCATTTTTAGAAAAAGGTCCGTGTGTGTGTCTGTCAGTCTGTCAGTCTGTGGACAGCATAACGCAAAAAGGAAAAGTCAGTTAAAAACCAAACTTGGTATTTAAGTTTAATGTCTTTCAAGGATGTGACACGAAGATTTGGAAGAAAATAACCCCACCCTGAACTACTCTTTACATGGAAAATTTTTCGAAAATTTTGATTTTCTTGAAAATGGCTCTAACGAATTTGATTAAAATGTCATATGTTTTGAGATATTTTGATGACAAATGAAATGTGTATCTTGAATTTTCCCCCTATAGCCCCTGTACTCGTATTTACTCTGGACGACTTTTGCATAACTGGTAAACCGTTAGAGATAGACCAAATCATACTATACAAAAATGTAGATCTTGCTAAAATACACAATTTATGTCTAAATAAATTTTCTTGTAGGGTGAACCATTTCGGAGATATTCCTTGTTATGTGTGTGAGGTTCGGAAAACTTGGAACTTTCGTGAAATGGATCATCATTTTATATGTGAAGTGTGCAAAGACAACAGAATCTCAAACATTTGACTATCGCACAAAGCCTACTGTATTCTAACATTCCCCTTGCACCTACAAGGAAATAAGCAATAATATAATATGTACAAACGTTTATCTTAACTAACATGAAGAAGATATAGGAATAAGAGTTTGTAAGAATGCTTAGTACAAGAGTAGAGAAAGTCATGTGAGTGCAACGCATCAGATTTTTAGTTGTGTATTCCCTTAAAAATTATTTACAACGATTTTGAGGCATAAATTGAAGTTTGAATCTTGACTGTAATGGCAATAAAGATGCTTGTATGCTTGAATTATGAAACTCGCTCGTTTCATATATAAATCTACACTCATCTTAATTACTGCTATTATAGTGTGGTTGCATAACGCAGTGCATCCTTGAGCAAGCACTCAGACGCTGGAGGGAGGATATCGCTGGAGTTTTGGAGCCCCCTGGAAACTTGTGTGTTGTGAGGTGAGAAGATGCTGCTCGGAGCCCGCCCATTAATTTGCTCGCCGCTCCCTGATGGGTCAGCATTAGCAGCAATGGCGGGGGCAATTTTCCTTAGAGCTGCTCGCCGACATAAACTAATAACTTTAATAATAAGCCTTGCAGTGCCAACCTTTGCCATGTTAATATACCCACCCGTGCGTTTTGTTTCTTTTGTTGGGAGAGTGTATGCCTCGTATCTCTCATTGGCTAACACAGATCATATTTCATTTTACCTATGGACCATGTTTCCAACCAGAAAAAAAGAAAATGGGAATTCAAACTCTCGATTCCTTGAATATGCATTGGTGATCCCAGAAAGAATGCACTGAGTTACACTTTCACTTTTCTAAATCTACTTACATCAATTTACATCAGCGTACGTAATACAGGTGATCTCTTCAGATATTCATAAATAACTTTCATCACTTTCTCTATTTCTCTTTACAAACTATTTAAAACAATCTGATGTGTTGCACTCACATGACTTTCTCTACTCTTGTACTAACCATTCTTACAAACTCTTATTCCTATATCTTCTTTGTGTTAGTTAAGACAAACATTTGTATAACTTATCTTATTGCTTATTTCCTTGTAGGTGCAAGGGGAATGTTAGAATACAGTAGGCTTTGTGCGATAGTCAAATGTTTGAGATTCTGTTGTCTTTGCACACTTGACATATAAAAAAATGAACAACGATGACCATTTCACGAAAGTTCAAAGTTTTCCGAAACTTACACACATAACAAGCAATATCTCCGAAATGGTTCACCCTACAAGAAAATTTATTCGGACATAAATTGTGTATTTTAGCATGATCTACATTTTTTGTATAGGTAGTATAATTTGGTCTATCTCTAACGGTTTACCAGTTATGCAAAAGTCGTCCAGAGTAAATACGACTACAGAATATTCATTTGTCATCAAAATATCTCAAACATATGACACTTTAATCAAAATCGTTAGAGCCATTTTCAAGAAAATGAAAATTTTCGATAAATGTTCCATGTAAAGGGTAGTTTAGTTTGGGGCTGTTTTCTTCAAAATTTTCGTGTCGCATCCTTGAAAGGCATTAAACGTAAATACCAACTTTGGTTTTTAACCAACTTTTCGTTTTTGAGTTATGCTGTCCACAGACTGACAGACACACAGACACAGATACACACACGGACCTTTTTCTAAAAATGCTTTTTTTTGGATTCAGGGGGCCTCAAAACATATATTTCCGGTGAAATCTCGACATCGAATTTTTGGGTGGAATACAATACTTCCCCTACTTACCAGTAGAGAAAGTAAAAAACGCTTATTCTTCTATCTGCTTCATGTTAACCGAGGCAGACGTTTGTAGAAAATTTTTATTTTTAATATTTATTTGTATCTAGTTACTATGGAAATAGGGGAATATAGTAGACTTAAGTGCATCAAATCTTTTAAGAGCGGGTCGCTATTAGATGGCTTTACAATTCCATTTTCTTTTCATGACCAGGAGGAGCGAATAAGGATTTCCCATTTGAGAGAAGTATGAGACTTTGTAGACTGTCTCCGCATTGGTAGCGCTTACCTCTGACGCGGAGAACCCGGGTTCGATTCCCGGTACCGGCGTGGGGATTTTTCCTCACTGAGAGATCTGGCACGGGGAGCACTCAGCCTCGTTAGGTCCCTGAGGGGCCAATTGAGGAGCTATTTGATAAAGAAGTGGCGACTCAATTTGCGAAGGGCGCATAACTGGCCGAAAGTGTTCGGAGCACCGACCATGTCCCAGTTCTGCACCCCAGTTCTGCCTGCAGTAGGCAGAAGTGGGGGAGACAGCTGCCAAGAACTGAAATACACAAACGATTGAAGTGGTGTCTGTGCCATATGTTAATGTCATCTTCAGAAGATACCAGAATTGATCTGTGATAAATTTCACAAAATGTTTGTATGGACGGGGAAAAAAAAAACGCTAGTTCCAGTTGCCGCTGACACATTACTTTCTTTGTGACGTAAGGAAATACGCAACACGATGTAGCCTCTTCTTCTGGACGGTTCACTTGCAGCAAGACTACACCGGCTACACCGAAGACGGAAGAGTGTTTCCATGAGAACTATGCCCAACCTGCCTTAATCCAAAGTACACACCGCAACAATTGTCAATGCATTGACCATGTTATAGGTAATTCTGTTATAGAGTGTTTCATGTCTCTAATCCCTTGCATTAACTACACTCACTGGTCGTCACCACAGTCGTCAAAAACTCGCTGCAAGAACGGCACTATTTGCCGCTACAAACACACATTTGCTAATTCGCTCGCTGATTTGTTAACTCACTCATGTGGTCCGTTGCCAGACTCACTCTCGAGCTTCTATAGCAATAGGAAACTTCCACAGAGCTCCAAAGCGTCCGAGAAGGCAAAACTTCTAGAAGATTCTGGCTATCGTGTTTGCATTGCGCAAGTACGCAGCTTATCTGTTTACGTTCCGACTACCCGGCGCAACCTTGGTCCATAAGCTGCTTCAGAATATATGTGTCGTGCGAAAAGAAAATAATCTATAGGTGTATCTAATCTATGTTGTAATTTTCAATTTAAATAATTGGGTTGTGAATGTTTATTATAAATACGTAGTTGGCATATAATATGCTTTTGTTTTTTAAATTAGCGTGCTTAAAGTAATTACTTCTTGGAGCAGGAGTTTATTTTTAAGTTCACTCTTACGAAGAGGAAAATTAATGTAACTTTGATACTACATAAAATGATAAACAAGAAGTCGTTATTTTATTTAGAAGCATTAACAAAAATACGGCATAAAAAGTTTCTAGTGCTTGAAGTATAGATTCCTGTTTAAGATATGCTGCAAAGGCTTTTTATGCTTAATACGGGCAATACATAAATATCACAGTATATTTTCATTTTGATTTTACAAAACTCTTTATTGTGAATTATTGTTATGGTTTATAAATAAAATCATGTACCCAAATTGTGGAATGTGAGGTTTTGCTATGGAAATTTCGATGTCGCTGCGCAGGTGATGAAAATATTTCCTGCCTTAAAAACAAAATTCTCATGCACTACAGTCACCTGACTTTCTCTACCCATTCTCCAATAAGCTTTAATAAGTTTTATACTTCTACCCATTTCATATTATCGAGGTAAACATTGCTAAACATATTTTATTACACATTTCCTTACGGATACAATGGGAATAGGGAAATACAGTAAGCCTAAGCTTTAGGCAAGCCTTTTAAGAGCTGGTCGCTTTGTAATGGCTTTGAAATTCCGCTGTCGTCGCATAACCAAGAGGGAAAAGGTCAAAAGACCTTCCACTTGAAATAAGTGAATATTTTAAAATTTGAACCAATAACAGGAATATCTAGGAAACGGTTAACTCTACAACAAAGGCATGACATAATATTGTGTGCTTTAGTGAAATGTACTTTTTGTAGTAAGATCCTGCCTGTCTCTTATGGTTTACCAATTTTGTAAAAGTCATTCAGAATAAAAGGGACTTCAAAGCTATTTCCAGAAAATTCAAGGTTCATCAGTCATGAAGATGTGTTAAACATATATTTTAATCAAAAATAATTAGAGCCATTTTTGAGAAAATCAAAATTATGCGTATAAAGGGTAGTTTGTGGTGCAAGAATTTTCTTGAAAATTTTCGAATCGATCCTTGGATGATGATGCTTAAGTTATTTTGATAGTTTACTGACCCTGCTTTTGATTTGCGGTTCACACACACACGTGCGCACGCGCGAACTGTTTTCTAAAAACTCCATTCAGTGACCTCAAAACGTGTATTTTCAGTGAAAATTCGTTATTATATTCTTTACCTACTATGTACATGGCAGAGAAAGTAACAATCTAACTTGAGCCACAAATTCCATAAATATTTCTTGTTTAGTTAGTTTGTCAGGGAACATGAAAAGGGCTTTTCGTTGAAATCTCTAGAGGTATAGATCTGAATAATTTAATCTTACACTTTGTTTATAGTTTCGTTTATATAGCCATCTTTACTTCTCTGCTCATTTTGGGGGCTTTCAGTTTAGAAACAACTGATGGTGTTTGTAACTTCTGTGTTGGATTTTAATGTTTCATATTTTATAAAATTTTGGCATGCAACCCGCTCACACCACACTTCCACGACCTCAGCTGGGAATTGAACCCGAGACCTAGGGTTAAGAAGAGACAGATGCAGTGTCTCGTTTTGAATGGTATAAAAATTAAAAACGTGACCCGAAAATAATGAAATCCTTTTGTGATTAGTGATTACAAACCGACTTCAAGAGAAATATCTCTCGTGGATATTACGGTTAGTATATGGTGGATTGTCTCGAGATAGAGAATTCATTGATTAAACAATAGAACATTGAAAACTCAGTAAAAATTCTGTCTAACCATGACTTAATGTTTCCACGTACTCGAGAGGTAGACCCATACGGTAAACACCGAGTCATTCGCCGTTTAGCTCTGCTTCCTCGAACCGTGCAGTTGACCACGGGCTGGCTACCTGCAGAACAAAACTCTCCTCATGTTTCCTTTCACCATCAAGTTTCTACCTCCAATTATACAATTACAACTACATAAACTACAATAAAAAGTTATAAACATTATGCACGAAAATGTTAAGGGAACACTGATGTGACTGGTCAAAGAATCAATTTTTGGATTTTGATTGTGAACAATGCACCATACCTTAAATAATATATCTGCGAAGTTTTAACCCCCTAGGGAGGGGGAACACATCTTTTGGATACCATTGTTAAAGTGGTGCGCCTCTGCCTAAATAGGTATGCCCACACCTTACATTTCAACTTTAAACTCATTTTTCTCGGAAACAATTTTTTGCTACTTTCTCATATTCAAAATCTATCTTCTACCTTAAAATTCTAACTAGATATCTAAAAATGTTTTCCAATATAGTTCAAAATATGGATACTAAAATGTCCGTTTGGAATTTTGATATTGGTTATAATTTTTAAAAAGAATAATGAATATAATATATAATGTTTTTATGACATTTTTACACTTTGCAGTATTAAAACATTTTTAAGCAAAACTATTCATTATATGAAAATTTTCATGCTTTAATTTGTTACAAAGGCAATAAGAGATACATTTTAAAAAGTCTCATGTGTTGCCCTCACATGACTTTCTCTACTCTTGTACTAACCATCTTACAAACTCGAATTTTCTGTATCTTCTTCATGTTGGTTGAGATAATCATTTGCAGATATTATCTTATTGCTTATAAATATAAATTAATACGTCAAGAATGTGATTAGATATTGCAATGAAATTTGACAAACCTATTTCTTTAGTTGCTAGAAATGCCGGTGCAAAAAAATTAAACCTCTAACCTCAATACTTTCAAAAATCATATTTTCACTCCGTTGTATCCTTAAAAAAATGGGAATAAAAACATTAAATCTAGTCTTTAAATTGTGATCTTTCTAGTTCAACACTTACCTTAGTAAATATAGAGGAAGTGTTATATTTCACCCAAAAATTCCATGTCCCTGTGAACAGCGTAACTCCAAAACGAAACGTTTATATATTTACGTTCTGTATCTTTCAAAAATGCAACAAAATTTCCCTAATAGGCATTTTCGTAAGTTTAGATTTTCTTGAAGATAGCTCTAATGATTTTGATTAAAATACCAAATATTTAAGCTCATTTTACACGTCAAATAAAATGTGTTTACCTATTGCGTTCTTGTGGAAAAGTTCTCTTCATTTGAATTAATTTTGTGTAAGAGTAAACCATAAGAGTAAGGAAAAACATACTGCACGAAAAATGTAGACCAATTTAAAATACACAGCTTTTTTCTTCTAACTTTCTTTTGGCATTAGCCATTTCCGAAATATTCGCTGATACTGGTTTAAAAGTTTCAATAATATTGGTCATTTTTGAAGTGCTGTTGCTATTCAGCTATTCCTGGCAATGTTAATGGAAAGAGAAGTTTTGACTATCGCTTCGCTGTTATGCATCCAACTGGTATCTACCTACAACAAAATGTGCAATGACGCCAATTCTGCAAATATCTATTTTGATTATATGAAGCAGTCAGGAAAATACGTTTTTGTATAAAAATTGTGGAATCTATATAAAAATTGATGGTGGGTAGAGAAACTTATCTGAAGTAGCATATCAGAAAAAAAATCTGATGTGTTGCACTCACATGACTTTCTCTACTCTTGTACTAACCATTCTTACAAAATCTCATTCCTGTATCTTCTTCGTGTTAGTTCAGATAAACATTTACAGAAGTTATTGCGTATTTCCTTATAGGTACAAGGGGAATTATGGGAATACAGTTGACTTTGACCGACAGTCAAATCTTTCAAAGCTTTGAGATTTCGTTCTGTTTCAACACTTAAGTTAAGCCCAAATGCTTTTTTTTTGTGAAGTGTACCATTTCGGAGATATTCCTATTTATTTGTGCAGGTTTTGCAATACTTAAACTTTTCTCAAATGAACGTCGTTATTCACTTTCTCTTGTCCGTACAAAGAGAACGGAATTTTAAAGCTTTCATACAGCGACAGCTTTGAAACATTTGACTATCGCTCAAAGGCTACTGTATTGTAATATTCCCCTTGCACCTACAAGAATATTAGTGGTAAGATAATTTGTACAACTGTTTATATTAACTAACATGAATACCTATATAGGAATAAGAGTTTGTAAGATTAGTACAAGAGTAGAGAAAGTCATGGGAGTGTAACACATCAGATGTTTACAAATACTTATTTTTCTATATGAGAGATAAATGTTCATTACATATTTACATATTTTTTAAGGATGTGTTAGGCTAAAGCTACAGATGACTGAAATTCTTTAGTTACGGGAAAAAATTTTGATTACATAATTTTCTCTACTCACTCTTTGTGTAAATTATAACAGTATAAACTATTATTACGAATACTTATTGTTCTATGTATTTAATGTTAATCGAAACAAAATTTGTAGAAATGCTTTTATTACACACTTCATTGTAGGTAGTGAAATATTTTAAGACCTAATTGCTATGTGAGGACTTTGAAATTCCATTCTCTTTGCATAACCAGGGAAAAACGAATGAAAAAACTGAATAAAAACTTCACATTTCCTATGAGTATAGGAAAATTCAAACCAATAACAAGAAATACTTCGGAAATAGATAATGAAAAGAAAAGAAACTGACATATGTTGTGTGCTTTAAACGAGATATACCTAGATCTTTTGTGCAGTAAAAGTTTGTCTTTGTCTTACAGTTTACCATTTATACAAAAATATGTCAAAATGAAGAGGACTTCGGAAACTATTCCCAATAAATTTAAGATATACGTTTTATTTAGCTAGCGCTGCTGCTTACCAAGCGGGAGACCTGTCCCGGGGTACACGCAGCCTCGCTATGTAGCTAAGGAGCTACTTGATTGTTAAGCAGTGGCCCCTGGTTGCGAAGACCTTATATAGCGACTGGGAGGTATCTGAGCGTTGGCGACGTCCCACTATATAGCACTGCACCCCACTTCCTCCGGTTGCCCTTCACCCAGTTCCGTTGGCAAGTCATCCTGCTCCCATCGTGAAAACGATCCACAAGGTTTCATGACCACCGATCTCCCTGGAGTAACTTCTCAGTCATCTTGCTCCTGGAGGGTCCAACCGCAACCTCCCCCAGGATCATCCTGCCGACCATGAGATACGCGCTGGGGCTCCGGGGCATTAACTCGTCTTGTCCGACTTGCAGGGCCCTCCTCGTGGCTCCTGAGGGCATTCAGTCCCAGTATCACTTCCTCGCGACGAACATGTACAGACCCATATCGCTCTCCCCCAAGGTCAACTCCAGCCAGGCCTCCTCCTCCACAGGTAAGGTGTCACCCGATGCCGCCACTATCTCGTAGGGTCGATCTAGTTCCTCTTAGGCATGTCCTCCGCCACATACGATCCAATCACGGTCACGGCTGCGCTCGTGCCCATTAGCATTCGGCACGGCTTCCCCTGTATCTTGCCGTCCACGATGTCCACCAGTCTTCTATTCACGGCACTCAGCGTCACCTGTTTGGACGGCTCCGTCGGTACCTCCATGACCCACGCCAAGTTGGTACTTATTTGTTCCTCGCAGGCTCGTAGACTTCCCTGCTGACAGTACTTCGCGAATCCTGTTTGGCTACACGCTCCTGTAGCTGATCCTTGTCGACTCTCTTTGACTTCATCGTATCGTACACTTCCGTTCTCCAATGCGGACGTAACTGTCCCTTCGGTCAATCCGTACTATTCCGCCCACCTCTGGCTTCTAGCTCCTTTAATGATGCCGTCGACTCTTCCTTCCAGGGTGTTAAAACATTCCCCGACGTCCTCCGTGACGTCCACGCGCTAGCAGAAGATTTCCATCCTCCCGTCGAGTTGTTTCGCGTCTTCCTTCACGCCGACCAGTTCCCCGTCTATCTTCGTCAATAGCCCCATCTTCGTATCGATCACTTCATATTTCCCATTCCAGAATTCATTTTTGTCTTCGCTTCTTCCTTTATACTCCTTATCTTCACCTCTATCTTCTCTTATAGCGGGATTCCCTGTTTCTTCGTTTCCCATCTTATCAGTATGCATTTCATTTCTTCCATTCCCTAGTTTACGTTTTCCATTCTTTCTCCATTTTTTCCATTCCCGGTTTCAGGTTCATGATTTGGGCTAGTAGGCTAGTAATTCCTTCATCTCTTCAATGGTGACAGCCATTTACTACTCCTGACAGCAATGTAGCAAAACGGCTATTCGACGTATTCAACGTAATTCGGTGTCGTACCCGGTGTCGTACTCGGTGTCGTACTCGGTGTCGTACCCGGTGTCGTACCCGGTGTCATACCCGGTGTCGTACCCGATGCTGTACCCGATGTCATATCCGATGCCACTCTCGATGTCACTCTCGATGTCTCGATGTCTCGATGTCACTCGATGTCACTCTCGTTGTCACTCCCGAAGTCACTCCCGATGTCACTCCCGAAGTCACTCCCGGTGTCCCTCCCGATGTCACTCCCGAAGTCACTCCCGGTGTCCCTCCCGATGTCACTCCCGATGTCACTCGATGTCACTCTCGATGTCACTCCCGATGTCCCTCTCGATGTCACTCCCGATTTCACTCCCAATGTCACTCCCGATGTTACTCTCGATGTCACTCACGATGTCACTCTCGATGTCACTCTCAATGTCACTCGTGATGTCACTCCTGATTCACTCCCGATGTCACTCTCTATGTCACTCGATGTCACTCTCAATGTGACTCCCGATGTCACTCTCGATGTCACTCCTTTGCTTCTACCTCATTCCAACTCTCTCACCCTCGCCCGCGAACCCTCTCACTTGCCCTCGAACCCTCTCACTTGCCCTCGTCCTCTCTCACTTGCTCTCGACCCCTCTCACTTGTGCTAGGTTCCTCTCACTTGCCCTCGACCTCTCTCACTCGCTCTCGACCCCTCTCACGTGGGCTCGACCCCTCTCACTTGTCCTCGACCCCTCTCACTTGCGCTCGACCCCTCTCACTTGCCCTCGACCCCTCTCACTCGCCCTCGACCCCTCTCATTCGCTCTCGACCCCTCTCACTTGCTCTCGACCCCTCTCACTTGCTCTCGACCCCTCTCACTCGCTCTCGACCCCTCTCACTCGCTCTCGACCCCTCTCATTCGACCTCTGCTTCGGCCACGCTCCCTCACCCTCAACCAGTCACCGTCACCCCTTCTCCCGCCTTCCCTGTTCCGCTCGATCTCTATCTTCCTATCTCTCCTCATCGCTCTCCGTTTCGCCCCATCCCTCTCTCCAGATCTCTGCATCTCTCCCCTCTCTCGTTTCGTCACTTTCCCAGTCTCTCTCCCCATCACACTCCCCGTCTCTCTCCTTATTCCTTCCCCATCTCTCTCTGTGTATATCCCTCCTTCTCTAGATATCTCGCCATCTCTCTATATCTATCTCTCTATCTGTATGTCTATATATCTGTATGACACTCACGCACGCTTGGAATCCGTGTCTCGTCGTCCACACACAGGCACACATTTTCCTAAACTGTTAATATATTATTTAATAATTTATTTATTATTCGAAAGTCTCAAAACTAATATTTCCGAAGAAATGTGTGAACAGAATCTTAACACACTTAACACTTAACATAAAAAAGTGAACAACGATGATCCATTTCACGAAAGTTCTAAGTTATCCGAAACTCACACACATAACAAGGAATGTCTCCGAAATGGTTCACCCTACAAGAAAATTTATCAAGTCATAAATTGTGTATTTTAGCAATATCTACGTTTTTTGTATAGTATGATTTGGTCTATCACTGACGGCTTACCAGTTATGCAAAAGTCGTCCAGAGTAAATACGACTACAGGGGCTATAACCGGAAAATTCAAGATATGCATTTCATTTGTCATAAAAATATCTCAAACATATGACATTTTAATCAAAATCGTTAGAGCCATTTGCAAGAAAATCAAAATTTTCGAAAAATTTTTCATGTAAAGGGTAGTTTAGGTTGGAGCTATTTTCTTTAAAATGTTCGTGTCGCATCCTTGAAAGACATTAAACTTAAATACCAACTTTGGTTTTTAACCGACTTTTCATTTTTGAGTTATGCTATCCACAGACTGACACACAGACACACACACGGACCTTTTTCTAAAAATGCTTTTTTATTTATTTATTTATTTATTTATTTATTTATTTATTTTTTTGATTCAGATGTCCTCTAATATTTCCGGTGAAATCTCGTCATCGAATTTTTGGGTGGAATACAATACTTCCCCTACTTGCCAGTAGAGAAAGTAAAAAGGGGTCAAAGAGGATAATCCTGACTAAATTGTTCAGTAGATCTCTCATTTACAGACGAGCTTGGCCACCGGTGTCGACGTATTTTAATGTAATTTAAAGTAATAGTACCCACTTGACAATATTAACTTCATTCAAACTTACTGATACCTGGTAAGCTATTAGTTTTTGGAATTAGAATTGACTTTACCTTCTACCTATATAGGTAAAAGGAACTATTGTATTCAACCCAGAAATTCGATATTGAGATTTCATCGGAAAGACTTAGAGAACGAAATGTTGCTTGAATACGAGCTTTGGTGTTTAATTCATCATTCCTGAAAAATGCAATAAGAAGGTTGTTAAGAAAATTCTACTAACTCATACTAACTCTACTTTTCTTTACATGGAAAAATGTTCATTATTTTTTATTTTGCCAAGAACGGCTCTTATGTCTTTTGTTTCATTTCACGTGTTTCTAAATTTATAGATGAGAAATAAAGCATGTAGGAATTTTGTATGCATAACCTATGAAATCCTTTATTTGAACTAATTTTCTATAGCAAGGTAGTGTTAAGAGACAAAAAAGATACTAAAGGAAAATATAGAGGTTACTAAAATATAGAATGTGTGTCGATATTTTTTTCGTTAGCCGATTGAAAAATTCCATGTTGCAAGTTGACCTTTCCTAAGCATACCTAGCGGGCATGCTTGAAAGTTTGCGATTTCTCCTCTTTCTCCACGCCCTTTCTTTCTTTCTTTCTTTTTTTTTTTTTTTTTTTTTTCATCGCAACAGTATTTTAACATGAATGTACGAGCCTAGGTGTTGTTTCCGCATATTGGAATTTTCTTGCCGAGTATGAAAAAATTATTATATAAAATATGTATCGGGAGAAATTAGCGAGTATAGTCACTTTTTGTATTAACAGTATGCAGGCTCCTTCATAAACAAAGAATAATGCAAATGAAACTAAATTAACTAATTATTTTAAACATTCTCGGACATGTGACATTTAATACGTTACAGGAATTTGTACAAAGAAGAAACCAAAATTATTACAATTTCAAATGATATGTGACACTAGAACATTAAGAAAGAAAACAAGGAAGAATACAAGGTTGAAGTTTTACAGGACACCGGTGCTCCTGTATGGTAGTGGGTCCTCGATAACAAATGAGAAGAGCTTCAGTAGATTACAAGGTGTGGAAATGAATGTTCTAAGAAGGACCAAAGGATGTACGAAATTGGACCACATAAAAATGAGGAAATTAGAAGAGAATTGGGAACATACTCGATAAATAATAAAATTCAACAATATCGCGTTGGTTGGGAACATGTTCAGAGAATATAAGAAACAAGATTGCCCAAGATAGATATCAATATAAACCAAGAGAACTAAGGGTTGTGTGAGGACCTAGGCTGATCCTTGAAGTGAATAAGAAGAAACCAACATTTTCAGCCATTGTTGTACTCCGGACCAATCAGTGGACAGCCAACGCATCAGACGCAGCGAAACCTTCTCCAAGGAGATTTCTCCGCGCCACTGAAGATGCCTACCGCAGTAGAGGACGAAATTCTGGAACATCTCCAGCAGATCATGGCATAATTCCAGTTGTATTGACTCCGACGGTGAGAGCCTTCATTATCTCATAATGAAACTATCAAAACGTATGAAGAATGCTTGAAGCTTCTGGATGACAAAACCTTCTAATAATCCTCATGTAAGAGTGTTTTATCTTAAGTTTCTTTGTAGTCCCGTGCTTCATAGTTACTATTAAGTTAACGGCTCTTACTTTACCGATAAAATGCGAGGAATTTGGGAAGTACAAAATCGCACTGGTATGTTGACACGGTAACTCGGTGACAACCGAAAAAGCATGTTTCGAATCTCGGCCTGTGGCATTCAATTTTTCAGCCTGATTCAACCTTTCCAAGTTGTGAAGGAGAGCTGGTTTTGAAAATAAACTGCTTCGAAAATGGTGCCGCAATCTCTGAGTCATTCCGAAAACTTTTCAAATGACTTTCGTATTTCATCATACTTTCTAATTTGAAACGCTGCTTTTTAACCATGTAGGTAGGTACCATGAGTTAGTTGATGATACAACAAAGGAGTAGAGAGGATGATATGTTTACATATGACCAGCAACTCCACCTTAGCGATACAAACAAGAGGGAGAGGAATGTGATTGTTAAACCCAAGTGGTGTCAACGCCGCGGCTCTCGATTGGCATCAATCAAAGCCTTTGTTTCGAGGGTTGGTTCGGAACCCCGGCGCACCGGCACACCGGCGTACATGAGGCAGATTAGCTCCAATTCGGCGCGGCCGACCAACCGGCCGACCGGCCAAAGAATGACAACCTTCTCTCTCTCTTGTTTTTTATCATCTCTCTTCTGAGAAAACAAAGCACATCCCTCATAACACATGATATCTTTCATTCTGGAATGTTATACAATGGCGGTACCGACTTCGGAATTTAACAAAGATGCTGCGGTAAAAATAAAAATAAATCGGATGGTTACGTTCACATGAATTTCTATACTCATTATCCTTCTATTTTTACAAAAGCTTATTATTCCAGTTATTTCCTGTCAATCCAGATAAACTTTCAGTTCACATTTAGACGTTTCGTTGTTTAAAGAGCGTGTCGCTTTGTTACGGCTTTGAAATACCATGCTGTTTGCATAACTACTAATATTAAAAATATAACTTCCCGGTTAATAAAGAGTATTTAAAAATTCAAATAAATAATTCAAATACATAAAAGGAATAACTTTAAAATGGATAACCACAAAAATAAATTGTGTGCTTTAAAGAGATCTACCTGTTTTGTGTAGTAGGTAACATTTTGTCTACTTATACCTTACGGTTTACCAGTTATGCAGAAGTCACCCAGAATGAAGGGCACTTTTGAGGATATTCCCACAAAATTCAAGATATAAATTTTATTTGGCACGGATCGTTAGAGCAATTTTAACGAAAATCAAAGTTTTTCATCATTTTCCATGTAACTGTAGTTTGGGGTAAAGGGATTTTTTGAAAATCTTCATGTTGCATCCTAGGAAGATGAACGGGAATACCAAATTTGGTATTCAAGCGATTTTTCATTTTTGAGTTGTGCATTTATAGACACAACTGTTTCAAATGTTGGGGCAATTCAGGGGATCTGAAAATAATATTTTTGCTAAAATATTGACATTGAACCGAAATCTCATTGTTTACTTCAAAATTTGTAGCGTATTTATCCAACATAATTTCAATATTAAATCGTCGTAGTGTATCTAACTTTCAAACAAAATTGTTAAAGAATAAAATTGGAGTTGTACAGTTGTGTGTGTATATGCCCTCTTTGCTGAATATTTTAAACATTTGAAGCCCGCGTGTAATTTGTTGTATACAGTTCTTAAAATAATATTGAAATCTCTCTGCGAAAAAAACAGTGAAATACGCAATGCTTTTAAGTTTTCTAAAATTTAATCACGTATTCAAATTCTAAACCTCCAATTTTCTGTAACTTCAATTATTTTCAAAGAATGTGTGTTGAAAAAAATAGCAGATTGCTTAGATATAACATCAATTTTTAAGATTTCACACTACATATGCACACCACTGACCACGCTTAAACTAGCTCAGTAGGAAATTACTGTAATAGTTCATAGATCATTGTGGGTTTCTCGATAATTCCAGCACATTTCTAACTCAGTATTTGTCTTAGTAAATATAGTGACTTTTTAAAGAACCTATAGATATTCTGGAGAAAAAATGGTTTTCGACGATAGTGTGCATTTTTTCTTTTTCTTTCTATCCTTTCTTTTTATTTTTTATTCACTTCCCGTCATAGTGGAAAGTTGGTCTTTCTGCAATCAGTGGCGGTAGTGCCTGCTTGTTTAATCTACTTGACTGCACATACATATGTGTATGGCACGAACTACATTAAAATCTCTAGTTTTTTGATAGATTTATTACTGCAAAAAGGCATGGTTTAATATGTTATAATTGAATTTTACCATTTAAATATTTCTTGGGTCTCTATTTACCTTTTGCGCAGTGATCCGGCGCGTCTGTGTGACACGTAAAGCTTCGCTCTCAGTCGCACATATCCTTATGGATTGTCCACGATACGCTCGTGAGCGCCAGTCCCTTGGCCCGGGTCTTACACTGCGCTCGGTTTTAGGTAACGATCCGGTAGTTGTAAGTACAGTGTTGCTAGTTGTTGCCAATATTAATTTTGGTAAGCATGTGTAAGGTGTATTTTATTTTGGAGCTTTTAGAATTTTTAGGGTGTTTTAAATTTTTAAAATTTATTATTATTATTATTATTATTATTATTATTATTATTATTATTATTATTATTATTATTATTATTATTATTATTATTATTATTATTATTATTTTTTTTTTTTTTTTTTTTTTTTTTTTACCGTTTTTAAAACTCTTAACCGTTTACGTTTTTAGTAAGTTACATTTTACCTGTTTTATATTTTATCTCTTTTAAATTTTTAGTTCTTTAAACTTCCATTTTTTAGATATTTTAACTTTCACTTTGTAGCTTTTTAGGTGTGAGGTTTTAGTAGTTGTTTGCTTGGTTTTATCTCTGCATATCAGGCCTTAATGACCGAGTTGTCGACGGGCCCTTAAACACCACCACTCACTCACTCTACTTTATATTACACTTAAGGTAATTATAGAAAGTAATGTATTTCATCCAAATATTTATGTCGATATTTCACCAAAAATATATGTTTCGAGGTTCTCTAAACCCCAAAAAAATCATTATTAGAAAAATGAATGTGTGCGTGCGTGCATGCGTGTGTGTGTGTGTGTGTGTGTGTGTGTGTATGTGTGTGCACGCGCGGCGTGTACACGTGCATCTGTGAACAGTATAGCTCAAAATATCCAATAAATACCAAACTTGGTGTTTAAGTTCAGTATCCTAAGGTCTCTCCATAAAGTGAGTGAGTGAGTAGGGTTTAAGGGCCCGTCAACAGCTAGATCATAGGGCCCCAATCTCCCTGTCAAGGCTACGTTGCACATAGCAAAATTTTCCAATTTTTTTAACTTCTTAAAAGTGGATCTAACGACATTAATTAAAATATATACCTTATGTTTAAGATATTTGCATGAAAAATAAAGCTTATAAATTGAATTACTTTGGAAATAGCTATGGAGTGTTCGAGTGTGGTGAGTGAGTGAGTGAGCGAGTGAATGAGTGAATGAATGAGTGAGTGAGTGGTTGAGTGAATGAGTGAGTGTGTGGGGTTTAAGAGCCCGTCGACAAGGAGGCCATTTGGGCCCAGGAGTGCTCGACATTCTGCATTGTTTATGTATCACAAAAAGTGTAAATCTCATTAAAGCACATAATTTAATAAAATGTTTGTGGTATTAGCCAGTTCCGAGATAGTGTTCGTTTTAGGTTTGAAATTTCAAATATTTTGTACTTATAAAAGAAGATATTTCGTGAACATTGCTAGTCTATAAGAGGCATAGGCTTTACTTAATGATCGCATTCTGAACAATTTTCGAACCAAAACAGGTGAAGTAGATGGAATGCGTAAGAGAGAATGTGAGAAATATTTTAGTGAGGTAACACAGGATGTTTATGGAGATTGAGCGAGGGAGTTTGGACTCTCGAGTATTTACTCAGCCACGGCACAACGCTCCATCAGCAGTAGGTAGAAGATGATTGTGTTGCAAATGTTTTTTCTTCTCGTTTCCGACGTTTGATGGGGGATACGCCCGTCTTTGTTACAAGAAAGTCAGTGTGGTTGAAGAAGGCGTGATGTGCAAGAATTCCCAGGTAGTATCCCGGCGCCGGTTCCCACACTATACCTAACTGTAGGTACATGTTTAGATTCAGTTTTCAATTCGCTAGATGAAGTATTTCATGCCACCCAGAAATTCCATATGAACAGCCTAACTCAAAAGTGGGAATGCAGATAAACACCAAAGTTGTTAAAAAATGCAGAATAAATATTCGGGCTTATGAGCCGTGGTCCAGTGGAAATTCTTCTTCCATATGTTTTGTTCGAAATTGCGTCGAAACGAGCCCAAATATTCTTCTGCATTTTATGACATCGGCCGTGAAAGCTTACGTGATTTGACCAAAATTGTTATTAAAGTTCAGAATATTTTCAACAAAATCCATCTACCCCAAACTATGCAAATATGGAAAGCATTTTCGTTGTGTTTAATTTTAAGAAAAATAATTACAACGAATTAATGTAATTTTCATTAACGTATATCAGTCCACAGTACGCATTTTATTTTTAACGCAATTATTTTAAAACATTTGAATGCACCGATATGTCGTCCATGCATTTCTTCGTACCTATGTTACTTATGATAGCGGACATGCTGAGAACACCTCACCATCTCGCCTGGGCTGTCAGAAGTACTAATAGGCAATCACAACCACGCTATCAGCTATTTCTTCTTCTTCTTCTGCTTCTTCTTGTTCTTGTTCTTCTTCTTCTGCTTCTTCTTCTGCTTCTTCCTCTTCTTCTTCCGCTTCTTCCTCTTCTTCTTCTTCTGCTTGTTGTTGTTGTTGTTGTTCTTCTTCTTCTTCTTCTTCTTCTTCTCCTCCTCCTCCTTCCTCCTTTCATGGAGATTAAGCCTATGACCTCTTCTGCTCTCATACGATCTTTTCTTAGGCCTTCATAGTTTTCTTTTCCCACGTGTCTGGTAATTAAAATTTTATCTAGGTAATCGAGATCTTCCGCTATTCAGCATAGTATCTAAACGTTCCTTTGGGAGAGAATTCATGGTTTGATCTCTTAGTTCGTGGGTAATTGTCGATTCTTCTGCCATTTAAGAATATGTATGACTGAAATTTTGAAATACTCGTATTTATTCTAATTATGCTAGGTTTTTTATAATGTATGCAATAGATTTACAGCCTAAATTTCGTCCATTTTGCTCTAATAGTTTAGAAATTGTGATTGCATTTATTTATTTTGTGTTATGCTACTAAAAGGATTCCTTGCGATAAACAAAATTTAGATTTTGGTATATTTTAATCCTAGGTTCAAAATACATCTGCTTTTTAAAATTACCCTAGGTTTGTTTCTCTATTTCTCCTTCAGTTTGAGTGCAAACATTTTAAGCTTACAAATGTGTTCTTGTTTGCTTAAAGAACTGTAAGTTTTGTCTTTGAAATTTAAAAACATGCGCTTAGACGCATCTCATCCTAAAGCCCAGAGCAATTTTTATTTATTATATCTTTGTGAACATGTGCAGAAAATTTCATTAATGCAATACAGAGACTGCTCCGTATGGAGCATTTAAGAGGGAAAAATGCTAAACATTCAATAGGGAGAAAAGAGCGATAAGTAATTTGAATGCAAGCTCACATTAAAATCCACGCTACTACATGCAATAGGGTATTTAGAATGGCGTGCATTGTTTGCATTCATGAATGTCTCAATAATTGTTTCACAGAGTTAAAATAAAAACGTTTTTCCTCAATTTTCATGAAAGCTCAGTCTTACATATCAGTAAGTAGTGCTGTTTTAAATATATATGAATTTTAATCATTTAATTATTCTACAACGCACGCTGTGCATTCATTGCATTCATGGAGAATACTTGGGGACCGATACATCCTTACGGAGGAAAGGAGTCTGGAGCAACCGCTTAAAAATAGACATTGGAATTAACCACTTGACCTATTATTCCGAGAATACTCGTAATTAAGAAATGGTCGAAAAATATCTAACTCTAGTTATCTCATATACATTTGAATCTTAGTTCTCTGTGGTTTTATTCCGACTGTTTCGCGTTCAGAACCTTTTAATTTAGCGCACACCGCTAGATGGATCTCATGCTCCGAAATATCTAGAATTAGTACATTGACTGTATTGAAGAAATATTTACATTGTGTGTGTATGTGTGTGTGTGTGTGTGTGTGTGTGTGTGTGTGTGTGTGTGTGTGTGTGTGTGTGTCTGTGTGTCTGTGGACAGCATAACTCAAAAACGAAAAGTTAGTTAAAAACCAAAGTTGGTATTAAAGTTTAATGTCTTTCAAGGATGCGACACGAAGATTTTGAAGAAAATAGCCCCACCCTAAACTACCCTTTGCATCGAAATTTTTCGAAAATTTTGATTTTCTTGAAAATGGCTCTAATGATTTTCATTAAAATGTCATATGTTTAAGATATTTGTGTGACAAATGAAATGTATATTTTGAATTTTCTGGCTTTAGCCTATGTAGTCCTGTTTACTCTGGGTGACTTTTGAATAACTCGTAAACCGTAAGAGATATACAAAATCTTACTTTACAAAGATGTAGGTCTCACTAAAACACACAGTTTATGTGCGAATACATTTTTTTTGTAGAGTAAACCATTTCGGAGATATTCCTTGTTATGTGTGTGAGTTTCGGAAAACTTAAAACTTTCGTGAAATGGAACATAGTTGTTCATTTTTATATGTTAAGCGTGCAAAGAGAATGGGATCTCAAAGCTTTAAGATATTTGACTATCGCTCAGTCTACTGTATTCTAATATTCCCCTTACACCTACAAGGAAATAAACAATAAGATAATTTGTACAAATATTTATCTCAACTAACAGGAAGAAGATATAGTAATAAGAGTTTGTAAGAATGGTTAGTACAAGAGTAGAGAAAGTCATGTGAGTGCAGCACATCAGATTTTTAATATAAGTGACACGTTAAAAGATTTCAAACAAAAGCGGAAAGAACATGTTGAAATAATGCCATAGACCAGATTTACTAAAAAAATAAGGCAATATTATCCTAAAGGTAGGAGATCGATTGGCAGACTCAGAAAACGATGACTGGAAGACTTTGAAGGCGGATCAGACATTTGATTACCTATGCCACGAAGTGAATAATAATAATAATAATAATAATAATAATAATAATAATAATAATAATAATAATAATAATAATAATAATAATAATAATAATAATTGATGATAATGATGAGAAGAAGAAGAAGAAGACCCTTTCTCAGAAAATAATTAGATCGTGAATACGTTAAAAATATATGAAAATAAATGACTTATTAGAGAAAGTAATGCGATTGTAACACATGTATTTTCTTTACTGGCTTTTCATTACAGTATTGTCTTTCTTCGTTAGGAATCCACTGTAGAAGTCAGACGAACACGCCCAAGTACAAGAGGGAAACAAAAGTGTGAACGAAGCAGAGCTCTTGGGGCGCCGGAAACATTTCCCCGTTTCCTCGCTCCTCGCTATTTGCATGATTTTTCACCGCCTCTGTTCCTCTCTTCCCGGCACTTGGCACCTCCAGCAAATTCAATAGTACAGTCGTTCTTAACTGTTCTTTCATTGACTGCACCTTTATAGTTTTCGCGAAAATGAGAAACTGTTATTAGAACCAATATCGGTTAACCTAACACAAAAAATCGTCAATCAAGACATTACCATTACAAAATCAACGTTACATTATTCAAAATATATTTTATAACTTTCATTAACATGTACAGATAAACTAGAAATGGCTTCTTCTCAGAAAAGGCTTCATGTAGATACATATGTAACTACGTCTTCAAGGCGGTAAATCAACAAGCATTCTTCACTGTTGCTGTCATATGGTTATGTTGATTAAACAAGAATATTTAATCTACAATACTTCGTAATCAGAGAACGTATTGCATTCCACCTAAATATTGGATACCGAGATTACACTGGAAAACGTTTTGAGATCCTCTGAATCCGAAAAAGGTATTTTTTAGGAAAATGACCTTGTCTGTCTGTGTGAGTGTCTGTGTGAGTGTCTGTGTGTGAGCGTGTGCTTGTGTGTCCATACGTGTACGTATGTATGCTTGGTGCAGCATAACTAAAAAAAAATCTGATGTGTTACACTCACATGACTTTTTGTACTCTTCCACTGTTACGACGAACACTTTATTTGTCTATCTTCTTCGTGTTATTTGAGATAAACATTTGCAGAAATTATTGCTAATATTCTTGTAGGTGCAAGGGGAATATGGGAGAAAGTCCAGTACTTGTACAGCTGTCCTATTTTAGGGTTCTCATAAAGACACGCCTGCTAATAGATCTTCAGAAAAAGAAACTGAATGATAAAGGACAAAACATCGTATAATGTAAGAATATTTGATAGATAAAGAGTAATAATGTACAAAATTGTTATAAAATAGCACAGTTAATCATTTTAGAATTATTTATTTAACTTAGTATAACACACAGATGATGGAGTAAAATGTACAAATAATCACGAATAATTTGTAAATATCTTCTAAAACACTTCATTGCAATTCAAAACCTGGAAACGAATTAACATTCAATTTAGTAATCACTCCACGAGCACCAAAAAGTAGACCAATCACTTCCCAGTTTGAAATTTTGTATTTGTCTCTTAAATTTGGAATGCAAGGTTCAAAATGTAGTCTTTTACCTCATCAATCTCCGTAATTTGGTCTAGATTATTTTCAAATCGGATTGTACGGTCATGAATTAGGCCCCTATTTTGTTGCCTGTCATTGCCAACTATGTCTGTTATTTGGTAAAAATATGGTTATAGAATATGTTTTCAACGTAAATATCGCCATTTCGGAACCGTCACAATGTATACGTTTCAATAAATCATAATTAATTATTCCTGGATATAAAAATCTTCTCACCTTTAATTCTACAAATTAATATATACCTTCCAAACTTAAACACACAAGAAATATACACAATTGTCACCAAGCAATATGTATAATTACCAATTCTTTATAGCAGTATTAAGAAAACCAAATGCCTTGTCATGGCCTACAGTAGACTTTGAGCGATAGTGAAATCTCACTCAGCTAACATATAAACTTCCATTTGAGAAAAGTATAAGCATTGTAAAGCTCACACAAATAACAGCAATATCTCGAAATGATTCACTCCCCCGAAAAAATCATTTGGACATAAATTGTGTATTTTAACAAGATCTACATTGTTTGCATAGTAAGATTTGGTCTATCTCTTACGCTCTAGCAGTTATGCAAAAGTCATCCAGAGTAAACAGGACTACAGGGGCTAAAGGAAAAAAATTAAAGATTCCATTTCATTTGTCATAAACGTATCTGAAACAAATGGCATTTTAATCAAAGTCGTTAGAGCCATTTTCAAGAAAATCAAAATTTTCGAAAAATTTTCCATGTGTAGGGTAGTTTAGGGTGAAGCAATTTTCTTGAAAATCTTCGTGTCGCATCCTTGAAAGACATTAAACTTAAATACCAACTTTGGTTTTTAACCGACTTCTCGTTTTTTAGTTATGCTGTCCACAGACTGACAGACAGACACATAGACACACACACACACACGGACCTTTTTCTAAAAATGCTCTTTGTCATTCAGGGGGCCTCAAAACATATTTCCGTTGAAATCTCGACATCAAATGTTTGGGTGGAATGCAATATTTTTTTCTGCGTAGTAGAGAAAGTAAAAATCTGGCATTTTTAGAAATTGTTTATTTTCTAGTAGGTACAAGGGAATATGGGAATACAATAGGCTTTAAGCGATTTTCAAATCTTTTAAAGTTTTGAGATTCCTTTCTCTTTGTACGGTTAAAATATAAAACAATCTGATGTTTTGCACTCACATGACTTTTTATACTGTTGTACTAACCATTCTTACAAACTCTTATTCCTGTTTCTTGTTCGTGTTAGTTGAGATAAACATTTGCATAAATTGTCTTATTGTCTATTTTCTTGTAGGTGCAAGAGGAATATGGGAATACAGTAGGCCTTGAGGGATAGTTAAATCTTTTAAAGCTTTCAAGTTCTGTTCTCTTTGCACTGTTAACATATAAAAATGAATAACAATGCTTCATTTGACAAGTATGTTCTCTAAAACTTATCAAAATAACAAGGAATATTTCCAAAATGATTCACTCTACAAAAAAAAAAAAAAAGTATATAAATTGTGTCTTTTAGCGAGATCTATATTTTTTGTATAGTAACACTTAGTCTTTCTCTTACGGTTTAGAGTTATTCAAAAGTCATCCAGAGTAAACAGGACTACATAGGCTACAGCCAGAAAGTTCAAAATATACACTTCATTTGTCATACAAATATCTCAAAGTTATGGCATTTTAATCAAAATTTTCCATGTAAAGGGACTTTTGACTATTGTTGCTTGTTATATTTCACCAGAGAAAAATAGCACTATTAACTGATTCATTTTTGGGCACCCTATAAGTTCCAAAGACCGCCTCCGTAGCGCCTCCGTAACCCGCTTGCCTCTGGCGCGGAGGGCCCTGGTCCGATCCCTGGTACTAGTGTGGGGATTTTTGCCTCGCTGGCAGGTCTGACACGGGGTTCACTCAGCCTCGTTTGGTCCCGGGGGAAGGGGGTCAATTGAGGAGCTACTTGGTGGAAAATTAGTGACCTCAGGTCGAGAAGGTCGCATAACTGGCCGGGCGGACTCGGGTCGCTGATCACGTACCACCCTCCAGTACTGCACCCCACCAATGACGCCTGTAGTGGGCAGAGGTGGGGGACGCAGCGGATGGGCGGCAAGCCTTGGCCATTAATGGGCTGTTGCGTTGGGGTTTAGTTCAGTTATAGGTTCCAAATATTACGTTTTAGTCACATTACTGAGAACTTTATACATAAACTGATCTCACATTGGAAACATGTCTTAAAATAAATAAATAAATAAATAAATAAATAAATAAATAAATAAATAAATAAATGAATGAATGAATGAATGAATAAATGAATAAATGAATAAATAAATAAATAAATAAATAAATAAATAAATAAATAGATAAATAGATAGATAGATAGATAGATAGATAGATAGATAGATAGATAGATAGATAGATAGATAGATAGATAGATAGATAGATAGATAGATAGATAGATAGATAGATAGATAGATAGATAGATAGATAGATAGATAGATAGATAGATAGATAGATAGATAGATAGATAGATAGATAGATAGATAGATAGATAGATAGATAGATAGATAGATAGATAGATAGATAAATAGATAAATAGATAAATAAATAAATAAATAAATAAATAAATAAATAAATAAATAAATAAATAAATAAATAAATAAATAAATAAATAAATAAATAAATAAATAAATAAATAAATAAATAAATAAATAAATAAATAAATAAATAAATAAATAAATAAATAAATAAATAAATAAATAAATAAATAAATAAATAAATAAATAAATAAATAAATAAATAAATAAATAAATAAATAAATAAATAAATAAATAAATAAATAAATAAATAAATAAATAAATAAATAAATAAATAAATAAGTAAATAATTAAATAAATAAATAAATAAATAAATAGTACACCATTTATAGTCTATAGCTGTATGAATATGTACTTTTATACATAGTACTGAAACTAAGACGACAAAACAGTCCAATTACTTTTCTATCACGTTATTTCCTCTCCAAAATGTTGTCACAAATGGACAGATCTCTTCTACTGACGTAATATAGTTTACTGTGTTCCGTGTTGTTACAATCATGTTTTCTTCTCGTAGCCTTGTTTCAGTCCTTTCGCTGTCTTTTGTTCACTTTGTCTCTCATACACTAACTCTGACGATACAATCACTCGATGCTCGTTAAAATTTCTTCACTTCTATGCGTCGAACCTTTCAATACGACAACACTACAGACACACACACACAGCTGTCTTGCACTCACTGACACACTGACCAACTCACGTCTGCAACTCTCTGACTCCCTCGCCTCATATAGCGAGGATGATGTAACATGAACCTTTCTCGAGTTCCACAAGCACGCCGGCCGCTGGATGCCCCTCGAACATTGTTATGCTCCGCGCTCATTGCCGTTAGTCACGTATACACAACAGTCGCGCAAGGCAGCCTGATCTTGAATGCTTTTGTTTGCTCGCAGGCCTGGTATGTGATGTGAAGTAGCTTAGCCCTGACCGTCCTTTGTTGTGAGCCGTGTCTAGTGTCACAGTATTGTAAAAATACCTAGATGAGTGAATTAGAAGGCATACAGTCATTCTGTAAACATATCTGAAATAGTTCAGAGATTTGGGTCATAAATGTAATATCGGCGAGACAGGACTTTTAATCATTCCTTAATAACTATGGGTCAAGATGCTGTCCCTCGTAGCATAGTCGCTGGAGCGTATGTCTTTACCGCTCCGCCGCGCAGAGGATCGCGGGTTAGAGTACCGTCTCGGACATAAAGCGCGGAAACAAGGGAAACATTATAAAAGAGGCGTTACAAAAGATAACATTTTATTTACTGATATACATTTGATTCATTGATAACTCTACCGTTCCGGTAATTGTTTTACCGCCAAAAAGATACATTATTCCCAGAAATTGGAAGACTGTTTTTGGGAGGGAGTTAGAGAAATCTGAAATGCAACATACACCGATACTTCATAGCATTTCCATTAACATGAAAGAGCATTACAGGAACTTCACGAGATCATAGCTGTAAAGGGTTAATGGGATGAAGATAGGGATTATAAATGGAGGAGTTCAGTACTGTAGCCAACATTAGCTCTACTCCATCTACTAAACCTCCGGGAGGTAGAGACGAGGCTTGAGATTAAGAAGGGTAGTCAAGTCTAATGGCAGCAGGTGCAGCGCAGGGGAATCCCTAACGATTCTAGATTATACATTCCCTACCGCTGCTTCGGGCCACCTCCCAGAGAAGAAGCAGTTGTCTCCTCAAAGCTCATCTTCAAGATGAAAGCAGTAAACTGTAACATATAATTCACCCATTATTCCTTTGCCGATCTGGAAACACTACGTTAGGCCACCGATCCAGTGAGAATTGAACCCGGGGCCTATGGAACGCGAAATTCACTCAACCCCTCTCGATCGAAGGTAGCTAAAGGGTATACGCGAGGAGACATCTCGCGCACTGTGACCTCCACACAGAATTATTGCGTCTAACAGCCCTAGGAGAAAATGATAGTTGAGGGAACCACAGGATGCTACAGGGTGTCAGGCAGACGGAACACAGAGACGCGCGGAACCCTCTAAGAATGCTGAGACTTCTTCATTCCGACGCCAGGTCTCGCCGAACAGCCACAATCACTCCAGGTCCGGTATCCTACAACCGTCCCCCCACGAGAGGACAGCGACCGCATAACGCCGCCTAACTCCGAGAACAGAATTACAATGTGCAAGTAGATATTCCAAATACAAAAAAAGGAAATAAAAGGTGCAATCGGTAGGCTAGATGGACATATAAAAATAATTGCTAGCTCAATAACTATACAACTTAAATAATGGGAAAAGGGAAGTACTAATGCAGTAAAAGAAATAAATAAGCTAGTAGCCAGACAATAAGTAAACAACAAGAGAAAGATGAATTAATAATTGACATTGACAATGATTTAAATAAAGCCTTAAGTGCGCAAGAATTACGAGAAATAACCAATAAAAATGGCCGTAAGAAGTTTTCCAAAACAGTAAATTGATGTATGGTGAAGCGCGTAAAGCAAAAAATGAAGATATAATAATTATAAAGAGTTAGAAGAGCGAGAAGGGGAGATAACGGACAAAATCCATTATAAATCCACAAATACAAAAGGCATTAGAAGGATTTGGATTTGGATTTGGTTTAAGGACGCTCAACTTCTAGGTCATCAGCGCCCTTAACAGACTCATGGCAATAGCCAGATATAAATTTCACTCAAAAAATAAAAATACTAGCAACAAGAAAAATATACAAAGGTAAAAAGCAGTGGCAATAGCCAGATATGAAACAAGGTGATAAATATGTCCAAAATCAGAAACAGATAATTAAAAATTTTAAATCCTGAAATTTATATTGCACTGCGCTAAAAAATTAAAAACTCTATCAACCGCTGTTTTGTCGTCCGCTAGGACCTCTGCAAGTCTGGCAGGCAGCTGCAGAGAATCCCGAAGGTGCGCTAGAGAGTAACACTCTAGGAGCACGTGGCGAACCGACAAAACGTTGTCACATAGCGGACATAGAGGCGCAGGGTCCCTTTTAAATAGGTAACCGTGCGAAAAATTGCAGTGCCCTATTCTTAATCGAGCCAAACTGACCTCCTCGCGACGAGATGTGCGACAGGAAGTTACCCAGTTTATCGGAAGTTCTTTCACTTCTCTAAGCTTATTACCGCGGAGAGCTGACCACTCGTCGTGCCAGGACGACAGCACCGCTCTCCGCACTTCAAGCCTAAAGTCTTCCGAAGTAACACGTGAGATGGTAATACTAGGTTCTGTAGTTGCCGTCTTTGCTGCTAAATCTGCCATTTCAGTCCCAGGCAAACCTACGTGACCAGGAATCCATGCACACACCACATCAACACCAGAAGCGTGTAAAACATGGAGGGCATCCTGGATACGTTGTACAATAGGGTGGGGGTTGTACAACTGACAAAGGCTCTGCAGTGCACTAAGGGAATCGCTCAAAATCAGGCAGTCACCTAATTTACGACGGCGAACATACAAAATGGCTCGATAAATTGCATAAAGCTCTGCAGTAAAAATGGAAGTGCTATTTGGAAAACCGAATGTATATGGTTCGGTTCCATAAACATAAGCACATCCAACACCGTTGGTGTTCTTTGATCCATCGGTGTAAATATATCTGCGGTCAGAGTAACCTGACAAAAATTCTAAGAAACACGTGCGGATACTTGAAATAGGCATCGTGGACTTATGGTGTATGGTCATCCCAAGATCTACATGGGGCGCATTAGAAGGAGGTAAACTAAGTGCCGGGAAGATGGTTTGATGTTACCAAACAAATAGACGAATTGTAACAAGAGTACTGGAATACTTTTGTAGGATAAATATGTAAAAATCCCAAATATGTAAATAAAATAAGCTATAACTGTAACATGTCTCAAGAAAATGAAACGAAGGAAATAAAAAAGAGGAAAATGCAAAGAGAAGATACGGCAATAAAACCCACTGGGAATAAAACATACCAGATATCATAAAAAATGTAAGAAAAAATGTCAATGTTGAAGGAGAAGTTGTCAGCCAGAAGAGTAAAAATAATGATGGTGTGTACAGATCAAAATAAAAGGCAATTACCTAAAAACACACAAGCTTACTACAAACTTGTATAAAATCGCAGAAGTTCAAATGAAAGTAAGAAATCAAACACTTATGTTCGACATAGATGAATCTGTACAAGAAGAAGAAATTAAAAATGTGCTAAAACAAGAATTAAATACAACCGAAGATACTTTACTTGTAAAAGTGGCAAATAAAGCCAATGCACAAGGTGTAAAGTTCGTTTTTGTAACCATAACTACAGAGATTGCAAATAATTTGATAGCTAGGAAAATAGGAAATGGATGGGACAGATGGAGAGCAAAGACAACAACAGTCCTTAAAAGATGTTATAAATGTTACAGGGTGGGATACAATGTAAATGATTGCCCAAATAGGCAAACAGAAAAAATGTGCCACAACTGTGGTGAAATAGGTCATAAAATAAAAGAATGTAAAAATGATACAAAACGTTATCTCTGCCACACAAACGAGCATAAGGCTGAGACAGTGCGATGCCCAGAATATAGGAGACATGTCAATGCTCAGGAAAGGGAGAAAAGGAAGGAGTATTAAACGAAACGCGAAAGCAATTCAAGTAAATCTTGATAGTAGAAGTAAACGAGCAATGGATCTTATACATAAATGTGCCGTAGGTATGCTGGGTACATTTAGCAGTAAGAGCGGAACCACATAAACATAAGATAAAATCCAATCCAGCATGGCTAATGGATGGAAAAATTGAACATGGCCCTACAATACGAGAAACTGGAATTGGAAACAGATACGCACGAGGTGATTATCTACTCTTGTTTATCTCACCCACGGCAAAGAAGAAGACTTTTAGGAATTCTTATTTGCAAAAGGATAACATGGGGAAAGACGTAAAAAGATATTGACTGGTGGTGATTTTAACGATAAGGAATATTGCTGGGGAGCACCACTTGAAGATAAAAAGGGTAGGACACTGTCAGAGTGAATAAATTAAAATTATTATAATATATTAAATGAAGGGAAAACACCAACTTTTGACAGAAATTATGGATCTGTATATACATATACATTACACTCTGTTCACAAGAAGTAGACAGATTAGTTAATAAATTGTATGCTGATGAAGAAAATATCAAGCTAATATTGATTACTAAGCTTCGAAAATGGCAGTGTTTCTGTGCCAATATGTTTAAAATGTGACATTGATACACTTATGTGGTTGTATGAAGAATTAGGAAGCTTGTTACCGGATGTGTTATGGCCATGCATTTTGGTCACAGCTGCAGAGCGAAATTTCAAGACAATCCAACTTATTCTAGAACACGACACATAATATTTGAATTTTTTCTACCCTCTAGGAAATAAGCCAAAAAAACAATTGCTGCTGTTCTTTTCCACTGCATCTCTATACTTACAGAAGACATAAACAGCTGTCAAAAGATGCCATACAAAACAAATCTTGTAGACTTGTACCTTTTCAATTCCTACTTGCGGCTGACGAATGCCCGCAGGCTTATGACAGGTGGCCAAGATTTGTCTGCAGCTAGTTGCATTGATGCCATTATCACAGCTTTTGTTTTCAGCAGGTGTTTTCGTAATGAAGCCTTTCTTTCACCACTTGCCATGTGTTGCCTTAAATTCTGCACAGTGTTGTTTCGCCAATTGTGACTTGCTTTGCAAATGCTTTTTATATGGAAATACGAAAAGCAGATGGATACCACATGCATAAAGATGTTGCCGACGTGAGCCTTAGGCTTTCAAAATTGTCGACAGTTCCTAATGAAGGTAGGTATACATAGGGTTACCAGACGTCCGGAAATTTCCAGACATGCCTTACACTTTAACCATTTGTCCATCGTGTGGGGGTAATTTTTGAAAAGTTTCTAATGTGCTACATCTTCAGAAACAAGTAGTGATCGTTAGAAAATGAACTGAATAATTGGGGTATTAGTCGCAATTGCAACTCGCTATGGCAACATGCTACACCGGCTACAGTCAAAGAGCATACTCATACATTAGTAACATTGAACCAGTGACTGGCAACCCAGCATTTGCACTCCAAGCCAAAAGGTTGGTATTCTGTGAAGACAAAGCAACACAATGCTAATGTTGAAAGTATATTTGCAATTATTATTCAATTAGTGGTATTGTTTTAGTGAAGTACAATTTTAAAAACTTCAGTGGTCTGGAATTTCTGGATTGTATTTCAAACAAGCTAGATGTTTTGTGCAAGATAACTTCCTCAGAGAAGTATAGCTGACTGTTCATAATCACATTTAACACTGTATGTTTCAGGATTTTAAGAAAATATGAGTGTATATGCCTATGGGTATATATAAATAACATTACAAATGATAAATTTATATTATTTTTGCATTTACAACGTCCTACATTTTCTTTCTCTACTATGTATAGTAAAGTAGAGGAAGTGTTGTATTCCACCCAAAAATTCGATGTCGAGATTTCACCGGAAATATATGTTTTGAGGTCTCCTGAATCCCCCCCCCCCCAAAAAAAAAAAGAAAAAAACCACTTTTATAAAAAAGTCATTGTGTGTATCTGTCAGTCTGTGGACAGCATAGCTCAAAAACAAAAAGTCGGTTAAAAACCAAAGTTGGTATTTAAGTGTAATGTCTTTCAAGGATGCGACACGAAGATCTGAAGAAAATTGCTTCACACTAACT
The DNA here is from genome assembly GCA_030765045.1 of Tenodera sinensis. NCBI lineage: Eukaryota > Metazoa > Arthropoda > Insecta > Mantodea > Mantidae > Tenodera > Tenodera sinensis. The sequence continues at coordinate 205,100,230 of CM060961.1, forward strand.
ACCCTTTACATGGACAATTTTTCGAAAATTTTGATTTTCTTGAAAATGGCTCTAACGATTTTGATTAAAATGCAATATGTTTGGTATATTTTTATGACAAATGACATGTATATTTTTAATTTTCTGGCTTTAGGCCATGAAGTCCTATTTACTCTGGAAGACTTTTGCATAACTGATAAACCGTAAGAGATAGAGCAAATCTTACTACACAAAAATGCAGATCTTGCTAAAACACAATCTATGCCCAAATATTTTTTTTTTTTTGGTTTAAACCATTTCGGAAATATTCATTATTATTTGTGTTAGTTTCGGAAAACACTTTCGTGAAAATTCAAAATCGTTGTTTAATTTGGTATATGTTGGCCATGCAAAGAGAACGGAATTTGAAAGCTTTAAAAGATTTGACTATCGCTCAAAGTCTACTGTATTCCCATATTCCCCTTGTACCTACAAGGAAGTAAACGATAAGATAAGTTCACCTCTACTAACACGAAGAAGATACAGGAATAAGAGTTTGTAAGAATGGTTAGTACAAGAGTAGAGACGTACCGTCGAGCGGGCAAGGCGTTCAAGTCCAGGCTACCTCACGTGCCTGCTGTGTGTACATGACAGTAACAATGGCCCAAATAAACTCTAGCTCTTTCCAAAGGCTTTTAGCTATGTCATCTCCGGTGCGCGTGTGTATATGGAGAGGTTCTCGAAAGGTCGACGTGACGTCATCCTCAGTATAAAAGGAGACCTGAGAAGAACGAGTTAGTTTTTTAGAGTGGCAGTGACATACGGTACGGTCAGTGTATTAGTGCGTGTGTGGTGCGTCGGAAGAAGGTCAGCAGGCGTCGAGGACGTCGTAATAATTGTATTGAGAGGCAGTGAAAGGAAGAAAGACAATGAAAGTACTGAGAAAGATTTTGAAAAGAACAATTATGAGTTGTGAAACCCGAAAGACTGTGGATTGTGTATTTGTAGTAAACTTTTAGAGCACGATCAAGTGATAGAAAAGTAACAGGACTGCATTTTGTTGTTCTTTGTTACAATATGCAATAAAGCCATTTCTACAAAATTTTATGTTGATTAACATCAAGTATATACAAGAAGAATAAATCGGCTGATCACAGAGCAAAATGCCATTAGACATTTCTGTTTCTAATGCTTCTATGAAACACATATTAGAAGGAATGTATTGACTTCCTTTCCATTCTGTATAATCTACACTTTCATCTTCAACTCTAAGAAGTGCTTTAAGCCTTCTTGGACTTTGATTGTTTTCTCAGTAGTTTTGCCTCCTGAACACGCATTTGACCTGTGATTTTAATAGAAGTTGCCTCTGACCAACCCTGCAAATGTGTTTTGTTCAACACGATTTTAGAGTATACTTTACAGATTTTCTGGTTTTACTCATTTGAACGCAACTTATAAACATCGAAGTGAAAGCAAATACTTGTATTTATTCGCTTCACCCATTGCTGCGAACACATCTGAAGTGTAGTGCAATGCGTTATTGATAGGTGAATTTGGGTTGCAGCAAGTTGAACACTGCCAGGTCATACAAACACCGACTATACATACATGTGGGTGTTCGCTATGCACGCCGCGCCACGCCGCGCCGCGCCGACTCCTCACAAATTGGCAGAATTGGTACACCGAACTGGTAAAACGTTGCTCTCATCCCACACTCTAACAGGACTGTTGAAATTTGCAAACCACCCCCTTTCCCGCCGTATCCCCGGGCTGTCTGGCAACATTTCTCCTACTGCAGGAATAGAAACTGGCAACTGTATCGTTTGTGCATTGATTCACTGCTGTGCTCTTCGTAGTCATGGCAACGTCGACAATCACATCACTTTTTCTACCCATACATCATCCTATTCAAAAAGTTACTTTGCTTTAATCAATAGTAGTCTCACTAGAGTTTTTGATTTAAACTAATGGAATTTAATTGGTTATCTCACGATTAACATATAGACGTTAAAGATGACAATAAATAAACAGTATAAAATATTAATTCTTACTAAACTTATTAAAAAAATTAAAAAGGATAAAATCTGCTTAACCAATGCCCTGGCCTCTAGTTTCTATACCAGGACATGCTTATTACAAAATAAATATTCATCTTCTCGTGTTCCTAATTAACTCTAGGGATTAGTCGGTCTGGGTGGTTTTGTGGATTAGACGCTGGCCCACTGATCCCAAGGTCGCGGGTTCAAATTCGGCCCAGACCGATGGTTTTTAAGTGTGCTTAAATCAACAGCTCCATGTTACTAGATTTACTGGCATATAAAAGAACTCCTGCGGGACGACATTCCGCCACACCGGCGATGCTGATATGATTCTAGCAGTTGACAGCGTCGTTAAACAACAAAATATTGTTTTAGGGATTAGCTCACACTATGAGCTATACCGAGCTAACCTTGCCGATAGTCAAGAGGCCCTTGCCCTTAAAGGATGTAATGGGCTTCTTACTCTTAGTTAACTATTTTAGTAGCTCTACAACGGTCTGTTCTTTATCTCTAATGTTTCCCTAATATCAGTAGTTACCCTGCATGTTTACAATATAACCTACATACTAACATTTAAACACATGTTACAAATCCAACGAAACTGTTGACTACTGAACCTATCTTCCACTAAAGTCAAATAGTATCGCTAAACACTCCTCAAGCAATCGTTATCTGTACAAAGGTTAGTTAACTGACATTCATTTGTAATAAATCAACATAGTCTAAACGTTCTATGCTGCTTCTCTTCTTCTTCTCCTCCCTTCTCCCTTCCACTTCTGTCCTCCCCATAGCTGTCCCCTGTTGTTAGTCGCGAATTAAGATCTAAGTTTGCTCATTTTCTCCTCTTCCATCTATTATCTGTTCTAAATTTGCTTTCATTATTTGTTCTGCTTCCCTTTGTGTCTGCAGTCTCAGATCTGTTGGGTATATAATTCGTTGCTTTTAAATCCCTATTTGGTATCTGTTGATCTTGATTACCATATTGAATATTTGGGTGAAATGCAATATTTTTTCTACCTTATATAAGAAGGGACCGCCTCCGTGGCGCAGTTGGTAGCGTGCCTGCTTCCCCCTCCCGCCACCCGCAACCTGTCTTCCTCCGTAGCCTTGGTTGCGGCTGGAGGGCGCAGCGGCCGGGCGAATGAGGGTAACCTCTGCATATAGGAGACGCCCTAGGGATTATTATTTATATAAGAAAGAAGTATATATTGAGAACAAAGAAAAGAGGTATGGAAAAATGTCTGCGCATGTTTGTCTGTGAACAAGTAACTCAGCAACGAAACATATGACAGATACAAAACTTGGTGCTTAAGTGAAGAAAGAATTTAATGAGAATCCCCACCTCAAACTATCACATACCTACATGGAACAATTTGGCTGTTTTTTGTCTCCTTAGGGTGTGCTGAGCCTCACCTCCACCATCCTGCACTCCTCCGTGGCCTTGGCTGTGGCTGGAGGACACAATGACCGGGTGATAAGGATGCAGCTGACGATAAGGGTACCTCAATAGAGAGGAAACACCTGTGTTATTAAAATAACGCTAAACAAATCTAATTGCAATACCATATATATGTTAGATGTTTTTATTATTAATAAAATGTGTATAATTATGAACCATACGATTTCTGCCTGAATTATTGACAGGTAAGATTGAAAGTCCTATAAAGAAATGTCAGAGAGATAGATAAATACTCGTAATTACAATGAATAACTTTCCGTACGTTAAAATGAATGTATCGGTAATTAAGAAGCATGAGTTTACAGTTTATCATGGGAAAAGAAATTCTCAATTTTCACGTAGAGGAAAAGTTAACTGATTGTAAGTCAAGGTAGACAAATTGCTTAAGGCGTTCCTGGAATTCAGTTATGTTCAGAAGTCATTAAGTACCAAAATACACGCGTAAACTAAGTTCTAAAAATTAGAATGGGAACATTCTTAGAAGTTAACAATTCACGTGGTGACAGTAGCGTTTCAGATGCAAATATAAGGTTTAATATTTGGCAACAATGAAGTTGTGGGGTGTCACACGCAGGACCTAAGTTGATAAATCAGGGTGTATTTGTAAAGTTCTAGCATTTTCCTTTGTGTTGTACAGTTTTACAGAAGTGTTTCACCATGATCGATCATCGGAGTCTAAAGCAGCTGAAACCGCGCTCGGGTTATACGGACTTGGCGGTCGCCACAAGAGAGTTCTTCAAGTAGCATAGCACCGACTCACGGCAACCTACGCTTCGCATTATCACTGAAACTGTTATTTTGAAACCGTAAAGTGATGATACGTCAGAAGTTAATGGATTCAATACTTCGATTGTTACTATTTCTATTGCTGAGATTCAGAAACCGTAATTCTGTATTCTCAAACAGTTGGCAACTCGCTTCAAATAGCTAATTAATCATCAATTAATTTTATCAGTCAACCTAACTGATGTTGCCCGTACCCACAACCACTCACCTATGCATACCGCATAGTTCACAACTGTGGCAGTTGGCAGGAGAATCATCAAAGACCAAGATATTTGGAGAGGGTATCATAGGGTTTCGTACATAGAGAGTAATTTATAAACAAATAAAATACATGAACTTACCGTACGAAACGTGTACATATAGTTCAAAAGAAATTATGGGCAATAATATTTTTTTATTTTATTTGTGACATTAACTTTCCCGAGATATTCATTGCTATTGGTTTGCATTTTCGAATAGCTCGTACTTTTTGAAGTACCAAATCATCATGCTTTTGTTTCTGCTGGTGCCATGCAGAGAGTATGGAATTTCAACTCTAGCATACTTACTAGAGATTTGGTTATTGTTTCAGCCTACCGTGTCCCTCATATCTACAACGGAATGTGTTAACAAACTATTTCTGTAAATGTTTGCCTCAGTTAACATGAGGTGAACAAATGCTCGATATAACATTCCATTTTTGACCTGTACTCTAATCATTGTTACGTAGATGTTTTTAATCAATAGCTTTTACTTTCCATCAAACATCAAACACGTTATCCAGCTGTCCCGCACAAAACATCCAAAGCCCTATTTCAGCACACATCCTGGCAATATCGCGTCTACGTCAACTACACAGGCAGGTTAAGGGCACCCTGGATGCTTCTCATCTAACACTTGCCATCTTTTTTACCTTTCTCCTTTGGACTCTCTCTGGACTCTTCGTGAGTCAGTTTTCACAGATGTTACAAGCGAAGAGATACGTGTTGCGTGAGGCTGTTCGAAAAATATGACCTGTTTTTCTGATTATTTAAATCAGTTTTCACTACTCACCTAGCAAATCTAATTTCAAATCAAGAAACAGAAAACTCACTTTACTGCTACTGCCCATCCTATAGTCTAATCTACCTCCCCTAACCAATAGTTTAATCCCTCTCAGTCAGCATTCTGGATACGATCACATCGAGAACCAGCTCTGAAGACCCCATTTTCCAGCTTTAATTTTATGGCTTCCATATTTACTGTGCTTCTTTTCGTTTGTAATTGCTTCAGTATAGCCATCTTTAACTTCTTTGGTCATATCGGAGGGTTTGAATTGTCAAACAAGTAATGGTGTTTGCGAAGTTGTAGTTTCTTAACATCCTTTTTTTCTTCTTCTTCTTTTTGTAAATTTTAACTTTAAACACACTCACATTCGCTCCCACATTTATATTTCCACACTATGGGGAATAGCGAATTTTTTAGAACAATTCTTAATCCTAGTCGAGAATCGACCCCGGGACCTCTGGGTTGAGAAGCGAGAATCCTGACCGCTCGGCCGCAGAGACATTCATGTGCGACATTACTTTCTCATGGACATTTGCAGAAAGCGCTGTGCTACACAACCTTGAACTTTCCTCCAGGTATCACCCAAGTATCCTTTTATCTCTGTTAAAAGTGTTCCATAAGCATTAATAAACCCGACATTAAATTTCTTTAAGATATCCCGGTTTACCTTATTTGTATTTGGAAGTCAAAACTCGACCAGTCATGATCTTTTAGACGTTGGAGAGCACATAAATTGTTCTTTGAATGTAAACAACACAACGGAGAGGCGCTTGTGAACTTGACAAGTTTGGCATTTAGAACTTCGCCCTAAACTGCATCACTAGGTGTCTCCGATTATCTCTTTACTACCCCTCTGTAGTTTATTTAAAAGATACATTTTCAATCAGAAGAATCCACATTTTCTCTTTGCACTGTAGTTACGCGATAGTGTGCCTCAGGATGTTGTGATGGGACCATGCTTTTTACACTTCTAAACAACCATGCTATGTATGCGGAGGACCTCAAAGGATGGCATGCTTACATTGCACCCTCTCTGTCTCTCTCGCTCCCTTTCACTCTTCCTATCTATTTCTGTTTCTAGCAGGGGGCATAATAAGCAGATTATGCTTCAGGATTGAATTACAACATAAACAAAAGAAAATCTATAACAATATCACCAGTTCTGTCTATATTATTGACGAAATTAGGTGATGTACACTTTTAATTACAAATAATAAACATGCGTCTGTACCATTGGGCTTCCCTAGTTTGAAGCACAAGAAGGGAGTTATTGCAGATAATCCTGTTCCATTTGTTTTTGGCGATGTTCACACTTTTGCAGAAGAAAGCAGCACAAAGATTCCTGCAGTGTAGACGGCACTGCACTTCTACGTTTTGCTTCACACGGACATTTTATCCTTCCAACACAGTCTCTCCCTTCCACCACACAAACACATACACCCGCCGTATTTCTTTTTTTTTTTTTTGCTTTCCGTCTAACATTCAAGTAAAATATCATCCAGCTAGAGTCGTCCCAGTCATATATATTTGCTTTGCACAGCTCGCTGGATCCCAGATATGGTATCTTGCACTAAGGAGCCTAGTGTTTTCACCAAGAAAAATGTTTTCCTGAAACAGTGTATTTGGCTTCTGATTATACTCTTCCGTGAAACATTGCCAAACATTGTAAATATGGATTTTAGTGTTATTAAACATTAGATACTTTCTACTTTAGCTGAGTGTAGTTTTTACATTTGTACGGCCTTTTAAAGCATGTAATAATAACGATTTAAATGTACGCCTGAAAATCTAACTAGTAAAGTTAAAGCAAACGTAAGTTTGAAGAGAAGCTCTAGAGGGGTAGAGAAAGAAAAAGGAGGGAATAGGTATGTATTAGATACTGTTTGAACAGTATAAATTCGGAAAGAGTGTTATTTTAGTCTTATAAGTGTAATGCTTAAACTCCTTTTTCTCGGCACATCGTCATTTTCAAATTGTTTTATACGATGTATTTTTTCGGTACAAATAAACACCTCGTCATATATAACAGAACAAAAATGGCTTTTTAGGTTTAATTTCCTTTAACCCGTTATGTTATATTGGGTGATGAATTAAACGGGTGAAATAATGCTCAAATGAGCCCGGGATCCATAGAGCTTTCAGAGATTGGAAGACGATACCTGTTGTATGCGAGTCGGACACGCCACCCCCACACCACAGAGGTGGGCAAGAGATGAATTGTTAACATGCTTAGTTACGATGCTATAAATAATATTCATCTTGTATAAACTGTAGGTAAAAATTGAAGTGTTATATTTGACATTTACTCCCTCCAAAACTATTACACCTTCATCTCTACATTTTATTAATGTTCTATTAAATGTTTTAATTATACTTTGTTTTTCAAGATATCATTTCGTTACTTAGAAACGTAGTAAAACAGTAAAAAATTATATTGATTTTAAATTATCCATCAAGTTTTGTATACATATGCATTAAAATCTTTTACCCAATTAAGTTTTAAAATATATCAACCTGAAATTGTGGAATTTAGAAATTTCATAGGTAAGTATACTTAAGAGTACTGCCCTAAAAGTAACTCTCATCCTAAAATTCAAGGATGAAAAACAATAAAAAGAGAGAAGCACATAATGTGACAACTTTATCTAATAACTTCTCCATTTCCACATTTTTTGGTTAGAAAACGGTAATTAACTGATCAGCAATCACTTATTCAAATCCCTTGCAACGGCAAGCTTGACTGGGGTGTTGACGTGATTTCTCTCAGTTTCCAGGCAACCACAGATTGCATATTCAATATCATGATCCTTACTTTCACCTGCAGACAAAAAGAAATATGCATAAAAATAGATAATGTAGGAAGGCGACAACACAACTGACGCAATCTGTTAAGCATCATAGTTATCCCTTGTATACTCAAAGGGCAATCAATAGGTCCTCGTTCCCAAGGTTCACATTCTGCCAAAACTCAATGGCCACAAAGTAGACATGATTCTAAGCATTTTCGACGCTGGTTATTTCCTATGTCGAAACTTTCGGCCCTTATTACACTGAAGAAAGCCTCGTTGTGAATATCGGCCATCATCGTTACCCTAAAAAACACTGCCAAATGTATTTTGGCTTTCATCTTTTTCCTGAAGGAGGCTTGGGGTACATTTCTGCCCCCATCATTAGCCTGAAGAAGACCTCGGAGTATTTCGGTTCTCATCATTAGCCTGAAGAAGAACTAAAGAGTGTATTTCGGCCATCATTGGCCTGGAGAAGAACGCATGAATGTATTTTGGCCCTCATCATTAGCTGAAGAAGAACTCAAGAGAGTATTTTGGCTCTCATCAGTAGCCTGAGGAAGACTTGGGAGTGTATTTTGGTCATTATTAGCTTGAGGAAGACTTGGGAGTGTATTTTGGCCCTCATCATTAGCCTGAGGAAGACTTGGGAGTGTATTTTGGTCCTCATTAGCCAGAGGAAGAATTGGGAGTGTATTTTGGTCATCATTAGCTTGAGGAAGACTTGGGAGTGTATTTTGGTCATCATTAGCTTGAGGAAGACTTGGAAGTGTATTTTGGTCCTCATCATTAGCCTGAGGAACACTTGGGAGTGTATTTTGGTCCTCATCATTAGCCAGAGGAAGAATTGGGAGTGTATTTTGGTCATCATTAGCCAGAGGAAGAATTGGGAGTGTATTTTGGTCCTCATCATTAGCCAGAGGAAGAATTGGGAGTGTATTTTGGTCATCATTAGCTTGAGGAAGACTTGGGAGTGTATTTTGGCCCTCATCATTAGCCTGAGGAGGACTTGGGAGTGTATTTTGGTCCTCATTAGCCAGAGGAAGAATTGGGAGTGTATTTTGGTCATCATTAGCTTGAGGAAGACTTGGAAGTGTATTTTGGTCCTCATCATTAGCCTGAGGAAGACTTGGGAGTGTATTTTGGTCCTCATCATTAGCCTGAGGAAGACTTGGAAGTGTATTTTGGTCCTCAAGGAAGACTTGGGAGTGTATTTTGGCCCTCATCATTAGCCTGAAGAAGACATGGGAGTGTATTTTGGTCCTCATCATTAGCTTGAGGAAGACTTGGGAGTGTATTTTGGCCCTCATCATTAGCCTGAAGAAGACTTGGGAGTGTATTTTGGCCCTCATCATTAGCCTGAAGAAGACTTGGGAGTGTATTTTGGCCCTCATCATTAGCCTGAGGAAGACTTGGGAGTGTATTTTGGTCATCATTAGCCTGAGGAAGACTTGGGAGTGTATTTTGGTCATCATTAGCTTGAGGAAGACTTGGGAGTGTATTTTGGCCCTCATCATTAGCCTGAGGAAGATTTGGGAGTGTATTGGTCATCATTAGTCTGAAGTAGACTTGGGAGTGTATTTTGGCCCTCATCATTAGCCTGAGGAACACTTGGGAGTGTATTTTGGTCCTCATCATTAGCCAGAGGAAGAATTGGGAGTGTATTTTGGTCATCATTAGCCAGAGGAAGAATTGGGAGTGTATTTTGGTCATCATTAGCTTGAGGAAGACTTGGGAGTGTATTTTGGCCCTCATCATTAGCCTGAGGAAGACTTGGGAGTGTATTTTGGTCCTCATTAGCCAGAGGAAGAATTGGGAGTGTATTTTGGTCATCATTAGCTTGAGGAAGACTTGGAAGTGTATTTTGGTCCTCATCATTAGCCTGAGGAAGACTTGGGAGTGTATTTTGGTCCTCATCATTAGCCTGAGGAAGACTTGGAAGTGTATTTTGGTCCTCAAGGAAGACTTGGGAGTGTATTTTGGCCCTCATCATTAGCCTGAAGAAGACATGGGAGTGTATTTTGGTCCTCATCATTAGCTTGAGGAAGACTTGGGAGTGTATTTTGGCCCTCATCATTAGCCTGAAGAAGACTTGGGAGTGTATTTTGGCCCTCATCATTAGCCTGAAGAAGACTTGGGAGTGTATTTTGGCCCTCATCATTAGCCTGAGGAAGACTTGGGAGTGTATTTTGGTCATCATTAGCCTGAGGAAGACTTGGGAGTGTATTTTGGTCATCATTAGCTTGAGGAAGACTTGGGAGTGTATTTTGGCCCTCATCATTAGCCTGAGGAAGATTTGGGAGTGTATTGGTCATCATTAGTCTGAAGTAGACTTGGGAGTGTATTTTGGCCCTCATCATTAGCCTGAGGAAGACTTGGGAGTGTACTTTGGTCCTCATCATTAGCCTGAGGAACACTTGGTAGTGTGTTTTGGCCTTCAGTGTTTCCCTGAAGAAGGCTTTGGAGTGTATTTCTACCCACAACATTAGCCTAAAGAAGACTATGGAATGTTTTTCGACTCTCATCATTAGCCTGAGCATACCTCGGAGTGCATCTCAGCCGACATGTAGAATAACTTTGAGTATAGAGGGTCCAAATCTTGGTTATGGAACCCCGCATCACTTGTATGGAATACCAAGCAGTTATAGTACACAAACTAGATTGCACAGGAAGGCCACAACGCTGGCTTAGGTCAGCTGTTAACAGTTCCTCAAATCGGTGGGTTAGGAAGGTGTCTGGCATACACTGCCTAAGTGTGTCAAAGAGCGTAATGTAGGTACCTATTGCACTGCTTATACTGAGATTGAAGTATCAGGAAGCAAACTAGTTATTTAAATAAATTACATGAAAGTATTGGCGTGGAAAAACTCAAGTTAAAAAGACTTAACTTTAAAAAACAATTTGAATACATTTTAATGACAAATCGATCAAGTTTTGATACACACACAAATGATTTTATTTTAAAAGAGGAATACTTTTCCACATACTGGAGGTATAGCCGTTGCAGCTGATATCCAGAGTGAGAAAGATTTTTGAGTCCATCCAGGGTGCTAATTTCCATGGATCTTTTGTTTCCCGGGAAGGCGGCAGCCATCTTGTCGAAAGGGGATGCTAATTGTGTTCATCCCAGCCAGCTCTGCGCCGCTCCTGCGACGACGCTGTTATTGAATTATTCAAATGAAGGTACGGCGTCGACGGCAGCATCCCCGTGTGTGCTAACAACGCTCGAAACATTTGCTACTTGTTATGTTTTAACACCACACTGCGCTCAGGCGAGCCGGGATGATGGATTCTCCACAAACTACAAGCTACAGGGATGTCCAGAAAACCTGCTTCACTTCTACATACTCTTCTGCAAAAGCCTTTTGTTCTATTTGTTGTTAACAAATATAAACTTGCATTACACATTTGAGCATTTAGTTATAGACATAAGAATGATAGAGAAGCCTAAACTCATAGTCAGGTTTTTAAAAAGCATGTCGCTATGTGATGGCTTTGAAATGCCATGCCCCCTGCAGGACCTTGAGGGAAAACGAAAGGTGTCTTCCCACTTGAAATAAGTATGAAGTATTTCACAATTCAAACTAACAACAGTAATCTGTAACGTTTTGTTTAGGTTAATAAATTGTTAAAGTCGCTAACCAAATATTAAGCCCTTTTGGCATTCTACAACTTGAAAACGTGAGTGCGTGCGTGCGTGCGTCCTTCACCGTCTCCAATATCTCGGTCTTCGATGAATCTGCTGCAGGGTACTACAGTCGTAAATTATGGGACCGTTTCCTCAGAGTAATGGAGGCTAATAACTGAGGCATATGAAGCAAGTTGCCAACTGATTGAAGATGCATTATTAAACTGTTTCTGCACCTTAGTACAATTGAAGTATATCTTCTAACATCAGACGCATGAGTACTTTACAGCTTAAAATAACTGTTTCCCTAATAACAATAAAAAGCGTAAATTGCCGCGAGTTGTTGAAATGCTAATCGAAGAATCCTCTTACAGCGACAGCCAGGCATGTATAACCTGAGCCTTTGAGCGCTAGTGACTGCCGATAATCGATCCCAGTATAACTCTTCTTAGGACACGAAAGAAAATACACACTCTTTTACCAACTTAAAACTCGCCTACTTCATGGCTCCTCACAAAAGATCGCACATTACGTTGCCAAATTTCATTCGCCTGCGAAACAAAATTTTTCAGCCTGACTTGCTAAACTCTAAGAAATTGCATTGATTTTAATATACGGAATTATTTATTGCTATTATTTATCTAACTCCCTATCATCTGTTTGTAAAATTATTAATCTTACCCGTCTTAATTAGGGTGCTTCCTAACAAAACGAAATTTTATTGATAATTAATAAAGAATATATAAAGAATAGTTATTTAATTGTTGTAGCGTAAATATAAATGTTTCGATTACTCCTTTAGTTAACCAATGTTCCGTGAGATAGTACCTATTGGTAAATGATGCTCCCAACCTAACTTTTAAGGGACGAATTTATTTGAAAAATAATTGGTACGTAATACCGTTTAAACAGTTATTATTTTAGGACATTTTTATTCAAACAGTGATTAATGTGTTGGTTTGCATGGTTCACGATTATATTTCCTTTATGTTTAAGATTAGGAATTGAGCACTTTTATAGGCTGTAAGATATTACAACGACACAGTTTGTTTCCAGAATATTTTAAAGAGAATTTTCAATCTTCTAAAAGGAGTGACGCAGAAAGTTATTTACCAGCTTCTTATAATTATAGAAAATAGAATTTCTACTTATGCTGCTGGAAGAAGAAGAGAATAAGCGGAAGCCATTCAGTTTGCTTGTATAATTCATTCTTAATACATTTGTATGTAAAAATACCAGTAATTCAAAATAAAATGCTACTAGCAGCAACATTGCTCCAGATAATAGAACTGCGATCTTTCACATAGCGAATACTTAAAATAATATGAGTGTTATTATTTATTTATGCCAACAAACTTACTGTTGGTGTTTTTAAACACACAAGCCGTGTGTGGGCAAAGTTTGAGAGGTAGAACTGGAACTTAAAAATTCAATGCCACAACTGGGATTTGAACCGCAGACCTTCCGCTTACCGGGCGGACGCTCTAACCACTGAGCTATTGTGACAAACTGCCAGAATTTTTAAGTTCCAGTTCTACCTCTCAATATGAGTGTTATTGATGCAACCTTTTCTGCAATCTGCATGACAACAGGCATCTGTCAAACGTATCACTAAAAGCTGAAAACCGTAAAGAAAACTAAGCAATTGTTGTGGCCTGATATAATTATGTACATTAATGAAAATTGCATCAAAGCAGTTATCATGTGAAACCCCAACTCTGCACTGTTAGTTCCTACTTAAAACTGAAACTCTATTACAGGGCTACTGCCACAGTTGTTCTACTGCTAGGCAAGTGTTCCCATACAAAATCTTTGAGGTCACAGTAGTAGGTATTCCGGTACTAAACGCAATCGCAGAGTGCACGAGTTTTAAATCAGTCACTCCAGTTAGTTGACAAACCAACATCGCGATAACCAACGAGTTACAGAATGCCAAATAACGGCATACTCGTTAAGAGCGGGTTTTTTAACAATTTATAGCATATTCTTAACAACGAAGTTGAATATTTCGAATATGTTTAACGCCAAGTTTTAATTAATTTGTTTGTGTACCCTTTTAGCGTGGGGAGATCCAATTATATCCTCATCGGAAATGCTGTTCACGCATTATAGTGGTCCCTTTATCTTTGGGTTGGCATTGCTTTTGCTCACACACATAGTCCTGCACATTTTACTGCACAAAAAGTGTAGCATTTGTTAAGGCACACAATTTATATAAAATAAGATGTCTATGAAGTTAACCTTTGCGAGATATTCTTTGCTGTTAGTTTGAAATTTCAGAATCTACTTACAATTTTTTCAGTGGCAAATCATTACTCGTTTTTTCTCATGGTAATACAAGGGAGGTTGAAATTCCAAAACCACCAGACAGCAAAGCTTATAAAAATCTGACTGTGACTTTAACCTACAGTATATTTCTTATCACTAAGATGAAATTATCTGTAAATATGTAATTAAGTTATCGAAGAATAAGCTTTTTTAAGAATATCTTGCAGAAGAATGAGTGTAGGAAATAATCAGATGCCTTTCTCTTTATCACGTACATAGGTGGAGAAAGTAGTCCATTCCACCCAGAATTCCGGAAATAAGTGTTTTAAGGTCCTTTATATCCGAAAAGAACATTTCTACCTTTTCTACCATGTGCATAGTGCGTAGAGAAGTTATAGCATTCAACCCAGAAATTGAATACCGAGATTTCACGGGGAATCATTTTAAGGTCCCCTGTATCTGGCAAATTCATTTTTAGGAAAATATCTGTGTGTGTGTGTGTCTGTGTGTGTGTGCGTGTGTGTGTGTGTGTGTGTGTTTGAGCGTGTGTCTTTAAATTCATTTTTAGAAAAATATCTGTGTGTGTATGTGTGTGTGTGTCTTTGTCTTTAAATGTATACCTCAAAAATAAAAGGTCGATTAAATGTCAAAGTTGCTATTTACAGCATTTTCCAATGATGCAACACGAAGACTTTCAAGATAATCTCCCTCCGCAAACTACCCTTTACATGGAACACTTTTCAAAAATTTAGATTTCCTAAAAATGCCTCTAACGTTTTCGAGTAAAATACCAATGTTTAAGATGTTCTCAGGAATGTAAGTAAAATTTCATGAATTTCGTAAAACATACATAGGTATATGTTGAGTTTTCTTGGAATAGCCTCTCAAGTCCTCTTCAATCTTACTAAACAAAACATGTAGAAATGTTAAAGCTCATTCTCTTTGCATGTTCAGAACATAGAAAGACGAATAACGACTTCCAATTTGAGGAAAGCATAAATATTGGAAAACTTAAATAACAAGGTATATCTCGGAAATGGTTCACTCAATAGAAAACGGTATTAGACATAAACTGTGTCATTTAATGAGATGAACATTTTTATATAGTAAGATTTTCTGTATTTCTTACGGTTCACCAGTTATGTAAGTCATACACAAGTCTCAGAGGACTTCTGAGATCATTTTCAGAACATACAATATGTTTAACATATATGTTAATCAAAATTGTAGGGCCATTTTTGAGAAAATCGAAACTTTCAAAAAATGTTCCGTGTAAATGGGGTGAGAAATTTGCTTGATAATCTTTGTATCACATGTTCTGAAAATGCTGAAGTTTGGTACTTAACTGACTTTTCGTTTTTGAGTTTTGCTGTTCACACACACACACACACACACACACACACACACACACACACACACACACACACACACACACACACACACACAGACACACACACATTTTTTTTTTTTTTTTTCTAAAAATGATTCCCTTTTGGTTTCAGAGATTCCCAAAACATGTATTTCTGGTAAAAACTCGGTATCGAATTTTTGGATGGAATGCAATATAAGGCCATTCACTAACCATCTTTAAAATGACAAAAATTGAAAAAATAAACAAATGGTGTACTACGTAGTTCTAAATTCTGTAAATGTGTTTGAATGTGCAAACCTTAGAATTCAACAATTTTGTCATTTTTAGCGAAATGTCAATCCCCGAGTACTTTTGGGGACGTTGGAGTTGCTGAAGCAGTATTTGAATATCAACGAAACTGTATGTATACTATTTTACCCGCAAGGGTAGGTAGGTATATGTAATGCTCTAGGAATTTTTTTGTGTAAATAAAATACGTAACTGTATAGATGTCCTGAAAGGCACGAAGGAGGAAAAGTTTGTGCAGCTCTGCAATTTCCAGGACACCATAGCTATACCTCCTTAGTATTCCGAGGAAGTCGCCGAGGCTGGTAAACGACGTTACTCCCCATCCCTACAGGAATTATAATGGCTGCGAGGTATAAACTATGCGCGGTAGTTTATAACTTGTCACCAAAACAGCGGAGGGGGTGCAGTAATGAAAGACTTGGGCTTCAAACTTTGTGGTGAAGCAAATGGCAGCGTGTTTGTACCAACGTCATACCATCCACTTCTCACTCACAACACGTGAACACGTGAATCAGATCTAGCATACTCAGAGCAGTTATACTACCAACTAATTGTTTATTTTTAAATTATTAGTAGCAAATATCTACAGTATAAAACTGTAAAATACGAATTCTGGCATCACCACTGAATTAGAAAGTGTCTTGTGCAGGGGCGTATAAAAAACAAAACAGCGCAACAGTCCATGAAGGGCCACGGCTTGCCACCCGGGCGCTTTCTCCCCCACCTCTGCCCACTACAGGCGTCGTTAGTGGGGTGTATTAATAGAGAGTGAGACGTGGTCAGAGCCCCGAGCCCTCCCGGCCAGCTATGCGGCCTTCACGACCTAGGGTTGCTACTTCTCCATTAAGTAGCTCTTCAATTGGCCCCTCCGGGACCTAACGAGGCTGAGTGCGCCCCGTGCTAGACCTCCCAGCGAGGGAAAATCCCCACACCGGTACTGGGGTCTTCCGCGCCAGAGGCAGGCGCGCTACCAACTGAGCTACGGAGGCAGTCCGTAAAGGGGCGTATGCCAATGTTTAAAAGTAAAATTATCGTACCGGCCACTCAAAATAATAGATTTGGATTCAAAATTATTGTACATCATAAACCATATGCTACAACAATAAATGTATCAGCATAACACTTATGAAAATGTAATAGCATAGATGTTTATGGTATCCACTTACAAGATTGATGACCTCAACCAGTATTAGAACATTAGTACTTATGTTTCTCGCACTATTCGTCTGAAAGTTCATCATCTTCCTCAACTGTTGCAGTATTATACAAATTTGTTGTTGAGATAAACTTTAACATCCAGGTGGCTGGCAGATTTTCGGAATCACCACATTCCTTCATAAGCTGAGACGACCGAATAAGTCCATTTACTGTATCTAGCGCTAATCTGTTTCTAATTTTGGTTTTTATTAAACCTAGTTTGGAAAAAAACTCTTTTCACAAGAAGTGTTTCTGTGGGGAAATGAAATCACTGATAATGCAATGTCCGCCAGATCTTTCAAATCAGTATTTCCACCAAGGTGACGTGTTTAACAGCACTCCAGAAACTGCCAGGTTCAGGCATGTTCTTTATTTCACATGGAGTATCACGTATTCGAAGTTTTCTCCATTGACCATCAATTTTCTGAACAGTGCCTTCTTCATTGAGATTGCTAGATTTGGGCACACTGGCAACAAGAGGATAAAGGGTAGAAGGATTAGTAGGGTATGAAATGGTTGCCTTAGAGGGGCGGAGACACGCCATGAGGGCAAAAGTGGTGTCGCCATTTGTAATTAATTTCATTTCACTGGGGTGACAAACCAGTGAAAATAATATTTCGCCGGTAAGGAAATTATCGTACACCCCATAATTATCGTACTGGTTGGCAACTCTGGGCGTATGCCTCCAATAAACCTAAGTACAAAGGTAAACTACATGTTTAAATTACGAATTAACTTACAACTAAGCATATAACTATAGAACTGATATAAAAATCTGCAATATAAGTATTTCGAATTTATTAGAATTAATACTAACAGTTTAAGTGAAGCGTAAGTATGATATGAATTCACAATTTTTTGCTAGTGTTTAAAGCCCACTTTTACTACATGCGGCACCGCAGGCGGTGACACTGATGATACATGGAATGAAGATGGAGCACCGGTGGAATGGGATGGCGGAGGAAGCCGGAGAACCCGGAGGAAACCCGCTCCTGAGCCGCTTTGTCCACGACAAATCCCACATGCTATCGCCTGGGATCGAACCGAGTGGTCCGACTTAATGAGAAGCGAATACTCTAACCACTCGGCTACGGCGCGCCCAAATATACAATTGTCTTCAAACTTTTGTAAAACAAGTTTTCGCTGTAGCTTTTAATTTATAAACGTCAAATTGCTGCAAATTGAATACTTCTTTATCCTAATCATTTTTCTTCTATTTATTTTAGGTTTCTTTAACTTTGTGGTCAAATCGCGACGGATCTGTTACGAGATACTCGATATGTGGTGGACAGTTAGTCTTCTATGTCTTATACCTGCATCATAATCTTGCTTCGCCACATGCTCACAGACCTTAGTGCCAGGCAACTGTATCTCTGCTTTTACACGTGACGGTCGGATGGCGTTAGAGTGTTGTCTACTCTACCTGTTTCCGTTATCTGTGGATAGATGACAAAGTATTCGCTATTACCATTTATTTTCATGTTTACTTTCTCTATTACGTTAGCAGATAAGTAGGGGAAGTATTGTATTCTACTCAAAATTCGATGCCGAGATTTTACCGGAAATACATGTTTTGAAACCCCCTGAATCCAAAAAGAAGACTTTTTAGTAAAAGGTCAGAGAGAGAGAGAATGTGTGTATGTGTGTTTGTGTGTGTATGTGTGTGTGTGTGTGTGTGTGTGTGTGTGTGTGTGTGTGTTTGTGAGTGTGCGTGCAAAGAGCATAACAAAAACGAAAAGTCAGTTAAAAATCCAAGTTGGCATTTGTGTATATCAGCTTGTTAGTGTTGGAGATCGCGCCTAGTCCGTGAACCCCCAGGGATGTCCTGTCTCTCTGAGTGAAGGAAAGCTACGAGCCAGGTGTCACTGAGTACACATTAGCAGAGGAAGGACTACCCACAAGAACTGAACAAACAAGAGTCATGTGACATGTACTACCGTATACTCTGTGTACAAACACAGTCCTTGTCACACCTTGCCACCGCCATCATTTGCATTTCAACCCACAGCACTTTCTCTACTCACTCTTCTACATATTACCTACTCCATCTTAATCCAGATAACTACCTAAACCTTTGCAAAAATTAGTTTATTCCATAGTTCCTTGTAAAAGCAACGAAATTAGAGGGACACTAGGCCTTAAGCGATTGTCAAATGTCTTTAGAGTGGATCGCCATGTGATGTCTTTGAAATTTCGTTCTCTTTGCATAACCAAAAGAAAGAAACAAAATAAAAAGAATAATGACGACTTCCTATTTGAGGAAAGTATAAGCACCTACTGGAAAATCCAAACCAATAACAAGGAATATCTCGGAAATAACTCCACAAAAATGTATTAACATAAATGGGTGCTTTAACGAAATCTACATGTTTGTTCAGAATCATGTGGACTTCAGAGGACATCCTCATAAAATTCAAGATGCACATTACGTTTGTGATAAAAATATCTTAAACATATATTATTGTAATCAAAACTATTACTGCTATTTTTGAGAAAGTAAACATTTTCTATCTAGAGGGTAGTTTGGGATGGAGGATTTTGTTGAAAATGTTTGTGTGCGTCTTCAGGAGATTCTGAAGTTAAATACCAAGTTTTTTATTTATCAGTACCTATGTCCTTTTAGTTTTGTTGCTACACAAGTTTTCCTAAGATTTCTTTCGTACTTATTCAGGGGAGCTCATGATGTGTATTTCTGTGAAACGAATTTGTGTATGGAATAGGTAGAATATTTCCTCCAGTTACTACAGGATAAAATATGAAACTTATGAAACTTCCTCCAAACCTTTTACCGTAGTATTCCTCTGTCCTAAAATTTTAACATAATTGTTCTCGTTATAATTTCAACCCCAGGAAGGGGTTGACATTCTTCTGAAAGCAATACAGTATTGTATTTTACCTAGAAATCTGTAAGCATTGTTTCATCGGGAATACATGTTTTGAGGTTCCATAAATATGTTTTTAGAAAAAGGTATGTGTGTTTGCGACTGTAACCAGCTAAGATATTGTGCAAGGAAAGCTTGAATTATAATTATAAATACTAAACACGAGATTTAAATTCAGCATCTTCCAAGATACAAGAGGAAGATTTAAAATAAATCACCCCTATCCTCACCTGAAACTACACTTAACGTTGAAAATCTTGGCTGCCTGTTATGTTCTCAATAATATCTAACGATTTTCATTATATGTATACTAAAGGAGAAATAACAAGATCTGAAAATTATAGAGGGATCAGTTTATTATGTGCTTCCTACAAAACATATGCCAAAATAATAAGTGTACGGTTAAATAATATAACAGATGCTATTTTCCTAGAACAACAAATGGGTTTTAGAAAAGGAAGTGGAACCTTTGATAACGTTTTTACTACGAAACAAATTATAAAAAAAGAAGAGGACAAAATTTAGAGACGCATTTACTATTTATTGACTATTTTAAAGTTCTGGCAGTATCACAACGAAACTGTGGAAGATTTTGAAAGGCAGAAGCATAAGTATGTACACTGATACAAACATAAAAATAAATAAAAGGGAACCAGTGACAGTTAATGGCAGTGTAAGGCAAGGTTGTCCCTTATAAACTGCACTTTTAAATTGCATATTGACGAAATAGTAAGAATTTGGTCAAACAAAGTTGATGGGGGTGTCAGTGTATCAGGAGTAGAACTGAAAACTAGGTTTTACGCAGATGATCAGATAGTGATGGCGACAAATGAAGATGAGCTGCAGAAAATGCTGCACTGTTTAAATAAAATTGCTACTGCATATGGAATTAAAATATCGGCAAATAAATCCAAAACAATGGCTTTTAGGGGAATGAATCCTGTTAGATCAAAAACAGTGCTAGACAATATAGCAATTGACCAGGTATCACACTTTAAGTATTTGGGATGTAATGTCTCATATCAGTGTGAAGTTGCTGTATATAGAGAAAATAAATAAATTAAACTATAGGTATAACAGGCACATTAAAAAGAAGATTAAAAATAAAGTCCGTAAAGATGCCGCAGTTAAATTGTATAAATTTATAGCAAGTCTGATCTATGGTTCAGAAGCATGGACATTAGCAAAAAGATATAGTAGAAGTATAAGAAGTATAAGAAAATAAATTTATAAGGTAATAGCTGAGCATACTACACACAACAACAAGCACAATAAACACAATAAGATATCAGGAAAGAATTGAAAGTAGAAGAAATAAATCGTATTGCAAACAATAGAAATCAATGGGAAAAACATGTTCAAAGAATGAACAATAACGGAGTTCCTAAGCTAGGTATAAATTAGAAACCCAAAGGCTCAAGAAACCAAGAAAGACCAAAGAAAAGATGGGCAAACCAAATTGGAGCCGGAACGAATTGAAAAGTCCAAAACTGTAAAGCAGAAGAAGAAGTGTACTTAAAATATATCTGTGATTAATAAATTATACCTACCTATCGCAAAGACTATCAAGTCCTCCTCATTCTGAAATGCTTTTGTAAACTATAAACCATCACAGAGAATTGTCCAATACTTCGTCACACGTTTTTCGAAGAGATCGCCACCCTAATTCGCTTTTCGTGGTCATGCAAAAACTCGTTTTAAATATCTATCGCTCCAGTCTTTGGTATTCTTCTTGCACCTGCAACCAAATTTGTAATTAAAATATTTCTGCAAACGTCTATCTCGATCACCATGAATTATCTAGATAGAAAAAATGAACTTTTATAAGAATAATTTGTAGAAGTTATAAGTATGTAGTTATATAACATTCGTCAATGCGAAAAATGCATAGTTTGCCTTCGGACACCATTTTCAAATGCCCTACTGCTGTTTGAATGTAGCGTTTCTCAACATCTGCACGCACACCAGCAATCACGTGACCAGATCTGTCTCGAAAGTTCTCGAGAGAGCCCCTTTTATGTAGCCGCTTCCATTGTTGTTAGTCACATACACACAAATAGACGCGCGAGGCAGCCGGGCCTTGAGCGCCTTTGCCCACTCGCCGGTAGGGTATGTGTGTGAAGATGTTAAAAAAAAAAAAAAAAAAAGCTAGCATTATTGGTTCAGAATTTCAAATTTTCAGTCATACATAGTGAATAAGAATTATCCACTATACTCCACAGTGTCATGAAAAATGAATCAGCAGACAACGATTTACTTGTTTATAAAGCCTAGTCCCCAATATAACTATAAATAATGTTAAATGGGGCTCTACAAGAGAAATAATTTTAAATAATTTGACACCTGCGTCGTGTATTTTGCCACTTGTTTGGTGAGTTCCCCAGTGTTGCAGCGTCGTGTACATATTTTAGGGACGCCACTGGGCTTTGTGTACCATCTAGGTGGTTAGGTAATACATGGCTGGTTGTATATTTATACATAGGTAACCTTATCCGTTCTCCTTAAGAACGTCCAGGTCACGGATGTTGTGTTAAGGAAATAGTTTGTGTAAAAACAACACTCTCTCTGACTGCCTTCGCCACGCCCATTTCCAAAGCTTTTGTTTGCTCTAGGACAGCCATTTTGTTGTCAGCTTGCCGCGTTGCATTTCTCGCATACCATTCCCATCAAGTCAAACAAGGGTTTCACAGCCAGCATACAGAGAATCCACCTCAACTTCACAGCTTATACCTACCTGATCCAGTCGCAAGGTTTCAGACACGCTTTCAGCTCATGAATACGTATTGAAAAACAACAATATTATATTTTAATTATGGTGCATTTTTAATTTCTCAACTTCGTAGAATAATTAGGTGAATTATTTTATTCCAATCAAAATTCGATGTCAGATTTCTCCGGGAAAGTTATGTTTTCAGGCCCCCTGAACCCAACATTTTTAAAGAAAAAGATCCTAGTGTTTGTGTTTCTGTGTGTCTGTAAACAACATAATTCCAGAAATAATAATTGGGTAGATACCTTCATTTTCACGTTCAGCATCTTTCAAGGATGCAAAGATTTTCAAGAAAATCCCCCACAAAACTACCCTTTACGTGGATATTTTATTTTCTCAAAAGTGGCTACAACGATTTTTAGTAAAATACTATAGTATGCTTAAAATACTTCCAATAAATGCATATCTTTAATTTGCTGGGAATATTCTTCGAAGCCCTGTTCATTTTAAATGAGTTCTAGAGAAGGGATGAACTGTAAGAGATAGACAAAATCTTACTACACAGTTATTGCAAAATTAAAAAAGGTTCAAACAAACAAATCTGATGTGTTGCACCTACATGACTTTCTCCACTCTTATACTAACTATTCTTGCAGACACTTATTCTTCTGTTTGTCTTCATGTTAGTCAAGATAAACATTTGGTCTTATTGCTCATTTCCTTGTAGGTGCAAGGGGAATATGAGAATACAGTAGGCTTTGAGCGATAGTGAAATCTTTTAAAGCTGGTTACTATATGAAGGCTCTGAAACTTCATTTTCTTTGCACGGCCAAGAGATAAAAAATAACGACCTATTTGAGAAAAGTCTAAGTATTAAAAAACTCACACAAATAACAAAGAATGTCTGCGAATTGGTTCATTCCACAAAAAATGCATTTGACATAACTTGTGTGTTTTAACGAGATCTACATCTTTTGTATAGTAAGATTTGGCCTATCTCTTGCGATTTACCAGTTATGCAAAAGTCATCAAGAGTAAACAAGACTACATGGGCTATACCCAGAAAATTCAAAATATACACTTAATTTTCATAAAAATATCTGAAACATGTGACATTTTAGATCCTAATCAAAATCGTTAAAGCCAGTTTTGAGAAAATCAAAATTTTCGACAAATATTCCATGTAATGGGTAGTTTAGGGTGGAGGAATTTTCTTCAAAATCTTCATATCGCATCCGTGAAATATATTAAACTTAAGTACCAACTTTGGTTTTTAACTGACTTTTCGTATTTGAGTTATGCTGTTCACAGACACACATACCCACATCTTTTTCTAAAAATGCTTCTTTTGGATTCAGGGGGCCTCAAAACATACATTTCCAGTAAAATCTCGACATAGACATTTTGAGTCGAATACGACACTTCCCCTACGTACTATACGTAGTAGAGAAAGTAAAAAGTGATAAAAGTTGTCATTCTTTCTTGACTGTAGAGATTTATGAGAAGTGTTTTGAGTACAGGTTCCATTACATGAACCAAACATCGGTTGCATCTCAGCGGCATAACACGTGCCTTGCTGAAGGTTTACGCTTATTCTGGTACAAAGAAGCGTCGTATCGTTTGTACCTCTTTTAAATGCTGTTTGAACTACGCACAATGTGCACATTTATTTAAAGCACGCAATTAATGTTAAATTATTTTTTCTGTAGTGAACCATTTCCGAGATATGTCATGTTATTGGTTTTAATGTTCCAACCTTACCTACTCTCTCAATGGGAAGTCATTCTTTTTTCCCCTCCTGGTCATGCATAGAGAACGGTATCTGAAACCCATCATACAACGGCACAGCTTTAAAACATGTGGCCGTCGCTTAACCCTAATGTATTCCCATACTCTCCTTGCATATAGCAGACCT
Organism: Tenodera sinensis; assembly: GCA_030765045.1. Classification (NCBI taxonomy): domain Eukaryota; kingdom Metazoa; phylum Arthropoda; class Insecta; order Mantodea; family Mantidae; genus Tenodera; species Tenodera sinensis. The sequence continues at coordinate 205,124,544 of CM060961.1, forward strand.
GCAATAAAAACATAGCTGCAAGTTGTCTCGATTAATGTGAAGCAGGTCGAAGAATAAGCGTTTGTAAGAATAATTTCTGCAATAGTGGGTAGAGAAAGTCATGTGAGTGCAACACATAGGACTTTTAATGGTGATGTGACTACACATAACACCACAGGTATGGGATCGTTATGATACATGAAGTGGAGAGGAAATTTGGAAGAAAACGTTCCTCAGCATTTGCCAGATACATGGCCAGGATAAATACCTCAGACAAGGAGCACGATGTCTGCGGGATTTGAACTACGTACCTCTGTTAACGACTCTGTGTTCTAATGACCGGATCGACAAAGTTGGCCGAGGTGCTTTAGGCACGGGCACCGGCACGTGAACGGAAGCCCGCGGTTCAAGCTCTACCAGGGTCAACCTCGCTGATGTTTTTTTTTTTTCCTCCACATACAATCTCAGTATTCACAACTGAAAATAATGCTGGAGAAGCAGTGGTGCAGACAAAGAGTGCTCCAGGGCGTCAGGATGCTTCAAAATATAAAACATAAAGAAAGAAAATCAAAACCAGAATTATATTTACAAGTAATAGCAAAGCCATGATGAATTAAGATTGTATATTTACATCTTTGTGTGTCCAGCCATAAAAACTTAAGGCTGCGAAATAAGAAATAAAAGTGACAATAAACATTCGATATACATAATAAAAACACAAACTGTATACATAGATCGGAGGTTATGTAAAGTCATTCTTCAGGATAAGAAAAACATAAATACCTAGGCTACTTGACAGTGACAATGCCAACCTGCCGGTATAATATTCTTGTTTGCGAAACACAATACGAACATTTGTGGGTGCGAACGTAATGCCTGGACAAACCGAATTACTTGTAACGTGTACGATGACTGAAAGCGAGATCTTTAATCCTTCAGTAGTTTTAATGAATAGTAATTAAAGTATCTAAATAATGATAACAACTTGACAAATATTGAGTAATACGGCTTGGTGCACAGTAGACTTCCGTGCTGTTGAGATCAGCTGGGTAGGCATCACTAGCCGGCTAGCCGCTTGCTCTTATTCAAATGACAGTGTTTATGAGGACTAGTGATAGAGATATAACTCGCGGAATCGTTTTAGAACACTGGAATATTTAAATATGAGTCACCTACGTTCAGTAGCAGTATATCTTTTGGAATCAAAATGTAATCAAACGTAACTGAGAGTTGTTTTTCTCAAATCAGAGGTCTTGATAGATCTCATGCTCATCCCTTACCAACCACCGTAAATCAGAGAATAAATTCCTAGCTTCTTGGGCGCAATTATTCCGAGGTATTAAGTCTGAGAATCATGCACGGGATATTGGTGTTACCTTAAGTGCAACGATGATCAGCGAAATTGAAAGTGAGATAAAGAGGTAGAAGAAGAAGGGGAAGAAGAAAGGAATTTAGATAAGAGACCAGCAGGAATTAAGAGTTTTTTCCTGTGTTAACCATCTTATTGAACAACTAGATCACAAACAGTAACACAGTCACAACTTCCCAAAATGTTCAACTTTTAGAAATGTTGGCAGGCTATGTAGCATATATGTAGATTAAGAAAATCAAAACCAGATGATATTGTTTCGTTGTATGGAACATATACAAGCTGCATTCCTCGGGATAAATCGTGACTTTCGTCGCTTTCAAGGGGAAGACTATGTAAACCAACTATTTTAAACAACTGCTCCTTTACCTTCAACAATTTAAATTCATTGCTTAGAGCAGAGCAAAGTTATCCGTTTTGTTAGCGATTCATTTGGTACGAAAAATCTGCATCTGTAACTTCAGGCAGCTATTATTGCTATAGTGATGATGACCACGGCTGTGAGACCTATACCGCATGACGTCACGGAGACCGTGTGCTACAGAGAAACCTGCGCGTGATACCTGCCATATTACTCAACATACCGTGACAGATATAACTAGAAATAACTTTAATATACGGTGTCAAAGGTATAGCTGCAGATATTTGTATTGGTAATTCATTGGTAACTGCATCAACATATAGCTCATTTGCATCCTAAAAGTTTTACGTGGGTATCTAATAAGAATATGTTTTCAGGTTGGTTAGTACGACTTGAGCAACTGAAGAAGGCAAGCTCTAGGAATGTGGTGCATAAACATGTTCTGCGTCTCCATTGTGTTTATGAGCGATAGTATCATATAAATACTAAGTGTTGTCAGATAAATGCGTAATACCTAGAACAGAATTAACTACTAGACTAGAGACTAGACTAGACAAGTACTAGATGTGACAATATGGGTAATTCACATGGACACATACACACATTTCGTAGTAAACAAAGACTACTCGTATGTGAACGTGTTAACAGTCCAAGCCTCTTCTCATACCTCAGACTTCTCTCGCCTCCTTCTGTGGTCTCGATCAGGGTTGCCAATTTAGTGCTTTTGGCACCAGATCTGGTGCTTTTTAAATGTACTGGTGCCAGATTTACGTAGTTAGCGTCATGGCGGAAATGTGGTGGTTTTCTCCAATAATTAGCACTTAATCTGGCATTTTGAAAATAAAAGATATCAATTTATTTCAGTTGATACGGCAAGAAGGTGAAAACAGTGGCTAATCAGTGTTTATTGAAATCCTTAATGGTCGTCCCCCACGTGTATTGCTTATAAACTTGCAATAACTATAACCACAGCATGATTTCATGGCTAGCCCCGCTTTCGTAAGAAGCTATTAAATTACTGGTATTCATGTGATGTGCCTACCACGTACTGCTGAGACTCCACAGAGGTGAGGGGCCGTTTTAATTATCTCATCTCGCAGGTTCCAAACTTCATACATTTTTTATATAAGTAGATTTCCTACTTTGTCAAAATACTTTGTATGGTGGGACAGACATCGAACTTTTACTGCGCTTGTTAGTCTTAGTCTGGTATTCGTACAGTCCTGGTATTTCTAATAATGGATGAAAAATCCCTGATATTCTCACAAAAGGAAGTGAAACATTGCCGGAACGTCTAGCTTCCTTAACCTTCCCCCGACAGACTTCCAAGTTCTGGAAATGCTGTGTAACGTTCCCTTTGAAGGTGGAATTATCGATCGCATAGTTTATTATTATTATTATTATTATTATTATTATTATTATTATTATTATTATTATTATTATTATTATTATTATTATTATTATTATTATTATTATTATTATTATTATTATTATTATTATTATTATTATTATTATTATTATTATTATTATTATTATTATTATTATTATTATTATTATTATTATTATTATTATTATTATTATTATTATTATTATTATTATTATTATTATTATTATTATTATTATTATTATTATTATTATTATTATTATTATTATTATTATTATTATTATTATTATTATTATTATTATTATTATTATTATTATTATTATTATTATTATTATTATTATTATCGTCATTATCATCATTATCATTATTATCATCATTATTATATTTACAGCGGTTGCACTTTAAACCTTTGCACCTTTTCTTTGATCGCATTTAATAACTTAAAAAGCTACACAGTTTTTCATGATTATAGACAATGAAACACAAGGGAAGACGTAAATGTAAAGGCTGCTTACTCCCAGACCACCAAGTTAACCTCTTTGGAAAAGACACGAGACTATCGAGAAAAATAACGCCCTGAATTGCTAATTAGAAGATAAATGGTTGATTGATTGTTGACGTTAAATTTACATAATTTATCCTTTTTATACAATTATAATTATTCAATATAACGCGCTAATGATCTTGATTATAACATACAAAGGAAGTAACAGACAACTTTCTTACATGAGAGTTATTAAAACGTGTTGGCTTTGGTATCCACACTTACCACACTATTGTAAGCAGATTCGATTTTGTTTTGTTGTACTGTCTTAGTTGCTAAATCATAGCCATCCACACATGCATTATGTAAGATAATTAAAATATATGGTAACCGATTCGCGGGCTCTCTCCACTGAAAATATATAGGTATATGAAAATTTCTTTGAATCATTATATTCTAATGCATGGTAACATTTGAAGGCTTCTTCGTAAGTATGTTGTTTTATAACCCCAATGTGTTGATATTCAAGTACAAGGCCGTATTTCAAGCCAAGCTACTCTGAATTCAAATGACACTAAAATGGTAAAAAAAAACAGCAAACAGCTGCAACCAAGTACGCCATAAACGTTGACGCACAAACAGCCCTGAAGGCAATTAATACAGTACGAGTATATCAATGAATCCTATTGTCAGTCAGATTAGGGCACATTTCCAAGATATACAACGTAACACCCAAATCAATTTCCACTGGATCCAAGGACACACTGGTCAGTATGGCAACGAAAGGCAGACTTCCTCGCCAAAATAGACTCGAAGTCTCAAGGATTAATATTATATGACAGAATACTTCTTTCATTTTGACTTTATGAGTACTACACAAATATCTAGAACGCACTGTATACATGCTCACCACACAGAACTCATTTTTCCGAACGTCTAACCCAGGAAGAAAAGTCCTAAACCCGGCATTCATACTCACTCAATTCCTTACAAACTGGGCAAATTATACAGAATTGGAAATTAGAAGTGCCAAGTGCCCATGTTTAGATGACCACCAAACAGCCATACATCTCTCACTTCACTGCAAGCTGCAAGCCAGCAACAGAGCAACGCATATGAAGAATTCCAGCATAGTGTTACGAAAAGTGCTTTCATCACCACGTACAATCCACTTTATAAATGAACTATTTAAGACAAGAAATACTAATTTCATAAGCATGTGTGTGATATACTCACCCACAGGGCGAAACGCAGCTTGTAAAAAGAACTAAACCAAATACAAAAGGGCCTTTGTAAATCATTTTTAATACTTTAGTAATTTATTAAATGAAATTATAAGGTAATTTATATTCTATATACATCAGAGAGATTATCCTCGGTGCTATTTGAGATTATCTTCCTTTTCCCCCCAACCACGCATAGGTTTTCTCTCGCCATAATATCAATGCACATGTATGTATCTTTAAAATGTTCTATTTTAATCAAAACCTTAGAGACATTTATTGGGAAAATAAAAAATAATGAAATATTTTCCATGCAAAGGGTAGTTGGGGCAGTTATCACATCTTAGTAGATGCTGAACTTAAATATCAATTTTGGTATTTGTCAGACATTTTGATTTTGAGTTAAACTGTCCACACAGCGACACACCCACCCAAACATACACAGACACACCACACACACATGCGTGCGCATGCGTTGATTTGTTTGTTAAGGTCCAGGAGATCTCAAAAGTCAGAAGTGCTTAACGTGCGCCACAATCTTCCAACAGAAATGTATGAAGATATTAAGCTGAAAGTTGTATAAATTTCAACTTTAGGCCATGACCCACTGAGTAGCAGATGTAGCAGAAGAAGAGAAGCTTGAGGAAAGATGCAGCGCTCATTGTGACTGAGAGAACATGAGAAAGTTGGAATAGGTACTTATGCGAAGTTGAGATGTTCTCCTTTTCACTCTCTGGACTTTGTTACAACACGTCCATTGCCTGACGAAAGACCTTCGACAGTTTTGTAATTGGCACTCTAAAGCTTGCTGCAATTGGTATTAGAAGAGTTCCCCATCACGTCCCTAGGTATGAGCCTGTTTGAACTGCCAGGTACAGTTTCCTGGCGTGAACTGAGGTCTATTCAAATCCTCCTCGTCGACTCTCGTATCAGCCAATTGGATATGCAAAGTACGTAGTATTCACACACACCTAAAGCAACAATAAGATCAGCAGAAGTGCTTCCTCCAAATTTTAAAATGAAACGAAAATTGTAACTGTTTCAATCACACCACTTACCCCGTCATCATAATTTTATTAATGTGCGCAGAAACGGTCTAAACCTGAAACCAAAAAGTGGTGTTACCTCTCGTTTGAGATAAATGTTAATACTTTATGCATAGTGTAACACCAAAAGCTTCATTATAGGTAAGTATAACCACTTTTATTTCTTGCGATGTATTTGACATCATCATCTGATGCACATAAATGGTCTAAAAACAGATAAAGTAACTATATTAGGATTGCAAACTTTACATAGGTCCACCAAAACTCAAAGATGTACTTGAACTGCTCAATTATGTACCTCCAGTTTTTACAAAGTCTCTCTGGTGATGTAAGATCACATTTCGGCTCCTTAACTCAGTGTCTAAAATAGACCAAATAGGCCCATGTCTGCATAAAAACTAAGTTTGAGGCGAGTGCTTTAACACTAGCTCTAATAAAATATACTAGTGTCAACTGATATTGGTGCGTACAAAACTTCATTCTCATTTTTACTTTCTCTACTGGTAAGTAGGGGAAGTATTGTATTCCACCCAAAAATTCGATGTCGAGATTTCACCGGAAATATATGTTTTGAGGCCCCCTGAATCAAAAAAAAGCATTTTTAGAAAAAGGTCCGTGTGTGTGTCTGTCTGTGGACAGCATAACTCAAAAACGAAAAGTTGGTTAAAAGCCAAACTTGGTATTTAGTTTAATGTCTTTTAAGGATGCGACACGAATATTTTGAAGAAAATAGCCCCACCCTACACTATCCTTTACATGGAACATTTTTTGAAAATTTTGATTTTCTTTAAAATGGCTCTAACGATTTTGATTAAAATGTCATATGTTTGAGATATTTTGATGACAAATGAAATGTATATCTTGAATTTTCTGGCTATAGCCCCTGTAGTCGCATTTACTCTGGACGACTTTTGCATAACTGGTAAACCGTTAGAGATAGACCAAATTATACTATGCAAACAATGTAGACCTTGCTAAAATACACAATTTATGTCTCAATAAATTTTCTTGTAAGGTGAGCCATTTCGGAGATATTCCTTGTTATGTGTGTGAGTTTCAGAAAACTTAGAACTTTCGTGAAAGGGATTATCGTTGTTCATTTTTTATATGTTAAGTGTGCAAAGACAACAGAATCTCAAAGCTTTAAAGCATTTGACTACTGCACAAAGCCTACTGTATTCTAATATTGCCCTTGCACCTACAAGGAAATAAGCAATAAGATAATTTGTACAAATGTTTATCTTAACACGAAGAAGATATAGAAATAAGAGTTTGTAAGAATGATTAGTACAAGAGTAGAGAAAGTCATGTGAGTGCAACACATCAGATTTTTAAGAATATGTCTTAGCCCCTTTTTTACTTTCTCTACTACGTATAGTGTTGTATTCCACCCAAAAGTTCGATGTCGAGATTTCACCGGAAATATATGTTTTGGGGCCTCCTGAACCCAGAAACAGTATTTTTAGAAAAAGATCCGCTCGCGCGTGTGTGTGTCAGTCTGTAGACAACATAACTCAAAAACGAAAAGTTGGTTAAAAACCAAAGTTGGTATTTAAGTTTGTCTTTCAAGGATGCGACACGAAGATTTTTAAAAAAAGTTCCGCCACCCTAAACTACCCTTTACAGGGAAAATCGTTCGAAAATTTTGATTTTTTTGAAAATCTATTTCAACTATTTTGATTAAAATGACATGCTTAAGATATTTGCATGAAAAATGAAACATATATTTTGAATTTTCTGGCTATACCCTATGTAGTCCTATTTACTCTGGATGACTCGTAAACCGTAAGAGATAGACAAAATCTTACTACACAAAATAATGTAGATCTCGCTAAAACACACATTATGTCCAAATAAATGTTTTTGTATAGTGAACCATTTTCGAGAAATTCCTTGTTATTTGTGTCAGTTTTGTAAAACTTAAAACTTTCGTCAAATGCAATATCGTTGTTCATTTTGTATATGTTAACCGTGCAAAGAGAACGGAATTTGAAAACTTTTAAAGATTTGACTATCACTCAAAGCCTACTGAATTCTCATATTCTCCTTGTACCTACAAGGAAATAAGCAATAAGATAATTTCTGCAAATATGTATCTAAATTAACACGAAGAAGATATAGGAATAAGAGTTTGTAAGAAAGTTAGTACAAGAGTAGAGAAAGTCATGTGAGTGCAACACATCAGATTTTTTTTTTACGCACAGGTTCTCATTTTACTTCCACATTCATCGCAGAAGTTATTTATAAAATTCTGAAATGTTGCGTTCTTATGCCTTTCTATACTCACCCTTCTACAATTCTTCCGACAAGTCGGGCGAGATGTATTATCCGCTGTAATGTGGAGGTTCTCGGGTTCGATTCCCGTCGACCGCACGCTCTCACCTTCAGTTTTTCTAGTTTTATCATTAGACGAATACTGGGGTGATTTCTCATTTACCAGACTTCCTTTCCATCATTTTTCTTTTATTGCGTTTCCTTCTCATCTTTCATGGTGTAGGGCGATCCCGAACAGATGGCGTGGATGCTTGCTCAGAGACAAGTGGACACTAGAGAGCTAGTTGGTCATCGCCCTCTCAAAGCAGGTCCAGCGGTGGCACGGATCTGGAACTGTTGAGGAGTTCTGCTCGCCTATGTGGCCGGCAGCCTATAGTGGTCCCTTCACGCCATCCCTTCCTTCTGCGGTACAGTATATCTATGTTGATCGCAGTGTGCGAGGTGTTCTGGGAGCAGAGGAATATAGTAGGTTGTATAGTTCGGTTCTTTTAACTTTTCCTTTCGTATGTTTCTAAAATACTGAATAAAATGTCAATCTGTGTTCTCATTTGCCGGCCCTCGTAGCCGTGGTCGCTGGAGTGTATGTTTCTAGCACTCCGCCACGCGGAGGATCGCAGGTTCGAGTGCCTCTAGGGCATGTATGTCTGAAAGTATGAGTGAGAGAGTAAATGAGCATGTGTATGAATTTAATATAAATAAAAATAAATATATATGTAATCAGCCGGATGTGTAAATGCACCTTGACTACCAAAGAGGTGGAAGCGGAAAGTCTTCTCGTAGGCAATGCCGTTACCATTCAGTTATTTCTCTGTATGTCATGGAAAGAGTTAATCAGCGTACAGCGATTTGCTGTTAAAGATTTGACTGCCAGTTTGTACAACGACCGGCAGAGAAAATCTCCAGTCTATGTATTACTTATCGTTGTACGAAGTCATGATCATTTCATTGGTTGTTTTGGCCACGTACCCTTGCACCCTGGCCTGAAACAGCCTCTGAAACGGCCATGACTTCGCAAAATGATAAATAATGTGACATAGACCGGAGATACCTACAGTGAGATTTTCTTTGGTGGTCATTGTACCTACAATGAAATGTGTAATGGAACTATTTCCGCAAAGATTTATCTCGATTAATATTTGATAGAAAAATAAGCGTTGGTATTTAAGTTCCGCAACTTTCAAGGATGCGACACGAAGATTTTCAAGAAAATCTCCTCACCCTAAACTACCTTATATGGAAAATTTCTTGAAAACTTGTATTATCTCAAAAATGACCTAACGATTTTGCTAAAATAGAATTAAGATCCAATAGAACGTAGTTTCCGGGCTTGTAGGCCGTGGTCCAGTCGATAAATAGGTATCTGACGTTTCGCCCAAGACTGCGTTGGGCATCTTCAGAGAGAGTGACTCCTGGCTCGTTAACAACTAGTCAGATACCTATTCATTGACTGACCACGGCCTATACGCCCGGAAATTACTTCTGGATTAACGTTGGCCTAAAATCGCACCAAAAAATGTAGGTCGCGTTAGAATACACATTTTTGTAGTCATTCACTTCCGAGATATTCCTTGTCATTGGTTTGTATTTCAAAATATTTATACTTTTCTCATTTTCTTTCTTTATTTTCTTTCTTCTTTCTTCTCTTCCCCATACAAAGAGAAAGAAATGTTAGTCATCACATGCAGCCCGCTCAAGATTTGACTATCGCTCAAAGCCCACTGTATTTCCCTAATACTGCAGGACGCACAAGGAAATATGCAATAAGATAATTTCTCCAAACGTTTATCTCAATAACTATGAAGTAGGTAATAGGTATAAGTCTTTGTAGTAAAGTTTCTACAAGATTGTGTAAACAAAGTAATTTGAGTGCAGCATATCAGATAGTTGATAGTTAAATATTTTTGCAATACTTGATATGTAAATTAATCATTTTTAACATATATTTGGTAGTGTAAGCTAAATATAGAACTCATATACCAATTCCCATGGCAACAAGGCTAAAACTGGTCTTTGGAGGGTTAAATTCGTTTTGTGCTTCTGCAATTGATATTTTATTTAGTTATTTATTTTTTTATAGTCGACTTTAAAGCGTTGATAGTTTTCAAAACTGGAACAAATACGTAACAACAACAACAACAATAATAATTAATAATAATAATAATAATAATAATAATAATAATAATAATAATAATAATAATAATAATAATAATAATAATAATAATAATAATAATAATAATAATAATAATAATAATAATAATAATAATAATAATAATAATAATAATAATAATAATAATAATAATAATAATAATAATAATAATAATAATAATAATAATAATAATAATAATAATAATAATAATAATAATAATAATAATAATAATAATAATAATAATAATAATAATAATAATAATAATAATAATAATAATAATAATTTGTTGAATGACTAAGACAAAATGTATTGGAGTACGCATGAAATTATTGGCCCTGGCCACTGTTAATTGGGCATCCTATCTTAATTTATATCCTACAAATAGTATACATTATTTATAAGCTTATAATCTGTAGGGTTGTTCGATGCAATGCAATAATTGCTGTAGGTTAGGTAGGCGGTGGAGCAAGTAGAGGACTAATAAACCAGGATGCTGAGAGGAAGATGGACCTGGCGGCCAGAGCAAAGCCAGGAGTAGTCTCACTCCTACACGTAGTAATTGCAATGTGTGGAAGGTGGGTCAGTTAACAAAGGAGTGTCCCATCAAACATTGTCAAACCTCTCCTGTTATTAGTGTAGTGTTGACATAGACAGCGACTGCGGACAAACACTCAGCTACGGCAAACACCCAACACCAGAAGCTGACTGACTGACTTGTCTTAGCTTTGTAACCCACTTTTTCCTTCTCTCGCACCCATGCAATTTCCTCCACGACTCGCTCTGCTCTTTCCAGAACCTCACATACCTACATTATTGCTATAAAACATGATCTGCTATTCGCTTTAGTTTTATCACAATAACTAAGGCTCGAATGTGGAGACCTATAAATTATTCTATTAGTACTATTGTTACTCGATAGTAAAGGGTAGACAACGGAAGGGAACACCTCGCGCACTGCAACCTACCCAGGAGGAAGGAATCTCAGGAGGCCACAGACCGCATGCAGGCAAGCCACAGAGGCGCACGGAAGTCTCTGTGGCTGATTACCCGTCGCAGTGTTGTAGCCATCAGAGTACGAACACGTGACCCGTCGTGGCCCTCAGCCGTTCACGGGGAATATTTATTTCATTGCTCACGCATCTGCGCCATCTCCCCGGCACCGCCATACACTACCGCCTAGAAACACGCCTGAAAGATACAAGGAAATAGAATAAAGAGGAAATGATGGAACGGAAATCGTGGTATACGAGTAAGCACCTCAATATTCGCCTAAATCACATCAGATAGTAAACTATGTGACTGGATTGTGCGAAAACTGTTAGAAGAAGAAAACAAAACAATTAACACGCCGAAGTGGATGCGTATTAAGGTACCATTTATCAAAATAGCTACATGTGTGCTGGCGAAGCGGAAACATTTAGTTTTCACAAAACACTAAGAATATATTGGAAACACTTTTGTAAATAGTGCCCCGACTTTCTTGTTATTGGACAGGTTACTAAAGCTCACTTTTTACTTCTCTGCTACATTCCACCCAAAAGTTCGATATCGAGATTTCACCCTGAATACATATTTTGAGGTTCCTGTATCTCAAAAAATCATTTGTAGGAAAAGATTCATGTGCATAATCTCTGTGTGCATTCATTTTTCAGGGATGTAACACAAATATTTATAAGAAAATTCCTTACGCTTTAAACGAAACACTTTCGTTATTTTTGGATATCTCAAAAATACCTCTAATTGTTGTGATTATAGCACCATAGATTTGCATGACCCACAAAATATACATTTTGCAGTCTTTACGAATAGCCTTCTCTCTGAATGTACGTTATGCAGTTAGGACCACAAAAGAGAAAAGTTTACTATAACGAAAATGTAAACCTCGTTAAAGCATACAGTTTAAATCACTGTAACACTATTTCCAAGAATTACCCTGACCTTGGTTTGAATTTTCCAGTATTTTATATTGTTTGAAGTGCTTGGTCATCATTCAACTGTTTCCTGTGATGTCATACAAGAAGTATGAAATTAGTAAGTCAGTTTAAATATTTGACTATCGCTTCAGTATTCTGTATGCACCTTGTACCTAAAAACCAAATGTGTAATAAAGCTATTTCTGCAAACATTTATCTCAATAATGAAAAATATAGAAAAATAAGATTTTGTAACAATAGTTTGTAGAAGGGATATAAAAAAATCTGTTCATTCACAGGAATTTCTCTACTCACTCTTTTTACAAATTCTTGTTACAAAAACTTATGGTTCTATCTATTTCTTGTAAATGCAGATAATCCTTCATCGGACATTTATATTTCGTTGTAGCTATAGGAATACAGGAAACTAAAGTGATAGTCTAATCTTTTCAAAGCCGAAAACTCTGTTTTCTTTCCATAGATACAACGCAATGGTAGTGCCTGCCACTATTGCAGGGTACCGGGTTCGATCCCCGGTGATTTTTCTCCGCTAGGAGGTCTGCTCCGTGGTGCACAATTCAGTGGCTATCCTGATGGTAAGGTAGCGCCCCTAAAGGATCAGTCACCTTACGGTCGGGAAAGTCGATCTCCTGACCTCCATCACCGGTACCCTGCACTCATCCGTGGCCTTGGCTGCGGCTGGAGGACGCAGTGGCCAAGCTGTAAGGGACCTTCTGTATAGGGGAGACGAAAGCAGAAAAAAAAAAAAAAAGTTGAGAAAAATCAAATTATTCGAAAACTGAAACCTATAATAAAGAATATCTCGGAAATTATTAACACAACAAAGCTTTTCATCGCACATAAAATACGTTGTTTAACGAGATCTGCATTTGTATGTCGCAGATTTCGTCAACCTCTTACGCCCTGCCAATTTTACAAAAGTTATTCAGATTGAAGACCTAACAAGATATTCCAAAAAATTCAAGATACTCATACATTTGTTATTTCAATAAAACTTCTTAGTCACTTTAGCGAGAGTAAAAAATGGAGAGTTTTTCTTGAAAATCTTCGTAATGCATCTTTGGAAAATGCTGATCTTAATTATCAAGTTTGGTATTTATGGGAGGATATGTTTTTGAGTTATGTTGTTCGCACTCACACCAAAACACACAGTCAAAACAAAACTTTTTACTAAAACTGCTTTTTTGGATTCTGTGATCTCAAAATATATACAGGCTGTTAGGGGTATAAGTGCAGATATTTTAATAAATGCTACCTTAATATGTATCCTCTTCGGTGTGATAGCTGCTTTTCCTCTTCATCTAACAGTTTTCCCAAAAACTAATCACATAGCTTGTTGCCTGATGTTTCTTGCATAGTCGTAGCTGCGGCGCGAAATGAACAACGCCTGTGAGATAGACTATTCCTTATGCTTCATATTTAGCGCGACCAACTAGACTAGTTAATGCCAAGTCATTGGCCTTGCAGAAAACATTCGAATTCGGTTCCGATACAGCATTCGTTCCATGCACTCTGCGTCATTTTTTCAGTGGCGCAACTACTTGAAGGTACTAGCCAACCTGAACACATGCTAGTAAAATTATAAATCCGCAAATAAAGCAAATATTGATGTAATGTTCTTCATTATCTTGTCCTCAATTGACAATACAGATGTCTACACTTATACCCCTAACTCTGTGTATACCAGGAAAGCACAACAGTTCCGAACGAGCTACGCAGTGTTTTGCCTGTCCTCGTTCTCGGCACTAGTTGTCGTGGACCGCTGTCATAGAAAGGCGCGGTTGAGACCACACAACATTTTCAAAACTACTTTTAAATGCTGTACTTACCAACTTTATGAAAGGAGATGGTAAAACTGGCCACCGTCGTTGTCCATACATTTATTTCTGGCACCTCTTTTAGAAAACTATCCATCACTCGCCGTAGTTCACCCCGGCGGCCGACGGCAACGAGTGAAAAGAACGCGTAAAGGCAAAACACCGCTCAACCCTTTCGGAAGTTATACATTTATATATAATGAAAATCGTTAGAGCCATTTTAGAGAGAATAACAGGTATCCAAAATTGATCCATTTAAAAGTAGTTTTGGGTGGTGAGTTTTTCTTGAAACATTTGAAAGATGTGAACTTAAGTGCCAAATTTGGCATTTATTGGGGTTTTCGTTTATGAGTTATGCTATTCACACACACACACACACACACACACACACACACACACACACACACACACACACACACACACTCGCTCACTTACTCGTACAACACGAACGTTTGGCTGAAAGTGCTTTTTTACTTTCTCTACCACGTATAGTAAGCAGAGGAAGTATTCGATAGGTATGCAGATTTCACCGGAAATATGTTTTGAGGGCTCCTGAATCCAAAATAAGCGTTTTAGAAGTAGGTCCGTGTGTGTCTGTCAATATGTTTGTGTCGGTGTGTGGGTAGCAGGATTCAAAAACGAAAATTAGGTTAAAAACCAAAATTGGTGTTTAAGCTCAATATCTTTCAAGGATGCGACACGAAGATTTTGAAGAAAATTCCTTCACCCTAAACTACCCTTTGCATGGAAAATTTTTCGAAAATTTTGATTTTCTCGAAAATGGCTCTAAATATTTTGATTAAAATGCCATATGTTTAAAATAATTTTATGAGAAATTCGGCTATACCCATGTAGTCCTGATTACTCTTTTGCATAATGGTAAACCGTAAGAGATAGACCAAATCTTACTGTACAGAAATGTAGATCTTGCTAAAACACACAATTTATGTCCAAATAAATTTTATTGTGGAGTGAACCATTGTGGAGATATTGCTTATTTGCGTGAGTTTTGGAAAACAAACTTTCGTCTAATGGAACGTCGTTATTCATTTTTTATGTTAGCCATGCTAAGAGAACGACATCTGAAAGCTTTAAATATTTGACTATCGCTCAAGGCGTACTGTATTCCCATATTCCCCTTGAAGATACAACGAAATAAGCAATGAGATAACTTCTACAAGTGTTTATCTCAACTAACGCGAGGAAGATAGAGGAATAAGACATTGTAAGAATGGTTAGTACAAGGGTAGAGAAAGTCATGTGAGTGCAACACATCAGATGTTTTATTCAGGGTATCTCAAAATGTTTATATCTGGCGAAACCTCCGTGTAGAATTTTTGGATGGAATGCTTCCTGTGCTCAGTGTGCGCTGGCTGTAGAGAAAGTAATAATCCATGGTGGTAGAGAAAATGAAAGTAATGAAAAATGCGCACTGATGGATATCAGTGACGAATATTCACCAACAAAGAAGCCTCACAGTAAGGAAATACCTACATCGCTGATACAGGGTGTAGATGGGATTCCGTGTAGGAAACAGCTGCTGCAAATTTGATTGTGTAGTGGAGTGTTTGAACTGGTACGCCCTTCCTGGACTGCCTACATTGCTACGTAGTTTATGTTTCATTCCATGAGAGCAGAGACTCAAGTACCACTAGAAGAAGAAAGCAGGCGGTAGGTAGGTAGGTAGGTAGGTAGGTAGGTAGGTAGGTAGGTAGGTAGGTACTTGCCCACATTCAGGGAGGCAACCTACATAAACATCCCCGGTCGAGTAAACATTGCAGTTGTGTAATGCAGGTCCTTCTTCTTCACATGTCAATGTCCTCATTTGCAATAAAAATGATTGGGGGAAGAAGGAAAACTCTGCATATACAGTTAGGTGCGAAAGATGTTCCAGAATCTCGCAAACCACAACATTGGTTTTTAATCCGTAAAGTTGCCACATCTGCGCAACTTCATGTGTACCCGTCTACCTAACTTGTGTTTCATCTGACTCAGGCGAAATAACTACTCGAAAGGAAAAAAATCTGGACTCACATGACTTTCTCTACTTCTGTACAACTATTCCTACAAACACTTATTCCTCTATTCCAAGTTAATACAAATAAACATGTTTAGACATCATCATATTGTTAATTTTCTTGTAGCTACAAGGGCAATAGAGTAGACTTTAAGCGATAGTCAAATATTTTAAGAGTGGTCGCTCTATAATGACTTTGAAATTCTCTTCGCATGACCAATAGATAAAAAATGAATAACGACCTCCCGTTTGAGAACGTCTATAACTATTACAAAGTTCTGACAAGTAACAAGGAATATATCCGAAATGGTTCACTTCACAAAAACTATTAACATAAATTGGGTGATTTAACGAGACCTACATCTCTGTATAGTAAGATTTGGTCTATCTCTTATGGTTTACCAGCTACGCAAAAGTCAAGACTGAACAGAACAGAACCACATAGCCAATAGCCAAAAAAATTAATAATATACATTTCATTTGCTATAAAAATATCTTAAATATTTTAATCAAAATTGTTTGAGAAAATAGAAATTTTCGAAAAATTTTCCATATGAAGGGTAGGTTAGGGTGGAGTTTCCTTCACACACACACACACACACACACACACACACACACACACACACACACACACACACACACACACTAAACGGACCTTTTTCTAAAAATGTTCTTTTTTGACTCAGGAAGCCTCAAAACATATATTTCCGGTGGAATCTCGATATTGAATTTTTGGGTGGAGTACAATAGTGCGCCTACTTGTAACCTAGTAGAGAAAGTAGAAAGTGGGGTATAATTTTGAGGTTCAAAAGAGGGAGAAACCCCTCCCCCCTAGAATTATAGTTGTGCACAGCACTGACTGCTGTTTTTACGTGTGACACAGGAAAATATGTAAACTTAAAAACAAACTTATCTTTCTGTAGTTTTATGATAAACAAGCAAGCAAATTAGCATGACAAAGAACGCAGCTATAAATTAAACGGTGCTCTTTTACTTTTTACTGTGTGTTTATGCATTTGTTTTATGATAAAATCTTACAGGTTTTTTCATCTCACCGTCACCGTTACTAGAGCGGGGAGTACTCGGCGACTTTTCACTCCCGATCATCCATCAACTGCATGACAGGTCACGCCATCTACTGTGCTAATGTTAGAAATAGACGTATCTGCTTATCTCTTAACAATTGCATTTTTATGTTGTTGCCCTTGTCGAAAGGAGAGCGTTAATTGTAATGATATCGCGTGGTAGGTATAGTGAAGTAAGTATACTGGCTGAATCAGTTTGTGTTCGGATTAACAAGTCCTAGTGAAGATTATTGAAATTCGTATTCATTTACTTACCTTCTGGAATCGACAATCATAGTGACGTAATAAAGCACTGAAGTGATATTTTAGCTTTTTTAGTTAAAAAAAATAGATTTTTACATTTTTATTTGTAAAAAATGCACCATACCTCAAAGAATATATCTGGGAAGTTTTAATCCCCTAGGGAGGGGGAAGACATATTTTGGGCGCCATTTTTAAAGCTGTGCGCCTCTTCCTTTTAAATGGGGGTGCCCACGCCTTCCTTTTCATAAAGGCTTGGAATAAATAGTTTTTAAACAAGGCGCTAGGTGTTCTGCATATGCATTCACTGTAGTCGTTGAACAGGTTCTCCAATAAATCCCGAGGGCAGCTTTTTCGTTTGTCATTTGTTGGTTTCTGAAGTTACTTACCATGCTTCTACTTGGCTTGACAGATTCTGTTATTTACAAGCTGATCGTGTGCATTTTATCTTACTTTGAAATAATTTAGTGAGTTTGCGAAGTTATTTGAGTGTAATTATTGATATATACATCCTGTGTAGTATTACTTATTTTATTTATGTCGAAAATATAAAGTATAATATAATAACCATTTCCGAGCTACTCATTGTTGAAATGAATTGTTCTTCCACACAATAGCCGTGTGTAGGATAATGTAGGAAAGAATAGAATGAGCCTGAAAAATTCAATGCTATAGCCGAGATTTGAATCATGGATCTTCCGGTCTCCGTCCGGCTGCTCCAACCACTGAGCTACCATGGCAACATGCAGGCACATTGAATGTGAGTGAGTTGGAAAATTTAATGTATCGGCACGTTACAATGGTAGCTTGTGATTAAAATGGCCAAATATGACATTGAATTTTTCAGGCTCATTCTACCCTTTCCGTAGTAATTGTTATTGGTTAACACTTTTCAATACTTTGTCATTTTTAAAGTACCTGCTTTTGCTGTTCACTTGTTTCTTGCGATGTCATGTAAAGAGAATGGAATTTCTAGGCTAATAGGTATATAGCGACCCGATTTTTAAACATCTTGACCAGCGATTGGATTTCCTCTCTCTCCCTTGTACCTTGAACAAAATTTAAATGAAGCTCTGCTAGCGTTTTATCTTCATTTTAATAACATAAGTAGTTCATGTTTAAGCTTTCGGAGGAATATTTTGTAGAAATTAAAAGTATAAAAATAAACTATAGTGAGCAAGCCATGTGAAGTAATGTCAAATTTTAATAAGAAAATGAAATATATTAATACGTAGTTCTAATGCCTGGATGATACAAACTGTCAGTGATAGGTCCTAAGTTGTACTTAAAATCCAATGTTTATTCGATTATTTATATTATAATTATATACTGACCATTCCATTATTTATTCCTTTGTATTTGGCACCTAAGCATTATTTTCATAAACTGGTAAACATTTTAAAATGTGAACCCTCAAGGTGCGTATCGTCATAGTATCACAAGAATTTTTCCACTGTCTCTGTGAGAACGAAGGCGGTAAATGACCGTTGCCGCACAGAGAGTTGCAAGGAGGACGTAGCATATAGCGGCTGGTACGAGACATATTTTGTTAAGAGTCAACATTATACGCATTTTACCTCATTCTTCGACTCTGGATTCTCCTTCGAAGTTAGAATCCCGAAGGTGTCCGGACAATAGAATCGAGTGCGTGACTGAGTGAGTGAGTGACTGAGTGAGTGAGTGGGTGAGTGACTGAGTGAGTGAATGAGTGAGTGACTGAGTGAATGAATGAGTCTGAGGGAGCGACTGAGTGAGTGAGTGGGTGACTGAGTGAGTGACTGAGTGATTGATTGACTGAGTGAGTGACTGAGTGAGTGAATGTGTCTGAGTGAGTGACTGAGGGAGTGACTGAGTGAGTGAGTGAGTGACTGAGTGAGTGAGTGACTGAGTGAGTGACTGAGTGAGTGAGTGACTGAGTGAGTGAATGAGTCTGTGAGTGAGTGAGTGAGTGAGTGAGTGAGTGAGTGAGTGAGTGTGGTGTAAGGGTCCGTCGACAGCTAGGTTATTAGGGCCTGAATAGAATCGATTTATAGGTCCAAATTATAAAGGTTTACAAAAATACACTCTGAAATAGAGTACTTATTGGCTAAGAAACGCTTGCACACTTCAGTTATTTTATTTTGATGTTAATGTTAATTTCATCGTGAATGACAAAGCGAATTTCATGTTCATGTCATACGGTCACGTCCTTGCGTTAATGTTAGCGTTTCTGTGTAAATGGGCCCTAAAAGTTATAGGGATACATCGTCGAACCATGGGTAATGACGGGTATTTCAGTTACTATGTATATTTATATGAATTGTTGATGCAAATTTTTTTTTTTTTTTTTTTTTTTTTTTTTTTTTTTGACTTCGGCTGTCAATGGCCGCAGGGGTAAAGTACAAGTTTTCTCAGGGCTCCTGGTGGCTGCCCCTCCCCACACTAACAGCAGGGGTTAGAGGGTGCCAGAGCGGAAGACATCGCATTAGCTTCTAATGAAGTGCTTGTTCAAACACCTTCAGAACACCAACTGCGGCTATTCAAGTGAAAGTAAACTGCACAACCCCGCTTTATCTCAACATGCTATAAACTGCATCTTACAACCTACTGTTCCGGGAACTTGCATCCGGAAGAACTGATAGTATACATGACGTCACACGCGTGGTTCACAATAATTGATACGTTGAAGTTATAAATGATTTGGATTTGGTTTAAGGGCGCTCAACTTCGTTATAAATGATGTTATCCAAGTGAAAGTCTCAGTAGCCCAGCGTAGCCAGTTTTCTACTTTAAAGGTTTAAGGGTAACATGACAGCTTCTGGTACCCAAGGTCGCAGGTTCAAACCCAGAGGAGAACGATGGATTTTTTTTTGGCGTAGAAATCCTTAGTATGGCTTCCTTCGGAAGGGAAGTAAAGTCGACGGTCCCGTGACGTAGATTTACGGAATTTAAAAGGCCCTCAAGCTTGAAAAAGAGGCCTCTAAGCAAAATTAAATGGTCTTTTTACACCCAACATAGAATAAGACACTGAAAACGACTGCATTCAAAAAGTGTCCATAAATAAAAACTCAATTTCAATCCTATTTTAAATATAGATAATGCAATTGTTAATAAGTTACCATTGTTTTAGCTTTCTCTACCATATACCTATATTTTGTATTCTACACAAATATGATGTACCTATCGAAAGCTGACAAAAAGTACTTGCTTTGGGGTCCCCTGCATGGAAAAAAATTAAATAAAAGTGCGTTACCTTGCACTCACATGATTTTCTGTAATGATTATTGTGCTAACACATATTTGTGTCGTATCTACAGAAGATGCTCAACTTCTCACAAACATTTTTTTTTAATATTATGCTTTTATTCAGAATTTCTCAAAACACGTATTTTTAGAAAAATCATGATAGCGAATTTTTAGATGGAATAAAATATTTTCTATATTTAAATATGTAGTTGAGAAGGTAAAAGCGGTTTTGAAATTTTTTATTTTTCCATGACATCTCTAGAAACAACTAAAAAGTGACAGATTTCAAAAGATGGCAAAGGATTGAAACATTCCAAACAATAACAGCGGTTATCTCGGAAATGGCATCTGACACACAAATATTATTTCAAATAAGTTTTGTGTTTGAAAGGAAGTTTTTGTCAAACTTTCGTGGTTCATCAATTAAGCAAGTCTCATTCCGAATGAAGAGAACTGCACAAGTTAATCACAGATGTACCTAATTTACTTACAAACATATGGGTGTTGAATAAATTTCATTAGAAGAATTTGCGAGGAGGAAAAACGACAAAATACTGAAAAATTCCAAGAAATAACTAGGTTTTTGATAAAGACAAACATTGTTTGAGTAATTGCACATGTTGGAATACTACACTGCGTACTAGAGGTACTGAGACATTTTGTATTGAATGTGGAACCACAGCAAGTGTTGAATTTGAGTTGACCTCAGTGTTGCCAATGAACCATCCAGTTCGTTTCCAAGAATGAAGTTGTTAGAGCAAGAGCATTTCTCACGAAGCGCGAAGCCTCGTGACGAGGCATCGCATCGCCATGTTGGTACAACAATGGGGAGAAATCTGGACAACAATGAGCGATAATGGAGTACAAATGTGTTTCGGTCGAGCGAGGGGTCTGCAGCGAAGTGAGATGATTTAATTGCCGATCGTGCAGTCAAACACAGCTGTTACATATTCACCACTTTTACGTATGATAACGGGCCCCGCCTAGGGGGTTACATAGTCCGCCTGATTGCGGACCGACCGATTTTATGTATTTACCGCCCAAATATGGGGAGGAGAGGAACCCTTCAGCCATACCACAGGCTAAATGATGATGGACGCTCTTGAAGACTCAATCATACTGCTGCTGCTGCTTTTCGCTGGCATATGCCACATCAGTTGAAAATAGTGCCCCATTAAAAACGTTTCCCAAAGCCTTACAGTGTGTCTGTTAAACAGGGGAGAGCATTCACTGCACTGCCAACAATGACATTCCTACCAGAAATTAAACACGATTAGATAGATAGTTCTTATTGCCAGTACTAATAGCAGAGTCAATAAACTACAAAGCTACAACATTACATTAATACTGGGAGAACAAAAAACTTACGAATCAGCTGCGCGGCGCTTTTCGTACGTCGCTATCATAGAAAGGTACGGATGAAAGTATAACATTTTTAAAACTACTTTTAAAGGTTTTAATTACCAACCTTACGAAAGGAGATGCTGAACTGGCCTTCGTCGTTGTCCACACATTTTGGCACCTCTTTAGGAAACTATCCATCACTCGCCGTAGTTCACGTTGAGAAATGCTGGCAATTTCCTGGCAGATATTTTGTTTTAATTCTCCCAGGGTGTGTGGGTTTATCTTGTACACTTAATGCTTTAAGGTACCCCAAAGATAGAAATCACAAATCACCTGGGAATCTTTCTGCAAATCGCACTTTCACTTGGCGAGCTGACTTAGTTAACACATAAGAATCATAAATAAATACACGCTGTGCAGTAGATGAACCATAAACCACTTTATGTCTAAGTACAGGACAGAATAATAAAGCACACCGGCAATGACTCAATCACACGTTATTACATCAGCTCAATACTGCACTTTCAGAGCAGAGAAAAAGTCAACCACATGACCTTGTGTACAGCAGT
Organism: Tenodera sinensis; assembly: GCA_030765045.1. Lineage (NCBI taxonomy): Eukaryota > Metazoa > Arthropoda > Insecta > Mantodea > Mantidae > Tenodera > Tenodera sinensis. The sequence continues at coordinate 205,147,041 of CM060961.1, forward strand.
TGCGTTATTGTGTTTCCTGTGTGCAGCGGTTCCGACGTTTTTGGGTCTCTGTATAATAGCCGGACTCCTCGTAAGTAGAGTGGGTAGTAATTTTATTTTGCTATGAATTATTATTACTATAATAATAATAATAATAATAATAATAATAATAATAATAATAATAATAATAATAATAATAATAATAATAATAATAATAATAATAATAATAATAATAATAATAATAATAATAATAATAATAACAACAACAACAACCATAATAATAATAATAATAATAATAATAATAATAATAATAATAATAATAATAATAATAATAATAATAATAATAATAATAATAATAATAATAATAATAATAATAATAATAATAATTTTCTATAATAGTTCCTTAGTTATTAATTAAATCTGTACAACAATGAATATAACAATTGTTTTGAAAGAAATTAATAAATGTTAAAGGTTTGCAATACACATCTTGGTTTAGCGAACCAGTTACCTGCATGGTGTAGGTATTTCAGAGTTCATTTTTTTCTCTGCTCCTATGCACATATTGTCTCATTTCACTGTTCCCCCCCCCCCCCCCCCCCCCCCCATTTATATACCTTCTTTGACAATGGCTATGCTACATAACTACCAGACAATCTCTGGGTTTTTTCCTGCGCTGAATTGACGAGATGCACGACACCGGCGCCATCTATCACGGTAAATAACAAACAGTTTGTACACAACGGGGAAAAACGGGAGTATGCGCGATCCTTGCCGGATACTCTTTTATCACTGTCGATTAGCGACACAGCTGCTGTAGGAAAAAAGTGTCGGTCGCTCTGAAGAAATCCCATTTCCTCTCAGGAAGTGTCAAACAGGAACTATTGCAAAATATCTTGAGTCATTTACACGAGGCGCCGGAGGAGAATCTTATTCACGAATACAGTCACATCATGCTTCATTAAATAGTCGTGTAGCCTATATTTAGTTTTTGTATCCGGAATTCCTATTGTAAGCTATTTTAATTAACACTTTGTTTTATCTACCAGCAAAGTTGAAGTACTGCATCCGAGTCAAATACTCGATATCGAAGATTCGGGAACATCCATTTACCTGCTTATTAATCCGAAGGGTCACAGTTCGAATCTCTTCTGAATACGAGTAAACATTTTTACTTTTTTCCTAGGATTTTTCATTATAAGTACTTAAAAACACAGTTGTGAGCCTATTTTTCTGTTTTAAATATAGTTAACACGTTAATACGTTTTTAAAAATACTTAACACGTACCGCTAATTTATACTTAAGCACTTAAAGCATGAAGATATGCTTTCTGCATTTTAATCTTATTTCTCTCCACTTGAGGAAATATTGTATTTCACCAGAAAATTCAATATAGACATTTCACCAGAAATACATTCTTTGAAGTCCCCTCAACTAACAACTATTTTCAGAAAAAGACCTGCCAATGGGTCTATATTTATGTGAATTGCACAACTCAAAATCAAAAAGCCGGGTAGATACCAAAATTTGTACTTAAACTAAACCCCGGCGCGACAGCCCGCAAGGGGCCAAGGCCTACCGCCCAGCCGCTGCGTCCCCCACCTCTGTCCACTACAGGCGTCATTGGTGAGGTGGAGTATTGGAGGGTGGGACGTGGTCAGCGCCCCGAGCCCTCCCGGCCGGTTATGCGGTCTTCTAGACCTGGGGCCGCTACTTCTCTATCAAGTAGCTCCACAATTGGTCCCCCCGGGACCTAACGAGGCTGAGTACACCCCGTGCCAGACCTCCCAGAGGGGATAAAATCCCCATGCTGGTACCGGGGATCGAACCCGGGTCCTCCGCGCCAGAGGCAAAATTTGTACTTAGGTTCAACATTTTCAAGAAAGTCTTTCTACCCCGGATTACTCTTTACATTGAACATTTTTCAAAAATTATTTTCTGAAAAATGACTATAACCATTTTGATTAAAATATCGTCATGTTTAAGATATTTTCATGGTAAAAGACGTGTATTACTTGGGACACTTAAAACAATGCACGTGGGCTAACGGCGCTGTTATCGTGTTTACATACATACTCCGTACACCAGTTATGCCAAGCTCGCGTAGTTCCTCCGTTAACCGCAAATAAACAAACGTAATACTATCTATCCTGAGTAACATATAACATACTTTTCTGAGAAAGTCCTGATAAGTTTTCATCATTCTGAAAAACTTTTGCATAATTGGTAAACCAAGAGATAGAAAAAATCTTACTACACAAAAACTGTAGATATCGTTGGAACACATAAGTGGTTTGCCTATGTCAAATACATTTCTTCCTGTGAGGTGAACATTTCCGAGATATTCCTTATTACATGTTTGAATTTTCCAAAACTTATACTTTTCTCAATGGAAGTCATTCTTTTTTTTTTTTTTTTTTTTTTTTTTTTTTTTTTTTTTTTTTATGTCTTGGGCATACAAACAGAACGGAATTTGAGCCATGATATAGCAACTAGGATGAGGTGAGTGGAGACACTGGGTGGGCAGATCCAGACTAACGACACAGACATTGACAGAGATTCCTAAGGTTTCTCAACTTTGACGACACCTCGAAGTTTTTAAGTCTTCAGGGGTCATGTTATGGTGAACTTCGCGCGAGGTTCACTCCCCCAGGTGCCGGCCCTACCCGGATCCCCCGGACAACGAGGGACGGAAAGAGTTCCTGTGCGCATATCATCCCTGCCAAACTGCACCTGACACCTGCGAACCTGAAAGAAACAGCGGGATAAAAGAATTAATGAAATGATTAAGAACATAAAATAGTTGAATAATGCATTATTCAGTAACTTGAATTTTCCGAATTAAATTCGCTTATAAACGAAATGGAAGGATAGGAAATTTGGGCATTTGCCTAGGGATCCGGGGAAACCCCCGAAAAGACCCCAGTTTCAGAAAGGTCGTCTATGGAAAGCGAACCCACGACACCCCCCCCCCCCCCCCCCCCATAATTGCTGCGGAGGCATCTCGCTCGTTGGGCGAACCAAATCACATTTTTCTACAACCTTTTTTGAAGGGGAGAGGGTTCAGGAACCTCAAAACGTGTATTTCCGGTGAATACAATTCTTCCTCTACTTATTGTATGTGGTGAAGTAAATAATAAATTGTTGCAACATTCAAACACATTCCGAATTTTTTAATTCCTTTTTTTACGGTCTTTTACTTTCTCTACTGGTAAGTAGGGAAAGTATTGTATTCCACCCGAAAATTCGATGTCGAGATTTCACCGTAAATACATGTTTTGAGGCCCCCTGAATCCAAAAAAAAAGCATTTTTAGAAAAAGGTCCGTGTGTGTGTGTCTGTGTGTCTGTCAGTCTGTGGACAGCATAACTCAAAAACGAAAAGTCGATTAAAAACCAAAGTTGGTATTTAAGCTTAATGTCTTTCAAGGATGCGACACGAAGATTTTGAAGAAAACAGCCCCACCCTAAACTACCCTTTACATGGAACATTTTTCCAAAATTTTGATTTTCTTGAAAATGGCTCTAACGATTTTTATTAAAATGTCATATGTTTGAGATATTTTTATGACAAATAAAACGTATATCTTGAATTTTCTGGCTATAGCCGCTGTAGTCGTATTTACTCTGGACGACCTTTGCGTAACTGTAAACCGTTAGAGATAGACTAAATCATACTCTACAAAAAATGTAGATCTTACTAAAATACACAATTTATGTCTCAATAAAGTTTCTTGTAGGGTGAACCATTTCGGAGATATTCCTTGTTATGTGTGTGAGTTTCGGAAAACTTAGAACTTTCGTGAAATGGGTCATCGTTGTTCATTTTTTTATATGTTACGTGTGCAAAGAGAACAGAATCTCAAAGCTTTAAAAGATTTGACTATCGCACAAAGCCTACTGTATTCCAATATTCCCCTTGCACCTACAAGGAAATAAGCAATAAGATAATTTGTACAAATGTTTATTTTAACTAACACGAAGAAGATACAGGAATAAGAGTTTGTGAGAATGGTTAGTACAAAAGTAGAGAAAGTCATGTGAGTGCAACACAGATTTTTCCCATTGAGATCAAAAGTAGATTTGTTGCAGCATGCGGCAAGCACTCTACTGCACATGTTCTACAATAATATACCTACTCGTGAACACGCGACTGGGACCAGCCCCTAAGCTACCAAACTCCTGGACAAATGTTTTTGTTGCTGGTCATGGGATCGTGGATTGAAGTGGATTGTGACAAGTCCAGTACGCTAATACCATTTGAGCCTCATTAGCTCCAATGTTGTAATCCCCTTCACCGTGTTTGGAACCCCCGGAGATTCCTTTCTTCACCTTTACAATAAGATTACTGTGTCCTCTTTTTAAAAAGGAACCAACGCTATGAATGGAGAGCTGCTGTGAATGGGAAGGCAAGAAGTAAGCTCTTGATGCGCGACGTCACTTCCGGATTTGCTTTAAATGTTTGCTTCAGAAGCTCGTTAGCAAATCTACTTACTCCTGCATATCCCAGACGGACTGCTGCAAACACTTCATGGAAACGAAACGGCAATAGCTATAATCACAGCACAGTATTATATACGGTCAATAGAAATCTCCTGTGTGCGCTTACATCACATTTTCTACTCTATAACTATTCCTCTATTCCTCTATTTCATATTATTCGAGAGAAACATTTGTAGAAATTATTTTTTTTTCTTTCTTTTTTTTTTCTTTTTTTTTTTTTTTTTTTTCTTTATTAATGCATAATTTTTGCACATAGTACTACAATTGTGCTACATAGGTTAATCTAGTATTGTCATGAAGAAATTATTTACTTACTTGTTTCCTTTAAGTACAAGCCTGGCTGTTAGAAAAAATGTGTAAGTATTTTACAATAATTAAAACCGACAATAAAGCATATATCGAAAATAATTAATACCGCAAACCGTTTATTTGGTATAAATTCGGGGATTTAACGACGTCTAGATACATTTTTACTTTCTCTACTACGTATAGTAAAGTAGAGGAAGTACTGTATTCCACCCCAAAAATTCGATATCGAGATTTCACCGGAAATGTGTTTTGAGACCCCTGAACTAAAAAAAAGCATTTTTAGAAAAAGGTGTATGTGTGTGTGTCTGTCAGTCTGTCTGTCTGCCTGTCTGTCTGTCTGTCTGTGTGTCTGTCTGTGGACAGCATAACCCAAAAACGAAAAGTCGGCTAAAATCATAGTTGGTATTTAAGTTTAATGTCTTTCAAGGATGCGGCACGAAGATTTTGAAGAAAATTCCTTCCCTAAACTACCCTTTACATGGAAAATTTTTTTGAAAATTTTGATTTTCTTGAAAATGGCTAATGATTTTGAATAAAGTGACATATGTTTAAGGTATTTTATGGCAAATGAAATGTATATTTTTCATTTTCTGACTATAGCCCATGTAGTCCTGTTTGCCCTGGATGACTTTTTAATAACTCTTAAACTGCAAGAGATAGACCAAATCCTACTGTAAAAATGTAGATCTTGCTAAAATACGCAATCCATATCAAATAATTTTTTTTGTAGAGTGAACTATTTCGGAGTTATTCATTGTTATTTGTGTCAGTTTCGGAAAACAAACTCGTCAAATGCAAAATTGTTGTACATTTTTTATGTTAGGCGTGCAAAGAGAATGGAATCTCAAAGCTTTAAAAGATTTGACTATCCCATATTCCCTTGAGATAAGCAATAAGGTAATTTGTACAAATTCTAACATAAAGAAGATACAAGAATAAGAGTATGTAAGAATGTAGTACAAGAGTAGAGAAAGTCATGTGAGTGCAGCACATCAAATTTTTAATCTTGTTTCATTTGTATAGCCCCCTGTAACTTCTTTGGTTCTATAGAGGGCTTTGCCTTGAGAAACAACTAATGGTGTTATTGCTCATTGAATTGTGTTTTCTTTTTAACTTGGTTTATTAGATTTCTACTGCTAAACACAATCAAATTCATACTTCCAGACTCTATGGGGTATGGTGTATCATTCTGGGTAAATAAAAATTTTATTGCCGTAAATCTACGACACGGAACCACCGGTTTTACTTCCCTTCCGCAAGAACCAAGTTAAGTATGTTTACACCCGAAAAAATCCAACACCTTCCACGGTATTTGAACCTGCGCCATCGGCAACCAAAGGATACTCCTAGAGCATGGAGGAATGCTATTCTTGGAATATAGTGAACTGAACTACCACGTTTGGTACTTATCTGTTTTTCTTTTCATTTATATCGTTTAGGTATAGGGTTTTCTAAAGTGCATTTAGATAAATATAAACAAAAGCTTCCGGTAAAATCTCAGTGTCGAACCTTGGCGTGGAGTACAACAATTCTTGTGTGGTTTAGTGGTCAGTGTTCTAGCATCTCAAACCAGAATTTCCGGGTTCGAAACCCCACTGGGGCGCAAGGATTTTTCTTCAATTAAACTACCTATTTCCTTACTCTTCGTAAAATGAGGAAGTGTGCTTGTGGGTGTGTGTTTCAAAATATAAATGATTGAAAAACAAAACGGAAAAAGTTAAAGAACCTAAAGGCGCCAATATTACCATGAACGTTAATGGGGACTATAAACATGAGGGTGGGGATCCTCTACATAACATACCTGTGCCATAAAGAAAATGAACTTCCGTTGCTGGTATAGTTTTGATACTCAGTACAGAATCTTCCAAAGAGACGACACGAATATTTGAAATAAAATGTTGCATACCAGACTACCTTTACATGAAACACACGTACTTGTTTTTTGTTATTTTACCAAAATGGCTCTTACATTTTTCATCCAATTACTCTATGAATACGTCTTTTTGGGAATGAATTTGTATAACTGAGAAACTTTAAGGGATGGACAAAACCTTACACCACGAAAAATATAGATCTCATCAGAAAAGTAATTTAGTGATTTGCACGAAAAATGTTATGAGAGCATGAAAAGCACACTAAATTCTTCGTCTCACTGCCACAGCCTTGAGCCTGTCTACTGTTAATTCTATCTTGTAATGTCAAATATGCCTTACTCTGAAATCTAGATTTCATTGGAAAGAATGTCTTTGTTAACACATCAGGGCTATGCGGATTGATGGATTAAATGTATAAACATTCTCCAAAGATGCTTGTGGAAGCATGCGGCTTCATTAGTAATGCTAGGAGTGTGTAAACTCGTAAAAGACCAAAGTTCAGGAGGAAAGGAGTCATGGTTCACTACGTGGTTTTCAAGAATGTAATCGGAAAACCAACGTATGCGCTCAAACGTTGGTCTAATCAGGTCCACGCGTTTTTTCTTTGTTTTTTTACTGTGTACTTAACGATAAGTAGAGGAAATATTGTGTTCCACCCAAACATTCGATACAGAGATTTCACAAGAAATGCACGTTTAGAGGCTTCCTAAGTAATAAGGGGGAAAGAAACCTTTTTATCTGAGTGTGTGTGTCCTTATATCGGAGTATCTATAAACAGCACAAGTCAGTTAAATACAAAACTTGGTGTTTAAGTTCAAAATCTTCCAAGGATGCGACAAGGAGATGTTATAAGAGGGAGAGAGAGAGCAACAAAAAAGTAAAATAAAAGTAATCTCGCCATTGCATATAGCATTTTTAAATTTATTTTTATTTTCTTAAAAATTGGTCCTACGATTTTGATTTAATTACCATATATTTAAGATATTTTCAAGACAAAGATATATTTTAACTGTCTGGGAGGATCCTGTGATGCCCTGTTCACTCTGGAATTCTTGATTATTTTTGCAGAAATGATAAATTGTAAGAGACAAACAAAATCTTACTACACAAAAGGAGCGCACAATTTATTTCAAATTTTTTTCTGGAATAAACAATTTACATACGAGATATTTCTTGTTATTGGTTTGAATTTTCTAATAATTATACTTTCTTCTAATGGGAAGTATTGTTACTCTCCTTCTTATTAAAACAGAATGTCATCACATAGCAACCAGCTCTTAAATGTTTTGACTGCCATTTAAGCCTACTGTATTCTCCCATTTCCACTGAATATGTAGGGAAATATGCAATAAGACCATTTCTACCATATCTACACTTATATGGATTAACTTGAAGAGATAGAATAAGTGTTCGTGAAAGATAAGTGTAGCATATCAGATTTCTCTATATCTGTCGAAGTCAAATATGGCAACTTGATTCATTTGCCTACTTCTTCGTTACTATTATAGAAGCCTGTTTACAATACCAGCTTTGCGGTAATTTCCTTAACTGGCGGCACTGAACGTGGCGAAAGAAAATGCCATTTTAGCGGGAACTCGTGCAACTGTTTCAGTCTTAAATTATATGACGGAGGCAAATTGCTCATTGCTCAGAGTTAATCTGTCTCTACATCCCGCATCTTTCTTACAATTTCTTGTTTTAGATGTTACGCCACAAAATACACCTGATAATAATTTTCACCATAGTACACAGGTAATTTTTAAACGTGGTGACCTTGCAGGATCTGCGCCAGTGACCTCATGCAAATTTATGGTTGGGATAACACCACTGTTTCTTACTGAAATAAACAAGACACTGCAGATAACGCTAGCGGACACTGTACTGTACTTATTCCACGATGTTTACTACACGGAAGTCGTAGAGATATGTACAAACCTGACACCTCTTTCTCTTATAAATACAAAAGTGAACTTGACCATAATCCATTGCGCAACTTCAAGCCATTCGCCACGTCTAAAATAGTGCTGTACATACGTAGAGTATACAACTGTTGGAAAAATCATGAGGTTATATATTATAGCAAAAAACAAATCCGCTTAATTTTAATGTCGCTTTATTTCTTCTTAAGAAACAACTGTTGTGTCGTCTAAACACAGTTGCACTGGGTGACCTTGCAATTCACAGCTGTTTTAACTGTTCTTGACACTGCTGCGGTAACACAACTCACTCTCCTTGTCTCACAAATACTTTTAACTATTTATAACTCTCTCTGATAATCAACTAACAACACAATCCCGTATGTTTATATTAGTCTCCACCGGCGAAATCTCTGGAATTGAATTTTCTCGGCTTGTGCTGTAAAGAAAGCCCCTGCACTACGATCTTCCAGAAATGCAATCCTTTTCTGCGCACGGCCGCCGCGACAATATAATGCTTCGTCCGCTAACACAATTTGTCCATATTTCACTAAAACTGCTGTAGCACATGTTAGAAGTACCATGCCGTTAAATGGAAAGCAGATTCGTTGAAGGTGAATTTCCACATAACCTACTGTGTCCCTTCCATGCCGTGTTGTGTAGTGTTGTTTGATTTCCACATAAGCTATGGTGTTTCTACCGTGCGCCGATTATGTATGTCCATGTAATTTCAGCAGTACACAGTACAGTCGGTACAGTGTAAATTTAGTTATCTATATTTATGGACGCTCTTTAACTGCTATGGTTCTCAGCGTCCTGTTCTAATATTGGGTATGAAAGACCGCATAATTTTGCTCAGAGGCCTCTTTAGGTTCTAGAGGTTCTTTTACGTGCCGTAAATCTACAACATGGGACCGTTGGCTTTACTTCCCTTCTGAAGTAAGCCATGCTAAGAATCTTTACGTCTGAAAAGATCGCCCTCCACCGGATTTGAACTTGCGACCTCAGGAACCAGGGTTTGCCATGTTGCCTTTAGACCATGTGGAAAAACAAATAGCTCACTTCGTAAATTGTAGCTATGCAAGGCGCTCCTGAATACAGCACATGACCTTTTAAAGGTCTCGACGAACGTCCCCGCTCCCGCAAGGACAACGACTATAATGCCTTTTCAAAGCTCGTGCTTCCGCGCCATCTATCCGGCACCGCCATACCGAATGATAAGAAACCTGCCCTCATTGCTATTCGTTATAATATTCATCTCGTCCAGTTGTTTTATAACGTGTTCAAATGAAATGGGACTTTTAGGAAACTTTTTGCTCTGTTCCCGATAAATAGACCCTCTTGTATCATTATTGTGTGTCATGTTTGAACTCACAGGGTTACTCCGGGTGTCGTGTAGCAAGATGGCTGAAGTGTCGTGCCCTACTGATAAGTGGGTCTTATGCATTGGTGCATAAAATGAACTATGGCACACTTTCAATGCGTAACCTAAATTTTATCGACGCATATTGAAGGTATGCTCAAAAATTGAGGAAGGAAAAGTAAAGGCAACAAAATCACATTTTACTTTCTCTACTGGTAAGCAGGGGAAGTATTGTATTCCACGAAAAATTCGATGTCGAGATTTTACCGGAAATATATGTTTTGAGGCCCCCTGAATCCAAAAAAAAAAAAAAAAGCATTTTTAGAAAAAGGTCCGTGTGTGTGTCTGTGTGTCTGTGTCTGTCAGTCTGTGGACAGCATAACTCAAAAACGAAAAGTCGGTTAAAAACCAAAGTTGGTATTTAAGTTAAATGTCTTTCAATGATGCAACACGAAGATTTTGAAGAAAGTAGCCCCACCCTAAGCTACCCTTTACATGGAAAATTTTTCGAAAATGTTGATTTTCTTGAAAATGGCTCTAACGATTTTGATTAAAATGTCATACGTTTGAAATATTTTTATGAAAAATGAAATGTATATCTTGAATTTTCTGGCTATAGCCCCTGTAGTATCTACTCTGAACGACTTTTGCATAACTGGTAAACCGTAAGAGAGAGCCCAAATCATACCACACAAAAAATACAGATCTTGATAAAATACACAATTTATGTCCGAATAAATTTTCGTTTAGGGTGAACCATTTCGGAGATATTCCTTGTTATGTGTGTGAGTTTCGGAAAACATAGAACTTTCGTGAAATGGAACATCGTTGTTCATTTTTTTATATGTCAAGTGTGCAAAAACAACAGAATCTCAAACATTTGACACAAAGCCTAGTATATTCTAACATTCCCCTTGCACCTACAAGGGAATAAGCAATAAGATAATTCGTACAAATATTTATCTCTAAGAAGAAAGAAGATATAGGAATAAGAGTTTGTAAGAATGGTTAGTACAAGAGTAGAGAAAGTCATGTGAGTGCTACACATCCGATTTTTGTATTAAAAATAATCTTTGAACTATGTACATATAGACTTCCAAATTCAAGTGTTTGCGATGTTATTAGGAAATGACATAATTTAAAGGACCAGTTTTAGGTAAGTTTAAAGGATTTGCGATGTAGGTATGGAGAGTGAAGGAAGAGTAAGAACTTCCTATAGCTTGTGGCGTCACTAAAAGCCAAGCGTGTTTATGAGCTGTTCATTAAGTTGTTTACACCTGACACATACTTAAGGAGAGCTATTGACATCTCTCTCGCTTGTTGCCGTGGAGACAACGGTCGAGGATTTAGCTCGACTTAGCCCCTTTCGGTAGGTAAGTCCACTTCAAACTCTAACTCTACACGCACGTAAAACAAGCAACGTGTCCTGTCCGGTATTACTACCAGCTTTCTGAAGGCTGTATCTACTCACATGCCTCCGTGGGTACGTGAGAGGCTCGCATGCGAGAGGTCCAGGATTCAAATCCCGCCAGAACCGTCCTCCACTGAGAATTATTCCTGGTTTTCCTTGTAACCGACAAATACCGGGGAGGTATCCTTAGATACCTTTGGACTGGAATATCCCTTTCCCAAAATTCCTTTTTACTTTCTCTACTGGTAAGCAGGGGAAGTATTGTATTCCACCCAAAAATTCCATGTCGAGATTTCACCGGAAATATATGTTTTGAGGCCCCCTGAATCCAAAAAAAGCATTTTTAGAAAAAGGTCCGTGTGTGTGTGTCTGTGTATCTGTGGACAGCATAACTCAAAAACGAAAAGTCGGTTAAAAGCCAAACTTGGTATTTAAGTTTAATGTCCTTCAAGGATGCGACATGAAGATTTTGAAGAAAATAGCCTCACCCTACACTACCCTTTACACGGAAAATTTTTCGAAAATGTTGATTTTCTTGAAAATGGCTCTAACGATTTTGATTACAATGTCATATGTTTGAGATATTTTGATGACAAATGAAATGTATATCTTGAATTTTCTGGCTATAGCCCCTGTAGTCGTATTTACTTTGGACGACTTTTGCATAACTGGTAAACCGTTAGAGATAGACCAAATTATACTCTACAAAAAATGTAGATCTTGCTAAAATACACAATTTATATCTCTATAAATTTTCTTGTAGGATGAACCATTTCGGAGATATTCCTTGTTATGTGTGTGAGTTTCGGAAAACTTAGAACTTTAGCGAAATGCAACAACGTTGTTCATAATCGTGCAAAGAGAACGGAATCTCAAAGGTCAAAAAGATTTGACTGTCGCACAAAGCCTTCTGTATTTTAATATTCCCCTTGCACCTACAAGGAGATAAGCAGTAAGATAATTTGTACCAATGTTTATCTTAACTAACATGGAGATATAGGAATAAGAGTTTGTTAGACTGGTTAGTACAAGAGTAGAGAAAGTCATGTGAGTGCAACACATCAGATTTTTCCCCTTCTTCTTCCACTACAAGGTTAGGCTACAGAGTCCGTTCTGACACAAACACATCTTCCCGTCTGGTTTTTGGTCGTCCTCTTGTCGTATTTGAATATTATAGTGCTGCCGAAATAAGAAAGTCACTTGAAGTACACAAAAGCTCGTAGCGGTTGTAAGCACGTGACCGCAGAGAACGCTGTGATTGGTTCCTGACCGAAGCTCTCTAAGGAGAAAAACTAAATAGATCCATTCTTTAATGTTACTGCTGTTTTACTGCTTTTTTCACATTACCAGCGTTGATGTTAAGTGGATTTCTTAGGCCGGATTTACTTATAGATCTATGATCTTTTAATGTGTAACCACCTCACATTCGTCTGAGGAATTGCATCTCAGCTGTTTGTAACCTCCTTTTAGATCTATTTGGGACCCAGTTTTCATTACCATATAAAAGTAGAAGGACTGCAAGCACTTTATAAACTTTCATAGTTACCTCTTTCCTCATTTTGTTTGTTAATGTTTTTTGAATACTTCCACAAATTTATTGGAAGTTATTAAGTTTTTTATTTACGACTTTCTTTCCTTCGTAGGATATGTAGCATTCCAACCCATTAAAACCTCTCACTTGTTCTTTCCCAATTATCATTTCATTGCATGTATCATCAGTGCCCACCGCCTGTGGTGCCGTACTGTAGTAAGAACGAGCGCTAAACACTATTAACAATAAGAAAGTAGGTAGGTACTGCACTCCACCCACAAATTCGAAATCGAAATTTCAGTGGAAATACCTACTATACATTGTTTTAGGTCACGGGTTGTGAATTGTGACTCAGTTTTAAGGGAAATAAAGTGACTAATAGTAACTGCATTTGTCACAATGCTTATAAATACTTTTCTGAAACGGGAAGTCGTTGTTGCGCGCGCGTGTGTTTTCTCTCCTCCCCCCCCCTCCCCCCATTGCAGTGCAATGCAAAGAGAATACATTTCAAAGCTATTACATAAGACCAGCTCTTAAAATATCTGAGTATCACTTAACCCTACTGTATTCCCGTATTCCCATTGTAACTACAAGGAAATTCACAATGAAACAATTTCTGCAAAAGTTTATCTCGGTCAACATGAGATGGATAAAGGAATAAATATCTGTAAGAATTGTTTGTATAAGAGTAAGTAGAGGAAGTCACGTGAATGAAACACATCCGATTTTTATTGCTACTTAATTTTTTCTGTAGATGTGATTTTGAGTATTGGATTTTCAAACCTGGTGAATGAGGCAAACCACGATAAAACTGAGTCAGAATTGATGGCACATGAGATTTGAACTCGCAACTTTCCGAATATGGCTTACAAGCGCTACTGGCTGAGCCATCGAATTTCAAGCTATGTTTGTCTTTCTGTGTTTTTTGTCCTACATTTTTACGCTTTAAAGATATTTCATACGGTACAAATTTTTTATCAATTTCCTTCAAATTTGTAGAGCAACACGCAAAACCATAAGTACTAGTAGATATAAAAAGTTGATTGGTTATGATTGGAACAATATTAATTAGTATATCTAATTTACACACTAAAATAGTGATAAATATTCGTTCTGAAAATGTATAATTTTTTTCTAAAAACTAAAATATCAATAAAAATCTATGTTTAACCAAGGGTGTTATATTAGAAAAATTTTAAACTTTTTGTCCTTTGGAGTACCTTTGTTTCTCATTAAACACCTACTTAATTAAACAATAACTTGAATACTACTGTATATATATTATATATATATTGCTATCACAATTTATATACATTATTTGATAGGTTACTTGCGGTACAAGTTTCATGCAACATGTGTTAAAAATGCAGAGTTTAGAAATTTTGCTTAAGTATATCTAAGAATAAACTCACGAAATGAGTCAGTTGGGCTGAAATCATACATACAATTTTTAAGTGTAATCTCACTATCCTAAGCTATCGTTTGGTTGCAATGCTTTTAGGAAAATTTTTGTCTCGGAAGAGTTGGCACTTTCTTGAGCGAGTGCTGAAACATGTACTTCCTGCTGATATTTCTGTGTTATGCAATTGCAGCTGTTTTCCGCTATTGCGCAAGCGACAATCAACAAGAGGATGTATTCAAACAACTGCCGATAAACATAGCTTCTTTCAGAAAATTGTTTGTCATTTGTTGATACCTATTGTCTCTCAAAGTGGGCGAGGTTTCTGCCCTCGGAAATATGAATAAAGTTGGATTATTTCTCGAGGAAAAGATTTTCAATCAAACTGGCTGACAGAAATAAGTGCATGACTCGAAATATAGCAAATGATAAAGAGCTCATATAATTTTAATTACCTATCGGATGAATAGGTGACACTTTAGGTAGGCAAATAGATACTAATATGTATAGTCAGCATCAGTGATGATGAACTTTGAAGTAGGCACAATAATTATTAATTCATTTACCACGTAAAAAGCATTTTGATGGAATAGAGGTTAATTTTAAATATGATTTAAAAAGATTGGGTATTGTTTTATCGACTTTAAGTTTGGGTTTAATAATAAGAATTTTATCAATAGGTTTTGCTGATTTAGCTTCTTTTTATGTATTAAATTGTGCCTTATTTAAAGCATCTTTATTTATATTGTGACGTTGGGATCGGTGCTCAACAAAGGAGGAACGGGGCCGCGTTCAACTTTTCTTAAAAACATTGGTTTGTTATCTTACAGTTGTATATCCATAATCCACTAGGTTTCTTTTTTCTTTTCTTTTTTAAATTAAACCTTGCCGACGAACGGGCAAAGACGTTCAAGACCGGGCTCCCTCGCGGGAATGATGTGCTGATGTGTGTACGTGACTGTTAACAATCGAGGTGGCAGAAACAAAAGGGGTGTCGAGAACCCGAGACTTCTAGCTGAGTCATTTCCTGTGCGCGTGCATGTGTGTGTAGAGATCGAGATTTCCGTGTGACGTCATCCCCAGTATACAAAGAGGCCTGAGAAAAGCAGTTATCAGTAACTGTGAGACAGCTTTGCGTCGTAAGAAGATCCAACTAGCGTCGCAAGTGATTATATCGTCATGAGTGCATGAGAGACAGAGGAAGTGAAGGAAGACACTAAAAGGACTGAGTAAAATTATGAGAAGTAAAAATCGTGCGTTATGATAGTTTGAAACTGTAGGTAGGCTGTATTAACGACGAGAAGAAAACTGCATTTGTGGTAACATTTTCGAAAACAAAGTGACAGAAAAGTAACCGGACTGTATTTTGTCATTTATCACAATATGTGCAGGAATAGTAATTAATGATGTAAAGAATTTTTAGGATATTCATTTTATAGGAAAAGTATCACTTGTTATATGTACCTTTAACTTCTGCTTGTTTGATAGTATCATAATAGCATAAACAATTTATTAATTAACTACATTTTAGTATTCTCTTAATAACGTGTAAATTAAAAAGATTGTCTTTAAATTTGTCCTTCTCAGTTACAAGTATTTTTGTGACAATTCCTTTTAAAGGCTTTTAAGTAATTTCTCTCTTGAATACATTTTACACTTCCATGCTGGTTTGTAATTATTATTGAATCTGTTATGAACTTTTGTTAACAAGTCGTCTGTTTTGTCAACACTATGTTTTCGCCCACTTGAGAGAAACAAAACAATAAAGCCATGTATTAATGAAGAAAGCAATGAGTTATTACTAAAATAATCGATTTCCCAGTCGTAAACCGATAGGTGTTTTGTAGTCAATCATTTACTGCATCCTTTATAGTTCTAAGTAGCCAATATTTTATTATTACACGAAACAATGCAACTGCCGACGTCAGCAAGGGAATGCCAGTATTACCAACTTCCTCAGGCATGTTGTCAACAATGACTAATTGACTCAGTGCCAAATGTTAGTTGCAATATTAACATTAACATCGCGTTAATAAGTGACGTTAATAAGTAGCTGTCAAAAATAAAAATAATGAAATTGCGACAGGCAAAAGCGATGGCAAAAGCTCAACTAATTAGCAAAACAAAACTCACATGACTTTCTCTGTTTTTGCACTTTTCTAAGCTTACTACTCTACCTTCTTCATGTTAGTCGAGATAAACATTTGCAAGTTACCTTACTGCTAACTTTCTTGTAGATACAAGGGGATTATGGGAATACAATAGGCTTTGATCTATAGTGAAATCGCTATATGAACGGTTTGAAAATCTGTTCTCTTTGCAAGGCCAAGAGATAAAAGGTGAATAACAACCTTCCATTTGGTAAAAGTTTAAGCACTACAAAATTGACACAACAAGGAATATCTCCGAAACGGTTCACTCTACAAAAGATGAACTTAGGTTTAACTTGTGTGTTTTAACAGATCTACATCCTTTGTGGAGTAAGGTTTGGCCTATCTCTTACGATTTACCAGTTATTCAA
The DNA here is from genome assembly GCA_030765045.1 of Tenodera sinensis. Taxonomy (NCBI): domain Eukaryota; kingdom Metazoa; phylum Arthropoda; class Insecta; order Mantodea; family Mantidae; genus Tenodera; species Tenodera sinensis. Next base: position 205,163,846 of record CM060961.1, read on the forward strand.
AAGTCATCAAGACTAAACAGAACTACGTGGCCTATAGCCAGAAAATTAAAAATATAAATTTAATTTTCCATAAAAAAAATCCTAAGCATTTGACATTTTAATCAAATTCGTCAGAGCTATTTTTGAGAAAATCAAAAATTTTTAAAAGTTTTCCATGTAAAGGTGGTTTAGGGAGAAGGAATTTTCTTCAAAATCTTCCTGTTGTATCCTTGAAAGATATTGATCTTAATGCCAATTTTGGTTTTTAACCGATTTTTCGTTTTTGAGTTATGCCTTTCGCAGAGGCACGCGCGCGCGCCCACACACATACACACACACACACACACACACACACACACACACACACACACACACACACACACACACACACGGGCCATTTTCTAAAAATGATCTTTTTGGTGGGGGGATTCAGGGGCCTCAAAACATATATTTCCGGTGAAATCTTGACATCGAAATTTTGGATCGAATACAATGCATCCCCTGCTTACTGTACGCAGTAGAGAAAGTTAGAAAGCTTATGTTTTGAATTCACATGCCTTTCTCTATTCCTTCTTTACAAACTATACTTACAAGAGCGTATTGTAGCTACTTCTTTCCTACATTAATCTACTGTTTGTGGCACACACGTTTTCCTCAGTTGTGTTGCAATCTCTCTCTATGACTTGTACGTATGCATACTAATTACCAGCGCCCGGATGTTAATGACCTAAAAATATGCAAGCACACTTATGGCCGAAGAAAATGAGAAACTATGACGATAAATGTCACCCAAAATAAAAGTTTAATGTTCTTTAAATTAACATTATATTGAAAATATGCTTTAAAATGCAGCACACTCAGTAATAAATAAATAATATGAATGTTATTGTTCCCTTTTAAAGTTATTTAATTGCTGAATCCAGAGCTAACCCTCAGCTCTGCACAGAATGAAATAAATGTCACATTTTGAAGGGTGATCAGAAAGGAGAATTGCAGTAGCAAATTACATACAGCTTACCCTCCAAATTGGTGGAAATATACATTTCTAAGAAAGTTAATTGTAAAAAATATTACAGGATAAACCACTATGTTACTAATATTATATTTATAAATGTTCATTATACATATTGATATGTGTAGAAAAAATTGCGTTAATATCATATATATTTGCATTGCTAGATCTTCACGAAGACTAAAAAAGGAACATTTTTTCAGTTACTTCAAAGATAGTATAACACCTGGGCGACCGAGCTTCGCTCGGCATTTTTCACCTCTGTTTTTGTGAAATCTTGTTTTTTGTGGGAGAAGATACTTATTTAGATAAACTGAAAGTCAAAACGTTAACTAAATAACAATTTTAATCACAATTGTGAAGAGTCATTTCCGAGATACAAATATTTCATAAACACCATCACGTCTAATGCTAAACGTAGGCCTCCCCCATAGATATCCACCCAGTTTGACGTTTTCGTCGAGTATTTGTTCCATTATGGAGTTCAGTTCTTTGCTGCTGCGATTGTCTCCAGGGCGTTAACACATTCGCCAAGGTCCTTTATCTTTCCATCCAGTTCTTCCATGGCTTCCTTTACCCTGGCCAGTCGCTCGTTAGTATTCTCCGATAGATCTACCTTCATATTACACATTCCCATCTTCTTCTTTTCTGTTTTGGAGTTTACATTTTCAATTTGCCTTCCATTTTTGTTTCCATTTTGTCCATTTCTGTTCCTATACTTTCTATTCCGTAGTTTACAATTTTCCAATTCGGTTTTCATATTTGTTTCTTCTGTCGCATTCCAGAATTCATTTCATTTCCCATTATGTCCATCTTGGCTAACATTTGTTTCATCAACTGTTCCATATCGTGCTTTTCGGCGCACACTTGATTACTTTACTTTTTTTAACTATTTCTTTATTTTTTATTTAAACACCAGAGCAACACTAAGCAAAACCACTGTTGAACAATAACAAATACTACAGGAAGAAAAGCTGGTTGATAAAGCCATGTGAATGTACTATGCATTTCTGTTTCAATCATATAGATATTGATATGTGTAGAAAAAATTACATTAATATCATATATACTTGCATTGCTAGATCTTCACGAAGGCTAAAAAGGAAACATTTTTTCAGTTAGTTCAAAAATAGTATAAGACGCAAGAATTATGACTTTTACGTATATCTGTATTAAAATATCCCTCTTAATATCAGGTTGTCCTTAAACTTTTGATTGCATGCTGTCGCATTCTTGGATGATGCCGAACTTAAATACCAAATGTGATAGTGAACCGACTTTTCGTTTTTGGGTTATGCTGCTCGCAGACACAAACACACATGGGTGTTTTTGGTGGGGGGGGGGGGTTAATGAACCCTCAAAAATAGGTATTTCTGGTGAAATCTCCGCATCCATTTTTTATAGAGAAAGTAATCATTACTGGGGCCAAATATATATAACTCAAAATCTAGTGCTGTAAATAATACCAATTTTGCATAAGCTTAGCGTTTTCAAGAAGCAATAGATTTTCTAGAAAATCCCTTACCCCAAGTTACCATTATATGAACAAAATTTGGTTGCTTTTATTTACTCAGAATAGACCGACGATTTTGATTAAAGTACCAAATATTTAATATATTTGCATGACTAAAGAAATGTGCATGTTGATTATTCTGCTAATAATCTGTAAAGTCCTGTGAATCAATTTTATATAATTTGGTAAAACTGGCAAACCACGACATTGATAAATACTTACCTACAGTACGAAAAATATCGGTAGCTTTAGAACATACAATTTATGCTAAAGTGTTTCAAGACATTAACCATTTCCAAGATATTCATTGTTATTTGGTAAAATTAATTAGCACCTCTCAGGTTAGTAGTCCTGTAACACCAATAAAATTTTTCGAGCTTCTGGCCATACTAAACTTGAAGGTCATCGTCAGTAGGTCTTTTTTCTGATGATGGCCGAAAGCCCAAGCTCGAAAACTTTTATAGATATCACACGGATGATAACCGACAACTGCTAATTAATAACTAATTATTATCCCTTCAAATCATATGTTGGTTTATTGTTCAACGCTTTTGCAGACCTTTTTTTAGTGCTAAAACACCGTTCCTTTGTTTCTCGTGATCATACAAGAGTGGAATTTCAAAACCAGCACATACCAACCTAGGGTTAGCAGATTATTTTATGGAAATAGAGGACATAATAGTAAAAAATCTGATGTGTTACACTCATATCTTCATGTTAGTTGAGTTAAACATTTGCAGAAATTATTTTATTGTTTCTTTCCTTGTAGCTACAAGGTGAATATGGGAATACAGTAGGCTCTGAGCGATAGTCAAATCTTTAAAGCTTTCAAATCCCATTCTCTTTGCACGGCTAACATATACCTAAAAAATGAAATTGGTGAAAGTTTGTTTCCCAAAACTCACACAAACAATAAGGAATATCTCCGAAATGGTTCACTCTACCCCCCCCCCCAAAAAAAAAAAAAAAAAAAAAAAAAAAAAAAATTGATATAAATTGTGTATTTTAGCAAGATTACATTTTTTGTATAGTAAGATTTTGTAAATCTCTTACGGTTTACCAGTTACGTAAAAGTCACCGAGAATAAACAGGACTACACAGGCTATAGTCAGAAAATTCAAAGTATATAGGTATTTCGTTTGCCATAAAAATATCTCAAACATATGGAATTTTAATCAAAATCGTTAGTCATTTTCGAGAAAATCGAACTTAAAGAAAAAATTTCCTTGTAAAGGGTTGTTTAGGAAGGAATTTTCTTTAAAGTCTAGGTGTCGCATCTTTGAAAGATATTAAACTTAAATACCAACTTTGGTTTTTAACCGACATTTGGTTAAGTTATGCTGACCTCAGTCTGACACGCACGCACACACACACACACACACACACACACACACACACACACACACACACACACACACACACGGGCCATTTTCTAAAAATGCTTTTTCTTTTTGGATTCAGGTTGAAATCTCGACATCAATTTTTGTGTGGAATCTTACTATAGGTAGTAGAGAAAGTAAAAAAGACTGGGTAGAGAGGTTCATATGAATGTAATACATCATATGTATCAGTGGCTTACGCTTCTTTTCTTAACTCCGAGCCTTTAAATATGTTTCAAATTGTGACTTTGGACGCCCCCAAGTCAAGGTACTTCAATTTCTCCCAATCAAAGTAGGTATAATGTTTCAATTTTCTAAACTATTGAGATCTACCTAAAACGGGCCCCTTATATACCGGAAATTTGGACAAACGAAAGGGAACTATTTCCTATCTTAAATAACACTCTAAACCGGAAAACCGCCTAACGCGGAAACGTAATAAATTTCCGGAACAGTTTGCTTAAATAACCAATGGATTATTATGTGCATAAAACATAGCTATGTGTTAAATTTTTTATGGGATAGTCATTAATTTTGAACGCGACTGTCTGCACCTGCACATAAGATTTAAGAACCGCTGATGTGACATTGACTTTGGCACAAGTTATGTGGGAGCAGAGAAGCTATCAGAGAAACTGCAGTTATTATAATATGAATGTTGAAAATATAGCAAACTATTGGTACATTGGAACCTATTTTTATTTATATTTTTTATTTTAAATTATTCCTACGATCACAGTTTTATTTTCTCTGCTAAGTGTGTATAGTAAGCAGAGAGAGTATTGTATTGTATTATATAAAAAGTTGGATATCGAGACTTCATAGGAAATACATGTTTTGAATGAAAAAAAGCATCTTAAGAAAAAGGAAAAGGAAATGGCTCCGCGATAACGTATGAGACTCGCATTTGGGAAGTCATGGGTTCGATTCTCACGGCCAACCTTCGTGACTCATTTGTTTTTTCGGGGGTTTTCCCGGATAGGATAGTTAAATCCCCACAATTTAACTTCCCCTTATTTTATTTCATCTTCAATTCAATGTGTATTTCAGGGTTGTAAGTGTTGGCGATGGGCGAGTTTGTCGCTGCTGTATGGGGACTTCGCGAACTGTAACTGCTGTCTAGACGGATAGGTGGCGTTGTAGTCGCCTGACCGGTGGCTGCTTGGCGAACCCTGGTGTCGAGATGAAGAATCTCCAGCACACGCTGACTCGCGCTACTCGCCTGCGTCCCAATACGCCCGTAGGGCGCTCTCATTTCATCCCTTCCTCCCAGTATCTGACATACAGTAGGCTCAGTAGCTCTGTGTGGAATCCCCTCCGTCCACACACACACACGCGCGCGCGCGCACGCACACGCACACACTCACACACACGCACACACACACGCACACGCACACACTCACACACACGCACACACACACGCACACGCACACACACACGCACACACACACACACGCACACACCACACACACTCCACACTCACACACACAGACACTCTCTCTCTCTTTTTCACTCTGTGTATGTCTGTGAACAGCATAACTCGGTCAAATCAAAAACTTGGTATTTAAGTTCAGAATTTTCCAATGATGGTCACGGAGATTTCCAACAAGGACAATTTTCGAAAATTTGATTTTCTCAAAAAATATATTTAACGATTTTGATTTAAATACGATATACCATACTAGATTTTTGTGTGTGTGTTTTTTTTTTATTTTTTATTTTTGTTTTTTATTAAAATACAACCCTTTTGTGAGGTGGAAAGCTGAGAAAACGGAAAAAAAAAAGATGCTGATTTAGGCTACTGCCGTATTAGCTTCTTGTATGCAAGCTAAATGTGCAGGCTTATCTATGCAACAGCTGTGTTTAAAGTGAGCCCTCATTTCCAGTGTATTTGACTACTTTATCCTTAAACTGGTGACGTTCAGGAACTGCAAAACCACAAAAGTTTTGTGGTCGCGATATCAGTTATTTGTGTTACAAGGAAAACCAAAGGTCATCTTGGGAATTTGTGTTTATTGCGTGGTCTCATGAAAAATTATAATCCATAAGTTTAATGTCATTGGAATTTGTTAAACCTCTGAAAATAATCACATGACTTTCTCTACTCTTCTACAAACTATTCTTACAAACACCTATTCCTCTGTCTACTTCATGTTAATCAAGATAAACATTTGCATAAATTATCTTATTACTAGTTTTTCTTGTAGGTGCAAAGGGAATACAGTAGGTTTAAGTGATAGTCATTTTTTAAGAGTGGTCACTATATGATGACTTTGAAATTCCGTTCTCTTTGCACGAATAAGAGATAAAATATGAATAACGACCTCCCTTTGAGAACGATATATAATGTATTGCAAAATTCTGTTAAACAACAAGGAATATTACCGAAATTATTGACTACACAAAAGCATCATTTGATATGAAATGTGTGTTTTAACGAGCTCTACATTTTTGTATGGTAACACGACTTAACAGTTATGCAAAAGTAATCAAGAGTAAACAGCATTACATGGGCTACAGTCAGAACTTTCAAAATCTACGTTTCATTTACCATAAAAATGTCTTAAACATATGATATTTTAATCAAATCGTTAGAAGCATTTTCGAGAAAATCAAAATTTTCGAAAAATGATCCATGTAAAGGGTAGATTAATGGTGGAGGAATTTTCTTCAAAATCTTCGTGTCGCATCCTTAAAAGATGTTGAACTTAATATTCCTTATTGAATATACCTATTTGAATTTTGCATTATTTAAGCTTTTCTCAAGTGGGAAGTCATTCGCTGTTTCATGTCCTGGACATGTAAAGAGAACGGAATCTCAAAGGCGTCACATAGCGACCAACTTTAAAACTTTTGACTATCGCTTAAAGCCTGGTGTACTCCCAGATTTCCTGTGCACCTTAAAAGAAAACTAGCAATAATATAATTTCTACAAATGTTCATCTCTATTAAGGAATGAGTGTTTTTTAGAAATGTTCGTACAAGAGTAGAAAAGGTCATATGAGTGCGCAAATCAGATAATTTTTACTTACTATACGTAGTAGAGAGTATTGTATTCCACCCAAAAATTCGATGTCGAAATTTCACCGGAAATATATGTTTTGAGGCACCTGAATCGAAAAAAAAGCATTTTTAGAAAAAGGTCTGTGTGTGTGTCTGTGTGTGTGTGTGTGTGTGTGTGTGTGTGTGTGTGTGTGTGTGTGTGTGTGTGTGTGTGTGTTGTGTGTGCGTGTGTGTGTCTGTCAGTCTGTCAGTCTTTTAGTCTGTGGACAGCATAGCTCAAAAACGAAAAGACTGTTAAAAACCAAAGTTGATATATGACTGGCTCAAAGCCTACTGTATTCCCATAATCCATTGCACCTACAAGGAAATAAGCAATAAAATAATTTCTGCAAATGTTTATCTCAAGTAACAGGAAGATGATAAAGGAATAAAAGTTTGTACGAATGGCAAGTACAAGAGTAGAGAAAGTCATGTGAGTGCAACATCAGATATTTTTTATTCATATTCATATGAGCTAATTTCAATTCCGTTCTGCCCCATGTGGACAATGGATACTATTCTTGGCATGTTATTAGAGATTTTTAAATACTTCAAGCTCAAGAAGCTTAAAATAATTTAAAAATGAGTTATTGAAGGTGGGAGTTGCACCTAGATGCTATTCGCATCACCAAATTCCCTTCTGATTTCGCTAAACGTGGTTATGAAGGAGTATTTTTGCTATAATTTTGACCAAAGTTATTACATTGTTTTAGAATCTAGGCAAAGAATTATGAACTACCTTATAACTTTCATAAACTTGGCTGCCCATACATTCAACTCCTGTTCGACTGCCTGAGTGATCTGGCAGTTGGTATACTAGCTTCCAGATCTGGAGGTCCTGGGTTCGATTTTCGATTATAAGGTGGGTATTTTTGTGTAGCCAAGATTACCCTCCGTCCTTCCTAGTGTCTGAAAGTATGAGTGAGAGCTTAAATACATGTGTGAATTTGTTTATAAAGAAAACACAACCTAAACCAGAGATATCAAAAGTAAAAGAGTGAGTATAATATGCTTATTAGCAATTATTCCAAAGACAAAAGGTGCCAAAATGACCTTAGATGTTAAACACGGTAGATGAATGGAACAAATAAAATCCTCTTTTCAACCCCCAACATACAAATCTACATTCTTTGGTCTATTTAGACAACTCTATGTGCTTATTTTACCCATGGAACCCAACGAAAATTATGGGCTAGTTTAAAAATTTGTTGCTATCGGTAACATTTTTAACCCGTTATAGAGATATCTGCATGTTGAAATCAACTGGCGAAAATATTGCACAATTAACTTCCAAAAACCACCCAGGAGTTATTTTCAATTATATAATACCTATTCTGATGTTTCAAAAATGTTACACTTGAACTATAGTAATTGATGAAAATTGTTGAATACCACATCACTTAAAAAACTACCCTTCTAATATTTTCAATCCTTTATGTACAGATTTGCACCATTTGATCAACCTTCATGAAACGTACACTTTTAGGTACCTAAGAGTAACAATTGTAGGCTACTCAATATAGGTTCCTTTAAAAACCACTCCTAGTCTTATTTTCAATTCCATACTTACAGAATTACCCTAAAATGCTGGGTAGGACAGTAATAACATAAACAGTGAAATCTGGGCTCCGACATTTATACGAAACAACTGAACAGATAATTTTTCTGCATGTTCAATAATTATTTCGTTTTAATTTTCAAAATTTGTAAATTAATTTCCTATGGAAGGAGAATATTTATATTTTCCTGCCAATTTAATTGAATAATAATGTAGGCAGCTTCTGAATTATAAAACCTGCATAGTATTTATCCTATTAATTAATCCAAATTAAGCATAATCTGCATGATTATCTAAAGATTACTGGAACATTTTTTCACAGCTAAAAAGATATCTACAAATTGTACAAAATTTCCACAGCTTGGAAAACTGCTGGAGGAAAGTTAAGGAAATAGATATAGCCGAGTGAGGACCGGCGCGTAGACGGCCGAGAAGTCATGAGTACCAAACACTACTGACTTAGAATATCTTACCTGCATCGCAACAGATGTTGAAATTGACCAATTTCAACGTGAACACATTCCCGATATCTCCGAAAATAATTTCTTCTGGTTTACCAAAAATCCTCATATTATTCATGAAGTTCTTGACCATGCTACAAAAGTTGAGGTTTGGTGCGCAGCAAGTGTGCATAGAATTATGGGTTTCATATTTTACGACAAAACCTCGTTTATATCAATTCTATTTTAAGTGTTTCTTTTTCTACAACTTACAAGAAATGAAAGATTGTGTGGCTGGTTTCAGCTATAGCGCACACTGCTGCAAATTCTATGCACGAATTGCGAAGTGTGTATGGCATATAAATCGAGGATTGTGGTCATCTCGTTTCCCTATCTCCATGAGATTTTTATTTATGGGGAACGTTAAGGAATAAAGAGTAAGCATCAAATTCGTACACGTTACCAAAATTGAAGGACAAAAACACGAGAGAAATATGTGAACTTTTGCGAGTAAACCGAATTGTTTTCGGAGATAATCATTTCAAAATCATTTCAACATCTGTTGTGATGCAAGTAAGTCTAACTTAAGTTAGTACAGTAGGTAGTGTTCCGTGCCTATGACTTGCCGGTCGTTTACGTGTAACTAGCGGAGGGCCAACCCGGTGCCGCCGCGGGGCGGTCCGCCTAATCTATGAACGTACTGTATTTAAACAAGGTAACAATTTTACCAGTAAATATTGTATACTTATAGCTGATTAATATCATTCAACTTCTTTTTTGTTTCTCTACAACGTACTTCCAGTAAGCAAAGTATTGCATTCCGATGAAAAATTTGATATCGAGATTTCACCGGAAATACAATATGTTTTGGGACCCCTTGAATATAAAAGGAGTAAAAAAAAAAAAAATTAGAAAAAGTCCGCGTATAATTCAAAAACGAAAAGTCTGTTATATACCACTTTGGTATTTAAGTTCGGCATCTTTATAGGATATAAGGCGGCGCCATGGCCGAGCGGTTAGAGCGTTCGCCCACTACCTAGGCGGCTCGGGTTCGATGTGGTATTCGTGGTTCCTCTGCTCCCCAGCAGGCGTCTGGCCCTAGGCTTGCAAGTCCTAGGGGGTGTAAGTCCTTCATAAGAGGATCGTAATCAGGTAATAAAAAACAAAATCTTTCTAGGATGCGACACGGAAATTTTCAAGAAAATTCTCCCACCCTAGACTATTCTTTACATGAAACATTTTTTGAAAATTTTGATTTTATCAAAAATAGCTCTAATGGTTTGGATTAAGATACCATAGGTTTGAGATATCTTCATTCCAAATGAAATGTATATTTTTAAATTTTCTGGGAATGTCTTCTTAAGTCCTCTACATTTTGGATGACTTTTGCTTAACTGGTGAATTGTAAGAGATAGGCAAAATCTTACTGCGTAAAAAATGTAGGTCTCGTTAAGACATTTTACTTTTGTAGAGTGAACCATTTCCTTGTTATTTGCCTGAATTTTACAATACTTGGGCTTTTCAAATTTCAAAATCATCACATAGAGACCAGATTTAAAATGTTTGGCTATCGCTTAAAGACTCCCATGTTTCGTTTGCACCTATAAGAAACTGAGCAATAAAGTGATTTGTACAAATTAATTTATTTCTGCAAACAAAGTTACTGTTGGTGTTTTTAAACACACAAGCCGTGTGTGGGCAATGTCTGGGAGGTAGAACTGGAACTACAAAATTCAATGCTGTGGTATTGAATTTTTCAGTTCCAGTTCTACCTCTCAAATTTGTACAAATGTTTATCTCGATGAACAATAAGTAGGTAGAGGAATAAGTGTAAGAATAGTTAGTGCTAGTTAGTTGGAGAAAGTTATGTGAGTGCAACACACCAAATTTTTCTTCAAGTTGTTATTTCGTTATGTATCTCAAGTTTGGATTAGACTTAAAGAAATGGGATAGTATTAACCAGCTACACTGTAACAAGCAGTGAAGATTTAACCTTCCTAGCATAAACGGCCTCTGAGAAAAATATATACGAATATTGAAAATTAAACTTACACAAAAATTTAATCAAACATAAATGATACCTTAGTGCATGTCTGGTGCATGTTCAGAATGATTTAGTTCTCGGAAGTTATTTTTGCAAGGCAGGTAAAATGTTTACCAGTAAAGACTTATGGCTGGTTAATATTATCCAGTTTTTATCTACTAACTTTATCTACTTGCAAAGTTCAGCAAACGTCCATTGAAAATTTGCAAAAATATTAATTATTATTGTTATTTTTATTATGCATGAGACCACTAATATATAATCTGCGAAGAAAATGAAAGTATCTAAATAATCAATCTATTCGTACACAGATTTTCATCAGCATTAGCCAGTTTATAGAAAAAGGAACATGAATATCACATTTGCTAACATTGCGATGATAAAGTATAACACCTCCCCTTAAAAATCCTACAGTGTAAGATAGTTTTATGGAATTCCTGTTCGAAGAGACCGAAAAACAAGTCATCTACAGAGTGGCTTAATGTCCAATGTTCAAGTACATAAGTATATGACATTGGGACGTAGGAAACGAAATCGATAGTCAGATGTTTCAAAGCTGTTTGCTAGCCTACAAATTTCATACTCTGTCCGTTTAATTGCAAGAAATAACTGAATCACAATACTTTAAATAAACTACAAAGTATTTAAAATTCAACCTTATAACAGTGATTATCTCCTAATGGCTTATGCCACAAAAAGTTATTTGAAATAAATTGTCTTAAGGAGATTTACATGTTTGTGTTGTAAGTTTTTATCTGTCTAAACAAAATTACATAAAATTTCATGGAGTGCTTCATATGCTATTCCCAGAAAATTTGAGATATCTATATCCAGCTACCTACATTTTATTAATTCTCATGGAAATATCTTTAACATGTATGTTAATCAAAATCGTTAGAACCATTTTTGTAAAATCCAAAAGTTCCCAAATCCTTGGCAGTTTGGGGTGGAGGGACTTGGTGTTGGATTTTTGGAAGATACTAAACCTAAGTACCAAGTTTGCAGTGCGTAGCGTGGTGTGTGGACTTGGGTATACACCTTGAACTTGTGTTAACGGGACGCATAGGTGAAATTTCTGAATTCTACAATTATTATTAGCGAGCTAGTACAAAATCATATCAGACATAATACATGTAAGACATAATGCACATTCAAATTGGAATATCTTTAACATCTTCAAATTTATTATCTTTTATAGCTTTATGGCAGCCTGATTGAAATGCTCTACACGATAAAGATTTCAAAATTTTGTAATTTTGAATACTATCCTGTTGTAGATAAGCCCTATGAAAACAATGTTGGGAACAGAAAATTTTGTAATGCTTTGGTTTATTAAAATCAAAATTATTAACTTAAAAAAATATTTTTCCCTCATAATTCATTATAATTTGCCTACTGCTAAATATTAAAATTATAAAAAATAACTCCCATTACTTTTTCCGTACTCTCAGATTGTTGATTACAAGCACTCGGATTCGATATTCGGAGCAGTAGGTTTCCAGGAAATGCAGCATTCTCTCTACAACACATGTTTTCTTCATAGTGAACAACGCAGATGCACATGAGCAATGTGCATACCCTGCCTTCGGTCTCCTGGCGTATGTTCCCTTACACGTTCTCACACATTGGTGTTCAAAATGCTGCCTTATTGAACTCTGATACGCAGTACAGAAGAAGTTAATATGAAATTAACCATTAGTGTCAAAAAAACTGAAAATTGTAGCTTTAAACCTCATTAACATTAACAAGCGAGATGCAGTTTTCTGCGTTACATCCATTGCGCGCGCACATCGTTTGACGTGACTGGCATGAGGCAAGCACAACCATCAGCCGCTCTGTTTCAATGCTTGGCGTGATATTATAACACTTCTAATTCAGTTCAAACATACTCCTCAGCAAGCGTTACGCCAATTGGATTAGTATGTAGATAATAGAAACGTTAACTAGGGAAAACTGGCAGGGTATGCAACACATTACCCACATCCATTGGCGCTACGCCCCTGCAGTTTGATATCTATCCAACTTCGCCTTCTTAGGTTATACTGTTTACACAAACATACACGTGCGAGCATCTCTTTTTTAAAAATTCATTTTCTTGAATTCAGCCTTAAAATGTATATTGCCGGTGAAATTTCGATATCAAATTTTTGTATGAAATTGAATACCTATGAACCTCCTCTATTATCTACGTGATACAGGAAATAATAAGCTCTAGGATTATATAATAGTTGTTTAGGCAGCTACTTATAATGTGCTGCCTACAAAATCTGATCTTTGGTTTTTATTTTAACGACATTTGAATTGTTGGCGATCATTGTAATTTCTTCAATCTTTTGCTTTTCTAATGTATTTCTTTCATTTCGTTTAAGAAATATGTTTAGAAATAAAATTGTGCACGTAGAAATCGACCACTCTATTTTACGAGTCCCCATTTTAAATACTTAATAGGTAGATATGTGTTTGAAGGACAATTTTGAGCTTTTTGACATATGAGAAGTAGTTGGATATTCCACAAGAAAAATCAAGAAAGATGATATTGCACTTACACGAAGTTCGAGTGATGAGAATGGATCATGCCCACTAGCTTATTACTTTCTCTAATATTTATAGTAAGTAGAGGAACTATTGTATTCCACTAAAAAATTCGATGTCGATATTTCACTGGAAATATATGTTGTGAGGCCCCCTGAATCCAAAAAAAAGCACCTTTAGAAAAAGGTGTGTGTGTGCGCGCGCGCAGCATAACTCAAAAACGAAAGTCGATTAAAAACCAAAGATGGTATTTAAGTTTAATGGCTTAAGGACGCGATACGAAGATTTTGAAGAAAAGCCTCTCCCCTAAACTACCCCTTATAAGGACAATTTTTCAACATTTTTGAAAATGCCTAACGATTTTGATTAAAATGCCTTATTTTGAGGTATTTTTATGGCAAATGAAATGCATATTTTGAATTTTCTGGCTATAGCCTATGTATTGCTGTTTACCCTGGATGACTTTTGCATAACTGGTAAACCGTAAGAGAATGACTAAATCTTACTATACAAAAAATGTAGATCCCGCTAAAACGCACAATTTATGTCCAAATAATATTTTTGTAGAATGAACCATTTTCGGAGATATTCCTTGTTATTTGTGTGAGTTTTGGAAAACAAACTTTCGTCAAATGGAAGATCGTGATTCATTTTTTTTTTTATATCTTAGCCGTGCAAAGAGAACGGAATCTCAAAGCTTTGAAAGATTTTAGTATCGCTCAAAGCCTACTGTATTTCCATATTCCCCTTCTACCTATAAGAAAATAATAAGATAATTTCTGAAAATATCAACTAACATGAAGGAGATAAAGGAATAGGAGTTTGTAAGAATGGTTAGTACAAAAGTAGATTTAGTCATGCGAGTGCAACACATCAGATTTTTTTATGAAGTATGAAGGACAGAAAGCGAAATTAAGATTTTTTTTTCTTTTCGTTTAAGGACGCTCTTTAACTGCTTTGGTTCGTATCTCCTGTTGTTTACCATTTATACAAAACTCCCTCACAATTTTCATAGGCTATTCTCCAAAAATTGAAGATTTGAGTTTTATTAGTCAGGTAAATATATTAAACATTTGTTATTTTAATAGAAATGAAGGCATTTTGAGAGCATGGAAACCTATGAAAATTGTTTTATGTCTTATGTAGTTCGGTGTGTAAAACGTTTTTGAAAATCTTCGCGTTGTATCTTTGGTTATGCGTACATACACATATAAGTTTGGTATTCTTTCCACCTTTCATTTATTTATTCTGTTTATAGACACACACACAGATACACACAGACACTCACACACTGGCCTTATTCTTTTAAGTTTTTTTTTTTTTTTTTTTTTTTTTTTTTTTTTTTTTTTTTTATTCAGATTATTTCAAAATGTACATTTGTAGTGAAATGTCGATATCGAATTTTCGGTGAAATGAAATACAGGAGAAATAAAACAAATAATTCTTTTGAAACTGTTATTATTATACACCCTGTGTCATTTTGATCTCCTAATCTTATGATTAATTTATTCAGGAACAATATCTTAGAGTTTCATATCCATTTTTTATGCATAGATACGTTTAGATGTTAATCGTTTTAGTCTTTACCCAATGAATATTCAACACTCATTAAAACTGTCTAAGTGATGCAGGTAAGTATTTGAGGATAAAAATAAAACTCATTTTCATTAAAGAACATTTTGTATTTTTTCTCTCCAGTTAAATTCGAAGATTTTTACATTTTCTATAATTTCGAATATTTACGTAATACACACTGAACAATGAAATTGCCTAACAATACATTGAAACACATGTTCGTCGATCTTTCTATGTACAAATATAAACATTATTACATACAGACACAGCTGAGAGCATCAGTCGATTCAATGGACTCTGTAAAGCATAAAACATAAAAAGAAATAAAAGAATTAAATTAAACGATGGAATGTTCACACTGTTTTACGATACATATCACATTTTAAAATGCAAATATTGCATACACTTGAGAGTTTAGTTGCAGTTGACGAAGTCTGGCAATTGAATCAGAACTGGGTTGATGCAAAGAGACAACTGCAGTGTTGCCAAGTTAAACACAAATACCTACCTACACAAGAGTGGTAGCGTTTAGTAAATGTTTTATATCACACAGAAGAGCAGAGGCTTCCAACTTCCTTGGTAGTTTTTTAAGCAAAATGCTAGATATCTTAGGGTCGAACTGAAAATAAATTCAAATGTTTGTCATTCTGAAAACGTTATATCCAAAATTAATTATAAACATCCTTAGGGTGTCTTAATTCTTTTTAGTTCAAAATCTGATAAGAGACCATTATTGGATACTTACATATTTCTGTTTGTGGCTGTTTGAGTCACTTCAAATTTAATTACACGTTAGGACAAACAAAGACACAGTTAATAATGCTTTATTTTACATTTTTAGGTGCGCACATGTTGCGGAACACCTATTAGCACCGCTTTGTCCGTCTGTCCGTCCGCATACATGAAACAACTTGCACACCATTGTAGGTGTATTCATATGAAGAAAATTTGTGGGCAGGATTCAGATATGGTTGAAATCAGTACAAATGAAATGAGCTTCCAAATCAAGACTAAAAGCTTTTAAAGTTTGGAAAAATAAATACTGCAATGAAATATACACACAGTTGATTGCAAATCGGTAGGAGAAAAGAAACACAGCTGTAATGTAGTTGCAGATTCAGATGCAAAAGTTGCTGTGTGGTATAATGGTGTACTCTTGCTTCTTGATTTCACACCGAATATCAACATTACCCTGTCCATCGTTAAATGGCTCCAACATACTTTTATTACCTATCTACAAATAGGATAGAAGGCAAAGCTATGTGTTCTTGGGTCGTGGATTGAAACCTTATAAAACATTTCAGCTTCATCGGAAACATTAGGTTTGTCTAAGAACCCTTTAAGGGACACTGGGAGTGACATTTGAAAGTTCCACATTTCTTGATAGTTTTTTCTGAAACTTTTACTGTGTTTGTATTTATATGAGAATAGGAGGTACACCAAATTTCATTAAAATACGATAATTCGTTTAGGATATATAAATTATTTTATGACTTTAATAGGCACATTTTTGAAATAGAGCTCGCGTCTATTAACTTTTCAAATTTCATTTATATTGGCAGAACTGGTGCTCTAAAACATGGGTAACAATTGTAAGAAGAGATATTTCAAATAAGTTTGCTGATTATGCTGTACATATTTATTTAATAACCAAGAAAATTTAATCTTAAAAATTATTGATTTTTTTCATAAAAAAAAAAAAAGTTTTTGGAATTCATGTTAATGATAACATCAATATTGAATCATAGTTTTGTTTAACTGCTATTTATGAATACTTTTGGAAGTTTTCATTGAATTTGAAGCAAAACTCAGGCGCGACCTTCTTTTGGAATGTGCAGAAATGTAGTTTTGAGAAAAACAGGCTTTTATATAGGTGCAGCCTGTGTACGTTAAGGAAAGAGCACTATTTGAAAGGGCCGTAATGACCACATGGAGTGGGGGGTATGAAAAATGTTAGCTGATCCAGGAACATTTTAAGGTAAAAAAACAATTTTCGACTTTTTGACAATTTTGACCAAAATTTCACTCCCAGTGTCCCTTAAGATGTCTTTCAGAAATTATAACAACACAAAGGTTAGCATTAAAGATATGGAGGTATAAAAAGCCTTTGGAAAATCTCATAGACTTACACACTATGTTATACGTAACGTGAAATCCCACAATCTAGGTAGCTTGATAAATGCAAATTGTACATTGATATGCAACGAAACGGTTATGTTCGTATTGCTTAAATTGCGAGAGAACAACTGAAGGTATTAAAAGGCAAATATTAATGGATGCAAAACAAAACATTGCGAAGGCTACGCTATCCATGTGAGTACCTACACGATATTCTTCTTTTGCATATAGTGTAGTGCTTTAATTAAAATATAATTGAAATAGTATTGCAAAACAAATATCAAAGGTACAAACCGCTATTTTAGAATTAAATGTCTACGGCAAAAGGAGATTTCTCAACACTTAAGAAATGTACATAATTTAACACATTATTGTGCAAATAGCTGACAATCGCATCAGCAACACGCCTATTATCTTAAAATTTTATAATATTAATATGTTTGTTTAGTTAGAGAACAAATGTTCATGGTTTACCCATCTACCCAACAGCAGGGAATATTTTCTCCAACAAGAAATTGGGAAAATTCTAAGAAGCCGGCTAACAATGTATTGCGCGCAGTCACCGAAAGAATAGTGTATTCTAGACACAAGTAATTCCAAAGTAGTCTGAATACTTTGTTTCCTTGCTGCTAATGCAACAAAATGTATAATGATTGTAGGGCAAGTAATCCATTAGAAATCGTAAAATCCACACTTTTCATTAAGAGATTTTAAAATATTATCACAGCATGGCAATGTTGGTAATATAAAGACAAATGCTATGTGTACTTGCTTTAGATATATTTAATTATTGTGTTCTTGATTTTAGTTAGATATTTAAAAGCGCCCCGTTTGTCAAACGGTTTCTTACCTCCTACTCAGAATTCCATTTTGACCTTAATATATAAATAAGGAAAGCACTCCGATGTTTTTTTACAGTGTTGTCAGGGTGTATTTACAGGGTAAAACATTTATATTCATACATTTTAGTAATCTCAAAAGGTCAGAGTATAAAATATTTAAGAAAAATATAGTAATTATACCTATATTTTGAAAAATGGGAATTAAGTCCTTTTAGTAATAATTCCTGAAGTTTTATTGAAAACTAAAGACAATTGGTTTACAATTATGAGGCCTGGAGCTTTTTAAGAAGTGAAACATGCTGAAAAAAGAGTTTTGAGGAACTTGACATTTAAAATTACTGTATTGTGCTAAGGATATCTTCAAGGTCACAGAGAACTTTAGATATTACCCAATCAGTCAACCAAAAGCGCCAAAAGATAGAATTATGCGTAAAATAGTAAAGAACCGTGATTTTTACCCAAAAAGCAAATTGCTAAAGTATTTGAAGTAACTTCTGAACTTCACAAATCTGTGCAGCATTGACGAGCAGTTTCTGTAAAATTCTACTGAGACTATACGTGAAGGCCAAAACGAAAATTCTTCGTTTATATCTGTGCTGATTTTTTTCCGCGTTACGAATATATAAACACGTAACATAATAATAAAAACGTAATTCGGATTTAAGATCTCTGTTTGTGACCATTTTAATATATAGTTTCTGGATTTGTACTGAGAATGTAAATTAAATTAGTTAAAAACTGATCAAAAAGCACTTTAAATAAGAATATCTCAACTTGGTTTTGAAGAAGCTGGCGTTTAAAATTGAAATTTGACTTCGTAGAATTTTAAAAATAACAGAAAAAATGGCGCATTAAAGCATTAACATTTATTGCAGAACTTCATAAGAACATTAGGTATCAAATATAAGGGAACCCCCGCGGCACATGCTCAGCCAGTATTATCTGGTACAGTGAGATACCCTTATCAAAAACCACCAGCTCTTTCCAGCAACCTTAGAGTCAAGGAAATTCTAAGAAGCTTTGTATCACGTGTATAGAGTTACCAATTACAAAATGCTTTTATGAATTCTCCAAACAGAATGAAAGTAAAAAGTATTACCTTTTAGGAATCGAATCAAACTAATATTTTAATACAACTGAAAAAAAATGCACGTAGTAGTTACCCTCAATAACCTTTCACAGGTGTTCTGCACATTATTTACACACAAAGCATATTTATTCCATGTTTATGGGAAACATGGGAAGGACCCTTTAAATTTTCTGAGTGTAATTCTTAAAACATGGGGAAAATTAAACGAAGAATAGTACATATTTCAGAAATGTTTAGCTATTAAAACCTGTCTTTTATTTCATATAAACTGAAAGAGGAGAGAGCAGAAGAAATTGACATTATTGTTATCAGTCATAACAACACTGCTGCGCTATTAATCTGTCAGAATTGGGAAACTGCCATCTCCGAACCTAACTACGGCTTACTTAAAAAACAATCAACAACAAAGGTGATATGACTTGAATTCAACCCAGCAAAATAGAAGGAACCCTAAAAAATGAACTCCAAGCGTTAGCCACTTTAGCCACGAGGTGAAATATAATAATTAGCAATCACTTATTTAATAATTTTTAAGTATTAGCACAGTGTAAGCTTTACTTTATTGGATACGTTTTTCAAGATGATTTCATTACTAACTTTTAGTATGTTATTGCTTTGGTATGTCAGTTTCAATTGTTGTTAAGACATGTAAACAATGCAGACTTATAATAGCAATAATAAAAATATAGACAATGATAATAGTGATGATGATGATAATGATGATGATAAACGATATTTAGGTACTCAGGCACTGCTTCATATTCAGGATGTCCCGAGTTCGAATCTCGGTTAAGGTGAGTTACCCTGAAAGGCTTTTCTTTTTCCGGGGGTTTAGTTTATCATGAAAGGATGCAAGTTCGGTAACTTTAAGTCCTGGGAATGCTGAGATCATTTGAGTATTATTTCATTCATCCTTCTAGGTGGATAATGTAGCGCTAAAAGACAAACAAACGAACAAACAAAATAAAAACCGTAATTTCAAGCACGAAATGTTCTTCTAAATGCACAAAAGCACAGTGTGTTTTAAAAAACTAAAAAGTAAATATTAATACCTACAGGTAAAAATAAAACAGGACGTGAAAAATCATATAAGACAAAAATGAGAATTCTTTCTCCGCTAATTGTTTGCTAGAAGTTTTTAAAGTGGAGATAAATACTTTCTGGTGTCGCTTTATGTGAGAAAGGAAGTCAAACAAACTCCACAACTAGCAACAACGTATTTACCTAATGTTGAGAGGGAAACTATGTAAAAGTGTGTAGGTACTTATGCTTATATTAACCTCATGGCGCAACAGTCCTTTCAGCCAAGGCCTGCTACCCGGCCGCTGCGACCCCCACCTCTACCCACCACAGGCCTCATGAGTGAGGTGCAGTACTAGAGATGGGATGTGGTCAGCGCCCTGGTCCCTCCCGGTCGGTACATGCGGTCTACACAATCAGGAGCCGCTAATTCTCAATCAAGTAGCTCCTCAGGGACCTAACGAGGCTGAGTGCACCCCGGACCAGATCGCCCAGTGGCAGGATACCCCCATGTCGATATCGGTAATCGAATCCGGGTCTCCCGCTTGGTGAACAGCAGCGCTACGACTGAGATGACCAAAATATATTATTAGAGGAAGAATATGTGGACATAAATATAGAGGAAATGAGTAATTAATTATACATACAAGTGTGGATTTCAAGATTATTTCTTAGGCCTATTTCTTGTTGGTTACTTTTTAAAAATATCGATAAGTAAGGCGTTTGATGTTCTGATAATATTTCTACATTGATCCCAACAGTAACGTTACAAAATGTACTACGTTTCGACGATATAGAAGTGATAAGGTTGATATTTTCCCCATAACTTGAATGTTTAATGTTGCGTATGTGTAGTTTAATTGTTTAATTTCATTTTTATTATCAAACACGTGTTCAGCTTTATTACACAACTTCTGTGTGTCTATTTTTTTAAATTCATTGCATTATAATAACTATTATGAAACGGTGTTGGAATTTCAATAATTATTAAACTAATATTCACATATTTGCATTTTGAAATAATTCTGAAGCACTTGTGTGCTCTGTATCAAGTCTGGAGTTTGAGACTCATAAAAGTACATTTGATATACCTATTACAAGATCTATATTTCCCAACAGTAAACATTTAAAGTTAGGCGTGTTTGTGTACCTATTTAAATGGACTTTCATCTGCAAAATATTCTTCGCGGCTAAAATAAGCTAGTGAATTGTACATACATAGATAAGTTTAGAGACATCTGCAGAGTATTTTATTAATTGCTTCATAATACCCTCCTACTTGTTATAAATATATGAAATGATAATATGATTTTTTTTAAAAAACTCCTTTTAAACGGGGTAGGTTTAGGTCTTTTAATGAAAGGTATGTCTTTTCCTTTGAAAGTAGCTTTTTAAATTTGAGACAAGCGAAATATTTAGACCCAGGTAACTAATTAGCATCCAACTAAAGATTTTGTATTTTGTTTACATAGATATTCGTGATATCAATGTGGTAACATTTTAATTGATTGCTTGAAAACTTTAACATACAGAACGCTGAATACCATAAATTAAATTTAATGTTTTAGCATCTCCTGAAACACATCTGAGTTATCACAAGACACGATAATGGGTATAAGTCAATGAACTAAAAGTAAGTAGAGAAATAGGTAGAACATAATTAAAAATTAAAATGTGTCCCTCCTCACATAAACCTTGTTCAGGTATTAAAAACAAAATTTCCATGAAAAAAAAAAGAAAAAGAAAAAAAAAACAAGAAAAAAGAAAAAAAGAAAAAAAAAAGAAAGAAAGGAAAAAAAACTTTAGAATATACCATTAATTAAATAAATTTGACATTGTTTCAGTTTTTGAAAGTGTATTTGTGGTAGGCGAATTAAAATGCTTTTAAAATAAGCTATTAAATCTACTTTTATGTGGTAATACACGTTTTATATACACTGATTTTGTAATTTTAAAAATTACTCCGTAAATTTATCTGTTTTAGAAGCATTTGAGGCTGTGACAACTTTTGGTCTCATCGTTATGATTTTCTACAGGTCCTAGAAGTTTAAGAGAAGTTGAAATGCTAAAAAATTCTAATTATTAATTGATGCTTTGCAGACAGAGAGAACTAGAGATTAGAATTAAGAATTAACTGGGAGGGATTGATAAAGAGTTTGTTAAAAACCTCATACCATTACCTGAATAAAATGTATGACTTTATTTAGCTTGAAAGTTTGTATATGGAGCTAATTTTATTAATCGTAACTAAAGCGGACATTATCAATTTTTTATCACTTCGGGTCACATGCAAATGAACCTTTCCCTCTCCCATTTTTTAAAATTGCACTGTATGTTGGTGGTTCAGTAAGATCTGAGTGTTATTGTTTCCTTTAAAATACAGTAAAGTTAGGTTATAGAAACTGTGTAAAATAAACGATGTGATCTTTTTGGCAAGTAGGTACTATTTACTACTATATTAAACTTGAAATCAATTTGCTTTTGGAAAATACACTAAAGGAAACCAAGCTGACAACAAACTTAGTATTTTGTACTTCAAACACCTATATCAAATCAACATCATTTTAGTTCGTATTCATTTAATTTTATATACCTATACATTTTCGACAGTTAAATTAATACTTTAAAAGATTAGGTGTTGAAGAAATGTTATTAAAACATGTTGATATGAGAACTTTCTTAAACTGAAAAACTTAGAGAAATACATTGAAAATGTTATTAATATGGAAAATATATCCACAACTAAATAGAATAACTGAAATAATACCTTGTTATAAACAGCAAGTAGTTTTGTAATGCAGAACAAGTCCCTGTCTAATTACACACATTAAAGTTCACAATTTTGAATATTTAGTCAATTATTAAGGAACTACTCTGAAATAACACTGTAAATAATCGCCTAGCCTTAACTTTCAAGACTGTCGTGAAGATAATTAGGTGTTTATAATTTATATTATAGTGGATATTTTAAAAACAATACTAAAATATTAACATTTTAGTAAGCGGTCCATAAAACTGCTCTTAATTGTGTATAGACTTCAACCAAATATGGAATATATCAACAAATTTATTTTAAGCTTTGTAGATACTGCAGGAGCTAATTTAAATACATATAGAACATATTTTTATAGCCTCCCTTAATTTTGCTTAAGCAAATTGGAGTACACTATGAACAAACTCTATTCAAATTCTTGTATATAAAATATGAATTCCATATGTGCAGTTTTGCCCAAAAATTTATAATAATTCAAGAAGCTGCTAATAACTACATTTTAATAGATTTATATAAACCAAATTAACGAAAATACGGGGAGAAAATACTCAGAAAGAACAAACGATATTACAGTTTTTGTGTTCTGACATTTTCCCCGCAGATTTTTCATTTTATTGGTTTTGTTGAAACCCGTATAGGTTTATTAACATTTCGTGTGGCGGGTAAAATATTATTTTATATGGATTTAAAAGAGGATGTTTTTATAGCATAATAGCAGGCAGCATTACCGAAATATTATTCAAACTGTTGGAGAAATACATTTATAAAATCCTTAGTAAGGAAGTTCAGTAAAGATGTTGATACTTTTCTCCCTCAGTTTCAGATATTATTTTAGAAACTTCATTCAGGAAGAACTAAAACAATCAGACTGTAAGCTTAAGAAAATGAAACGTGCAGAAAAACTAGAACCTATAAACAGAGGTAGGTATATCGTTTGTTATTTGTTTATCAGAATGAGG
Source organism: Tenodera sinensis (assembly GCA_030765045.1). NCBI lineage: Eukaryota > Metazoa > Arthropoda > Insecta > Mantodea > Mantidae > Tenodera > Tenodera sinensis. Next base: position 205,187,722 of record CM060961.1, read on the forward strand.
ATTTTCTCTGAGTTAATTTGGTGACGGAATTTTTCTTAAAGTGGAGTCGAATACTTTATGGAATTACTGAATGGTATAGAATTTAAACTACGTACATGCAGCGATTCGCAAGTTGTTTCATGCATTCGAATGGACAAGAATGATGTTTCTAGGTGCTCGAAAGTAACAAACGCACCTAAAAATAGCATCAACTTTGATGTTAAGAGTGAATGAGGAAGCCTCTGCTAGTTCTGTGTGATGCAATGGTCGACTTACGAGTCTGTGTTTTCTGTCGCGGTTGTTGGGCTACAAGTCTGTTGATGTTGTTGCTGTTGTTGTTGCTGCTGTTGCTGCTGCTGTAGCATTCTGCGGTGCTGGTGTTGCTGCACTGCAGCCAGTTGCTCGTAGTACCGACTGACCAGTTGGTGATGCTCCACCAGATTCGTGCCGGGGAACATGACCTGGAGAGGGTGTGGGTGTTGAGGCGACCAGACCATGGCTGGGGGCGGCTGTAGCATCCCCGACACCGCTCCTTGCCGGCCCTCCTCTTCAACTGCTGCCTCAGACTCCTTGTTCGCAGTTGCAGCCTCCTGGTTGTTGTCCTGGTCGCTGGTCACCACATCTATATCCTCCTCGACGGCGTCTTCCTCACCGCTGCTCAGGTAGGATTGTCCCATGAGTGCTACTGCAGCAGGGTGTAGTCTCCGGGGCGTCTTCCTGGACCCGAAGTCTTCCTCGTCGTCTGGGGCTAGCAGGGACGCGACGTCGAACTGTCGCTTCCTCGCTGTAGACCCGGTTATGGAGCTACAGTGCAGATTTGGGAAGATGGATGTGTGGTGTCCTGCCGCCGCTTGCGGAGAGGCGGTGGGGGTGGTCCAGCAGAGTGCTGGGAGGGCAGTCACGGGAGGAACCACTGTAGGGACGGCTGGCGGACTTGAGGGCACTGGTGGCGGACTCGGCGAGTCACCACCTTCCTCGTCCACGGCTAGACCCATGTGTTTCCTCACTTTCCTCTGGGCCTTCCTTCTTCTGAAGTCGCCCTTCTTGAAGTCCTCCACGTTAGCGGGGTGGATGGCCCAGTAATGACCCTTCCCATTGGCAGAACGCCCTGCCTTGATGAAGCAGTCATTGAGCGAGAGGTTGTGTCTGATGGAGTTCCTCCACCCGGGTCCTCGAGACCGGAAGTAAGGGTAGTTATCGAGAATATACTGGTAGATATCGGAGAGGACGAGCTTGGACTCCGGCGAGGACAGGATGGCCATGGCGATGAGGCCGATGTAGGAGTGTTGCGGCTTGGGCTCCTCGGGCTGAAGGGCACGGTGATGGAAGAGGGACATGGAGAAGGCAAGTTGCCGGGGGTTGTAGGGTGGATATCCAGGACACAGAGGCATCCCTCCTGGTGCTGCACCGGGGTAGTGATGCGCGAACCTGAGTCTCTCGGCCATGGCATAGTTGTAGAGTTGGAGTCTGTAGTGGTCCAGCGGCTGTAGAAGATTGGGCGCCACGCCGACGCTTCCTCCAGCACCTCCTGCTGCCGCGGCGGCGTCGTTGAGCTGCTTGAGGGCCCCCAGAGGGTACGGGAGTAGTGCGGAGGTGCCACTGTTGCCGCTGCTGCCACCGCCGTTGGGCGACGTCGCGGTACCTTCAGTACTGCACATGGTCCAGGCCCGGGGCCGGTCTACTAGCGCTTCCAGTTTGCAACTACACACATTCACAGAGCACAAGTACTTCCTTCCCTGCGTGCCACACGTCACTGTGCCTGCTGCCGCTGCCACCGTCGCCGCCGCCGCGGCATGGTCCAGCACGTTCCCCCCTCCCACAAAAATCAACACAAAAATACTTCCCTCCCTGCCACTCGCTATTTGCAGCAATATTTGAGTACAGTTGGTATATACTGGAGGGGAGAGCTAGCAGCTGATTGGCCAGTGTTGTTCGTGTACACTGTTTGCACACACATGCCACGTAGGGGAAGGGAGAGGTGATGTCTGCGCACAGCCAACCGGCTCCTCCCAACGGCCGCCTGTTTTCCTGCAAAGTTTTCTGGGAGGGGAGCCCTCGTAGTTGAGTATAAGAGCGGCCTATAGTGCCAGTATCGCACCACGACCGTTATACTTCACACTCATAGACTTGCTTCTTTTGCATCTTAGAAGAGATCAAGCAACTGATTACGTACCTGTATGCCAGACAGAGATTATTATAAGCCTTAGCGCTATGCTTTTAGCTACCATTTGGGATTAAAATAAGATAATCTTTTAGGCTTAAACGTGTTACAGTTGATATATAAATTATTTTATAAACCAGTTATAAGCCAAATTAAATTTAGAAAAAAAAAAAAAAAAGAAATAGAATTCCTATTTAAAATATTGCACAGTTTCTGAAAATGGGAACACTTTTTTAAAACTGCTTTACATAACGTTCTGAGTAAGCAAGCTGTGAATGAATTGGTGCAAAATAAATATTAAAAGATATAAAAACATCTTAAATTATTTTGGCGGCAACTCTCGACTTCCTAACGTTTGAAATACTTCTATCCCCTACAAATATCTAGATAGTTCACAGCTCTGACACTTTAATAATAATAATAATAATAATAATAATAATAATAATAATAATAATAATAATAATAATAATAATAATAATAATAATAATAATAATAATAATAATAATAATAATAATAATAATAATAATAATAATAATAATAATAATAATAATAATAATAATAATAATAATAATAATAATAATAATAATAATAATAATGATGATGATAATAATAATGATGATAATAATAATGATGATAATAATAATGATGATAATAATAATGATAATAATAATAATGATAATAATAATAATAATAATAATAATAATAATAATAATAATAATAATAATAATAATAATAATAATAATAATAATAATAATAATAATAATAATAATAATAATAATAATAATAATAATAATAATAATAATAATAATAATAATAATAATAATAATAATAATAATAATAATAATAATAATAATAATAATAATAATAATAATAATAATAATAATAATAATATATAATATAATAATTAATAATAATTTAATATCATTTTGTGCCTTTTCTACAATTCCGCGTGTGACTGACATTTACACTACACTTTCTTCTTAAAATGTCTGTCTAATGGTCAATATAGGTGTAAAAATGTTATTTTAACGACATATGATGACAGAGAATACATTGGCGGTTGTGATAGGGAATATAAAAACCTTAAAATGTGAAACAATTATTTAATAATGAGCGCTAAACTTTTCGTGACTAAGTGACATTTATGTTAACTGTAGGTCAGTTAGTCAGTTATTTTTCTAAAACCCTGTCAGTCAGTTCAGTCTTAAGTGATATATCCTAGAGCGTTATAGGTGAATATCATGCAATTCCTGTAAGGACAAGTCAGCTGTTGCATTTCTTTATGTATTCAGTTTACTTTGGCCAAAGCTAGTTCTATGGGATTGAGCTCACACTTGTATGGGGACAAGTAAACGACAGTGCGGTCCAATAAAACCCAAAATGCGTCCGCTTTAAGAACCTCTTCAGGTCTGTTTGATTCAATCATCCGTTTTACGCATAGAACTGTCACTGAACATCTTTGTTCTGCAACCACAATACCATAGCAGATTTCACGGCACTCTTAGGCGGAGTATTGTCTGCTTCTACATTACTTTTACCATTACTCCCAACATAAAACTAGTGACAAGAACGATTTTGCAGCTGAAATTAAGAGAAATTAGCAGCGAGTAAACATAGCGCGAATAATATTGGAGGAAGGTTTGTAACGTGACCAACGGAACATTTGTGCAGATGTTTACAAAACTCAGGTTACACTACGTGGAATGTCTGTCCCCTGCCCCTCATTCCCCTTAGACCATGAGCTGGTGAACAGACAGTACTGTATGCCCAAGACAAGAAGGCAAGTCTTAGGAATGTGTAGCGTAATCATTTTGTGCTTCCCGCACGGTGTTTATGCCTAGTTTCCGAGTATGACAAGGATGCTAGGCTCGTTTAAAATACACAATGTTGTCACATAATTCACCTATAGCTAGAAATATGCACTCTCATACACTCATTTCCTAGTAAACAGGTCCGCTACCAGAGCAGATACACAGTTCAAGCCCCCTCTGCCCTTCATTCCCCTCTAGCCTTCTTGTCGTGCGCATACAGTACGTGGCAGAGAAAAACAAAACTACTGTGTGCAAAACTTTAGTGGACTCATTCGGCTCATGCCTCAGGACAGGAAGTTTATGATCTAATAACCTCTTTAACGTTTACTAGTCGACCACGATATAAGTGCACTTAGAGAGGGGAGCCTGTGTTATGTTGACAATCTGCAACATCCTCAAGACTTGGGATCAGAGAGGAACGAGTAGGAATGTACCTACAGTTTCATTGTGAAAACAGTACTGCATTTGCAGGCATCAGGCTCACGATTAAGTGCACTGGTGAATGTTTTATCTGACTGCACTTTACATGCCACATCCACCTGTTCCCTAACTGTTTAGTTCCACTTTCCACCGAACGCAATGCCATCAGTAACTACTGTTGTAATAATACTTATTAGAATAAGGCACTTCTCCTCTGTTTTGTTCCGTCTTTGCAATGCTTTTCTTCCAGACGTTTCTTTCTTGTTTCTCGTCCCAGTTCCAAGCTGTGGAATCCAGTCCTTCGGGGTTTCTTTTGTGACACATATCTGACATGTACTTCTAAGCCAAGGAGTGTGGAACTCGGCGTAAGTATTGGCAGATTCACACAATAATAAAGAACATCTCGGAAATGGTTCACTCAAAAGAAAAACGAGGTATTTGACAAGAGCTTTGTGTTTTAACGATATTCACATTCTTTATTTAGCAAGTTTTTGAACTGTCCCTTACAGTTTACCATTTATGCAGAAATCATCCAGAATGAAGAGGTCTTCTGAGGACATTCCTTGAAAATTCAAGGTATGCCTTAGAAACGGCCGTAGAATCACCTGTTTGTGTCCGTCACTGGATACTGACCGTATGTTACTCCGAGTAAAGAAGTGGAGTGGGGAATAACCGCTCATTGCGTAAGGTTCTCCAAAGAGAACACTCTCATACTGTTGGACATCCCTGTTCTAACTGCTTCTCGGACCCTAATGGCCTAACTGTCGACGGGGCCTTAAACCCTCCTCGCTTACCCACTCACAAATTCACTCACCCACACATTCGCTCACCCTCACTCATCTACTCACCCACTCACTCACCTACTCACTCAACCACTCACCTACTCACTCACCCACTCACTCACCTACTCACTCACTAACTCACTCACCCACCCACTCAATCACCCACTCACTCACCCACTCACTCACCCATTCACTCACTCACCGACCCACTCACTCACCCACCCACTCACCCACTCACCCACTCACTCTGCCCATTCACCCACTCACCCACTCACTCACTAACTCACTCACTCACACACCCACTCACCCATCCACTCACTCACCCACTAATTCACTCACCCACCCACTCATTCACTCACCCACCCACTCACTCACCCCCTCACTCACGCACTCACTCACCCACTCACCCACCCACTCACTCACTCACCCACCCACTCACTCACCCACTCATTGACTCACCCATCCACTCACTCACCCACCCACTCACTCACCCACCCACTCACTCACCCACCCACTCACTCACCCACTCACTCACCCACCCACTCACTCACCCACCCACTCACTCACCCATTCACCCACTCACTCACCCACCCACTCACTCACCCACTCACCCACTCACCCATTCACTCACCCATTTACCCACACACTCACCCACCCACTCACTCACCCACTCACTCACCCACCCACTCACTCACCCACCCACTCACTCACCAATTCACCCACCCATTCACCCACCCACTCACCCACCCACTCACTCACCCACCCACTCACCCACCCACTCACCCACTCACTCACCCACTCACTCACCCACCCACTCACTCACCAATTCATCCACGCATTCACCCACCCACTCACCCATTCACTCACCCACTCACTCACTCTTTCACCCACCCACTCACTCACCCATTCACTCACCCACCCACCCACCCACTCATTCACCCACCCACTCACCCATTCACCCACCCACTCACCAACCCACTCACCCATTCACCCACTCACTCACCCACCCACTCACTCACCCATTCACCCACTCACTGACCCACTCACTCACCCACCCACTCACTCACACACCCACTCACTCACCCATTCACCCACCCACTCACCCATTCACTCACTCACTCACCCACCCACTCACTCACCCATTCACCCACTCACTCACCCACCCACTCAATCACCCATTCACCCACCCACTCATCCGCTCATCCACTCACTCACCCATTCACCCACTCACTCATCCACCCACTCACTCACCCACCCACTCACTCACCCATTCACCCACCCACTCACCCATTCACCCACTCATTCACCCACCCACTCACTCACCCATTCACCCACTCACTCACCCACCCACTCACTCACCCACCCACTCACTCACCCACTAATTCACTCACCCACCCACACATTCACTCACCCACCCACTCACTCACTCACCCCCTCACTCACTCACTCACCCATTCACCCACCCACTCACCCATTCACCCACTCACTCACCCACCCACTCACTCACCCATTTACCCACTCACTCACCCACTCAATCACCCATTCACCCACCCACTCATCTGCTCACCCACTCACTCACCCATTCACTCACTCACCCACTCACTCACCCACCCACTCACCCACCCACTCACCCACCCACCCACTCACTCACTCACTCTGCCCATTCACCCACTCACCCACTCACTCACTAACTCACTCACTCACCCACCCACTCACCCATCCACTCACTCACCCACTAATTCACTCACCCACCCACTCATTCACTCACCCACCCACTCACCCCCTCACTCACTCACTCACCCACTCACCCACCCACTCACCCACCCACTCACACACTCACGCACCCACTCACTCACCCACCCATTCACTCACCCACTCATTCACTCATCCATCCACTCACTCACCCACCCACTCACTCACCCACCCACTCACTCACCCATTCACCCACTCACTCACCCACCCACTCACTCACCCACTCACTCACTCACTCATTCACCCACTCACTCACCCATTCACCCACTCACCCACCCACTCACTCACTCACCCACCCACTCACTCACCAATTCACCCACCCATTCACCCACCCACTCACCCACCCACTCACTCCCCCACCCACTCACTCACCAATTCACCCACTCACCCACCCACTCACTCACCCACTCACTCACTCACCCACCCACTCACTCACCAATTCACCCACCCATTCACCCACCCACTCACCCACTCACTCACCCACTCACTCACTCTTTCACCCACCCACTCACTCACCAATTCACTCACCCACCCACTCACTCACCCACCCACTCACTCACCCACCCACTCACCCATTCACCCACCCACTCGCCCACCCAATCACCCAGTCACCCACTCACTCACCCACACACTCACTCACCCATTCACCCACTAACTGACCCACTCACTCACTCACCCACCCACTCACTCACCCATTCACCCACCCACTCACCCATTCACCCACTCACTCACCCATTCACCCACTCACCTACCCACCCACTCAATCACCCATTCAACCACCCACTCATCCGCTCATCCACTCACTCACCCATTCACCCACTCACTCATCCACCCACTCACTCACCCACCCACTCACTCACCCATTCACCCACCCACTCACCCATTCACCCACTCACTCACCCACCCACCCACTCACTCACCCATTCACCCACTCACTCACCCACCCACTCACTCACCCATTCACCCACTCACTCACCCACCCACTCACTCACCCACCCACTCACTCACCCATTCACCCACCCACTCACCTATTCACCCACTCACTCACCCACCCACTCACTCACCCATTCACCCACTCACTCACCCACCCACTCACTCACTCACCCATTCACCCACTCACTCACCCACCCACTCACTCACCCATTCACCCACTCACTCACCCACCCACTCACTCATCCATTCACCCATTCACTCACCCACCCACTCACTCACCCATTCACCCACCCATTCACCCACTCACTCAGCCACCCACTCACTCACCCACTCACTCACTCACCCACCCACTCACCCATTCACCCACTCACTCACCCACCCACTCACCCATTCACCCTCCCACTCACCCACTCACTCACCCACCCACTCACTCACCCACCCACTCACTCACCCACCCACTCACTCACTCATTCACCCACTCACTCACCCACCCACTCACCCACCCACTCACTCACCCATTCACCCACTCACTCACCCACCCACTCACTCACCCACCCACTCACTCACCCATTCACTCACTCACCCACCCACTCACTCACCCATTCACCCACCCACTCACCCATTCACCCACTCACTCACCCATTCAACCACTCACGCACCCATTCACCCACTCACTCACCCATTCACCCACTCACTCACCCATTCACCCACTCACCCATTCACCCACTCACTCACCCACTCACTCACTCATTCACCCACTCACTCACCGACCCACTCACTCACCCATTCACCCACCCACTCACCCATTCACCCACTCACTCACCCACCCACTCACTCACCCAATCACCCACTCACTCACCCACCCACCCACTCACTCACCCATTCACCCACTCACTCACCCACCCACTCACTCACCCATTCACCCACTCACTCACCCACCCACTCACTCACCCATTCACCCACTCACTCACCCACCCACTCACTCACCCATTCACCCACTCACTCACCCACCCACTCACTCACCCATTCACCCACTCACTCACCTACCCACTCACTCACCCATTCGCCCACTCACTCAGCCACTCACTCACCCATTCACCCACTCACTCACATACCGACTCACTCACCCACCCACTCACTCACCCATTCACCCACTCACTCACCCACCCACTCACTCACCCATTCACCCACTCACTCACCCACCCACTCACTCACCCATTCACCCACTCACTCACCCACCCACTCACTCACCCATTCACTCACCCATTCACCCACTCACTCACCCACCCACTCACTCACCCATTCACCCACCCACTCACCCACTCACTCACTCACCCACCCACTCACTCACCCATTCACCCACCCACTCACTCACTCACCCACCCACTCACCCATTCACCCACTCACTCACCCACTCATTCACCCACTCACTCACCCACCCACTCACTCACGCATTCACCCACCCACTCATCCGCTCATCCACTCACTCACTCACTCACTCACTGAGCCACTAACTCACTCACTCAGTCCATCTACTTTATGTTAATTTAGAAAAACATGTTCAGCAACTGGTTTATTACATGTTCCCTTCTAGCTTCAATGTGACCAGGCAATGTACATAATAGGCTTTAGCAATAGTGAGATACCTGATAGTAAGTAGGGGAAGTACTGTATTCCTTCCAAAATTCGATGTCGAGATTTCACCGCAAATATAAGTTTTCAGGACCCCTGAATTAAACAAAGCGCATTTAAGAACAAAGGCCTCGCGCGCACGTAGGAAAAAAAATGGTTTTAAATCAAAGTTGTATTTAAGGTTTATATCTTTCAAGGATGCGACACGAAGACTGAAAAAATATTTCTCCCCCCTAAACTACTCTTTACATGGAAAATTTTCGAAAATTTTGATTTTCTTGAAAATGGCTCTAACGATTTTGATATAAATGCCATATGTTTAGCATATTTTTATGGCAAATGAAATGTAGGTATAGTTTGTATTCTGGCTATGTATATCTACCCTACGTAGCCTTGTTTACTCTTCATGACTTACATAAATGGTAAACTGTAAGAGATAGACCAAATCTTGTCATAAAAATGTAGATCTCGTTAAAATATAACATTTATGTCCGTTTTTTAGTGAACCGTTTCGGATATATGTCTTGTTTTTTGTGTGAGCTTTGTAGTATTTATACTTGTACTCAGATGGAAGGTGATACTTTATTTTTTATATCATAGCTGTGGAAAGAGACGGAATTTCAAAGCCTTCATATAGTGACCAGCTTTAAAAGATTTGACTATCGCTCAAAGTCTGCAGGCATTTGTTTTTTGTGATACTGCTATAAGGAAATTGGTAATTTAATACTTATTATTTTATAAGACATATAGGTACATATTTCCTGCTCGCTTAAGTTTAGAAGACACCTACTAGGTTGTGGAAATATTAGTATAAATATTTTTATATCTAGGAATAATTAATTACTATTTATTGAAACATATATATTGTGATGGTTTCGAAATGGCGATAGTTACGTTGACAACATTTTCTAATCTTATGTTTGTGAAAGAATGGACGTAATTGTCATCGACAGGCAACAACAACATTGGTCCTACAATCCGATTTGAAAAAAGAAATGTAGACCAAATTAAGGAAGTTGACACCTTTTGAGCCTTGCATTCGTTAATTAAGGGACAAAAAAAAAAATCGAATTGAGAAGTGATTGGTCTGCTTTTGGTGCTTGCTGAGTGATTACTAAATTTACTGTTAATTTGTTCCGATGTTTTGAATTGTAATTAAGTGTTTTAGAAGATATTGTCCGTGATTCTTTGTACATTTTACACAATCATCTGTACCTATACTACGCTAAATTAAATAAATAATTCTAAAATGGTTAGCTGTTCTGTTTCAATTTTAATTATACAGGATGGAAGATGAATTATTATATTCCTTCTAATATGTGATAGATAGAGGCATTACAAACAAAAAGGTATAATGGCATTTTGTTCTTTGATCAGCCATCTTCGAAAAAATAAATGGTTATTGTTCCAACTTGGACGCGTAATTTCACAATAATGTACGAAGATAATTGTTACTAGTAAGATGCGTAGAGTAAGTTATTTCTGACATAGCTTCGGTAGTAATTATAGGACATCACTTAAAAGAATTGAAGGAATACTCCGAGCAGCTCTTTCAGACGTGAAGTAACTCGACGTTACATTGAGGTTGGTTAGGGAATTGAACTTTTCTGGATATAAACACGTCGCTCGCTTGCAGAGTGGAGTAATGTTTTGGGAGATAACGATTGTGATTTGTCTACACTCGCACAGCAAACACGGAAAGAAACGGTATCGTATTTATTTAGGTTCACGAGACGCGTGGTAGCAGTAGTGAAGGGAGTTTGTTAATGTACTGAGCTAGGGAAAGTGACACCCACACAAGCTGCGGTGTTGCCAGCTTGTTTTCTATAAAACTGAAATATCTCCGTAGGAAATGGTCAGGAACAAAATCGTAAGATACAAAATATGTTCCAAATAGCGAGATCTATCACTGGTTTAAATTAATGTAATGGCTTCCCTTTCATCCTGTATAAATTGGAATACTGATTTTCATTTCCTCGAAAAATACTTTAAGTTGTAATGTAGGTAAATACCAAGATTCACTTCTACGTATTATTAAATTTGCTGTTGATTACATGTCACAATTTCTCGTTTGCTATTTCTTCTCTAGTTAAGGCGACGTGTACCTACAATAAACGTGTTCAATAAAGATGGCGACGGATCTGTTAGGAGATGCCTCATGACTCGATCTGTGGTGGATAGTTAGTCTTCTAGGTCTTATTCCTGTAGCTATTATACTATCTTGCTTTATCACCTGCCTACACAAATGCCTTAGTATAATAGATACCTATGTTCATTTATAATAGGCGGCTCAAGGTCACATATCCTTCTCGCACGTGCTTTACCCCCACTGTACCAGCACTTTCTTTGAACTGCATATTGTTGCAGAAAGCGATAACAATATCATTGTGTGTGCGAAAGTAAACAATGTCAAAATGTTTGACTAAGTTCCTCTAGTTTAAATAAGCGTGATATTGGACGGCAGTCTAAGGAATAATAATTGTATATAAATTCTTCAAGTCTCTTCAGAACTATGAAGAATTAGTAAATAGGTATATTTTTAGAGATGCACAAAAGATTGCAGCAGATGTTTGTCAGGGGTCTCTAAGATCTCTGTAACGAAGCCAATAGAAGTGCAGTTACTGACATTGAGACTCCAGGAACATATTCAGTTCTCTTAAGAAAACTATTTCCCGAGAAATAAACAGAGTTATCAAGAAGAACTTTATTTAAATTGCACGCACATTGATTAGGATTAGTACTGATAAATTAGCAGCGAGGATACAAACGCATTTTATTCCTTTAATGTAGTATGTTGTGTATGGTTAAGTTACGGCGCCCAAGAATTGTCGTTCTTGATTTGTTATGCATTGTAAGGAAAGCAGGAAGGGAGACAATCGCACAAAGGGCGGCGTGGAGAGCTACCAGACGCGACCTTGAGCCGCCTATTCTAAATGAAACTGTATTTCTGCTTCTATACGTAATGCACAGGTGGCAGCTTCGACACGTGTACACAGAGGCGTTAGTGCTAGACAACTACATCTCTGCAGATGGCAGTAGGGTGCCGTCCAATTTACCAGCGTTCATTGTCTGTGGTTAGATGGCAGCACATTCGCTATTGCCATCTGTTTTTGTATTTACTATTGTTTTAGACTTAACGTGGAACTATGGATCGTGGTATTAAATATACAATCCCATATTTACTTTGGCGAGGAGGGAAACCACGGAAAAAGCCAGTTATATTGGTCGGCCCACCTGATTTGAACCCGGGACTACCCGAATGAAGGCCCAGACGTTACCAATTGAGCCATTCCTCATGGTTTCTTACACACACTTTTAGGCTCCAGGGGTATCAAATCTTTCGGAACGACAGAATTGGCAGACAGGGGGGAGGTACTGCTATTTTGCTCAGAAACACTGTTGCTCATGCTTCTGTTACGCTACCTGCAATGGCAGCGTTAGAGTGCACAGCACTCAAAACCCGTGTAAATAATCAAACGGTGATACTGGTAGCGCTCTATCGGCCCCCCAACTCCTTAAATTTCATACATGACCTCGAACAAATCCTCGCTTTAGAGGAGCACGTTATAATTGCAGGAGATTTCAACGCTCGGCACCCCTGGTGGTTTTCACGCCGGGCAAACGCGGCTGGAAATCTCCTGGTTGAACTTATAACAGATAATGACGACTTAGAGGTACATCTTCCCCCAGACCCCACATTTTGGCACAGATCGGGGCACTTTAACCCCGAAATTTTGGACTTCGTACTAACAAAAAATGCGACGCCTTTAATTAACTTCACAGTGTATCACAGCCTGGACTCTGACCATCTTCCCGTGCACTTCGATATACAGGGTGGCATTCCGGCCGGTGCCTCTGGGCCTCGAAGGAGGGCTGAGACCGACTGGAATAAGTTCACCACGGAAATGCACGGGATGGCGCAACCCAGGCTGTCATACTACAGCGAGGCAGACATAGATGTCGCCATTGAAAACTTTACTGCCTCGATACACACGGCCAAGAGAAACGCTACCACTTACACCACAAGACCACCCGGTTTTTGCACGTACCCCGAGGTAGAGCAACTCATTGCGCGGAGACGACGCTTGACAAGACTGTGGCGGTACACCCGTCAGCCTGAATACAAAGTGCTAGCAAAATGGCTACGCAACATCATTCGGCATCAAATTAAAATCAACAAAACTGAACAGTGGGAAAACAAAATGCTGAGTACCACCCATTCGGACTCTTCCTTGTGGAAATTATTAAAGGCATTTAAAGTCTCCACGAACGTCAACTCCGCAACTGAGGCGCTGCACACTCATGGCGGCCTGCACTTCTCCGAAGAGGAGAAAGCCGAGGTCTTCGCTGACTGTCTTGAAGACAGATTCAGCGAAAACCCAGTTACCAACCGAGATATAGAACGGGAGGTACAGACATGGGTACAAACCTGGGTGGCGCAGAAGCAAGAGCAACAACTACCCATCATAACACCGCAGGAAGTCTACAAGCTCATTAGGAAATTACCTAATGGGAAAGCTGCCGGCCCAGACAAAGTGACTAATGAGGAACTTAAGCATCTCCCGAGAAAAGCCCTGGTGCAACTGACTAAAATATTTAACGCCTGTCTGCAGCAAGGCTATTTCCCCTCTACTTGGAAACGAGCCAAGGTAATTATGCTCCCAAACCAAGGGAAAAGCACCAGGCAACCGCAAAACTACCGCCCCATTAGTCTCTTGTCTACTATTGGTAAATTGCTCGAAAAACTTATACTTTCTCGACTTCAAAAACATGTTTCGGAATCACATGAACTATCAAATTCACAGTTTGGTTTTCGAAAAGGACATTCAACTGATTTACAGCTTCTCAGACTAACTGATGACGTAACAGAGCAATTTAACAATGGGGCTTCAACGTTGGCGCTATTTCTGGACGTAGAAGCCGCATTCGACCGGTGCTGGCACAATGGCCTTATTTACAAACTGCACCACAATTTCCCGGCTCTTCAAAATTATCTATATTTGCTGCACAATTTTTTAGAAAAACGGAAGTTTTACGTCCAAGTGGGCCGCTCCTCCTCACGGGAGCGAGTGATGCGGGCTGGCGTCCCACAAGGGGCAATCATGTCACCCTTTTTGTACATATTATTCACCAACGATTTCCCAGTGGACGCCAGATGTAAGGTCGCCATGTACGCCGACGACACTGCAATATACAACCACCATAGAAATCCCCGTTTCGGCCTTGCAGAAATGCAACGTTATGTTAACAACTTCCTTTCATGGCAACATGACTGGAAAATCAAAATTAATCCCAACAAATGCCAGCTGATTCATTTCTCTAAGAGGCATCACACTTTGGCAATGGACCTAACGGTCGGTGGTCAGGTATTGCATTGCCGTCGGCAAGTTAAATATCTAGGGGTTACCTTGGACCGCACGATGTGCTGGTCCACCCACATAAAAAATAGCGCCAACAAAGGCAGACAGCGGCTGAAGTTATGCGCCCCCATCTTCCGCAGCAAACAGTTGCAACTGAAGTCCAAACTCGTCCTGTATAAAGCTTTTATCCTTTCGGTGGTTCTATACGCGTGTGTGGCCTGGGCAAACGCCTCAAAAACCGCCTTGAAGACTATCCAAACCCTCCAAAACCTCTCCCTCCGGAAAATCCTCTCTGCTCCCATCCTAACCACTAACCGAACCCTTCACCAGGAAACCCAGATCCTAACCATTCCCGAGGCAATAGCGAAAAGAGCCACTGTCGCGTGGGCGCGCATCAGAAACCATGACAATTACGTCATTGCCAATATTGGCAAAGGTGAGCCGAAGCATCGGAAACACACTAGAATTAAGATGTTTTAGACGTCGTTCGGCTCACCGACTGAAGTGCGTCCACGCAAAGAGGGGCCCTAGGCCGCACACACGCTACCTCAGAGGCCTGCATCCCAGGGAACCAGTCAGGAGCTGCAACCTGGTCCGCACAGGAAAACTGCGGAAAAACTGTACATAGTAAAGTGTATATAGTGCAGTGTGTGTAAATATGTATATACGAGTGTGTGTGTGTGTGTGTGTGTGTGTGTGTGTGTGTGTGTGTGTGTGTGTGTGCGTGTGATGGGACATATGTGTGGTATGCCCAGGAGTGAATGAGCGCGTGGATCAGTGTACATAAACAAACAAAAAATAAAAAAAAAAAAAAAAAAAAAAAAAAAAAAAAAAGGACGAACAAAACACTGAATATACACAATAAAACTGTTCTCGGTGAGCTAAAGCTGCTCACTGTATGGGTTTTTCTTGCAAAAAAGAGCAAACCAGAGTGCCCATTCAAAACTGTAAATTATAAATAATGTAAATTTGAGCCTGTAAGCCGGGCCCCTTTGTACCGGCACCAGGCAAATGTCTTAGTTAATAAAATAAGTTGAAGTTGAAGATCTTTAATTACGTTGTAACTGCAAAACAGGGCACTTAGGATGCTCTACGATAACGACCGTAGATTCCCATCACACATCCTCCACACTTACTCCGGCATACCATACATTGTGGACGTTGTGTGGGGCAGGACTCGCACAATGTACGGCAAACTCACACCTCACCCTAACTAGTAGGTCAACACACTGGGGCAATACGACCATCGCCTACCTAGGCGGCGGCAGAGCTACCGCTTGCCCAAGGACGCCCTTGGCTGGTAACTACCGCTATCCCCTCAAACACCTAAACCAGGCATCGGCAAACATGTACTCAATGAGGCCTCGCAACTATGACGTGTCAGGGGCAGCGCTTCTCTGTCTCCCCCTCCCCCTCCCTCGCAGCCTTAACTGGCACTGCATACATGCCGATCACGGGCGGACTGTCCTGTCGTATTTACCTGTACTTCTAAACATGTCTGTCGAAGTGTAATTAGATAAACTTCTATTTATAACTTTGAAGGATATTAGTTTATTTAACTTAAAGTCTTAGTATATTCATAGAATTAGAGTGCATCTAATTATTCCTTGTCTATTAAATTTGATATCTAGAATAGCACTTTGATGATTTCTTCTCTCATCATGTAAGGAACGTAAGGTGTTTGTTGTGCTCTAAAGTTCAAAACGGCACTCATCAATGGAACATCAAGCGGCATTATGATACATGTCATAAGATCACCATACAATTATAGACAAGCATGTATTCATAAATTTATACCACGATTTAAAGTAACATAACACTGACGTACTGTCCTTTATTCATTTTTTTTTCAGTTCTAGATCGGACTAACCAACTGCAACAGCTCAAAGAATAATAATTAATCAGATAATACACCTAATATTAATTCAAATATTATAACTGATAGACAACTTCACGCCAGCTATGCTGTTGCTTTGGAGATTGCTCAGTCACTGAGATGTTTTAGTGATGGAGATTTTATAAAAAATGTGAGAGTAAAGTTGCCAACATAATCTGCCCTGAATAATATGATATTTTTAGTAATATTGCATTATCACCACGAACCATACTGAGAAGGATACATAAAATAGCAGAAATAACCGAAAAAAGACTACAAACCGAGGTCCATGGATTTATAGCCGTTTCTCTCGCGTTGGATGAAAGCACTGACAACGTTGACACAGCACAATAAAATTGGTAATTTTCATCGTGGAGTCACTAACAACCTCTCGATACAATAATATATGCTTGAAGTCATTTCACTTAGGGAACATACAACAGAGACAGAATTATTTCAAGCATTTAAGAAATGTGTAGAAAAAAAGAAACTGAATCTAAAAGAATCTTGTATCGCGATTAGCAGATGTTAATTTGCGTGCTATACTGAGAGTGGCTACTTGTGATATATCACTAGATTTTCATGGTACATTGCAAATAGAAGTGAATTGAAATATATTGCTCAAATATCTAGGCCTATCTAAAGTATCGTAGACCACTCGTAGCTGGATTCATGTATGTGTACTATTCCTTATTGCACTCTATAGCGAGCGAGTCCAGCACTGACTCTGAACGAAGGTCAGTGCCATCCCCTGTTCTACATTACGTCATGTGCATTGCGGGTTGCATGTTGAGACGTCATACTGATACCTCATTGAGTACATGTTTGCCGATGCCTGACCTAAACTGCCAAATGTACTTCACACTTGGCACCACCACACCCTTCACCTATTCCTCTTGGTTTCCTGTCGCTGGCACTGCATTGCTCGACGGTCCCACAAGCGGCCGGTGAAGTAAGCAGTAGGGCAATGGTCGCTCGGATGGCTAGACACATCCCACCGCCAGTAACAACATAGGAAACCAACCTGCACCATTTACGACATTTACACCAAAGCTTGTAAAATTAGAAAACACCTATCAACTACACGGGTAAATCCGTACTAAACGGATAGGTGCCGTGGCCACTTTACCATCCGCCTGGGTTAACTCAGGCGACTTGTACTTACTCCTGGACTCCTTGCTCAATACGGTAATTTAGAAGCTCATGTTATTATACAGATAATAATGTTCTGTTCGAAGTTGGACTGGATTGTTTTCGTGATACTCAGCTACTAATTACACGTTCTGGCAAATATTTTTCACAGCAGCTATTCACCAAGATGTTTAAAGATATAGTGAATGATTTAAAATATGCCCATATGCAAACTATGTACCTATTTGTAAGATTTGATATACAAACATAAGTATTCGTACATTTGCAAATACAAACTAAAATATTTTAAATGTTTGCCGGTCACAAAACTTAGAACAAAGTTCACAATATGAACTTAACGCATCTTATTTAAGTACAGATAGGTATCTATAATAGAATTTTAATTACTTTGTTCTCATAACTTGAATTTTACGGAGGATATAATCGTACAGGAACAATAGCATTGTAAATATGTACAATATACAAACAGAAAATTAAAAAATCTGATGTGTTGCACTCACATGACTTTCTCTACTCTTGTACTAACCATTCTTACAAACTCTTATTCCTACATCTTCTTCGTGTTAGTTGAGATGAACATTTGTACAACTTATTGCTTATTTCCTTGTAGGTGCAAGGGGAATGTTAGAGTACAGTAGGCTTTGTGCGATAGTCAAATGTTTTAAAGCTTTGAGATTCTGTTGTCTTTGCACACTTAACATATAAAAAAATGAACAACGATGATCCATTTCACGAAAGTTCTACGTTTTCCGAAACTCACACACATAACAAGGAATATCTCCGAAATTGTTCACCCTACAAGAAAATTTATTGAGACATAAATTGTGTATTTTAGCAAGATCTACATTTTTTGTATAGTATGATTTGGTCTATCTCTAACGGTTTACCAGGTATGCAAAAGTCGTCCAGAGTAAATACGACTACAGGGGCTATAGCCAGAAAATTCAAGATATACATTTCATTTGTCATCAAAATTTCTCAAACATATGACATTTTAATCAAAATCGTTAGAGCCATTTTCAAGAAAATCAAAATTTTCGAAAAATGTTCCACTGTAAAGGTTAGTTTAGGATGGGGCTATTTTCTTCAAAATCTTCGTGTCGCATCCTTGAAAGACATTAAACTTAAATACCAACTTTGGTTTTTAACCAAATTTTCGTTTTTGAGTTATGCTGTCCACAGACTGACTGACTGACTGACACACGCGCGCGCGCACACACACACACACACATTAATTATTTTGTTGTTTAACGACGCTGTCAATTGCCAGGATCACATCAGCGTCGCCGGTGTGCCGGAATTTTGTCCCGCAGGAGCTCTTTTACATGCCAGTAAATCTACTGACATGGAGCTGTCGTTTTTAAGCACACTTAAAAACCATCGGCCTGGGCCGGGTTTGAACCCGCGACCTTGGGATCAGTAGGCCAGCGTCTAACCAACTGAGCCACCCAGACCGACACACACACACACACACACGCACACACACACAGAGAGGGAGAGAGAGAGAAAGAGAGAAAGAGAGAGAGAGAGAGAAAGAGAGAAAGAGAGAGGGAGAGAGAGACGGACCTTTTTCTAAAAATGCTTTTTTGGGATTCAGGGGGTCTCAAAACATATTTCCGGTGAAATCTCGAAATCGAATTTTTGGGTAGAATACAATACCTACTTTCCCTACTTACTGTAATAACAAATAAAAAGTTATAAGTGTAAAATGACATCGTTATCACATTGTATTTATCGTACCGAATGCCTCTTGCTTTTAATTTATTTTCTCCATTTATGCGCTGCCTTTTACATCTGAGTTCATATTGGTGGCTTATACTTTTTCTTAGACCATTCCATCCATGCCGTATTGTCACCTCTTGGTCGTGGTATTATTACTTTGGTTAATAACCTCCTCCTTACGGTTCCGCCAGACATTTTCTTACGTTTCTGAACATCTGAAGTAGGTATCTATGTGCAGTATAAACAATTAGTGTGTCATTCAAAAAATGGCAGACAAAAGATTTGACGAATATTCTAGTTAAGATATTGATATTTTAAATAAAGAATCGAAGTCAAAAAATAGGACGAAAAAGGGTAGGTCATTTTAAATAGCGCAGACCTACCTTTAATGAATAGCGTATTAACGCAAATTCGTTCATTTATGTTCATTCTATGCCTAATTCCTTATTTCCCTAGAATATACGCTAAAATTATTATTGTTGGTCTCACAGCCTACTGGATTAATTGTGCCTACTGCAAAAATAAATCTTAAATAAAATATATGAATGTTATTGTAAGTTGTTTAACTCATCTATCACTATTAATATTAAATAGTATTATGAATAGGGCTAGGAAGTTCATGCATTTGCATGTTTTTTCATAGGGGTTAAAAATGTATGCTTTTACATTATGTGCACGAATTATGGAATTTTCAGTTATTTGGACATGATTTTATGCTGCATATAATTGCATATTTTCTTGATTTTTGATGAATGCATATTATTTCAATATTATAGCCCCTATATTGCATATTTTAATGATTTTTATGGTTTTTTATTATTTTTTTCTATCAGGATAGTATTTTTCATATTGGTAGTATTGCACATGATGATGCAACTCACGAAGATTTGAATATCATAGCCCCTATATTGCATATTTTAATGATTTTTATGTTTTTTTATTTTTTATTTATTTATTTATTTATTTATTTATTTATTTATTTATTTATTTATTTATTTATTTATTTATTTATTTATTTATTTATTTATTTATTTTTATTTTTTTTTTTTTTTCCATCTGTAGGTATAATATTTTTTTATATTGGTAGCATTTCTGAGACAATGATTCTTTCCCATTGGTAGATAGATTTGTGTCCAGTA
This sequence comes from Tenodera sinensis, assembly GCA_030765045.1. Taxonomy (NCBI): domain Eukaryota; kingdom Metazoa; phylum Arthropoda; class Insecta; order Mantodea; family Mantidae; genus Tenodera; species Tenodera sinensis. The sequence goes on from CM060961.1 coordinate 205,208,441, forward strand.
CGAAGATAATTTTTGTTAAATCTCCTAAAAAGTTTAAGTTGTTTAGATCAACAGCACCTTAATAGAGACATCCTCGAAAGATAACCATCCGTCACACCAAGAGATTTGACTCTCTCTGTGAAGCAGTTAACATCATTTAAATATGTCCCGATAACATCTTGTGACGTGGAGAAGTTTTTCACGTTACAAAAGTGTTTTGCGAGACAACAGACGATGTTTTACAGTTGAAAATTTGTGCAAAATGTTGGTTGTGAATTGCAATTTAGCAGTTAATATTAGCAGCGGGACTACTTCTGCTTCAACCTCTAAGGAATAAGGTAACTTTATTTATTATTTATGCTAACTTGTCTTGTCCACTGCAAATGGACATTGTTTTAATTAAATATTGCATATTTCTTGGCATATTTTCAAGTTTTTAAGAGCATATTTGCATGCATATTTCAGTGTTTTTTAGGGCATGAACTTCCGAGCCCTAATTATGAATTATTTCGCGTAAAGGTTTACACAAATACCACTCGAGGTTTTCATATTTGGGGTAATTTTTCTCGCTCTTCGCGCTCACAAAATCGTCATATTAAATCCTCTCGTGGTATTTCTACAAATAATTTAATTGATCTTCGAATTGAGGCATGTTAACCTCAACTAAGTTATCGCAAAACTATTAGCAATCCGTTTCTGAAGGTAGTTTTCAATGGTGACAGGGCTGCCAAAATCACGTAAGTGATAATCCTATACATACACGAAAGTTCTCCGTTATTGATAAATTGATACAGAAAGTTTTCCTGGATTGTAGGATATCTTACCCCTTCCCTCACCACTCTAGCAAATCCTGGGCAATCCCACAGCCCTGTTTTCATCATCCCCTTTATCAGCAGCAGTTTGTTAGTGTGTCAGGTGAGTAATAATTCGATCCCCTCCCCCGCCATTGTTTTAGTACTTCCAAAGAAGCAGGCGAGGAGATGTGCGGTTGTTTTCCCCAGTAGTGTCTCCCCGCCCCGCTCACAGCGCTCTGCTGCGGCAGATGCGTAGACTGTGACGGCCATGTTGCCAGAATCATTGTTCAGCTAATATACGAGCAACACAGCGGCGAGAGGTGAGTTTGGATCTCTCTATATATATCTATGTGTAGGGGTGGGGTGGGGTTGTTTTGCATCGTGGCTAGCTTTCGTGTAGCAACGACCTAAATACTGCTATTAAATGTTTTGATTGCTATTAGTGACATGAAAACACACCTCTGATTTTGAATATGCGTTCAATATCACCGCTAACCACTGCATTTTAGTTCATTGTTATTGAAAAGCAGCTGATAAATATTTCATCAGAAAACTAATAGTGATTTGCTCTTTTGATAGTTAAACGTAACGCGATATTTAACAGAATTTGTACCTACTGCTCTTTTAAATGTGTATCACTAACAAATAGGTTAGAGTGGCTGCGAAAGTATATATGCCTTGTTTCAAATAGTTTTTCTAACTACGTTGCAATTTCTTTTTGTCGGAGATTATGAACATATATCTACCATCTAAATGTACCTGTACCTACCTATTTACCTATTCACAACAAAAGTGCTTTTAAAAAACATAGTTGGCACTAAGTATAAAATACATAACCTAAAATATAATAAAATATGATGTTTAGTAATTACACTTTTATTAAACTTTTTAAAACATTTCATCTCATTCTAATAGGCTATAAAACAATTAGACATATTGTGGGCCAAATCTTTATCAATACATTTTAAGTTTTATAGTATAATTTTATGGCTAAGATGTACCAACCTACAAAATTCCAATAAATTCCCATTTCGCTTTAAAATCTAATGGTCAATAATACGCTGTTCAGACAGAACAATCATATTGCGACATCTATAAACTGGATTGGTTTTTTTTTTTTTACTTTTTCGTGTGGTTATTGGTGTTTACAAAATTATTAGACATGTATTTGGTAAATTAACATTTTTATGTGCCTATAATACCTGAAACTGTGATAATAAGGTTTCATTTCAAGAAAGCGAGGTCAAAAGTCAGGAATTATCAAAAATTAATGTCTGTGTTTAGACCTTCACAAACGTACTTCTGTATCAATTTCAAATGTGCTGACATTGTTAGGTTGTCAGGTATTATGTCCAAAATTTTCTAACAGGCGGCTTGTAAAATGATTTTGTAAACACTTTACGCGAAAAATTGGTGAAATTAGAGGACTTTCTCTTTGTTAATTTGGCTTCTATAATTTTCACTTTTTTTACCAAGTACCTGCATTGTAAGCAGAGGAAGTATTGCATTCTACCAAAAATTCTATACCGAGATTTCGCCGGAAAGGCATGTTTAGAGGTCCCTGAATAAATAAAAAAGCGTTGTTACTTTACTGCGAACTCATGTCAAATAGAGGAAGTAAATATGCTACTTGAAGAATAAAATACTTCACTTAAAGGCCGAGTACATTGTAGTAAACTTTGTTATCAAGTTTGATAGCACTCAAATGTAGATAGATATAGCTTTTGCCAGAAGGACAGTAATGATTATGCATGTTGGTATTAAACTTTTGTAATTTTTTTACTCTGTTTTAATAATTTCTTAAACAATTAAGGTAGATAAAAGTGAACATTTGGTTATTACTCATTAAATTAATTCATTTTTGTTTGTTTGTAGAATAGTGTTATAGTCTTAGATATAGGTACCTACCTAGGTAGGTATATTGTATGTGTTGACAAAATTTTAGGGCTGCGTGATGCTTGGAGATATGTTTAATACGTTACATTTAAATTCTCCTGCATGCTAATTAAATTGCTCTTAAAATAATGTCATTGTGCAGTACACTTAACGTGCGTGCGTGAGAGAGAGCGGGCGCGCGCGCATGTGTTCGTTTATCCGTGAACAGCGTGACTTAAAAACAAAATTCGGTTCCAAACTCGGTATTGAAGTTCAGCATCTTCCAAGGATGTAACGGGAAAATTTTCGAAAAAATTATCCCACCACAAACTAGGTACCCTTTACATAGAAAATATTTGTTATTTTTTTATTTTCTCAAAGACACCTCTAATACTTTGATTAAAACAACGTATGCTTAAGATGTTTTCATGTCGAATGAAATTTAGGTGGGATATCTTGAATGATATATCTTCATTCTAGATATCTTTCGCATGACTGTTAAACCTTAAGAGATCTAGGTAAAACCTTACTGCAGAAAAACGTAATCTCCTTAAAACATATAGTTTATGTCAAATTACATTTGTTTATGCACTTAGCCATTTCCGAAATGTTCCTTCTTATTGGTTTGAATGTTTAAATGCTTAAAGCTACTTTTCTAAATGTGAGGTCATTCTTATTCTTCCACGAAGAACATGCAAAGAGTATAGAATTTTAAAGCCATCACATATTAAGCTCGATCCCAATTTTTAATAAGCAATCGAATCACATATAGGTATAACAAACAAAGAAATTCATGTAGACAAAAGAGCAACATCCATCATGCTAGTACAAAACATTCTTACTTTCAGAAAGGTGTATACTATGAAATCATAAAAATATTTAATACTCTTCCTAATGATCTCACGGAAAAAGGTGACAATTTCAATGCTTTTAAAACTGCTGCTAAAGAGCATCTATGCTCAAAATAATTTTATTCTGTACAAGATTATCTTAACGACGAATTATCCTGTTAATGTTTACGTAGCTTTGTAAGCAGTTTCTACTGTTTTATGTTGTCAATTACATTTGATACCTGCTCGAAAGATACTTAAATTTACTGACAAAAGCGGCCATTCATTGCTGATTATTATACTTACAACTAAATAATGGGATGTGGCAAATAGAGCCTGGTGAAAGTTTAAAACTAAATTAAGTTTGTATTTGTAAATATACCTACACTATGTTAGTCGTATAACTACAGGGAAGATTTCATTTTGTTTCTGTGCCTGTGTATCTATATGGTATTTTTATGCTATACTGTGCATTTCCATTGATATTTCAATGTTCACGAGCCTCCATGGCCACTTGTGAACTCGCTGAACGCAATTCTCTAATATACTCATACAATCTTTTGAGTAATTTTAGCATTAAAATACGTAAAAATAATGAATAAATTAGCTACATAAAGAATTGTAATGTATCAAAGACTAAAGATGTGTGACACAATATGGTTGCTAAGCAAATGTTTCATTTGTTTTAACATTTACCTATAGAGGAAAATTTAAGGTAGTGATAAAACTATTGAAAATATGGATTTTATTCCGCTTGACATATTGAACAAAGCCATAAGTACTGAGAGGTATTAACTCTAGAAAAAGCAAAAGATGTTATGAAAAAGAATATGAAAATTTTATGCATGCAGAAGCGAAAAATGCGTTAGTTTGACTAATGAAACAACATTACTGGCATACTTAGCAGAGCTGGTAATTATGAAGGTTCTCTAATAGGGGTGAGTGAGTGAGTGTATTGGGTTTAAGGGCCCGTCGACATCTTGGTCATTAGGGCCCCGAGTCCAGAAGTAAAATTACATACCGTCAAGTGTTAAAACATCACCCATTAAAAACTAAAAATCTACGGTTAAAATAGATAAAAACCTCTAAACAACTACTAAACGTTTCATTTATAATGCTAAAAACAGAAACTTAAAATTGCTACAAAGTAAAAACCAGTAAAACGTTAAAAAACCCAAAAATACGGCAATCCAAAAGGCTAAAATCTCTGAAATAAAATAACCTTACACTGACTTCATAAAATCAATTGTGCAACAAAACCGCAGCACTGTATTTACAGATACTGGTTCGTTGCCTAAAACTGACGACAGTGTAAGGCCCAGGCCAACGGACTGGCGCTCACGAGCGTATCGCGGACAATCAAGAAGGACATGTGCGACGGAGATTGGAATATTACACGTCGTACAGACAGGCTCCGGATCACCACGCAAAAGGTGTCCATGCGTGGCTCGGGTATGGCCTATCCTCAGGCGGGTTAAAACCACTTCTTCCCGCCTGGAATTCCTGCAGCTGGTATGCCAGGGTTGTACCGTGTCCTTGATAGTCCGTAATTGAGTGCCAGATAACGCTTCCCAAGATTCCTGCCAGAGAGTACATAGATGGCGACGGAAATATTTCTGAGCATCTATATAGGGGAGCGTACGGGTGGAATACTCCGGAAGGCGACATGCAGACTTTGCAGCCGCATCCGCCGCCTCGTTACCCGGAATACCCACATTGCCTGGGATCCACGTAAAAACAAACTGGTATCCGCGAGACAGTAGCTGAGAAATCAACGTATGGATTTTAACAACCAATGCCGAGGTGCCGATAAACTGTTGCAGGGCCTGGAGAGCGCTAAAAGAATCGGAACAAACGATAAAACTTCCAGAACCTGAACTGGAGATAAAAAGGAGGAAATAAAATATGGCAAACAACTCGGCGGTAAATACTGAACTGGCGTCCGGTAGGCGGTACGTATGAGCGTCACCGTTGTATATAAAGGCGCAACCCGTCGAACTACCCATCTGGGACCCAACGGTAAATACCGGACAGGAAGTCCGGTATCGCCCCAGTAGTTCCGTGAATAGTTGGCGAAACACGGAATGAGGGGTAGCTATCGTAACACAGCCCGACAACTCCAGGTCAAAGCGTGCGCGCTGGAGTTGCCAGGGAGGACATCGGCCACGTGAATGCCGCTCTACGGCTGGCAGTCGAAGGGCGTGTGCAGCAAGCAGTTCACGAAACCGGATACCACTTGGACGGGAGATAGTTGTATTTCGCATATAACGGTGCGCGAGGTCTGGACGCAACACGGGTGGAAACGAAGGGTGACCTGGATGGGCGGCCAGCCTTGCCACGTAAGAACCAAGTAATAAAGAGCGTCGAACAGACAGTGGAGGTTCGCCAGAATCAGCATACAGACAATCGATTCTGCTGGTGCGGAAAGCCCCAGTAGCGAGACGGATACCAGTGTGATGTACTGTGTCTAAAAGCCGGAGTTTAGACGCAGACGCCGCGCCATAAATAAAACAGCCGTAGTCTAATTTGGACCGGACCAGAGAGCCATACAACCTCAACATGACGGTGCGATCGCCGCCCCAAGATGCCCCAGATAAGACCCTGAGTACCCGAAGCGAACGATCGCAGGAAGCACGAAGATAGCGGATATGGTGCTCCCATGTGAGTTCTGTCGAGGTGTAGGCCCAAGAACTTAAGGTGCGGTACAAAAGGAAGACGTGTGTCGCGGAGATGAAGATCAGGAGGAGGGTGTACTCCTCGCAGTCGGTGAAAGTGTAGACACTGTGTTTTCGTAGGGGACAGCCGAAAGCCCGTGCGTAATGCCCACTCGGCGATGGAGGTTATGGTCAGCTGCAGTTGACGCTCGATGTGCTCCAAACTATAAGAGCGATAGTAGATCGCAAAGTCGTCAGCATACAGCGACATCGGGATACCGCTACGAACAACACTAATGATGCCATTAATGGCAACTGCGAAAAGTGTGACACTGAGGATGGATCCCTGGGGTACACCATTCTCCTGGATCTTCTCTTGAGACAGCGTGTTGCCTATACGGACACGAAAACGGCGAATGAGTAAAAAGTTAAAAAGGAAAACGGCTAAGTGACCGCGCAAACCATAACCGTGTAGAGTACGGAGAATGCCATAGCGCCAAGTAGTATCGTAGGCCTTCTCCAGATCAAAGAAGACACCCACGACATGCTGCTTCAGGAGAAACGCATTCTGTATGTATGCCTCCATGCGCGTCAGGTTGTCGACACTGGAGCGATAGCGACGAAATCCGCACTGAACATTGCTGAGCAGGTTATTCGTCTCTAGCCACCACACTAAGCGAGTGTTAATCATCCGTTCCAAGGTCTTGCAGACGACACTCGTCAGGCAAATAGGGCGGTAGCTAGAGGGAAGTGTCCGGTCTTTTCCTGGTCGAGGGATAGGGATGACAATGCCCTCTCGCCAGGAAGACGGAAAAACCTGCTGATGCCAGATGCGGTTATACATGCTCAACATGAAGGAAAGAGCTGCAGGTGGAAGATGAAGCAGCATTTGGCGGTGGATGTCATCAGGACCGGGAGAAGAATTCTTTGCTAGGGACAAGGAATGCGCTAGCTCCGCCTCGGTAAATGGTGTATTGTACGGTTCACTTTGGGCACTGTTAAAACTAAGGCCTATCTGCTCCGCAGATTCCTTGATAGCTAAAAACGCTCTATCATAGCTTTGGGTTTGGGTAGTACAGGCAAAACACTCGGCAAGGGCGTCGGCGATGTCCTGCTCGCTGGTGTAACGGGAGCCCTGTACGGCAAGGCCGGGGATGATCGTCCGGCGACACTTGCCGTACATTCGCCGAACAGCGACGGGAACTTCGACGGGAAAGAGAAGATACATACTTTTCCCACGATCTAATAGGCACAGTGAAGAAAATTATATTGTGGAGGTGATGACGTCATTACTGTCTTGTGGCATAGTAATTACATAATTAATTTTCTGGTAATGGTGCTAGAAATAGGGTAATCAGAATAAGCCGTTTTAATGCTAGAATTGCATAAACGTGCTTTTTGAACTGTCAAGTCGCTGTTCATTTTTTACGATCATGCAAAGAGCATGGCATTTCAAAACCATCACATAGCGACCTACTTTTTATAGACTTTTGAATGTCACTTCAGCCTCGTGTACAATCTGCAACGAAATTATAATTAAAGTATTTTTACCCAGACTTATGTCGATTATAAGGAAGTAGATAAAAGAATAATCGCTTATAGAAGAGGGATCAAAGAAATTCATGTGAATGTAACAAGATGTTTCCGATGTTGCAGAGTACCTATTTGGGCCATCTTATTCTGTATTTTCCCATCAAAAGTCCATGCTTTATAGCAAATCAGCGAAGGGCATTTAATTTCGTTATGCAACTGTTGCTGAAGATAAGAGCGATAATTTTGTGCTACTCTGTCAGTAAATGTGAAGGTCGAACTGATAATGGCACATAAACCGCAAGATGACGTCAGACATTATCAGAAAGCCGCGGAGGGAAATATGTCCTTCTTGCAGGAGCCTGGTGAATGGTTCCATATCCTTGGGTCTTTAACAAAACAAAATTGGGGGTGAAAGAGTTGTCGCCCCATTTTCTCACCCTTAATGGCTGGCACATCGCAGCATATTGTATGCCACGAAGTTCTTCAATAGAAATAACATGGTCACAGATCACCACCAGCAGTAGCAAGCGATTTCTGATTCTCTCCTCTTCTCTACCCCCACTTCCTCCCCCATCCTCGACAAACATCCCTAGTGTCCACGGGGACACAACTGCAGGGGCGGAAGGGCCGTTTCACAGCAAATGCCAAATGTTGAAAATCTATGTTCATAACCACATCATGGCTGAGGTTATTTTCTCTTTCGCTTATTAGGTGATTTACCTATAATCATATGACTTTCTCGTTTACTTTAATTTCTTTTATCTACTATAATTTAAGCGCAACAGGGCGTATTACCTATTTTCTCTACTATGTCTTCAGTAGGAAACTAGAGCGGCCCGGGTTCGATCCCAGACAACCGCATGTGGGATTCATGGTGGACGAAGCGGCGCTGCGGCGGGTTTCCTCCGGGTTCTCCGGTTTCCCCCGCCATCTCATTCCACCGGTGCTCCATCTTCATCCCATGTATCATCAGTGTCGCCGCCTGCGGCGCCGTAGTAGTAAAAATGGGCGTTAAACACTATAAAAAAGTAGGAAACTAGAAACTATACCTACATCACTAACGAAACTTTGATATTGAGATTTCACAGGAATGAGGTCTCTGAATAAAAAAAAAAAAAAAAAAAAAAAATCATTTTTAGAAAAAAAATATGTGTGTGGGTGTGTGTGCGTGTGAGCGCGCGCGCGTGTGTGAACAGCTTAATCCAAAAGCGAAAAATACCAAACTTGGTACGTTCAATAACTTCCAAAGATGTTACACGAAGATTTTGAAGAAAATCACATGGATTTGTGCAATTTTTTATTTCTTCAAGAATACTTGTAACGATTCTGTTTAAAATACTGTAAACAAATGAAGTGTAGATGTACCTCTCTTGAATTTTTTCGAGTAGCCTGAGAAATCCTCTTCACTCTGAATGACTCTTTATGCCCATAAGGGATGCATGAAGTCTGACTACACAAAACGTGTACATCTTGCTAAATGGCAACATTTTGTCGAATGCATTTTTTTGAAGCGTTAAACATTCCCGAATATTTAGTGTTATCGGTTTGAGGATTAAAATACTCAGTATTTATTCAAGTGATTAGTCACTGTTTGTTTTATATTGTGGTCATGAGAAGGAATTTCAAAACTGTTGGAAAGATAGAATTAAACTGAAAAATGCAATACCATAGCCCGAATAAGAACCACAGAGTTTCTAGTTTCCATTCGGTTGCTGTAACCACTTCAACTACCATGACAATATGCCAGCACGATATTAAATTCTCCAAGTGACAGGCATTTTCCCCTATTAAACCGAACAAGTTGCTATTAGGATATGTTTTCGTATGAATTTGAGATCCCCTTGTGGTTTGTGGTTCTTCCTTTCCAACCTTTGTGCTACACACGACTAGTGTGAAAGAAGCTTAGAATGTTGCATACCATCCAGGAGATGTTATTGAATGGTTAATTACAAGTCAATACCATGCCTTATGGTCATTCTCCTTCACTTCTACATAATATTTTCTCAGTTTCATCCGTTTCTGAACGTAGGTATGCGTTCTTGTTAAGTACATTAGTAGAGCACAAACTGGTCGGAATTTCAGCAAAACACGAAAAAATAAACATCGTGGATTAGTTTTAAATTGCCTTATTATTTGATAAATGACAGGGGAAAACTAACGTGTTTTGAAAATATTAAACACTAGATATGACTTATGGTATAAATTTAAAATAGTATTTAAGCCCGAGGCTTCCCTACGTTAATGATTTTCACTTTTCTAATAGGAGTTCAATGTCGTGTGGCGTACAATATTTTATCTGTAAATCAAAGAATTTTTTACTTTTTGTACTACGTATAGTCAAATAGACGAAGTATTGTAGTCCACCCAAAAATTCGATGTCTAGATTTCACCGGAAATACCTGTTTTGAGGCCCCATGAATTTAAAAAAAAAAAAAAAAAAAAAAAAAAAAAGCATTTTTAGAAAAAGGTCCGTGTGTGTGTCTGTCAGGCTGTGGACCGCATAACTCATAAACAAAAAGTAGGTAAGTTATATAAACCAAAGTTGCTATTTAAGTTTAATGTATTTTAAGGATGAGACACGAAGATTGTGATGAAAATTGTTCTACCCTAAACTACTCTTTGGATGGAAAACTTTAAAAAAACTGATTTTCTAGAAAATGACTCCAACAATTATGATTAAAACGCCGTATGATTGAGATATTTTTATGTTAAATGAAATGCATATTTTAAATTTTCTGGTTATAGCCTATGTAGTCCTGTTTACTCTTGATGACTTTTGCATAACTGATAAACCGTAAGAGATAGATAAAACCTTAATGAACAAGAAATATAGATCTAGCTAAAACACACAATTTATATCTGAATATTTTTTTTGTAGAGTGAACCATTTCGGCGATATTCCTTTTTATTTGTGTGAGTTTTGGAATATTTAAACTTTCGTCAAATGGAAGATGGTTATTCATTTTTATTTTCTCTACTGGTAAGTAGGGGAAGTATTGTATTCCACCAAAAATTCGATGTCGAGATTTCACCGGAAATATATGTTTTGAGACCCCCTGCATCCAAAAAAAAGCATTTTTAGAAAAAGGTCCGTGTGTGTGTCTGAGTGTCTGTCAGTCTGTGGACAGCATAACTCAAAGACGAAAAGTCGGTTAAAAACCAAACTTGGTATTTAAGTTTAATGTCTTTCAAGGATGCGACACGACGACTTTGAAGAAAATAGCCCCACCCTAAACTACCCTTTACATGGAAACTTTTTCGAAAATTTTGATTTTCTTGAAAATGGCTCCAACGATTTTGATTAAAATGTCATGTGTTTGAGATATTTTGATGACAAATGAAATGTATATCTTGAATTTTCTGGCTATAGCCCCTGTAGTCGTATTTACTCTGGATGACTTTTGCATAACTGGTAAACCGTTAGAGATAGACCAAATCATACTATACAAAAAATGTAGATCTTGCTAAAATACATAATTTATGTCTCAATAAATTTTCTTGTAGGGTGAACTATTTCGGAGATATTCCTTGTTATGTGTGTGAGTTTCGGAAAACTTTCGTGAAATGGATCATCATTGTTCATTTTTTAATATGTTAAGTGTGCAAAGACAACAGGATCTCAAACATTTGACTATCGCACAAAGCCTACTGTATTCTAACATTCCCCTTGCACCTACACGGAAATAAGCAATAAGATAATTTGTACAAATGTTTATCTTAACTAACATGAAGAAGATGTAGGAATAAGAGTTTGTAAGAATGGTTAGTACAAGAGTAGAGAAAGTCATGTGAGTACAACACGTCAGATTTATTATTGATCGCTACTGGAATGGAACATGGTAGCGCCAACGCGTTTGTCTCGAATATGGGTAATGGATACGAGCATAGATAAACTGCATTTCTGTGGACCCTATCAAGACTGATTTTCTGTATGACAAAGTATATCTAGCTACAATTCAGAAATGAAATAAAGATATTGTGGCTTTGGATTAAAACCAGCGTTTAGATTGACAGGAAACGAAACGAAACGAAACGATAGTTCACATGGCAGTAGCGCATAAATTATGCCAGGTATTCATAATTTGATTCCCTGTCCATTATCAAGATCTGATGTGACAAAAACAGGTCATAAGAGATAACATTGAAACATTTAATCTCGAGCAATAAAAGCTGTCAGTCGCCATGATGGCTCCAACACAGCCCAGCCCCCTTGCTTTACCCTTTGTGCCCATCAATGTAAAGACTTGAATGAAATAATCGCGTCACAATGTAGGCGAGCAAAAGAAAAAATAAAGAAACAGTTTTTTGGGCGTGCACATGTGTAGTTTGTCATTGTGTACAACTAAACAGTCTCCCATGACCGTTTGCTTCAAACATTTACTTTCGCACCTAGCCCTCCTCCTTGGATATCTGAGACAGTGCAAGAATCGACTATGTCAGCAATGGTTCGGTTCGGATGGCTGCGAATCTCGGGTTGGAAATCTTCCTGCTGTGTTACCGGAGCTAAAGGGGAACGTAAGATCCAGTACACGAACATCCTAGGCAAAGAAACTACTGCATCCACCCAGAAATTTGATCTCTACTGAGATTTCACCAGAAATACCCACCTACGTGTTTTAAAGCCCCTTGAATAAAGCGAAATAGAAAAAGGTTCCACACACGCAAGTGTGCATATGTGTACATGAACATAACTAAACAAAATCTGATGTCTTGCACTCACATGGCTTTCCCTAACCATTCTTACAAACTCTTATTTCTATATCTCCTTCGTGTTAGCTTAGATAAACATTTGCAGAAATTATCTCTACCAAAAAATGTATTAGGACATTATCTATATTTTTTGTATAGTAAGATTAGGTCTATCTCTTACGGTTTACCAGTTATGCAAAAGTCATCAAGACTGAACAGGACTACATGGGCTGTAGCCAGGAAATTCAAAATATTCATTTCATTTATCATAAAATATCTTAAACATGACATTTTAATCAAAATCATGAGAGCTATTTTCGAGAAAATACAAATTTTCGAGAAATGTTCCATGTAAAGAGTAGTTTAAAGTGGAGGAACTTTCTTCAAAATCTTCTGTCGCGTGATTGAAAGACATTGAACTTAAAAACCAACTTTTCGTCTTTGAGTTATGCTGTCCACAGACTGACACACAGACAGACAGGACACACACACACACACACACACACACACACACACACACACACACACACACACACACACACACACACACACACACACACACACACACACACACACACACACACACTCTCTCTCTCTCTCTCTCTCTCTTCTCGATATCGCATTCTTGGGTGGAATACAGTATTTCCTGTACTTTACGTAACAGAGAACGTAAAAATTGTTACTGACTTAAAAAAATATGTTAAACCTGCTAAAATGGAGAACATTGAGAAGCGCCAGAATATGTAAACTGTAACAAAGCTTGCCCTTTCTGCATGCTAAAATGGAATTTTCTCTTATTAATTCAGCTGTTAGGAATTTGTAAGTGGAGACGAATAGTTTGGAGTCACTGTGTGTGTTCACGGAGTCATCTAGATCGCATAATGTGAGTTGTGAAGCCGCGTTAAACAAATGGGGGGGGGGGGGGGGATGGGGCGGCTTATTTATATTCCGCCTTTAACATATAGGTCATATCGGCGACTTTTGGTAATTGGCAATGATGTTCACTTCTTTAGGATTGTATTAGGAACATTTGGATGTGTTTAAAAAATCACAATCTTCGAATAAAATCCAGCAAAAAAGACAATCCACATAACGTAAAATTTGATACCCTAAAACAAGTATTTGCCTAATTCTTTATATTAACATTTCAACTTAATATCATACTAAATAGTACCTGCATCACTTAGGGTTTTCGTTACAAACATGACACTCTCTCTCTCTGTCACACACACACACACACACACACACACACACACACACACACACACACACACACACACACATACAGCGTCACCTCGCTCTTTGGCACTCTAGGAGGAAGAGGAATAATCCTGGCAAAGAAAAATTCCTGTCCTCCAGCCGGGAATCGAACCAGACACCTCTGCATTTGGAAGCTGGCATGCGAACACTAAGAACGAATTTTGTTGACTCATCTATCAATAATATCCTGCAATAGGAAGATCAGCTCATATGTTTTAACCCTTCTGTAAAAAGAACACACGGAGGAAAAAACGAGAACAGAATTTATCCAGCAAAATGGCTCCACGGTAAGGCGTGAAGTTCGGGAGGTCCTGGGTTCCATTTCCGAGGTCCACCTACTCTGACCATGAGGTTTTTTGGTTCTTCCTGATAGGTATGCGGGTACTGGTATGTTTTCGCAATCCCTTCCTTATTTCCGTTTCATTTCGTTTGCTGCTCAAGTTTTAGGTGTGATTCTAGGTTTCGTGGCGTAGGGTGGTGTCAAACACCTGATGCGGATGCTTGTTCAAGGGAAAAAGGACACTAGTGGTTTGCTTGGTCGAGGTCGTTCACCGCCCTCTCTAGGCAGGTCCAAAAGACAGGCGGGTTTGAACCTGGAACTCTTATGGACTTCCGTACGTTTCAATGGTCTGTTTGCTTGCGGCCTGTAATCTACTGTTGTTCCTTTCTCCTCGAGGTGGTAGTCACAATAGATCTATTAGGTAGCAGTGTTGAGGTGTCCCCCTTAATTGTATAATCTATACTTGTGAACATGCATTTTCGTTAAGGGGTCAAATAAATCTGAAGCTATACTTTAAAAATCCTTTTTGGTGAGGTGGCTATGATTACTTTTTAAAGATAACTGTATGTCTAAGAAAAGGAGGCAGGAAACCTTGAAATATGCAAAGACGATATAATCACCTAGTATTTAATCCCTTACAATAAATTCCAGCAAAAATATTCTACAGTATCTCTCCCTCTCTATTTTAATACTGTGATGAAATGACGTGCCCAGTTACTTTATTTGTTTTAAAACTGAATCACATTTCACAGTTCGTGACCTTGCTCTTTTGTTGTATTATAACCTTGATACGAACTTTACAAACACTGCTCAATTGTTTACTACTCATTCTGACAATTAACTAAATATAGTTGCGGTGATCTAGCTTGTCTCTAGGATCAAAAAGTAGATCACTCCCATCACCTCTTCGGCCCAGCACTGATTGGACAGGAGCAGTCGAACCTTACCCCATATTCCACATAAAGAGACAAGGATGAACACGAGTATCCCTCTTTAGGCATGGGACAAGATAAACCAAATAACCTGAACTGTTCATACCAGGTGAGTCTTCTCGTCCTACGGATTGAGAAGTTACGCAGTCCTGGCGTTTTACAGGCTATGCCGTAAACACTGTCCACGAGCTTGTGTATGTCCCATGCAACGAAGAGTTTTCATCTGGTTTTGATTTTCTTTATCCATATGCCACATAACCTGCCAACATTTCTAAAAGTTACACATTTTGGGAAGTTGTGTCTGTGTTACTGTTTCGTGTTTGTGATCTAGTTGTTCATTACGATGGTTAACACAGGAATATAACTCGTAATACTCCTGTTCCAGCTCGTCTTTTATCTAAATTCCTTTCTTCTGCCCCTTCGTCTTCTTCTACCTCTTTATCGTTACTTTCAATTTCGCTGATCATCGTTGCCCTTAATGTAACGCCAATATCTCGTTCATAATTATCGGAACAATTGCATCCAAGATCTTAGGATTTTATTCTCTGATTCACGGTAGCTGGTAAGGAATGATCATGAAATCTATATAGACCCTTGATTTGAGAAAAACAACTCTCAATTACATCTTGATTGCATTTTAATTCCAAAAGATATACTGCTACTGAATGTAGGTGACTCATATCAAAGCTTTTATTTCAATATTTCAGTGTTCTAAAGCAAGATATACTATCTATCACTAGTCTTGTTATTTCAATCAGAGCAAGCGCTAGTCAGCTACACCAGCTGACGTCACTAGCACGGAAAAGTGGCTAACGAAAAAGGCAGGCTAGGGCGCAAACTCAGTGACGTAATTCTCCTAGTCTGGTCATGGCGCAATGAAGTAAAACCATAGTCGCCTAATACAGCCATATTTAATATATTCTAAACAACCAAAAACACTTCGTTGAATTCATGCAAAAGACACAGTTTCATCACTGTTAGTCATGTATCAGGCTGTCATTACTACGTTAACTCCGATTCGCGCCGCAGCCTGTCTTTTCGTTAGCCACGGAGTAGGCATCACTGCGCATCTAGCTGGTGACATCTACCGTATTACTGTGTGAAGTGTCCTGCTCTCGCAGCGCAACGTGTGTACGTTGATTCAAATACTAGCAGCTGAAGGTATTATTTATGTTCAATACATTTAATAAGAACTGATAGTTGGGCATAGAAGTGTCGTGTAATTATTTGAATTTCATGAGGACACAAATTGTTAGTTGTTGGAATGTTCTTTAATGAACATAGTAAATAAATGCTAATAACACTTAATAACACTTACAATAATAAGGTATAATTACTAGGGCCCGGATTCTTAGTTTTTTAACTATTTTGTTCCTTGATAGTTAACTGCAGTGATTTAATTTAATTATCTGTTTCATGATCATCGAAGCCAAATACTTGAATCTTATAAAACCTAAAAATGGCTAAATGAGACATTAAAACCTAAAAGAGGCTAAATCTCCTATTTATTTTAAAATGGAAAAAAAAAAAAAAAAAAAAACTATTTTAAAATGGGAAAAACAAATGTTTATGAAATTATGAAGCGACTTTGAGTGTTACATCTTTGCTACGTCTTTTCGCTTATGAGCAGTATTGAAAACAATGCAAGAGGCAAGTGACTTGTATTTAGCTGTGTGGGACTAAGCTCTGTATTGTAGCAAGCAAGCAATATGGGGATTGTTGTCGAGGGGAAAGGGGTCATTAGAAGAACCCGCCATAAACTCAAACCAATCAGTTTAAAAACAGTATTCGTTGTGTTCAGTGGGCTATCGTGTATTGTTAATGAATACAATTACTACATCGTTAGAAGTCAATTTTCCTTAGATAAAGCAGGTAATTTAAGGAGCCAGTACCATGCCTAAAGTCAGCTCGTCTCGAAGGTGGTTGATTCGTCAGTGGATAGGTAACGATCCGAACTTCACCACAGATTGCAAAGTAATATTTTGCCAAATCTGCCAAATGCGAAAGAAACCATACCCACAGACACAAAAGCTTGAACAAATATAAACACCTTCAATACTGCACAGATAAAGTCGCATTAAGCGGCTAGGTGCTATGCAGATAAACATGCCGTACAGGAGAACCTGTACGACCTGTTCTCGAATGCTGCAAATCAGGTAAGGATTAAATACCTGTTATAATGCACATAGAGTGTAAACTATAATTTTATTTACGTATTTTCCAGGTGTCCTCTGGCCAAAAATCACATTTTGAGCAGCACAAAGGATCTACAGGACATATAAGCAACATTGCTATAAAAAGAGGACAATTAATAATAAAATTAATAAAATATAATAATATAAAAACTATTTCAGGAGGTAAAAGAACTAAAAAAAGCTTTTTTAAGATACAAAAATAACTAAAAGGTTAATTTTAAGAACCTAAAAATCCGGGCCCTAATAATTACATACCTAATGTTTGACTATTTAAAGCTATTGTTTCATACAAAAGCAAGTCAATAAATTGTTCTGAGGGTTTACGAAATGCAATACATACGTATACACTAGATAACATATTAAATCTCATATTATGATCGTTCTGAACTTCTCTGGTTCCCAAAGTAGTGCATTTAATAGTGACTGTGATATCATGCCGGACCATCACACAGGTAAACTTTTACAATTTACCTGTTTTCTTGTAGGTACAAGGGGAATATGGGAGTACAATAGGCTTTGAGTGATAGTCAAATGTTTTAAAGCTTTCAAATTCCGCTCTCTTTGCACGGCTAACACATAAAAAATATACAAAGCTCCATTTGATGAAAGTTTGTTTTCCAAAACTCACACAAATAACAAGGAATAGGCATCTCCGAAGTGGTTCACTTTACAAAAAATGTATTTGGACAAATTGTGTGTTTTAGCAAGATATACATTTTTTGTACAGTAAGACTTGGTCTGTCTCTTATGGTTTATCAGTTTTGAAAAAGTCATCAAGAGTAAACATAGGCCATAGCGAGGAAACTCAAAATATACATTTCGTTAACCATAAAGATATCTCAAACATATGACATTTTAATGAAAATCATTGGAGCCATTTACGAGAAAATCAAAATTTTCGAAAAATGTTCCATGCAAAAGGTAGCTTAGGGCAGAGGAATTTTCTTCAAAATCTTCGTATCCTTAAAAGACATTGAACTTAAATGCAAAATTTGGTTTTTAACCGACTATTTGAGTATTGCTGCTCATAGACTGACACGCACGCGCGCGCGCGCGCGCACACACACACACACACACACACACACACACACACACACACACGGACCTTTTTCTACAAATGCTTTTTTTTGTATTTAGGCGGCCTCAAAACATATAGGTATTTCTGGTGAAATCTCGACATCGAATTTTTGGGTGGAATACAATACTTCTCTACTTACTATAGGTACAAAGAGAAAGTAAAATGTTTCATTAGTTTTGATTTGATCAAAACAGTCCGAAAGTTTTTCATTAAAGTATCTATCGCATACTAAAGATGTTATGGTCGAAAAATGCACGTGTATGTTGAATGTTCTATGAAGAGCAGACTCTGTAATTGTTCGAAGCTTTCTTTTTAATATCGCTAGAGATTTTTCAATTTGCAGTCGACGACTATGTCAAAGGAAGAGGAGCAAAAGCCTAAAAATGAGGAGTGTGCGCTGTAGCGCATGCGCGAGGCTTCCAGCTAAGCTGCTTTGTTGAGCAACAACGGGGAATACAAAGGCTCCCGTGTTACTTAGCGCTAATTACTTCAGCTGGATCAAAGCTTTATGGGCAGGATACGTATCTATGTGCTATGTGTCCTTTCTCTTTTGTTCTAGTTTAGCACATTCCGTTTTATTCACCTTCATCTACACATCCTTTATTATATTATTATATATTATTATTGTTATTATTATTGTTATTGTTATTATTATTATTATTATTATTATTATTATTATTATTATTATTATTATTATTATTATTATTATTATTATTATTATTATTATTATTATTATTATTATTATTATTATTATTATTATTATTATTTGTTGTGACAAAAGGTAAGAAAGTCCAGGTTTTGTATTACGTTCTTTTCCCCCTAAAACTGAAACACAAAAATAGTTTTTTATAACACATCTGCAGTTCTTCATGAATTTGCAACTCACAGCTGTTCAGTCTTCTGGTAACCTTGACACAACTCTTCTGTCTTTCAGTTCTCTTTGTCTAACAAGCTGCTGACTTCGACGATCACATTCACAAAAACTGCTTTTCATAAGAATAACTCCGACGCGACATTTTAAGGTACGAAACTGTCTCTGTCGTCATATACAGCAGGCTCTCTCTCTCTCTCTCTCTCTCTCTCTCTCTCTCTCTCACACACACACACACACACAGCTAACAGCTGTCTCCTTCAACACTCACAATTCTATCAGAACACTACTACAATTCGCTTCTCTTGCCCTCTCGTCTCCTTATATCCCCGGAATGACGTGGCACGATTTTTCTCGAAATCATCTTTTCTTGAACCTTTCGCATAATAGCTGGCAGCCGGAAGTCTCGCGAACGTTCTGGAAACTCTTTGTTCTGCCGCGCTCATTGTTAGGTATTTATTCGCTGCCCAGCACTGTGAGGTAACTTGACCTTGAGCGTTTGATACACGTGGCGCCCGATTCACATTATTATTAGCTGTTGTTGTTGTGTTTGTTCTTCTTCTTCTTCTTCTTCTTCTTATTATTATTATTATTATTATTATTATTATTATTATTATTATTATTATTATTAATTATTATTATTCTACCTACCTTATTGTTTTATTACGTATTTCGTTACATGTATGAAGATAGGAGAAACTGAAACAAAATTCCAATGCTGGCCTTGAAATTAAACACACTTTCTATTACATCGGAAGAAAGAACTGAATAGAGACAGACTTTTAAAAATTACTCAAAAAAGCAAACCAATAATAACTTATATATCGAAAATGCCTGATGGAAAAAATCTGATCTGTTATATTCACTCGACTTTCTCTAACCTCTGTAGTTTATTAATGGGTTACACAAAATTTTTCTAGGATAGCTTATTTTTCTTTCTACTTCATTTTTATCGAGATAAACATATATCTATGATTATGTTGAACAAAAATGCGATAACATTTCACCTAGATTGATTGAAATTTATAGAAATTAGCAATTTCAAATACAGAGTGTACGAAACTAAAATCCAACGTTTCGAAAGAGTTTCGTCTCTCGTTCTCGGGAATCAGGTTCCAGGTTCCTGAGGAAGAAAACTGAAACTCTTTCGAAACGTTGGATTTTATTTCATAGATCCTTAAGGCATGGCTTAAACGGCAAAATGTTTTGATTCTTGGGAAACTACGAGTAAAAAAGTAATAAAGTAAATTCTGAGTTTATGGGGTTACTAATTGTTTTTCAAATCAAAGCTTTCTGTGTGTTCATAGTTACCAAATAGATCCAAGAATATTACCCTCCTCTCCACTGCTTCTTGGCACCATTTCTTCAGTTAGGTATGTTTGGTTTCCTTCCTCTCCGAAATGGATCATTCCACACCAAAAATACACGGGACATAACTTTTGCATTTTAACAAGCTCTGCATTTTTCCCTAAATCTCTCCCTTATGGTTTACCAGCTATGCAAAGGTCACCCAGACTGCAAAGAGCTTCTGACCACATTCCCAGAAAACTGAAGACATTTTATCTTAAACATGTGTTATTTTAATAAAAAACATTAGAGCCATTTTTGCGAAAATAAAAGATTTTTAAAAATGTTCCATGCAAAGGATGGTCTAAGGTGAAGGGATTTTCTTCAAAATCTTTGTATCACATCCTTAAAAGGTGCTGGACTTAAATACCATGTTTGGTATTTAATTGACTTTTCGCTTTTGAGTTATGAGTAGAGAGAGAGGGAGAGAGAGAGAGAGAGAGAGAGAGAGAGAGAGAGAGAGAGAGAGGATCCCAAACATATTTCCGGCGAAATCTCGATATCCAATTTTTGGGTGGAACACAAAACTTACCCTACTTATACCTAGTAGAAAGAGTAATAAGCTTTAGAAAGGAATAATTTGTATAAGTTACAAATAAGCGCAGTGAGTAGAGAAAGTCATTTGATTGTACACATCGAATTTAAAAAAAAAATACTAATTTTCTTTGAATATTCTGTGATAAAAGTTTTACACGTTTTACATACATTTTTGTATCTCGGTACCGAATTTTTGGGTGGAATACAATAGCTTAGTACACGTTGTAGAGAAAGTAGGCGAGCGTGCGATGAAACGATCTTCATTTGTCGGCTGTGTACCGCTCAGTCGCCGGGCAAGCGATGGCGTTGCTGGCGGGAAATTATTCAACTGTTTGCCGACATGAATAGCTTACAATGGCGTCTGAGCTTTGTTCAAGTTCATTTTGGAATTTACTCATCAGTGTAACGCATTATATATGTATTTATATCCTTATACTGAATCTAGCATATACCTACGTGGATTCCATACCATTTCATTGTTTAACACAATGTTCACGAAACACTACAGACTCGTTGAAAACTTTTCAGCCCCACATTTTGTGTTAGGTTAAAAAAAATCATTGATAGGGCTTAATCCCTTCTACAAATTATTCTTACAAAGTTTTATTAATGTTAATAGAGATAAACGTTTACAGAAATGCTTTCATAAATATAGGTACATTTCGTTTTAGACACACCGGAATACAGAAGGCTCAAACGACACTCAGATGTTTAAAAAATGGATCGCTATGTATTGACTTCGAAATTCCATACGCTTTACATGACATCACAAGAAACAAACTAATAGCGACTTAGACTTATTCATAGACAATTTAAATGTATTAAATATGTTTATTATGTTTTAATCAAAAGTGTTACGAGGGCTTTTGAGAAGATTAAACATTTTCCATTCTAGTGTTGTGTCTTCGGAATATGCTGAACTAAAGTGCTAAATTTGGTGTTCATATAACTCTTCATTTTTAAGCTACGTTGTTTACGCTCGCGTGCGCACACACTGCTCATGGACCTATTTCCAAAATTGAGTTTTTCCTTTCTCTATACCACTTGCAGTAAGTAGGTACAGAAGATTTCATAGGAAATACACTTTTTACGCTCCGTGCATAATTATTTTGAAAGATGTCTGCATATATCTGTTTATAAACAGCAAAACTCAAAAACGAAAAGCCGGTCAAATGCCAAAATTGGTATTTAAGTTCAGCGTCTTCCAAGAAAGCGACACGATTATTAAAAAAACACTGCCTTCTCCATGAAACATTTTGCGAAAATCTAGGTTTTCTCAAAAAACAGCTCTAACAGTTTGACTAAATTACCTACCTTTAAGATATTTTAAGGACTAATTAAATTTATACCTTTAACTTTCTGGGAATGTGTCCTTCATTCTGAGTGACTTTTGCAAACTACTTTAAAACACGTAACTAGTATTTCCAATGAAATACCTACCTACTGGTGTGGACATTTTAGACGGAATACTTGTGTTTCCTCTAATTACAGTTGGCCCATGCCCAGTGGTGTAGCTAATGCTTTGGGGGCCCCCTGTAAATAAATGATGGGGGCCCTACTTACTAATAAAGCTTAAAAATGGAGAGATTAAAATATTACACCTTTACTTACATAGAATAAGTGTTGAAATAACACTCCCTGATTGCCAATACTAATGGTTATTTTTGCTATATAAACAATATACAGTCGCCAAACGCATAATGCACATAGGTGGAACAAAATCATTACCTGTCAATGTTCTGGGTAACTCAAGTATTAACCCAAGCACTCTATTTGAGGTACTTCAGACATCGTTCTGAAGCTATAACACTAAACAACTGGTTAGAACAGCACATATTGATTAATGTCCATACTTGAGCAAATTCTAAAACAATACAATTTATTGGTAATCAAGTACATTTTCAGACAGGTAATAGCCGTACATACAATGTGCTTTGTTCGGCTTTTATAAAAACCGCATTGAATAAAATACCGGGCTTTAGTGAATTGCTCTATATGATTGCGAATGCTTTTGAGAGCATACGCACTTCGTGGTAAGCTTGTTTCACACTTTTAAGCAAGAAAGGATAGGAAATGCTTACATGGCACACTTCTGTTGTCAGTGTGTCATCAGGGAACTGCATCTGCTCCAGCGCTTCTTCCTAGCGATTTTCCATGGTTGAATTGAATTTTGAATAGTTTTTGAGAAAACTATTAAAGGTAGTCTGGGGGCCCCTAAAAGATTGGGGGCCCCCGCGCCGCGCGGTCTACGGGGCCCTTATTTACGCCACTGCCCACACCTAGGTATGTCGTGTTACTGCGCGTACCACGCTTAGCTTGTCCTACAAAAATTATTACAATGCATTAAAAAGTCAGTGCCGGGATTTCACTATAAAGTTTAGGAATAAAAAGTATTTTTGGAATAGGTAAGATGTGGACATCAGAAATGAAAATCGGGTACACTTCGTAAGTTCTGATTTCAAATCTCATAGCTATAGGTAGTACCTATGGTATATTTTAACCAAACATATAAACCCCATCAAGTTACCTATACATTGACGCTGTTTATGTAATGAGTAGAGCGTAAAATCGTGTGACTGATACACTTCAGACGCTAGTATGAACTACTTTTTCACAGTTAAAACATTTAAGAAATTTCTTATCATTTATTTCTCTAAAATACGAATTGTCTTTCTCTATAGCTAAAATCGCCCTACAATACAGAATCTCTCGTTTACTAACGCCTTTTATACGTTCAACCTTCAACCCAGTAAAAGCCCCGTGGGTTTCCTCAGATTAACCCTTTTGAGCAGAACAGCAATAATAATTACCATAGCAAAAAGTATAACGTGGAAACTTGACTGCGAAACTTGGGCTAAAGGAAAACTCCACTCACAAACTAACCTTCCTGCCGGAAGCCATGTTGTTAATATGGAACAGTTGAAGGCTGTTGTGTCGGCGAAACAACGCGATCAACTTTGGGTATTACGAACAAAACAGGATTAATTATTCAAAAGCAGGCAGCGCTCTCATCCGGGGCTTGTTGCAATACAAAGTCTAGTAACAGGCTAATGAAGATGATACAAAAGCGTTTGATGTTGGCACAAAACAAACACGGCCATGAAACAACAAAATGGCTGCCCTACACAGAGATGTGTGTGCAAACTGTATTAGGCATCTAATGTATGTTGCTACACAACAGAGTAATATCCTGCTATTGATTAATGTGATACATCACAAGATAATGATGGTCCCGCTTCGCAGTAGTTGTGTTATCCCACATCAAAAGGACCCATTAAGAGGCAAGTTTCCTCTCGCAAGTCCTTTGAAAACAACGTCATAACGTAACAACCAGTAAACTATCTGCAGCTAATTTAACACTACTCGATCACGAGGTTTTACGAAATTGCTAAAAAGAAAAAAAAGGACAGCTTTTCATAATTTTCAGGACTCGAACCAAGGTTTTGTCCTTTGGGTCATAAAAACTACAATTATATAAACATGCTGTTTACAAATAACAGTCGGGTTTTAAACCTTTATTTTCTCGTAATTTTTGTTTTTCTTTTGATTCTTTTATTTGTATAGTCCCCTTTAAACTTATTTGTTCATATTGGGGGCTTTGAGAAATAACTCATGGGTTATTGCTCGCCGTACTACTTTAGGCTTTCTTAACATTAGTTTAATTAGAGTTTTATTTTCTCTGTTACTTACCTAAAATAGTAGGTAAAAGAAAGTATTGTGTCTACTGCACTCTAAAATTGTTCTGATTTCACTAAAGATACTCGTTTTGGGGTCCCTTGAATCTAAAAGAGCTTCTGTGTGTTCGTGTGTGTGTGTGTGTGTGTGTGTGTGTGTGTGTGTGTGTGTGTGTGTGTGTGTGTGTGTCCTACACCAAACTATATCCTTTACATGAAAAGGATTGGAATTTTTATTTTTTTAAAATTGGCTCTATCGAATTTGATTAAAATACCATACATTAAAATATTTAAATAACAAACAAAATGCATTAGCATTTCTTAGGAATAGAATGTGAATTCTTCTTCATTTGAAAGGAATTGTACGTAATTTCGTATCACGAGTAAGCTATAACATATAGACAAAAACTTGTAAACGTGATTAAAACACCTAATTTATTTCAAATAGGTAACTTTCTCTGTGGTGTCAGCCACATCTGAGATATTAATTGCTACCACACACGATTCCGTCATTTTTTATTTTATTAAAAATGGCTCTAAAGATTTTAATTAAAATAACATATAATAAGATAGAATAAAAGCTAAAAATTCAATGCCATACCCGGGATTTGAATCACGGGTCTGCGTTAATTAGCCCTGGTTAAACTAATAGCGGTTAAATGAAAAGCCTGGGACTTAAATTATTTACGATATTGTAAGTCACCAAATGGAAACGGGGAGGTCACGTCGTGGGACTGCACCACAAGAGATGAACACATAGGTTAACGATGTGGGAACCCAGGATGGGAAAGAGGGACACGTTGGGCGGACTCTCTGAGTTGCAGGGCACAGTGGACCGCCAGAGCAAGAGACAAATGAGCGTGGAAAGAACTAGGGAAAACAATCTCTAGTACATAAGTATTTGTACATAAGTGGGACGAAAGTGTGCACGATTAAGATACAGACTTAAATATAATAGTATAAGTAATAATATACAGGTCTTCCAAAAATACACTCCTTAGGAATAGCTCACCTAAGACTTAGATATGAGTTGTTGTAGTGTTTAACGCCCGCTTTTACTACTACGGCACCGCAGGCGGTGACACTGATGATACATGGAATGAAGATGGAGCACCGGTGGAATGAGATGGCCGGGGAAACCCGGAGAAAACCCGCCCTGTCTTAGATATGAGCTTATCCCTGCAAACGTCAGGAGGCCCTTGCCCTTAAGGAATTTCTCAGGTTAGATTTATTTGTCACCAATGGGAAATGGTATCTTAGAAAAGAAATTGAGAACGCTTTTTGGTTAACCGGGATCAATGTGAGTCAGTTCAGGAATTAAAGTCTACCGGCATGTGGCCGCGATAGCCCAGTACATTAGAGCACGGCACAGTAAACCGAAGATCCGCGGTTCAAACCCTTACTATGTCATTGCCTTATGCAGGAATCCTTGGGAAAAAGAACAAATTTATAAGCAAAAAAGGTCTGCGAATATGGAATGAAGAAATAGAAACAGTAATAAAAAATAAACAATAGGTAAGCGTATAAACAGTAGCTCCAACACACGACGGATCATGCTAGAGAAATATAGGCGTGGAAAAAAGAGACAAAGTGAAAATAATAGTCAGAGAAGCTCACCAGCAATCACTGAATAAGTGTATATAGTGATATAGAGAATGAGATTCGTGGTAGACAAACCGTTCATACAAAGTAATATACTAGTTGTTAAACAAAGCTGAAAAAGAAACAGCGACAAGAAACAAAAATCTGGATTGAACATTTTACATTATTATGAGAATTAATTGGGCCGCGCCGTAGCCGAGTGGTTAGACCATTCGCTTTTCACCAAAGCGGCCCGGGTTCGATCCCAAGAAACCGCATGTGGGATTTGCGGTGGACGAAGCGGTCCTGGGGCGGGTTTCCTCAGGGTTCTCCGGTTTCCCCCGCCATCTTATTCCATCGGTGCTCCATCTTCATTCCATGTATAATCAGTGTCACCGCCTGCGGTGCCGTAGTAGTAAAAGCGGGCGTTAAACACTACAAATGGATGGTGAGAATTAATATGAAGAAAATAACTTAATACATGAAGAAGAAATGAACACATGGACTGACATGATCTCAATTGAAGAATCACAAGAAGCACTTTAAGAAAAATAAAAATAGAAAGGCAACTGTACCAGTTGGAATAAATATGGTAGGCACTAGCTACTAAAATATATAGGCATAATACTGCATTTAAAATTATTGCATTTAATAAATGAATATTTGAAGGGGTGTAAAATTCAAACATGTGGAATAATGCAGAAATTATATACATATTTATAAAGGAAACAGGCGAGAGTGTCAGAATAATTGAGGTAGAAGTTTTCTCAACACAACTTATAAACTGTACGCAAGAATTATAAGTAAAAGATAAAACAGAATCGCCGAGGTAAATATTTATAGAGGAAGAAAAAGTGGCCTTAGAACAGGACGATCAGCAGCAAATGATACACTTGTTTTTGAGTAAATAATTGAAAAAAAAAAAAAAACAAAAAAAAACCACAAACATTTAATTTAGAAACACATCTGGTATTCTTAGACTTCAAAAAGGCATTTGACACGGTCAGTAGAGAAAAACTATTGCAAATTATGGACAATAGTGGATATCCACAAAAATTAATCAATGTAATCAAAAACATATGTAAATGACTCTTACAACATTGGAAAAGCGTAATTAAATCAGGAATAAAGTAGATCAGTGTAAAATGTTGGATATTTTATTAAATCCAGATGACGTGGTTTTAATACAAGAAACGGAGGACAAACTAAAGTATACATTACACCGCTTGAACCAGATATGCCAACAGTGATTTTAAAATGTCAACAGAAAAATGTAAGATAATGATCCTTTGGGGAAAACAGCATATAATTTTAGAAAATAAACCATTAGAACAAGTAAAAGAGTTCAACTATTTATGATGTAATCTAAATTATATGAGAACTGAAAGAGATATGAGCAAAACGCTTGCAACATTCCAAATGATATGTGGAACAGTGCATAGAGCGTTGAGAAATAAAAGAAGAAGAGAGACAAGATTAAAGTTCTGTAAAACAATGGCGGTCCCTGCGCTACTCTATGGAAGTGAGACATGGATTCTCGCGAAGAAAATGGAAAGCCAAACACAAAGTGCAGAGATGAAATTTTTAAGGGAAACAGGGAAGCACTAGGCTAGATAAAATAAAGCATATAAGAAAGGGACTCAATATAGACTCAATAAACAGCAAAATGGAAACACCTCAAAAGAATGGAAGCAACATATACCTACCTACAAAGAATGTTCGAAACAAGACTGTCAGAGATTACATTCCAACATTAACCACAAGGAAAGACAGACACAGAAAGAGGTGGAAGGAGCAATTATTGTGGAGAAGATAAAATTTGTATTTAGAATTTTCTGGGAATAGCCTGCGAAGTCCTCTTGGTTCCGTATGACTTTTGCATAACTGGTAAACTGTAAGAGATAGAAGAAATAATTTTTAAGTCCTGTGGAATTAACCATTTTTTATGTATGCCTTGTTATTGATTTGACTTTTCCAACACTTAAAATGTCAAATGAAAAATCGCAGTTTTTTACTTATCTTTTACATTTGTTTTGTTTTCCTTGGTGTCATGCAAACAGAACTTCAAAGCCATCACGTAGCGACCAGCTCTTAAAAGATTTGACAGTTGCTTAAGCTTACGTTTCTGCAAATGTGTTCTCGAGTAAGATGAAGTAGATAGAAGAATAAACTTTAGTAAAAATACTTTTTACAAGCGTGAGTATTGAAAGTAATGTGAGTGTAACATTATATAAACCAACAGTTTTCTCTTTTAGTACTAGTAACTTTATACTGTCTCTCCAAAATTAATAACTTGAGGCCCAGAAAGATCACCTAAAGGGCATTTAAAATATATCAAGTACTTAACTTGCTCATTAATTTTAAGCTTATTTAAAGAACATTTTAAAACGTGTAGGTACTTAAGTCTCATGGGGCGGCTGTTAATGAGATTTTTGTACAACCCCGGTTATACGCCATTAAGTACCTACCCGGTTTGGTTAATGGCCTCAGATCCTTTCAACTTAAAATAATATTTTCAAGCTGGCAATGTACTATAAGTAGCTTGATCGCATTATATCCCAGGGGTGGCCAGCCTATTCTCGTCTTGGGCAAGTAAATTGATAAACTTCTCTGAATTTAAAATTTATACTGTTGGTTAACGACGCTGTCAATTGCTAAGATCACATCAGCGTCGCCGGTGTGCCGGAATTTCGTCCCGCAGGAGTTCTTTTACATGCCAGTAAATCTAATGAAATGGAGCTGTCGTTTTTAAGAAATTTCTCTGAAGAGCCACCTATGAATTTATATAAATAATTATTTTGAATCTCAACTAAAGTATTATAGAAGTACTACTAAAGTATTCGGGTAAGTGTAGTGTAGATGGATACCTATAGGCTTTTAGGGGTATAAGTGCAAATACCGTATTTATTTCAAAATAAACCCCCGACGATTGTAAGATTTGTCATGGTTTGTGGACGAATTTTATAAAAAGAATCTGATGTGATGCACTCACATGACTTTCTCTACTCTTGTACTAACCATTCTTGTAAACTCTTATACCTCTATCCTCTTAGTGTTAGTTGAGATAAACATTTGCAGAAATTATCTTATTGCTTATTTCCTTGTATGTGCAAGGAGAATATGGGAATACAATAGGCTTTGAGCGATAGTCAAATGTTTTAAAGCTTTGAGATTCCGTTCTCTTTGCACGCTTAACATATAAAAAATGAACAACAATGTTCCATTTCACGAAAGTTTCAAGTTTTCAAATTCCTGTAAGTCCTACACGGCACAGCGCTTTGATTGATCATATGACTTAGTAATATTAAGATTTGTAACTTGTGACTACTTGTTGCTGCCGCTACACAACTGTATCGCGGATGGTGTAAACAAGGCGCTGTGCCATGTAGAACTTAGACATTTTAGCGTTCCAGACATGACTTTTAATTATTTATTTACTTTTATGTTTTTAATGTTATTTTATTTTTTGTCCACGGGTGTACGTACAACCAAATGTGTAACGAAAGCGCTCCTCTATTAACTTGAGGAATAGAAGTAATAGGAAATATGTTTGTGTAAGAATAGTTTGTAGAAGAGTGGGTAGAGAAGGCTATATGAATACAGCATCAGATATTTGTGGGTAAAATATTTAGGAAACATGAACTTTCTTAGATCTGTGCTTATTATTTTACGGTAAAACATTTCTTTTGTGCGCATTAAAAATGGATTACCTTTTTGTATTTTTACTTTCTCTACTGGTAAGTAGGGGAAGTATTGTATTCCACCCAAAAATTCGATGTCGAGATTTCACCGGAAATACATGTTTTGAGGCCACCTGAATCCAAAAAAAAGCATTTTTAGAAAAAGGTGCGTGTGTGTGTCTGTGTGTCTGTCTGTGTGTCTGTCAGTCTGTGGACAGCATAACTCAAAAATGAAAAGTAGATTAAAGACCAAAGTAAGTATTTAAGTTTAGTGTCTTTCAAGGATGCGACACGAAGATTTTGAAGAAAATAGCCCCACCCTACACTACCCTTTACATGGAAGATTTTTCGATAATTTTGATTTTCTTGAAAATGGCTCTAACGATTTTGATTAAAATGTCATCTGTTTGAGATATTTTTATGACAAATCAAATGTATATCTTGAATTTTCTGGCTATAGCCCCTGTAGTCGTATTTACTCTGGACGACTTTTGCATAACTGGTAAACCGTTAGAGATAGACCAAATTATACTATACTAAAAATGTAGATCTTGGTAAAATACACAATTTATGTCTCAATAAATTTTCTTGTAGGGTGAACCATTTCGGAGATATTCCTTGTTATGTGTGTGAGTTTCGGAAAACTTAGAACTTTAGCGAAATGCAACAACGTTGTTCATATTTTTATATGTTAATCGTGCAAATAGAACGGAATCTCAAAGGTCAAAAAGATTTGACTGTCGCACAAAGCCTTCTGTATTCTAATATTCCCCTTGCACCTACAAGGACATAACCAGTAAGATAATTTGTACGAATGTTTATCTTAACTAACATGGAGATATAGGAATAAGAGTATGTTAGAATGGTTAGTACAAGAGTAGAGAAAGTCATGTGAGTGCAACACATCAGATTTTTTAAAATGGATTCCCGAATGTTTTTAATTGTTTCTTAGTTCTAAGCAGAGGTACAAATGGCTCCTTTTAAAGTAGAATGTGATGTTATCCAACAAAACTGTGTATAAATATTCATTGTTTTCGCGTTTTGCCCCCTCCCCTCCCCTCTGAAGCTAATGTCTGTTGATAGATGAAAGGCGCGCGGGGGTGTAATTACATCAGTTCCGTCCAAAGCTAGCAGTAAATAGCACGTCAGTTGAAGAATATCAATGAGGAGTAGGTAAGTAAAAATGAGCCGTATCCACGCCTCCATTAGCGGACTCTTCTCTCTACCTTACACAAAGGAAGGCGACCGGAATGTGCTAGTCGATTAGGGTGAGAATATCGATTCTACCTGGCCCTCTTGTAAAAGTGTTTCGTGTTAAAAGTGTACACTCAATAACAAAAGTCCACAACTTGATCAATAACTTCTCTGGTTTGATTTATGCTATTACTTCGGCTGGCAGGTGAAACTGGGACTTTCCGTTCTTTTTAATGTGGAGAAAAATATTGTATCGTATAGTGCCAGATATACCTATCCCTGGCGTAGACATGTTTTAATATACGTATTAACATGACTGTCATTGCCAATGCTACTCAGCAGGCAAAAAAAAAAAAAAAAAAAAAAAGGAACAAACCGGACGGATCTACATGCTGAGATATAATCGAACAAGTATCAACATTTAAATATTTAGGCTCTAAAATATCAATTTGGAACACAAAAGCAGATATTGAGGAAAATATAGAAACCTACAATAAACTAAATGGATGCATTAAAAGACACTTCGGTAGAAGTATGAGAAAAGAAGTCAAACAAAGATTACATAATATTGTGTCCAAACCAGCACTAAAGTACTCTTGCGAAACATGGGTCCTACGATCTAGGGAAAAATCCAGATTAGAAGCAGCCCAAATGAGATTTTTACGGCCACAAGAGGGGACAGAATGAGAAATACTGATATACGAGCACAACTTATGGAAGAAAATATAATTGAAGAGATTCAACGATATCAGAAAGAGTGGAAAGACCATGTTTTAAGGATGTCCCCTTCGAGATACCCACGGCAAGCTTTATTTTACATACCTTCTGGACGGAGAAACACTGGACGACAACGGAGAAGATGGAGTGACCTATTTATTTAGCCTCGGAACAGGTCTAAAGGCCTAAACCTTGTCAGGAAGAAGAAGAAGAAGAAGAAGAAGAAGAAGAAGAAGAAGAAGAAGAAGAAGAAGAAGAAGACTAACACGACTGTCATTGCTTCATCACCTATTGTCATTATATAACAGAAGAAATTATGCCTCTAACCACTTGATCTTCTTTACCCGATTACCCTTCCCGAATGGAGGACTCACACTCCCTAGGACTTACAAGCTTGTACCTAGGTTCAGCTGCCTTTCAGGGAGCACACAAACCTATGGAATGGACAGAGTGAAGACCTGGAAGCATGTGGTCAGCCAAGCACCAGGTAGTGAGGATAGTGAGGAAGAGGATGATATGAAATGCAAACGTAATGGAGCAGTTGGTGGAATGAGTGGCGGGGGAAACCGAGAATCCGGGGAAACCCACCCAGACGCCGCTTAGGATTGAATCCGGGCCGCCCTAGTCCGTTTTGAGTCCCCTACGGTCGAATAGTGAACGAGTTGATTCCCAAGTTCGCCGAACAATAACATACTTCTTGATTCCTCAAATTTCCTGTTGGCGGCGAAGACCTAATGTCACGCAAATGTTACAATGAACATTTTAATGACTTCATACCTATATTCTTCTAAATAGCGACTTTCCAACGCTTCGTTGGGCCGACTTCAGTAGTGATTCTGAACTGCTGTGGGGTATTCCACGTTCAGTTTTACTCTGCCCATCCCAGCATAACATTCCATGAGTTAAAGGATGTTCAAACAGAAACTTACATTAAAATGACTGGCGAGAAGAAAACTGCACCTAAAAATAAGAAGCAAGCAAAAGCACATAAAAGAACAAATGGAAAAAGCTATCTAATTTAACCATCTAATTTTCAAAACATCTGCTGCAAGTTTCTCCCACCTATATACTTTTATTAGTTATGCTTGACAATTGCAGCTTTGCTTGTACTGTACTTTCATTAGATACGAGAATAACAAAAAGTCAAACATTTTTATCGATAATACTGCATGTAGACAGCCCTAAGTGTGTGTAAAATGAGAAGTGAATGTTATAGCACTGTTGATAGCACAATTATGGTAATCAATATGTACGCTATGGAAAAATATGAAGCCAGCTAATGGGAGTCAACACGTCCGTTTCGGAATCAATTCGGCCACGGTGCCGCCCGCAGTTGATCTTAGTACTACAAATTCTTGTTCGAAAACGATTCCGGATTTCACTGAAATACATCGTGTGGAGAGAGTGCTGAAGTATGTCATAAGTAGAGCACGAACTTTTTTACATATTTGCATGTTTTGTTCTTTGATAAAAATAAATATGCATGTAAGGAGTACAATTAACTCATGTTGTAATGAATTTATTATGGAAGTTTTATAGTGCATACCTTTAGGTAAATGCATATAGCTATAAGCGATTAGTGCATATTTAACTAATTTGTTCACACTTATGCATATATTTTATTTTCACAGCAGTTATTGTTGTAATATAAGAATTTCACATTAAGACGTTAAGAAGATGAGAAAAATCCGAGCAAATTTCGCTTTTCTGTTTGTGAGAAGGGCTGTTATCTATCACGTTTCTAAATATACAAAAGGACGCCAAAATGAGAGATAGAAATTGACAATGGGCGGTTCCTGATATACCTAATATAAAAGGTATGCCTCTCAACAGCTTAACATAAACTAAATAATGTTGGCCAGTTCTGCGTCTTCAATAGCTGTTTACACTAGTTTATGGGTACACTCGTTGCCAGTAATATAGGGGAAACAGCTTATCGGTAGTTCCCAAGAATTCAATATGGCCGACATTACACTAAACTGCAGTGGACATTACATCAGAAAGCAGTACTGCCAACCTATGTTATGACAGTATTATTTCTAATCTACTCACCTTCGGCAAATCTTGTTCTACAATAACACTTTTGTATAAAATCACTTCCGAACGCGGCCTACTGATCCCAAGGTCGTAGGTTCAAATCCGGCCCAGACTGATGGTTTTTAAGTGTGCTTAAAAACGACAGCTCCATGTCAGTAGATTTACGGGCACGTAAAAGGACTCCTGCGGGACGAAATTCCGGCACACCGGCGGCGATGATGTGATCTTGGCAATTGACAGTGTCGTTAAACAATAAAATAATTTCCGAACGCTAAATATCATAACATAATACATTACTGTGTTGCGAATACAAAAATAAAAACATTAACAATAACTGCATATAATGCTCTAAAACAATTCAAGACAAAACCACGCCCACACGAACAATACAATGGCGTCCACAGATTAATATGACGTCTAAACAGAATCTTATTTTAAAATCACTTGCCTTCTCTATAACAGGTTCAGAAACAAGGGCTTGTGTGGCAACAAAACGGTTGCAGTAACACCAACGATGGCCGTAGCTTTACCATGGTTATATTTTACGAACAGTTGACGACACTAATGCAACCTAACAGATAGAATATCACCAAATATAACCAGACCACGCCATAATGGGGAGAAAATGTCACAGTTTTCCTCTATACCTGCATGGATTTTCGTTTGTCTGAAATTAATTTTGCATTGATTTCTATATACCTATAGGTAATGTATGTACGGCAATCTTAGAAAATATTCATCTCCGCTTTAAAATTCAGTCATATTTACAGAAAAAAGTTCCCAGTTTTAAAATGTATCAGAAATGAACAAAATGTCACCTTTCTGTCGTTTTCGGAATTTTCATTTAATTAGATTTATCTTCTTCTTTTTAACTACAACGAAATTTCGGTGCTTTATATGAAGTGTTTACAAAATTATTTTAGGTACTTTATCTACAATCGTTTTGAAAATATGCATATGTTCTTCGTAGCTAACAGAAAGCTCTATTTACGTCGAGTTAAAATTATTTCAACAGAAAAAAGCTATTGTTTACAAGGTGGAGCGAGAAATGCTTTACATTAACTTTTTTCAACGAACATTTTAAAATTGATTTTTTAATAACCAATGATTTTATGCCTGGGAAAGTGCTTCTAGTTATCATAAAATATTTCAAATATTGCACTAAACAAGCAGAGGCATTCTAAAGAGATGCTTATATCACCAAAATGACGGCGTTTAAAACATGAAAGCTGGAGCGAAAAATGAAAGCTGATAAAGTGGGTTTTTGTTTTTGGACGTTAAACTAATTCCAGCCATGCATTACCTTAATGCAGCACCTCCCCTCTCTCTCAGTACTTTTCGTGATCCAGTTGAACAGGTTGTGGAAGCAAACCCTCAGTGATTCAGCACTTTAGCAACACTGAAACAATGTAAAAGTTAAACTGCTGTTGTTTTAGACAAGCTGATGTCCCAAATGAAAGGGAAGTTGTTCAGCTGGCACCTTGAAACTGTCAATTTAGTGCAGTTGCCATTTCCGCGAGGGCAGATGTTGCTTGTCAGTCATTATCTGCTAATGGAGAGGGAGGATTATGGGTTTCCATCCACACAATATCTATCTATCTGCCACAACGGTGCATATTTAATACTCCCACAGGACTTCTGTTCACGTTTCACAATAGGTACCTATCCTAATACTGATCTGGAACTGTCTCTGAACTTTATTAATGACATTGATGTCGATAGTAAAATAATAATAATAATAATAATAATAATAATAATAATAATAATAATAATAATAATAATAATAATAATAATAATAATAATAATAATAATAATAATAATAATAATAATAATAATAATAATAATAATAATAATAATAATAATAATAATAATAATAATAATAATAATAATAATAATAATAATAATAATAATAATAATAATAATAATAATAATAATAATAATAATAATAATAATAATAATAATAATAATAATAATAATAATAATAATAATAATAATAATAATAATAATAATAATAATAATAATTTATTTATTTATTTATAAACAGGTTTACAATGTGAGATCACATCTTCCTGTATCCAAAGCGTTTAAGTACGTATCTTCTTCCTCCATTCTTCTCTTATTTCCCAATCCCGCTCTTCTAAATTCTTCTCCTTCATACTACTCCTTATATCATCTATCCAGGTTTTCCGGGTCTTCCCCTCTTTCCTCTCCCTGATGGAATCCATTCCAAAACTTGTCTCGGCAATCTTGTTTCCATCATTCTACGTGTATGACCATACCATTCCAATTGTTTGTATTTTACAAAATCTAATAATGTATCATTAACATTCATTTTTTGTCTAATAGTTGTATTTCTAATTTTCTCTAATTTAGAATGCCTAGTGGATCTTCTAAAACAATCCATTTCAGTAGAAAGCAATTTTAATTTCAGGTTTGTGTTTAGGTGCCATGTTTCCGCTCCATAAGTTATAGTGCTTCTTATTATAGATTTGTAATTTTGTGTCAACTGCTAATGCCTTATCCCACAAAATTCCGTTCAACATAGCTATTGTTGATCTACTTTTCTGGATTCTATATTTTATGTCATTTTCCTGACTGCAGTTTGAATTTATTTTAACCCCCAAATATTCACATTCTTCTCGCTCTTTGATACGTCCCATTCCATCTTCCAAAATCAAGTCTTTCCTTTCATCCCCACAAGACATATATAGTGTTTTCTCCAAATTTATTTTTAAACCCCATTTAGTGTATTCTTCCATAAGTTTTCTAGTCATATATTCTATGTCATCATAATCTTGAGCTATAACCAATTGATCATCAGCAAACAACAGTGTATAAATTGTGGAGTTATTAATAGGTATTCCCATATTTTTACATTTCTTCTTCCAATTGGATAAAGCTTGCTGTATATATATCTTAAATAATGTTGGAGACAGGCAACAGCCTTGGCGTAATCCTTTTGTTACTAGGAATTCCTCCGAAATGTTCTTTCCTATCTTGATTCTAGAAGTTGCATTTTCATATAATTTCCCAATGGAATTTAAGAGAAGTTTATTGTCTATTTTATTCTTTAATACTTCCCATAATTTTTGTAACGGAACGGAGTCATAAGCTTTTTCTAAATCAACTAATAAAAGATGCAATGACTGCCCTTTAACATATTTCTTTTCCATTAACTGCTTTACCACAAAAATGTGATCAGTCGTTGATCTCCCAGCTCGGAGATAATAATAATAATAATAATAATAATAATAATAATAATAATAATAATAATAATAATAATAATAATAATAATAATAATAATAATAATAATAATAATAATAACAATAACAATAACAATAACAACAACAACAACAACAACAACAACAACAACAACAACAATAACAATAATAATAATAATAATAATAATAATAATAATAATAATAATAATAATAATAATAATAATAATAATAATAATAATAATAATAATAATAATAATAATAATAATAATAATAATAATAATAATAATAATAATGTCATCTTCGACATATCAACCCGACTTCCATTAGGTAGGTATAACTTAAATGTAAAGTTTAGTAGATGTTTATCCAATTTCTTTTTAGATTCTCTGCTACATAAGTAAAGTAGGGGAAGTATTTCATTCCGCCCAAATATTCAATATCGTGATTTCACCGAAAATACATGTTTTGGGATCCCCCAAATTTAAACAAGAATTTTAGGAAAAGGTATTTGTGTCTGACTCTGTGAACACCATAGCTCAAAATGAAAGTCGGTTAAAAACCAAAGTTAGTATTTAAGTTTAATATTTCTCGAGGATGCGACACGAAGATTTTGAGGAAAATTCCTCCATCCTAAACTATCGTTTACATGGAACATTTTTCGAAAATTTTGATTTTCTCAAAAATGGCTAACGATTTTGATTAAAATACCATATGTTTAAAATATTTTTATGGCAAATGAAATACAGATTTTGAGTTTTCTGACTGTAGCCCATGTAGTCCCGTTTAGTCTGGATGACTTTTGCGTAACTGATAAACCGTAAGAGATAAACTAAATCGTACGATTCAAAAAAGTAGATCTGGTTAAAACACACAATTTATGTCCGAATGCATTTTCTAACACTTATAAGAGTAACATGTTCTAATTAAGAACACATTATACCATCAAGTTGTACTTGAAATTTCTCCACAAATAGGTTGCCTTTCTGTGCTGAAATTAGTTTCAAGACTGTAAACATACTGATTTTATTGTAAATGTCATTACCTACCGTAGCTGTGTGAGCTTACTATCGCAGAAAGAGGCACTCAAAACCGATACCTGCTACGCGTCAGATCGGCGGTCGTCGGTCGCATCACTCAAGATAAAGTTGTTGACCAACATATACGTAATTAACTCTTATACGAGTACTTCCCTCTTCTAAGTTTAGGCGTTTAACCTCTGTTATTTATTGACTGGACTCTTGTTTCCAGGTTGGAAATAGCGCTTCGAATTCAGCAAGCTATGATGCTGGAAATTTGCTTTTAATAAGTTTATGTTTGAAAATGAGTTAACGAATCACATTTTATACATGGAATACTCGTAATAAATGTAACTCATGACTGAAATTCCCTACGTAAGAGTAGCCACAGCTTAAATTTGTTTAAATTTTCCAAGAATTGAACATTAGGTTTTTAAACCAAAAAATACTTTTTGGACTTCAATTACATCTAATGGACTTTTCTCTCAGAGCCTTTCAAAGCTTCAACACATGAACATGTAAATCCCTAAGGGCATATGATTACTTCTAATACCCTTTAATCTACTTTGATTTTTTGTTCGCTTTTGCGCACTAAAATGTTTTCCACGATGTAGTTTGTAATCAGTCTCAGCGGAAACTCGGGGAGAATAAGTTTAAAAAATGGCATATTGTTTTTACTACACCTTTAAGCTTTTCAAAATACAGGTGTTAGGGGTATAAGTACAGATATTTTTATTGGTAATAGACGACAGGATAATGAATAATATTACATTAATGTTTCCTTCATTTGTGGACTTACAATTTTACTTATTAAAAGCAGTACCTATGCTTTTAGGTTGGTTGGTATCTAAATAGGTGTGGTACAGAAGGCATAACGCAGAGTGGGCCGGTCTCATGATAACGACTGTTGCACCGGAGTCGAGTTTCAATCCTTTCTGCAAGGTCCATGATCTCACAGTATCTAAGCCAGTAGGTCCCACATTAAGGTGTTAAGTAAAACCGATAGTTTATGCGGCAGGCGTTGTTCATTTCGCAGCGCGGCTACCAGCATGCATAGTAGTAAACTATGTGATTGGTTTGTGGTAATGCTGTTAGACGAAGAGAAAAAACAACTAACACAGCGAAGTTTTTTTTTCTTTTTTTCTTTTCATTAACTTCCTCCAACGTTTTGTCATATCGGACGATGAATGAATGAAATGGGTGAAATGATGTTCAAATGAGCCCGAAGTCCATGGAGCTTTAAGTTACCCGACGTTCGTCTTCTCAGGACAAGGAAAACCTCGGAAGAAAACCTTACCCGGATAACTTACCCTAAGCGAGATTCGAACTCGCAACCTTTGAACGTGAGGCAGACACGCTAACCATCAGGCTACCGAGGCGGGCAACACACCGAAGTGAATACCTACATATTAAGGTATCATTTATTGAAATATCTGCCCTTATATCCCTAACATACCGTATGACATAATTTATACGACCATTGAGGATAAATTATTGCAAAATTAAAAAAGAGGTTTAACATGTTTATTGATATTTAAATCATGTGGTAATATTTTTATTTTTAAAATCTCTGCATGGCGTGAAGCAACTTATTTATTGCCATAATAAAAGCTAAATTAAATGCTTTTTCTCGATCACTATTACAGATCTCGTATGTGCATGAAATTTAAAGCATACGTATAATTGCAGTAGAGCAGTATGGGACAAAATTTTGAAAGATCTTAGATTACAACTGCAAGAGTTACAAATTTCACCTATGCATACCTACATATCCTAAAATCCTTCTTGAAGGTAAGACTGTCTAAGGCTAACTAGTAGTTTAGTGCTGTAACCATAGTTATGGGCCGAACCCTATAATGAAACTCCCTATGAAATCATAACGATTCTGCTAACGATAAGCTTAGAGAATAGATCATTATCAAAAGAAAAAGTTTCCTTTATTTCATTGCGTCGTATATGCTGAAATACATGCACAAAAGTACTAGCGGTATATAAAAAGAACTGATACCCACAGAGAGCAGAAGTAATGTGTTCTACCTAAAAATTCGATAAAGAAATTATACTGAAAATGACTGCTGCAAAATTGGTAAACTGTAAGAGGCTACACTAAATATTACTGCACAGAAAATGTAGATCTCGCTGTCTCCCAACTTCCAATTTCATTTTCTTTGTTCCTTCTTTCCTTCTCTCGCCCTCTTTCTTTCTTTCCTTCCTCCTTCCTTCCTTTCATTCTTCCCTCCTTCCCTCTCTCCCTCCCTTCTTCCCTTCTTCTTTCTTTCCTCCTCTCCCTCCCTTTCCTTCCTCCCTTCCTTCTTCACTCGCTCTTTCCTTCCTTCTTTTCTTCCTTCTTCCCTCTTTTCTTCTTTCTTTCTTCGTGTCGTTTCTTTCTTTCTTTCTCTCTTTCTCTCTTTCTTTCTTTCTTTCTTTCTTTCTTTCTTTCTTTCTTTCGTTCTTTCTTTCTTTCTTTCTTTCTTTCTTTCTTTCTTTCTTTCTTTCTTTCTTTCTTTCTTTCTTTCTTTCTTTCCCTCCCCCTCCTTCCTTCTTTCTTTTCTTGGGGAAGGTGTGGGGAGTTAACCATTTCAAGTTGTTCCTTATTTGAATTTTCAAATAATTTATCAAATAGTTTCAATAGCGCAATAAGTTTCTCAAAGAACATGGAGTTTTAAAGCCCTCACATAGCGACCGTACTTTAAAAATTTGACTATCGCTTTGCCTTTTGTATCCTAGACGAAATACTAGATGTGATTATTGAAACTTTATGTCGATTAACAAGAAGTAGATGCAATAAGAGCTTCTTGTAAGAATGGTTAGTAGAGGAGTGAGTAGAGAAAGTGGTGTGAATGGAACACATCAGATTTTACAGTTAGCCGTAGAAATGTGAACACGCCAAAAATCAGTTACAGATAATCCCATGGAGGTAATTTTCGCGCCTTTATACTTGAATAGCTGTCTTCCCTTTCAGAATTCAAAAGGATAAAGAAGCACGCTTAAATTACAGACCTCTGCCCACAAAAAACGCATAAAAATACATTTCTGAAAATGTCGCGGGAAAAGGAAATTTTTTACGAGTATCAAAATTAGATCGATTGTGGTTATCTCGCTGAAGGTCTTTATTGGATGTCAAAATAGCGCTCGTCATCCCCAAAATAAACGTTTATTTCTTCGTATTTCGGTTCTTTTTGTGGGCTGGCAGCATATTCCTCTTACACGGCTAAGTAGGGTGTTGAGGTGCCGAAATGATTCGCTTATAATGGGCAACCTTACACTTCAACACGTCGCTCGCTTGAGATGACAACCGCAAGCAAGCGTTTTATTTTTCCAGGGGCCGAGGAACACAAAGGCGGCGCACAATAGCGACCCCTGCGGGCTTTTCGAGAGGGACTCTCAATGGAATTTCACGCGGAAAACAGAAAGAAATCCTCGTCGTCGAACACTCGTGTTGTGTAAACAGACATAAGGAGCTAGGTACCTAATTGAAGTTGCCAATAAGCAACCATGTGCTATTTTGTTGACGTGTCCACTGCTACGGGCGCAAAAACGATGGACATATCCACTGTAATGAAAATAATCTAGTTTGTTTGCAAACTTAATGTCACACACTAAATGTATCCATTAACATGAATCACTACAATTATTGACATTTTATATTTAATATTTCCGCACGTAAAAAGTCTTATTGTTACATTCACACGACTTTCTCTGCCCATTCTTCCACGACTATTCTTACGAAAGCTCCTTCTTCCATCCACTTGATGTTAACCGAGATAAACATTCCCGTACAGACGTGGACAAATTATTACACTAAAGAGAATTTTTGGCTTTGTATAGGTATTTATTTACTTTTAAGCTGTCTTAAAGTAATTATATCGCTACATATGACAACATGGTTTGTGTTAGTACTTAGTATACATCCCTTTTTCCTTGATAACAACTTGAATCCTCTTTGGCATACTGTGTACAAGAGTTTTGCAAGATTCCCGAATTTCAGGGTATCTGTGCCAAATATGAATCAGTGACTCTATCAGCCCCACTTTTGTAGTAATGTTAATTTTCTTTAGTCTTTTCTTAATAATTGCCCAAAGATTCTAAATGGGATTTAAATCAGGACTGTTTCCAGGCTGTTTTTCACCGTACCTTAATTTTCAGTCTTGTTGCAAGTCACTGATAAACAGCCAGGATTACCAACATCAAACTGTGAAATTTCAAAATAAGTGGATGCAAGGTAATTAAAAACCATTGCAGAATATTACTGCAAATTATAGTGAGGCTACATGTTCTCCTAAAGTGGTATTAAGTAAAAAATTAACAAAAACCTGCATCAATCAGACGTAGTCTAATAATTTGTCCACATCAGTTGTTTTATTACTAGGGCTCGGAAGTTGACTTACGAAAAGATCTATATCTATAAAAAATAATATCTAAAAGTAAGAAAATATGACATTAAAGGGTGATTCAAATTATTTGATAATTTCACTTGCAATTAAGTATTTAACAAATTTATCTTTGCTAATGGAATATACATGCTAAGGCACTACAAAGATTTTTGTAAAATGGAAACGACTTAGAACATTTATGAACACTTTGTCCTTACAGAAGATGTAATTTTGTTTTCTCCGCTGCTCGAAGGGCTTCTGTCGCATGTTTCTTATACCCAATGCACTGCTGGACACGGAACCAACTTTCACCTTGCAATATTTCCAGGAAGGAATACTTCCATCAGCAGAAAATACCTACACTCCAAATTCAGATGCAAGTTATCGTAAAAAAAAAAGAAGAAAAAAAAAAGTACTAGACTTAGTTTTAGGCATATTTAAGATCAGAATTTCTTTTACAAATTGTGAAATCGTAGTCCAACATAAGTTTGATACCTACAACTTATCCACTCTTATCTACTGTTCAAGGTAATCACTGGTCATAAAATAAAAGAATATTTTGAGAACGTGCAGTAGTTTCTCCCAGGGCGTACGTAAATTTATTTCACTCTGTTTCTTCTTCTTCTTCTTCTTCTTCTTCTTCTTCTTCTTCTTCTTCTTCTTCTTCTTCTTCTTCTTCTTCTTCTTCTTCCTAAGGTTTGTTGTACACGAAGCGGCGCTGGGGCGGGTTTCCTCCGGGTTCTCCGATTTCCCCCGCCATCTCATTCCACCGGTGCTCCATCTTTATTTCATATATCATCAGTGCTACCGCCTGCGGTGCCGTATGTAGTAAAAGTGGGCGGTAAACACTATAAAAATTCTTACTAAGGCACTACAACTTTACAAAAGTTTTGGCCTTCTCAACAATTTGTTTCCAGATTTTGTATGCAAACAGGCAAATTTTTTATTTTCATGTGTTTAATGTCATCAAGTACATCATCTAACCATTTATTTTTGGGACAGCCCCTTAATCTTGGTTTCATTGGGGTCTATTTATATATTCTTTTAACCATTCTATCATCCAGGGTCCAATTTATGTGTCCAACCATCCCAATCTTAAATCTATGTGGTTAATAATATTTTCACTTTTCATTAATTCATTTAATTCGTTATTATAACGTATTCTCCATGTATTATCATTATCCTTCCTTCGAATACCATTAGTTTTTTTTAAGGACCCAGGTTTCACACATAAGCTAGAATAGGTCTAATGATGGGTTTGTATAATCTTATTTTTGCTGACTTAGATACATAATCCTAAATAGAAATTTGTTAGGATAGAATCCTTTATTAACCAGAGTAATTCTTTCTTTTATTTAATACTTTATATCATTGTTATTATTGATTTTAGACTCAAGGTATTTAAAAGAATCCACTCCTAATTTTGTATTTTCCATTATTATATCTTTAGTATTTTCTTTCTTTGCAGTGCACTTTAAATGTTTAGTTTTATCTATATTTATCATCAGGCCATATTGGTTAGACAGTTCTACCAGTTTTTTTAATGTTTTAACAGGATCGCTTTACTTCTCGTTGCTAATAAAATATCGTCAGCATATGCCAAACATCAACGTCTCCATCTTATTTATTACATTTTCCTTGTAGGTACATACATTGACTTAAGCGATAGTTAAATCTTTTAACGGCAGGTGCTACGTATTGGCTTTGTCACAGTAGCTTAATGGTTAGAGCACCCGCCTGGTAAGAGGATTGTCTGTGATTCAAATCCCGCCTGTGACGTTGGATTTTTAAGTTCCAGTTCTACCTCTCAAACTAAGTCACTATTTTTACTTTCTCTACTACTTTCTTCTAGTAAGAAGAGTAAAATATATTGTATTGCATCCAAACATTCAATACCAACATTTCAACAAATATACATATTTTAGACCATATAAAATCCCCCAAAAGAAGCGTTCTTTACAACAACAACAACAACAAAAAGCGCACACGCACACCTGTCAACAGCATAACCTAAAAGCCACATAGGTAATTATAAAACTTCGTATGTAAATTGTAGGTCTTCAGAAAATATGAACCGAATTTTCGAGGAAATGCTGCCAACCCAAAATCACGCTTTACACGACATTTTTACTTTCACTACTACTCACCTATAGTAAGTAGAGGAAGTATTGTATTCCATCCAAAAATTCGATGTCAAAATTTCCCCGGAAATATATGTTTTGAGGCTCCCCGAATAAAAAAAAAATTAGAAAAAGGTCCGCGCGCGCGCGCGCGCGCGCGCGCGTGTGTGTGTGTGTAAGTCTGTGGGGAGCACAACTCAAAATGAAAAGTCGGTTTAATATATACCACACGAAGATTTTGAAGAAAATTCCTCCACTCTAAACTACCCTTTACATAGAAAATTTTTCGAAAATGCTTATTTTCTCGAAAATGGCTCTAACGTTTTTGATTAAAATGCCATATGTGTAAGATATTTTTATGACAAATGAAATGTGCTATACCTATCTTGAATTTTTCGGCTATAGCCCCTGTAGTCGTATTTACTCTGGATGACTTTTACATAACTAGTAAACCGTAAGAGATA
The DNA here is from genome assembly GCA_030765045.1 of Tenodera sinensis. Taxonomy (NCBI): domain Eukaryota; kingdom Metazoa; phylum Arthropoda; class Insecta; order Mantodea; family Mantidae; genus Tenodera; species Tenodera sinensis. The sequence continues at coordinate 205,253,372 of CM060961.1, forward strand.
AACCAAATCTTACTATACAAAATGTAGATGTTACCAAAACACACAATTTGTGTCCAAAAACATTTTTTGTTGTTGAGTGAACCATTTCGGAAATATTTCTTATTATTTGTGTGAGTTTTCGAAAACAAACTTTCTTCAAACGGAAGATCGCTGTTCATTTTTTATATCTTACCCGTGCAATGAGAACAGAATCTCAAAGGTTTAAAATATTTGACTATCGCTCTAAGCCTACTGTATTCCCATATTCCCCTTGTACCTACAAGGGCATAAGCAATAAGATAATTTGTGCAAATGCTTATCTCAACTAACACGAAGGAGATATAGGAATAAGAGTTTGTAAGAATAGTTAGTACAAGAGTAGAGAAAGTCATGTGAGTGTAACACATCAGATTTGTTTCGTTACTTTTTGTTTTCCCGAAAATGACTTAACGATTTTGATTGAAGTACCGCATGTGTAGCACGTTTTCCTGACAAAATGTAGGTATTTCTTGAATGTCCCTGAATAGCCTGTAAAATCCTTCGTTTTGACTGGGCCCTAATGATCTAGATGTCGACAGGCCCTTAAACCCTACTTACTCACTCACTCCATTTTGAATGAATTTTGTATAATTGGTAAACCTAAGACAGACATAATCTTACTACATAAAACATATAGATCTCGATAAAGCACATCGCTTAAATGCACAATAATTTTTATGACTTTAACCATTTCCGAGATATTTTTTGTTATTGGGTTGAATTTTGGAATACTTATTCTTTTTAAAGTGTAAAATCGCAATTGGTTTCCTTTCACTCGTAGTCATACAAAGAGAACAGAACTTCAAAGCAATCACATAGCGACCCGCCCTGAAAATATTACACGTTCACTAGATATTACTGCTTAAGCCCATTGTATTCCCTAACTCCATTGTATGCACAAGGAGATGTATAATAGATATGTAATAAGGAAGTAAATCCCTATTTGTGCATCAGTTCGGAATAATAGGGCCTTAGTGGAAGAAAAGATTTCGGACAAGGCATGAGCAGAAACGGAAACACTGGATGAATAGAACTAAAACCTTTGCGTACGTCATTGATACAATAGTTTTTTTAAATCTAAAGTTAAAAACCACTTTTAAACGGGTGAACACCATTGCTGTTGTGCAATTGTTGCCAGAGGTTTAAAAGCCACCGATATGACCTTCGATGTTAAAGATGGCATAAAAAAGGTCCTTTTTACTTTCTCTACTAGTAAGTAGGGGAAGTATTGTATTCCACCCAAAAATTCGATGTCGAGATTTCACCGGAAATATATGTTTTGAGGCCCCCTGAATCCAAAAAAAAAAAAAAAGAATTTTTAGAAAAAGGTCCGTGTGTGTCTGTGTGTCAGTCATTGTGTCAGTCTGTCTGTCAGTCAGTCTGTGGACAGCATAACTCAAAAACGAAAAGTCAGTTAAAAACCAAAGTTGGTATTTAAGTTTAGTGTCTTTCAAGGATGCGACTCGAAGATTTTGAAGAAAATAGCCCCACCCTAAACTACCCTTTACATGGAAAATGTTTTGAAAATTTTGATTTTCTTGAAAATGGCTCTAACGATTTTGATTAAAATGTCATGTGTTTGAGATATTTTTATGACAAATGAAATGTATATCTTGAATTTTCTGGCTCTAGCCCCTGTAGTCGCATTTACTCTGGACGACTTTTGCATAACTGGTAAGTCGTTAGAGATAGACCAAATCGTAATATATAAAAATGTAGATCTTGCTAAAATACACAATTTATGTCTTAATAAATTTTCCTGTAGGGTGAGTCATTTTGGAGATATTCCTTTTTATGTGTGTGAGTTTCCTAAACTTAGAACTTTCATGAAATGGATCATTGTTGTTCATTTTTTTATATGTTAAGTGTGCAAAGACTATAGAATCTCAAAGCTTTAAAACATTTGACTTTCGCACAAAGCCTACTGTAATGTAACATTCCCCTTGCACCTATAAGGAAATAAGCAATAAGATAATTTGTACAAATGTTTTTCTCAACTAAGACGAAGAAGATATAGGAATAAGAATTTGTACAAGTAGTTTGTACAAGAGTAGAGAAAGTCATGTGAGTGCAGAACATCAGATTTTTAGTAAACGCTCTGTAAATAAAATAAAATAATGAGAGAAGAATATATAAATATACAAGCCATAGTCATTTGTTGACGCATTCTGACAGTTGCTTAAATCCTAGATTATTAACCTCTAGGATCGTAGCAATACAAGATGTGGATGTAGATGACAGTGCTTATTCTGAGTGCTCGGTTCTAAACAAGCTTGTGACCAAAAATATGGGTGAAAATCCTTGAGGAAATATTGAAATTTTGAATTCGAGCTGAGCAAAATCTCGGCAGCAGTACGAGAAAGAATAGGTATCTATATAACATTAAAAACTGATGCAATGTGAGCAGTATGCTGGCTTATGTTTCTTCTTTTATGATAAAATATTTTATTTAAAATACTGTTAAAGTTAGTATGACTGGTCCTGATTTTTATAACGTATTAAAAGTCCTCTGGCAGCTGTTTTGGAGAGCATGTATTAAAATGTTTTTAGAAGGCCGAGGTCAACAAACGGATATAGTTTTCCAGAGCTCTGATTTCTCAGACCTTCCATTGCTATTGTTAACAAATTAGACCAGGTGGTGACCAAAATAGGGCTTTGTATTGTACTTATCTGTTGTCAAAATACGGTTACTTTAATGTGGTACAGAATGTTATTTGAACATCTTCCGGCCGAACAGTCGCTTTCTCCCGCTTGACCTTTGCCTGTAACACATAACAACTAATCCGTGAACAACAGGGGGCCTTGGTGTATTCGCACCTGAGGAGTAGGCCACGGAAAACCTTCTTCCGGTGGGCCATTCACCAACTTCCTTGTCACAATATGCCGTGCCGGGTTTACTTAAGGACTGTCAATCAAAATTCTGTAGCAAATATAATTATACACGCCGGTGTTTTCTTTTTGTTTGCTTTCCCTTTTGTTTTGGTATGCAATTACACTAAAACTTAAGAGATTTAACAATTTGATGAGTCATATTCACATGACTTTCTCTACTCAGTCTTTTACAAACTGTCCTTACTGTCTCAATAGAATGATTTATTTAGTGAAAATAAAAACTCGAGTAGGATTTAATTGACTACCTTACAATTAAACGGAAGTATATAAAGGTAAGAAATAAATACAATAAAATATTAATTTATCAAGCTAATTGAATTGCTTTCATACTCTGTTTCTCTTTCTGTTATTTATGTCGCGCTGTTTTAGTGAAGATAACTGAACAACTATGGGGAAACAAATGATCACAAACAAATGAGCAGATGTTATGGAGGTGGTAAAAACTTGGGATGTGTAATGAATGAAAGCGCTGCTCGATTAGCAAAAAGAAGAAGCATTTGTAAGAATAGTGTGCAGGAAAATAAGCAGTGAAAATTATATGAACTTCACAGATTATATGTCTTATTTTTTGTACCATTAGAAGCTTCCCCTTTGAGACAAGCAATAAAAAAGTGTATTATATATCATGCAGGTTTTATTTAATTCGTTCGGTCTTTCCTGCATGAAAAGATAGAACAGAAATACACCCTTACGCATGCGCAAACATTTTTAAAATGCTGTCTTTCGCCTCAGGGTAAGCCCTTAGCTTGTATACATACTCGTAGGAATAACTTATCTAAAACTGGAAATTGCCAGAAAAAGAATCTGTTTATAGATTCTGATATGTATAGATTTAACAAAAGAGACGAAGGACTAACCATCTTATTTTCATTTAACATATTAATGAAACAGCATAAACTTTTCCCCCTACCGAGGCAACAAGTATCTGTGCGTAAGACCGCGCCAAGATTGCATGTAGTGAAGAGAAAATCTACCGCAGTGATGTTTCATTTTTCCCCAGTGGTGGGCGCCTCGAGAAACAGAAAACAATAAAGAAGAAAAAAAAAGGACAAAAAATACAGAGGTAGAAATTGAACCTTATTGGAAGTTCCCTTGTTTAATACTTTTTAACACAGATGCATGCAAATTATTATCATTAATAATTAGTAATTCTTAAATAATTTCGTCTTGTCAAACTTTGGCCTATGGTGAGTAAGCTTAGACACGGTTACCTCTTCTACTACATGTGGGGGAGAGTTCCCTAATTTGTACCAATTTACACATTTTATTTTTACTGGTTGTACCTGACAACTTTTGAATTATTTCAATAATGACATCTTAATTCCACACATGTTAGCATGATTTGTCTGAAAAGGAAAATTTATTTCAAGTTAACATAAAGTCATGAGGTTCAGTTCTATAAATGTCTACAATGGGCACAAATTAGACAAGCTGTTTCGTAAATTATACCGCTGGGGTCCAAAATTGTACCACGTACACTTTTTCCACAAACAATTTATTTTGCTTTGCAGTTAGCACAGAAATACATTTTTACAGAGTTCCTTACTCCTGAACACTGTGGTTCTTGTAAACAGCTCACATTCCCATTAGCAACTATTATTATGGCGTGATTTGGCACATTGTACATTCGAACAGACTCATTTATTCCATGATCACCATTCGTCTCACATGCAGACACACCAACACTTAGCTGATCCTGCGACCAGCTCCCCGTATTGCCCCTTGAAATTAAATGCATATGATTATAATTTATTCAAAGGAAGACAATTAAATACACCAGAATATGAAATCTAGAATTTTTAAATATATAATCTTCTGCATTTATGATATTTTATAAAGTAATTTTTGTAATGAAAGATTGACTAATTTAAAAATCTAGAAATTAATGAGCTCTGTTGCATTAAATAAAAATTAGTTTATTTTAATTATGCTAGAATAGAAGTTATAATTGAGCAATTGAATTATGTATGATTTTTTCATACACCACTATGATATTAAATTTATAATTAAAGTTTCCTATATTATGCCGGTGCGTCATAGAAACCTGAAGCCAGTAGGACAAGTTCTTTTAGCATAATGGTTTTTGATACGAGTATGGAATGCAGTGAGAATTACGGTATATTAATGTAATTTTGAATAATATATACCATTGTCGAATTTCACTTACCTTTGGGAAGTATTTCAAAAACAAGTTGGTTCACTTCGCTTCTGCACAACTCAACTCATACGCTTCTTCTCTCAGCAAATGGTGTGCGTGTAAACATAACTCACAATGCTTGACATGGATAGCAGTATTTATCAAGCAACTAGATTTTAAGAAGGTGGTACAATTTAGGTGACGGTACAAATTACGCAACCCTCCCATACAGAGCAGGAGATACCTACATGCAATACCGAGATTTCACTGACCTTTCGAATAAAAAAAAAATTATAAAAAGGTCTGTGTGTATTTGTGTGTCCGAGAACAGTAGGTATACCTCAAAAACGAAAAGTCGACTAATATTAAAAAAAAGAAGAATGAAAAGAAAACTCCCCCTCCTTTACATTTTCCGAAAAAGTATTTTCTCAAAAATGGCTCTAACGATCTTGATTAAAATTCAATATGTTTAAGATATTTTCAAGCTGAATGAAATGTATATCTTGAATTCCCTAGGAATGTTCTCAGAAGTCCTCTTCATTCTAGATGCCTTTTGAATAACTGGTATACTGTAAGAGATAGATAAAATCTTACTGCATAAAATGTATATCTCTTTAAAACACACTTTATATCAAATGGGTTTTTTTAAGTGAACAATTTTGAATTTTTCAATATTTATACTTTTCGCAAAAGAGAAAGTTGTTTGTTTTTTATGTCCTGAACATGCAAAGATAAGAGAGATTTTATTATCGCTTAATTCTACTGTATTTTCCTATTCCCATTGTACCTACAAGGAAGCATGTAATAAAAGTATATGTACAAATGTTTATCTCGATTGATATGAGATACATACTCGACAAGTGTTTTTAAGAATAGTTTCTAGGAGAATGAGTAGAGAAAGTCATGAGAGTCCACATATAGTCCAGTCCGATCTGTAACATAAATATGACAATTTGTCAGTTACAAAATATTAATTCCAGTATTAATTGTGACTTATACAAGCAAATATGCTAGGAGCAGCGAAGCAAGCCAATTATGTAGATTAGCTTTACTCTTATAGTATCATACTTCAATAATAATTCCCTCGATCATTCCACGTCTGAATTACAGAACAACAGAAGGTTTGTAGCAATTGTTTGGTTGGAATAGATGTTCAAAGAGTAAGACGATATTGCATTTTTCATTTGTTCCTATACACAAGATCATAATCCTATTGGACGAGAGCTATACCTACCCCCTGAATCTTTTCAGCAGCTGTCATTTTTCCAAAATTAAAAGTTTATTTGCATGTCGTTATTATTTTTAGCTATGGATCATCTCTTTATGAGATTACGAAGCTAAATTTTACGGTTTTTACCTGACAGAATTAGAAAGTAACTTTTATGCATTATATTTTAATCATAAACGGCTCGATTAAATAGTTAGCGATTTTGAAACTTCTCTACAGGAAAGAAAAATGTTCCAGCAGATCCTTGAGGCCAAACCAGACGTGGAGGGTAGAAGAAAAGAAAAAGCTAACGGCGTGCATTTTAATTCCGTTGGCAAAATTGCTGCTCTAATTTGCATGAACTGTAATTACCATCATTTACACAGCCTCCGTCTCCATCCTCCAGCACACACACACACACACACACACATACAAGGAATAATTAAGTAAGCCATGGAAACGGACAAAGAAGTTTTCTGTGGTTTGTAAATACATTAAAAACCTTCATTACCTTACGACCTATCATTAAAGGTAATTGGCTATTTGAAAAACGTTCCACGAGGGAGGAAGCCCCAGAAATTCGTCAACTCGAGCATCCTCTCCCATTCTTTTTCTGTAAAAGATGTCTCTGAAGGAGAAAGGATTTCGCTGTAAGCAAATTAAAAGAAGCCGTCTTTGCTTTCATGTTTGTCTCTTGAAAATAATCAAGATGGAAACCGCAAGAAATTAATTTCGTAACTTGGCTTGTCTCTCTTCTCGGGAAGTAAATATAATATTGTATTCAACTTTGTTACAAAGAAAGCATTTTCCACGCTTATGAGTTGTTAGAAGTAGCCGTTTGTAAGGTTTCCTGAAAGGTACACTCCCAGTCCCAAAGAAAACAAGCTGTGCAGCTGCCTTTATACTTACACTGCTTTTCTCAACAGAGTCGGGATATAATGTTTTCTATTTATTATAAACCTGATATTACAAATAACCGTTAGGTATTTGACACAACATAACTCACACACACGACTACGTGTAGTAAATACGGGCACTATTGCAAACCACCCAAAAATTCGATGTCGAGATTTCACGGGTTCAAATTCTGGATCCCACATCACAGAAATGGAATACGACTTTTACTTTCTCTACTGGTAAATAGGGCAAGTATTGTATTCCACCCAAAAATTCGATGTTGAGATTTCACCGGAAATATATGTTTTGAGGCCCCCTGAATAAAAAAAAAAGCATTTTTAGAAAAAGGTCCGTGTGTGTGTCTGTGTGTCAGTCTGTGGACAGCATAACTCAAATACGAAAAGTCGCTTAAAAACCAAAGTTGGTATTTAAGTTTAATGTCTTTCAAGGATGCGACACGAAGATTTTGAAGAAAATAACCCCACTTTAAACTACCCTTTACAAGGAAAATTTTTCGAAAATTTTGATTTTCTTGAAAATGCTCTAACGATTTTGATTAAAATGTCATATGTTTGAGATATTTTAATGACAAATGAAATGTATATTTGAATTTTCTGGCTATAGCCCCTGTAGTCGTATTTACTCTGGACGACTTTTGCATAACTGGTAAACCGTTAGAGATAGACCAAATCATACTATACAAAAAATGTAGATCTTGCTAAAATACCTAGTTTATGTCTGAATAAATTTTCTTGTAGGGTGAACCATTTCGGAGATATTCCTTGTTATGTGTGTGAGTTTCGGAAAACTTAGAACTTTCGTGAAATGGATCATCGTTGTTCATTTTTTTATATGTTAAGTGTGCAAAGACAACAGAATCTCAAAGCTTTAAAAGTTTTGACTATCGCACAAAGCCTACTGTATTCTAATATTCCCCTTGCACCTACAAGGAAATAAGCAATAAGATAAGTTGTACAAATGTTTATCTTAACTAACACGAAGAAGATATAGGAATAAGAGTTTGTAAGAATGGTTAGTACAAGAGTAGAGAAAGTCATGTGAGTGCAACACATCAGATTTTTTGTATCTCTGCTCGGCTATCTATATTTTACCGGGTTTTAATCCTGGTGTTTCTCAGGGCTTATGGCATGCAGAGGAATCAATAACAGCTGATTATTTAAATAGTAACCCGATAAGAGGCAAGTGTCACTGGAGAAAGATCTATTTCACCAAATTTCTTGGTGGTGGAATCAGCGGTAACAAATCTTAATGTCACATTTCCAACAGCTTGACTTACAGGTTAAAAAAAAAAAAAAAAAAAAAAAAAAAAAAAAAATAGAAAAAAGAAAGATGGTCCCCCTGCCCCCGAAAGAAAACATCGTTGTGTCTATGAACAGCATAATTCAAAAACGAAAAGTTGGTGTTTAAGTTCCCCACGTTTGACACAAGGTTTTCCAAGAAAATTCTCCACCCTAAACTACATAGATAATGAAATGTTTCGAACATTTGGATTTTCTGAAAAATGGCTCAACAATGTTGTATACTGTTTGACTAGTAAAACGCACACGTTGAATTTCCTAAGGGGAGCCTGTGAATTCATCTTTGTCCTGAATGAATTCTACATAATTATGTATATCTTGTAAACCATAAGACAGACAAAATATTATAAAAAAAAAAAAAAAAAAAAAAGTTATGAGAACATAAACATTTTTATATGACCTTCTCTATTCATTGTTCTACAAATTATATAAATCTTATTCTTCTGTTAAAAGAGTTAAACTTTCATTACTCATTACACATGCATTATCGGTATAAAAGTGGTAGTACAATTTTTTAAAAAGTGAATCGTTGTCAGTGGCTTTGAAATTTATGCCCTTTGCATGATCACAAAAAAGACGAATAGCTACTTGCCTTTAGCGAAAAGTATAAGTATTAAAAAATGTAAACTAATTACAAAGAGCATGAGAAATTGTTAAACCCACAAATTTGCTATTTAACATTGTTATCTGATACGGTTTACCAGCCATTCAGAATGAAGCGAACCCTACAGACTATTTCCGGAAAATTCAATATACCTATACATTTTATATTTATTTTCTCTACCACATATGTGCAGAGCAAGTAGATACCTAGATTATACTGGAAATACATGTGTTGAGATTTTCTGAATCTTCCTCAAAAAAGGCATTTTTAGAAAAAGACCCGTATAAAGGTATATTTATACAAGCGCGCACGCGCGCGCGCAAACACATTAACTCAGCTTGGTATTTTAAACTCAGCGTCTTCTAAAGATGCGACACAAGCTTTCCAAGAAACTCCCCAGATGCAAAACTAGCAACTAGGTAGAAAATGTTTAAAAATGTTTGACTTTTTGTAAAAGTTATTACAACGATTTTGATTAAAATGCCTCATGTTTAGGATATTTTATGACAAATGAAACCTACATCTTGAGTTTTCTGGGAATATTCCTTTAAGTTCTGTTTATTCTGGATGATTTTTTCACAGCTTGTAAACCGTAAGAGATAAACAAAATCTTACTACCTAAAAGTAAGAGATATTTATTGCTATTGGTTTGCTTTTTAAAACGCTTAGGTATACTTTTCTGAAATAGGAAGGAGTTATTCTTTCTTTTTCTTTTTTCTCGTGGTGATGCAAAGGGAACGGACATTCAAGGCCACCACATAATGACCACCTCTTAATGCATTTGGCTAGCCTTAGGTATACTGTGTTCTATTTGAGATTTTTTATCCAAAGACTCTCAAAATGTGTATTTACGTTGAAATATGGATTTCAGAATTTTAGAAAGAATGTAACACCTCCTCTGCCCACTTTAAGTAAGCAGTATAGAAAGTACTAAACTTTTGTAAGAATGATTACAAGAAGAGTGAGTAGAATGTCCTGTGAATGTAACAGATCACAAACTCGTGTTTGCATTGCACGTGAGTGTACGTTCGGTCGGATCATCTTATCAGATGTCACTTTGGCAGATCCAATGTCACCACAACCCCCTCTACTAACCAACCCTTTTACAACCCTTTAGAGTACATTGTGGTCGCTAAAAAACACATGTACATGAAGGGCTAAGGACATCAGTGCCGCACAATGGCATGTTTTTGTGTACGGATAATGGCCCACAAGCACTATTAAGTTGGGGCTTAACGTTACCGCATTTTCGGGAAATAAAGGGTTCTTATATTTACATATAACGCACCCTGTGGGAGGTGACGTCAGTAATCTTACGTAACAGATGGGACAACATGCTTTTGTTGACAGTTTGTGCACTTTACTGCTTGCCTGCCAACATAACTTCAGGACATCCTTAGCTCTCTTCAGTATACCTGATTTCAGGCATAGTATTAAATTGCATGTACCTCCTCTACTGTGTGATTCCAGTAAGTAGGGCAAGTATTATATTCAACGCAAAAATTCGATACCGAAATGCCACTAAAAACACACGTTTTAGGTCCCTTAAATTAAAAAATCTGATGTATTTCATCCACATGACTTTCTCTACTACTGTACTAACCATTCTTACAAACTCTTATTCCTTTATCTTCTTGGTGTTGAGATAAACATTTGCAGAAATTATCTTATTGCTTATTTCCTTGTAGGTACAAGGGAAATAAGGCAATAAAAGTCTTTGAGCGATAACAAAATCTTTTAAAGCTTTGAGATTTTGTTCTCTTTGCATGGCTAAAATATAAAAAAAAATGAATCACGATCTTCCATTTGACGTTATTTTAAGTTTTTCAAAGCTCAAACAAATAATAAGGAATATCTCCGAAATGGTTCACAAACATTTTATTTGGATATAATTGTGTTTTAGACAGATCTACATTTTTTGTTTAGTCAGATTTGGTCTATCTCTTTTAGTTCACCAGTTATTCAAAAATCATCTAGAGTAAACAGGACTGCATGGACTATAGCCACAAAATTCAAGATATATATTTAATTTGTCATACAATAGTATATGGCATTTTAATCAAAATCGTTAGAGCCATTTTCGAGAAAATAAAAATTTCGAAAATTTTCCCTTGTAAAGGGTAGTTTAGGATGGAGGAATTTTCCTCATAGTCTTTGTGTCGCATCCTTAAAAGACATTAAACTTAAATACCAACTTTGCTTTTCAACTGACTTTTCGTTTTTCAGTTATGCTGCCCACAGACTGACGACACACACACACACACACACACACACACACACACACACACACACACACACACACACACACACAAACATTTTTCTAAAAATACATTTGTTTTTGGTTTCAGGGGCCCTCAAAACATATTTCCGGTGAAATCTTGACATCGAATTTTTGGTTGGAATACAATACATCCTCTACTTGCTATACGTAATAGAGAAAGTAAATATAACATTTTTAAAAATGGCTGAGCAGAATAACTAAACGAAAAGTCAGTTAAATACCAATCTTGGTATTTAAGTTCAACACTTTCCATGGCTGCGACAGCAAAATTAAAAAAAAGAATAAAAGAAAAAAGGAAAGGAAGAGAGAGAAAGAGAGAGAAAAAGAGAGAGGGACAGAGAAGGAGAGAGAGAAGGAGAGAGAGAAGGAGAGAGAGAAAGAAGAGATCCCCACTCCAAAGTTTTTCAGGAAACATTTTTAAACGATTTTGATTTCCTCAAAAAAATGGTTGTACGATTTTTATTAAAATGCTGTATGCTTAGTATATTTTTATGACAAATAAAATGTATATATTGAGTTTTCTGGGAGTGACTTTTGCATAACTGGTAAACCTTAAGAGATAGGCAAAATATTACTATACAAAAATGTTGTTGTTGTTAGCTAATGCTGGATTTCTGACAATGAAGCCATTAATCCTCTTGCTCTCCAATATTTTTCACTGATGGATGGGGCACTAGAAGTGGCCGGGCATATTTGAAGGTGGTCTCGGTCCATTTCCTCTTGCAGATCACATAGAGGACAGAATGGTGAAGAATATATCCCAATTCTGTTTAAATGTTTTGCCAGACAATCATGTCCTGTAATCAACCTGAAGGTTGCAACTGCTGTTTTTCGAGGATACTCAGGAATCACTGTTTTAATGTTTGGTAGTTCCCATCTTTTATTCTTTGATTTTTCATAGTAATATTTTGCAATAATTTTTTTGAATTCAGAGTTGACTAATCTTTTAGCTGCATAAAATGGTAGGTTAACTATAGATTTTTGTACACCGCTGGCACCCTTTTTTGCAAGAAAATCAGCTTTCTCATTACCACTCAGTCCACAGTGAGCTGGTATCCATTGGAAGACTAGGTGTTTTTGAAGTGCTGTTAGATGGGTAAGGATTTTCCAACATTCTATAATTGTTTGGTTTTTTTGGTGACAACTTAGAAGTAATTGCTATAATTGCCATTCTGGAATCTGAGAGAATAACTGCTTGCTGAAAATGTGAAATTCTATACAAAAGATTTTGTAGGGTCATTCGAATTGCTTCAATTTCTCCATCAAAGTTAGTAGTTCCATAACTTAAAGATTTGTAATAGGAAAAGAGGTGACACGTGACTCCAGCCCCTGCTCCATCTCAGTTTGATATCAATGATCCATCAGTATAAATATGGAGCCATTCATGATCTTGAAATCTAGTATGGATTGTCTCTAATGCCAATAATTTTAGAACACTAGTTGGAGTATCACTTTTCTTAACTTCTTCTGTCAGGTGCAAATAATATGTGATGTCTAATGTTTGTGTCGGATTGACTTTAGATATGAAATTTTCCTTTGAATTAGGAAGGTCTACGTTTTTCTTGATGTCTTGAATTTTGGAAACAAAGTTATCCTGAGTTTTTAGTGTATGTGTAAAATTTCTCTTGTTCCATGTACTTAATGAGAGTCTGATGAACTTTTCGTGTTGAATAAGAGCCGCTTTTTCTATTTCATATTCAATGGGGCATTGGTTGGTTAGTATTTCTGTAGCTGGAATTGGTGTGTCTCAGACTTTGGTTTTGAAAGATTTCATTTTTTTTTATTTGCTGTTACAAAAACTTCACTGCAGTAAGCAAATAATGGCTTTATATATACATTGTATGTCGTGTTAAGAGTTGCTCTAGAAATCCCCACTTCTTACCTGTTAACACGTTTTAACAGTGAAAGGCGCCTTTCTGCTCTTTGCATTGCATTTTCTATTTGTTTGGTCCATGTAAGTTTGGTATCAAATATAAATTCCAAATACTTTGCTTCCTTTGTTTCTGGTAATTGTTGACCCTCAAAGATTAGTTTTATTTTTAGTGGCTTTTTCCTTAGTGAAAAGATTTGGTAGCTTGATTTTGCTGTATTAACAGTCATTAAATTTTCTTTGGTCCACTTTTGTAGGCTGTTTAAGGATTGTTGCATGGTTTTTTCTAGTTCTGTAGTTTTGTTTTTTGGTTTTGAAGTCCACATTACTAAGTCATCAGCAAATAGTGCACACTTCACACTTGATTCTTGTATGTGTTGTGATAGATCGTTAATAAAATATTAAAAAATGTAATGCTGAGCCTTGTGGTAAGCCACGGTGTGCTTGTTTATATTTAGATATATTTCTTCCATATCTGGTAGCAATAAAGCGTTAAGTTAGGAAATGACATAGCCATGAAAACATTGGACCTTGTATACCCATTTTTTTTTACTTTCTTTAGTAGTTTGGTTCTGCATATAGAATCATATGCACTTTGGAAATCAATAAAAACTGACACGTTATCTTCTTTTCTAATGAAGGAGTCTTTGATTTCTTGACTGAGAAGTAAGACTTGTTCATTTGTGGAGTGAAGCTCTCTGAATCCAGCTTGACATGGGGAAATTAAATTTTGTGATTCTAGAAACCAATTTAACATGTTTGACACCATTCTTTCCATCACTTTTGCTATTATGCTAGTAAGCGCTATTGGTCTATAATTTTTTATTTCTGATGCTGTTTTATCTTTCTTCAAGAGTGGGACAATTATTGCTTTTCACCATTCGGCAGGTATACAGTGATTTTCCAGGAGAGATTGTAGAGTTTTAGTAGTTGTTGTTTTGATGTTTTTCCTAGGCTTTTTATGAACTCTGGATGGATGTGATCTGGTCCAGAAGACATTTTGTTTTTTAGATTATTAATTGCAATGTTCAGTTCTTGCATATTAAAATTTTGAAAAAAGATATTTTATTGAGTGTTAGGATCACATTCTCTTTCTTGTTTCAAATCTTTCTTAAATTGTTTACGTTCCTTTTTATTATTTCTTGTTACTTTATGTGAATTAGCATAATATTTGTTGAATGTTTCGTCTATGACTGCATCGTTTGTTAATATTTCATTGTTTTGTATGATAGGTGTGCTATTATTTTTCTTTCCTTGACATTTGTTATGAAGATATGAGCTTTGTTTCCATCTGTTCTTTTTTTCCTAAGAAATTATTGAAGTGCCTCTTTTTAACTGTATTAATTTCTTTTTTTAGTGACCCTCAGGAGTCCCCGTCTAGGGGATATGTGGATGGCGACCACAAGGTACCCAGGCTGAGCAGAATGTTACTTCCGCTTACTAGTGTTTTGCTCCTCACTGTAGCTTATGACCTTATGACCTTACCTTGGTCATTTCTTGTTATCTTCCGACCCCGATGCTATTAGTGTTCCCGAGGGCTAGGGAGTCATTATTTTCCCAACCTTTCCATTTCTCTAATTTCTCTATAACCTCTTAACCCCTAACTGACCTGTCATGGCATGTAATACGTCCTCTGATTGGTAATCAGAGGATATGGTCGGTGAATTTATTTTGATAATTCTCTCGTAAACCAACGACAGGTGTGGTCCTCCAGACATTCTGGGGGTTGTGAGAGAGCGATGTAACCGCCAAAGCATAAGAATATGGTGCTCTCAAAAAAGCGGTTACTTTTACTGCCATATATCTCTTCAATATACAAAAAATGTAGATCTCGTTAAAACAAACAATTTAAATCAAATACATCTTTTTTTTTGTGGGGTGAACCATTTCCGAGATATTCCTTGTTCTAATTTTACATTTTCAATACTTAGCTTTCCTCAAATGGAAATATGTTATTCGTTTTTTTTTTAAGAGTTGACTATCGCTTAAAGCCTACTGTATTCCCATATTCCCCTTACGAGATATACATTTTTGAGTAGTAAGATTTTGTCTATCTCTTACGGTTTGTCAGTTATACAACTGTCATCGAAAATAAAGAGGTCATTCCTAGAAAATTCACATTTCATTTATCATGGGTCATTTTTGATATATTCAAAACTTTCCTAAAATGTGCCATATTTGGGGTGGGAGATTTCCTTGAAAATCTTTGTGTTACATCCTTGGAAGATGTCGAACTTAAACATCAAGTATGATATTTCAGAGACTTTTTGTCTTTGAGTTATGTTGTTAAAACACACACGCGCGTGCACACACACACAGACACGCACATACACGACTTTACCTAGAACAGTTTTAGAAGACTGGCTGGAAAATGTCATATGAATACAGAACATCAGATTCTTAGTCACATACACATTATTTTAAGCTTTTATGGACCTTAAAACCCGTATTTTCGGTGTCATCATAAGGCGCTTTTTGTTAAGCGGTGGAGAGAGTAAAAGTGAAGAATAATAATATCGCTAAGAGCGCACACACACACACACACACACACACACACACACACACACACACACACACACACACACACACACACACACACACACTTGTTACATTCTCCTCGGAAGCCAGTGACTGGCAGTCAGTCCTGGGTTATTTAATCCTCGCAAAAACTTGTGCCTGTTTCACTTCGGTATCAAAGGATTGCTTGCCCACTCTATTCAAAGGATATTTTTGGTCAGCGTGTACTTAATATGGACGCGGCTCATTCTATCAGCAGTTTTCAGCAGCTCTCCCTCTCTCTGTCTCTTTTTCTAATGCTTTTGATGTTGCCAGTTATTGAATAGTCCCTTTGAAGCTTTTGTACGTTGGCCAACTCTGGCGATATATACACCAGCTCGTCGCCCTACAATTTCCTTTTAGCAGCATCGCGTCCCTGGGCTTTGCTTCATGTATCACTCCGCTAGAACTTCTTCAGCTGAAAAAGCTTGCTGTCGACATACGCTACACCAGTAAATCTCTTTCCTTCTAATTTACACCGAAGGGCGATTCATTTATGGACAAGGGGTCACTTCAGTGTTGTGTTTGGCCCTAAAGTTCCCATCCGATATACATTCTGAGTTCTACTAGATTAAAAATGTATCATGTAATACCGTCACAAAGCTTTCTCTACTCATTAAAAGTTCGTATACATATGTCACATATTATACAACGGTCATCCAGAAAGTAAGGACCGTTTGACTCTATGGTGGTGGCCGGCGGCAGCGGCAACAGCAAAGGCTTGGCGCTGGAACTCACACCACTGACGGCGGATTTAGCAAAGGCGCTCAAGGTCAAGCTGCAAGGGAGTTTTCTAGATTGTTGGTGAATTTTCTGGCTGCCACCAAATTGAGAAAAGGGAGCATTTTCGAGAAATATCTGACTCATCGTCGGTATAAAAGCTTACGGAACGCGTGAGGGCGGGTGCTTTTTTAGTCAGTTTTTAGTTTTAGTGTGCGCGTGTCACCTGAGTGTGTGCGATCGCGTCGAAAAGAACCTAGCGAAACAATGAATGAGTGTCGAGTGATTCCATCGTCAGTCAGCTGTTTGAGAGACCGAGAAACTGAAGAAAGAGAGAAAGGACTGAATGATGGTTAGGAGAAGAAAACAGTTGAGTTATATAACGAAGGACTGAAGACCATGACAACATCAGTAAAAGAGTACTGTGTTGCTGGTGCATTCAGTTAGAGGAAAATAAAATAAGAAAAAAAGAAACTGCATTGAACTCTTGTCATTTTGTTACAATATACTCGGAAAATATCTTATGTGTTACATTCACATTACTTTCTCAAACTATTCTTCAATAAAACGCTCTTAAAAAGCTTATTATTCTGGCTACTCCTACTTGATCCAGATGCCTTAATGATTTTATTACATACTTCCTTAAAGGTACAATGTAAATTGGGGAATACAATAGGCTTAAGCGATTGTCAAATAAATCTTTCAACAGCTGGTCGCTCTGTGATAGCTTTGAAATTCCATTGTCTGTGCATGAGGAGTGGGGAAAAAGAAAAAAGGAATGACTTGACATTTGAGAAACGCTTAGGCATTGTGAAATTCAAACCAATGATAAGAAATATCTCAGAAACGGTTAACTTCACAAAAAATGCATTTGACATAAAATGTGCGCTTTAATGTAATCTGTGTGCAGTAAGACATTGTCTATCCCTTACGGTTTACCAGGTATGCAGAATGAAGAGGACTTCAGAGACATTCGTTTTGATTTTTTCAAAAAATGCCCCTAACAATTTTAATTAAATTACCATACCTTTAAGATGTCATGAAAACAAACGTATATTGGCAATTTAATCAAAATTGTTAAGGGCATTTTTTGAAAAAATCAAAACTTTCCAAAAATTTTCATGTAAGAGGTAGTTTGTAATGGGGCATCTTTTTGGGTAAATGTTCGAGTCACATTCTTGTAGGACGCTGAAGTTAAATAGCAAGTTTCGTATTTAACTAACAGATACACATAGAAAATCTTTTTCTAAAAATACATTTGGGGGGGGGGGGGGAGGTAGTTCTGGGAGTCTCGACACATGTGCTTCCGGAGAAATCTTGATATCGAATTTTTTGATGGATTATAATACTCGTACCTCCCCTGCTTACTGTAACTCTGTAGTAAAGAAAGAAGAAGTGTTTTACTAAAAACATATCGCTTACAAATTTGAAACTCACTTATTTTTCACATAGGGCCTGCGTTATTCAAGTCATATCTAACTGTCCACGAGCTTTAGACGTTCCGTGTTGTAGTCAGTCCATTAAGCTAAGATGTTAGGATATAGCTTCACCAATGTTTCGGATAGAAATCTGTAACTCATCCAGTGTTACACGTCTGTCTTGTAAGATTTCGTTGCTCCCCTGAATCTTTAAACCGTCTATGATAACTGATGGACGTCCGGGTCAAGTTTTGTCCATTGTTGAACATTTCATACCACTTTCTCAAGTTTCTTTTGTTAGTTTACTTTATCACCATAGAGGCACTTCTTTCAGTCAAGAGTGAATCTCTGTAGCTTTCAACTTCCGAGAACTCAAAACTATAATATCTCTGTGTGGTTTTCTTAGTCCAGCACGTGTTTATTTTCCCGCTTACGGTTAAGTGTACGTATTTTCACTAATAGCTTGTACCTACATTGGTCACCAGACTCGGTCTTGGTGTCCTGCCTGTCAATTGTTCGAAGTCGAAGGTAGCACCCCCGTCACTGCCTGGGATCTAGCCCTTCTCTTTCTAGAATCAAGCTTTGAATTGTGTTAAATACGTTGATCTGCACGGATTTGGCAAGTTTTCGAATAGGTTTGATAAAGTTGTTGCAATATTTAGAAAAGGTTCAAACAATATGCTCGCTCTTCAACGATGTAAGGAGAGCAATGAGTAGGCGACGACTGACTGGGTAACTATTATTGCAAACTCTTGTCTAACGTTCTTAGCAGCCTTAGGAAATAAAAATTAAGAATAAACATATGGTACAGGATAATGATATGGTTACGAAATCTCAAGTGAGTTTACCACTAACTCTAGCGCGTGTATGTATCAGAGCATTCGAGAAAATCCCCCAATCCCAATTACTCTTTACAAAGAACGTTTTTCGAAAAAAATTGATTTTCTTAAAAATGGCTCTAATGATTTTGATTAAAATACCATATGTTTAAGATATTTTTCTGACACATAAAATGAATATCTTCAATTTTTTGGGAGTACCTTTGAAGTCCTCTTCATTCTGTATGACTTTTGCATACTTGGTAAACCGTAAGAGAAAGCCTACTGCATTCCCATATTTGCCTTGCACCTACAAAAGAATAATTAGCAAGAAGGTCATTTTAGTTCGATTAACATGAAGTAGTTAAAGCAATAAGCGTTTGTAAAAATAGTTTGTAGAGAAAGTCGTGTGAGTGCAACACATCATTGTTTTTATTTATTTATTATTCGTGCTCTTTAAGGGATGATAGTAAATTTTCAAGGGGAATGCAATACTTCTACCTGCTAGATATGTAGGTAGGTATTATAGAAAGCGACAAGAACAATTGCAAGCTTTGGCATATTTTCCCCAGATGGCCCACTTAGGAAAATGGATTCACTACGCAGAATTTCGAAAACGGCTAACGTTACGAAGAACGGCAGGTACAAGTTGTTTACTTTACTGGCACTACATTTTTTTTCTAAACTAAGTTTTTGTGTTTGTCTCTTATAAACGTCCTAAGGGGCTTCATAGAAAAGTCAAAATTAGCATTATATTACTCATGCAGGTATATCGAAAATGTAAGTTAAGTTAGAACGGCTTTTTTCTTTTTTCTTTTGTAAAAAATGGTGATGTGTTGCACTGGCATGACTATCGCTACCCATTCTTCAACAAACTATTCTGTAAATCCTGATTTGTTGCACTCACATGACTTTCTCTAGTCTTTTACTAACCATTCTTACAAGCTCCTATTCCTTTATCTTGTTTGTGTTAGTTGAGATAAACATTTACAGAAATTATCTTATTGCTTATTTCCTTGTAGGTACAAGGGGAATATGGGAATGCAGTAGGCTTTGAGCGATAGTCAAATCTTTTAAAGCTTTGAGATTTGGCTCTCTTTGCACGGTAAGATTTAAAAAAAAAAAAAAAAAAAAAGAATCACAATCTTCCATTTGACGAAAATTTAAGTATTCCAAAGCTCACACAAATAAAAAGGAATATCTCCGAAATGGTTCACTCTAAAAACATTTTATTTGGACGTAAATTGTGTTTTAGCAAGATCTATATTTTATATAGTAAGATTTTGTCTACCTCTTATGGTTTACCAGTTATGCAAACGCCATCCAGAGTAAACAGAACTATATGGGCCATTGGCAGAAAATTCAAAATATACATTTCATTTTTCATAAAAATGTCTTAAACATATGACATTTTAATCAAAATCGTTATAGTCATTTTCGAGAAAATCAAAATGATCCATGTAAAGGGTAATTTAGGGTGGAGGAATTTTCTTAAAAATCTCCGCATCCTGAAATCATATTAAACTGAAATACCAACTTTGATTTATACCTAACCGACTTTTCATTTTTTAGTTATATAGTCCACAGACAGACACACACATACACACACACACTCACACACACACACGGGCCTTTTTCTAAAAATACCTTTTTTGGACTCAGCGGGCCTCAAAACATATATTTTCGGTGAAATCTCGACATCAAATTTGTGGGTGGAGTACAATAATTATTATAGATCTATGTGAATGTGCGCTCGCGTATCTCTATAAATAGTTGATTAAATACGAATCTTGGTATTTAAATTCATCTTCCAAGCATGCAACACCAGGATTTTCAAGAAATAAAATCTCTCATTTCAAACTACCCATTTCATGGAAAGTATTCCAACACTTTATATTGGGGAGTTAATATTTCAGAGATATTCCTCATTATTGCTTTGAATTTGCCAATGCTTGTATTCAAATGTAAATTGCAAGAAAATGCAATCTCAAAACCTATCACATAGCAATCAGCTCTTATAAGATTTGATATAGCTTAAGCGTACTGCATTTTCATATTCCCATTGTCTACCTATAAGGAAATGTGTAACAAAACCATTTCTGCAATTGTGTATCTCGTTTAACATGAAGTAGGTGGAAGAACTAGTTTTTGGAAGAGTGAGTAGAGAAAGCCATTTGAGTGCAGCGCATCAGATTTTTATGACTATAATATGTAAGAAAGTAAAAATAAACTGTAATAGAGTAAGTTGTATGATTGTAATAGACCAGTTTTTCTTTCCGACCTCTCGTTCATACACACACAAATAATTTTCTTTTTTTTAATATTGGTATAGATATACTGGCACGAGGTGTTTGCATTTAAATACAGCCATACGAGGATTACATATACTAGCCGGGAGGAACTGGGGCGCTATGTCCCACCCTCGAGTACTGCACCCCATTCATGACGCCTAAGTAGGCAGAGTTGTGGGACGCAGGGGCCGTGCGGTAGGCCTTGACCCGGAAAGGACTGCTGCGTCCCGGAGCTGGTTAGTTACTATAGTCTGAGGCTTAACTTGTCCGGTTTGGTTCTGTCCAGCTCTGTCTAAATTCCTGGAAGGCACACAGTGCCCCCCCCCCCTCAACCCTCTTATTGTCTGTTAAATGGCTGCATACACTTTCAAATACCCATCAGAGAGAAAGAGAGAACAAGATGGAGTTTGTCTCTTTCTTATTGGGACCCACACACCATTAGTGCACACTGTTAAGCATACCAAGATGGAACTGCCAACCACAGGCACAGTAAGCCAATGTTTCACTAACTGCCATGAAGCCTACATGGTTTTGAAATATAAATTTGCTGCATACTCAAAATCCGCCAAAATAAAACCACCCTTCATAATTAACACATTTTTAAAATGCCGTATGCAGTTTTCCATTTTGTTTTTACAGGATATCGCTGCACGTTTCGCTTTTTAGTTCAGTTGGAATGCAAAATACTTTGTAGAACCGAGTGGCTTTTCATGGGGGATATATTTTTGTCCACGTTGCATGATAATAAGATCCGCACATAAAAGCCTTTCTGGCAAATAAAATAGTAACGGGCATTATCTGTCCCTGGAACAATAACTAATTCCCTGAGCGAGTGATATGTGCACACAAACGTCCATGTATATTTATTAAAAAATGGGAATTAAAATATCATAATAATGGCGAGCTTGAAAAGAGCTGCAGTTGAAAACCGTCAGTATTATCAGGACAAAGCATTGCGTTTGTGGTCGTTCTGCGTGAACCTGCGTGCGTGTAATTAGCGGGCCTTTTTCTGCCTCGTGCTCTCTTAGAGAGTGAGAGAGACAAAGGATATATATTTTTTGTAGTGGAAAGGGTTGTGGTCCATTGTTTCGACGCGCGTGTGGGGCGCTAAATCCTCCTCCCCTTCTATCCCTCTGGTTGTGTTTTTCTATTATAGACCGCACCCTCCATCAGTATGGCCACTCAACTCTGGTCAAAATCACCCCCACACTCTCTGTCCACTGCGACAATGGCGAAGGAGCTTTTCAAAGAATCCCTTTTTGGATAATTTGTATGTTGTCAACTCTCTGTGTTCAGCAAGTAATTTTGGTCTGCACAGTAGGTAATCTTCTTACTCTAACGTTGTCCTAATACTTCAGTTTTACTTCAGAAGTAAGAGAGGCTAGCAGAGAACCCTATCGGCTGAGGGGTAGTAGGAATACAGGTGATGTTGGGTTCGCTGAAAACAGGGTACAGCACCAGGAGGCCAAAGTGGCCCTTTTTGCTTCTAACTTGACCTATGTGAGGTAGAAATGAGGGGGAGATCCGGGTGAGGATAGACGGGTTCCTAAACTGTTTCAGAAATAATGCATCTGGACGCCGGCCAGCCCTACCCACGACCACCCTGCTCCGGAGGGTCCCTAAAACGCAGACATGCCTCTAGAACGCGGGTTCTAGAACCCCCCAAACTTGGCTGGGAATCGAACTGGGACCCTCGGATGAGAATTCAACTCGTGGAGAAGTTAACAATTTTGCAAACGATAATAGTAAAATTCGGCACCATTGTTCTATTTCTATCAATTTTACTAATAATGGTTTACTGCCAAAGGTTTCGAGTTCTGTTATCAACATGTAAAAGAATTCAACCATGGTTTCTAGTGTTGGAGACTCGTGCATTAAGGATGAAAATTATCTGCTAGAGCCAATCTGCAAATTGAGAGAAATAGCTCTGAGGTTACCTTGAGTCTCACATTAAGAAGGTCCACGGTTCAAATCCAGCCAGTATGCCACGTGGCAACACGTGGCGTAGTCAACATATGAGCCTTAAATAAGTGGAAATATTAAAAGCTTTACCTTACAGCTTCAACTCTTGATGGCACCATGCTTGAACTGCAGGGGCAAGTTAACTATCTGGGCATATTACTTAACAGCAAAATGACTTGTAATCTCCAGTTAAAAAGAGTATCTGGGAAAGCTCTGGCAGCAATTAAAAACTGTTGCAGTCTATTTGTTAAAACTTGAGGACTCAAGCCATATATGATCTATTGGTTGTATACTGCTATTGTGAGACCCATGTTCACCTATACATCTTTGATCTGGTGGCCGAAAACAGCAAATAACAGCAATAGCCTGTTTACAGAAAGTTCAAGGACTAGCTTGTTTGAGAATAACTGGAGCAATAAGCACCTGTCCCACTACAGTTATGGAGGCCATGATAGGTATTACACCTCTACATATTGCTGTGAGGAAACTTGCCTTATCAAGTGCTCTTAGACTGTTTACACAACATTTAAGTCCGATGGTCTAACTAGTCACATGACAATTTTCAGTGAAATTAAAGAGGAAGTGTTCGTTCAATTATGAGACTGGACGACTCCCAAGCCCAACCTAATTCATTCCTTTGCAATTATTTATACCTATTCACTGAACTTGGAATAACAAAACACCTGATTTTGGAAGAGGGTCACTGGTGTGGTACACTGATGGCTCAAAAATGGATGGAAAAGCCGACGTAGGAGTTTATGGACCTAGCTTTGCCCTAGCAAAAGCTCTTGGCAATGAACCCAGCAAATTTCAAGCAGAAGGAATTGAAGGCAATGACATTGCTGATCGCCTAGCCAAGAGAGGAGCTAATATTACATTCATTGGCCCAGAACCGTTCTGTGGAGTACTAGAGTGCTATATCAAAGAAAATATAAAAACTTGGGAACGCAAGAAAACGCTGCTATTGATAGCAAGCTCCAAAGCTAAATCACGCAAAACAGTTTATTGAACTGCCAGCGAAAAGAACAAAACAGATGGTCACACTCAGTAAATAGGAGTTGAGGACTTTAAATGGTCTCCTTATTGGACACTGCCCTCTTAGTGATTACGTCTATAAATCTGAGGTGAACATATGTAGATTATATTTAGACGGAAAAGAAACAGCGGACGTTTACTTTGCGAATGCGAAGGAACTACCCAACAAGAATAAGGCACATTGCTTTTCCAGCCCCAGGACAAATTGCCTCAACATCACCCAAGAAAATCGTAGGCTGCATTAAAAGCATTAAGTTAAAGTGCAACTTATAGATGAGAGTATTCGCAGTAGATCTAATGAGGTCGCAGTGAAGAGGAGCCGAAGGGTTTAAACAACCCATATAATATATCAAATCTAATCTAATTGGAAGTATTATATAATGCCACAAGTTAGAATCCAAGCATAGGGTAACTAATGCCTCCTTAGCCAAAGTGCATCGACCCTACATATATTTGAGTCCTAGGACAACACGACTTTTATCCGGAAGGGAAGGAAGAAAGCACTAACACTAGATTTGAAAGCACTGGCATCAAAGTAGAACAGCACTGGTGACATCTGGTTGGTTAAAATGTTGGAATTACGTCAAAACTCAAAACAGTTTCTGTAATAATATTTGTCTTGTGATTGTTTTTAGACCCGGAGAGCCTGTGAGAAAACTCACTACACCTCATTTCTAACAACGTTAAATTGAAAGATACATTAGAAAGTTCATTCACTGTCCGTAGAAAACTGTTTGTGCTATACATTATCAAATGCGTATTATTTTGTAAAGATTATAAAATATTAAGAATATGACGTGTTAGAAAGTAGTTCAAATATAACATAAATGTTATGTTCCAATGTGTCATATTGTATCAATAGAGTTGAACCTATATGAGTATATATCACTTATATTTCACAACGGCATGTTTGCTGAACTCTAATCTCTGTGTATTTCTCTTTTGTTTCAGAGTATTTCACAAACCTCTCCAGCCGCATGAACCACCCAAATGTCAAAAAGCTGCGATATCTGCTGAATTAGGCATGAAGGGCCTACCTCTGTTCCTTGTACAAATGATGCTCCCACAAGTATGCTGCAACCTTTGTCCCGTCAGTTGATAGAAGTGTTGCCATTATTCCTCGTCTCGTATAATTCCTCATCTGCAATGTTATACCTGTATACATTTGAAGTATTTTAGTGAGCCCCACGTGTTATCGGCATATGTTTAGGCGATGACCACACCAACTCTCTTAAGCATGTATTGTATGATGTTCCCGATGGCTGCGGTAATGTGTTCTTGACGTGACACCAGAGAAAGAAATCGCGCACTCTGAGATCCGAAGAACGCGGTGGCCATGTGCAGGTGTCATCTAGGGCCATTGCACAACCCGGTAGGTGTCGATTGAAGTACCCTAGCCCATTGCTATGCTAAGAGTCCCATCGTCCGTAGTTCTGACATTAACTAATTTTCCAACATGCCCAGGTAAACTTCTCCGTTGATGTATTTCTCAACGGGAGGGTGGATATTGGCTAAACAAGATCCCAGGAAATACAATATGACCAACAATCGTCCGAATTTTACTTAAGAAAAGTGGCAATAATAGGCCCAATTTTTAAGGTAGGTAGATAAGAAGGGAGGGATAGTGATTCATATGGGAGTCTTTTTGAAACGGTACAGAGCAACGAACCTTTGAACTGTCGCATTCTATCAGTCATAATGTGGGATTCTAGGATCCCAATGTTGCAGACATTAAGTGTATTGACATTTACAAATAAATGAAATTTCGCTTCATCATTCATAATGATTCGTTCCACTAAATCCTCAAATTGTCATAAAGTGCCTCTATCCTCTTTGCTGGTTTGAGTTTTGGTATGGGAGTCAATTTAGTCACTTCCAAGTACTTGCAACTGTTGACTGGCTCTTCATATGAATACCTGTCTCAGGGACTTTTGAGACGTGTATTCATTTACACAGACGCATTCCCTGTCACATCACCTTCGGATTGACAAAGCGCGAAGAGCAGCACGTCCAAATGCCCGTCGAAGCGCTATAAGTGCATATTCAATAACACTAGCTGCGATCCATTGATAACACAGACATGTTTTTCTACACAACAATACATTCCGCTATATGACAAATGAACATCAGTTGTACACTACAACTACCGTCTTACAAGTGGTGTTGAGTATTAGCAAAAATACACCACAATGAAGTCGTCTGAAATGTTATGCAACTAAACGACACCCCGCGGCGCAATAACCAGATGCCGCACGACCGCTGCGTCATCCCCTCTGCCTAAATATACTTCCGAGACACGTCATGGTGGGGGTAAGTTCGCGAAAAAGCACAATGACTCAAAAATATAGAATACACTGTGGCGAGCAACTCCGTATGCGCATATGTTACTGCTTTTGCTATGCGATCTATATCAGAAATGCTAACAAGTTCAAATTTTACGCCCTTTAGTACTTTCAGTGTTCATAAAAAGCTGAAAATAATAATTTTTGCTTCACTTTACAGGACTTGTTTTTGAATTTGTGCAAAATCCCATAAGAATACACTGGAGAAAAACGAAACAAAAATATCAAAAATCTAAATGGCAACCACACTATTGATTCAACCGAGCCCAAACTTCACATGAAGCTAGTGTGAATAATTATTAGACTGAGATGTGCTTTTTCTAACGTACATGTAAAAGCTATCCTTAGCCTTTATTATTTTATTTTATCTGTTTTAATTACACGGAGTTGTTAATTTCTACAATCTCGTTGCTAACAATTGATGAACGGTGCATGGCCTCCTTTAAAGTAGCTATATTTTGTTAAGAGTGAAAACATAACATTTTATTGAATAAATAACACGAATTTACTTCAAATAATCGCTTATTACTCATAAATTGTATTTTTACTACAAGCTCTATAAAAAACTGCTTATTAATATGCCAATCATAGTGGCCACTCATAACAACTTTAACAGATCTTTAAACAAAACAAGAAATATGAGGCCAACATTATTTTTACGTCAATCATAAACTTTAACAAAAATTTTTGACAAAACAATTCCTAATTTAAATAAAAAAACGTAAGTTAATATCGTTTTATTGTTTATCAGAAACCCCTCACAAAAATAAAATATTTATTTCCCACCGTGGAGGTGAAAATTACAGTTCTTAAGAAATTTGAAACTAGTTCCTGAAAATGAAAATCCACCACTTGTTTCTCCTGCATTTCCGGTGACTGAAGCATCATGTCACAGATGCTGATGCAGTCCTGGTAGATGGTTATCAGTATAATTGGTACCTTAATAGACATATTGTATACACTTCAGTGTGTTAGTCTCTCCAGTTTTCCCATAAACACTCCACATAATTTGCTACATATGTTTTCTGTAAGGTCGTAACGCCGCCACGGAATGAACAACGCCTGTCAGTATAGACCATCCACTATGCTTCCACATGTTAATCATATTTCAGTACCTAACTTGTTGGTCTAAGTAGTCAGGGTCTAACCTTACGCAAAACATTCGAAGTCAGTTACGCTTTAAAATCAGTACCTAACTTGTTGGTTTAAGTAGTCTGGGTCTAACCTTACACAAAACATTCGAAGTCAGTTACGCTTTAAAATACCCAAATAATGAATGTATTGGAAATGCAAGGATAAGCATTAATTCCTCAGTTAAACGTATTTAAACTTCCTTTCTCATTTCTTTCTATATGGAAGTATACGTTGTAGATAACACGAATAATGAATATTTGTGTTCCTAAGGGCGTAACTGATTCCTACACTTGCTATTAGTTTCGTGAGAGTGACCTCAGCATTTGTTATTGTGAGGTCTGCCCGCTCTACTTCACTCCTTTCAAGAACCTGTCCCGAGCTTCGGGGAAAATAAACACGTAGGTATGTGTGTGCCACGCATACTTGGAGCTACTAACAAACCTGAAAATATAGTACTCTTAATAACAAAAATTATTACTCTGCAAATTAAAGAAATATTGATGTAATGTTGTTCATTACATTGTCCTGACTTACCCACACAAATATCTGCAGTTATACCCTTAACTTAACATCTGTATCTCATGTTGACGTCGATATTTTGCTGGCAGTATCTCTGATTCAGTGTTTCTGGATCGGATAGAAATTTCCTCGGGACCTTCACCCATAGTCAGTCACATGCTTATTTAGAAATAAGCACTTAGAATAAGCACTGCCATCTACATCCGGATATCGTGTTGTTATGGTAGACTGCTACATAAGAGGAAGCTTTAGTGGACTCATCCAATATTTCGATTTGGCTTATACCTACCTCGTTCGAAATACTTAATTCTTCCGCTAAACCTTACGTTTCGTACTTAATACATCAGTAGCTATAGCGGAAGCTATCTCTAAGTTGCATACGATACTGAAAATTCAAGATTTTGTGCATTAGTAAGTTTTAATGTTTCAAAGAGCATATATATTTGAAGGTGCATACATTAAAACGATTGAAGTGTAAGCTAAGCAGGATGTAGTTCTAAAGATGTTTAAATTACCTCTCATTATTGTTATTGAGTTCTTCTTATCATCCTAACTGCTCCTTGCAGTGCAAACTTTCCATTTCACAGGTCTTAAGGTGATAAATATAATTTATCTAAAGGATTTTCAAATATGACATTTACTAAGCATTTTGCACGAATAAAATCATGTGATCTACCCCAAAATCATTATTATACAAAAGAATTCTAAAATATTTATTTGCTATCTAACTGGTATGGTTGCTTTTCGCTATTTTTCATCTATGATTAGAAGAATGCATCCAGTAAGTATAATTTATGGCTTTCTTTACAGAAAAAAACTAATATACTAAATTACTCGCTTCATTTCTTTAGTTTATTATGAGTATTATACCTATTGAACACACAATTATTAAATGTAAACTTTGAAAGAGTTTGTTCGTTGTTTAATATTTCTGGGACTTCAAGCCCACTGCACCAAACTTTCCTTTTTCCGGCATGTCTCACGAATAAAATGAAGTGATTTATCCCAAAAGCATATGTGGC
The DNA here is from genome assembly GCA_030765045.1 of Tenodera sinensis. NCBI lineage: Eukaryota > Metazoa > Arthropoda > Insecta > Mantodea > Mantidae > Tenodera > Tenodera sinensis. The sequence continues at coordinate 205,282,414 of CM060961.1, forward strand.
TTGCTTTGAAAACAAGCTATAATCGTATGAGGGGACCTCCTCTTGGCTCGCACCCTTTGCCCGGGCTCTAACACGCCCGTAGAGCGCTCTCATCTCATCCCTTCCTCCCAAGGATCTGACATACAATTGCCCTGATTACGCACAGTGTGGAATTTTCTCCGTTTGTAGCCCAGTCCACCCAGTCCAGCTCATGGTAGCTTTCCTCTATTTTATCTGTGATTGTAAGAATGGATCTGGCTTTGTTTAAAAAGAAAGGGTTAATAAATGTTAACTGATAGTTGTGACATACCCCTTTGTTTTTACAGATTATTCCTTGTACTCTTGCCCTTATATTAATGATCCAATCCTTCAGTATATTGCACTAAATCAGAGCGTACAGAATATGTTTTAGTGGATTACAGCATTCCCTCTATTGTATGTACGTAGAAGAAAAATAAAAGCAGGAAGTATATACTTTTAATTTGTTTTCTGAAGTAACTCATGCATTATTCGCAAATCATGAATAAGTCTGCAAACAAATGTATTTGACAGACAGCATTTTGAAAACCGTATCGCAAGCAACAACTTTTCCTATTGATAAGTAAAAAAGCTATTTAAGGAACTTTCTGAAAACTTCAAAGCATGTTATATAATAGTACAAAAATAATTGGTTTAAAAATCGAGTTAATTGCTTAAGACATACGAAATTTCTAAAAGTCACCGTTCAGTCCACTTAAATAGAAGGAACATAATAAAATATTGCAAACAACACGTTACAAAGTTTGCATTAGTAACTAAACAACTGTTACACTACAGAGAAAAGAATCTCGTATGTCGTACTCTAGTATACTATTAAAAACACTTAGTCCTTTAGTTTCTTCATGTTAATCGAGAAAAACGTTTGCAGAAACTATTTTATTGCCAATTCTCTTGTAGGTGCAGGGGAATACAGAGGGTTTAAGCGATAGTCAAATTTTAAGAGTGGTCGCTATATGATGACTTTGAAATTCCGCTCTCTTTGCATATCCAGGACATTAAAAATACCGAAGAAGGTTTTCCCATTTGAGAAAAGTGTAAGTATTGGAAAATTCAAACATATAGCAAGAAATATCTCGGAAATCGTTCAATCAAATAATATATTTGACAATTTGCGTCTCTTAAATATATTTACATTTTTTGTTTAGTAAACTGTCTATCTATTACGATTTGCCAGTTATGCAAAGGTTATTCGGAACAAAAAGGACTAATGAGGACATTTTCAGAAATATATATATATATATATATATATATATATATATATATATATATATATATATATATATAACATACGTATATCTTACACAAACACACACATAGCTTTTTCTAAGAATCTCGAAACATGTGTCCGGTGAAATTATCTTAGCCAGAAAATTCAAAATATATATTTCATTTGTCACCAAATATCTCAAACATATGACATGTTAATCAAAATCGTTAGAGCCATTTTCAAGAAAATCAAAATTTTCGAAAAAGTTTCCATTAAAGGCTCTGCCTCTAGTAGTTTAGTACTTTAGGGTGGGGCTATTTTCTTTAAAATCTTCGTGTCTCATCATTGAAAGACATTAAACTAAAATACCAACTTTGGTTTTTAACCGAATTTTCGTTCTCAGACAGAGTCGGTCTGGGTGGCTCAGTTGGTTAGACGCTGGTCTACTGATCCCAAGGTCGCGGGTACAAACCCGGCCCAGCCCGATGGTTTTTAAGTGTGCTTACCAGTAGAGAAAGAAAAAATCGGTATAAGAAAGATCTTTCTGGATAGAAATGCTGTATAGAGCTAAGAAATCGCATAAGGAATGCATTCAATGATTCTTTAGAATAGCGCTCACACAGATAGGAGATGGAGATTGCATTTGGGAAATAGTAGCTCATACTCGAGAGAGGAGATAAATGCTATTATAACCAAATTTAAGATTTGATAGCTATCTTTGGGTGTGTAAATATAACCTAAATGATGCCAAGAGTCAGTATTACACACACGGACACCTTCCCTCCCGTCCCCCTTGTGGCGAATTCCCCAGTTTGCAGTAGCTACAGCTGCAGGGGACAGCACATCAAGCGTGACGTAAGCAAAGGATCACCGTAATCGTCCCTAAAGACAATCTTATTCATCGTTTTCCGAATGGCCGCCATTTGCTTGCCGATACGAAAATGATTATGACAAGTGAAGGCTGCTAATTTGAGAGGGCGCCCGGAGCTTGGTCGTAGAGGGGAGGTAATTTAATGAGGGGGAGGTAGCACAGTTCCATCTGTTCCCGCCAGACGACACTTCTGTCGAGAGGGGGAAAAGGACAAATAAAATCAACCATAAGGTACACAGCAAATAGAAATGTTTCGGTAAATCCCAGCTTTGCGGCGTGATAACAGATTCATATCATCTTTCATTCACATAAGAAGTGTTACATTCACATGACTTTCTCTACTCATTCTTCAACAAATTTTCTTACAAAACTTTGTTCTTCTATCTAAACCATGTCAGTCGAGATAAACATTTGCAGAAATTCTTAATCCATATTTCCTTGCAGATACAAAGGGAATATGGCAAAACAGTAGGCTTATTTTAAGAGCTGGTCCCTATGTGATGGCTTTGAAATTCCGTTCTCTTTGCATTGTCAAAAGACAAAAAGTACTTTTCCCACATATTACAAAAGTGTAGGTATTTTAAAATTCAAACCAATAAGAGGAAATATCTGAAAACACAGAACTTAAAAAAAAAATTAATGGACATAAATCGTGTACTTTAACAAGATTTACATTTTTGTGTAGTAAGATTTTGTCTATCTCTTATGGTTATACAAAAGAGTACGAGTTCAAATCTTGGTAAGGCATTTTCCGTGGGTTTCTCTCACCTTGAAACATAATTTTCGGGTATAGCTTAGCTCTATGAATCCCGGGCTCATTTGAGTATCACTTCACTCATTTCATACACCGTCCAATGTGACTTAATCTAAAAATTCATCCAGAATGAAGAAAGTTTCCTAGAAAATTACAGATACACATTTTATGAGATATTTTTTGTTATTGGTTTCAATTTTCAAGTAGTCATTAAGTGAAGGAGATAAAAGAATAAACCTTTATAAGAATAGTTTGTATAAAACTGAGCAGAAAAATCACGTGAGTGCAGCACATTGAGTTTTATCCTTTATTTTCCAACATTCCTTTTAAAAGTTTATTTCGCTTACATTTTTTTCACCTTTTCTAGTAGTATGAGAGTATTGCATTCTACCCCAAAAATTCTTTATCGAGATTTCACCGGAAATAAATGTTTTTCGACACACTGAATTTAAAAAAAAAAAAAAAACATTTTTAGAACAAGGTCCGTGCGTGTAGGTGTGTCCACGTGTCCGTCTGTGAACAACATAACTCAAAAGCGAAAAGTTGTTTAAATACTGAACTTGGTATTTAAGCTCAGCATTTTTTTTTTTTTTTTTTTTTCATGTTCAACAAAATGCTCCCCCATCTCAGACTACGCTTCACATAAAACGCTTTTCTCAAATTGCGGGGGAGGGGGGCTCCTTATTGAGTTTTGTCTCTTGATCATGAACATAAAGGAATTTCAAAGTTATTATCGCTGATTTTAAGTGCTACGTACTATTCTTTTGTTTCTCATGATGTCATGCCAAGACTATGGAATTTCAAAACCAGCATTTAGAATCTGCCTTTTAAATATTTGATTATTGCTTCAATCTCCTGTATTCGCGTTGTTGCTATCGACCAAGTGAAATATTTAGATACAAAGTAAACGCTTGTAGCTAAGTATATTAATTGTTCTTTCACACTAGCCATGTGTAGAACAAGGTAAAATGAGAATTAAAAGTTCTATGCTATTGCCGGGATTTGAACCATGGACCTTCTGGTCTCCGACCGGTTGTTCTAGCCACTGAGCTACCATGGAAACATGCCGGCACGAAAATCATTGATTGACTTATAGCGGTAAACTATGAAGCCCTGGACTTACGTACTTACAGCATAGATAATCGCCATTAGGGTATGTTATACGAGTTGAGATTTCCTTGTGATTTACGGGAAAAAATGCGAGTCAATTGGGGAATTTAATGTCGTGGTAGCTTAGTGGTTAGAGCAACTATGTGCAAACGCAGGTTCATGAGCCAAATTCCCTGCACGTCATATGCACTTTGTACCTACTGACACACCCCTTCACTTCCCGTGAGTGCTATCGTTCTCCTAAGAAACAGTAGTGGATTGTAACGGAGTGATGTCTCTGTTTAAACCGTCCTTAGAAACGCAAGTTCATTTTTGGTGAATTAATGGAAAGATTGAAATTGAAGTTACAGTTCACACATCAAACATTTTAAAAGCTTGGAAAGTGACTTTCTTCTTTTTGCCAACGCCTTGGCAATGGAACCAAAATCAGCATCACTGCAGTTGCTGATGGAATTAGTTACAATGCAAAATGACACATTCTTAAAAATATTTGTAAAGAGAATTCAAGAATCGAGGTATTTAAACTTGCTCTCCTAGAAATAGATATCCTCATCTTAGGACATAGCGCTCATAAATTGGCAATGTTTGTCTCAACATACATTTGCTAGTAACTTTTTCTGGAATGAACCAAACAAAATATAAAAACATCTCTCGACACAGCTAAAAATATCTCTTATAGATATGCCGAATTTGGAAGCTATTGTGCCTTCCGATAATGTAGCACACATAAGGGGAGTAAGTTAAGAATAGAAATACGTACGCATTGCTAAATCTGTCACAGTTGTCTTTTGTAATGTTCTAGAACCTATCTTATGTTTAATTTACTGTTTTCTGAAGATTATTGTTTATTACACAATATGGTCTTAAATTCCTTTGGCTTTGTGAATGCACAATAGGCCTTTCTTATACGCAATGTCTAGTCGTAACTTAGATAACACCACTTGACGGTTCAAAGATCGATTTACTCCTCTGCGTCCTTCCAAATACAGCATGACATGCGGTATCGAAGACTGACTCGGCGTTTGGATATACGAGCTCTGTACTCGACCTGACCTATGGACAGCGGGTGTTTGTTTCAAACAAATGACTATGGGAGAAAGTACCAACCTTATAAAGCTTAAGTTTGAAGTTATGTAGTATTTCTTTGGCAGCCATCAATAGTGAATGCTCTCAGCGTATTTGTAAACGTGGACAAAACTGGTGATCGTTAGTGATACAATATTTTCATTCGAAAGGTCTTAGTTCAACTAACATTAAAGGTGAGCTAGATTATCCTCTGGGGAAGTCTGCTCCTTCGTTTACAACAGTAAAATATTGGGTGGCAGAGTTTAAATGATGCCGTACGAACTGCCAAATGAACATTGCAGCGGTCGACCAAATTAGATGACCACGCCAGAAATTTTAAAGAAAATCCACATGGTGCTGGATGACCGTCGACTGAAAATATACGAGCTGGTAGATATTGCAAGCATTTCAAAAAGTGCCGTACATCGCATACTAACTGAAAATTTGGACATGAGAAAGCGTGCGCAAGATGGGTGCCGCATTTGCTCACAATGGAACAAAAACAGCGCCCTGAGGATGTTTCAGTCGAGTATTTGGGGTATTTCGTCGTATTAAAGCTGAGCTTTTGCATCGATTCATAATCATGGATGAAACATGGGTCCATCACTTCACACCTGAGACGAAGGAACAGTCAAAACAGTGAATTGAAAGGGTAAAATTGGCTCCAAAGAAGGCTAAGAGAGTTTCCTCTGCAGACAAGGTCGTGGTGTCAGTTTTTGGGATGTACATGGGATAATGTTCATTGATTCCAAAAAGAAAAAACAATCAATGGCGAGTATTATGCGCTCTTGTTGCAGCGTTTGAAGTAAAAACGGCCACATTTAGCGAAAAAGAAAGTTTCATTTCATCATGACAATGCACCAGTTCAGGTATCAATTACCGCCATGGCCAAAATCAGTGAGTTAATGTTCGAATTACTTGCTCATGTACCCTATTTGCCAGATTTAGCCCTCTCTGATTATTTTTTGTTTCCAAACTTGAAGAAATGGCATGGTGGTAAAACATTTGCCAACAAGGAAGAGGTGGAATCTGCCGTTGATGGGTATTTTGCAGAGCTCGACGGTTCTCCCTGTAAACGGGTATCGAAGCTATTGACCATCGCTGGGAAAAGTGGATCGAGCTGAAAGGAGACTGTGATGAGAAATAAAAATGTTTTTTTCCCCAAAATTTTATGCTTTCCTGGTTAGATCGGATACTTTTTGGACAGCCCTCGTAGCTGGATTGAAGCAACCGGTCGAGACCAGAACATCCTTGGTTCAAATCCCGACTATGTCGTTGCATTTTTCAGTCTGATTTCATCCTTTCTAATGTTGTACTATAGTTTGTAGAAGAGTGATTAGAGAAAGCTGTGTGAATGTAACACATAAGATGTTTTTACTTTCCCTGCTGCGTACAGCAAGAAAGGAAAGTATTGTATTTGACCTAAAATTTGATGTCAAGATTTCACAGAAAATATATGTTTTGAGTGAATCCAACAATAGCATTTTTACTTTCTCTACTGACAAGTAGGGGAAGTATTGTATTCCACCCAAAAATTCGATGTCGAGAGTTCACCGGAAATATATGTTTTGAGACCCCCTGAATCCAAAAAAAAAAAAAAAGCATTTTTAGAAAAAGGTCCGTGTGTGTATCTGTGTGTCAGTCTGTGGACAGCATAACTCAAAAATGAAAAGTTGGTTAAAAACCAAAGTTGGTATTTAAGTTTAATGTCTTTCAAGGATGCGACACGAAGATTTTGAAGAAAATAGCCCCACGCTAAACTACCCCTTACATGGAAGATTTTTCGAAAATTTTGATTTTCTTGAAAATGGCTCTAACGATTGTGATTAAAATGCCATATGTGTGAGATATTTTGATGACAAATGAAATCTATATCTTGAATTTTCTGGCTATAGCCACTGTAGTCGTATTTACTCTGGATGACTTTTGCATAACTGGTAAACCGTTAGAGATAGACCAAATTATACTATACAAAAAATGTAGATCTTGCTAAAATACACAATTTATGTTTCAATAAATTTTCTTGTAGGGTGAACCATTTCGGAGATATTCCTTGTTAGGTGTGTGAGTTTCGGAAAACTTAGAACTTTCGTGAAATGGATCATCGTGGTTCATTTTTTATGTTAAGTGGGCAAAGGCAACAGAATCCCAAAGCTTTAAAAGATTTGACTATCGCACAAAGCCTACTGTAGTCTAACATTCCCCTTGCACCTACAAGGAAATAAGCAATAAGATAATTTGTACAAATGTTTATCTTAACTAACACGAAGATATAGGAATAAGAGTTTGTAAGAATGGTTAGTACAAGAGTAGACAAAGTCACGTGATTGCAGTACATCAGATTTTTTAGATTAGAATACCTCAATAAGCACATTTTTAGTAAAGTTTAATTTTTAATAGCATAGGGCGTTACACATTCTACTTTTGGTATGAAATAGAGAGAACAAAATGGACTTTGCAAGAGGGACATGGAGGAGTTGTCATGTTCTTTGATTTGACTTGTTTCTGTGAAAGTGACATACAATGTGATGTAGTCTTGCCTGCCTGCCTGTGCCTTTTGTCAGTTGCAATGCATCACCATTCCTACCCTCCCTGCACTCCCCCGAGTCCAATTTGCCGATTTCCATACATTTGCAACCCGATCCATGAAGAGGGGGCTAATCAATAAAACCAACTGGTCAGAAGCGGCCTGTCCATTGCCACCAACAATTACCCACACTTTTCTTTTTGTTTCCACTTTCACCGTGCTACTGCTGCAGCATTGGTGCCCTTTGTTGTTCTCACAAATACCTACCTACCTGTCTGGGGACGAGGTTTCGAGTTCAGCTTTCACCCATTGCACCTTTATCATTCTCGCAAAATTTCTTTGGCAACTTGTGCGCAAACGCGATACAAAACAATGCAGCATCGAATTAATTCATTATTCATTTATTCATGCCGTTGACATAAATATAACATACGGTATAAACGTAAACACATTAATATAATAATTTCACAACATTCCACAATTGTTTAAACACGGTTAAAAATCAATGCAGCTCGAATTCTTTTCCTAAATGCTAGACAAGGAAACAACCGAGTAGATACTGGTAGACTTAAGGATAACATCTCTAAAACGAGCAAAAAAGTGCCAAAATGTATAAATCTAGATTCAGTATTAATAAACCGAGAGAGATGGTTCGCAAGACGTGCTAAGCTCGCATTCCAAAGGTCGTAGGCTCTATTCCCGTGGCTGACTTCTCTGATCTACGTTTTCTATGAGGTTTGCTCAGGTCGGTAGGCGAATCTTGGAAGGATGATTACATGCCCCGAATTTCTTTCCCCTCCATTTCACCTCACTTCTCATTTCACTTCATCTTTCATCGGGTTGGTTGTTTCAGGGTTCCAAGTGTTATCGGCGGGAGCTTCGGCGTGCATGGCAGGTGCTTGTTCTCTATAAAACCTCTTCCTCCACATCGGAAGAGGTCTATGAGCCCATAGGGAGGCATCTGGTATACCAGCCGCCACCGCGGAATTCACATCTCCAGTTGTTAGGGAACCTGCCCTCTGCTATCATTTCTCCTCTGATCCGACCACCCTGCGAATCCTCCCACCTCACTCCTCCCTCCCGGGGGCATGAGTACAAAAGATTTCATTGGTCGAGGTGATAAGTCCCCCCTCCGAATCTTGTCCATCCTAACTTCATCTGGTACTGTTAAACTGTGCAAACCTACATTAATTCTATGCAACTACGTACTATAGCCGTAAAAAAGTTATAAAGCATACCATATAGGGTTTAAATATCTATCTGTAAGCCCAAAACTAAACTTCGCGACACGAGTGCCTGCCGTTCGACCACTGCGTGCCCCACCTCTGTCCACAACGAGCATCATTAGCGGGGTACCCTATTGGAGGGTGGGACGTGGTTAGCGCCTCGAGTCCCTCACGGTTATTGTAACAGGTCTCTAACTCTAGCTTCCTATACAACTGTATCCAGTAAGAAAACTAACACATTTTACATATATTGAAGTGAGCAAAATTGATTCAAGAATTCTTCAAATACTAAATTAACTGCAGAGGAGCGGAAAAGACGGAGAACCTGTATAGTATCCAGTAAATGTTTTTATAAACAAAATTAAGTAGCATTAAGTGTTATTTTAGCACAATTTTAAACACTCTTCTCTCAGGCCCTCATTTTTCCACACTTTTTCATTTTAAAATTGTTCCACGTGGTGTCCTTTTGGAATAAATCAATGAAATATTGTACACTTCTTCATAAATAGAACATAAAAATAATGACGTGAATTTTTTCATAACATATTGATACGGAAACGGACTTGTAAGATTTATAATTGGATAAAAATGATAGGAAGAAAGTACATGATTATAATAAATAATTTCCAAAAATGTTAACATCAATGCGGAATGTAAGAAGCTCAAAGAATTACATAAACACACGTATGGCTATTATGAAGATTAGAAAGAGAAAGAATTCTTAGAATAAAATTAGAGTAAAAGTTGTGTTTCAGATGTGGAATACAGATTGTGAGTGTGTATGAAAGTGAAAAAGAAAGAGAGAGAGAGAGAGAGACAGAGGGCAGCACAACTCAAAAATGAAGAGTCGGTTAAATACCAAATTTGATATTTACTTTAAGTCCTTACAAGTAACACGAAGATTTTCAACAACACCCCCCTCCCCAAACTGCCTGTTACGTGGAAGATATTTCGAATTTTCGATTTTTTCATAATGACTTTAATGATTATGATTAAAATACCAACTATTAAAGATACAGTTACATGTCAAAACAAATATATATTTTTTATTTTCTATGACTAACCTATGACTTGTGTTAATTCGGAAAGAATTTTTACAATATGTAAACGTCAAGCGATAGACGGAAAGGTACTACACAAACCATGTAGATTTCCCTAAACACACAGTTTATTTCAAATACTTTTTTTTTTTGCCATAAGCCATTTCCGAGATATCTGTTATCATTGGTTCAAATTGTTCAATACATACTTTGTCATTGTTTTCAAATCCTTTGGATAGTCAGTTGTTTCCCTCGATTGCGTGGCATTTTAAGGCCTGCAAATAGCGTCCAGTTTTTAAACATTTGACTATCACAATTCCTTTAGTATCTATAAAGAAATATGTAATGTAACTATTTCTGTAAATATTTATCTCGATTAAAATGAAGTAAATAGACATTCTTTTAATACAGAAGAAAATCTTGAGAATTTTAAACAAATATGACTGATGCCTCTCTATAAACCTCTTTTCTTTGAGCTAGAAATTTGAACAGCTGTAAAGTCTATATTTGCTTGGGATATTAATGTAATACTTCTGATTTTTTTTTAACAAAGCGTATGAGTAAATGAATTAATACTTTGGATATAAAACAACCCTGAAAATACCACAATCTAGATTCTGTAAGTCAATTCTCGTTTGCATTTGGGTCCAAAGAGTTATAGTTTCTTGCCTTCAATGCTAACAGCTGTAACAAACACACTATTTAAATGGTGGTAAAAACCCTCTTTGTGGGAGTTACACTCCCCAAGATATTACAAGACAATGCCTGTCTTTGGATCATAGCATATTTCGGACGAGTGATCAGCCCAAGTATCGTATGGCGGTAAAGCAGAAGGAAATGAAATGTAGTAATGATAGGAATGATGGGAAAATTCGCAAATCAAATTATCCAAGTCAGCATTCACTTAGCGAACCAGGAAAACCGCGAAAAAAATCTTCGGTCACGTTGGTCGACCCCGGGGATTTGAACCCGCGACCTAACCGAACACGTTACCACGACATCACCTCGCTCAATAAAGGGAGCTATTTAAACTGACAAAAGTCTGATGTTGCGCTCATATAACTTTCTCCCCTCTTGTACCAACCATTCCTAAAAGCTCTTATTCCTATATCTTCTTCGTGTTAGTGGAGATAAACATTTGTACAAATTATCTTATTGCGCATTTCCTTGTAGGTGAAAGGGGAATATGGAATACAGTAGCCTTTGTGCGATAGTCAAATCTTTTAAAGTTTTCAAAGTCCGTTCTCTTTGCACGGCTAACACATAAAAAATGAATAACGATGTTCCATTTGGCGAAAGTTTTCCAAAGCTCACATAAAACAAAGAATATCTCCGAAATGGTTCACTCTACAAAATTGTATTTGGACATAAGTTGTGTTTTAGCAAGATCTACATTTTTGTACAGTAAGTTTTGATCTATCTCTTACTGTTTACCAGTTATGCAGAAGTCATCCAGAGTAAACAGGATTGCATGGACTATAGCCAGAAAATTCAAGATATACATTTCATTTACCATAAAAATATCTTAAACATATGACATTTTAATCAAAATCGTTATAGCAATTTTCGAAAAATTTTCCATGTAAAGGATAGTTTAGGGTGGGGGAATTTTCTTCAAAATCTTGCTGTAGTATCCTTGAAAGATATTGAACTTAAATAGGAACTTTGCCTTTTAACCGATTTTCGTTTTTCAGTTATGCTGTCCACAGCCTGACACACACACACACACACACACACACACACACACACACACACACACACACACACACACACACACACACACACACACACAGACCTTTTTCTAAAAATGCCTTTTTTTGGATAAGGGGGTCTTAAAACATAAGTTTCCGGTGAAATCTCGACATCTAATTTTTGGGTGGAATACAATACTTCCTCTGCTTACTATACGTAGTAGAGAAAGTAAAAAATACACTCTTTTATCTTTTACCCTGCTAATTCATGACTCCCCACTAAAGTTCTCTCATTGTGAGTTGCCAAATCTTAACTTGCGATTCGCACCTGAAATACAATTGACATTGACGTGCTAAATTCTAAGAACCTTCTCCTTTGTAATTCTGAGCACTTTGTATGTGTTTCGTCACACGAATTCTGGCTTCTGAAGGGACTCAGTTCTTACTTACTGGCTGAGTTCACTGAAATACCTAATTGCCTTATCTATTCTGACTTATATTAGTTGCTTTCCTTAATCACATAACTTCGGCACTTCTACCTTAGAGATCTTTGGTGCCTGTGCTCCGAAGGTACGCTCCGTGGGAGGGAATGGTGAGGTGAGAGGAGACAGAGGGCGGCTAGAACACAGGACAGTAGGCATAGCAGAGGGTAGGGTTCCCTACATTTTCCAGTTGTAAGTTCCTCGACAGCAGGCAGTACACCGGTCCCCCGCCGGTTCACGCTGAGCTCCGCCTGCAGGGATCCGTTCGTGGTCAAGGGCCGCAGTGGGGACACGATGAGCCCGGCTTTCATGACAGGGGACGGATTTACTAGAGCATTTTGTCCCCACCATGCTGCACCCGAACTCCCGCTGATAGTTTCTACCCTGAAATATACCAAACGGATGAAAGAATGGATGAAATGTGAAGGGAAGTGAAAATGGAAGGAGAGGAAATTCGGAGAATGAAAGTAACCTACCCAGCATTTGTCTGGCGACCCGGGAAAACCCCCAAAAAATCCATGCTTTAAGCACTTCAGCCGTGGGGATCTAGCCCACGAACTCCCGAATACGGACCTCAGACGTTACCGCGGAGCCATCTCGCTCGGTTTCCTTACTAATAACTTTCTATTCTGTAACAAAATTGTGAGCTATGCTTCTTATTTTAGACATTGATTTTAACATATGGAAATTATTTATTACAATTATTTGTCTATGTTCGTATCATTTCTTTAAAAAATTATTAAGTGAGTGAGTGATTAGGGTTTAAGGGCCCGTCGTCAGCTAGGTCATTAGAGCCCCTAAAAAATTATTAATGTTCCTGCCCTGAGGCACTACAGCCCTTTAAGTGTAGCCTTGGCGAACCGCCCGGTCGGTGGATCCCCAATCTCTGCCCCACTATAGGCGTCATGAGCGGGGCCCAGTGGTGGAGAGTGGGACATGGTCAGCGCCCCGAGCCCTCCCAGTCAGTATGTTCGGCCTTCGTAACCGGAATTATTAATAATACCGGTCAGTGATTCCGGTATCACACTTTTCTTCTTCTTTTTCTTCTTCTTCTTCTTGCATTGCTGCTTCCATCTCTTTTTAGGCCGTCCTACATCCCGCCTTCCTCTTGGCTTATATAAAAATGCTTGCAGCGGTAGACGCTCAGGGAGCATTCTTTGCACATGTTCAGATCATCATCTGTCCCGATACCCTCTCACTTCTTTCAACATACTGCTTCGTATCTTCAATTCTTCTCCAATTTCTTGATTTCTTCTTTGGTCTCTAAGGCTCACCTCTAATACCGACCTTAAAAATCTCATTTCAGCTGCTTCAATACTTTTATCACTTGCTCTTAGCACCCACGTTTCACTTCCATACATCAAGGCTAGTTTAGAGGCGAATCTGGATTTCTTTATTCATGTTTTTTTCCCAAATATCTCGATATACATCCATTTATATTATTATATTTTTTGTATATTTTCTTCCAAGTCTCTATTTGTTTTATATATTGATATTTCAGTTTCAAAGTATCTGAAAGTATTTACCTACTTGTTGCCGTGGCCGAGCGGTTAGAGCACTCACCTACCACCTAGGCGGCCCGGGTTCGATCCCAGGGACCCGCATGTGGTATTCGTGGTGGACGAAGCGGCGTCAGGGCGGGTTTGCTCCGGGTGCTACGGTTTCCCCCGCCATCTCATTCCACCGGTGCTCCGTCTTCATTCCATGTATCATCAGTGTCACCGCCTGCGGTGCCGTAGTAGTAAAAGCGGGCGTTAAACACTACAAACAAACCTACTTGTTCTACCGTATTATTATCTATAAAGTTATTTTTCCCTCTCACTGCCATTACTTTTACTTTTGTGAGATATTTTCATATTATACGTTTGTAAGACATTGTTTAATTTTGTTATATTAACTTGGAGATGATCTCCCGAATCCGCTAAGAGAACTTGGCCATCTGCAAAGAGTATATTATTTATTTGATTGTAACATCTAATGTGGACATATGAAATGTTCTCTTGTTTCCATTCCTGTATGATTTTATTCATGTATAGGTCTGGAGAAAGAACCACATGCTTTTTTAGCCCTCGATTTGTTTGAATCCTAGTTTTATTTATTTCTATTTCCGTACCATCATACAGAGATTTCATTAAATTTATCAAATTTCCTGGAATTGTATATTTATTCAGGAATTTCCATAATATACACTTTTATATACATAATTGCCAAAATGAACTGGAAAATCGGTTTGACGTATGTTTTTAAGAAGTTACATTCAACATTTACTTACCAGTCTATTCTATTACGATTAAAAGTGCATTAAATATCGGAGAAAGCAAAGACAGCGCTCATTTAGCCGAAGGGATATAGGACACCTTTTCCCACGGGGAGATCTTTGTACCTACCCTTGGGTAAATGTTGATCAATACTTAGGTCGCTATTTTGTGGCGTTTAGCTCACGAGGAAAACGAACAAAAGGGGATGATAGCTGCAGCACGGAGCACTGCCACCCCTACAGCGGAAACAATTAAATGAGAAATGCTTCATTTATTCCTGAGGGGGTGAGAGGTATGTAAACCCGCCGCAGCAGTAGTCGGGGAGAAAATTGCAAGAATCTGAATGGGCGACGTGGCAAGTATTGAACCGTTATTGAGTTGTTCCTTCCAAGCGAAGTTCCGGGGGTGAACTACCGCAGAAAGCTGACTCAAAATCTCATCCCATCCCCTCAGGAGACGCTCTTTGACCAAGTAGCAACGTCATATACCTGAGACGTGATGCACGAGCGCTCGGCGCTACCATAAGCACACATAGCAAGTACCAATAACCATGGTTCAGAGCCTGGCATTCAGTGTCGTGTGGCAATCATAGCTAACGCACGCTGCTCAAAAATTAGAGGAACACATGTTTAAACCAATGTCCCAAAACAAATATTGATATAATTAAATTTTTAGCAGTTGGTAATTACAGATTGAAGAACTGTGTAAACTTATAATAGGCATTCTGACAAACCTTTATTTTTCAGATTGAAAATGCGATAACATTATTATGACTAAGCACAAAATAAAGTGGAAATACAAGATTGCATTGCTTACTAATCAGTATTACTTGGTTATTTCAACACTCAGTACCCAGTGCATTCTTCATATGCGTAACATGTACGTGGTAAGCTTCACACCAGCCTCCTAATAGCAGTTTGTGGAATTTTCTCCGATGCTTCAGTGAGTGCATTTGCAAGTTTTCCCAGGTTTTGTGGCACAGCAGGCTGCTTGTGAACAGATTTTTTCCAGCCTATTCCATAGATTTTCTATGGGATTAAAGTCAGGACTCTGTGCAGGCCAATCCGTTACCCAAATTTGACATGCCTGTAAGATATCCTTAGTACTTAATGCTGTATGGGGTTTAGCATTATCGTGTTGTGAAAGAAAATTAGGATCCGTTCCATAAGCAGAGGGCACGATATATTGAAGGATATTATTAACGTAAAATATCTGAATTCTTGAGCTGTGGAACCGCTTCCAAATCTGTCACGTTCAACAATAGTCTCTGGAGTAAGACTCTTGCCACAACGTCTCCATACACATGTACGACTATCATCGCTCGTTAATTTACACATTCACTTGTCTGTGAAGAGCTGCCAGTTGACATGATTCTGAGCAAATCTCAATCGGGCTTCCTTGTGCTAAAGTGTTAAACGAGGGGCTTTAAAGGGCATTCTAAATCTCAACTTCTTACAGTCTCATCAAAAATCACCACTTCAGTTGTACGTCATTTTATAGGTCTCTTGCTGTAGAGTTACGTCTGCGCAAAGCAGATATAACAAGATATTTTTCCTGTACTTCTGTTTTTTTCTTGCGCCCTTGTCTCTTGAACCCACCTGTCCCTATATATCGTCTCCAAGCCCTTTGGATGACAGAAGGACTGGCATGAAGAATCTTGGAGGCAAAGCAAATGAACTGGCCATCTTCAGTCCACGTAACTGCTTTAACGACAGATGTTTCATTCAGATATCTCATTCCTCTGTGTTAGCTTCAGAAAACGCAAAAACAAGTTTCTGCCACAGATTGCTGTTAAAACATGTTTTAAAACATAATAAATCAATAAATCAAAGACCACTCACTTTCATGTCCACATTTTTTCAACTTCACTGGTTTATTCAGACAAAGAACTAACAAATTTTTAGAATAACTCCATTATAGTTTTCAACAATACTTCAAAACATAACATCTGACTGTCAGAATTACACATCCTATTTTATTTTGGTCTTGGGTTTAAACATGTGTCCCTCTAATTTTTTTGAGCAATGAGACACTCACACGCCTTTTCTTAACAATTACCAATCCACTTTTTTCCCCTCCGTTTATATGCCGCCTTTAACATCGTAGGCTTTTCATTTGGAATAATTGCTCATCGGCAATGGTGTTCACTCGTTTACTGTTCTGTAACTTTAGGTTTGTTTAGTCAGTTTTTTCTTTGTGAACATTAAATTCTGGCATACATTTACACTCACACACACTTCACACTTCAGACTCTAGGAACGGCAAGGAATAATCATGGCTAAAAAAAACTTCCTATCCTCCAGCCGGGAATTGAACCCGGGACTTCTGGATTTGGAATATAGCATGCTAACCCCAGACCACAGAGGCAGTGAAATTTAGATTGAGATGGATATTCACTCGTAATTGCTTAGGCAAGTTGTTAAGAAATGAATATGTTCAAAATAAAAGAAAGGTATTGTTACATTATTTAAATATATGCATAAAATAGGATAACGAAAAAAAATGTATGACGTGTATTAAAATTAATTGCGAAAATACAGTGAGTTTCGCAGCAGATGCTATTGTAAAATGTGATGTTATGAGACGCTGAAAAAAAGTTGAAGAAAGAATACAAGATTGTATAAAAATGAATGCATCAGAAGATAATTGTGTAACCAGTGTTATAAACATAGTTAAAAGGTTTCCTATTACAATAAAAAGTTATTTGCAAATTTTAACCGTTTATTAAAACCACTTGTTTCAAAGTCATCGCTCCGAGTGTGGAAAGGAATCTCAATGTGACGATTGTAGGTGAGCCAAGGCAAGAAGGGACAATAGAAAAGGTAAAATGATGATCTACATTGCGCTTAGTTAAAAATATTTTAACACGGCTTGTTAAAGCAAAGACTAGTGCAACAACGCGTGTGTAAAAACCTGTCCCAGCATACAGATATCTGTTATACAGCATGAACAACAAGTATGGAATATTGACTATAATTTTTAAATGGCTCACTAAAGCTAAGTGCTGACTTTTTTATTCCCATGGGAGTAGTGATCCTCCAGACACGTAAGGGATACCACCTCAATGGGCCCCAAGTGTGGTGAGGAGGACGAACTTCAGAATTTTAAATAGAACCATGATATAACTTGTAGATATTCTGATACGTCTTAATAAATAAACTTGGTTTAATCTTTTTAGTGAAAACTTGAGAATTTGGAGGGTATACATATTGTGATGCCGGCCGCGGTGGAGTTAAGCTATCTCACACTACATAGCAGGCACGGAGCGTATTAATGGCGCACAAGGTCAAGCTGCTCCACACCACTCACGCGAGAATACACGCGACAACAATCGGAGCTCCAGAACCAAAAGGGGTTTTCGAGATTATTCGCGAAGTGTCCAGCGGCCGGCTTATTTGTAGAGGTTCCAAGTTCGAGAAAGGGCCGTGTTATGTCATACTCGCTATATAAGGAGGCGAGGCGATGAGAAGAGTAAGCAGTAGTAGTTAGTTACAGATGTGAGTCAACCAGTTTATAGTTTTGGTGTGTCAGCTGCGTGTGTACGGGTGCGTCGAAAGGAAGGTAACGAAGGAGTTAATGAGTGTCGAGTGATTGTATCGTCAGAGTCAACTGTTTGAGAGACAGAGGAAGTAGAAAGAAAGGAGTGAATCAAGGTTACGAGAAGAAAACAGTTGTGATTTGTAATATCATGAAGGACTGTAGATTGTGTTAAAGGCTAACGAGCTAGACAGACTCCGGTGCGAATCGTAGTTACGTAGTAATGGCTAACATTGTATACCATCATGATAAAACTATATCTTTTGTATGAATTCAACGAGGAATTCTTTTGTTTGTTTAGGATATGGTTGTATTAGGCGATTGTGGTGTTTGTCTCATTGGGCCACGACTGGACTAGGAAAATTGCATCACTGCAGTTCGCGCCATAGCCCGTCTATCTCGTTAGCCACGAAGAGAACTGTGTTGTGCAGAAGGTTTGAGGAGAATAAAGTGACAAAAATAGTTGAACTGGACTCTTGTCATCTTGTCACAATATTGTATTACATATAGATCCACAAGGGGATAGGGAGAGGGTGACAAAAAAGGAAAATGATAGAG
This sequence comes from Tenodera sinensis, assembly GCA_030765045.1. Taxonomy (NCBI): domain Eukaryota; kingdom Metazoa; phylum Arthropoda; class Insecta; order Mantodea; family Mantidae; genus Tenodera; species Tenodera sinensis. The sequence continues at coordinate 205,300,758 of CM060961.1, forward strand.
AAATATAAGGTGACGAGAGAATGGGTGAAGTGAAGGTGGGAAGTGGCAAACGGAGACTAAGAAAGAGTGAAGGCAAGGTAGTTAAGGTAACATATTCGAGCGGAGCTATAAACTTGACCACATATCTTGAGAGCAAACTGACGTAGCCAAAAGTAGGTGGACGGAGATACTTGGACGGACTCTAGCGGGAATGCCGTACCCTTCGTCATGTCCGTTGGATAACTTCGCGTTGCACGCCTTTACTTAGCTTAGCTACATAGAACACCTTTTGAGCAGTTTTTGCCATGAAGGGTCTGGAGCGTGCTTTCTGCTGGTAATGAAATATGTGTATGAGCTCATTAGCGTGTAAAAATACCAGGTTTACCGTTCAGCGGAAGACGTCTGATGTGTTCGAGCCCTAATGCAGACTATTTCTGAATTGTATCTTATCTGTAGATTTCCACAGGAAAATATTTACAAAGGCTGGGAGCACACGTTGTCTCAACTATCGATGACATCAGATCATCCCCGTTTAGCAAGACCTTTATCTGCATACCGTCAAGGGAAGGAAATAAAGTTATCTGTTACGGTAGGGGTGCCGGAATTATTGGCCGTCTCACCCTTTCTTCTCGTCTCCACCCCCTTTATCCAATTTCCTTCCCTCCCCTTCCCAATTTCCTGCTACCAACAATAATAATTGTTACGCCGAATTGTATTGCGTAACATTTGAGGGGTAGCTACTGACACGGTTAACTGACTAACTACTGACATGTCAGCGGCTATTAGTATCTTCTTCAGGCGCTCCCCACCCACTCTTCGTGAGAACTTCCCTCGCACGCATCATGGCTGAAGAAGGAAGACCTCAAATATCTGATAAATCATACCCGATACTATGACTGATAGTCATCTATTTGGTAGACAACTAACATTTTCACAGCAGGTGGTCACAGAATATTATATGTAAGATATATAACACGATATTTAAGTGGGGTCTGCTGCAGAGATGGAATTTACACAATATTTCAATTTAACATTTATCACTAGCAATATGTTTACATAAAACTGAACACTTATTAGTGGTATTTTATGAGTTACTACCATCAACACTATCATAACAAACTATCATAAATTAATATAGTCTAAGTTCTAGGTGGTGCTATTCGTAACGCCCAAAACTTCAAAGGTACATAAAGTAAATATGTGTTCTCTATACATATTTTGCCTTCCTATCATTTAATATCTCTAAACGTTTCCTTACCATTTTCACTCTCTAGCCTCACTACTTTGTGCTAAACTTTTCATTTACCTGCAGATAAATTGACGGTTCCAAAAGCATATAGAAGCAATAAAGAACATTTCAATGTAAACGTCACAAAAGATACAGTTTTTTTAAATTCTACAAAGTACTTGCCATCAATAATTCACTTATACTTGAGGTCTAAATTGCAACGGAAAACCAGGAAAAATGAATAGAAGCTGCAGAAATGAGATTGCTGAGACAATCGGTGGATTGACGCCCTCTCTATTAAATCAAGCAACTGAATGATACAGGCTGTCCCCCCCCCCAAAAAAAAAACAAAAAAAAAAAAAACGCTTAGTTGTTGTGCGGGACGTCAAACTGATCGTTTTCAAGATAGGAGCCCCTGTCCAGAAATGCACGGTCTGAACGCTGTAACGCATCGAAGTGTATGATGGGTGTGCGTTCACATTTCGTTAGTAAACCCAACATCGAACTGTTTACATTAAGAACGGTCTTCGAACTGTGTACCTCCTACGTAATTTCAGAGCCTATATCGGCGGTGGTGAGCCTCATGCACATGACCTAATACGTGCGGCTGTCTTTGAAGGTTTTAGATCGCTCCGTGGACTCGAGCCATAAGGTCTTCCATGACGTTACTGGAGTGTCATACATTATATTCTTCATACAACTCCACAGAAAATAGTCGAGAGGTGTCAGATCTGGCTACCGTGCTGGCCATGGAACTGGTCCACCTCTACCAATCCACCGATTTAAATAAACGATTGAGGTGATTCCGCACATTTATATCAAAGTGTGCTGGAGCTCATGTCGGCCATTCCCGTAGGTGTGTCATGTCGCACTGTTGTTAAAAAAAGTTGTATTGGAAACTACACAAGTGATCAGTAGGATGCGTACCAATTATTATTGTCACAACCGTTCGTTCTCAAACTTCGACGCTCTCCAGCGCCCAAGCCGTACATTTCCGGGCAGGGGTTTCTATTTGAAAACCGATCAGGTTGTCTTCCTGCACAACATACTAAGCGTTGTCGGTGTTTTTTTTTTTTTTTTTTTTTTTTTGGGGGGGGGGTGGCAGCAAGTATATAAGTATTGTATAAATAGATGGCATTATCTTGTTCTCAGAATGGAAAAGAAAATCATATCGCTCTCAAAATTTATACTAATCTAAGGCGAGGTTGTTGAACTCCGAAACTGCAAGTCGAGAGTGTGTTTGTCTAAGGTATAATATCTCGCATTAGATTTGGTTTGACTAGTTTAGGAATAATGTAAGATAAGCTAAAAAATTTGATTTGCAACACTCACATGACTTTTTCTACTCTTCTACCGACTATTCTTAGAAACGCATAATCCTCTGTTCTGTTCGTGTTAGTTGAGATAAATATTTGTAAAAATTATCTTGTTAATTTTCTTGAGATGCAAGCAAAATATGGAAGTAAAGCAGGCTTTAAGTGATAGTCAAATGTTTTAGAGTTGGTCGCTAAGTGATGGCTTTAAAGTTGCGTTACTTTTGAATGGCCAAGAGATAAAGAATTAACAACGACCTCCCATTTGAGGAAAGTATAAGTATTGTAAAAAGATTTTGTCCCTTAGGGTTTGCCGATATGGGAAAGTCACCTAGACTGCAGAGAACTTCTGAGGCCATTCCCTTATAAAATATTATGCATTTAATCAAAATCGTTTGCCAGTTTTGACAAGAACAACATTTTCTAAAAATTTTCCATGTAAAGAGTAGTCTGGCTTGGGGAGATTTTCTTGAAAATTTTCGCGTCGCATTGTTGGAAGAAATTGAACTTACAATACCAAGTTTGGAATTTTTACCATGTTTTCGTTTTTGAATTATGCTGTTCACAGGCAGACACACATACGAACCTTTTTTCTAAACATATATTTTTTTTTATTTAAAAAGCTTCAGAACATGTATTTCCGCTAAAATATCGATATCAACTTTTTGGATGGTATACAATACTTCCCTTACTGTAAGCACACAGTAGAGAAATGAATACATCTAACAACTAACTACTTAGGATAATATTAAACAACCTTAGTTGTATTTTTGTCATGCAAGGCCCTCTGAAGTTTACTCATTATCATAAATAGCATAGCTTTATTGCTATATGTCTCTGCAACTATACTACAACATTCTTATTTTTAACATTTGCGTGATAATAAATTAAAGTTAACTTTGTGTAACATAATGAATTAGTTGATTTATGGATTTAATTTTAGCTTCTACTGTTGTTTACTTGCTAAAATAATGAGAATGCAGCCTCGTTGAATAAAACTTAATGGGGAACACAGAAAGTAGGTACAATTATTAAAAATAGAATCATTAAAATTAATAGCTGATGTTTCTTGTAAACAACAAATATAATGTTATTAGAGATGGAAGTGGGAAAAATTGATATACCTACATTCTCCTGTAGACTCTGCACTCCGCAATTTGTTTATTATTCTGGAATGATGCTGTTAATCCGAAGGTTTGTTTTGAGGCGGAGGAGTTGCAATAACCTGTTATCTTTATTAGTTCTTGTTCCTGGATTGCTACATTTCACATACATGATGGTAATGTATCGACAGTTTAATCACAAAGTTGTGTGCCAAATACATCATTGAAACCGGCAACTGAATTTCTGTTGGCAACACTGAACTCTTAGATTACCAGCAGGAAGCCGTTGATTATTGGGACCAAGAGGTAAATAGCACTAACAAGGGATAGTGGGAAATGTCCAATTTAACTTATAAATTTAAAATATCTTATGTGCTACCTTTTCATGACCTTAGTGGGCATACAAAATATTCTTAGAAAACCTGGTTTTGTTATCTACTGATTTTAATAGAGATAAGCCTTTGCAGCAATAGTTGCATTACCCATTTCCTTATAGATACAAAGGAAGTAGCGATAGTCAAATGTTTAAGTACTGAACGGTACATGCTAATTTTAAAATGTCACCTCTTTTCATGCAATCGCCACAAACAACTGAAAATAGACAGGATATTAAAAATGAGGAAGTATTGAACAATTCGAACCACAATAACGGATATCTCAGAAATGGCTTATGTCACAAAAAATCGATTTGAATTAAAGTGTGTTTCAAACCACGTAACGTTTTTGGTGTAGTACATTTTCTTCTGTTACTTTGCGTATTCCAGTTATACAAAATTATACAAAATTCCTTCTGAAGAAGAGGATTTTGAGGCTAATCCCAAAAACTTGATATATAGATTTCACTTTTCATGTAAAGATTTTTAATATGTCGGGCCCAAAGGATCCCGTTGTCGACGGGCCCTTAAACTTCACTCACTCGCTCACTCACTCACCCACCCACTTACTCTCACCCACCCACTCACTCACCCACTCACTCTCACCCACCCACTCACTCACCCACTCACTCTCACCCACCCACTCTCACGCACCCACTCACTCTCACCCACCCACTCACCCACTCACTCTCACCCACCCACCCACTCACTCTCACCCACTCACTCTCACCCACCCACTCACTCACCCACTCACTCTCACCCACCCACTCACTCACCCACTCTCACGCACCCACTCTCACCCACCCACTCTCACCCACTCACTCTCACCCACCCACTCACCCACTCACTCTCACCCACCCACTCACTCACCCACTCACTCTCACCCACCCACTCTCACGCACCCACTCACTCTCACCCACCCACTCACTCACCCACTCACTCTCACCCACCCACTCACTCTCACCCACCCACTCACTCACCCACTCACTCTCACCCACCCACTCACTCACCCACCCACCTACCCACCCACTCACTCACCCACTCACTCTCACCCACCCACTCACTCTCACCCACTCACTCACCCACCCACCTACCCACGCACTCTCACGCACCCACTCTCACCCACCCACTCTCACCCACTCACTCTCACCCACCCACTCACTCACCCACCCACCTACCCACGCACTCTCACGCACCCACCTACCCACCCACTCACTCACCCACCCACCTACCCACTCACTCTCACCCACCCACTCACTCACCCACCCACCTACCCACGCACTCTCACCCACCCACCTACCCACCCACTCTCACGCACCCACTCTCACCCACCCACTCTCACCCACTCACTCTCACCCACCCACTCACTCACCCACCCACCTACCCACGCACTCTCACGCACCCACTCACTTACCCACCCACCTACCCACGCACTCTCACCCACTCACTCTCACCCACCCACTCACTCACCCACTCACTCTCACCCACCCACTCACTCACCCACTCACTCTCACCCACCCACTCACTCACCCACTCACTCTCACCCACTCACTCTCACCCACCCACTCACTCACCCACTCACTCTCACCCACCCACTCACTCACCCACTCACTCTCACCCACCCACTCACTCACCCACTCACTCTCACCCACTCACTCTCACCCACCCACTCACTCACCCACTCACTCTCACCCACCCACTCACTCACCCACTCACTCTCACCCACCCACTCACTCACCCACTCACTCACCCACTCACTCTCACCCACCCACTCACTCACCCACTCACTCTCACCCACCCACTCACTCACCCACTCACTCTCACCCACCCACTCACTCACCCACCCACTCTCACCCACTCACTCTCACCCACCCACTCACTCACCCACTCACTCACCCACCCACCTACCCACCCACTCTCACGCACCCACTCTCACCCACCCACTCTCACCCACTCACTCTCACCCACCCACTCTCACCCACTCACTCACCCACCCACCTACCCACCCACTCTCACGCACCCACTCACTCTCACCCACCCACTCACTCACCCACTCACTCTCACCCACCCACCTACCCACCCACTCTCACGCACCCACTCTCACCCACTCACTCACCCACCCACCTACCCACCCACTCTCACGCACCCACTCTCACCCACCCACTCTCACCCACCCACTCTCACCCACTCACTCTCACCCACTCACTCTCACCCACCCACTCTCACCCACTCACTCACCCACCCACCTACCCACCCACTCTCACGCACCCACTCTCACCCACCCACTCTCACCCACTCACTCTCACCCACCCACTCTCACCCACTCACTCACCCACCCACCTACCCACCCACTCTCACGCACCCACTCTCACGCACCCACTCTCACCCACCCACTCTCACCCACCCACTCTCACCCACTCACTCTCACCCACCCACTCACCCACCCACTCTCACCCACTCACTCAGTATATATAGCTTTTAATCAAAATCACTACATCCATTTTATAAAATTATTATCAGAGTACAATAGTGTTTGAATGTTCAAGAATGTATTCAGCAACAATTAGGCTTGTGTGGACACAAAGGAGAATGCTTTTAACACCTTCCATAACGAAAGGGAAGTATAACATAATCGCAAGTTTAGCATTACCTAGTGAAGTAATATTCAGCCACACGTTGGAAAGACCACATTTTGAACCACATACACCAGTCGTCGATGAAACAATTTTGAAACCGAATTAGCATTTTGGAGGACACAGGTTGATAAGACAGTTTGAAGCAACGAAACCTCACCCCGCCTAATAATAATGCCTCAAAGTCCTTTTATTCAGTCCTTTGCCGCCGATAGAGTAATGAGATTTGCCTCCCTGGGTATGCGTGGTTTTGTTTAGAAAAGATGATACTGATTATGTTTATAACGTCTTTTAATAAATGTTACCGATCATTTCACTATTTCCACTGAGATGTTGCCGAGCAAGATAGATTATAAAACAATTCACCAGTTAAAAAAAGCTGTGCCAGTCTTTCAAATACCCAAAATTTGCTTCACTATAATATAAATCAGTGCCCATTGCTTTTGAATGTATTCTACGCACTTAGAAATAACAATGTTTGCCTGTCGACTCACCAGTTAACACTGTGGGCTTACTGTGAACTAAAGTGACGCTTTCTCTCTCAAACCGTTAACACCTCTACTCAGCTTTTTAAATTCGTGAGTCTACCCGCCTTCTTATGTTCGTTTTCTCATGTAAAGATCGTTTTAGAAGACTGAAGATATTAACCCCACCCTGTATGTATATATTCTCGATCCTAATATTCTTTATATGTAGTCGATCCACATTTATAACAATGAAATTCACGAGATAAACACTATACAAACAGGCAACATCCATCATCTCAGTGCAGAACTTTCTTACTTCAAGAAGGGTATATGCTATGAAATCATAACAATATTAAGCTCTTGCTAATGATCTTAAAAGACAAAGGTTGACAATTTCAATGCATTTAAAATTGCTGGTAAAGAATATCTATGCTACAAAATCATTTTATTCTGTATACAAGATTATCGAGTGACAAATTATCCTGTTATTGCTTATATCGCTTTGTAAATAGTTTCCAACTTTAGTGACAAATTACATTTGATGCCTGCTCGATAGCTAGTTAAATCTATACGTATTGGACAATTCACAAAAGATGCCATTAATTGCTTATTATATAATTAAATAATGGGACGTGCCAGGAAAAGTCTAGTAAAAGTTTAATTTGTATTTGTAAATATACATTGTGTTAGTCTTATAACGCAGGAAAGATTTGATTATGTTTCTCCATTGTCGCTGCTTTGTTTTTTGTGCATGTAGGTGTATGTGTTTTTATGCTATACTGTACATTTCATTGAGATGTTCAATGTTCACGGGCTTGTATGGCTACTTGTGAACTCGCTGAACGCATCTAATCTGTTCATTTTTGTTATTAAAATTATTATTTTTAAATGATTAATTTTTTGAATACATAACTTAGGTATCACTAGGGAAAAAATCTGATGTGTTGCACTCACATGACTTTCTCTACTCTTGTACTAACCATTCTAACAAACTCTTACTCCTATATCTCCATGTTAGTTAAGATAAACATTTGTACAAATTATCTTATTGCTTATGTCCTTGTAGGTGCAAGGGGAATATTAGAATACAGAAGGCTTTGTGCGACAGTCAAATCCGTTCTCTTTGCACGATTAACATATAACATAATGAACAACGTTGTTGCATTTCCCTAAAGTTGTAAGTCTTCCGAAACTCACACACATAACAAGGAATATCTCCGAAATGATTCACCCTACAAGAAAATTTATTGAGACATAAATTTGTGTATTTTAACAAGATCTACAGTTTTTGTATAGTATAATTTGGTCTATCTCTAACAGTTTACCAGTTATGCAAAAGTCGTCCAGAGTAAATACGACTACAGGGGCTATAGCCAGAAAATTCAAGATATACGTTTAATTTGTCATCAAAATATCTCAAACATATGACGTTTCATTCAAAATCGTTAGAGCCATGTTCAAGAAAATCAAAATTTTCGAAAAATTTTTCATGTAAAGGGTAGTTTAGGGTGGGGCTATTTTCTTCAAAATCTTCGTGTCACATCCTTGAAAGACATTAAACTTAAATACCAACTTTGGTTTTTAACCGAGTTTTCGTTTTTGATGTATGCTGTCCACAGACTGACAGACTGACACAGAGACACACACACTGACACACACACACACACACGGACCTTTTTCTAAAAATGCTTTTTTTTTTTTTTTTGGATTCAGGGGACCTCAAAACATATATTTCCGGTGAAATCTCGACATCAAATTTTTGGGTGGAATACAATACTTCCCCTACTTACCAGTAGAGAAAGTAAAAATGTCTGGCCTGTTCTGCCGCTACTGCACGGACGGATTCGCATAGCTGTGCCGTTGGAGAGGCGGCATGCTGGTTGCGTCATTCGAGAGAAATATTTGTTTCCAGAGGTGATTTTGAACTGAACTGTACTCTGTAGTTTAAAGTAACTGTCTCGAGGATATCTCAGTGGTGTAGGAGTTCCTGTGGCGTATTGGTTACTAAAGTTGACAGAGCCACATGATAAGGCTGTGGGACCACATCATCGCTGTCGTCAGTACCTATATTAGTAAGCAGTTAACGAATTCATGTGCAGTCTCCCTACAGTCTCGTCTCGTATCGCGTACTGGGGTGGGTCCGTACGGATTTAACCACCGCCACATCTGACGACGCTACGGTACAATCGCTGCTTGATTAAAAGATCTCCCACCCCAACCCACCCCCTCTGAGCGTGCGTCTCCTAGGAAACAGGGTGGCAAGATTATCCTTCCCCTAGCGTGCACAGGGATTCTTGCTGGTTGCAATTACTGCTGGTTGTCTAACCACAGCACCATTCAGGCGCACAAATCTTCCAATAATAATACTGTCGTCTTGTATGGCATAAATTATCTACCTATACACTACATACAGAGTATCTGCAACCAAATTTCAAAAATATTCTCAAGCAACAGCAGCAGTTTGTTAGGGACAGTAAATTGAAATGTAGATTTCTTCCTACTTATTCGTTGTAATTAATACGTTATGCCTCTAACAGCGCTTGTTTGTGTTACAAATACCAAAACTGGTTCAAAAGTGGTGCTATGTGTAAGTATTTCTAACTAGCGCACCGAATATCTCCACTTCTTTCTCTCTCTCTCCCTCCCCCCCTCTCCCTCTCTCTCCGTTTTCTGCAATACAGAATGTGAAAGCAATAGGAGCAGATATTGGTATCTGCTAATTGATAATTGGTATCTTAATACGTGTACACTTGGTCGTATTAGATGTTTTTCCTCCTTGTTTAACACAGGCTTGGACGACTCTGCGATACCTTCGTGAGCAATCTGCGCTCTCTGAGCACAAGTTGCCCAGAGCACGAGTTCATGTTTTTTGCATGGTCGTACTTGCGTCGCGAAATGAACACCGTGAAATAGACTATCCGTTTTGCTTCACACTATAGTAGGCACACCTTATTGAGATACCCCAGAAAACAACCTTCACATCCCCCCCCCCCCATCATGATGCAGTCTGGTTATATTTGGTGATATTCCATCCGTTAGGTTGCATTAGTGCCGCCAACTTTTCGTAACATGTAACTGTGGCAAAGCTACGGCCATAGCTAGTGTTATTGCGTCTGTTATGTTGCCACAGAAGCCCTTGTTTATGAACATGACATAGATTTTAAAACAAAATTCTGTTTATACGTTGTATTAACTAACTAATCTGTGGACGTAGGTACTGCTCGTGTTTGCGTGAGTTTGTCTTGAATTCTTTAAGAGCAGTATATACAGTTATAAATTACTGTTGTTATTTTTGTGTTCGCTATACAATAGTGAATTTAAATATATATTATGATATTTAGCACTCGAATGTTATTTTATCGTTTGAAAGCATGCTAATTTAACCCTATGATATTTGAGGTTAGGAATGCCTTTATTATGTAAGTTGTCAGCACTGACTTTTGGGATACTTTCGTCTGCTGTTTAGTGTAATGTCGACCATGTTGAACTCTTGGGAACTGCCGATAAACTGTGTCCACTATAAATGCCGCCCTAGATAATGTAAGGTCAATGACCTTGCAGAAAGCATTCGAACTAGTTCCGACATAGCATTGCCTACAGCATTCGTTCGGCTCACTCTGCGTCATGTTTTCTGTGGTACTAACCAACCTATAAACATACTTCGCTTAATAAGTAAAATTATACGTTCACAAATGAAGTAAATACTCATGTAATGCATTTCTTTAACTGTCCTCAATTAACAGTCAAATATCCGCACTTATAGCCCTTTGTAACGTACTAATGTCCTAATGTATTAATTACTTTGCTACATATGCCAGTCTTCTGACTTAAGGCCAATTTAAGTAGCGTGTCACAGGCACCATAATTGAAGCAGTTCGAAAAGGTATGATTGTTAACGTGAGAGAAAATGGCCTAGCCACCCATTCAAAGTCGAACGTCGTGAGTTGGAATCCCAGTAACTTCAGCCTGCGCTTCAGGATGGGAGGGCCCACGTAAAATAACTGGTGTGATGGCACACATGGGTGATGATCGGGTTGCATCTGCTGTGGTTACATGAATTTTGCTTTTTGTTTAAGGAAAAAAAGCTGTTACTGTGATACTGAAAGAAAGTAATATGTTTATGGTATAAAAAGCTACAAATACTTTTATTTTACTGTTAAACGCCAATTTAATATGACATAAACAAAAACACTTAAAATATTCCAAAAGATTTTCGTTACCAAATGGCAAAATTATGCATTAGGGGCTTAAATTGTTACCTCACTCAGTTTTTACTATAACTTAACAACAGTTCAACTTTCGCTAAGACTTACCTACCTATACTCACGCTGTCACTTCACTTTCATCAACTTTTCCATTTGTCTGCTACTTCACTTTCCTCGCGACGTAATGAAAATGGTAGCATGACGTAGTCTCTTCTTCCAAACTATTCACAGGCTGAGGAATCGAACACAAGACGTCTCTAATCCCTTGCAACAACAGCACTCCTTGTACGTCACCATATCCCATTTTTTAAATTATTTTTTTAATTAACGTCCTCCAACATTATGTCATATCGGACGAACCATATCCCAAGGTTTTAGCATCCAGAAAGTAACAGCCTTTTTAGATATTCTTAAAACCGCTTAAATTTTCACCTATCGTGTTTTATTTAAAACAATACAGACGCCAATGGAGACGTTGATTGCACTAGATTGTGTAAACATTTTTTTCTCTGTTTTGGTTAAAGTTTCGACGTCGTATAACCAGTTAGAGTATTCCAGATAAACAAATTTTGTCAATACTCTTAGAGGACAAACGGTGACCTTTGACCACTAAGTTCTACAATTTGAAGGAATGATGAAGATGAAACTTCACTATTGAATCTGTAGAAAAAGAGTTAAGCTTTTTTAAATATTTTAATGCTAAACACTACACATAGGAGTATTCCATATTTGAGTAAAATGTAATTATAAAATCTAATGTGCTGCATTTATACGACTTTCTCTACTCACTTGCAGAAATTATTCTTACAAACGCCTATTCTTCTATCTGCTTCACTTTAATCGAGATAAACGTTTATAGAAAATGTTTTATTACATATTTCTTAATAAGTACAATGGGAACAGGAGAATACACTAGGCTTAAGTGATAGTCAAATCTTTTAAGAGTGGGTCGCTATGTGATGGATTCGAAATTGCATTGTCTTTGCAAGGCCGAGAGAGAGAGAGAGAGGGGGGAGGGGAGGGAGAGTGCGGGGCGCCAAGTGAATAATAACTTCCCATTTGAGAAAAGTATAAGTACCTATTTTATTAACCCGTCTCTGTGATGTGGTAGCGTGTCTGCTTCACATCCAAGAGGTCCCGAATTCGAAACTCGCTTAGGGTGAGTAATCTGGATAAGTCTTTCTCCAAGGTTCTCCCTTATTCTGAGAAGACGAATTTCGGATAACTTTAAGTTAGTTCTATGGACCTGGAGCTCATTTGAGCATCATTTCATTAATTTCATTCATTCATCTACCGATATGACTACGCGTTGGAGAACCTCAATATCCAAAAAATGCTGTATTTTAAAATGCAAAACAATAACAAGAAATATCTCGGAAATGGCTAAAATCAGAAGAAAAATGAATCTGATATAAATGATGGGTTTTAACGAAATCTATATTGTTTTAGTTAGCTTAAGATTTTGTCTATAACTTACTGCTTTCCAGTTATGCAGAAGTTCTTAAAGAAGAGGGCTTCACGGGATATTCCTAGAAAAAACAAGACATAGATTACCTTTGTCATAAAAGCATCTTAAACATAAATTATCTTAATCAAAATCGTCTGAGTGGTTTTTGAGAAAATCAAAACTTTTTAAACTTTTCCATGTGAAGGGCAGTTTGGGACAGGGGTTTCTCTTAAAATGTTTCTTAAACATCTTGGAAATTACTGAACAAGTTCTGGTATTTAACGGGTTATTCGTTTTGAAGTTATGCCATTTTAAGTAGGTATATAATTCCGGCGAAAGTGGCTATCGAGTTTTTGAGCGGCGTACAGTACTTTCTCTAGCTACTATGTTCATGGCAGAGAAAGTGAATATGATGCAAATCAATTTGCCGTGGTGAAGCTTTTTGTGGTAATTAATCTGGAGATAAGAGGATTTGTTCGCAATCAGAGGGCTCCATCCCTCCCCTTAACCCAACCCCCATTGCTTCTCACAAGGTAGTGTAATTATCCCCAAGCAGATTAGAACGGCAAGCAAGCAACTCATCAAAACAAATGTTTCCGAACAAAATTTTCAGCCACCGTCCAGAAGTGTGGTGATAGGTGACTTAAGTTTCTGTTATTGGTGCTGAATTAGCTCTCCTAGCATTGATAAGGGGTTTAGCACTGAACTCTGCAAGGAAACATGTCGACAACAACATCCAAAACACCCTTAGGTATTGTGTGTAAAACTGAAGGTAAATGGACGATGTTTAAAGGAAATTATTGTTAATAATGGTCTTAGAAAAGGGTGCAGTTTTGCCCCGCTACCTTTTTAATACTTATATAGACGATATTCTAAGAGAAGTAAAAGCAAAAATACCGAAAGGCATCAAACTAAATTACAACTACTATACGAATATGCCGCTCTTTGCAGATGATGTAATAATTACACAGACAAATGAAGATGATTTACAAGAAAGTGTATATTAAATAGGAGAAACATTAAAGAAACTTGCACTTAGGAAAACAAAGATAATGGCATTCAGTGGTAGACATCCAGTCCGATCAAAAATAGTTTTATACAATAATGCATTAGAATAAAAAAAATATATATAGGTAGTGAAACTGCAGATGAAGCTGCAAAAGAGGCAGCTAAACATCCCGTCAGTGATGCCTCGATCGCTTCTCCACACCAAGACATCATCAACGGTACTAAACATATGTACATGCAAAAATGGATACAGACATGGTCATCAGTTAGCAGTAAACTCCATGAAGCTCGCTCAGGCTGTACAAAACCTTTTCTGCATCTCCAAAGACTGAAAAGAAGAGATCAAGTTAACATCACTCGGCTTAGAATTGGACACTCCAAACTAACACACAGTCATCTCCTCACCAAGGACCAACCTCCAAATTGTGCCAACTGTGATATTCCTCTAACCATCCACCACAAGCCGGCATTTCCTGTCTTCATCATGCAGTCAATACACCGAATATGATCAACAAGACTCTACAGTTTATGAAGAACATAAAACTTTCAAATTTACTATAAATGTCAACATAATGTAATTTATGTACATATAATTGTAAGTTAATATCTACAATGTATTACTATGTATGGTCGTGATAAGACCGTGCTGTCAAAACGACCTTAAATAAATATTTACAAAAAAAAAATAAAATAAAAAATAAAATAAAAAAATAAATAAAAAAAAATAAAATAAAAAATTAATTTAATTACTTAGGGTACAATATAACTTATAATAATAATAATAATAATAATAATAATAATAATAATAATAATAATAATAATAATCTAAACAATAAAATAAATAAATTTCAGTATATTTGTGGAACTTTAGCAAGAACATTGAAAAGAAAAATAAGGAAAAAATATATTTAAAATTTTACAAAATAATGGATGTGCCACTATTGATACACGGATTGGAACAGAATTAATGAGATACCTAAGAGCAATTAAGGGATGTACAATTATGGACAAAATAGAAAATGAAGACATAAGAAACGAATTAAATAGTCTGGCTATAAATGAAAAAATAGAGGAATATACAAGCTGATAGAAACAGCAGAATGCATGAAAAACGGTTCCTTAAGTACCAGCCGATTGGAAGAAGTGTCGGAAGACCCACGAGAAACGTGAGACTGGAACAGGAGAAATTCCTAATCCGTGATAAGATGGTGACGATGATGAGACTGAAGGTCTGAGGATTTATCACAAGAATATCACAAGATGCCTGACTTAACCGACAAATACCCGAGCGGAGCTAGAGAATTCATCTGGTAAGGTCAGATCATCGAATAATATCTGGTCTACTTCATAAATAAAATACGAATTTAAATACTATATGGTAAACAACTGATCATTGTTAAATTGTATTAAAAATAACCTAAAATATATTAATTTCGATCTTTTCCTATCGTTATAACAGAAAAAAAGTTTATAATCTGTAATAAATCTCACTTTATTTTTAACATTAACAAAAATTCTTTCTTCTGGAAAAAATACATTAATTATTAATTGTTAAAAGCACAGTCGTCAAATTGAAATAAAGTGCTATTTTGATTATGAATCGATTGTAATGTCTAAAATTGTTTTTCAGCGATTTATAGGAAGACACTTGAAGACTGTGATTAAATGTGAGAATGATCTAGTTATAATTTGTACAAAACATAAGAATGACCAGGTGATATGATAATTTAACGCCTTTATATGTGAAATATTCTATGTATTGTTGGCAGGAAAACAAATCTACACCGTTGCACTGATTTCGATCAAATTGTATATAGGTAACTTTGATATAGACAGTCTAAGTTCCTCTCTCTCTCTCTCTCTCTCTCTCTCTCTCTCTCTCTCTCGATTGTGTATGCGAACAAGCTGTGCTACTTTACGATGAAGTTACAGATATCCGAAATAGGCAAGTAACAAACATTACTTATGTAATAACAATGTGCAGTGTTTACAATGTTAAGACTTTGGCAACATCAGAATAATAAGTAAATCGAAGTTAATATTCATGCAATCGGCGATCATACGGTGTTGTTTGGTTGTCCCATGTCATTTAGGCGAATGTTAGGGTACTTAATTTCATTCCATTGCTTCCTATCCTTCCCTTCCTCATTTGATTTCCAATGGCATCTTCCAGGTCTGGTGTGTGTCAGCGCGGTGGTGCGGGCAGCTGCGGGCAGCTGCGGGCAGATGGTGCACTGGTAAACACTTCTCCCCTGGCCCACTTATGGTAGCTGGGTGCCGCTGCCAAAGTCGTAAGGGTCGCTTCGACGCCCTCTCTAGGCAGCGGTGAGGAGGTTTAGATGGTGTGCCCGGTGACTTTCTGTCAAATGTTAAAGACCTCCACACGTCTCTGTGACGCTGCCTTCGCCCTCCTGTGGTGTTCCTTCAAAAGCTTTTCTACAAAGTATACGATTGTGTTAAATCTTTCGTGTTATATTTAAATACACAAAACCGTCCTGCTCCTGTTCCTCCTCATTCTTCTCTCCTTTTTATTTTATTGTTTATCAGCATCTCTAAAAGAGCAGTTTTATCATGGGTTCTTAGAACATGATAATATATAACTCGTTTAATGAAAAAGAAATGGAAGGTGACGGCAAGGAAGAGGGAACGGAAAATCATAGAAAGAGACAAAAGGGCACTGATGCAGGGAGAGGGACAGTGAAAAAGAGATAGTTGATCTTTGGGCTCTCCTATTCTTTATGTAACGTTATGTAAACCGCAATCGTCGGAGCTTAACGTTGTACAGCATGCGATCCAGCAATTTCTCTTAATGTTTGAGATATGCAACGCTGTAGTGTGTTGAAATCGATTAGGTCGATAGTGCTCTGCTTGCCTGCTGTGTGGTAGACAGGCAAACCCAGCCTTACTTATGTTTAAACGGAAACAGGCTCTACCTACAATATCAACGTCTGTTTAACAAAATATGAGATTATGGCTGCTCTAGTAATGCATACAGCTGTAATATTATCAACATTTACAGATTACTTAGGCATTGTGATTACTTCACAACCACCGGTAATGATAACCAGAACGAGAAAGTTGAAATACATGCGTTCACAACCGATGGTAAATTTTCCCCAGCCCCGAGAAAAGGAAAAGAAGACATGGCCAAGTTTCAGCTTT
The DNA here is from genome assembly GCA_030765045.1 of Tenodera sinensis. NCBI lineage: Eukaryota > Metazoa > Arthropoda > Insecta > Mantodea > Mantidae > Tenodera > Tenodera sinensis. The sequence goes on from CM060961.1 coordinate 205,317,677, forward strand.
CTGTTCCCGCTACTGGACAGGGAATGTTACATTCGTATCGTGCTTATTAGTCTTTTCGCTGTAGAAATTGTGCAAGGCGGCCGACAATGTATCTTGCCGTTTTCGTTGCCAGCTATTGTGAACCAAAATATTGAGTGCTGTCTTTCTTCTCGTTGCCGTTTTCGTTCTGGTTACAGTTGCCGTATTCTTATGAACCAGCCTTTAAAAATAACAAGCCCATTGCTATGCAAAGTGTAGATTGGGCTTGGAGAAAGTTCTTGAAAATCTTTACCTAATATTTATTTTATTTATTTAAATTAATACATACTTGAATTTGCTAGATATTCAGCCCGGGCTCTTAGTCTGTCATACCCCCCCCCCCCGCAAATAATTGTTTATACATATATTTTACTTCTCTATAGCTATCTAACATGTTATAACTAATACCAAATATTGTTAATTCTGTTCTCTTTGTACAGACTAGTTCATTTTTTTCTTAACTCTACTTAAAAACTAACCCAAGTTCCTGACCTCCTTTCTAAGAATCCTCTTAAAGGCACTCTGGGACTGACTTTTGAACTTTATATATTTTTATAGGTATGAAATTAATACTTCACACACTTAAGGGCGTTTATGTTATAAACTACCACGCAAAGTGTTTTAAATTTTTGAGGGAATTATTAAATTTATTCACAATGCAAAATGCATCAATATTCACAAATATCAAAATTAAAATATCATAACGGTTTTATTATTTTATACAGTCTACTTGCCCAACAAACGCTATAAATCTCTGGCAGGAAAAAAAATCATATGTTTTAAACTAATTGTTTTACTTTGATAAGCATTGAAAGGATTTTTAAAAATTTTTGAGCATTTAATGCTCTTGAAGCTAAACAAACTTCCCAATTTTCAAACCAAAGACAAAAGTTGAAGCCACATAAATGGAGAACATGTCGGGAAAAGGCTAGAAGTATAGCACAAAATTTAATGCGCATGGAGAAGTCTCTCACCACAGATTCAAAGCGTAATAACTTCTTTTCTCTGAATTTAGTTCTTTTGGTTGAGTCCATTTTGGTCCATATCTTGTTTAAATACTACAGATAATTTAAGCAGAAAAGGGCCTTTTAAATGTAGCACATATGGTATTTAAACCTTGCACTACACCTTTAAAAATCTGATGTGTTGCACTCACATGGCTTTCTCTACTCTTGTACTAACCATTCTTACAAACTCTTATTCCTATTATCTTCTTTCTTGATAGTTGAGATACACATTTGTACAAATTATCTTATTGTTTATTTCCGTGTAGGTGCAAGGGGAATGTTAGAATACAGTAGGCTTTGTGCGATAGTCAAATGTTTGAGCTTCTGTTGTGTTTGCACACTTAACATATAAAAAAATGAACAACGATGATCCATTTCACGAAAGTTCTGTTTTCCGAAACTCACACACATAACAAGGAATATCTCCGAAATGCTTCACCCTACAAGAAAATTTATTGGGACATAAATTGTGTATTTTAGCAAGATCTACATTTTTGTTAGTTTTACTGCTATTGCTCTCTTCAATATCAAAATATTGGAGAGCAAGAGGATTAATGACTTCATTGTCAAAAATCTAGCATTAGCTAACAACATTTTTGTATAGTATGATTTGATCTATCTCTAACGGTTTACCAGTTATGCAAACGTCGTCCAGAGTAAATACGACTACAGGGGCTATAGCCAGAAAATTCAAGATATACATTTCATTTATCATAAAAATATCTCAAACATATGACATTTTAATCAAAATCGTTAGAGCCATTTTCAAGAAAATCAAAATTTTCGAAAAATTTTCCATGTAAAGGGTAGTTTAGGGTGGGGCTATTTTCTTTAAAATCTTCGTGTCGCATCCTTGAAAGACATTAAACTTAAATACCAACTTTGGTTTTTAACCGACTTTTCGTTTTTGAGTTATGCTGTCCACAGACTGACAGACTGACACACAGACATACACACGGACCTTTTTCTAAAAATGCTTTTTTTTGGATTCAGGGGGCCTCAAAACATTTATTCCCGGGGAAATCTCGACATCGAATTTTTGGGTGGAATTCAATACTTCCCCTACTTACCAGTAGAGAAAGTAAAAATGACGGAATCTAACAAATTTCACTATCAACCGATGACTGAGGGTTTGGGGAACATTTGTATATATAAATCTAAACATCGCCAATTTGATAATTTTTCGGCCGTTTCTCAGTTCCGGGGCCCTTTAAATGCTGTTCTTCCTTTTCCACCCCAGAAATTCTTTCCTCCATAAGGGTGTTCCTTGGCACTGAAAGACTACATGCTCCAGAACTTCCTTCCCTCCACAAATGGGACAGCCCGATATACTTAAACACCTACTCCAGTATTTGAGTTTATAGGGAACGCAAACATTTACTAGTACTATTTTATATGATGCTTGCTGAAAATCGCTGACAGGGCAACATCTCTCTGAATATAGCTGGAAATGCTTCACCAACTTTTACTTGAGACTGTACTGAGATGGGAAGAACTAATCAGAAAATGCCAATATACAAATCTCGGTTTCGTATAATTATTTCCCCACAAAATAAATGAAACAGTTTCCCTGGGCTGACGGAATATTATCTACCTACCTGTGCACTTTATTACCCAAGGGAGCTCTCTCAGGAAAGTGAGCCCAAATTAAACGAGAGGATTACCTACGGAATGAAAAATAAAATTGTTCATTTCTATCGGCAATATTATCTCTGTTAACGGAAATAAGATGATTATATCAGCTCCCATATTGCTTTATTACTGCCGAGCTTTTAGGTCAATTTGACATGAAGCTTCTGGGTTGATGCTAGTATTATTGACTACTAAGATTAATAATTTTATAAAGAAATGGAAGAGACATAGGACAATAATTCCAATATATACTTTAGGCTATATAAAACACAATAATTAAGATTTACAATGCCCTTAATATTGCGAAAAAAGTAGAAGGGTTTAAACAGGGATGCTCTTTGTTGTCGGCATTATTTAATATACATATATTTAGACGAAGCACTTAAAAGAGTGGAAAAGCCGTTCTACTGACAGCAGAGTGGTGTGTTCGAATAAACACATACAAGCTTAAAACAATTTTCTGCCGACGTTCAGCTTATTTTTTAAAAAACAGAAGAATGTTAACCTGAAAGATATTATAGAGACACATAACTTTACGATTTCAACAGCAAAGACAATGTCAATGGCTTTTAAAGACATAAATCATGTAGAAGTAAGCTAGTTATTCATGAATAAATAATAGAACAAGTCCATAGTTTTAATTATCTAGGTTTTAGTATATCATATAGGAAAAACTAAGACCTGAATATAAAATTGAGACAAATGAACGGAACAATGAACATAAAAAAAAAAAAAAAAAAAAGTCAAAGGAAACAAAAATAAAATTTTATACAGTAATGACTAGGGCAAGGCAATTAATAATTCTGCATCTTTCCTTATGAAGGTTGAAACATTGCTTGCATATACGGAAAAGTATGGCATTGACTAACGAGTTGAATAAAAGCAATTTGTTAGGGCATTTTTGAGCATTTCTTACTTTTTTTACGGATAAGTCATTTTTTTTGGCAATTTTTAGGTGATTTTGAGCATTTTTAACACCTTTCCAGAAGGTTGGGAGATTATTTGTATTTAATTCATTTTTTAAAATTAAAATTCAATATTTTTCCTTGTCAATACAATTTCTTGGATTTAAGTAAATGCTATGCTAACTCCTACCCCTATTTTTCAAGGCATGTGCATTATGAACCGGCCCACTTCTAGGAATTCAATTTCTTAGAGCTTATGCCACCTCCTACCCCTATTTTTCAAGATATGTGATTAATGGACTTGCCCTCTCGAGTTGTAACATTCAAAGCAGAAGCTCCAGAAATTCAACTGCCCTTTTCAGCCGTTTTGACTAGATGGCGAACATGGCTCGAGGCTTGTAGTTATTGCAAGAATTTTGACGTTGTGAAGGAAGTAGTTGATTCTTTTGATAATGCTGAGTCTGTGTCAATCAAAAAGGCGCAAGAACTGCTGGCTGATAAAGAAATTGCAGGTAAACTTTCTTACATAAACACCAATTTTGGATTCCTTCCTGATGCAATAACTTCTCTGGTAAAATCCCAAGTGACATTAATGGAACAGCTACAAATAGTGGATAAAATAGTGAATGATTTGAGCCGTGCATATGGTAAAGTGTGTGATGCAGTGGCAATGAAAATAAAGAAGTGTATAGACAAGATCAGGGGCTACAAAACATTGTGTTCAATTGGCAGTGCTTTGTCTGGTGAAATTTTCTCTTGCTGACTGTGAGTTAAATCCAGGAGATATTGCTTGCTTTCAGTATGCTCCAATTGTTTCCGTTGAAGTAGAGAGGAGCTTTTCCATTTATAAGTCAGTACTAGCAGACAATAGACAGTCATTTTTGTTTGAGAATCTCCTGCAATTTGTGATTGTTAACTGCAACTCAAAATTGTTATAAAAGTGCACTGAAATGGAATTTCTTCAATAAAAGATACTCCTAACATGTGCATTTATAATTTTCTTTTAATATTTTGATTTTGTTATATTTTATGTAACTTAGTAACAAAGTGAGTGCTTAATGTAGTAATAATAAAAATAAATAGCATTTTATTGGGAATTCTTTATTTTTTGGTAACTTTAACATATTTGGGGTCATCTTTTTGGGTCATTTTTTTGTAATTTTTAGGTCATAAATGCATTTTTTATTTTGCATTTTTTACCAAATTATAGGTCATTAAATGCCTGGCCCTAGTTATGACAGAGCCAATTACAACGAATGGAAGTGAAAACTGGAATGAAAAGTGCAGATAAGAAAAGAGCTGAAGCAACAAGATGAAGTTCCTGAGAGTAGTAACTGCTTATGCTCTTCTGGACAAACAAAAAATGAAGAAATTTGTAAACAGTTTCATAATCTAAGTGAAAAAATTAATAAAAATAAAAATAATTGGTATGGACATATATTAGGGCCAAGAATATAGAAATTTTATTGAATTATAAACTAGAGGATTTCGTCAAGTAGGAAGGCAAAAGAAAAGATGGAGTGGTATGTGTAATTGACAAACAAATAAGTCGTCATGTTTATGCTTTGTGGAAGAAGAAGAATATTCATATATTAAAGTCAATGTATAATGTGAAAAGCATGAATTGCAATTTTGTCATCAGTTGTCAAACAGTGTAGCTAAGGTAATTAGGCGTTCCAACAAACATTAGTTCAACGTTGCGATGCTTAGAATTCAGTATGTTCAGAAGTCAGAGCTGCCTGCAAATACGCACGTATCCTAATTCTGAAAATTAGAAAGTGGGAGAATCTTAGAATTTGGCAAGTAACAGAATAAATATTATTTCAAATGCGAATAAGAGGCTTGAGATCTGTCAACGTATAATGTAGGAACTTTGTATGCTAATAGGGTTTCTAAAATTCGTGTCTTTCGTGTCTTACAGTCTTACAAAAGTATTTTACTGTGATTGATTATCAGCAATCCTTAGCGTCTTAAAACTGCGCTCAGGTTAGCAATACTTGCGAGTAACCGCAAGGGGATTCTCCGCTTACCATTTCAGCTACTGGCGGCAACTTAGGCTTCCCATTGTTATTACAGAAACATTTATTTTAAACCGTAAGATTATCGATACTTCATAAATTATCGATTAGTTTGTAGTGCTAAGGTTCAGAAACACTTCAGTTCAACCTCAACTAGTCGGCAACTCGCTTCAAATAGCTCCATTAAATTTATCAGGCAACCTAACTGGTGGTGTCTATTCTCACAGGCACCTACGCATACCCTGAAAAAAAGATCCCATGTTTCACCACTGTAGCAGCCATCAGGAGATCTCTCAAAGACAGAGATATTGCAGACTGAATGAAAAATCTTGCGCCCAGAAAAAGATACTATAAGGGTTTATTTTGAAAATGATTGCTGCAATTTTTCCTGAACCCAACAATCTCTTTCTTTAGGTTTCTTCTGATAACATAATCCATCTTTAGTTAAATATATTTAATCTCTGATATAGATCAACTCGATGACATAAAGAAAACTACTTATTTTAATAAAATTCTCTGAGGGAAAATATTTACATGTTTATAGACGGATGGATCTCTTTGAGACGGAAAGTTCATGGCAGCAAATGTTTCTTTAGTGTTTCTGCAAAAATAGCCTCCGCGGAAGCTTCTGACAAATTTAGTGTGCATTGTAATTTTGTAGTGTGTGTAATACCTTGTTAGAAATTTGGAAGGCATGCAATGGACAGAGTTAGCATTGTATTCCACCAAACAAATTGACATAGTTCAAAGGAAGTGTATGAAGTTAGGTACCTTGAACGTATTTAGAAACAGGTTCTTACCTGTATATGGGTATCCAAATTCCAACCTACTTGTTACTTACCTATTCATTGCAATGAAAAAGAAATCTGACCTGTGCCCTCGCATGACTTTCTCTGCTCACTCTTATACAAATTATTCTTTAAAGCATTTCTCTTGTGTCTACTTCATATTAATCAAGACATTTGCAGAAATGTGTGGTTTAAGTAGGATCTATTTTTTTTTTTTTTCACAGTAAGATTTTGTCTATCAGAGTGCTTGTCTTATGTACGCGTATGATCGATTATTTAATTACCTATTTTCACACTCCCAAACTTTCAGGATTACTACTTGGCAAAATACTCCGCATACGAACCAAGCCATATAATTACGACAGCTATATTATCACGTAATTATGAGGTACAAGTACAGCTATGTGGTGCCAATAAGTATCGCAAAGTTAAGAAGACACAAGAAAAACATTCTGAGCTTCTCACATTATGAAGATCCTGTGTTTCGATTGGATCGACCGTCCATAACCTTGTGTTTTTCACGGTTTTCCCAGGTCAGTAGGCGATGCTGGGGCATTATGGGTATAATACCACGAGCTTTCTGTCTTTCATGTCCTCTCATTTCGGATGCAGGGTAAGGTGGAGTGGAAAGAGTTGTGCGGTGTAAGCGGTGGATATACTTTGAGGACAGAAGTGTTTCTTCCCTGGCATGAAACTTTCTGCTCAAAACTGTCCATGAGGGACACGAAGGGGAGGTTGTGGATATTCGATATGGAAATGTTAGGAACCCCGCTACAATCAAATCTAGTCGTCCTTCGGACCAACACATTAGCCGCAGGAGTGAAATCCTCCGTTTCTGTTCCATATGCATTATAATTCTGTAATTTAAGATTTTCGAGGATTCCTTATTCATTTCTCACATGTGGTATAAGAAACAACATTTTCAATCTTTACCCACATTCGGGTAAACCCGGTCTCGGGTTCAAATCCTGAACTGGGCCGAACAGTCTGAATCGGATTTTTTTCGCTCGGTCGCCAAGAAAATACCAGGTTGGAAGTTTAATACTTCAAACCAAAGTTCCACGTTAAATCTAGAACAATAGAATAAATGAGAAATAGATGGTAATAGCGAATGCTGTGCCATCTATTTACAGCTAATAGAAGAGGACTGGATGGCACTCTAATGCCATCTGCCCGTCATAGAAGCGGAGGTACAGTTGCCCTGCACTGATCCCTCCGTAGCCGACCAATCTGACATCGGTTATTTCGTAGTTTCCCTCAGTCGCCAAGGTAAATATCGGATTGAATGAACCCAAAGTTCTACTTCAAATTAAGGGGACAGCGTACTCTGAGCGAATACCAATTTTACATCACTTTACAGAATTTACAATACACAAAAGGCTATCAAATGGAAATGATTGAAAATTTTATTACGTATTCACAATAAAATGAGACATATTTTGGTTTATGTTTCATTATTATGTCTGTTAAAATAGATTTTTAAAAAATTCAGATATATGAAAATTTATTGAAAAAATATTTTCCAAAAGCATACAAAACTTGGGTACCTGTTCCTTGGGAACCATTTGCAGCACACAACTGAAAAAATTCAGGTATGTTTTGAATATAGTTAGCTACTCTAGAAAGCAGAATTTTTAAAATACATCAATTGGGGAAGTGTACAAAACTTAATTGGTAAATTGGGAAATAATGTGTAGATTTTTAAGCAATTTTACAACAGCTTTTCAGTTTGCACATATGCTTAATAAACACTAAGCTTAAAAATTCTGCTTTCTAGAGTATCTAACTATATTCAAAACATGCCTGTTGTGTGCTGCAAATGGTTCCCGAGGAACAGGTACCCAAGTTTTGTATGCTTTTGGAAAATATTTTTTCAATAAATTTTCATATACCTGAATTTTTTAAAAATCTATTTTAACAGACAGAATCATGAAACATAAACCAAAATATGTCTCATTTTATTGTAAATACGTAGTAAAATTTTCAATCATTTCCATTTGATAGCCTTTTGTGTATTGTAAATTCTGTAAAGTGATGTATGTATGTAAAATTGGTATTCGCTCAGAGTACGCTGTCCCCTTAAACAATAGTAAAAATGCAATATAGATTGTAATAGCGAATGCTGTGCCATCTATCCACCACTACCAGTCTCAAAGGTACAGTTGCCCTGCACTGATCCCTCCGTGGACGAGAAAGCAAGATGGTACATGTACTATAAGGATGAGACCTTGAAGGCTAATTGTCTGCCACACTGATCTACGATCTGTTTCTTAACAGATCCGTCGCGATAAAGCGACAGAAAAATAAATAGTGAAAAAAACTTTTCAATCCATTCCTCAAATCTGAGTCGTGCTGAAGTATGCTTATATCTTCGTTAGCGTGGAACAAAATACAGCAAAATATTGCAGTTTAAAAGCATTGTTCAGGCACTCTGTACCCCATAACAGCCAATAAGGTAGCATGTTCTTACAGTTTACTCTCATGTTGGAGCACTTGAGCCCGGTCCTGCGGCCTAAGAGGCTGCAAATGGCTCATGATTGTTCAAGTACTGTAATGTATTGCCTCTATTAAAAGTTTATATCTTCGAACAATGGCAAAGAACTTTCTCTTTGTTGAACTTGAAGTGCTTGAGGAGGCAAACGTTGTTGAAAATCAGAAGAAAAGACGAGCTTCTTGAAAAGGCAGCCAAGCGAACAGTAACCCCCCACCCCACCCTCCACCCCCTAACACACACGACAACATTGTGGCTTTCAGAAACCTTCCACCACCAATGGCAAAGCGCTCTTCTCCAGTTAGTGTGAGAAAAGAGCATTCCAAAAGGAAGGAGGAAAAAAAAATCACTCAGCAGTAAAACGACTGCCTGTATGCCACCCTTTTCCTTCTTGTATTCCTCCCCCATTTCCCCTTTCACAATTTTCCTTCACACCCCTGTTCTTCCCTTCATACACCTCGTCACCATTCGCTGAAAAAAGGTGCTATTTGGCTTTTGGATTTCTAAATAATTTGCCAACGATTTGTGCACTCTGACAGTAGTTTTATGTGTGTGGGAGATAAAGGTCGAGTTGTCCAGTGGCGTGTGCCAGTGGCGTTTGCTGATAGCCATTTATCTCTACTACAACTACAGACTGTCCACCAGCTCATGGCCTGCAGTAGGAATGCAGTCAATCAGTAGACATACTCTGATATCTGACGCTAGAATCGATCCTCAAAACGCTGTTTCTTATTACCTTGCCCCGCTGACTTCATTCTTCCGCGCTCCCTTTCCTTCCCACTGACTGGCTATTGTACACTTCTTGAATGGCTAAGTAAAGCCCCGTGCAATTTAAGCACAGCTGATAAAAGCGATATAAACAATCTGATGCATGTGATTTCATCATCCTGAGAGACAGATTTAGACCGAAGGACCTCCTACCTATTTATTGATAAGAATTAACATGCATTTCAGATATATTAACTTTGTTACGTAACATATAGCAATTCTCTTCCAATTTATCATAATGTCACGAGTGATTGCCAATTTATCTAGAGAATTTGACTAGGACGAGTTGTATTTATTAAGGCCATTTCACGAATTAAAGGATGATATAACCTATGAAATGTTATTTAAATGTTGTACTGTAATTAGTAACCTTTCAAAAGGCATACATAAGCGTCCATTGGCATGGCCTACAATATTAACTACCACTGACCTAGTTTCCTGCTTGCGCACGCAGTTTTATCAAACTGATTCTAAACACATTTCCTGCTGTATTCTGTGTTCTGAGGTTTCCCTCTTCGAATTATTTCATCTCTTTCAGAGTTAGATGCTTCACCGAAGCGAGAGTCAGCCATTTTTGACATTTAAACCCAGCGGCTCTGCGTCAAATTGCATGAGCTATTGCGCATTGTAGGACAGTTAGATTCTCTAACCTGATCACAACGTAAGGAGAGGAGGTGATAATTAAAATTCAGAGGAGGTGATAATAAAATTTGATGAACTCTTTGATGTCATTGGTTGAAATATGAAATTGTTATGCACATGATTGGTTGATTCCAATGAAGTCATGTAGGAGTGAAATGGTCAACATAAATGTTGATGTTAATAAACAGACATAGGAATTTAAAAGCACTAAAGCCAGAACGGAAGGAAAAATGATTGAACTGTATTGAACTACAGGCAAGACTTGGCGTATAACAACTACCCCCATACATCGTACAGTCCTTTGGCGTCATACAGACAGTATTTTATTACCTGGCTGTCACTGACACTTGGCCTCTCCCAAAAGACCCTGCCACAAACGTCACATCCCGGTGATAAGTCATCTATTACTTTTCTTTCTCTAACGATTTGTTTCAACTGGACCCTTAGCCGGTTCTATTCATATCACACGTATATGGGGGCAATCGAATAGCAGTGTAGTCTTAAGAAAGCAAAAATGTTTTATTCAGGTCAACTTGTGCTATTCTGATTTACCCATTGAACTGTAGCGAAATAACAGATACCTTAGAACTCCTAGAAGAGGTTAGTGATAAATGTTAGGGGTATAATTACAGATATTTTGATAATTGGTACTTTAATTTGTTTTTTTTTTTTTTTTTCTCTTCGTCTAACAGGTTTTCCACAAACCAGTCACAAACTTCACTCCTGATATTTTTGTACAGATGTAACAGTGCCGCTAAATGAACAATGCCTGTGAGATAGACTATCCGTTTTGCTTCGCGTATCAATGCGCGACGTACTGGTCTTCCAGAAAGCGTTTGAACTCAGTTTCGGTAAAGCATTCGTTAGCATCTTACTGCATCGTTTCGCTCACTCTGCGTCATGTTTTCTGTGACACAACTACTTGAAGGTACTAACCAACCTGAAAACATACCACCCTTAAGTAAAATTATTACTCCGCTAATGAATCAAATATTGATGTAATATTATTCATTACATTGTCCTCAATGCTAGGACAAATATCTCACTATAAACACAACAGATAACAGTAGTTTTTCTCGAAAGTACTTTTCAAAGTTCATTGCTCACTTGTGGATGGTGGTCTCCTTTAGTTGTCCCGGCCTTATAGAGAAAGCACTTTCTACCAGAAAACTGTAGGTGTCTTAAGCCACATAATTTACCTAAAAACTTTTTAGTGACATCCGTTTTGGGTATTTCGGTTATTATTGTTTTCTTTCTCAATATCTACTTTATCCTTTTTTTGAGTTGCCGTCACCATTCAGTTGTTCCTGGTGATGTCATGCAAAGATCAAATTGTTTGTCTGAATTAACATTAAGTGGGTAGATAAAAAAGCAAGTTTTTGTATCAAGAGTTTTTGAAGAGGGCCATGGTGGGTAGATATAGTTCTGTAAATGTAACACATGAAATGCTTCTGTAATACTTCTATACTCTCTAAATCTAAAAAAGTCTTATACGTCATATTCACATAGCTTTCTTTACCCATTCCTAAAAACCTTATTCTTCTATCTACTTCATGTTAATCCAGATAATTTGTAGAAATGATTTCGTTAAATATTTCGTTCTAGGTACAATGAAAATACCGGAATACAGTAGACTTAAGCGGTAGTCAATCTTTTAAGAGCTGGTCGATGTGATTGCTTTGGAATTCTAAAATCGTAACCAATAAGGAAAAATTCCGAAATGGTTAACTCCACGAAAAATACAAAGTCTGCGCTTTAATAAGATCTATATTTTTTATAGTATATTTTCTGTGTCAACGTTTTAGGTTAAGCGAGTCATTCAGAATGACTAGGACCTCCTGCACCAATGCCAGATAGTTCAACATTTCATTTGTCATGAAAATGTCTTAAATATATGAATTTCAATCAAAAGTGTTAGAGCCATTCTTGAGAAAACCAAAATTTTCGAAAATATTTTCACATAAATGGTAGTTGTGGATGGGAAAATTCTCTTCAAAAGCATTCGTGTCACATTCTTTGAAGATACTTAAGTACCTACCAAGTTTTTAAATTATTCTGTTCACAGACATGAAGACCAATTTCTAAAAATAATTATTTGGGGTACCTCAAAACGTGTAGATATTTCTATTGAAATCTTGGTATTTTATTTTTTGAGGTGGAATCCAGTATCTTATTTACCTATTATGTACGTGGTAGAGAAAGTGAAAAAAAGGAGGGAAAATGTTTATTTGCGATAGATGAATAACTTTTTGGTATCCGACATTATATAAGCACTGGGCTCGAGAAAGTTTCCTTTAAACAACCTTTCCCGGTTATTTAATAACAAATTCACCCATGAATAACGTTTCAAAATTATGGCTCAGCATACGTGCTAAACCATATAACCTTGACAGATAATCTACAATCGGCATAAGTATATGGCATAGATATACCTGCTGCAAAGTTAACAAACTTTAAAGAAAACGAAAATCTCTGAAGTGTTGGGTCCAGTAAAGTTAGAACAAAGAAAACAATGACGCTTGCATGGGGAGTTCTGCGGCATCGAACACTTTCCATGGAAGTGCTGTAACAGTAGTTTCCAAGTTGCACAATGTGTTTACTAAACATTAATTGCAGTGTAACGTTGACAATTTGTTTTCGTGTTTGCGAAGAGTGGCAGTTTGTAATCTCTGAGATCTTGACAACTGTTCCCCAGTTGGAGGTATTTCCACCTGTCTATCGGTCGGACGACAAGTATCTCTCTGTTCCAGGTGTAGAAAACAGCGACACTCAACTGTCCTAGAGCCTCTTTCACACCATCCGCAAGTCTGAGGAAGCGTTCTTCTTTTGTGTTTAACGCCCGCTTTTACTACATACACCACCGCAGTTAACTGGACCGCTTTTGTGAGAAGCGAATGGTCTAACCACTCGCCTACGGCGCGGCCGCTCCTTAATGTTAAAACATGTCCAATTGCACATTTAATATTAATAAATAATTCATACACTGGTATATTTTGCTAAGGATTCATTAATAACTTATTACTTTCTCTACTGGTAAGTAGGGGAAGTATTGTATTCCACCCAAAAATTCGATGTCGAGATTTCACCGGAAATACATTTTTGAGGCCCCCTGAATCCACAAAAAGCATTTTTAGAAAAAGGTCCGTGTGTGTGTCTGTGTGTCAGACTGTGTCTGTCTGTGTGTCAGTCTGTGTCTGTCTGTGTGTCAGTCTGTCAGTCTGTGGACAGCATAACTCAAAAACGAAAACTCGGTTAAAAACCAAAGTTGGTATTTCAGTTTAATGTCTTTCAAGGATGCGACACGAAGATTTTGAAGAAAATAGCCCCACGCCAAACTACCCTTTACACGGAAAATTTTGATTTTCTTGAAAATGGCTCTAACGATTTTGATTAAAATGTCATATGTTTGAGATATTTTTATGACAAATGAAATGCATATCTTGAACTTTCTGGCTATAGCCCCTGTAGTCGTATTTACTCTGGACGACTTTTGCATAACTGGTAAACCGTTAGAGATAGACCAAATTATACTGTTCAAAAAATGTAGATCTTGCTAAAATACGCAATTTATGTTTCAATAAATTTTCTTGTAGGGTGAACCATTTCGGAGATATTCTTTGTTATGTGTGTGAGTTTCGGAAAACTTAGAACTTTAGCGAAATGCAACAACGTTGTTCATTTTTTATATGTTAATCGTGCAAAGAGAACGGAATCTCAAAGATAAAAAAGATTTGACTGTCGCACAAAGCCTTCTGTATTCTAATATTCCCCTTGCACCTACAAGGACATAAGCAGTAAGATAATTTGTACGAATGTTTATGTCAACTAACATGGAGATATAGAGTTTCTTAGAATGGTTAGTACAAGAGTAGAGAAAGTCATGTGAGTGCAATTCATCAGATTTTTTTTTTAGGTTAGTATGCTGTTGTAAGTATCAATAACCAAATTTAGCCACGTTCCAATGGAAATTGATAAATGAATTGTAAATTTAGCTTACACTACCAAATATGTTAGAAATAATTAGCTTAGGTATCAAGTATTGCAAAAAATGTATACCTAACTAATCTGATTTAAACACACAGTTTATGTCAAACATTCTTGTGGTGGAATTAATAACTTCAGAGATATTCCTTTTTATTGCTTTTAACTTTTAAGAACTTATCATTCTTAGAAACTACATTGATTTCTCGTAACGTTTTTCAAAGAGTAGAATTTCAAAGCCAATATAATTACAATGACCCATTTATTAAAGTTTGACAATTTACTCAGGCTCTTGTATCCCTCTTGAATCTAAAACGAAATGAAACCATTTCTGAAAACGCTTATCTGTAATAAGTTGAAAAAGATGGGAAAAATTCTAATTGGTTGCATCTCTGCTCATTTTCACAATTATTCTAAAAATATTAAATTATATACGGCTGCTTTATCGAAATAAACTTTCATTACACATTTACAAATTTCGTTGTAGATATAGGAAGGACACAGAAAGGTAAAGCAATAGAGTCGCCATGTAATGGTTTTAAATGCCCATGTTCTTGGCATTGCCACGAGGAAAACCAATACCGACTTAATAATCACACAAACAATAAAGAATACCTTGAAAATGTTTAATGCCACTAACATGTCTTAAAATAAATAGTATTCTTTAACCAAATCTCTAGTTTTTGTGTAGTAAGATGTCTATTTCTTACGGTTTAGAGTTTAACAAAAGTCATTCAAAATTAGGACTTCAGAGGATATTTCCAGAAAATTCAAAATACTTATACATTTCATTTATCATGAAAATATCCTAAACTACTGGTATTTTTAGAAAATAAAAAAACTATATTTTTTACCTAGAGGGTAATTTGGGGTTGCTGAATTTTCCTAAAAATCTTTGTGTAATATAGTTAGAAAATAAACTAACTCCACGGCGCAAAAGCCCTTTTTGGGTCAGGGGCTATCGCCCGGTCACTGTGTCCCCAACCTTTACCCATCACAGGTGTCATTAATGGGGCGCAGTACTGTAGGTGGGACGTGGTCAGCATCCCGGTCCCTCCTAGCCAGTGTAAGCGGTCTTCGCGACTAGAATTGGAAATTGCTGAACTTAAATACCTACCTGATTTTGCATTTAACCCAACTTTGCTGGTTGAGATATACTGTTCTCTCTCTTACATACTCTCTCTCTCTCTCTCTCACACACACACACTCTCTCTCTCTCTCTCAAACACACACACAGGTCGGTCTGGATGGTTCAATTAATTAGGCGCTGGCCTAAATTATTGATCCCAAGGTTGTGGGTCCAAACCTACTCCAAACCAATGGTTTTTAAGTGGATTTAAAAGCAACAGCCTGACGTAAGTAGATTTACTGGCGTGTAAAAAACCTCCTGTGGGACGAAATTACGGTACATTCACGGCGCTGATATGATCCTTGATTTTTTTTTTTTTAATTAACGTCGCTCAACATTGTGTCATATCGGACGAATGAATGAAATGGGTGAAATGTTACTGAAATGAGCCCGAGGTCCATGGAGCCGACATTCGTCTTCTCAGGGTAGGAAAACTTACCCTAAGCGAGATTCGAGCAGGCTACCTCTTGAACGTGAGGCAGACACGCTAACCATCACGCTACCGAGGCGGGCGTTGATCCTGTCAACTGACAAGGTCACAAACACACAAATGCATACCGCTTTCGCGGACGTTTCTCTAATAAAAGGTTTTTTCTTTTATTATTTTTATTTTTTTAATATTGATGGGGCCTCAAAGAGGTTTACGTAAGGAGAAAGGCAAGTAAAAAGGGAAATGATTGTTTTCCCTTTGCTGTGAAGTTCTAGATAGATACGAGCTATGTGTGTGCCAATGCTAGAGGTCTAGTGTTATGCTACGGCAAACGTGCGGGTGTGAACTAGGCTTGCACAGCAGATAGGAATCGCTCTTCTTGAGTCAGAGAAGTAATTGCGGGCTTTTAGTTTGTGTCCATCTTAAGTGTTTTGTTTGTGAACATTCTGTTCTTTTCTACGGCTGTCTTATCTTTGCACAGAAATATTTGTCACTCCGCTTGTTCGGCAAGTTTAGCTGGAAAAGCAATGCTTTTAAGGTATCATTAAATACTTTTATATAACATTGTAGCTGAATTTATACATTACAATATTCATTGCAGTCATCCAAAAAGTATAAAAATGTGATGTGTTGCATTCAAACAATTTTTACAAATGCTTATTCTTTTATCTGCTTCATATTAATCGAGATAAACATTTGCAGAAATCCTTATTAAACATTTCCTTGAATACACAAGGAGAATAAAAAGAAGGCTGGCTTAAGCGTTAGTTAAAAGTTTTAAGAGCTGGTCGCTCTATGATGATATTGAATTTTCGCTCTCTTTAGATATATACCTACAGCCAAGAGATCAAAAACTGAATAACGACTTCCTAGTTCAGAAAATTAAAAGTATTTGAAAATTCAACAACAAAGAACATCTCGGAAATAGTTCCACAAAAATGCTTGGCATAAATTGTGTTTTGACGAGATCCACGTGCTTTGTGTAGTAAGAGTTTCTCTATCGCTTAAGGTTTACAAGTTATGTAAACATCATCCAGAATGAAGAGGACTTAAGAGACTTTCTCGTAACATTCATGGTAAACATTTCATTTGTCATGAAAATATTTTAAACAAATGGTATTCTTATCAAATCTTTAGAGCTATTTTCGAAACTTTTCCATGTAAAGACTAGATTGGGATGGCGAGATTTTCTTCAAAATCTTTGCTCAACTTAAACACCAAATTCAACTTAAAAAACGAAAAGTTGGTTAAATGGCATAAACTTGGTATTTAAGTTCACCATCTTACAAGGATGCCACAGAAAGATTTTTAAGAAAATCTGCGCCCTCCCTCGACTACCCTTTACGTGGAATGGAATGTATGTTTCGAAAATTTTAATTTAGTTTTAATTTTATTAAAGACAGCTCAAACGATTTTGTTTAAAACGTCGTCTGCTTAAGATATTTTTGTAGCAAATAAAATGTACATCCGGAATTTCCTGGGAATGTCCTCTGAAGTTTTCTTCATCCGTATGATTTTTGCATAACTTATAAATCGTAAGAAATAAGCACTATAGAAAAGACGTAGATCTTGTTAAAACACACGATTTATATCAAATACATTTTAGTGAACCATTTTGGATAGATGTATTCTTTGTTATTTGTCTGAATTTACCACTTTCCTCTAGTTAGAATACGTATGTTATTCGAGTTTTAATTTATCGGATGGAAAGTCTACGTCATTCGTTTTTTAATCTCTTGGACTTGCAAAGAGAACGGAATTTCAAAATCATCACTTAGCGATCAGCTTTGGAGTAGGGAGAAGCCCGAAATACCACGGA
Source organism: Tenodera sinensis (assembly GCA_030765045.1). Lineage (NCBI taxonomy): Eukaryota > Metazoa > Arthropoda > Insecta > Mantodea > Mantidae > Tenodera > Tenodera sinensis. The sequence goes on from CM060961.1 coordinate 205,335,305, forward strand.
TTCGGATTTAAAGCGGAATTAAAAATTTTCTTCAAAGAGCGGTTCTGAAATATACCTATACACTGACCTTGGCTAGTGCATTGCTAAGAATTTCCCGAAATAACGTGATATTTTATGTTAGTGAAGTGATAAGTACCATAAACAAGATGATTATGTGTATAAGGAACAGCACTCATCTCCATCTTGCTACATTCAAGCAATACATGGAGGAAAAAACGTGAATTATGTCCTCAAACAAATCTTACTTATTTCTTTAAGACATTGCAAAATTAGGTTAGTGTAAAATGAGTACAGCGTAATTGTATGTACCGTACAAATTATGATGGGTCGCAGAACTGGAATACGCCACTAGCATAACTGGTGTGTAATTGAATTTAAAAGTGCTGTACTTTGCCGTATATTACATAATTTACAATGTAATGTAATTTATTATTACAAGAATGCTTCCCACCACCTCCGCGGGATCCCTCCAGAGCTGCGTTATTATGGGATTTTACTGTATTTTACTATCACTTAAATTCTACTGTATGTATTCTCCTTGCGCCAACGAGCAAATTAACAGTAAGATAATTTTTACAAATGTTTATCCCGATTAATATGAAGTAGGTAGAAGAATAAGTGTTTGTAAGAATTTTTTGTGCAAGAGCAGAGAAAGTCATGTGAACGTAACGCATAAATTTTTTTCTGAAGTGCTCTGCTGTTTAAATAATTCCAGCAGCTGGCACTACACGCAAAGAACACACAATATCTATATAAGCAACAAGAGAGTATCTTTTGGAGTTGAGTAAATGATGTCTTTTCAAGCCGAAGAAGAAAATAAAATAAAATGGGAAGGGTTTCTATTCATTTCTCTTGTTAGTTGTGGTTCTCTTTCTTGGCAAGGTGGATCAACCCTTTTGTCAGCCTTTCTCTTTAATTACTGGCACGTAACAATGCACAATCATCCTATAGCCACGCCCCCTCTTTAAAACTCCCTTTTCCTTAACCCTTTATGGCTGCTCCCCACAATGTGCGCTCTAGTGTGAACGGGATAAAGGATTTCTCTCCATTAACACTGCCAGCTCGTGGCTGATTGTTATTTCAAGATGCGATAATCCTCCTGACAGTTGGCGATACCGTCAACAGTTATTGTAGCTATGTGATTTTTGTTAGGAAACATTCTGCCTGCCCTTTCAGACCACAACAAATACGAGCAGTATGTAAGGAATGCACAGGAGTAGCTGTAAGGCAATAGATCTGTGCAAATCCTCTTATCTTCATTTCTTAACCTACTAACCTCAATTTTAACCTGATCATGATAACACAATACAAACGCAGCCTGCAAAATTTAATAGCTCCATACTGCGAATTTGTTTAACTTTATACAGATTCTTTCTTTCTTTACCTGATTACCCTCCCCTTATGTAGGACTTACAAGCCAGTGCCTAGGGTCAGACGCCTGTCGGGGAGTACAGGAACCCATGGACCGGACAGAGTGAAGACCTGGAAGTGGGTGATCAGCCAAGCACCAGATATGAGGGTGAGGAAGAGCATGATATGAAATGCAGGCGAAGCCGATGATTGGAAAGGTGATAATAGAGCAATTGGTGGAATGAGAGGCGAGGGAAACCGGAGAACCCGAAGAAAACCCGCCCGGACGCCGCTTCGTCTACCACGAATACCACATGTGGGTCTCTGGGATCGAACCCGGGCCACCACCTGTTTGAATAGTTTACCTGGCGTTGCACTTGTCCAATAGCCTTATGTTTCTTTGTAGATATTTACTTTGTAGACATTGTAGACAATTACTGAATCCCTTAAACAAAGAATTAATTAAAACTCTTAGGATACTGTAAATAACAAAAAATAAACAAAATAAATGAATAAAAAAGAAGAGTAGAGAAGAACATGTGAATGTGTTACATAAAAGAAAAATGAGTAGGTAAAACCTTGTGAATGCAATGCGTTGCATCTCTATTTCAAACATATAACAAATTGTAGGTATAAATTGTTTGTAGAAGAGGGAGTAGATAAGAATATGTGAATGTCTTACTTAAAGGAAAAGCCTGTAGAGAAAGCCATGTGATGCAATACATTGAATATTTCCCACCCCAAACTAAGCTTTAATGGAAAAATGATCTGTGTGTTTGATTTTGTCAAAAACGGCTCTAACGAGTTGAATTAAGTTATGTATTTAACAGATTTACATGACAAAATGTTTAGTTTTGAATTATCTGGGAAAAGCCTGTGAAGTCTTCTTAATTCGCAAGGAATGTTGTGTGTACAACTGGTAAGTAAACCTTAAGAGATAGACCAAAATATGGTATAAAAATAATTCTTTTGTAGCATCAGTCATTTCCAAGATATGCTATGGTTTTTTTGGGGTGGGGTAACGTTTAACGCCCGCTTTTACTACATGCGGCGCCACAGGTGGCGACACTGATGACTAGACATGGGAGAAAATCTCACATGGACGTTACGTTGATTACGCATCGACCTTAGAGTGCAGGAGATATTGTGATTGGCATGTAAATAAGAGGTAGGAAGGTCACTGCCAATAACGCACCGTGCACTTCACGCCACAGTTCCACTTTGTCACTGGAAAAGACTGCACACCCTCGCATACGACCTTGTTTCCTGTGACCTAAAAGTTCCACAGTTTTTGGTGGGAGGCGAATGGTCTAACCACTCGGCCACGGCACGGTTACTATATATATTAATAATTTGAATTGTCAAGTATTTTATCATTTTTTAAATTGATGAATAGAGTGTTTAAGCATTTGGCCAGTAACATTTACTTCCTTTGGACCTATCTATAACGAAATATGTAAAAAAAGTTGCTTATGCAAACGTTTATTTCAGTTAATTTGAAATAGATAAAAGGATACTTTTTTGCAAGAGTGATTTAAGAACACTGCATAGTGATAGTGTGTAGAAAATGTCGTATGACTGTAATACATAAGATTTCTCTAATAAATGTATTTCTGTAAATGTTACACATTGCAATGCTGGCAACAGTGGCTTGGACCGGACCGAGAACAGCCGGTCTGTTAGTATTCGGAATCAACAAATGGCTCGTTACTGCAGGGGGGGGGGGGGTATCAAACTGAAGAGGTACTCACACCCAGCCCCAATATCAACACGAGAGACAGTGTAGCAGCTAACAATGGGATGCGGCCCGTCTGTAGATACAGGGGCACCGTAAAGTTTTGGTCAACTTCATCACTGCATCAGCGAGTTCCACTATGTGATTGGAGTATTGATGTAAACATTCATACATTTTAAAAATGATGTGACTTCCTCAATCGATTCTTTGATTGTGTGACAAGATTCGCAGGGAAGAGCAAAACCTCAGAACCCAGAATATATCAGGAAATATGATTGGAACTAGTTTGACAATACTGCGTGCGCAAGCAGGAAACTATGGCACACACAAAATTTAATGGTGGCTGATAGCAGACAATCACTATTCTCTTTCCTGTTACGCAATACATTTTGTGGGTGCAAATGATATTTACACCACCGACTTTACAGCGTGTTTTACTATACAACACCGCAAAGGGTGGTAAGCTTCGATGTTGTGCTGAGATACCCGCCATTAAATTTTGTGTCATCCGTAGGTCGATGGTATTTAATTTTGTAGACTGTCTCTAGATAAATTCCCTCGTTACTTCGTGACTCGAAATTTATCCATAATTCGACAATCACCATGGCATTACATATAAAAAGATATCGGAGAGTTCAGGTTATAATTATTTTATTATTTTTATTTTGTTGTTTCACGACGCCATCAGTTGCCAGGACCATATTATGAGCATCGCCGGTGTACCAGAATTTCGTCCCACAGGAGTTCTTTTACATGCCAGTAAATCTTCTGACATGGAGCTGTCGTTTTTAAGCACACTTAAAAACCATCATTCTGGGCCACATTTGAACCCACGACCTCGGGATCATCAGACCAGCGTCTAACCAACTGAGTCACCCAGACCGACGTCATAATGTTGTGGATTATAATACTTTAATACTTACATATCTAATTTTTACATTACATTCCAGAATTTTGGTTTGTTCTGTGCTTATCTCACCCTATCTTTAGTTTTTCTAGAATGCCTTCCTTTATGAAATATCCACTGCAAAAATTTGAATTATATTTATTTAAAATGGTTCTACTATTTTATTGATGTTTTGGTTTGGCCAAATTGCGTGATTATATAGAAACTATTGTAATTTTATTTTAAATCTATTTCAGGACACTACTAAAATGGTACAACTTTCAGAGACAGGAACCTGGCATAATGGAAAACAAATAAACACCGTTGAAAGGTAAGTCATATTTTATAAATATGCATATACGGGATGAGCAATCGTTGGCGATACCCGTTTCGCGGCGTGCGGACGGAAATACTCCATTAGACTCTACACCTCCCTCTGAGAGACTGCGACTAACGTTATTATTAAGTGCATCTAAAAAGAGTGGATTTCTTCGTAAAATTAATCTTTTGATGCCCTCGTATGTACATTTACTGCGGCCTCCCGATACCCGAACCGTCGACCCAGCAACTAGCCTCGCCGGTCGGCCGCACGCCGCGAAAGTCTCTCGATAAAGTTTGCTCACTCGATAAAATACCAATGCAAATTTCAACATCTTTCATTTTGATCCATCTGTAATAGGTTTGGCATAAAGTAATGAAGTGTGTATTTCATCTCGTAGGTATTGTCCAAAACGGAAGAAAATTCTACCTTGCAACATAATTTAAAATTAACTTCTTTCATGATTGTTTAAAAAAAAAAAAATCTTTTTTGTACTAGATGAACAAGATTTAAAAATACCAACGCCTATCTAAATGTAGTTGTAAGAATAGTTGTAGTTGACTTTTGCTAGCATCGCTTATATTAGTTAGTGTAATGCATTCCATTAAAAAAATCGTAATCAAGATTACACGGGAAATAGGTATATTTATTGAGATCCGCTAGTTCTAAAATCAAAACAACAAAACAAATAAATTTTAGGAAAGTATCCGTATGCATTTGTCTGCGAAAACCTTGATTTAATAACGAAAAGTTGCATAAATACTAAATTTTGTAGAATAGGTATATGTTGAAAATTCTTGTGTTCCACTCACATAACTTTCTCTGCTCACTCTTGTACAACGTATTCTCACAAACGCTTTACGAGTTGAAAATAATTCAGAATTAAGAGGATTTCAAAGGCTATTCCCAGAAAATTCAAGATAGTACATTTAATTTATCATGAAAATATCTTATGCACATGGTATTTAATAAAAATTTTAGAGATGGTTTTGAGAAATCAAATAGTTTAAAAACGTGTACATGTAAAGGGTAGTTTGGGCTAAGAGGATCATTTTTTTTAAATTAAATGTTCGTGTCGCATCCTTGGAAAATGCTATAGGTACTTAAATATTAAGTTTGGTAATTATTATTTATGACAACAAACTTACTGCTGGTGTTTTTAAGTTTGGTATTTAGCAAGCGGCACTGTGGCCGTGGTTAGACGGTTCGCATGTGGTATTCATGGTAGACGAAGCGGCGTTTGGACGGGTTTTCTACGGGTTCTCCTGTTTCTCCCGCTACTCATTCCACCAATTGCTCCATCATCACTTTTCCATTCATCTATTTCGCCTGCGCTTCATATCATCCTCTTCTTCCTCACTATCATACCTGGTGCTTGGCTGACCACCCGCTTCCAGGTCTTCACTTTGTCCGGTCCATAGGTTCGTCTGCTCCTCGATAGGCATCTGACCCTAGGCACCGGCTTGTAAGTCCTAAGGGGAGGGTAATCAAATGAAGAAGAAGAAGAAGAAGAAGAAGAAGAAGAAAAAGAAGGTATTTAACGCAATATTAATTTTGTAGTTACAGATACGCAAATACACACTCAGATAGATCTTTTGCTATTTTTTTTTTTTGAGAGAGAGAGAGAGTGGGGGGGGGGGGAGGTTCAATCAGTCTCAAAACATATATTTTCAATATTATCTCGGTATCTAATTTTTTAGTTGAATGCTACACCTTCTCTGCCTATAATGTACGCGATAGTGAACAAATGCTTCTGACCCTGATGAAAGCGGACAGCGTTTTGGAGGCAGCCTGTAGTTTGCCATCCCACATCGGGACACTGCACAAGTATCCCGTCCCAGAACAGTTCCATTGCCCGTCCCGATGGATTCCCTAAGCAAACAAACTGTGTAACTAAATTCAACAATCACCTCGAGGTTCCCGCATTACAAAAACATAGCAGTTCCCTCTCACAATGGCAACTTGAGTAAACATTGCTGGGTATAATCTCGATATTTATTAATGTTTGTTTAGGATTTGAGCGCTGTGGAAAGACACATTCATATGCTCATCAAAAACCGTGCCTATTTTAAGTACCCACTCTTTATAAGAATGAAGACTGTGATTCTTCAGCTGTCAATAAAATCACGTGACAAAAACTGCGGGTGCTTGGCATCGGCCTGGTTTTATGATAGCCCAGAAGTTCACCGCATTCACAAGATCCAAAATAGCCACTTTGTGACAGTTTCTTTAGTCAATAAGAATCACAGAAACTCAAATGCTTCTGACCTTCTTGCTGTTTTTATGCTGCTTCTTAGTAAATAACTAAGTCATCGACCTCTTATTTGTAGGTCTACCATTTTCTTCGAAATATTATTTTAAAATGTGTGTTGCACTCACATGCCTTTCTCTACTCTGCTATAAACAATTCTTACAAATGTTTATTCCCCTGTTTCTTGTTAATCGAGATAAACATTTGTAGAAATTATATTATCTACTTTTAATTTTCTGTAGGTGCAAGAGAAATACGAGAATACAATAGGATTTGAGCAATAGTCAGATTTATTAAAAAACTATGAATATCGACTTAACATAGAAAAATATAAGTATTGAAAAATTCAGAAAAACAAGAAGAGATATCTCCCAAATGGTTCACTCCAAAATATATTTATTTTACATATATTATGTGTTTTAAAGAGATCCACATTTTTTGCACAGTAATGTTTTGTCTATAATTTACGGATTACGAGTTATGCAAAAGTGATTCAGAAGAAGACTTCTGAAAACATTCGCAAAAAGTTTTTCATTTTCGACGTATACTGTTGGTAAGCACATAGTGCACCCACAAACATATACGCGCGCACACCTTTTCCTAAAATTACTTTATTTTTGGGTGTTCAGGTTATCCCAAAACTTATATTTCCAGTGAGATCGTGGTAGGTATCTAACTTTTTGGTAACACGCAAAACTCTACTTGCTAAAGGTAACTAGTAGAAAAACAAAAAGAGTGAGGAGAGAAACGGTATTAACATTCTTTGAATTTGGGACTCCTACTGTGAGTAGCCAGTGAAATTCTATTCCATCAATTGCTCCATCGTTGCCTTTCCAATCATCCACTTTCGCCTGCATATCATATCCTCTTCCTCACTCTCATACCTGATGTTTGGCTGACCACCCGACTGCAGGTCTTCACTCTGTCCGGTCCATACGTTCCTGTGTTCCCCGACATGCATCTATCCCTAGGTACTGGCTTGTAAGTCCTAGAGGGTGTAAGTTCTGTATACTGGGATGGTACTTATGTAAAGAAGAAGAAAACTATAAGGGATAGACAAAAAGTTACTGTAACAAACATTTAAACTTTAATAAATCACGCAATTTGTCAAATAATTGTTGTCCAATTAACCATTTACAAGATATTCTTTATTATTAGCTTGAATTCTCAAACAAGTTATACCTTTCAGTTGCATAATCGCTACTCGGTTTTCTTTTCCTGGTGGTCATGCAAAGAAAATAGAATGTCAAAGCCACCACATCTTAAAAAATTTCACCTACGTCTTAAGCCTTATATTCCCGTTGTATTTATGAGGAAACTGTCATAAAACCGTTTCTCCAAATTTTTATCTCGATTAACATGAAGTAGATAAAGAATAAGCTTTTGCAATAGTAATATTTTGTATTAATAGTAAACCTCGACACTTGGTTTGTATTGAACGTATTTCTCTTTAATTTATTTATCAATGTAAATATAAAATGCAAATTCTTGTATATACACAAACCTTTCCTCTTTCATGACGTAGGGTTGCGTTATATCTACTACTCGCACACTTTTATCTTGAACTCTCAGACGGTTTTGTTGTCGAAGATGACAACGGGACTTTTCAAGGCCGCGAAATGTAGTTTCCGCAGTTGTTTTTTTCAGGTTAGCCAACGGCTTAAGTAAAAGGCTAAATACATAGCGCCTCGTTTTACTATTTACAGGAGTTTACAGTGTCGATGCTGGGTCTACTTCAGGCATTGAGTATTTATAACTACTGTTTGAATTGATTAAACACAAAAGTAAACCGGTATGATAACGCAAGAGAAGAGTAACAAAGGTAACGCGTTACAGTAAAAAGTACAAATGGTACAGCACTGGATTGTGGAAAACGATACTCAGTTGTTACTTCGGCAAAGCGTAGGCCTTCTTGACTCCGACTGTTCGTAGCACTAAATGACTATATAATTACAACGTGCGCAGTGGGACTTAGCACCTCGACCGTAGATGGCGAGAACTGACTCAATGCGTCACTTCCCCATCATCATACTTCTAACTCCATCCACTGCCTCACAGCGGTTAACTACCAGGCCACGACTCCCGCTATTGTCTATCTACCTGAGAGAACTGGTCAGTCCTTCAAATTATGTCATTAAGTGAAGAGGATAAATACTCGATGAAATTCCTCTCACCCCTCTTACCCATGCCTGACCTCGACGAAAAGGCGATGTTTTGTGACTATGCCCACTTTCCGGGAAGTTGATGGGATGAATTGATGCTAAGGACGGTCTGATTGTTGTTACGACAGAGCAAAGGGCAGGGTCCCTACATTTTCCCAGTTGGAAGTACCCCGGCGGAGGCAGGCTCGATCTGGTTCCTCTCCCACCCCTGCGGGTTAGTACTCCCAAGGGGGCGCGAGACTCAGAAACCGGCTTCCCTACCCCCCTGAGGTTTGTAACATCCCATGGGGGCCTGTAAACCAGTAGACTCGCTTTCCAATCCTGGGGACGAAATTTCTAGAGCACATTCTTTCCTCCTGCTGTGCTGCTGCCACGATGCTCGCCGACGCTTCCAACCTCGAAAGGAACCTAACGGGATGGACGATAAAATGAAATGGCTAATGTAACTAAATGGAGGGACAAGAAATTCGAACAATATGGAAATTCTTCCCAGTATTCCCTTGGCGACCCGGGGAAACCTTTGAAAAACCCCATGGGTCAGGAAGGTCGACCACGGGTATCGAAACCGTGACCCCTCGAATACGAGCCACCGCCTGAGCCATCCCGCTCCTTTGACTAGATTCCAAGGCTCGAGATAAAGTGTGTGAGTAATACACAAATTAAAACGTGCAATGTTCGAAGAACGTTCATTCAAATCTTCATATATCAGAAACTCTTACTGTTATACATAGGTATACTTTTATTTTCTATGGAATTTGCTATCGCATCCCAAGTCTGTTGCCTTTAAAAAACTAAAATTATAGTTATTTCGATATATATTTCAAACAGTTGTAACATTTTGTGCTTTTGAAGCACAATTCAATAGACCACCCCGTTTATTGGTGTGACGTGAAGCAATCTTCGTCAAATAAATGTCACGACACCCTTAATTGGATATTAGAGAGTCTGCCCAGCGTTAGGTGTCACAAGATCGCCACCTTCCCACACACCCTCCTTGGAAATTCGAGAGGCGTGCTTTCTCACCCCTACCAATTCCACCATTCAGGGGTGTCACTTGTTCTAAAGGACGCATCTTCAGGAAGCACAGAGGTTCAAACCTAATAGTGACGATATTTGCTTTCTAAAGTAATATAAAATCAGCAGTGAGTTAGTGATTGATTGATTGAGTGAGTGAGTGAGTGATAGACTGAGCGGCTGAGTAAATGCACACTCACATGCAAAGAGTAAACTAAATATTGTAACAAATGAAGACAGCAGTTGATACTAAACACACTTTATCACTTAGGCGAAAACCTTACTCTTCAGCTACCGCTGCACACGATCCGTCGAGTCGACATACAACTGAACTGTTGAGTCAGAACTTATAATTGAACTGCACTCGGCACTATCACTGAACTCGATAGTCTAATGTTTACTATCTCAACTCAACTGTCCGTCAGGCGCTGGTCAGCTCCTTATGTAGGCCCGGAATATAAAGGGAACGTTCTAGAAAAGGAACTTTTGAACAATGCAACTGATAAAGTTAGGATAGGAACATACCTCAAGCATGTTGTGAACAATGGTTCCTTGGATCAGGGTGCGAAAGTTAATTGCAGCATTAAAGTTATCATCACTTTAACAAATAACCTACAATAACAAATAATGAAATTACGATGAGTACCCTAATGAAAGTTTTCATTTATAATAAAGGTTATTAAATCATGAAAAGAACTCACTATTAAAATTGGTAATTATGAATTCTATAAAAATTAGTACCTACCTATATTTACTTTAGTTTTCTTCTTCCTTCACGTGTTAGCCTTGTTAGGCCTGTTCCGTCTCATATTTCTTGAAGCCATCTTTTTTGGGGCCATCCTGTTGATCTTCGTCCCCTAGGCCTATATTTGAAGGCTTGCTTTGGTATTCTTTCTTCTGGCATAAAGATGTTCAACCCATTTGTTTTTATTTCTTCTAGTAATGGCTGTACTTTCAATTCTTCTCTAATTACTTAATTTGTAATATGGCCCTCTCTCGTACATCCCATTTCATTTTAGTAAGCACCAAAATATTTCTGCATATACAATCGTCCATTTTAAAACAAATGGACAAAATAGCCAACGTCCCTATTTGTTTCGGCTGCCTTATTCTTTTGGTTTTAAACTCTTTTTTATGGGGTTGGTATTTATAGGTCAGGAAGGTCGGTTGAGGGAATCGAACATACTTCCCCTCGGATACGGGCTAGAGACGCTACCATCTGGGCTATCCCTCCGGTGAAATCACTTAGTTTCTTTGTGGTTTCTTTCATTGTTACATTAAATAAAATTGCACTTTCTATTTCCTTGCTTTATCCCTGTTGATACAGGAGCCTGAGCTGCAATTATAGCTTTATTATTCATGAGATTTTGTTGCACAATGTGTTACACCCCTGAGTTGAGTATGGCAAGAAAAGCCCAGCTTACATGCTCTGTGAGGTAAATCAGATCTGCAAGGACCCAAAACTGTTTCGAGTGGAGAAGAAAACAAGATTAGCTTCAGGTTTCACCCTGCAGTTGTTGCTGTCCTATCCCATTATCTGTTCCACACTCCTGGAGATCTGCACCACATCCACATTCACAGCTACAGCGAGAACATTTGTTACTATTGAACGAGTGCATTCCAAAATTTGATATCGACATTTCACCGGAAATGCATATTTTGAAACTTCCTGAACCTAAGAAAAAGCATTATTAGGAAAACATCCGTGTGCGTGTGCGTGTGTTTGTGTGTGTGTGTGTGTGTGTGTGTGCGTGTATATGTCTGTGTGTCTGTGAACAGCATAACTCAAAAACGAAAAGGCGGTTAACTTAAATACCTAACTTGGTATTTAAGTTCAGCATCTTCCAAAAATGTGAACCAAAGATTTTTAAGAAAATCCTCCTGCCCTTTACGTAATACATTTTTTTTTTTTAAATTTTGATTTTCTCCAAAATGACTCTAAGAATATTTGATTAAAATGCCATTTTCAAATATTTTGAACTTTCCGGGAGTGTCCTCAGACATTATGAACTCCTAAACCGTAAGAGATGACATAACTTTACTACTCAAAAAATGTAGATCCCGTCAATGAATGAATAAATTTAGTTGTGCTCAAAAAAAGTACAATTTAACCTACTAACAACAAAATAAATACAAGAAATGTAATTAAATCTAATAATATTTCATACTTATTTCAGCTACTGGAAGCCAACAGCTGTTCCAACTTGAAACCAGCAGCTATTCCTTTAGCCTACTATAAAAAATATATATTTATTTACAATACCCTTACATTCAGTTTTACAATATTTTTCCTACATTGTTTGAGTTGCTATTTTATTTTTTGGCCTGATAAAGTTCTTCTAAAAGCAATTAGGAACCCGATTGCCGCTGTTGTATCTCTGATTATGACAAATTGATTAAGAGGGATTACGTACCCATAGTTTTGGCTGAAGCTCGAACAGTGCTAATTCACAAAGGTGGGGAAAACTGCTTTAGAAAACTGACGACCGATAACAATATAATCTGTTTTACGTAGAATCGTATCAAAGAGACGTGAGATTACATGATTAGATGATAGAACTCAATCCATACCAAAGAGGACTTTTAATGACTCTTGGTTAATTAATTAATAGCAGTATTGTTGGAATTTTACATCATGCCGCTGAGAATAATCTTTCTGTATTGTATGCCTCGTCTTTCTGGATATCAGTAAAGCGTTTGATAGTGCCGGTCATAGTTACCTTTATTCTACCATTGAATATACCTACTTCATTGCCACTCTCACTGAAGACATTGTTGAAAAATCTGCTTTCGCATAATACTACTAAAATTCAGACAAGAGGAGAGCAGAAAGAATTAATATACGAGAAGTAATTCAGGTTGATCCAATATCGCCATTCCTCTTCAATTTAAGTACTAATCACATATTCAACGAACTCACTGAAAATACCAATGCTACATATTTGGGTTTCAAACTCTCTGAAGACAGGGATCTTCTTACAATACTAGGTGTTGCAGAAGACTTGATTATAATTGGTAAAGACTTAGATTCTACAAATAACTTAGTAACTACGGTCATTTTGTTATTACGAGAAATTGGATTGTCTATAAATGTCCCAAAATCACAAGCTATCAACATTCAAAGGGGAAAATTACAACAATTTATTGAAACATTTCATCGATTTCCGCTAATGAAGAAATTAAATACCTAATAAGGTGTAACATTCAACACCACTCATTTTCAATTTAACAGCAATATTACAAAAACGCCAAACAAATCTTGAGACTTGCAAATACACTATCATTACAACCGCATTAAAAATTGATGCTGATTAATCAATTTATAGGTCCAACATTAGTTTATCCTCTTTAAACATCGTGTTTAGGGAAAATGCCAAAATCCTTCATTAACAAAGCCGACAAAATGATAGGCAGTGCCATCAAGCATATTTTATAACTACTGCCTAGTGACACTCCAAATAGCATGGTTTGCACTTGCCATAAATTCAAAGGCCTCTCCCTTCTTTTTACATCATGGGAAGCATTTCTACAACAGTTCAATATAAACCAAACTCTGGAAGCAGTCAATGAGCCTCATGTAAACGTTGTTCGAGATTATGACTAAATTAAAATTCGTTGTCTTCAAGAGCTCGAAATAGACGATTCGATGAAATAAAAAAAGACGAGACAGCTTCGATATCTCAGAGAGAGAGAATTCATTCAGTGGTGCTCCTATCCCCACAAAGGTAAGGGAATTGCGCTCTTTTCCCAATTACCCTCAGTGAATAAATTGAACCTAACCAAGCACGGCCTATCATGGCACGATATGAATGACATGGTACCACCCATTTGGTCAATCCCAGGACGTTCTTCTGACACACTAGCCATTGCAGACATTTCGACGAGTTAGGAGCCCTTCCATATGTGCTAAGGAATTGCCTTCAGGGTCAACTGCTCCGGATCAAGACACACTATACTGTAATAACATTGCTGGCAAATGATCTCCAGTCTAGGATCTTGGAAGTTTATGAAGAAGTGTGTTGCATCGCTGGTAACGACAGTAATAGGCGTGTTGACATCATCTGCATCAACAGAAAAAAGTGATGCAGAAATTGTAGACATAACATGATGGTTTGAACAATCAGCTAAACAGCCTGAAGAAGTTAAAGCACAAGAGAAGTGCATTTATGAACCAACAATACCATATTTTATAGACAAATGTCTAATTTAAAAAATTGTTGTAAGTGGTCTGCTTTTTGGTGCACAGGGAACTACCGCGAAACATTTTCTTTCATGGCGAGGGAAATACAAATTAGAAAAAACAACAGAATCACAGATTGTTCAAACAACAATAACAAAACATTCCGTAGCTATTTTGAGAAACCATCTTTATGGAAAAAACATTGTTTAATTACTTTGTTTAAATTGATAGTTTTATAATTGTTATGTTTTATACGATTGTTGCTGCTATTTTTTATTCTTTTCTTTGTTATATTTGCTACCCATCACATATTCTCGTATGTGGTTAATTGTTATTTTTAGTATTCTGTGTCTTTAGGCAAACCCTAAATAGGATCAGATGATTATATAATGAGTGCAATTTCCTTACGTTCCATTAAGACAACAATGGAATTCAGCAAACTTAATACACATAAAGAACTCATATTTCGTTATTCTGTTGTAACACGTCAAAATGAGTTTTTAAGTGCTAAATGAATAAATGATTGTGCCTACTTCAATGCTCATTACTGCTTACTCATAATACCTGTATTGGTGCCTGTTTTGAACTTGTAATGCATAACTATTTTCCATTTTAATGTCTAATGAGCTGAATTCTAGTTATTAGAAGTTCTTGAATGTCTTAAATGTAATTGTATTGTAATTATTTTCGTGTAACGCTGCAATTAGTGAATTCTGTAATAGGAAATATTTTTCGCAGAGTTCCGCAAGAAGTTTTAATTGCATATGCTGTAAATATTTCCTAAGTTCCAAAATACAATAAATACAATTTCTTCATACAGTTTATTTTCTTTAATTAATATTGCGAACCGGTAAAAGTTTACAGCATATCCTACACGTAGTATAAAGTGACTGATTTACTGACTTATTCTGCTAATTCTCCCAATGTGGAAGACTTACAAGTCACCGCCTAGGATCATATGCTTCGAAGAGCATACGGATAATGAATCACAGACAATATCAAAGATTGGGTGATCAGCCCAAAGCCTCGCATGAGAGTAAGTAAGAAAATAGGGGTGAAATGCAGTAAAGAAAATGTTATTATGAGCAAATTGGAGGAATTATTGGTGGGAAAACCGAAAAATATGGAGAAAATTCGCCAAGATGCCGTTTTGTACATCACAAATCCAACCTACGATTCCCTGGGTGCGAATCCGGGTCGCCCTGTAGCGCCGCCCGGTTAAAGTGTGTGTGTGTGTGTGTGTGTGTGTGTGTGTGTGTGTGTCTGTATGCGTGTTCGTGTGTGTGTTTAGTGTTTAACGCCCGCTTTTGGTACATATGGCACCGCAGGCGGTGACACTGATGATTCATGGAATGAAGGAGCACCGGTGGAATGAGATGAGATGGCGGGGGAAACGGGAGAACCCGGAGGAAACCCGCCCCAATGCCGCTTCGTCCACCACCAATCCCACATGCGGTTGCCTGGGGTCGAACCCGGGCCGCTTTGGTGAGAAGCGAATGGTCTAACCACTCGGCTATGGCACGGCTATTTAAAGTGTAACTTACTAATTTAATGAGTAATTCAATCAACTTTAACACAATTCGGGGAAGAAAAACTCAGTCGCAGAGTAGTTTCATTCATAGCCTGACTAACTAATACAGCTGTACAAGACTCCTTTACGAGCCAAGGCATACCTCCCGGCCGCTGCGTCCCCACGAGTGGGGTGCAGTACTGGACAGTGTTATATTACGTCACTAAGCTCATATTGGCAGCTTTTTATCTTTGGAACAGCAATGTTGTTCGCTCGCTTACAGTAGTCAGTTATTCTCGTTTATAGCACGTTCATTATTAAACTCACACACACACACACACACACACACACACACACACACACACACACACACACACACACACACACACACACACACACACATTCACACTCCCATTCATACTTCCAGATTCAAAGGAGAATGAGAAATATGTAATCCTGAGTAAACAAACGCTCCCATTCTCCAGCCGTGAGTCGAACCCAGAATCTATAGTTTTGAAAGTCAGCATGTTAGCCACAAGACCACAGAGCCACTCAAAAAATAGTTATTTATTAAACTAGTGTATATTCTAATTGATTGTGGCTGAGCGAAAGAGAACGTTACAAGTGTCACAATGAAAAGATTACACAGGTATTACAGACATTTTATACAATTCTAGCATTAAAATATGTACAAAAAATCCGACATGTTGTACTCACATGACTTTCTCTACTCTTGAACTAACCATTCTTACAAACTCTTATTCCTATGTCTTCTTCGTGTTAGTTGAGATAAATATTTGTACAAATAATCTTATTGCTTATTTCCGTGTAGGTGCAAGGAGAATATGGGAATACAGAAGGCTTTGAGGGATAGTCAAATCTTTTAAAATTTTCAAATTCCGTTCTCTTTGCACGGTTAACATATAAAAAATGAATAACGATCTTCCATTTGACCAAAGTGTCTTTTAATTCCAGAAAAATCAAAACATGTTTATGAAAAAAATATGAAAAGGTGAATAAGAGGAGATTCTTTGCTTGACTGTTGCTGCACTTGCGACAGTGACGATTTCAGGTTTCTTTACAGGCACATTGGAGGAAATTATGTTGTGACGGTGATAACGTCATTGCTACCTTATTGCCATGGTAATTACGTCCTTTATTTTCTGGCGCTGGTAATATTTATATTATACATCAAGTATATATCTACCCGTTTCTCTGTCCTCTGTACTACGAAAAGTTAAATTATTGTATTGATTTTCCGCATAGATTTCCTTTATACTTGTATTTATTTTAACTTGCTATACTTAAATTACATTTGTTTAGTGTAGCATAGTTATAAAATCTGATGTGTTGCACTCACATGGCTTTCTCTACTCTTGTACTAACTATTCTTACAAACTCTTATTCCTAATATTCTTCGTGTTAGTTAAGATAAACATTTGTACAAATTATCTTATTGCTCATTTCCTTTTAGATGCAAGGGGGGTATTAGAATACAGTAGGCTTTGAGCGATAGTCAAATCTTACAGAGCTTTAGGATTTCGTTCTCTTTGCACAGTTAATGTATAAAAAACTGAACAACGATGTTCCATTTCACGAAAGTTTTGCTTTCTGAAACTCACACGCATAACACGGAATATCTCCGAAATGGTTCACCCTACAAGAGAATTTCTTCAGACATAAATTGCGTATTTTACCAAGATCTACATTTTTGTATAGTATGATTTGGTCTATCTCTAACGGTTTACCACTTATGGAAAAGTCGTCCAGAGTATATTCGACTACATGGGCTATAGGCAGAAAATTCAAGATATACATTTAATTTGTCATTAAAATATCTCAAACACGTGACATTTTAATCAAAATTGTTAGAACCATTTTCAAGAAAATAAACATTTTTGAAAAATGTTCCATGTAAATAGTAGCTTCGCATCCTTGAAAGACATTAAACTTAAATACCAACTTTGGTTTTTAACCAACTTTTTGTTTTTGAGTTATGCTGTCCACAGACTGACAGACACACAGACAGATAGACAGACACACACACATACGGGTGCGGGCGCGCACCTTTTTCTAAAAATGCTTCTTTTTTTTTTTTTTTTTTTTTAAATAAGCAGGGGGTCTCACAACATATATTTGCGGTGAAATCTCGACATCGAGTTTTTGGGTAGAATATCTACAATACTTCCCAGTAGAGAAAGTAAAAAATGTATAAATGAGGGTAGGTATAAATGCACTGTTTATAAAAACTGAGATAATTTTATTGTATATAATGCCTTGCGTTCTTCTGTTAGGTAATATAAATACTAATACAGTGCAAAAAGTGACATTTTGGCAGCGTAATTCTCACTTGAAATGTCCGTTTACATGCAAATGCCTATCTTTGCGAGGAAGTTTTACCTGGATTACTCAAAATCATCAGAAGTGGAGAAGTCTGGATTTGCATCTTTACCCCTCAACTGGGGTAGCACAATCCAGTAGGATGGGCTGACATCTATTGCAATAGGCAGATACTGCAAGGGCGTTCCGTTGAGGGATGTTTTTCGAACGTGTTAGAGACATCTATGTAACAGTAGTGGAACCCTAAAGCTTTCACAAAGGGTGGATTATTGATTCAAAGGGGAAGCAGTGTTGCCCCTATCAGAGCTGCCAACTTGCGCTCTACCACCCTGACATCTGCCAGTAATGTGTGCAACCCCTTACAAATGTCGCATTAGGTTGCAATATTTTCCCATAGATGACAGTAATGAATGAACAAGTTTAGCACATTTGAAGTATAGATGTCCTCGCTATGAAAGACTTGCAGAAATGAGGGATAACAGCGACTCTACTGATAACATTGGTAATCAGAGTGTCTATAGTCAGACGCCAGGGGGCAGAGGGGTTGTGCTCTTGTTTCGCGGAGATCAACCCTTTAAATTGTACCTATCCAAAGGCTAGACTTTCTTTAAGAGAGGTGCTGTGTTAAGTGACAGCAAGTATTAAATTTCACATAGATTATGAAGCTGTTTAGAAATTTTGAAGTTTTGTAGGATGGTTTAGAATAATTGCCGGAAAAGTTTATTCATTTTCAGAGCTTTATCTTTCCAGGTGCCGAGTGAAATTGTTATGAATAAATCTTTATAACCTAACGTGACATTGCTGAAGATAAGGAAAATTTTCAGAATTTTGCACAGGAGTTTTTTAGCCCACCTTTGTCGTGTGGTGGTAGCGTGTCTGCCTCACGTCCAAGAGGTCAAAAGTTCGAATCTTGCTCAGGGTGAGTTATCCGTATAGGGCTTTTTGCGAGGTTTTCCCTTATCCTGAGAAGACATATGTCGGATAACTTAAAGCTCCATGGAACCCGGGCTCATTTGAGCATCATTTTACCCGTTTCATTCATTCACCGTCCGATATGACACTACGTTAAAAATGTTTTTCTATGTTATAAGTAGCAAATTTCTGTAGATATATGCTTGAAATATTAACTATTTCTTCTTAAACAAAATAATAAAATTGGTCCTATTAATTTTTAAAAATTATGACTCCTCTCTCCAGAACAAATAGTACAAAGTTTCGCATAGATGAATATATGCAAGGAATCTTTCATTATTAAATGACTAGAAAAATACCCGGCGTTGCTCGTGCTTGGACGATTTATCCCTGCAACATTTAGACATAGGTTGTAATTGTGTACTATTTAACACATTTAAACAAAGCGTTACTTAATACGTTTACGATACTATAGAGAACAAAAAATAAAATGAATAAATAAAAAATACCATTAATACCAGAGGAAGAAAACCGAGTAGAGAAAATCGTGTGAATGAAATACATTGCAGTTCTATTTCAGTCATATAGAAAATTGCATGAACTATTTGTAGAATATGCTAAAGAGCGAACAAAGAAGTACGCGTGAATGTGTTACGTAAATGAAATGCGTGTGAATGGAATGCGTAGCATTTCTATTTCAATTATAGAAACTTATATGAAGGGCATGAGTGAAGAAGGACATGTGAAAGTGATACATTTCATAATAAAATGGATATCATACAAATCTCCATGAAAACATATTTAGATGTGCCAATTTTTACGGTCCACAGGTGTTGAGTTTGTCAGTTTCATACATAGCAACGTCCGCTTTTATATAGATTATTAATTTTTTTGAATTACTGACGTTCTACTTATAACTCGTCGCAATCGGATGAATAGTATAGGAAAAAATTACGGGACAAACAAACGAATATAGATAAAGAAGTGTAGTAAATTAATTTTTTTTTCTCTGATAATTGTTTACGGATTTTTTCCCAATGCTGGAAAAATGTAAGTTTCAGGAAATGAGCACCAAAAGGTCCAAATACGTGCATGCCATGTGCTAAAACTTATTTTATTCTACTTAAGAATAAAAAAAACAAGGTTGCAGCTTCAAACAACATTGGTATGCCTGCAGTCAAAAGGGAGTTTGACTGTGCAGCTTACAGCTCTTGAAATTTAAAACCCATTTAGACCGATAACTTTGCCATACAATATTGTGAAGATATTTCCAAAACTGTGTACTTAACCTTGGACATTTTCTTGTAAATAGTGGATATTGATGTAACCTTAATCTAACATTTCTAATTTCCTTAATTCTTATCTATATTTGTTAGTAATGCAATCACGTTTTAAACAGCTTATCTTTAGTTTAAAAGTAGTTTAACCAATTTTTGTGTGTATCTTTATTTATTATAGCAAACTTAAACACTATCTTTGAACATTGTCTCTTTACGACAGTTATACAAGTAAAAAAAGTTGTTTAGAATTTTAATTTTCTTGAAAATGGCTCTGGCGGTTTTGAATAAAATGCCAAAGGTTTGAGATATTTTTATGAAAAATTAAATTATACTTTGAATTCCATGTAGTCCTGTTTACTCTGGATGACCTTTGCATAACTGGTAAACCGTAAGAGATAAACCAAATCTTACTATACAACAAATTTAGATCTTGCTAAAACACAAGTTGTGTCCAAGTACATTTTTGTAGAGTGAATCATTTCGTAGATACTCCTTGTGTGAGTTTTGTAAAACTTAAACTTTCGTCAAATGGAACATCGTTAGTCATTTTTTATGTTTGCAGTGCAAAGAGAACGAACTTTCAAAGCTTTGTAAGATTTGACTACCGCTCAAACCCTACTGTATTCTAATATTCCCCTTGTACCTACAAGGTAATAAGCAATAAGATAATTTGTACAAATGTTTATCTCAGCTAACACGAAGAAGATATAGGAATAAGAGTTTGTAAGAATGGTTAGTAAAAGAAGAGAAAGTCATGTGAGTGCAACACATCAGATTTTTTTGTATAGCTCCTTCAAGCTGTTCTTGTAGAAATGTATTTTTAGCTACTTCTGTTAATTGAGAATAGTATTTGCAGAAATCTTCATTATACATTTTGCTCTAGATAGAAGAGAATGCAGCTGAATGAAGCAATCTTCAAATGTTCAAAAAGCGAGTCACTATATGCTGACCCTGATATTCTGAGTGCTACACATCAGATTATTTTTTTTACGAAAAAGCGATTTTAGACATAACAGATGCAGCTGTCAAAAGATGGCTCCGCCACAGAAGGCGTAGGTATATTGAAAGTAATCCGAGTGGCAATTCTCAGACAAAATTATCAGTTTTGATTATTTCGATTTTTCGGCTGTTCCTTTGGGTTTTTCCTGGTGTAATTACTTTCTCTACTGATAAGTAGGGGAAGTATTGTATTCCACCCAAAAATTCGATGTCGAGATTTCACCGGAAATACATGTTTTGAGGCCCCCTGAATCCAAAATAAGCATTTTTAGAAAAAGGTCCGTGTGTGTGTCTGTGTGTCAGCTGTCAGCCTGTGGACAGCATAACTCAAAAACGAAAAGTCGGTTAAAAACCAAAGTTGGTATTTAAGTTTAATGTCTTTCAAGGATGTGGCATGAAGATTTTGAAGAAAATAGCCCCACCCTAAACTACCCTTTACATGGAAGATTTTTCGAAAATTTTGATTTTCTTGAAAATGGCTCTAACGATTTTGACTAAAATGCCATATGTTTGAGATATTTTTATGACAAATGAAATGTATATCTTGAATTTTCTGGCTATTGCCCCTGTAGTCTTATTTACTCTGGATGAATTTTGCATAACTGGTAAACCGTTAGAGATAAGACCAATTCATACTATACAAAACTGTAGATCTTGCTAAAATACACAATTTATGTCTCAATAAATTTTCTTGTAGGGTGAACCATTTCGGAGATATTCCTTGTTATGTGTGTGAGTTTCGGAAAACTTAGAACTTTCGTGAAATGTGTCATCGCTGTTCATTTTTTTTATATGTTAAGTGTGCAAAGACAACAGAATCTCAAACATTTGACTATCGCACAAAGCCTACTGTATTCTAGCATTCCCCTTGCACCTACAAGGAAATAAGCAATAAGATAATTTGTACAAATGTTTATCTCAACTAACACGAAGAAGATATATGAATAAGACTTTGTAAGAATGGTTAGTTCAAGAGTAGAGAAAGTCATGTGAGTGCAACACATCAGATTTTTTTTTTTCTTTTTAAACCGTCCCAGTATTGAGACGAAGAAAACAAAAAAGAAATTATTCAAATCGCTCGAGCGATTTGCGAGTTTTTGCGAGACTAACGCACGGCAATTGATTTGTATATATGACTAATAGATGCCGCAAAGCAGTTTTCAACTGACGCATATTATGTTAATGTCCGGCGTTTTATTGTGAATTGGCACGTTCTAGTCTTGTCATTTCTACAGAAGGAGAAAATTATTGCTTTGTGTGTGGTGCGTTCTGTTACTGTTATTGCCTTGGCTCGTTTGTGGAATTGTAGCTAGGATCAACAGCTGCAGTATTCTACTAATATGCAGTATGATTATGATGTCGACTACTGTTACTGCTCTTGCCATCTGGTGTTGCAGTGTTTTGTTCACATTTGTTTTTCTATTCAGTAGAGTTTACATCATTTCTTTCCCTGTGGCTTATGCACCTGAATGGAGGAAGTATTACTTATGGCTAATGCCATGATTTTTAGGTGTAATAAACCATTTTAGATTTTCCTTCGTGGGTCACTACAGACACCATTAATTTTATCTTTTTCTTAGTTTAACGACATTTATTTACGACCCCCTTTTTTACTTTCTTTACCACGTTTAGTAAAGTAGAGGAAGTATTGTATTGCACCCAAAAATTCGATGCCGAACTTCCACCGGAAATATATGTATGGAGGCCTCCTGAATACAAAATAACATTTTTAGAAAAAAGTCCGTGTCTGTGTGTCTGCCAGTCTGTGTACAGCACAACTCAAAAACGGAAACTCAGTTAAAAACCTAAGTTGGTATTTAAGTTTAATGTATTTCAAGGATGCGACACGAAGATTTTGAAGAAAATTGCTTCACCCTAAACTACCCTTTTTACATGGAAAATTTTTTGAAAATGTTGATTTTCTTGAAAATGGCTCTAACGATTTTTAATTAAAATGCCATATGTTTGATATATTTTTATGACGAATGAAACATTTTTGAATTGTCTAGCTATGGTCTATGTAGTCCTGTGTACTCTGGATGGCTTTTGAGTGACTCGTAAACCGTAAAACAAAACCGATAGACAAAAATCTTACTATACAAAAAAATGTAGATCTCACTAAAACACACAGTTTATGTCCAATAAAATGTTTCTGTAGAGTGAATCATATCGGAGATATTCTCTGTTATTTGTCTGCCTTTTGGAGAACATACTTCAGTCAAATGGAACATCGTTATTCAATTTTTTATATTAGGCGTGGAAAGAGAACGGAATTTGAAAACTTTGAAAGATTTCAATATCGCCCTAAGTCTATTCCCATATTCCCGTAGCACGTGCAAGAAAACGCGCAATAAGAATTTCTGCAAATGTTTATCTCAACCAACACGAAGATAGAAGAATAAGAGTTTGTAGGAATGGTTAGTACAAGAGTAGAGAAGGTCATCAGAGTGCAACAGATCAGTTCTTTTGCTATAGATTGAAGTATAACTTTTTTAAATAGAATTTGATATTGATTTATAGATACACATCTTGATATTCATTTTTACTTTCTTTACTACGCATAGTAAAGAAGAGAAAGCTTTGTACTCGACCGTAAAATACGATGTCGAGATTTCACTGAAAATACGTTTTGAGGCCCCCCGAATACAAAAAAGCACGAGGTCGAGCGAGATGTTAGACGCCATGTTGAACGCGATGTTGAACCTTGGGTGTAGAACCTACGATGTCGTATTCTCGATATTGAACTCTCTATGTTGAATTCTCCATTCTAAAATTCCGATGTCGAACCCTCGATGTCAAACCTTTGATGCTTAGCTTTCAATGTCGAACCATCGATGTCGAACCCTAATTTTCGATGTCAAATTTTCGATAATGCAATTTTGATATCGAATTTTCTATGTCAAATTTTCGAAATAGAATTCTCAATGCCGGATTTTCGCTGGCGAATTTACGTTAACGAATTTAGGTTTAGGAATTTTAGTTGAATTGTCGACGAATTCTCGATGACGAACTATCGATGTCAAGGTACCGATGTCTAACTACCGTTGTCTAACTTCCGATAGCGAACATACATAGTCCAACATTGAATATCGAACTTCCGATGTCGAACCAGGGTGTATAGTTTTCGGTGTCGTATTTTCGATGTAGAATTTTCGATAAAGAATTTTCAAATTGGAACTTTCCAAACTTCGATATCCAATACACGATGACGAATTTTCGATATCGAACAACCCATGTTGATCATCCCATGTCGAACAACCCAACAACCCATGTTGAACTTCCGATCTCCAACCTCCGATCTCCAACCTCCGATGTCAAACTCCGATGTACGAACCTCCGATATCGAGCCTCGAGTGTCGATATTTTGGCGCCGAATTTTCCGTGTCGTATTCGATGTTGAAATTCCAATGTCGAATATCGGGTGTCGAAATTTAGCTGTGGTATTTTCGATGTCGAATTTTAGATATGAAGGTTTCGATGTAGAATTTTCTATATCGAATATTCAGTGTCGATGTTTCGGTATCGAACTTCCTTAGACGAACATCCCAAGTCTAGCTTCCTATGTCGAGCATCCCATGTAGAACTTCCGATGCCGGACATCAGATGTCGATCCTCCGATGGCGAACTCCGATCTCGAGCTTCTGATGTCGAAATTCCGAGTCGAACCTACGTGTCGAACCTCGGGTGTCAAACTCCGATATACCAGCCTCCGATGTCGAACCTCGGATATTGAAATTTCGGTGTCGATTTCTCCGTTTCGTACTTTCGATGTCGAATTTTTGATATCGAATACTCGATGCTGATATCCCAAAGTGGAACCTCGGGCGTCGAACCTCGTGTGTCTAATATTGGCTCTCGTACTTGATATATAAAAAACCCGGTGTTGAATTTTCGATATCGATTATTCAATATCGAATATTCAATGTGGAACTTTCACTGTCAAATAACCCATGTCGAATATACGATGTCGAGCTTTCGATATCGATGCTCCGATGTCGAACCTCCTATGTCCAACCTCGGTTGTCGAATATTCGTGTTCATAATTTTGATCTCCAATTTTCGATATCGTAATTTCGATGTCAAATATTCAATGATGAACTTTCGAGAAACATCCAGTGTCGAAGTTTCGATGCCGACCATCCAACACTGAACATCCGATGTCGATCCTCCGATGTCGAATCCTCCGAAAGCGACCTCCGATGTCGAAATTCCGAGTCGAACCTCCTATGTCGAACCAAAGGTGTCGAATTTTTGGTGCCGTATATTCGATGTCGAATATTCGATTTCGAACTTTTGGTATGGAATTTCGATAGCAAATATTCGATGCTGAAGGTCCAATGTCGTACCGCCTTGTTGAACCTCCGAATTTTCAATAACAAATATTTGTCGTTGTCAAGCCTTCGATGTCGATATCCGATGGCGAACCTCCGATGTCGAAACTCAGTTGTCGAATTTAGGATGTTTTCGCAGCAGCATTTTGGATATTGAACTTTGATGTCTGTTTTTCGATATCGAATATTCGAATATGAATCTTCGAGTCGAACATCCAATATTGAACCTCGGCTGTCGAAATTTAGGTGTAGATTTTTCAATGGTAGACTTCGATCAATCTTTGATATCGGATATGCCATGACGAAATTTCGATCTCAAAGAAATAGCGTCGAACCTCGGGTATTGAACCTCGGGTGACGAACCTTGAGTGCCTAATATTCGCTGTTGCTTTTTATATGTGGAAAATGCGATGTCGAATTTGCGATATCGAAAATTCAAAGTGGAAGTTTAGCTGTCGAACTTCCTATGTCGAACCTCGGGTATCAAACTCTGATGTCCGAGTCTCCGATACTGAAATTTCGGTGTCGATTTCTCGCTTTAGTGCTTTCGATGTCGAATTTTTGATATCGAATATTCGATGCTAGTATTCCACAATCAAACCTCGGGCGTCGAACCTCGTGTCGTACTAATATATAAATTCCATTATTGAAATTTCGATATCGATTTTTCAATATCGAATACTCAATGTGGAAGTTTCACTGTCCACTAACCCATGTAGAATTTACGATGTAGAGCTTTCGATATGGATTCTCCGATGTCGAACCTCCAATGTCGAACCTCGGGTGTCGAATTATCGGTGTCGAAGTTTCGATGACGACCATCGAACCAGCGATGTCGATCCTCCGATGGCGACCTCCGATGTCGAAATTTTGAGTCGAACCTACGTGTCGGGTCTCCTATGTCGAATCTCCTATGTCGACCCTCAGGTGTCGAATTTTCGGTGACGTATATTCGATGTCGGATATTCGATATCTAATTTATAGTGTAGTATTTCAATATCGAATATTCGATGCTGATATTCCAATGTCAAACCTCGGACGTCGAACCTCGGGTCTAATATTAGCTGTCGTACTTGATATATGCAAACTTCGATGTTGAATTTTCGATATCGATTATTCAATATGGAATACTCAATGTGGAAGTTTCACTGTCGACTAACTCATTGAGAATTTACGATGTCGAGCTTTCGATATCGATGTTCCGATGTCGAACGTCCAATGTCGAACCTCGGGTGTCGAATTATCGGTGTCAAAGTTTCGATGACAACCATCCAACACTGAACCTCCAATGTCGATCCTCCGATATCGAACATCCGATGTCAAAATTTCGAGTCGATCCTACGTGACGAACCTCCTATGTCGAACCTCAGGTGTCGAGGTGTTGAGGTATTTTCGATGTCGGATATTCGATATCAAACTTTTTGAAGTGGAATTTCAATATCGAATATTGGATGTTAAACCTCTAATGTCGTACCACCTTGTTCAACCTTCTTGTTGAACCTCCTATATCGAAACTCGGGTGTCGAATTTCCAGTGTCAAGATTTCTATGAAGGTTTTCGATAACAATATTCGATGTCGAATTTACGATATCGAATTTTCGACAACATATTATTCGTCCTTGTCAAGCCTCCGAAGTGGATACTCCGATGGTGACCCTCCAGTGCCGAACCTCCGATGTCGAAACTCGGTTGTCAAATTTAGGATGTTTTCGCTGCAGCATTTTGTATATTGAATTTTAATGTCGGTTTTTCGATATCGAATATTCGATTATGAACCTTCGAATCTAACATCCAATATCGAACCTCAGCTTTCGAATTATACGTATAGTATTTTCAATGGCGGACTTTGATCAATTTTCGATATCGGATACGCCATGTCGACATTTCGATGTTACAGAAACACCGTCGCACCTCCAATGTCGAACCTTGGGTGACAAAACTCGAGTATCTAATATTCTCTGTAGCTTTTTATATATGGAAAATCCGATGCCGAAATTTAAGTATCGAATTTTCAATATAGAAATTTCGATGTCGATAATTCAAGTGGGAGTTTAACAGTCGAACTTACTATGTCGAACCTGGGGTGACGAACCTCGAGTTTAATATTCCCTATCATATTTTATACATGGTAAATCCGATGTCGAATTTTTATATCGAATTTAGATTGCGAATTAACAATGTCGAATTTCCAATGTCGAACTTTCGACACCGAACTTGTGATGTAGAAATTTCGATATCAATGTGGAAGTTTAACTGTCGAACTTGCTATGTCGGGCCTCCTATTTCGAACCTCGGGTGTCGAAATTTCAATAACGATTTCTCGTTTCCTACTTTTGATGTCGAATTTTAGATATCGAATAATCGATGCTGTTATTCCAATGTCGATCCTCGGGCGTCGAACCTCATGTGTCTAATATTAGCAGTCGTACTTTATATTATATAGAAATTCCGATGTTGAATTTTCGATATCTATTATTCAATTATCCGAAGTCGATCTTCCGATGTCAATCCTCCGATGTCGAAATTTTGACCTGATATTGAATATGCTATGTCGAAATTTCGATATCGAAGTGAGAGTCGATCGTCCGATGTCGAACCTAGGGTGACGAGCCTCGAGTTTCTAATATTCGCTGTCGTATTTTATGTATGAAAATTCGGATGTCAGGTTTTTGATATCGAAATTTTGATATCTAGAATTCAAAATGGAAGTTTAACTTTCGAACATACTATATCGAGCCTCAGATGTTTAACCTCCTATGCGAAACCACGGTTGTCAAACTCCGATGTATGAACCTCCGATGTCGTACCTCGGGTGTCGAAATTCCTCGTCGATTTCTCCGTTTTGTATTTTCGATGTCAAATTTACGATATCGAATATTCGATTTTGAATCTTTGATGTCGAATCTCGGGTGTCGAAAATTCGGTGTCGTCTTTTCGATATGGGACTTTAGATGTTGATTTTTCGGTGTTGTATATTCGATGTCGAATATTTTATATCGGTTTTCTGATGTGGAATTTTCGATATCGAATATTCTATGCTGTACCTCCAATGCCGAACCTCTTTGTTGAACCTCGGATGTCTCGTTTTCTGTGTTGAATTTTTGATATCAAATATCCGATGTTGAATTTACGATATCGAATTTTCTATAACAGATATTCCATGTCGATATTTTCCTGTCGAACAGCTTGTATGGGACATCCCATGTCGAACTTACACTGTCGAGCTTGCGATATCTATCCTTCGACGGCGAACATCCAACTTTAGATGTCGAACCACGGTTGTCTTATTTTCGATGTAGCATTTTCGATATTTAATTTTTGATGTCAGTTTTTCGATATTGTGTATTTGATTATGAACCTTGGAGTCTAACATCCGATATCGAACCGCGGGTGTGTAATTTCGGTGTCGCATTTTCAATGTCCTATTTCATATGTATCCAATTTTCGGTTTCGTATATATTTTCAATATCCATGTTGAAATTTCGATGCCTAAAGTCCCATGTCGAACTTCCCATTTCGAACTTACGACGTCGACGGAACTCCGATGTCAAACCTCGGGCGTCGAACCTCATGTGTCTAATATTAGTTGTCGATTTAGTATATAGAAATTCCGATGTTGAATTTTCGATATCGAATATTCAATATCGAATATTGAATGTGGAAGTTTCACTTTCGAATATCCCATGTCGAACATACGTTGTCGAGCTTCTGATGTCGATCATTCGATAGCGAACCTCCTATGTTAAACTTCCGATGTCGAACCACGGTTGTGGAATTTTGGATGTCGTGTTTTCGATGTAGCATTTTCGATATTGTATGTTTGATGTCAGTTTTTCGATATCGAGTATTTGATTATGAACCTCGGAGTCAAACATCTGATATCGAACCCTGGATGCGGAATTTTCGGTGTCGCATTTTCAATGTCGGACTTCATATATATCCAATGTTGATCCTTCAATGTGGAACCTCCGATGGTGAACCTTAGTTGTCGAATTTTCGGTGTCGAAGTTTCGATACCGACCATCCCACGCTGAACCTCCAATGTCGAACCTCCCATGTGAGCCTCTCGTGTCGAGCCCCTCGATGTCGAACCTTCGGTGTTGTCTCCGGTGTCGAATGTTCGGTGGCGAATTTTCGATGTCGAACTCTCGACGTCGGTTTTCGATGTCGGATTTTCACTTTCTGATATTAATTTATTGATGTAAATTTTGACAGTGATTTTTACTTTCTCCACTAATAAGTAAAGAAGTGTTGTATTCCACCCAATAATTCGATCACGAGATTTCGACGGATGTTTTGAAGCCCCCTGAATAAGGAAAAAAGCATTTTTATAAAAAGGTCCATATATGGGTATATGTAGTATATTTTTCTTGAAAATTGCTCTGACGATTTTGTTTAAAATGCCCTAAGTTTGAGATATTTTGATGACAAATGAAATGTATATCTTGAATTTTCTGGCTATAGCCCCTGTAGTCGTATTTACTCTGGATGAATTTCGCATAACTGGTAAATCGTACTGCTAAAACACACAATTTATGTCTAAATAGCTTTTTTTTTTTTTTTTTTTTTTTTTTTTTTTTTTTTTTTTTTTTTTTTGTGGAGTGATACATTTGGGAGTTATTTGTATTTGTGCGAGTTTTGAAGAACTTGTGCTGTCAAATGGAACATGGAACACGTGCAAGGGGAACGGAATTTGAAAGCTTTAAATGACTTGACTATATACGAATACATTGGGGAACGCCGGATAGTATGGGACCCTTAAGGAGAAACGTTTATAATATGTTTGATTTTGCACAAAAAAGGTCACAGACACATTAAAGCGTTTCTTGAACACTTCCTTTACGTATATGATTTTAAAAAGTTATGATAGTCAAGAGATACACACACATATTGAAGTTTTAAAAAAAGGCTTATATTTGGTGGCCAGAGAAAAGGTCGGGTAGTATGGGCCATACAAAAAAAGACAGGATTTTAAATTAAATAAAATAATTTTGGGGTAAAATAACATACAGAACATTTATTTATCTATATACGAAGCGATTCAAAATAAAAAAGTAAAAATGTAATTGACAAAGGTTATTTGTATTCACACAAATACAAATTATGGTTTTTTGTGAACAAAAATTATCATGAAAATCAGATCATAATTTGCATAAAAAAGAATAAGGGTTTAACTAACCTTTATCTAACAGTTATTGTTTTTACAGTAATCGCAATAATAATACGAAGGGTCTTCAATTACCGCACAAAGTTCATGAGCCCACCCCTCACATGGTTTGCACTGGATCCAGTTTTTCTTCAAAGCTCTCCCCACACATAATGCAGTCTTTTTACATCTTCTTTTGATGTGCCCACCTTTGAATTGCTATAATCTATAGGCTTGATTTCTTTTTTCTTCTTTCCTTGCGGTTTGGTTTTCTTTTTAATCTGGATTTCAGAACTAACTCCTTCCGACTTCTGTTGTTTCTCAAATTTTAACTGCCTCTTTATCTCTTTTACAGTTTCTTTTTCAAGTTCCTTATTTTTCTTTTCAACTTTGAATCCAAATCTCTCAAGCTCTAGTAATATTTATACAAACTCTTCTTCAAATGTTGGTTTGAAAAAGCCCATCTGGGGTTTCACAGTTGGTTTGCTGGTTTCCTAAGACATATTTTTCTTTGAAGTGTAGTTCTAGGAACCTTAAAACGATTGGCTGCAGCTCTTGTAGTCATTTGACCCTCTAAGACGCATGAAACATCTTGGTTCATAGCATCCTCTTTCCACTCTCCACGACCCTCACCCTCAGGCTTCTTCTTGAACTTAAGCATCGCACCCTAAAAAAAATTTGCAATCTACTTAGGTGGCCCATACTACCCGATTTTTGTTTGGCCCATACTACCCGACCAACATTGTGCACTTAAACATGTTGAAAAACGAAAACGGCTTGAGCAACCGGAATTACATTACCGCAGTATGAAGTATATTAAGTCCAGCTGAACGTTAATACTAGTTTGGTAATTTGACTCCTTACCTTTAACAGCAAACAATGATCACAAAAGTTACGCGCAGCAGCAACTCGGCCACACGAAAACAAACAATATGTTGTGGCATCCAAAACAAGGCACTTACATCAACCAACTTCAATAACAAAATGGAGCGATGAAGGAGGTGTAACCTTGACAATGTATGTGTCTGCTACCTAGTGGTAAATCCGAGAAACACTAAGTGGTCCATACTACCCGCCGGTCCGTACTATCCGCCTTACTCCTACATACGAATATAAATAATATGCACTCAACATTCCAATCTTCTTTGGACACACAATCATATCGTGCCCTCCACATGGTCACCGTTCTCTTACCACTTTCTTGGTTGGCGTTGATTATACCATTTATAATGACAATTAGAATGTTGTGTGTGCACTTTACATTCTGATCTAAAAAATCTGATGTGTTGCACTCACATGACTTTATCTACTCTTGTACTAATCATTCTTACAAACACTTATTCCTATATCAGAAATTGCTTATCTCCGTGTAGGTACTAGGAGAATATCAGACTGCAATAGGCTTTGTGCGATGGTCAAATCTTTTAAAGCTTTGAGATTCCATTCTCTTTGCACAGTTAACCCATAAAAAATTAACAACGATGTTGCATTTGACGAGAGAGTTTTCCGAAAGTGACACAAATAACAAGGAATATCTCCGAAATGATTCGCTTTACAAAAAATGTATTTGGGCATAAATTGTGTGTTTCAGCAAGATTTACATTTTTTGTACAGCCAGATTTTGAGTATCTCTTACGACTTACGAGTTATTCAGAAGTCATCCACAGTAAACAGAACTACATAGGCTATAGCCGGAATATTCAAAAGATACATTCATTTTTCATACAAATATCTCAAACATATGGCAATTTAATCAAAATTGTTAGAGCCATTTGCAAAAAAAGCAAACGTTTCGAAAAATTTTCCATGTAAAGGGTAGTTTAGGGTGGGGCTATTTTCTTCAAAATCTTCGTGTCGCATCCTTGAAAGACATTAAACTTAAATACCAACTTTGGTTTTTAGCCTACTTTTCGTTTTTGAGTTATGCTGTCCACAGACAGACAGACAGACAGACACACACACACACGCGCGCGCACGGACCTTTTTCTAAAAATGCTTTTTTGGGGTTCAGGGGGTCTCAAAACATATATCCAGTGAAATCTCGACATCGAAGTTTTGAGTGGAACACAATACCTCCTCTACTTCACTATACGTAGTAGAGAAAGTAAAATGAACCTTAAAACTCACAGAAGGGAAGACATTACCCAGAATTCCGAAAGAATAAAAGCTGGTTAAAGTAGGAAAAGAAGATCCAATAATAATGCATGCATAAATAAATGCTCCCAAATCAACATAGATTTCTCTATGGCTAATTAAAGGAGACCTCCCCGTGGAGCAAAAGTCCCGAAGCCGGTACCGGGCATCGAACCCGGGTCCTCCGTGCCAGAGGCAGGAGCGCTACCACAGGTGTTCCGTTGCCGAATTTTCTGACGTAAACAATCTTTCATTTTCATGTAACTCATTCTTGTATGAAGAAAACGTTTTGTCAACGAAAATGACGTCATTGGAGCATACGGCATAATTGCTAATGTAGCAGATTCTAGGAGTTATTTTCCTGTATACCTTTCCTTCTGTAATGCTGAATTTATGACTTTCATATCTTCAAAACCACGTTTGTGTTCAATAATCTTCTGCTACTTAGACGAATGTTTAACTGCCAGTGACAGATATTTCTCTTGGGGATATGTCGCCAATGATGTTCCTAGAACATCACTGAGTGGGAGGTTTGCACTTTCCAACTGCAAAATATCCTCTGGTTATAGCTTCAAACAAATATGTGTCTTAATGTATGCAAGGACTGTAATGGTGATAACTTGAACTAACTGCTTCTGTTTACAGTGGTGGTTGAGATGATTTTATGGTCAGTTTCAATGGAAAAATGAAGGCAAAACTGCTGTTTAGGTTACTTTAGGTGTCAGCCCCTCATTTTGTTTTCTTAGATGCAATGCAATTGACATATTCTGCATCAGTAAGGTTGAAACGAATATATGTCTTGAAATTTGTTAATTGAGTAACAGGAAAGAAATAGTTCAAAGGTTGGTTCACCACCACTGGTAACGGTAACGATAACCAGAATGAGAAAATTGAATTACATGGATAGAAATAGAAGTGCTCACAACTGACGTGAAGCTTATCCAGACCCCAGGAACGGGAAGGAAGTATTGGCCAAGGTTCAAATTTGCCGTTCCCGTTACCGGGAATGGCATGTTAGATTCATATTGTGCGAATTAGACATTTCGTTGTGGAAATTATTCAACTCTCTAGTCGCGATCTAGAAAAAAGTATCATTGGTCCGTTAGAAACAAATGAATTTCCATTTCGGAATTAAGACCTCAAACTTCTATCGACAAGCTGATCGATAACATGTCTTCCCGTTCTTGTTCCGGGCTGTTGCGAACCAAAATATCGTGTGCTGCCTTACCTACTATTCTCGTTGCCGTTCTCGTTACCGTTACCGGGTGGTGGCGAACGAGCCTTAAAACTTAACCATCCGGGCATACTTTACGACCCACACATTCTATGTAAGGTTGTTGCACCAGTTGTTAACAATAAAGAAATACCAGGGCTATGTCTGCAGATGATCTAGTGGCAGGTTCTGTTTCACTTGTACGCCAAAGTAAAGCTACTGAAGCTATAGCATACATACTGTAAGGATTGGGGTTGAAAATAACTAAATAAATAGAAATAGTGATCAAGAAAGAATATAAATTAAGCAAGAATGAAAAATGGTATTGAGAGGGAAGAGAGTTGGAAGTAGTGGGGAAAATTGATTACCTAGGAGTTAGGCTCAACAGTGTAGGGTACATCAACCAGTTCTTAAAATATATGACTATCGCTTAAGCCTACTTTATTCTCTTCCTTGTACGTACAAGGAAATATGTAATAATACCATTTCTACGAAAGTTTATCTGGGTTAATATGAACCAGATAGAAGAATAAATGTGTAAGAATAGTTTGTACAAGAGTGAACAGGGAAGGTCATGTGAGTGTAACACAGAATTTTTCTTCCAGCCATCTACTTATTGTAGATAAAGGAAGTATTGCATTTCACCCAAAAATTCGATATCAACATTTGTGTTCACCCGAATAAACCAATTAGAAAAGCGCCCTACGACTGTGAACCAAAGTAACTGAACAATCAAAAGTCCCATTTATACCAAACTTGGTATTTAAGTTGATCATCTCTCAGGATGGGACAAGAATATTTTTAAGAAAATTCCCCAAGACATGCCAGACTTTTACATGAAAAATTCTCAAAAGTAGCCATAATCATTTTGATTAAAATATCATACTTTGACATATACAGTCCTGTACATTCTAAATTTGTATACAATTCTTTATAAATAGTAGAACAATTAACTACAAGAAGCCGGATATATCGTTGGAAGAAGCCATTTTCGAGGTATTTGCTATTATTGCTTTGAATTTTACAATAGTTTATTCATATAGTGCGATGTCTTGCCACTTGTTTGTTTATGATAATGCAATTAACCTGAACTTCAAGTCAGTTTTTAAACATTTGACTATCGTTTCAGCCTGCTGCAACAAAATATACCTATAAAGTATTTCTGTAAATGTTTATCCCAGGTAACATTAATTAGATAGATATATAAAATGTAAAAATAATTTTAAGAAGAACTATGTGGATAAAGTGTAAAGGGTAGAGAAAACCATTTGATTGTAGCATACAAGATTTGTTTATACTTCGCCTGAACTTTGATGCTGTACGTATATTATTAATTGAAGTTTTTAAATTATTATCTGTAAGGAAATAACAACCCTGGGGTTAGATTTAACCGTTGAAGCCCTCCAATTGTAAAATTGTCAATTAGAGTACTTTATTACTTGTAGGTCCTAATCCTTGAAGTGTTCAGCAAGATGATCGTATTCATAGAGGAATAAGAAACTTTACACAAGTAATCTCGGAGGGCCAGATACAACAACAGTTGGCCATGGAAATTAACTAAATCTTCCCTTCCACCCTCCCTCGCTTGGTAATAATGTGAATATTGCTTCACCCCAGCGTGGCGGTTATTTGCCTAACGACGTTACTCCCCCAATCCACTGACTAATCCAGACAATATTCCACCTGCACTGTATCAGACACTCTTTCATAGCGATTTATAGTTGTTAGTTTGACAAAAGTAACTTGGTCTGTATTTTAAGGGAAACGGGTGAAGTGAGCATTACATGGACTTGCAGCTAATCCAAAAATGTGCATTTCTCTGGCTGTAATTTACTGATGAATGTAAACACATTCCTGTATAATATGTATACAGGGTGTAAGGTAGTGCTTCGGCCATACATTAACCAGGATTCTACAGGATGAGTGTAACAAATATGTCCAATACAAATAAAGAACCTTGACGTCGAAAAAATTGTGTCAGATATTTGTAGTCACCTAACTTCTTGACAAATGAATATAAATGTTAATTATTTCACCAACTGTTGCACAAACATTGTCTGAACAATGCTGTAATGTATTCCTACTTTAATTCCAATGAATTTAGTCACAATTTAATGATAAAATGTCATGCAAAATACCCTGACTGCAAAATGGGAACACCGATACAATTAGTTTATTCTGTGCCGTTGTTCTCTGACATCTCTATTTCCCATAACACGTAGACATATGTATTATGTATAGTTGAACTCAACATTTGTACCAATCAATATAACTTAAAATTAGGTACAAAGCCATTCAAATTATGTTTGTTTTATACTTGATATAACAAGATATCAACACGTACAATGTCACATGCTATTTATAAAAGTATCACTCGTGTTAAAAAGTACATAAAATATATTACAATATAACCATCTTATCACAATGTTGTCTGAGATTGTTTTTATTTTTGCTGAAAATGCCTAAATTTATGTGGCGTTAAAATTAATTAATCTTTATCAGTCTTGGCATAGCTTGTTTTCCAGTGTAATGGAACAGATGTATAGGGTGCCATTATAAAACTTCAAGAAAAAAATCACATATGAGGCAATGGCTACCCTAAATATTTTAAT
The DNA here is from genome assembly GCA_030765045.1 of Tenodera sinensis. Lineage (NCBI taxonomy): Eukaryota > Metazoa > Arthropoda > Insecta > Mantodea > Mantidae > Tenodera > Tenodera sinensis. The sequence goes on from CM060961.1 coordinate 205,371,678, forward strand.
TTATTGACAATTTTTGAGTGATGGTAATTATTTAATTGTAAATATGACCTTAAAGATGATGCGCTGGTATGAAATTTCGCCGGTGATCTTTTAAATACTTCTTTTGAGGAATTTTGGCACCCACATTCCACATGGTTTTCACAGTGTATTCGCAAGAAAAATAGCATCTGTAAGCACCATCGCTTGACATTTTGAACGAAGATAAGAGTGCTGAACAATTATTAATTCCAGAAAAATAAGATGTTTACGAAAAAGAATTGAAAAGTTTTGTGGATAGAGAAACAAAAAATGCGTTAGTTTGACTCATGAAATCACATTAGTGACATTCTTCTCAGAGCTGGTAATTATGCAGGTTTTCTTACACACACATTGGAGAAAATTATGTTGTGGCTGTGAAGACGTCATTTCTGTCTTGTTGCCATGGTAATTACGTCATTTATTTTCTGACACTGATGCCAGAAATAGGATAATTTCGCAGAGCTTATGCCGCCATAATAAGCCGTTTTAATGCTAGAATTGCATAAATAAACTATTTTAGTTAGTATTTATTTATGCCAACAAACTTACTGTTGGTGTTTTTAAACACACAAGCCGTGTGTGGGCAAAGTTTGAGAGGTAGAACTGGAACTTAAAAATTCAATGCCAGAACTGGGATTTGAACCACAGACCTTCCGCTTACCAGGCGGCTGCTCTAACCATTGAGCTATTGTGACAAACTACCAGAATGGCATTAAATTCTCAAACCAGTTCATATTTCTTCTGGTAAACCACAAAGGCAATCTCACATCAGAGACAAATTACCCCAATGGTGACTTACTATTGTAAGTACTTTATATCCCAGGATTAAATAACCTTCAGATGGTAATTATTATTTATTTATGCCAACAAACTTACTGTTGGTGTTTTTAAACACACAAGCCGTGTGTGGGCAAAGTTTGAGAGGTAGAACTGGAAATATGAACTGGTTTGAGAATTTAATACCATTCTAGCAGTTTGCACAATAGCTCAATGGTTAGAGCAGCCGCCTGGTAAGCGGAAGGTCTGTGGTTCAAATCCCAGTTGTGGCATTGAATTTTTAAGTTCCAGTTCTACCTCTCAAAATATTTTAGTTAGATTTACATCAAGTCGTCAGGCAACCTGGCTCAGAAATGACTACCATGACTGGGCATGCTAACATAGAGAACCAAATAGAAGATAACGGTTTGAAGTAGATAAGATTAATTTAATTAAAAGCCACTTTGATGGATGTTTATATGAAAGGAAAAATTACAAATTAATCACATAATCTCTCGTACATCAATGGAATCGCCTTGGGCAAGAGCGCCCCTGTCCCATAACCTTGTGTGTTTATGTGATATTAGTTTAATGCTCTCAGAGCAAGAAAGTTTAGCTTTACTAGGGCTTACAAATAAGAGTATTACTGGATTATATGATAGTCCTTTATTTTCCGAATTAGGAACCTAAATGCTTCTCCTGTCTCGTACTAAATCCTTTGGTGCTATTAATTTAATTAGAAATAACTCACATTTATTTGCAGTCAGAGGCCTCATTAAAAAGCTTTTCTGTGAGCACGCTTCTGTAGAATGCCCTTCAGCGTCGCTTTCTCCGAACACACTACAGCCGCTGCTTGTATGGAGATATAGGATACATCCAGTGCAAAAAACTGAGTAATGTTTTTCATTTACGTGACTTTCCCTACACTTGTACAAACTATTGTGACAAAATTACTCGTTCGTTTATATTTAAATTGCTCTTTATTTATTAATTTTCACTAATTAGATAGGTATGGCCTCAATGACATAAATTCACATAAACGCACTTACTTTCTCTACTGGCAAGTAGGGGAAGTATTGTATTCCACCCAAAAATTCGATGTCGAGATTTCACCGGAAATATATATTTTGAGGTCCCCTGAATCCAAAACAAAAGCATTTTTAGAAAAATGTCCGTGTATGTGTGTGTGTCAGTCTTGTCAGTCTGTCAGTCTGTGGACAGCATAACTCAAAAACGAAAAGTCGATTAAAAATCAAAGTTGGTATTTAGGTTTAATGTCTTTCAAGGATGTGACACGAAGATTTTGAAGAAAATAGCCCCACCCTAAACTACCCTTTACATGGAAAATTTTTCGAAAATTTTGATTTTCTTTAAAATGGCTCTAACGATTTTGATTAAAATGTCATATGTTTGAGATATTTTGATGACAAATGAAATGTATGTCTTGAATTTTCTGGCTATAGCCCCTGTAGTCGTATTTACTCTGGACGACCTTTGCATAACTGGTAAAGCGTTAGAGATAGACCAAATCATACTATACAAAAATGTAGATCTTTCTAAAATACACAATTTATGTCTCAATAAATTGTCTTGTAGGGTTAACCATTTTGGAGATATTCCTTGTTATGTGTGTGAGTTTCGGAAAACTTAGAAGTTTCGTGAAATGGATCATCGTTGTTCATTTTTTTATATGTTAAGTGTGCAAAGAGAACAGAATCTCAAACATTTTACTATCGCACAAAGCCTACTGTATTCTAACATTCCCCTTGCACCTACAAGGAAATAAGCAATAAGATAATTTGTACAAATGTTTATCTTAATTAACACGAAGAGGATATATGAATAAGAGTTTGTAAGAATGGTTAGTACAAGAGTAGAGAAAGTCATGTGAGTGCAACACATCAGATTTTTTTCGTTGCTTTTACACACAAACTTTACAACTAGGGTTTTAAAAACTGGCCAAAACTTACTACCTCCTAGCAACGTGACGTCAACCCACGGAATGCTTCCCGCACGGAAGCTCAGCGTTTAGTGTTGTGTAGACGTTCCGTGACAGTGCCACACTACTTCACAAACGCTTGTTCTTCTATCTACTTCGTATTAATTGAGATAAGCCTTTGCAGAAATTATCCTGTGGCATATTTCCTTGTAAGTACAATGTGAATATGGAAATACAGAAGACTTAAGCGATAGTTAAATCCTTTAACAGCAGGGTGCTATGTGATAGCTTTGGTATTCCATTCTCTTTGGATTGCTATGGGATACCTCATCGCGCGAATAACCAAGGAAGGCACGTGTCTTCAATATGAATTCTATTCCATATATTGGGATACAAGGCAACGAATTGTCAAACATCCAGTGAGTGATATCTAGGAGCTCTGTTAACTATGGAAGGCAGGATAGCTTGAATAAACGAGAAGCAAAACTTCGTGGTGAAAATCGAGTTCGGCAACACATCTTACCAAAAATTCCTTTCTCAGATAATATCAAGTTTTAAAATCCCGACTGAGAGTAGACCTATTCCAAGATAACACATGACAGAGGACTAACTCATCTGACACAAGTGTAACATACTGTTAACGCCCAAACACATAATCGTGGAATGTCCACAGTACCATCAATGGAGACAACACTATCGGAGTTACAAACAACACTCAACTATCCGATGTACCCTAACGCATTTGAATGTGTTTATATAGAAGTGTATTATACCAGGTAGCCCAGCTTATCCGGAATCCTTCTGCTTCTTAGCGAAGACGAGACATGAGAGGTAGTTTCCAGGTTGAACTATTGTGTGTAGTCCGTGACAATAGACAAGAACAGTACAAGCAACCAAAAAGGTTCTTATAGTGCTTTGCACTTTAATTACAGGGACTTTACTTTCCAGGGAATAAACTCACTGACTTAGTGGCTAAAGCAGCCCCTCGATAAGCGGAAGATCCATGGTTCAAATCCCGACTATGGCATTGAATTTTTCAGTTTCTGATTCAACCTCTTAAACATTGCCCACACAGGGCTTGTGTGTTTAAAACACCAGCAGTAAGCTTGTTGGCATAAATAAATAATAAGGTATTGTATGCCGGCCAACATTTCTATACTGAGATTTTAGGAAATACATGTTTTGAGGCTCCTTGAATCCAAACATAAAATTTCTAGAAAAAGATCCGTGTGCGAATGTGTGCGAGAGAGAGAGAGAGAGAGAGAGAGAGAGAGAGAGAGAGAGAGAGAGCAGCATAACTCAGAGTCTAAGAAATATCAAACTTCAGTTCAGTAAGTATCTTCCAAAGATACGATGTCAAAATTTTCAAAACAAATCTCGCCAGCCCCAACTATCTACCCTTTGTTTGAAACATTTTTCGAAAGTTTTGAATTTCATAAAAATGGCTACATCGATCTTGATTAAAACGCTGCACATTAAAAATATTTACGTGAGAAGATTTACCTATAACTTAACTTTCTGGAACTAGACGCTAAAGTCTTCATTCGAAAGGAATGTTGTATAACTGACAGAACGTGGCATCTGTTATTAATGGTTCGAATTGTTGAATACTTTGTCAATCTTTGGGTCCAGTCAAATTTTAGTTATTTATCCCGATTGCATGGAAATAATATTATGGAATTTTAAGTCCACATTATTGCATCGAGTTCTTAAACATTTGACTGTCACTATTCCCTTGGCATCTATAACGAAATTGCAATTTATCTATTTCTGGTTTATCTCGATTAAAACAAAGTAGATAAACTTTCATAAGAACATTTTGTATGACATTAATAAACGAGAGAGAATAGAAAAAGTCATGTGAGTGCAACACATCAGATTTTTTTAAGCAGGAGTGTACACGGTGAAAACCATAATTTTCCTTATTGTATAGAAGATGATGTACCGCAATACGGTGCTAATTCTTGCTAGTTAATGGTTTAATTCTCTGCCAAATACAATTAGTGAAATTAATTGTGAACCGCAGGACCATCATCCCATACTCAGCCTCCAGCTGCGCCGCCCCTTCCCAACAGACAGCGATATCATTACGTGCAAGAGGGAAAATTATAGTATTATATGTACATCTCTCTCACAGAAGCTAATGTTATTGTTCAATCCTCATTCTCTTTTGGTTCTATGTATAGGTATAACATAATACAAGAGTGGGGAAAAGAATATTTCACATATCTACCTATTGGTAGCAATACCTGCACAAGTCTACACGTTACGTGATAGGGAATTACAGACCCCACAGAAACCCATGTGGAGAATCGTACGTGAACAACTTAAACTCAAGCCATATCGGGATACAGCTACTGCACGCATTGAGTGCCCAGTCCTAAGTTCTGCATGGATTTTCAACAGAGCTTACGAGGTTTCACTGAAAAACTGATTTTTCAGTGAAGAGGACACATCGAAATAAGCAGTAGAAGTTATGCTATTGCATATTTTCTTGTAGGTAAAATGGAAATAAGGGAATGCAATAAGCTTTAAGTGATAGTCAAATCCTTCAAGAGCTGGTCGCTATATGATGGCTTAAAATTCCATTCTCTTTGCATTTCCAGGAGATGAAAAAGGAATGAACAGGACTTCAGAGGCTATTACCAGAAAATTTAAGATATAGATTTCATGTGCCATGAAATGTAGTCAAAATTGTTAGAGGTGTTTTTCAGAAAATAAAATTTACTAACATTTTTTCAAGTAAAGGGAAGTTTAGGGGAGGTGGATTTTCTTGAAAATCTTTGTATCGCATATTTAGAAGGTACTGAAATTAAATACCTAATTTGGCTTTAACCGACTTTTCGTTTTTACTTTCTCTACTGGTAAGTAGGGGAAGTATTGTATTCCACCCAAAAATTCTATGTCGAGATTTCACCGTAAATACATGTTTTGAGGCCCCCTGAATAAAAAAAAAAGCATTTTTAGAAAAAGCTCCGTGTGTGTGTCTATGTGTCAGTCTGTCACTCTGTGGACAGTATAACTCAAAAACGAAAAGTCGGTTAAAAACCAAAGTTGGTATTTAAGTTTAATGTCTTTCAAGGATGTGGCACGAAGATTTTGAAGAAAATAGCCTCACCGTACACTACTCTTTACATGGAACATTTTTCGAAAATTTTGATTTTCTTGAAAATGGCTCCAACGATTTTTATTAAAATGTCATATGTTTGAGATATTTTGATGACAAATGAAATGTATATCTTGAATTTTCTGGCTATAGCCCCTGTAGTCGTATTTACTTTGGACGACTTTTGCATAACTGGTAAACCGTTAGAGATAGACCAAATCATACTATACAAAAAATGTATACCGTGCTAAAATACACAATTTATGTCTCGATAAATTGTAGGGTGAACCATTTCGGAGATATTCCTTGTTTTGTGTGTGAGTTTCGGAAAACTTAGTTTCGTGAAATGGGTCATCGTTGTTCATTTTTTATATGTTACGTGTGCAAAGATAACGGAATCTCAAAGCTTTAAAAGATTTGACTATCGCACAAAGCCTACTGTATTCTAACATTCCCCTTGCACCTACAAGGAAATAAGCAATAAGATAATAATTGTTTATTTTAACTAACACGAAGAAGATATAGGAATAAGAGTTTGTAAGAATGGTTAGTAGAAGAGTAGAGAAAGTCATGTGAGTGCAACACATCAGATTTTTTAGGTATGCTGTTTACTGATACACACACACACACACACACACACACACACACACACACACACACACTAAAAATGTTTCTTTTTTGTTGGATTCAAGAAGTCTCAAAAAACGTATTTTCGGTAAAATCTCGATATCAAATTTTTGGGTGGGTTACAAGACTTCCTCTACTTACAAGTGTGCAGGTATGCAGTAGGGAAAGTAAGACATCGCAAGAATAGTTTGTACCTATACCCAATATTAAACGATAGAGAGTGGCGAAAGTGGCGTGATGTTTTTGGTGACAGACGTTAAGTAGGTCGAGGCGAGGACACGCGAACTGAAGCACAGCGATATATTTAACAAAGCGGTAGGTACCTAGTGTAGATGTGACTTCTGCTTCCCCCTTTCTGGTGCGCGCTGCGCCCATCTGTTGACGGTCAATTATTGTAATGAGCACTACCAGGGGCTGGTGATTGTTACATCAGTTACCACGTGATTGCCATTTGCCTGGGGGAGGGGGGGGGGGATCATATCCTTCTTACGAGTAATCCCCTCTTCCTGAGGGCCCAGCGCGCATATGCCTCCTTTATTCAGTGTTCGTTAGTTTGCTTTGGTATACATAAACATGTCTCCTCCGTGTCGTATCAATAGTCCCTTATTCGTTTATGCTGTGATCTTTAGTGTATTTATTTCTGCTGTTATGCAACGTGGAAGTGAAGACGCCCCTAGAGTGGCCTTGAACATGCACAACGCACAAACTGAAAAAAGTCTTACAGCTAATTACTTTTCTACTTTCTCTACTGCGTATAGTAATTAGGGGAAGTATAGTATTCCAACCAAAAATTCGATGTTGAGATTTCACCGGAAATATATGTTTTGAGGCCCCTGAATAAAAAAGAAGCATTTTTAGAAAAATATCCTTGTGTGTCTGTGTCTGTCTATGAACACATAACCAAAAAACGAAACGAAAATTCTTCCGCTCTAAACTAGCTTTATATGGAACATTTTTCGAAAATTTTGATTTTCTCAAAAATGGTCCTAGCGGTTTTGATTAAAATGCCACGTGTTTAAGATATTTTTAGGACAAATGAAATGTCTATTTTGAATTTTCTGTCTATAGCCCATTTAGTTCTGTTTACTTTGGATGAATTTTCAATAACTGATTAACCGTAAGAGATAGGCGAAATATTACTATACAAAACACTTAGATCTCGTTAAAACACATAAGCTATGTCCAAATTAATTTTTTGTAGAGTGAGCCATTCCTCATTATTAGTGTGTTTTGCAATACTTATTCTTTTCTCAAATCGGTTGTCATTCACTTTTTTACCTCTTGACCGTGTAAAGGGACTATTTGACTATCGCTCATAGTCTTCTGTATTCCCTTTGCATTTACAAGGAAATATGTAATAAAACAATTTCTTAAGTGTTTATCTCGGTTAATGAGGTAAATACAAAATAAGATAAATAAGAACTTTAAAAAATTATTTTGTAGTTTAACGACACTGTTAATTGCAAGGATCATATCAGCGTCGCCGGTGTGCCGGAATTTTGTCACACAGGAATTCTTTTACATGCCAGTAAATCTACTGAAATGGAGCTGTCGTTTTTAAAAACCATCGGTTTGGGCCGGATTTGAACTCGCGACCTTGGGATCAGTAGGCCAGCGTCTAACCAATTGAGCCACTAAGACCGACAGGAAAATAAGAACGGCTTGAAGAATGGGTAAACAAATTTATGTGAATGTAACACACTGAGATAAACATTTCGAAAAAACCTTCCTAAAATATTTCATTATACGTACTTGGGGAATTCAGGAAGCTGAAGCGATAGTCAAGTCTTTAAAAACCGTGTTACTATAAAAAGCGAGTCAAATTCGAGACTCTTTGTATAACATCGCGAGAAATAACTGAATTGTGAACTAGCGATTCAAAAATGTAAAGCAAAAGTATTTAAAAATTCAAACCAAAAGAAAAGAATAGCTCGGTAATGAAATTGCTGGACATAAATCATATATTTCAACGCGATCTGCACTTTTACTGTATTAAGTTTTTGTGAGTGTCTTATGTCATATGTTATACAAAATTCCTTCCGAATAGAGGGGGATATCGTAGGCTTTTCCCAGAAAATTTAAGATATAGCTCACATCTAACCATGCAAAAGCGCAGTTATTTTTGAGAAAATCAAAAACTTTCAAACTTTTTTTCATGTTTTCATGATTTTCTTGAAATCTTCTTTTCGCATCTTTGGACTAGTTCGATCCACTAATAGCATGTAATTCCGTGTATATTTCGGTGTTTTAAAACTATTAAACTAGATAACTTACAGAAATGTGCTATTTTTAGCTCTTCGGGAACTTTTCTTTATTTTCCCTTAAAGCACCTATACTGGAAAAAAAATCTGATGTGTTGCACTCACATGACTTTCTCTACTCTTGCACTAGCCATTCTTATAAACTCTTATTCCTATATCTTCTTCGTGTTAGTTGAGATAAACAGTTTATATGGATATATTCATAGAAAATTGAATAAACAACAACTTTTTTTTTCCTTTGGAGAATTTCAATCGATTCAACGGTTTTTGTGTAAATTAAATTTTAAGAACCCACAATTTATTGCCACAAAAAGACAATAAATTGTGGGTTCTTTTAAATTTAATTTATGACTACTATGCAGAGTATTTACAGTCAGTAATAGAGGTTAACTCCTTAGACCTTTGTGATGCTGCGTCCATTCTTAAGCCCAAAATGTATTGTCCAATAGTGTACTGGAAGCTAGTCTTGTCCGGATATTGCGTCTTAGAAACGATATTAAGAGACTCAAAATATCTCACATCCAACTTCAACTCTGCTTCCGGTAGTGTAAGGGAAATACTAAACAACAAAGTGAAGACTATAATATTAAAAAAATCCTAGATATGAATAGTTACGTAAAATTGGAGACATTGTAAATGCAAGCACTACAATTAAGTTACCTGAAGTGTCTTTTATTGCAAACCAGTTAGCATTGTATAAGTATTCGCCATTATCACCCTGGAGTGTAGACAGAAGTTTCTCAAGATATAAATCCATCTTCAGAGATAACAGGTGTTTTTTAAGCATATTTATTGGCATATTTTCGAGTTTTTAAAGTATGTTTGCATGCATATTTGAGAGCTTTTTAGGGCATGAACTTCCGGGCCCTAGTTATGTGCTTGAGGCAAGCATTGCCACAAACGTAAATAAAACACTCGCCCCATGCAGCAGTTCCTCTGTCTACTAGAAACATGGTAGAGAAAAAAATATCTATTTATATAACTAGTAGGTATATAATTATATAATCTGACTGATTGAGACACCAGTATATGTTTAGCGAAAGTGAACGTCACGAGTGTCGCAATGAAAAGATTACACGCGTGTCATATACAACGTTTTGTGCAATTCTAGCATTAAAATACTAAAAATAATTAATAAACTTGCAAAATGAAAAAGTATATCAGAGATTACAGATGTATGACGTAATATGGTTACTAAGCAAATGTTTCATTTGTTTCAATACTTATAGAGGAAATGTAAGGGAGCGAATCTTCATGCAGGAAACGAAAATTTGCACAGTAGGTATGGACTGCAGGAAGTGGGAGGGATCAGTCTGTCACATCATCACAGCACAGAGGAGGCCAGGTATATTAGCCAAAAGAACGTTCTACATAACGTTGACACATAACTTACATTGAATGCTTTATCATTCGCAGTAAAATATTCACTCCCGAATTCTTGCACAAGTTCATCAGACGTGAATATGTAAATTTTCGTGCTGGAGACACTATGCACTGTAGGTAGTGAGCCCAGTTGATGTGCTGTCACTGTACTAGCGCAATGACGTCACGCTCTGCCCATGTGGCAGGTAACTTGCGATCGCCTCATTTCGCGATAGTTGTGCAAAGGTTCGAATCCTAGTAGTGATAAAACTATTGAAAATATGGATTGTATTCCGCTTGACATTTTGAACAAAGCCAATGGGTACTGAGTGTTTATTAATTCCAGAAAAATCAAAAGATGCTTACCAAGGTCGCGGGTTCAAATCCGGCCCAGACCGATGGTTTTTAAGTGTGACTAAAACGACAGCTCCATGTCAATAGATTTACTGGCATGCAAAAGAACTCCTGCGGGACGAAATTCCGGCTCACCGGCGACGCTGGTGTGATCCTGGCAATTGAAGGCGTCGTTAAACAACTTTTTTTGTGGTTGGGGAAACGAAAACTGTGATTCTTGTGTTTGAATGTTGCTGCGCTTGCGAGAGTGACGATTTCAGGTTTTCTTATGGGCGCATTGGAGAAAATTATGTTGTGGCGACGATGACGTCATTGTTGTCTGGTTGCCATGGTAATTATGTCATTCATTTTCTGCTAGAAATAGGATAATTTCGCACGATTTATGGCGTCATAAAAAGCTAAAATTGCATAGCTATATGTAAATTTCTGTCTGTTATTTGGCTTCTAGAACGTTTTAAGGGGGAGACGGAAACTTTCTAGAGTTACTGTAGGTATATCTACAAACAACGAGCAGATGTTGTTTTGTCAGTTATGAGCGAAAGGACAGAACCATCATACAATTTGGTTAATTGCTACACGAGGTGGCAAATGTGGGAGGAATACATTAGCGTTGGACAAAACAAGATGGCCACTGGGCAAACAACGCTAGTAAGTAATCATAATCAATGAAATTCGTAATTACTTTGATGCACATACCTCGGTAAGCCGTTGCAGATAGATCAGTAATCAAGTTAGAGCACAGTATTGTTGTATACGTCCCTTTCCACTCAAATACCTGATGAACATGTTAATCATTCATAAAGCCTTCTGCCTCCCTCTTTTGTTAAAGCCTTAACATCCGGTGCTCGATGAAATATTCCACTTTGTCACGAAGCTCCCTCTCTTTTGTTTATTTATCCACTCTTTTTACCTTGCTGAATATTCTCAATCACATCAGCGGTTCCTGAGTTGTAAATACTCTCGCAATTGCGTTTCTGAAAAACGCACCTGCACTTTTATTATCAGATCTTAATGACATTGGAACGTAAGCGCGGGTGATTCGGATCAATATTTTGAAAATATTTCATAAAATCGCTATTTGTCAAGTAAATATGAAAGCTTTCCCTTATATTGCAGCCTGAACATTAAACGCGAAGTTGTGCAATGAAGAATTTTCTGTACAGGTTCTACCAAAACTTTAAGGACACCCATTCATAGTTTGAAATTTTCTCTTCAAGGAATACCTATATAAAAGACGTTGTTATAAATTCATAGAGCATATTGCTTCAGACTTACATTGCAGATGATTTTAAACTTTATTGGGCTTCCTTTGGCTTTCAAACACTGTAAATTTACACTTTTGGGATATTCTATACAACATTCCTACACTCTTGCACTGCAATGTATGCCAAGATTCGGATACTGTCTTTCAAAGTTCTCGGCCGTTTTTCGGCCCGAGGGCAGCTACTCCTCTACGTTCCGATCTCATATGGATATAACTGCCATAGTTCTATCCTCCCGGGACGATGGAACTCTTGGCCTACCACTTCTCTCCAGGTATGAAAATTGGCCGTATTTCCAATATTTTTACATACTCCAGTACGTATAGTAAGTAAAATAAGTATTGTATTCCACCCAAAAATTCGATGTCGAGATTCACTGGAAATATGAAATCTCCCTGAATCCACACCCCCCCCCCCCAAAACCCTTTTTAGAAAAAGGTCCGCGTGTATGTGTGTGTGTCAGTATGTCAGTATGTCAGTCTGTCTGTTGGCAGAAAAACTCAAAAACGAAAATGAAAAATGTGTGTGAACTGTATAAATATATGAATAGATACCTATACTAGTGTAAAAGTGTGTTATTTTGTTCTCATGGTTACATTATGTTGAGTGGTTAGACAGCTCGCCTACCACCTAGGCGGCCCGGGTTCGATCCCAGGGACCCACATGTATTCGTGGTGGACGAAGCGGCATCTGGGCGGGCTTTCTCCGAGTTCTCCGTTTCCCCCGCCACTCATTCCATCCATTGCTCCATTATCACCTTTCCAATCATTCATTTCGCGTGCATTTCATATCATCCTCTTCCTCACTATTATACCTGGTGCTTGGTTGACCACCCGCTTCCAGGTCTTCACTCTGTCTAGTCCAGAGGTCCCTCTGCTCCCCGACAGGTGTCTGACCCTAGGCACTGGCTTGTAGGTCCTAGTGGGTTTAAGTCCTACATAAGGGGAGGGTAATCAGGGAAAGAAGAAGAAGATTGCATTATGTATTGAAAGTTAATGTTCCATCATTTTCTTTCCAATCGGATTCGTCCGCTATGTTAATAATATTCCATATATGAATTGCTTCTTTCCTACGGTGCCCACACAGATTTCATGGTACAGAAAACGAGTCCTTATTAACTTTCCCTTCTTTCCCTCTCTTTAGCCCCTCCAATGACAGCACTATTCATACTACTGGATGGATATAGTCGGCCCCAAAGCAAAGTACTTATTTTTTCTGGTCGTTCAGTTCATCGTTACCGCTTTCTTTAGCCCTCTGCAGTCATAGCACTATTTATGCTACATTTTACTCGTAGTTATGACCAATGACACGTCGGCCTGAAAGGAAAGTATTAATTTTTGTGGTCGTTCAGTAAATGGTTACTCATTAAACTCAACCGTTACTTGATTCACAGCATGCCGTAGTCATCAGAAGCTACACGTGGCCATATTATTGGTCTATGGCAAGCTGTTAACACAGTTCGATACATTTCAGAAACTGCAAATTCACAGAAATATACCTAATTAAGGTTAATGCAACCCAAGAAAGGCAGTTTATTGCATAGGTATTCGAAGAAAATGTTTCATTCGAAAGCAGAAACTATTATAACGTAATACACAAACATGTTTAGAGCTATTTCCATACTAATTTTAACTCCAATATACACACAGGGAGAATTTGAATTAAACGTTTTTATATTTCTCAGTATAATATTGCATTATGTTTACTGTAAAGCTTTACACGTTTTTGTGATTCTAAGGACAAAGTTGAAGCTTTTCTTATAACACAGAATCGTTTAACCCAATAAACGCTGCTTATTTCAAGCCCATAGCAGACATTAAGAATGTGGAGATAAACCTATAGAAAATTAAAAGGTATATTTCCTACGAGGTCAGGGTATCTACCCTCTTCCCACCTTTCCTTGTTCTCATGCATTGCCACGCCTCTAGTCCCGTTATGCAACTGTCATTGGTCAGTAGTCATGCCTCAGTAGATAGCAGTGAAGTTCAGTGTTTTGCACAGCAATGCATGTACCTATATGCGTTCTTGATGAAAATCTTAATGCAGTACCTAGAATCAAGGCAGCACGAAATATCTCCCCCTAATATTCATAATCTGGTTAACAAAACACTTAAAAAAAAAAAAAACATTTAGTATAAGTGGTAGTTTAATTTTCTCGTATTTTATGATTTATATAAGTTGCTTATTCATAATTTCTCATCAGTTAGATCATAAACTGTTGTAATTGTATTATCTGTCTTGGTTTTTTATATTATGAAATATAATTTGTTCCCGTTACGTTTAACAGGTCATCAGTAAGTGTGGAACAGCAGGTTCTGTTTTATGTTTTGCTGACTAAATTGCTGTACATATAGATATAAAATAATTAAATCCATCAAGTAGATAAACAGAGCGAGAGTATTCTGTTACAAGTGTAACACAGGACTATGTATGATAAATTGAATCGGTGATTTGAAAACGGAAACAAGTCCTACCACCATAGTTTTTGGAAGACCAAGAACAATTTAATAGCATCCTAAGTTGGTGCCTTGGAAATTTATGTGCCATATATAACGTACAGATCTATACATTATTGATTGTTTGGGCTTTTCAGTGACCTCAATTTTGCGTTTCATTAACAGAACACTTTTTATACTCAGGACTCCTTCATAAAATAAATTTATTTATCAACAGGTTTACAATGTGAGATCACATCTTCCTGTATCCAAAGTGTTTAAGTACGTATCTTCTTCCTCCATTCTTCTCTTATTTCCCAATCCCGCTCTTCTAAATTCTTCTCCTTCATACTACTCCTTATATCATCTATCCAGGTTTTCCGCGGTCTTCCCCTCTTTCCTCTCCCTGATGGAATCCATTCCAAAACTTGTCTCGGCAATCTTGTTTCCAGCATTCTACGTGTATGACCATACCATTCCAATTGTTTGTATTTTACAAAATCTAATAATGTATCATTAACATTCATTTTTTGTCTAATAGTTGTATTTCTAATTTTCTCTAATTTAGAATGCCTAGTGGATCTTCTAAAACAATCCATTTCAGTAGAAAGCAATTTTAATTTCAGGTTTGTGTTTAGGTACCATGTTTCCGCTCCATAAGTTATAGTGCTTCTTATTATAGATTTGTAGATTTGTAATTTTGTATCCACTGCTAATGCCTTATCCCACAAAATTCCGTTCAACATAGCTATTGTTGATCTACCTTTCTGGATTCTATATTTTATGTCATTTTCCTGACTGCAGTTTGAATTTATTTTAACCCCCAAATATTCACATTCTTCTCGTCCTTTGATACGTCCCATTCCATCTTCCAAAATCAAGTCTTTCCTTTCATCCCCACAAGACATATATAGTGTTTTCTCCAAATTTATTTTTAAACCCCATTTAGTGTATTCTTTCATCATAAAATAAATAATTAGATAAAATTATGTGAAGTGTAAGCAATTTCTTACCTTTATTTATGTACTTGAAGACTTATGAAACAAAATGTTCTGGTAATAATCGCTCATGAGGTTAATTAACATATATTCTAATATATCGACGTTACAAAACAGACAGCAGTAATTTCCCACAACAAATTCAACATCAGTTTTTGGCCATGTCATAATGTTCTAACAGAAGTGCTGATGTTCATCAGGAATGTATTGTAATAATGTTTCAACATCTGCTATTTTATTATTGTTGATTGGGATAATAACAACTGTCCCATATACCTACTCTCCGGGATGAGAGCTCTGGACTTGTGTTCCCTTTTGCCAACTTGAAAGAGTGCTGGATAATGCCATCAATACAGGTGGAAGGCAACTTACTACATTCCTTCTAATATTTGCTTCATAGAAGCATTGCAAGCAAAAACGTCTAATGGCATTTTATTCTTTGCTCAGCTCATTTCGAAAAAACCTGAGTGGTTTTTGTTCCAAATTGGATGCGTAGTTCCACAAGAATGCATGAAGATAAATTTGTCACTTGTAATATGTGTAGAGTAACCTATTTCTGTCATAGCTTCGGTAGTAATTATGGTACATCACACAGGGTTTCGAAACAATTCATCTTCAGACCGCCTCCGTAGCGCAGTTGGTAGCGCGCTTGCCTCTGGCGCGGAGGACCCGGGTTCCATCCCCGGTACCAGCACGGGGATTTTATCCCCTCTGGGAGGTCTGGCACGGGGTGCACTCAGCCTCGTTAGGAAGTAGAGGAAGTATTGTATTCCACCCAAAGATTCGACGTCGAGATTTTACCGGAAATATATGTTTTGAGGCCCCCTGAATAAAAAAAGCATTTTTAGAAAAAGGTGCGTGTGTGTGTCAGTCTGTGGACAGCATAACTCAAAAACGAAAAGTCGGTTAAAAACCAAAGTTGGTATTTAAGTTTAATGTATTTTAAGGATGCGACACGCCAAGCTACCCTTTACATGGAAAATTTTGATTTTCTTTAAAACGGCTCTAACGATTTTGTTTAAAATGCCGTATGTTTGAGATATTTTTATGGGAAATGAAATATATATCTTGAATTTTCTGGCTATAGCCCCTGTAGTCGTATTTGCTCTGGACGACTTTTGCATAACTGGTAAACCGTTAGAGATAGTTCAAATCATACTATACAAAAATGTAGATCTTGGTAAAATACACAATTTAGGTCGAAACAAATTTTCTTGTAAGGTGAACCATTTCGGAGATATTCCTTGTTATGTGTGTGAGTTTCGGAAAACTTGAAAGTTTCGTGAAATGGATCATCGTTGTTCATTTTTTTATATGTTAAGCGTGCAAAGAGAACGGAATCTCAAAGCGTTAAAAGGTTTGACTATCGCACAAAGCCTACTGTATTGTAATATTCCCCTTGTACCTACAAGGAAATAAGCAATAGGACAATTTGTACAAATGTTTATCTTAACTAACACGAACAAGATATACGAATAAGAGTTTGTAAGAATGGCTAGTACAAGAGAACAGAAAGTCATGAGAGTGCAACACATCATATGTTTTCATTTGGAATTTTATCTAACAGGGTGTATCCTTTTACTGTTCTTAAGAATCTCATTTCGGCAGCCAGTATCTTATTTATGTCAGCTTTTGTCAAAGTCCATGTTTATGACTCCATAAAGAAAAGTAGGCACGGCCATTACTTTACAAAACTTCATACGTGTTTCTTTTCTGGTTTTTGTTTTAAGGCTTCTGTTGATTGTACCACATATTTGTTGGAACATAGGTAACTTATTTTTAAAGTCATTTTCAAATTTATAGCTGACGTATGTTCCTAAACATTTAAAACCCGTGACTTGCTCTAATATAATGTAATTAATTACAATTTTGGTTCTTAAGCTTGAAATGCCATTGAATCACTTAAAAGAATTAAAGGAACATTCAGAGCAGCTTTTTCAGACGTGAAGTAACTCGACAACGTTGCGGTTGGTCAGGCATCTGAATATGAACTGGATATAAACACGTTGGTCGTTTGCAAATACGACGCAAGGTGGTGTAATGCAAACATGAAAGGACACGGTATGGTATTTGTTTACGTTCACAAGACGCACCGCTACGGTGTTTATGTACTGAGCTAGGGAAAGTGACCAACCACACAATTTGCAGTGTTGCCAGCTTGTTTTCGACAAAATTAAAATATCTCCATAGGAAATGGTCAGAGACCAAAATGTAAGATACAAAATATGTTCCAAATAGTGAGATCTATCATCGGTTTAAATTAATGTAATGATTTGCATTCCACCCGGTATATTCACGTGCCTAGAGGTAACCCAAGTGTTTTCCACCGTAGCTTAGATGCTTATACTTCGCAATAGTGAGCTCAGACTCACAACGAGAACTACAAGGATAAACAATAGCTTTGATTGTTCTCTTAAAATACTTCTGCCAGCAGGTTTTGAAGTCTATGATGTCTTCAGTCTCTATTACTTCTGCAGTGAATGTTTACTCGTATTTCGAACAACTCTTCTCTTATTCTTTGTTGGAGAATCACGTTCAGACTATCCTTAATAAGTAACACAAAAGTAGTTAACAGTAGCCATTGCAATACTCGCTACACTATTAGTTGAAAACAGGAATCAAGTCACTAAACGACAGTACTACTAACACACATTATTAGATTTATTCATTGAACAATTAATGAATCCAGTAACTCTTTGCAATTAAGCAGCACCAATGCCCTCTCTGAGTATAAAAGAGAAATTAGTCCTGGAGTTATTTCTCTTTTAAAATCAATGGAAGCCTTGATCAGCTGTAGGAGTCATAATTTATACAAACTTCTGGTTGATAGCGTGAAGAGTGAGAAGCAAAATGTATATTTCAAGTTAGTTTTGCAAAAAGTGGACTTGTTTCCCTTTTCAAATCATTGATTCATTTGGAATAAATATGTATGTAATCTTGTGATGCTATAAATGTAGAATATTGGTTCACTTCGAGGTTAATTTGACCTGTTGTATGGTTAGCACGCCACTGACGTAACCCGAGAGCCGCGCTGAGGCTCTAAGCTAAGGCAAAGCAAAGCTCGATCGGACAAACGCTGCCGGAGTCTGGTATACGCCTATCTCAGAGTTGGTATGGACAATTCCCGTTCAGTAAGTTTGATTCACTTGTCTCTTATTTTTGGAGTCTCACTTGTTGCTAAAAGGTGTATACGTTTGCCATATTATACCTACATGTGTCAACATTTGAATTAACAAGAAAGAAAATATTTTGGGAACACTCCCAGTGTTGTTCTGCTCTCCTACAATATGAATTATCCCGCCTCTACACTTCAGAGAGACGATGGATACCATCCAGAGAGTCTTGTACTAATCTTCCAACACATTGCTCTCCTGCCTGTCTGGTTCTAAAGTCATAGCATTCTTAGTACTATCTCACTGTTTCCATTCTCTGCTACATGTTTTCCTCTTCAAGATTTATGGAACTCATCGAGCATAGACTTTCCTCATCTTTAACTTCTTCTTAAGCATATGAAACAGTGTTCAAATCAGACTATCTGACGAGGGAGGGAACTTAAGTTTGTGTTATATTTATGACAATAATGGTAGTACCGCTAGTGGTAATAGCATTGGTGTGTTTTGTATTTCTGAGCAGTGCAGCCATATAACTCTCCCAAAGCTGTTTGTTGAAAATCAGAGGTGGTTTGTTTTCCATTTTTTAAATCTATATTTGTATTCATCCCCCGATTAGTGTAATGCACTTACTCTCACTATTTTCATTAACTCATATCACTTCCAACGCCGGAGATTTTACCTGAGAAGCTGTAATATTAATATTACTTGAGATTGAAGCCTGAGACTTGAACTGGATTACATGTCATTATTTTCTTCAACTTTTCGCTTTCTTATCATAAATTTATCCATGATGATGAACAACAGAACAGTGAGTTGCAAGAAACTGAACTGATTACTGCAAGCTGATTACTCCATTGCTGGCACAGAATTGTAGGAATCGTGAACCTGAATGCCAACCCCAACTAATGAATCTCAAAATTGTTTATTGTTTAGCTTACTTGCAATGTGATACTTTGCTTACTCACAGCTCGCATTCGCACCATATACCTACAGTCTGCATCAAAAGGGTTCCGTGTCTTTTTGTATTTCCAAGGGTAGTAATAGCATATAGTAATTTCAGTTTAAAAAAAATCCCTGGTAGGTAAGCAGTTCTCCTTTGACGAACCGGGGAAATTATTTAATGAGATAGGGGAAATCTCTCCCCCCCCCCCCCCCCCAACCCGTTAATTCCAACCCTGATATGAAGACTCGTATCAGGAGCAATATCAACTTCCCTTGATAGTTCAATACAAGTCCAACTCTTCCAACAGTGCTCTTAAACTGTTCACTTATTGATTGTAGCCTGCCTTTGATGTCGGTCTGGGTGGCTCAGTTGGTTAGACGCTGGCCTACTGATCCCAAGGTCGCGGGTTCAAACCCGGCCCAGGTCGATGGTTTTTAAGTGTGCTTAAAAACGACAGCTCCATGTCAGTAGATTTACTGGCATGTAAAAGAACTCCTGCGGGACAAAATTCCGGCACACCGGCGACGCTGATGTGATCCTGGCAATTGACAGCGTCGTTAAACAACAAAATAGTTTTTTTCCTACGTTTTTGATGAACATCTTTCCTATCTTTGCGTCCACAGCCACAATATGACACGGTTAAGTGTCTCTATCAGAAACTTCCATTAATGCTGTATGGCATTATCGAGCACTCTTCACTCTTGTAATCGAAATCTTAAAAAAGCATCTTTGTTGGTATTTATTAAACATTTTAGGAGATTACAGGCAACAGTCGGCAAAATACTCACTACAAATATCATGTAAATAAGATACTGTCTTCAAATTCACAGATAACACACATCTCATTGTTATCTGCTGGCCTCATTTACCGCTGATAGCGTCACATAAACATTGTTGCCAAATTATTGAATTACATATGTACGAGTATTTTACGTTTATTCTGTGATACCGAAATTTAGATTTCAAATCGAATGAGCCTGATAAAGACACGTTTTAGTTTAATTGCCGGATGCGAGATTCGCGATAAGTGTTGAGTAATAACATAGGTAGATAATAAAGTAGGAGGTGTTGTAAGGTGAGCAAAATATGAGTAAATAATAGTCGTTAAATTTGTAGGATAAACGCATTATTGGTTTGAAATTAACGAGTCATGACGTCATACCACATAATTTGAAATTCACGGTCAAAATTCAGGTCTGCCAACCTTAAAAGTCGCGCGATATGTTTAATAAAATATAAAGAAAACATCGTTTAATCATAGAAAGGTAACTATATATTTGGAATTCAAAAAAGGACATGTTTTAATAGAAAGGGACATTTCTAAATTGTGAAAAGGAATGAAATAGCATTTTGGATGCGAGGCTTTCTTTTGATGACGTCATGAAATTTAAAATCGGAAAGAACGTTTTTTCCTAGCGTGGGTACGCCAGGAAGCGTGATCACTCTCCCCAGATCGGTAGCGGACTTAGAGGTGTACACATGTGATTTGCTATTGCTCTGCGAGGATATATGTATTGAAAGTCGGCATAACTCCCGAAATGTGTCAAAGAGTGGAAAATAAATAGTCTCCAAAAGTTATTCTGGGTGATCTATAAAATATACTCGCGCATACCCTGGATTATAGAAATCTCATGTTGAGCTAGTCGGAGCCGAAATACAAGTATCGACAACGGTCGTTAAGCTACAGCGAACCATCATCAATTTCGCTTCAAATGGCGATCTAACGTGGAGCAACCAACACCAATTCGCTTCATCTGAACTGTCACGTGATGAGCTTTTCAGTAACATACTAAGCGTCGTTTAAGTACAGCTTTCAAGTTTTATTACCTACATTTTGATTGGCTTAAGTGCGTAAGCTTTTCCTCATTTTATAAAGTTCCGGGCTCGAAAAATAACATCTGCTCAGGTTTGCCCTTAATTCAACATGTTATTAGGAACTCATCTGAATTTTCTTTACTATTTCATACACATGCGCCGATATTCTATCTTGCTAATAATATGCTCAGGTGTTGAAGAAATTCGAGGTGTCTATTACGTGGCTAACGAGAAAGACAGGCTACGCCGCGAATCGGAGTTCGTAGTAATGGTAGTTTGATACATGGCTAACATTGTATACCATCATGGTAAAATTGTATCTTTTATATGAATTTAACGAGCAATTTTTTGGTTGTTTAGAATATGGATGCTGGGCTATTGTGGGTTTACTTCATAGGACCATGAGTGAACTATAGGAGGATTGCGTCACTACAGTTCGTGCCGTAGCCAGTGTATCTCACCAGTCATAAGCCTATTAAATATTCCTTATTTTTTGAACCTGTGCATATAATGCCGCTTGTAATTAACTGAACTGCGACGCATACCTACTTTACTATTAGATATAATGGACACAGATAATAGGTATATTAAATGAATTGATATTTGGGAAAGGACTTGACTGGACTGGACTACAGGCGGAGGGGAATCCACATTGTGCGCACTGGGGCCAATTGTATCTCAGACCCCTGGGAGGCAGGGATGAGATGAGAGCAGCCCTACGGGCGGCTGAAACCCACGCGAAAGGTACGGACCAGCATGAAGGTGCCTAACCTAAACAGGAGGTTCGTCATCTCGACACCAGGGTTCGCCGTACAGCCACTAGCCGCATGGGTTTCTATATCGGCCCTTCCTAGCAAGTGAGACGAATACGTCACTCCTACGTCGAGTAGATCAGCTACAATACGCAAAGTCCCCACACAGCAGCACCAACTCACTCGTTGCCGACGCTTACGAACCTGAAAGACTGGATTCAAATGAAGTTGAAATCAAACGCAGGGACAGGAAATTCGTGATGTGATTATCCTCAGCATTCGCCTATTCGCTTTTTTTTTTTTTTTTTTTTTTTTTTTTTTTTTTTTTTTTTTTTTTTTTTTTTTCGAGACACGACCGTCCTTGGCCTCATTTTCCAACTGTAAGGACTAAGGAATAACCTGTAAAAACCTTATTCAAGAAGGACACTTCTAGCGGGATTTGAGCCGCAGAACTCCAGTTCACAAATGCTTGCGCTACCTGTGTCAGCATGCTCAACTTAAACATCAAGTATTTGGTTCCTTTTCGGAAGCGATTTTGAATGAGGATCTTAATATGTACTACCTAGAATGTCCAGGATTCTCCGCATCCTCCCCATCCTGCTCTATTCAAATCTCCAGACGAACAATCAGTTGATCTTCTGACTCTTGAGAAGTCCTCCACAGTAGTATAATCCACACCCTGCCATGTCTCCCAGGCTTCAGCACAGTGATGTGAGCAAGTTTACATACATGGTCATTCTGCAACAAAACAATATCTCTCAATTTAAGCTCCGTGAGTTTACCTCGCAGACTGCCTACGGTGTGGAAGCGTTACAGTTGTGGCATAGGTATGTTTGTTCAGCGTCTCCAAACGTTGTCACGTATCTTGTTTTTCTCTGTAGGTAGGTACCTATATTTTACTCAGAGGATAGTTTGTTGCTAATGCCACTTGATCGGAAGTTATCGCTGTCAAGAAACCAGGTGTGTCAAAACCTTCTGGACTTCTCCTGGGGTAAGGTGTCTCGAGTTTAAGGCCACTTCATTGGAATCAACAATTCAATCGAGTCATACGAGGCGGCGCCGTGGCCGAGTGGTTAGGCCGTTCGCCTTCCATCTCGGCACCCCGGGTTCGATCCCAGGGACCAGCATGTGGTATTCGTGGTGAAAGAAGCGGCATCTGGGCGGGTTTTCTCCGGGTTTCCCACGCCAATAATTCCACTGACTGATCCATCATCACATTTCTGTTCATGCATTTGTCCTACATTTCATATCATCCTGTTCCTCACCATCATACCTGTGCTTGGTTGACCACCTGCTTCCAGGTCTTCACTCTGTCCGGTCCAGAGGTTCCTCTGCTCCCCAACAGGTGTCTGACCCTAGACACTGACTTATAAGTCCCAGGGGGTGTAAGTCCTACATAAGGAGAGGGTAATCAGGTAAAGAAGTAGTCATACGACTCATAGGCTACAGGAATTGAGAAAGGTCACTTTTCAAGCCCCTGGAGTCATGTTTTGATGATGATAATAATTGCAATACATTGCTTAGAAATACCCTAGGTGGGAGATAAAATCAGGTTTGGTAGCATATTTGAAAGCCTGCTTCAAAGCAGCAATACGTACCTATAATTGCTGAAAGTGAGTTTAACATTACACTTAATTGCCATGAAATAAAGATTTTACTCCCTGGTGTAAACATAATAAAACTTGACTGCACTCCGTAACCTGTAATACAATCCTTCAGGTGATTCTGAAGAAGTGCAAGTAAATATTGTCGATTTGATGCTTATCATTTCAAGTGACAATAAGTTGCGTATCATTTCACTGACGAACTTCACGTAACGAACAGCGTAAGGTTTTAGTCTTTTTATACCTAAATCCTAATATTCTGAAGCAACCGGTTACTTGAAGTGTCAGCAAGAGGAAATTTGCTTCAACAGTGTCGTTGCAAAGAAACGCTTATCAAGATAGGAAAGTGAAACAAATGTACAAAAGTTGCATTGTTTACATTCATATTACTTTCTCTACCCACTCTTCTACAAAACTTCATTGTAGGTAGAAGAAGAATACAGTAACCTAAAGCGACAGTTTTACTTCCTCTACTATGTATACGTAGGGGAAGCATTGTATTCGACCCAAAAATTCGAAGTCCAGATTCCATCGGAAATGTATGTTTTGAGGCTCCCTGATTAAGAACAAAGCATTTTAGAAAAAGTTCCATGTGCGTGTGCGTGCGTGCGTATGTGGTGTGTGTGTGTGTGTGTGTGTGTGTGTGTGTGTGTGTGTGTGTGTGTGTGTGTGAACAAATGGCTCAAAATCGAAAAGTCGGTTAAAAACCAAAGCTGGCATTTAAGTTTAATATCTTTTAAGGATGGGACACGAAGATTTTGAAGAAAATTGCTCCACCCTAAACTACCCTTTACATGGAGCATTTTTCGAAAATTGTGATTTTCTCGAAAATGGCTCTAACGATTTTGATTAAAATGGCATAGGTTTAAGACATTTTTATGACAAATGAAATGTATAGTTCGAATTTTCTGGCTATTACCCATATAGTCCTGTTTATTATTGATGACTTCTGCATAACTGGTAAGCCGTAAGAGATAGACCAAATCTTACTATAGAAAAAATGTAGATCTCGTTAAAACACACAATTTATGAGTAAGCGTAGACTTTCACGGCGGGGGTTGGTAATTCTAGAAGAGACTTCCGGACTGGTTTGCCATGGTCTGCTGGAATAACTATGTCCAGACGTTTCGTCCACAACTGCAGAGGACATCGTCGGTGGCTCGGGGGAATCCCTCTCGGTGAAAGTTCACCGACAAGACTTCGCCCGTGGCACCGATGATGTCCTCCGCAGTTGAGGACGAAACGTCTGGACATAGTTATTCCAGCAGACCATGGCAAACCAGTCCGGAAGTCTCTTCTAGAATTACACACAGGTTATGTCCATTGTTTTTGAGTAAACAATTTCGGAGATATTCCTTATATTATTTGTGTGAGTTTTGCAATAATTTTTCAAAATAGAATGTCCTTAGTCACTTTTCTATCTCTTCACCGTGCAAAGAGAACGGAATTTAGCGACCCGGTTTAAAAGAATTGACTTTAGCTATTCCCCTTGCGCCTACAAGAAAATCAGCAATAAGATAATTTCCGAAAATATTTATTTTATCTCAACTAACACGAAGAAGGTAAATGAATAAGAGTTTGTAAGAATAGTTAGTACAGGAGAAGAGAAAGTCATGTGAGTGTAACACATCAGATTATTAAAATAGGAGTCTTTATGTGATAGATTTGAAATTCTATGCTCTTTGCTCTGATAAATAACAGGAACTTTTAACATGAAAAAATGTATTTTAAAATGTAAACTAGGTACTTAATAACAAAGAATATCTCGGAAATGGTTAAGACGGAGAAAATGCATGCTTAGTAAGATTTTGGTTTACAGTTAGGTATAGCTACAAAAGTAATCCAGAATGACAAGGACCTCGCAGGTTTTTCCCAAAAAATTCAAGATATAGGTACATTTTATTCGACGAATATGTATTTTATTTAAAAGTATATTTTAATAAAACCTTTTGTTATTTTTACAAAATATAACATTATGTAAAAAATTTTTCCATTTAAGGGATTTTCTTGCAAATATTCGTGTCCATTTTTATAAGATATTAAATTCAAAGAAAAGGTTTGCCATTTGCTACAGTTTTCTTTTTTGAGTTACTATAGTGTTCAGACACATATGCTAAAACGACATTAAAAAAAATCAGAGGTCCTCAAAATATATAGATATGTTTTAGGTAAAATCTTGACGTCGAATTTTTGTTTGGAATATAATATACTTTCTGTTATGTGACCGCCTCCGTAGCGCAGTTGGTAGCGCGCTTGCCTCTGGCGCGGAGGACCCGGGTTCGATCCCCGGTACCAGCAGGGGGATTTTATCCCCTCTGGGAGGTCTGGCACGGGGTGCACTCAGCCTCGTTAGGTCCCGGGGGTACCAATTGAGGAGCTACTTGATGAAGAAGTAGCGGCCCCAGGTCTAGAAAACCGCATAACTGGCCGGGAGGGCTCGGGGCGCTGACCACGTCCCACCCTCCAGTACTGCACCTCACCAATGACGCCCCACGGCAGAGGTGGGGACGCAGCGGCTGGGCGGTAGGCCTTGGCCTACTTGGGCTGTCGCGCGGGGTTTACATTACATTACATTACATTACATTACATTACATTACATTACATTACATTACATTACATTACATTACATTACAACTGACAGAGAAAGGTTGAAGTTTATAGTTTATTTGTTTATAGGATAATGAAGATTGTGTTAAATAGGTAGAAAGGCTTGGAGGAGCAGACTGTTGCCATGACGACGTTCAGCAAGGAAACCACAATCCCCTTGCTCTGCATGCTCGTCTGGCCGTGACCGCCACTGCTTTAACGCCACATGGCTTCTAATTAATATAGGACAAACACTTTCAGAAAAGAACATCATCCATTAATCAATGTGTCCTCGGCGAGCATGCGCACTGGCGCTACGGGGCGGCTCCATACTACAACTGTAGTTAAAGCAAGGTTCCGGCTCGACATTGGCACCACGTGACTTGTGGGTGGAGCTCCAGCAGCTGACCACGCCCACTCATGTCCGGACCGTAGTGGAGTCCCTATGTCAGTCAGTCTGTCTCCTGACAAGCAGAGAGAGAGAAAATGATGTGGGATCGAGTCCGGGTGTCCGCGTCTGTGGTGTAGTGACTTGCGCTTCCTTTTGCTTCGATCACTCTTCGCTGTCTTTAAGGTAAGCACATTTCCTCACCTTATTTACACCAATTAGATTACATTTAATTACTCACTTTCATTATATTTCCTCAATATTAGAGTCTTATCTGCAACAGTTAATGAAATAAACGGACAGAAAATGTTCCTTTTAAAATGCAGAAAGAACAAACAATATTACAGTGGCGTTTTCATTTTATTATTTCTATAACTTTTTGAAAAGTGCATTTATTGCAACATGTTCGTGTGTGTATAGGTTGGTAGACAAAATTATTTTACTTGTATTTGTTTGCTATAATAGCTTAAAGTGCTATTTTACAAATTAATTTCACCCCCAGTTGAAATCATGTCAGTGACTATACTTGCAAAAGTTTGTTTTCATATCTACGTCATGTTAATCAATGTAAATATTAGCAGAAATAGTTTGTTTACTGGAGGTAGGGTATTCAGGCTCTAAAATTTTGAAAAAGGCACTCAAAATATGTAATATAGGCAATAAAAATGGCGTTTATATTTTAATAATGGTATTATTTAAGAAGAAAGATCACTAAGCTCACCCGTTTAATTCTGTTCCGTATAATTGCAAGATGTTTCTTCAGATTGTCAATCCAATTTATTGTCTGAAAATATACGTTCAGCGACAACTGTGGTCATACCTGAAACAAACAATGGAAAGCGGATTCGTATTACCAATTGAGATACAGTTTCACCACTGAGAATCTTGCCTGCACTTTCAATTGTTTCTAGGTCTGCCTTTCTGATATCTTATTGCATTTGCCACACTCATGCACGTCCTATCTTAAATATCGTACTAGAAATTTCATGAACATCGAGGGGAAAAACAAGCTTTTTCATTTTAGCTATAAAATAGAGACATTCATAAATGCATCTCTGATTGCCATTTTTAAATACTGCATGTTTAAATGTCGCGTGGATTTTAATATGAGCTATGCATTGAAATCTTTCATCGCTATTTTCTCACTATTGATATTTTCAGTATTTTTCTTTCTGTAAAACGTTCCTCACGGAGCAGATTTGTATTGCACTAATGAAATTTGCAACACATGTTCACAGAGACATAACAAAGAAAAATTGCGCTAGGTTTTATTGTCAGATACGTCTAAGCATATCATTTTTAATTTTTTAAACACAAAAGTTACAACTTTTTAGGCAAGAGAACATATTTGTAGGCAAGTTTAAATAATTTTGTCTCCTAAACTAAAGGAGACAGAAAAACCTAAGACTATTTTAAAAGTAAATGTAGGTATTTTAAACTTAAGGTAAAAATATTACAGCACAATTTAAAAGTTTTTATCGCGAGTGAGTTTTTAGTGACGTAAATTTGATCATAATTTCTAATCTGTTAGAGCAAATGGTATTAAATTTAGGTTGTAACATGTTTGCATTACATTACATCATACAAATTTTCACTCATACGTATTCTCCTTATTTATTTTTTTATTCTGTTTCAACATTACGCCCCATTACCTACATTGCGGAATATCACAAGATTTATACATAACTCCTTTAACATTCTAGACATATATTATATTTAGCACAGTAACATGATAAATAATATAAATTTTATACATAATACTTTAACATATATATTAATTTACACTATTAATACAAAAATATACTTTACACCTAATAGTTTACAAATTCAAATTCAATTTCAATGCGTACTTTCTCAACAATGTGCAATGTGACACATTCTTGACTACCCATTACATATAAAGTTTTTCGAAAATTTTTATTTTCTCGAAAATGGTTCTAACAATTTTGATTAAAATGTCATATGTTTAAGATATTTTTATGACAAATGAAATGTATACTTTGAAGTTTCTGGCTATAGCCCATGTGGTCCTGTTTACTTTTGATAATTTTGCATACCTAACCGGTAAACCGTAAGAGATAGACCAAATCTTACTCTACAAAAAATGTAGATGCTGCTAAAATACACACTTATGACCAAATTAATTTTTTGTAGAGTGAAGCATTTCGGAGGTATTTCTTGAAATTTGTGTGAGTTTCGGGAAACAAACTTTCGTCAAATGGAACTTCATTATTCATTTTTATATCTTAATTGAGCAAAGAGAACGACTTGACTATCGCTCAAAGTCTATTTTATTCCCTTATTCCCCTTGTACCTACAAGGCAATAAGTAAGTCGATAATTTCTGTAAATGTTTATCACGAAGAAGATACAGGAATAAGAATTTGTAAGAATGGTTAGTACAAGAGTAGAAAAAGTCATATGAATGCAACACATAAAATTTTCTAAGAATAGTTTTGTCGAAGAATGGGTAGAGAAAGTCATATGAATGTAACACAACAGGTTTTTCTACCTTGGTTCACTTGGTGTGGACTGTTAAGTGTCTTTCTCCAAAAATGTCTTAAAATATCTTTGTCAATTTCCATAATGGAATGCCTGCTCCTAGAAATGCTTTATTCAAATAACTACTCGTGGTTGAACATCTTCACTAAGCGAAAACAGGTTTAGCTGATCCAAAATATTTCTCATGGTTTCAAAGATTTTTCGCAAGCTTTACTGAGTAAAATAGTTCCATTTGTTGAAAAAGAAAATACCTAGTTATTATCTCCGAACTTTTGAAAAATTCGTTGAGTTAAATACTTTAATGCTCATTGCCTTCGACGTAGGGACAAATGGTGACCTAAAGTAAAACTATAAAGACATTTACTAATCTACTTCTTTTCTTCTCAATATTTTGGTACTAATAATGAATATAGTGTGAAATACGAGCCGATTCCTTACTGAACGTTTCAAAAATGCCACCAGAAATTGCTGGCGAACATTTACGGCAGTCAAGTAGCCAATTAGAGCAGCTGGTTGGGTAAAACAATACCTACTAGGTAATTAATTATTACTGCCATACAGTATTATTACATTAATCTTCCCAAACCAAAGCAAGTAGAATTATTTTTTCTGACGGTCACTAATAAAAATAGGAATGTCTATCCGTAAAAAAGGCAGAATAGTAGATACAGCATAACTGCAAAGTACAGAAAACGTAAAATAGAAACCTTCCCATAATGTTTGATAGATAGGTGAATTTTAGAAAAACATGTGAACATTTTCATTTTTTTTAGCTTTATTTTGCCCACTTATTCTTTTCATTTAGGTAAAGCACGGAGTTTAACTTGAAACTTAATTTTGTACAAACCCCATTTTTATAGCTTTTATTAGCTAAACATTTTCAGGAATTTCGGATTTCAAATTTTTTTGCAGCAGTGAAAATACATGAAATGATTCAGCTGAAATTATTTTCCAAAGTTAAAATTGAAAAAATGTGATGTGTTGCACTCACATGACTTTCTCTACTCTTTTACTAACCATTCTTACAAACTCTTATTACTATATCTTCTTCGTGTTAGTTGAGATAAACATTTGTACAAATTATCTTATTGCTTATTTCCTTGTAGGTGCAAGGGGAATATGAACAGCAGGCTTTGTGCGATAGTCAAATATTTTAAAGCGTTCAAATTCCTTTCTCTTATCACGATTAACATATAAAAAGAATAACGATATTCCATTTGACAGAAGTACAAGTTCTCACAAATAACAAGGCATATCTCCTAAATGATTCATTCTATTAAAAAAAGACATAAATTGTGAATTTTAGCAAGATCTACATTTTTTGTACAGTAAGATTTTGTCTATCTCTTACGGTTTACCATTTATGCAAAGGTCAGCCAGAGTAAATAGGACTACATGGGCTATAGCCAGAAAATTAAAAATATACATTTCATTTGCCATAAATATATCTTAAATATTTTAATCAAAATCGTTAGTCATTTTCAAGAAAATGAAAAGTTTCGAAAATTTTTCCATGTACCCTTCCAATCACCCATTTCGCCTGCATTTCATATTATCCTCTTCCTCACTGTCATATCTGGTGCTTGGCTGAACGCCCGCTTCCAGGTGTTCTCTCTGCCCGGTCCATAGGTTCCTCTGCTCCCCGACAGGCATCTGGCCCTAGGCATGGCTTGTAAGTCCTAGGAGTGTAAGTCCTACATAAGGGAAGGGTAATCAGGTAAAGAACAAGATAGCCTCAATTATAAACAAGTTGGCAGCCACTACCTTAAAATGCAAAGAACAACTTAATATTGGCAGTTTTCGCTTTTATGACTTGGTACCACGGCTGTACTAATCCAACTTCTTACAAAGACACTCGCTTCCGAGAAAAGTTTTCGGACGGAATCAGGACTTTAGTTCGAATATTATAACTTCCAGTACTCACTTAGTCCTTCAATATTTTCCAGACGGTTTGGAAAGGATGTCGCTGTGCAGTCATTTTTCTGTCACTACAGGAGACTTCCACTGCTGATGGCCTCTGAGCTGCCAGACACCATTTCACATACATATGGTAGTGGGTCGAATTCAGAAGGATGAGGTCCAGTTAAATTGATGAACATCAAATCACACACATGATTTTTTTCTCTCAGACTCTGTTGTTGAGCTTTTTTACGTACTTCCATAGTAATTTATTTTTCACTGTACCCATTCCTGCGAAATATGAAGTCCCCGAGGCTTGTTAGGAATAAAATTTGCTTCTGAACATATCTTATCCTAAGTTATCTTTATTGATAGTTACCCATGTGTATGGATAGGCTCAGGACAAGCTAAACCCACTGATATGAGGTTCAATAAGGAGGCAAAAGGGTATTGTTATTGAACGAACCCGTAACATAGTTTATTGCAGTTTTCAGAGGCACTTGCTGCACTTTCTGTTTGAAATTTGTGCGATATTGCTTTCACCTTCACTGGTTTCACATTTATTTTGTTGTAATAACTTTATTAAATTCATTTTTACTTTCCCTACTACATATAGTAAGCAGAAAAAGTATTGTATTCCACCCAAAAATTGATGTCGAGATTTCACCGGAAATATATATTTTGAGGCCCCTTAAATCCAAGAAAGCATTTTTCGAAAAAGTTCATTGTGTGTGTGTATGTGTGTGTGTGTATCTGTCAGTCTGTGGACAGCATAATTCAAAAACGAAAAGTGGGTTAAAAACCGAAGTTGGTATTTAAGTTCAACGTCTTTTAAGGATGCGACACGAAGACTTTGAAGGAAATTCCTCCACCTTAAACTACCCTTTACGCGGAAAATTTTTTGAAAATGACATAAGATGTCATATGTTTGAGATATTTTTATGAAAAGTGAAATATAGTAGGTATACCTATCTTGAATTTTCTGCCTATAGCCCATATAGTCCCGTTCACTCTTTATGTCTTGCATAACTGGTAAACCGTAAGAGATAGAACAAATCTTATTATATAAAAATGTAGATCTTGCTAAAACACACAATTTATGTTCAAACAAATTTTCTTGTAGAGTGTACCATTTGGGAGATATTCCTTGTTATTTGTGTGAGTTTTGGAAAACAAACTTTTGTCAAATGGAACATCGTTATATTTTAAAGCTTTAAAATATTTGACTATCGCACAAAGCCTACTATATTCTAGAACTACCGGTACTCAGTGCCGGTGAGTACCGCCCCAACTAAAGCCCTGGATGGAATATCTATATATGTAACTGTACTAAATGCATGCGATAATGTTCTAAATTCCATACATGAAAAAGTGTGAAGTCATTTAATTTCATTAACCTCCGGATTCTTAAAGAAATTATTAAAGAGTGATAGTTTTTTTTTTTTTTTTTTTTTTTTTTTTTTTTTTTTTTTTTTTTTAATCGAGAACCATCTATCTTCACTGAAGGATGTGAAACACCGATGGAATGTCTTGATTTCCTTACCTCTCCCCGACAGTCTTCTGGAAATGCTGCTTAGTACATATACTACTTGACAAAGCCATGAGGCGTATCGGAAACAGTGTGAAACTGACCAGTTCTTTACGTGAGCTTAGCCCACAAACACGGCGAGACAGGTTACGTACACTCTGTTCAGATTCAATCATATCTTCAGATCAGCAACGTCACCTATATAAGCAGGCGCAAGAGATCATTTATTTGTGTTTTATCACTGCTATACGCCAAGTTACTATTTTTTGCTCTTGTAATAAACAATATAAGAAGCGATCGTAGCGCTCGACAGTCAAGATCAATAGGCTTCGTCGCTTTGCCAAGTCGTAGGTGATAATTTGACGGAATGGTCGAGTAATATGTTAGATGACATTTTACACCTTTTGTGCTTCATTTTGGTTGCTTTATTTAGCAACGCAAAGGCTACACAGTTTTCATATATCTAAAGCAGAAACGTTAGTATTACTATAAATTGATATTTCACATTCCCGGCCGTCAAGTTAATCTCTTTGGAAAAGACCATTGAGGGAAATAATATCAGTTAATATAAAACACCAGTTCACTACATTGTAATGTTTATTTTTCTCTCTTTACACAATTATCTAGAATGCCTAACTTAATTACAACATAAATACAAGGAAGCAAAGCAAAACTTTCACACATGATGGTTACTAGAATGTTATGGTAACCAGATACTTCAGTGCATACATCTATAGAATTACAAAAGTTTATTCAGAGGTTTTGATACGGTTTCATTACGTATAGAATTCAGTATTTACGTATAAAGGAAATTAATGAAACAAATATATAAAACACACCATGGATTGTCAATTATTAACCGCTGTCTTCTGTTTGTTAAACCATGGCCATGTATATATATATTTCTTACAATAAAATGTAACCGCTTTTGTTTTTATACTCTGCGGAGTACACCAACTGTACTGTGGATTAACAGTGGGTATTTTTTACTTTCTCTACTGGTAAGTAGGGGAAGTATTGTATTCCACCCAAAAATTCGATGTCGAGATTTCACCGGAAATATATGTTTTGAGACCCCCTGAATCCAAAAAAAAAAAAAAAGCATTTTTAGAAAAAGGTCCATGTGGGTGTCTGTGTGTCTCTCAGTCTGTCAGTCTGTCAGTCTGTGGACAGCATAGCTCAAAAACGAAAAGTCGGTTAAAAACATAAGTTGGTATTTAAGTTTAATGTCTTTCAAGGATGCGACACGAAGATTTTGAAGAAAATTGCCCCACCCTAAACTACCCTTTACATGGAAAATTTTCCGAAAATTTTGATTTTCTTAAAAATGGCTCTAACGATTTTGATTAAAATGTCATATGTTTGAGATATTTTGATGAAAAATGAAATGTATATCTTGAATTTTCTGGCTATAGCTCGTATAGTCCTTGTTATGTGTGTGAGTTTCGGAAAACTTAGAACTTTCGTGAAATGGATCATCGCTGTTCATTTTTTTATATGTTAAGTGTGCAAAGACAACAGAATCTCAAAGCTTTAAAACATTTGACTATCACACAAACCCTACTGTATTCTAACATTCCCCTTGTACCTACAAGGAAATAAGCAATAAGATAATTTGTACAAATGTTTATCTCAACTAACACGAAGAAGATATAGGAATAAGAGTTTGTAAGAATTGTTAGTATAAAAGTATAGAAAGTCATGTGAGTGCAACACATCAGATTTTTCTACTACATGGCATTTTCAATCTTAAAGCAAAGCCTTCTTTGAAAGCTGGTTGTTTTTTAACTCCAAGGTATTCGAATCCAGGTACAAGAGTATTATAAATCCGTTTTAATCTTTTAGTAATTTATGAAATAAAATTAAAAGGTCCTTTATAACCTCATGTCTGTCAGAACAAATTAGACTTTTCAACAGAGAGTGAATCGACATAATCGGTTCAATGGTTTTTGTCAGAACAGATTAAGCGTAATATCTTTATCCTTTCTGTATATTAAAAAGAGAGTTTTTCACTGCGTTAATATGATTGTTAGAATTTAAGTTGGGGACGAATAATACTTTCCGAAGAACGATCACTTAGAGCACGACCTTCTTCATTTGCAATTAGAATACCTTGGGTGTTGAACATCTGTATGTTCTGGATTATATTTACCACGTTTCCATGGGGAAGATCGATTTGAGTATTTACACATTCAATATGTAAACGGAGTAATAGGTATAAATTATTGTTCAAAGGCTTTCGTATACTTCTTAGTCATCCTACAATAGACAATCTGATGCAAAGAAAAACATTTTAGCAACAAATTACCTTATGATTTCTAGTTCAATGGAAATTTCTCGGGGTTCAGACTTTGCCATTTTCTTCTTATTGTTATTATTCTTTTTCTTTTACTCCAGATATGGTCTTTCCAATTTTTATTTTTGTGTGGTTACAATGAAAAACAATAATTACAGAAGAATTTGAATGACACACACTTGACCACTAGCATGTTAAATACATTAAGTAGTGAAAGAATTAAAATCTATAAAAATTGCTGTATTATATTCACATCACTTTTCCTCTCCGCTCTTCAATAAATTATTCTTACAAAATCTCGTTTTTGAAATGGTTTTATTACATATTTTCTTGTACCACAAGAATAGGAGAATACAGTAGCCTTATGCGATGGTCATGTGTTTTAAGAGGTCGTCGCTATGTGATGGCGTTGACATTCCATTTTCTTTGTACAAGAGACACTGAAGGTTTTGGGTATGGGCACTAATGAGTGCCCATACCCAATAATAAGTTTTGATACTAACCTGTGCACGCTGCAACAATATGCAGCGTCACCAATGTTGGGTATGTATGTACAGGCATGGAAAAAATGATTAAGCGCACTAGGAGAGTGTTCCACGTAATGTTGCAGTGCGGTTTACACAAGTCGATATTCCAAAATTGAGATAAGTTTATTTTGTGTCTGATGCATAATGTTACTGTACTATATTGGACACACAAATAGGCTGTGTCTTCGATCGCCATGTGTGTGTGTGTGTGTGTGTGTGTGTGTGTGTGTGTGTGTGTGTGTGTGTGTGTGTGTGTGTGTGTGTGTGGTGATTCAAAACACAGGCTATTTGAGTGTGCGGTAGACGATAACATATGGATCAGAGATTAAAATAAACGCAGCTGCATTTTGGAATATCGACTTGTGTAAACCGCGTTGCAAGACGACTGGAACTTAAAGATAGTATGCTCTCCTAATGCGCCCCATCATTTTTCCATGGTTGTACATTTATTGTTACCGTGTCAGATCCACCAATAATAATAATAATAATAATAATAATAATAATAATAATAATAATAATAATAATAATAATAATAATAATAATAATAATAATAATAATAATAATAATAATAATAATAACAATAATAATAATAATAATAATAATAATAATAATAATAATAATAATAATAATAATAATAATAATAATAATAATAATAATAACCATGATGATAATGATGATAATAATATGCAAGCTTTAACAACAGTAGTTTGTGGAACCTATATTAATAATAAATCGTATTGGATAGAGACATCATGTGAGTACAGAACATCAGATTTTGAAATTTTAGTCTTCTTTGCACCTTTAGTGCTGGAATAACGTAAATTAGTCACTTTACAATAAAAAAAATGAAAAATATTCTATATGCATTAGTCTATATCTACTGATATTAAAAGTACAAGTGTGCACATGCGGATGTAGGTAGGTACCCAGCGAACTCAAGAGCCCTCTTTTGGATAAATATTTCAACGTCGAAACTTAAAGAATATATATATTGGGAGACAAATTGTGTGCTTTAGTAAGATTTACATTTTTTGTAGGTATAATGAGATATGGTCTCTCTTACGGTTATTCAAAAGTCATCAAGAGCAAGCAGTAGATACCACATAGGCTGTAACCAGCAAATTCAAAATACACATTTCATTTGTCATAAGCATATCTTAAATATGTTGCATTCTAATCAAAAGCATTACAGTCTTATCGAGAAAATCAAAATTTTCAAAACATTTTCGATGTAAACAGTAGTTTGGGATTGAGGAATTTTCTTCAAAATCTTCGTGTCACATCCTTAAAAGAGGTTAAGCTTGAATACCAATTTTGGTTTTTAACTGAGTTTTCGTTTTTGAGTTATGCTGTCCACAGACTGACACACAGGTACACAGACACAAACACACACACACACACACACACACACACACACACACACACACACACACACACACACACACACACAGACCTTTTTCTAAAAATACTTTTTTGGATTCAGGGTGCCTCAAAATATATTTCCGGTGAAATCTCGACATCGAATTTTTGGGTGGAATACAATACTTGCTCTACTTTAATATAGTAGTACCTATAGGAAAGTAAGAAGACAGGTGAAGAACTGTCACAAAATATTTGTTGTAATGTTATAATCTGCATTATGCATATGTTTCATTGCAATATTTATTTTAGAAAATTTGATACTCGTTTGGTTTGAAAGGCATTACCTACAGTACTGCCATGTTGGCAAAAAGTGCCAAAAATATCCTTCGATGGTTATATTAAACGAAATTCGAACCAACTGGTTCCCCAGTTTAAATTATTTGGAGCTATTTAATACCCTATTCTTGGAAAAACAGCGATTTATTGGTGAATTGTTATAAAAATTGGTTGAGAAGTTGTATGTGTTTGCTTTAAAATAGCAGAGCTGCCTAAAATGGAGGGGGAAATGGCACCTGATATGTAAAACATCACGTTGGTTTTTGGATTGAAAAAAAAAAAGCTTGTTATGCTTATTAGGTAGCACAGAAGTGTTCCTGCACTTAAGCTACATGAAGACCTATTGTGCTTCTGGAAAGTCCCTGGAGAAAGGGGTGGGGTGAAGCACACAGAGGGTAATCAGATCCCGGGACAAAGCTGGGTCCCTAATGTCTTCAGATATTACACTCAGAAGCCGGTAGAGGGGTTTATCCGAAGACCCGTCACTCTCCGAATGCTAGGGGAAGACAGTTATCTACACAAGGCAAACTTATCGCCATACGCCTCGCCTGTAGTCCACTCGCCTGATCCTTCGGCCTTGAAATATAAGAAATTTTCCTCAACATTTGCCTATCAGTCAGGAAAAGCGCGACAAAAGTGCCAAGATCGAAGTGCCCAGGATGAACAGGAATTGGCACCAGGACCCGCCGAATGAGTGGAGCTATCTCCCTAGGTTAAAAAAATGAGGAGGTACAAGATTTGAGACCAATTTTGAGGTCCTTAATTTCACAGATGGCTTATTTTATTCCTAGTCCCAGCTTGCACTTTCCCCCCGTTTGTGTCCCAAAGTTTAGTGAAAATAGGAGTTATTTTCTGGTTGTCGTGTAAAAATTTCATCTGGGTCCCTTTAACTGCGTGATAATGCTAACATAGGAATCGAAACAGCGATCTGTGGGCTAACAATTCATCCATACGGCTTTTGTTGGAATATAAACGTTAAAAAAATGAGAGCTAACATAGATAATAAAACAAAACAGGTCCATTATTAATGCAAGTCCCGCACCGTGGACTATGGAGTCGCTTGCCACTCCCCCTGCAGTTGGCGCCTGCGCCGTTGTTCATTAAATAAACAGCACAGCACTGCTCCAGCCTTCCTCACTTTGCGTGCAGATAGCGTTAATAAACGTGCAAACACAAGCCAAGGGAACACGCACAAATCACATCATCTCATGTTCATAATTACGTCAACTTGCGCAACAGTGATGAAAACCTGACGGACAGGAAAAAATGTTTGTACAGGTCTTAGATACCAACTTACAAACAAAAGCTACAGCAGCAAACAGTTTACCTCTATGTTCATTACCTTAAATCACGCGGATAACTAACTGTTTGTGATTTTGTCGCTCTATCTACTTCATCTGCACTGTAAAAAAGTCTAATGTGTTGCACTCACATAACTTTCTCTTCTCTTGTACTCTTAAAAAGATACTATTCCTTTATCTTCATGTTAGTCGAGATAAACATTTACAAAAATTATCTTATTATTGGTTTTCTTATAGATACAAGAGGAATGTGGAAGTACAGTAGGCTTTGAGCGATAGTGAAGTCTTTTAAAGCTTTGAAATTTCACCCTCTTTGCGCGGCCAAGAATAAAAAAGTGAATAACGACCTTCTATTTGATCGCAAAACACACACAAATAACAAGATATATCTCCGAAATATTTCACTCCACAAAAAATGCACGCGTAAGTTGGGTGTTTTAACAAGATCTACATTTTTGTATAGTAAGATTTGGTCTATCTCTTACGGTTTACCAGTAATGAAAAGTTATCCAGAGTAAACACGACTACAAAGGCTACAACCAGAAAATTCAAAATATACATTTTTAATTTGCCATAAAAATGTCTTAAATATATGAGTTTTAATAAAAAATGTTAGAACCATTTTTGAGAAAAGATTTCATGCAAAGGGTAGTTTAGGGTGGGCCTATTTTCTTCAAAATCTTCGTGTCACATCCTTGAAAGACATTAAACTTAAATACCAACTTCGGTTTTTAACCGACATTTCGTTTTTGAGTTACGCTGTCCACGAGCGCGCGCACCTGTTTTTAAAACTGCTTTTTGGATTCAGGAGGCCTCAAAACATATATTTCCGGTGAAATATCGATATCGAAGTTTTGGGTCGCATACAATACTTCCCCTAATTACTATCTATACGTAGTAGAAAAAGTAAAAATATCTCGTAGTTATCTATGTGATGCTTTGCATTCATATACACTTCTCTATCACTCTTCTACTAAAATTTCTGCATAAACCTAAGCCAGGTACCGGCAGGTACACTACTTTAGAGCGGTGGGCAGTAGACGGAGCCAAGAGCTTACATCTTGTTTTTATTTTTTTTAATTTTTTTTAAATTTATTTATTTATTTATTTATTTTTTTGTTTTGTTTTTTTGTTTATTTTGTTTATTTTTGTTGTTTATAGTACCCTAAGAAATTAATTCTTTGCTTAAGCGTATTAAGTAATTTTTTAAAATGTCTCCAAAGAAACACAAGGCTAGGGTTTGAACCTTTATACAGCTATCGCGAAATGAGGCGATCACAAGTTACCTGCCACATGGACAGAGCGTGACGTCATTGTGCACATGCAGTGCATAGTGCCTCTCGAGTGTGTTCACTAGTTCTACTCAATAAAATGCCTGCAGCACGAGAATTGAAATATTCACATATTACTGAACTTGTACAAGAATTTGGGAGTGAATATTTTACTGCAAATGGTGACAACATTGAATGCAAGTTATTCAGCAACGCTATCTACAACGTTGTAGCGTCTACGGCCTCCTCTGTGTTGTGATCATGTGACACACTGACCCCTCCCACTTACTAGAGTCCAAACTCCGCAACCTTTCGTTTCCTGTATGAAGGCTCGCTCCCTACACAAGGCTATTGGGTAAGTGCAACCTAAGCCTACAAGTTGTAGGGATAGTGTTAAACCATGGACAACGCCGGGTATTTCAGCTAGTTATACTATATATGATTTTTAAGTGCGAACTTTTTAAGGTCACATTTAGGCCTGGAACTCGGCTATTTTAATTAAAACATTAAAATGGCGGTGATGTTTTAAGCGGTTCGCCCTCTATGCGGGAATCGGCTTAAATGGTTAAGTTACATGTTTGACAGATTCTAAAGAATGTTGTGTTTAAATAGAAAAAATTGAGAATGCTCTCTGGAGAATATTCCAGAGGGCGGAGTAATTTTACGGAAGAGATAATTGCGGGCTCTTTCGTGCCTCTTACACTCACGTGCTAAACAATTCCTCTGAGGATATTTATCACAGTGATGACCGGATAACAGTTGGTAACATTTGCGTGTCCCATTTCAAAGTTGGCGTGACACGAGACTTATAATCGCTTTTCTCTGCCCACTTCTGCTTTGGTTTTCTATGTCCGCTTATTTGCCACTATAATCACTCTATGATTGATATCACGAGAAATCTGGCATTTAACCATCTTTGCCAATTGAAAAAAGAGATAATTATTTTTAGAATGCGGAGAGTACTTAAGAAAGTTGAAAAAATGTTCTCAGCTTATTTCCTTAAATAGATGGATGTCAGTACCACACATTTGAATGCAATTTTGTATTAATTACCTATATTTATATTGTGACGAATGACAAGTCCGGTAGTTTTTCCCACTTTATTTTTTGTAAAACTGAATCACAATTCGTGACCTTGCAACTCACAACTGTTCCGTTGTATCGTAACAAACACTGCTCAACTGTGCACAGCTCACTCTGACGATTAGCTTATACTATAGTCTCTCAATTACCGGCGATTTTTCTGGAAATAATTCTTGACGTCTCTCAAACACGCACGGCAAAGGCTTCTAGAACTGTGTGGAACGGCGTTTGTTCTGAGCCTCCCAATGTCGCGTGTTATATAGCGGTGATTACAACGGCAGTGTGTGAGGTAGTTGTCATTTGTCTTTCTTTGCCCGCGGCCGCCGCTACAATATTATGAGAAGAGAAAATATGTGAACACTTGTCTGCTTTTTTGTTTGTTTTTAAGTGTTTAACGGCCGTTCTTAAATAAACACGTCGTCACAGGCTTTGGAAAACGAATTTGGGAAGGAAACGTTCCAGGTCTAAGTTCTAAGGTTAGAGTAGCTTTGTAGTTATGTGTAAGGATTGGGGAAAACCAGGAAAAATGCTCAGTCAGGAAGAGTTACTGGCAGAGTTTGAACTACAGTCCTCTCGTCCACAGATGCCTTAAGGCTATATGTTTATGTGTTTATGGCGATGGAGTTTTCTA
Source organism: Tenodera sinensis (assembly GCA_030765045.1). Lineage (NCBI taxonomy): Eukaryota > Metazoa > Arthropoda > Insecta > Mantodea > Mantidae > Tenodera > Tenodera sinensis. The sequence goes on from CM060961.1 coordinate 205,412,732, forward strand.
AAACTCACACAAATAACAAGTAATATCTTCGAAATGGTTCTCTATGCAAAAAAAGGACATAAATTGTTTGTTTTAGCAAGATCTACATTTCTGTATAGTAAGATTTGGTTTATCTCTTACAGTTTACCAATTATACAAAAAGTCATCCAGAGTAAACAGGACTATATGGACTATAGCCAGAAAATTCAAAATATATATTTCATTTGGCATAAAAATATCTGAAACATATGGCATTTTAATCAAAATCGTTAGAGCTATTTTCGAGAAAATCAAAATGTTCGAAACATTTTCCATGTAAAGGGTAGTTTAGGGTGGAGTAATTTTCTTCAAAATCTTCGCGTGGCATTCTTGAGAGATATTAAACTTAAGAAGAAGTCAGAAGTACAGCACGGCCAAAGAAATGTGCAAACAACTGCCACTAGAAGTAAGAGTCGAAAACGTAGTACTCTGCGAACAAGTGAAGCAGCCTTGCAAGTGTATGCAGACGCCAATAATTACAAGATGGGGTACTTGGATAGAGGCCGTCACATATGATGTGGTGCATTACAATGAAATTGTAAGTATTATTAGCGCTCTATGTGATGCAGATTCATCTGCTATTGTAACTGCAAAGTCTCTGAAATCGCATGAACTATCTGAAAATCTTCAATTCATATCCAACAACTTTGTAGTGTCGCCCAAAACTATTAAGCAAATTGGGTTTGGAAATGTCCAAGAACAGGAGCATAATAGAAGACTTAGCTAACTCAATTAACAGGATACCTCTTATGCCAGGTATTGAAAAGGTGAAAAATAAACTCCAGAAAGTTCTAAACAAAAATATTGGTTATCAAGCTATGTGTGAAATTTTGAAAATGAGGAAGAAGAAAACCACGCCAGACGACTGAGTTTTGCACCTCTGACATCGTAATTTACGAATGTACACTGGGTTACAGTGTAATGCACTCTGTGACGATATTATAGTTAATAAATAGCAGTACGTATAAGCAAGCGTTTAAGTGCAATTCCAGAATGTATAGTTTATGATGGATTGTGCTGCAGTGAGGCGGTTTTAATGATCAGGCTGTACCTACTTGCAGTTGTTTACATGCGCGAGCGATAACAGTAAAGTCTATGTGCAGTATCTATGGAAAAATGCACACGCCTCCGGCCTTCAGTAATCAGGTTCGTTGGTCGGGCATGTTAAATAGTTGCATAAAGAGGGAAGATTGCTAACACATAAAACAGAACCGCTATTTGATATTCCCTTAATTCCTCGATTGTCCCGGAATATGTGTGTTTTCTAAACAGATTAACTGACTGGTCTGGAAGTGCGTAATTTTATTTGGTTGTATATGTTAAAGATTTCTGTATATGTGAAAACTGTAGCTTTTGCGTTATTAAAATAACTGTTGGGCGAGAAAGAAGTACAACGTTTTAAAATATCCCCCTCTGTAATGATCTAAGATAGGTATACGATTTCGACCGAGGATTCCTCCAGCCAAAGAGTACTTACACGGTTTACCTATAGCATTTCTAGAACTTGGAAAACAGTCGGAGAGAGGTTAAGTAAGTTGGAAGTTCCGTCGGTGTTTGACATCGTTTTGTGTGATGCGGATGATCAGGTTATTTTAGCAACCTCAGAAAATGAACTGCAAATAAGCGCCCCATGAATAAAATAAAATTGCTAAAAACTTTGTAATTGAAAATTTCTGCATCTAAAACTAAAGTAATAGCTTTTGGTAAAGGTGTACAAAGTATCAATATTATAATAGAAAACCAGATAGGTAATTGAACAAGTACCAAGGTTTAATTATTTAGGAAATTTATTATCTGTAGAAGGAATAGATATTATTGCAAAGATGCATTAACCAGTTAAACGATATTATAAAACAAAATTTTGGGAAACATATGTCAATAGATACGAAATTGAGACTACATAATATCACTTCAAAGGTGACTCTATCCAATGGCAGTGACATCTGGATTTTAAATTTAAAAAATAGGTAAAAATTAGAAACAGCACAGAAGGTTTTAAGACCATTATTAGGCTTAACGAGACACGGTCATCAAAGTAATGTGCGTATAAGAATAAAACTGGAGGTAAATAATATCACAGAAGACATACACCGGCTCCCACGTGTAGCCTACAACTATCGACCGCAGAAGAGGCCCTGGAAGACCGAGACAGAGATGGCATCACCAGGAACATTTGCAGAGCTCTTACCACCTAATCCTGCATTTGTTCAAGATGGGAGCTCAGGTCGTCTAGGCAAGTGGACGGTCTATGGTTCAAATCTCACCAGGGCCGGTCGTCTTTTCTGACTCAGGTTCTTCCAAGTTTTCCTCAGTATTCATGACTGACAAATAATGAGGAATACTCCAAACGTAGGGCTGAAACGTTCATTTCATATTATTTATATCAATCACTGTCCACCACCTGTGGTGACGTATGCTATAACGAACATTAAACGCGACTAAAATGTGTGATGTATTATGTTTCCATGAGTTTCTCTGTCGATTCTTCAAGAACTATAATTCAGGGGGACTCAAAACGTGTATTTCGGGTGAAATCTCAGTATTGGATGTTTGGGTGGAACACAATGCTTCTTCTTGCTGTAAGTGCAGTAGAAAATGTAAAAAAAGAAAAGAAATAATACGCTTTATAAGTATAGTTTGTCAAAACTGGGTAGAGAAAATCCTGTGAATGTAACAGAAATCGTCCTTTTTGTTTCTTTATACCATTGGTTCAGATGTCTAATTACATTTGTACCATTGCTTTTCTATTCACACTTTATGACAAAGCTTTTAAGTTAAAAATCTGATGTGTTGCACTCACATGACTTTCTCTACTCTTGAACTAACCATTCTTACAAACTCTTATTCCTATATCTTCTTTCTTGTTAGTTGAGATAAACATTTGTACAAATTATCTTATTGCTTATTTCCTTGTAGGTGCAAGGGGAATGTTAGAATAAAGTAGGCTTTGTGCGATAGTCAAATGTTTGAGATTCTGTTGTCTTTGTACACTTAACATATAAAAAAAATGAACAACGATGATCCATTTCACGAAAGTTCTAAGTTTTCTGAAATTCACACACATAACAAGGAATATCTCCGAAATGGCTCACCCTACAAGAAAATTTATTGAGACATAAATTGTGTATTTTAGCAAGATCTACATTTTTTGTACAGTATAATTTGGTCTATCTCTAACGGTTTACCAGTTATGCAAAAGTCGTCCAGAGTAAATACGACTACAGGGGCTATAGCCAGAAAATTAAAGATATACATTTCATTTGTCATAAAAATATCTCAAAATATGACATTTTAATCAAAATCGTTAGAGCCATTTTCTAGAAAATCAAAATTTTCGAAAAATGTTCCATGTAAAGGGCAGTTAAAGGTGGGGCTATTTTCTTCAAAATCTTCGTGTCGCATCCTTGAAAGACATTAAACTTAAATACCAACTTTGGTTTTTAACCGACTTTTCGTTTTTGAGTTATGCTGTCCACAGACTAACACACCGACACACAAACGGACCTTTTTCTAAAAATGCTTTTTTTTTTTTTTTTTTTTTTTTTTTTTTATTCAGGGGGCCTCAAAACATATATTTCCGGTGAAATCTTGACATCGAATTTTTGGGTGGAATACAATACTTCCCCTATTTACCAGTAGAGAAAGTAAAAATGGCGCTGAGCGTATTTTTGAGTGTAACTGCCTAGCGTAGGTATATTGACGAACCTACGCTTGTGCGTATGTCGATAGGTTTGGGGAATTTCTCGCCCGCTGCGTGTTTGTCATTTTCCAGTTCACTCGTTGTGAACCTACCATCTGATTAATTCCGTGCTCATCGTGAAATGTTATTGTATTATAATACAGCATTATTACATGAGTCAGTCGAAACAGTTTGCGGTTTTAGCGTTAATTGGCTTTTCCAACTCCGCCTGCCTCTCACTGGCGTGCTGTGGTAAATAACTCAACATATTCGAGTAGTTATTAATGCTACAGTATTTAATCTCATTACATAGTATTATAACCTGCCATACTGACATTCGCTACTTGAGAGGGAAGGCAGTCTAGCTCTGTCTCAAACAAGAACGATCCTTTCGTAAACATGTGGCTGGGGAGAAATACAATTTGTATCAAATACCCACTTTTTTTTTTTTTTTTTTTTTTTTTTTTTTTTTTTTTTTTTGATTGAACCAATTCCGATATATTCTTTGCTATTTGTTTGAATTTGCCAATACTTTAATAATTTTCTCAAATAGGAATATCTTAGTTGTTTCTGTATCTCTTGGCCTTGCAAAGACAACGGAATTTTAAAGGCATCGCATAACAACCAGCTCTTAAAGCATATCACTATCGCGTAAGGCCTACTGTATTCCCATATTCCCCTGGAATAGTGTGTATAAGAGTGAGTATAGCTCTAGATATATTTACGAACAGAGTTTCTCCAAATTGAACTATATTAAAACTCTGTCGCATTATGCTGCGCGACGATCACTTGGTGTATCTTCTAAGGCTATGCACTTTGACTTTGTCACCAAATATTGATAGTCTTTTTAAACACAAGCAGTACCAGAAAAGCTGTGTGGCGCATAAACTTTTAAAGTGCTTTCGGAAATCAGACGCAACGTACATGTAACCATACCGCCACTGCAACACAATTGGGTGTTAAAAGAGTAGCACAGTCCGCATAAAGTGGAAGGAAGTCAATCCAACCTCCTCTCTTTCGCTGCCATATCACCTAGCTTCGCCACGAGTCCACAGAGGGGGCAGTGCAGGGCAACTGTACCTCTGTCTTGTGACAGCAGGTGGCATTACGGTGCCATCCAATCTATGTGCTTATATTATCTGTGGATAGATGCCACCTCACCAAAACGGCCCGGGTTCGATCCCAAGCAACCGCATGTGGGATTCGTGGTGGACGAAGCGGCGCTGGGGCGGGTTTCCTCCGGGTTCTCCGGTTTCCCCCGCCATCTCATTCCACCGGTGCTCAATCTTCATTCTATGTATCATCAGTGTCACCGCCTGGGGTGCCGTATGTAGTAAAAGCGGGTGTTTAACACTACAAAAAATAGATGCCACAGCTTTCACTATTCATTTTTCATTTGTAGTATTGTTTTAGACTTAATGTGGAACTTTGGATTATGGTATTAAATATCCAATCTGGTATTTACCTTGGAAGCTGAGGGGAGAAACCCCAATCAGATTGGTCGACCCACGGGATTTGAACCCGGGACCTTCCAAATGTGACTCTCACAAGTTAACGCGCAGTATTAACTTATTATTGTTAAATAATACGCAGCCAACTTGTATTACTAATGAGATACTTGGATAATAACTTGTATTCCTAGTCGTCCGTTGTGGTCTAGAGGTAACATGCCAGCCTCTGGTTCCCGGGATTACGGGTTCAATCCTGGTGGAGGGCGATGAACTTTTTTCGGGCGTAAAAATGCTTAACATGACTTCTTCGGAAGGGAAGTACAGCCGGTGGTCCCGTGTCATAGATTTACGTCACCTCAAGCCTGATAAAGAGGCCTCTGAGCAAAATTAAGCGGTCTTTGACGCCCGGTAAAGAATAGGACCCTGCGAACCACAGCAGTTAATGTCGATAAATAAAAACTCAATTTTATTTATTTATTTTTTTTTATTTTTTTTTTTTTTTTCCTCAGAACAAAGTAGGTCTGTCGTTCTGCCGAAATAAAACACAACTGAGGTAAAATCATAGGCGAATGATCGTACATTGTTTCAGGATACTTACCAAAGAAACCCTAAAGTGTAAGCATTATACTATAACACGATAACATACATTATGTAACACGCAGATTTAATGAATTAATGATCATGTCTTACTCGATTTACTGTCAAGAAGTTAGCACTGCTACGCTGGACACAAAACTTCTGGAATTGCGAACCTGACTGCCAATCCAGGAGCCAAGGAATTTATGTTTAGATTATTCGGAGTAAGCGATATACCTTTGCTCACTCACAGCACGTAAAACAGACCGTTTGCATCGAAAGTGTTCCGCATCTAACTGTGTTTTCAGAGTAGGTAATAGTGTTGGTAGTAAACTTTGTTTCGGTGTTAGCAATTGACCTATTTATCGCTATACGTCAGAAGCTATCGGTATCCTCGTTTCTGTGGCGGAAAAGACGTAAACTGAAGTTACGTTGGGCGAGAGGAGCTTTCAGTCATTTTCTTTAAAGGTTTTATTGTGTGTGTGTCATTTTGCGGCTATACAAAGAAATTTTGTAGGTAAGAGTGTGTTGTTTGTAATCAACTTATAGCTATAATTCTTATTATTGTAGTAGTGCAATCAGTGTAGGAATCGTAATCTGTTACATTCTGCCACTGTTTGCTTAGCAGTTTTTTACTTTCTCTACTGGTAAGTAGGGGAAGTATTGTATTCCACCCAAAAATTCTATGTCGAGATTTCACCGGAAATATATATTTTGAGGACCCCTGAATCCAAAAAAAAGCATTTTTAGAAAAAAGTCCGTGTGTGTGTCAGTCTGTGTATGTGTGTCTGTGGACAGCATAGCTCAAAAACGAAAAGTCGGTTAAAAACCAAAGTTGGTATTTAAGTTTAATGTCTTTCAAGGATGCAACACGAAGATTTTTAAGAAAATAGCTCCACCCTTTGCATGGAACATTTTTTAAAAAAATTGATTTTCTTGAAAATGGTTCTAACGATTTTGATTAAAGTGTCATATGTTAGAGATAGTTTTATGATAAATGAAATGTACATCTTGAATTTTCTGGCTATAGCCCCTGTAGTCGTATTTACTCTGAACGACTTTTGCATAACTGGTAAACCGTTAGAGGTAGACCAAATTATACTATACAAAAAATGTAGATCTTGCTAAAATACACAATTTATGTCTCAATGAATTTTCTTGTAGGGTTAACCATTTCGGAGATATTCCTTATTATGTGTGTGAGTTTCGGAAAACTTTCGTGAAATGGATCATCGTTGTTCATTTTTTTATATGGTAAGTGTGCAAAGAGAACAGAATCTCAAAGCCTTAAAAGATTTGACTACCGCTCAAAGCCTATTGTATTCTAATATTCCCCTTGCACCTACAAGGAAATGAGCAATAAGATAATTTGTACAAATGTTTATTTTAACTAACACGAAGAAGATATAGGAATAAGAATTTGTACAAATAGTTTGTACAAGAGTAGAGAAAGTTATGTGAGAGCAACACATCAGATTTTTAGTTTTGCACCCTATACATGAGCAAACCTTCACACTGATATGTTTATGTGCTGTATATAAGTAATTTTGTTCTTAATGTTGGATACGATTTTCAGGAAAATCTGTTTTCTAATTATTTTATACTTTTAGGTTCGTTTTAACACTAACATTTTTAATTTACATAATTAGAACTAAAAACCTTGCCTGTCTTTCTGTATGCTTTTCGTCTAGCTCTGAACTGTGTTTAAAGTTTCAAAGGACTTTAGTAGCTATTTGCAGAAAATTCAAGATATAGGTACATTTTATTTGTCATGAAATATCTTAATAATATGGTAGGTATTTTAATCAAAACCTTTAGCCATTTTTGAGAAAAGCAACATTTTCGAATATTTTTCCATGTAAAGGGTAGTTAGGGGTGAAGGGATTTTCTTGAAATGAACTTAATATTAACATTGTCATCCGGTTCCGAGCTATTTTAAAGTTTCTAGTCTGTTTCTCATTGAATTGCAACGTTTGTACCCAACAGACACACAGACAGACAAGAAAGCGAGTTAATAAAACCGCTTAAAATGTTGTGGAGCGAGAAGTTACTGCATTTTAGAGTACCAGAATTAGCACTGAAAATATTTGTAATTATCTTCATCATATTCTGTACTTTTGTACACAATAATTTTTTGTGTCAATAATATGGACTGGATCAACAAAGCATGTGTGAATTAATTTTAATACAATATTTACTTAAACTCACAAATGTAGAACAATCAATTTGCCATGTACAATCGCTGGTAGCTGCGCGCCAGGAATATTTGTTAATCGCTGTTAGATTATTATTTCAACTGTGAACTTAACATTTAGTTTATTTCAATGGCAGTAAAACACAATGGTCAGCTTTAAAATGTAACACAATTTTGAAATTACGTTTTATAAATGCTCACAACAATCATATGTGTGTTTGTACTCTTAACTTGCCTTTTATTCAACTTAAATGTACAAACACATTTATTTCGCTCATGGTTCGTATATTCGTGTTTACTAAACAATGCAGTAATGTTTAATATCAGCATTATTGACAGGTAAAATACAAAGAAATGTCAGGGAGATAAATAATTGGAATAAATAATTTTTCTGTATTCAAATAAATGCATAATGTAAGAAGCACAAATTATCGGGAAAGTGAAATCACTAGTAAGAAAATTTAGTAAATCATAAGTCAAAATTGTGTTTCATATGTGAATAAGAAGTTGCAGATTTGGCAGCACTTAAGTGAGTAAGTCATGACATAGGCGGGACTTATGGGTGTGCATTTCGAAACTCGCGTCTTCTGTGTATTACATAGTGTAACAATAGTTGAAGCTGAAATTAGGATTTCGGAAAGTAAGGAGTCATTTTAAGAAAATAAAGGAATGTAGTGAAAAAGGAGTAATATAATGAATTGTTTATAGAGAAGATAGGGCAGTCTGTCTAGTCCATAGGTTCCTCTGCTCCCCGACAGGCATTGGCTTGTAAGTCCTAAGGGGTTTCAGTACTCCTTCATCAGATGAAAAAGAGAAGAAGAAAAATAAGAAGAATATTTGGCAAATGTTTATAGTATCTTCCAATGATCGCCAGTTACGAGGACGGAGCAAAACGTGGAAGAAATGTGTTAAAGAGAATGGTCATCATGCTACCAATTCAGGGTTGCCAACATTTAAAAGTAAAATTATCGTACCAGCCACTCAAAACTATAGATTTGGATTCAAAATTATCGTACATCTTAAACCAAACGCTACAACAATAAAAATATCAGCATAACACTTATGAAAATGTAATAGTAATGATGTTTATGATATTCACTTACAAGATTGATGACCTCAACCAGTTTTGCAACTTTAGCACTTATGTCGCATTATTTATCTGAAAGTTCATCTTCCTCAACCATTACAGCATTATTCAAATTTGTTGTTGAGATAAACCTTAACATCTTCTCGGTCACTTGCAGATTTTCGGACCCAGCACATTATTTCAAAACTAAGGCGACAGAATGAGTTCATTTACCGTATATAGTGCCAAATTGCTTCTAACTTTAGTTTTTATTAAGCCCAGTTTAGAAAAAACCCGTTCACAAGAAGCTTTTCTGTGGGAAAACGAAATCACTGATAATGCAAAGGCTGCTAGTTCTTTGACATCAGTATTTCCACCAAGGTGGCATGTGTTTAACAGCACTTCAAAAACTACCGGGTTCAGGTATGTTCTTTATTTCACACGGAATATCACTTATTCAGAGTTTTCTCCATTGATCATCAATTTTCTGAACAGTGCCTTCTTCATTGAGATTACCAGATCTGGGCACACTGGCAAAAAGAGGATAAAGGGTAGAAGGAATAGTACGATATGAAATGATTGACTTAGAGGTGTGGAGACAGGCCACGAGGGCATTTGTAATTAGTTTCATTTCGCTGGAGTGACAAACCAGTGAAAATGATATTTCTCCGGTATCGAACTATCATACATTCAAATTATCGTACACCCCCATAATTATCGTACGGGTTGTCAACCAAGTGTACAAACACTAAAATTATCGTATGCCCCCATAATTATCGTACGAGTTGGCAACCCTGTACCCATTACATCAGGCTTGGGCAAAATAACCTCAACTTGGCTACTCTCCTGAAACACGTTTTTGCCTCACTTCACCGGCCACTGCTGTTCAGGTTCCAACACGCCTCATTCAGTGGCGAGTATGGATGTTTCATGAAGGGTATTAGATATACAGATTTCAATTTGCAAATATAAAGCGTTACAAAATCAAGCGCAACTTTAATCCGAAGCAAACTTTGGTGATCTTACAGGTATTTTTTTTGCAATTTCAAAAGATAATTTTTGAATACACGTATTTGTAAACATATAAAAGGGACGCTATGATTCCAGTTTTTAGTGGTTATTAGTTTATTTAATATAAACTTGCATGTCGTGTTTCAACGTTTGAACATAATATTAAGTTTAAAACCAAGGAATGTATTATGTTGTTCAAATAGCTTTAAAATATTGTCACCGCGCCCGCCGCATCTAATTGCCGACAACCGCAGTGTCACCCATCGCATTATTGTCGGCACTACCGCAAAGGAGCCGAAGGAAAGAGACAGAGAATGGCCGCATTGTTGGGGCGCTTGCCGAAAGAGAGAAAAGGATAGATTCTTCTGGAGTCTTCTTACTTTGTATCTCGCCGCAATAAGTGAACGTTCCTGAAGCTTCCAGAATAGTGCCGGGGAGATATAAATAGCGGTAAAGTGTGAGAAGAGTCAGACGTATGTGAAGGTTGAGTAGTCGTGCCGACGGAGACGGACAGACGATGTGGAGAGTTGTGCCGACGGAGAAGAGTTAGTTCTTTGTGTTACGAGTTCGGAGCCGTGCTGTTGGAGAATCGGAAAAGACTTTCTTGTTGTTGCAACGAGTGTACAAAGTTACTGTTTACGGAAATAAAAGTGTTTATCTCGACTACATCTGTCTTCTTTACTTTACACACAACCAAAAAAAAAGTCACACTGGTGTCAGAAGTGGGATCCGTCGAATTGCTTCTAGTTTCATTACATCGTCAGAAGTTGCAACGTTAGAACCAAGATGGAGGGAGATTCGGAAACCAGGATGATGGCAATGATGAAAGAATTATTTGCCAAAATGGAAACGTCATACGACAACCTCGTTGCCAAAGTGAAGACGGCAAACGACAACCTCTTTGCCGAGCTGAAAGAAGAAATAAAGACGAGACACAACCTCGCTGCCGAGCTGAAAGAGATGAAGACGGCAAACGTCAACCTCGTTGCCAAAATGAAGACGAGAAACGACAACCTCGCTGCCGAGCTGAAAGAGATGAAGACGGAGCTATCGGCGAAAATTGACGGCGAACTGATTGGCGTGACGGAAGGCGTGGAAGAACTCGGCGAAAAGGTGGAAGACCTCTGCCAGCATGTGGACGTCGTGGAGGACGATGGGGAACGTCTTGGCGCCCTGGTAGTAAGAGTTGACGAGAGCGTCAAAGTACTGGATGCCAGGGGCAGGCGGAATAGCGCGGAGCCGGGGAGGGAGCACCTAGTGGCCGAGGCGACAGTTGCGCCCGTTTCGGATGATATGAGGGAAGACGTGGAACAACTCGGCGAACTGATTGGCGTGACGGAAGACGTGGAACAACTCGGCGAACTGATTGACGTGACGGAAGACGTGGAACAACTCGGCGAACTGATTGGCGTGACGGAAGGCGTGGAACAACTCGGCGAACTGATTGGCGTGACGGAAGACGTGGAACAACTCGGCGAACTGATTGGCATGACGGAAGACGTGGAACAACTCGGCGAAAAGGTGGAGGACCTCTGCCAGCATGTGGACGTCGTGGAGGACGACGGGGAACGTCTTGGCGCCCTGGTAGTAAGAGTTGACGAGAGCGTCAAAGTACTGGATGCCAGGGGCAGACGGAATAGCGCGGACCCGGGGAGGAAGCACCTAGTGGCCGAGGCGACAGTTGCGCCCGTTTCAGATAACGAAAGTGTACGTCTCGGGGAAGACAAAGGGGCAGTTCAGGGACGTCGTCGAGGATCCTCTGTAGGAGTGTGTCGGGTACGTAACCAACCAGGATATGACGTGGAGGACGATCAGCAGGGAAGCGCACAAGCAAACGAGCATCACGCGAGAACCGACTTGGCGTGTGACATGGGGGGACCGTCGGAGCCATCCAATCACCTGACGCATAGTGCCGTGAACGGAAGAATGGTGGACATCATCGTGGACGGCAGGATACAGGAGAGGCCGTGCCGAGCACGAGTGAACACGAGTGCAGCGGTGGACGCGACTCGCGCGGATGTGGTGGGGTTTGTTGCCGCACCCATCGGAAGCAAGGTGGCTGCGAAGGTGCGCCAGAGAGGTCGGCGGACATGGTACCCAGTGAGCCGTTTCCAAGTGCGCAGGATGGCCCGTCAACACACCAGGAAGAAGGGCAACTGGACGAGGGACCGTCAAGACCGGCGGTACTGTTGCAGAATTTCGAAGCAGGATGGCATACATCGTCCTACCCGGACCAAGGGACACTATCCAACAGCGATACCTAGGATCGTGCCTCCTGGAGAAGAGGTTCGATGGGATAGTCCGCCGGGGCGCAAGGGAGATGCCGCAGTGATAGTGCTGGTCGGGACGACCAGCTCTGAGGAGGGAGCAGTGTCACCGCGCCCGCCGCATCTAATTGCCGACAACCGCAGTGTCACCCATCGCATTATTGTCGGCACTACCGCAAAGGAGCCGAAGGAAAGAGACAGAGAATGGCCGCATTGTTGGGGCGCTTGCCGAAAGAGAGAAAAGGATAGATTCTTCTGGAGTCTTCTTACTTTGTATCTCGCCGCAATAAGTGAACGTTCCTGAAGCTTCCAGAATAGTGCCGGGGAGATATAAATAGCGGTAAAGTGTGAGAAGAGTCAGACGTATGTGAAGGTTGAGTAGTCGTGCCGACGAAGACGGACAGACGATGTGGAGAGTTGTGCCGACGGAGAAGAGTTAGTTCTTTGTGTTACGAGTTCGGAGCCGTGCTGTTGGAGAATCGGAAAAGACTTTCTTGTTGTTGCAACGAGTGTACAAAGTTACTGTTTACGGAAATAAAAGTGTTTATCTCGACTACATCTGTCTTCTTTACTTTACACACAACCAAAAAAAAAGTCACAATATTTTTAAGGCTAAATAGCATTGGAAATTTACTGCTTTATTTATTGTGAAAGAAAAACAATTTATCATGTTAATCATAACGCAGGGTAAGGATATTACATACCTACATAAGATAAAGGAAGGTTATAAACTTCAAGATTATGTAATTTGCCTAACCACAGTAGGTGGCTATACTAATTACTACATACAAAATATGTTTAATATAAACAAAATAGTTAAAGCAGCGTAGAAATTATTACTGCCGCGAGGTGGAACGAGCCCACCACTGCACGTGTTGTATCCAAACAACCTTTGTCACGCAAGAGAATGTGGGGTGAGTAAGGTAAGTTCAACCATTGCCTCTCTTCTTGTGCCCATGCCTGTATTAGAACTACTGACTTCTCATTCACGAATTCGTGCCTTAACGACCCCGGTTTGCAACTTCATGCAGAGAGACGGACAATTCAATGCTGATAGGCGTTCCGCAGACGCGTACGCATTTAAAATCCTATGTATTTGTGCGTAAAGGCAGCATTCCCCAAATTGTTGAAACAACCGAGGCACGCTTCTTTTGCATGCATTTTCCATTAAAACGTGATGCAGCATCGAGGTTCCATTCCTTCTGGAACGATGTCTAATCGATGTTATTATAGCATCCGGGTTTAAACCCTCGGAAGCCTTTACCAATGTAAACAAGTCTATGCTGCAAGGCATTAAAATCAAACGGGCTTCCATCCGCTTTCGATGATGCTTCAGAAAGAATTAAAACAAAGTCTGCAAACAGTGGTAACTTTGTGTAGGTATTTGCTGGAAATATTCCAACCTTAAGTAAGCATCTACATCGTTATTCTCGTTAAAACTCCACGGTTCAAACAATATTGGACATACCTACATATCTAAACACCACTTGTGAATATGTAACTGATGTTCTACATTCAATACTGGGTTCACTTTTATTTAATACTTTTCTACCAACTAGCTAGAGTAACCGGCAAGTGCCCAGGATGTATCCTGAACGCTTTTTCCCAAATTTCCATTCCCAACTATCATGTTATTTACTTAGCGGGTTGTCTCAAGTGGAGCGTCGTGGGTTCGGTTCCCGTGGCCGACCTTCCCCACGTCTTTAGCCGTATGCTGGGAAGGACAATTACATCCCCCAAATTTCTTGACCCACTGTTTCACCTCACTTCTCATTTCACTTCCCCTTTCATCCTGGTTAAAAAAAATAATAAAAATATCTGCCAGCTATGTCCAGATACCTAATTTCTTATATCTGGACGTAGTGTGTGGATATTTTGACTTATTGAAACTTATTTATTACAATTTGTTCACAATAGAATGTGCAGAAGTTACTAACCTAAATTAAACTAAATAACAATAAGGAAAATTAGTGATATTGTAAAGTTATATGCGATCTCATAATATTCATGCAGTTTATTGTTCCCTAGCCGCTGCTATTCGTCTCTGGTAGGCTGTCCTAGTCTCATCAGGCTCTCGTTTTGGCCTCGTTCTTCTCCTTTCTGCTTACAGTTGTCGTCCAGTGATCCAATGAAATCTTCTTGTGTTCTATGTCATTGTTCTTGGTATAACAGGTTCAGGAGTTTGGGGCACTTGGTTTCGGTTATATTGGTTTGACAATCTTAACGATCGACGGGATGGTGCTACAACAGTCGCTGGAGGTCTATAAAAATTTCTTAGATTTCTTTCTTGTTCAGTTTGTCTTAAAGATCTTTCTGCTATACTGATTTGAGTCGCTAACTCATTTAAAGTATTTCGATTTTCCGTATTCCTGACCATTTCCGATAAAGTGAGGTGCATGAGCTTTTCCCTGTTAGATTGTGCTATTTCACTGTATTTCTGACAGTTAAACATTACATGCTCAGGAGTATCTTCTGTATTGCATCTGGTGCACATTTCAGAGTTGATGATACTAAAACGTTTTAAGTAAGTGCCATATGGCCCATGGCCCGTAATATAGTGTAATGCAGCTTGTAAGGGATTTAGGTGCTTTAGTCGTAACCTTTCTCGTATATTAGGGTAAAACATATAGGTGCGTCTCCCAGTTTGCAGGTTATCCCATTCTGACTGCCATAAGGATATAACTCAGCCCTTATTTGTCTTTTCATATAGCATCGTTTTCCTATTATATCTTCTATCTTTTGTTGATTGCTTTTCTTTAGCCAATAGTAAGCACCATATAGGCGAACCTGTAGATCTATTGGCCAGGAACCAGTGGCCACAAGAAGAGCCATAGTAGAGGTCGTTCTTGCTGCTCCAGTAAAACGGAGAAGAATTTTCCCCTGGCATTTTCTGAGATCTGCGATGAGGTTTAATTTTTGCATACACTGTGCCCACGCTCCTACACCATATGTAATGATAGCAGTAAAGATACAATTATGATATGTTCTAATGGTAGTGAGAGGTAGTTTATATTGACGTTGGGCAATACTGGCAATCTTCATCATAATTTTACTGGCTTTGTTGCAGACCTGAGTGACATGTGTCTTGAAGTTGCCTTTCTCGTCAAGCGTTATTGCAAGGTATTTAATTTACTTGTGGCGTTGAATACGTTCTTCGTGTATTCGTATAACTGGGTTTCTTAATAATTTACATTTAAATAGCAAATAAGCAGATTTGTTAGCTGCAATTGGTAGTTTAACAGAGTTGCACCATCCATGTACCTTCTGGGTCACATCAGAAGATTTTGTTTCCAGTTTCAGGCGGGTGTTTCCTTCTATTAATAAAAGCAGATCATCCGCATATGCTATAGTGGCATATATTTGTGGGTCAACAACTAACTCATTAAGCAGAGGCTCCAAACCTACATCCCTATATCCTGGTTAGTTGTTTGAGGGTTCCAAGTGTCGACGCGCATGGCAAAGGATTTTCTCTTTGTAAATCTTCTTCCTCCAGATCTGGAGAGGATTCCCCATGGATGTGTAATCCCGAAAGCCGCCACCGGGGAGTTTTGATCTGTAGCTCAGGCATGGGCACGAGAGGAGAGGTAGCGATTGAACTTGGCTTACCCACCCTACGTTTTCTTTGTCGGCTGGCAAAGTTTGCTTTGATTCAACAGGTGCAGTGGTGGCTTCGTTTCACCTGCGAGGTAGTAATAATTTCTACGCTGTTATTAACCATTTTGCTTATGTTATACACGTTTTGCATACGATAATCATTACAGCCACCTACTGTGGTTAGGCAAAATACACAATCCGTTTATCCGTTTTAATATTCTTACGCTTTCTTATGATTAACACACTAAATTGTTTCACTTTCACAATACACAAAGCAGTAAAGTTACATTGCTATTTAGTAGCCTTAAAGATATTTTAAAACTATTTGATCAACATAAATTGTTTGGTTTTACACTTATGTTCAAAGCTTGAAACACAAAATAAAATAGTTTATATTAAATAAACTAATAAGAAATTAAACCACTAAAAAGTGGAATTATATCGTCCCTTGAAATGTTTACAAATACGAGTATTCAGAAAGTACGTTTTGAAAAGATTGATGCTTCCGATGAATGTGGCGTTTATAGTTGCAAATTGAAATCCGCATATACAGCAAACTTTCCTGTTTTCGTAACTTACAGCAAATTCTCTACCACTCTTCACGAAACAGTCATACCCGCCACTGAATGAGGTGTGTCGGAAGCTGAACAGTAGTGCAGGGGAGGGTTGACAGGTGGAGTGAGGCAAGAGCGAGTTTCAGTGGAGTGTGAGCCGATTTTGCCCTTGCCTACTGTAGCTGTTAGGGACCTCTGCCCTCTTTGTTGTCACTCCTCAGATCATGACATGTTAGCTTCTTAAAATGTATTAAATTAATGCAGACATAGACATTATTAGAGTAATTATTTGTTTGTGGATGAAATGTTCAGCTTGAAATAAGAAGGAAAGCTCAAGGTCCATGGTTGTGCTTTAACTAAATGACATATTTTCCAAAGCTGATGTAGTTTGGTGTAATTCTGCAAGGGACACTAGGCATTGTTCTGGCGCCAACCACAGCTCGTTCGATGAAGAGAGCTCTTGAAAGCGGTGTAATCCGCAGAGGTAATTATAGCTGTTGTAGCTAGTTAGTTGTGTTCTCCAAGCTTTGGAGAGCAACTCTACCATGGGCAGGCACCACCTGGTTCCTCCTACACGTCAATTATGCACCACACTTACGCTTTGCTTAAAGTTGAGAACTTCACCCAACACCATAGCTGCCTGCCAAACCTAAGCTGCAGCATAAACGACACTTCACAGCTTTCAAACTCCTATATTCGTTGATGTATTCTTTTGAACTTCCTCTGATCTCGAAATGCACCATCAGAACAAACGCCATTTTCCTCAACAACTTTGTCCGAGTTAAGGGAACTTGACATTTTTACTTTCTCTACTGGTAAGTAGGGGAAGTATTGTATTCCACCCAAAAATTCGATGTCGAGATTTCACCAGAAATATTTGTTTTGAGACCCCCTGAATCCAAAAAAAAAAAAAAGCATTTTTAGAAAAAGGTCCGTGTGTGTGTCTGTGTCTGTGTGTCAATCTGTCAGTCTGTGTCAGTCTGTGGACAGCATAGCTCAAAAACGAAAAATCGGTTAAAAACCAAAGTTGGTATTTAAGTTTAATGTCTTTCAGGGATGCGACACGAAGATTTTGAAGAAAATAGCCCCACCCTGAACTATCCTTTACATGGAAAATTTTGATTTTCTTGAAAATGGCTCTAACGATTTTGATTAAAATGCCATATGTTTGAGATATTTTTATGACAAATGAAATGTATATCTTGAATTTTCTGGCTATAGCCCCTGTAGTCGTATTTACTCTGGACGACTTTTGCATAACTGGTAAACCGTTAGAGATAGACCAAATTATACTATACAAAAAATGTAGACCTTGCTAAAATACACAATTTATGTCTCAATAAATTTTCTTGTAGGGTGAACCATTTCGGAGATATTCCTCGTTATGTGTGTGAGTTTCGGGAAACTTAGAACTTTCGTGAAATGGATCATCGTTGTTCTTTTTTTATATGTTAAGTGTGTAAAGACAACAGAATCTCAAACATTTGACTATCGCACAAAGCCTACTGTATTCTAACATTCCCCTTGCACCTACAAGGAAATAAGCAATAAGTTGCACAAATGTTTATCTCAACTAACACGAAGAAGATATAGGAATAAGACTTTGTAAGAATGGTTAGTACAAGAGTAGAGAAAGTCATGTGAATGCAACACATCAGATTTTTTTTCCCCCGCTACTGCTTATCTTTAGTATTGTACTCTACCCTAAAATATCGTACCGAGGTTTCAATGAAAATTCAGGTTTTGAGGGTCCTGAATTTAAAAAATGTGTACATCTGTGAACAGTAAACTCATAAAGGAAATCTCAACAAATTCAAAATTGGGTATTCAAGTTCAACACCTTCCAGATATGGGACACAAAGATTTTCATCCTAAACTATCCTTTACATGTCTGCCTGTGCATCTGTCCATCATGTAGGAGATTCCGGCGCGTCAGCCGATGGCGATGGTTCCCTAGGAGGAAGGATGGCATGAAAGAACTCGTCAGAGTCACAATTACAACTACATGGGTCCCTAACACCCTTTGCATGGAAAATGTTTCCTGGTTTTTGAGTCTCTCAAAAAGTGGTTCTAGCCATAGATAAATATAGACTCCGTTAAAGGACACAATTTATGTAGAATACACTTTTTTCTAGCGATAACATTTCCGAGATATTCTTTGTATTTGATTTGAAAATCGCCCTCTCTCTTATAATATATAATATAATCCAATCTGGTTTGAATACTCACTGTTTCCAAGTAGTAAGTCGTTATTAGCTGAAAGTAATAAAATTAGTGGTAAAAAATGAACGTAAATAGAAAGATTTTCTTTTGCAAGAATAATTTGCAGAAGAATGAGTCGAGAAAGGCACGTGATTCTTAAAAATGGAGACGAAGATTCCTAGAGTCGCCGGATGCAGATAGAGTAAATATTCTCCAGACTGGATCATGTATTTATTTTTTCCATTTCTGGGATAAATCAGGAGAGATTTGGATAGTCATAAAACAACAACTTTTTATCACTCTTGCTTTATTTACTTTACTTACATGCGTCAAAACTAGCGTCAAATAATAAAAACACAAGTTATATTTACTGTTTATTTGAACTTAAACTAACGAAACTGCGTGACAACAGCCACAAAACTAACTTATGCTTCCAGTTTGCCCTGACATACTCTCAGTTACCCTGTAATCCCGCAGCTCCCCGTCACACGGCGTTGAGCGCCGCATAGCTCTTCTATGCCAATGCGACAATATTTTAGACTGAATGATGTAGATCATCATGTTGATAGTGTTCAAAGAAGCGTTAAAATCTACTGAAGTTTTCTATCCATGTCTTCATGATCATTTTACTGTTAGATAAATACACTGCTCAAAAAATTGAGGAACAAATCAATGGCCAAAATTGAATATTGATACACTGTAAATATTGAGAGTAAGATTTTATGTTTTGAGGTATTGTTTAAAATTATAATAAAGTTCTTATAAAATATGTTAGCCTTTATCTGAATAAATTAATAAATTTTAAAATTGTGGAAAAATCAAAGTGAAAGCTGTTTGATTAATTATTTTAAAATAGGTTTTAACAACAGTTTGTGGCAGGAAAGTGCTATTTTGCGTTCCCGGGGGCTAATAGAGAACAATGGTGCATGTAAATGAGACATGAGTTAGTACTGTGTGGTTTGAAGATAGCTATTCCATTCGCTTTGTCTCCAAGTCAGTACTTGGGGCTTGCAGGCAATAGGGTACAAATAGAGATGGACAGAAGTGTATAAGAAGACAATAGAAGCACAAAATAGGTATTTTGTCTATCAGATTTGTGGAGACGCACTTTACAGCCGTAGATCTACAAAATGACGAATAAACAACATGAGATAGCTGAACAGACTGAATTCCAGTTACACCTTGAGGTAATGATATTCTGGTCGACTGAGTTTCATCGCAACCTACACTAGCCTAAGTGCCTGTACCTGGCCTCTAAATTGTGCCACTAATAACTCCGATCTTCTGACAAAATTTTACGTTGAGTAGCTGAATTGTAATTCAATCCTCTTACATTATACATTGATCTTAAGTTAGCAAAATTATTCATTACAATTATTTATCTATCTCCCTATTATTTCTTTATAAAAATAGATACCTATTTATTAAACTTCATTATGGATACAAATTCCTATGTGTTTACAATTTAATACTGTTTACATGTATCCCTATTGAATAGCGACCACAAGGTACCCGAGCTGAGCAGAACATTACTTCCACTTACTGGTGTTTTGCTCCTCACTGTAACTTTTCTATCTGACCTTACCTTGGTCATCTTTTGTTCTCTTCCGACCCCGATGCTATTAGGGTTTCCGAGGGCTAGGGAGTCTTTATTTTTCCAACCTCTCCATTTCTCTAATTTCTCTATAAAATCTTAACCCCAACATGCTGACCTGTCATGGCATGTAATACGTCCTCTGATTGGTGATCAGAGGATGTGGTCAGTGAATTTATTTTGATAACTCTCCCGCTCAGGTCGGTGAGACCCGTAAACCAACGACAGGTGTGGTCCTCCAGACATTCTGGGGGTTGTGAGAGAGCGATGTGACCGCCAAAACATAAAAATATGGTGCTCTCTAAAAAGCGGTTACTATTACTGCTATTGCTCTCTTCAATATCATCAGTGAAAAATATTGGAGAGCAAGAGGATTAATGACTTCATTGTCAGAAATCCAGCATTAGCTAACAACAACAACAACATGTATCCCTATATATCAATTACAATTTCTCATTGAATAGCTGAATTTCCTTGGGCCCATTTATTCCAACAGCATGGTTTTCGAGCTATAAGGTCCTATTTACCACTTTTTGTCATCAATTTACTTTATCTTGATTACGCTTGTTTCTAATTTTTCTCAACCATTTATTTCTCACTAAACCTAAATAGTTTCCTATTTCCAATACATTGTTTCTTGATTTTATGCTCAATAACTTTTTAACTAAAATTCCTCTAGGTAAAATAGTCCAATTCTTCTTTTCTACTTTTCCCCTTTAATTCTTTTGTTTTTTTCACATTCTATTAATAAATGGCAGAAGTTATTTTTTTAATATTACATATTAAATAAGTTCCTTGTTATTCTCTCTCCCCTAATCCTTTTAACTCACCCCTGCTCTGACCCATGCAAAGCCCTCTCTTGCTATTTTGTCACAAATATCAACATACTTTTCCCTTTCCCAATTCATTTTATCTCTGTAAAAGTACAGAAGGAGGTTTTGGAATTTAGATTACCCATTATATTCTGCCGTTCTACATCTGCAATCCTCATTTTAACCATTTTTTAGAAACCTTTCTCTAATCTGTGATTGTCCAAATACCCTCATATCCAGTTCATTCAGAATTTATTTTATATTCTTGCACCAAGTATCTTCTTTAGTGAATTTTTGCTGCATTTATAAACACTGCTTCAAAATATTGTTAGTTTCCAATTTTTTTGTTCTAAACGAGTACTTCAATACTCTTTCCATAATTTTAGCTTTACTACCATATCTCTCTAACTCCATTTGTGGGAACCCATTTGGCGATGCTCTTGGTAAAACTAATTTACAAAGTCTCCTATGTACCTTGTTTTATCCCATCCTTCCTTTAACCCCCAAATTTCAGCTCCATATAACATTTTCGCCTCGACTACTGCTCCATATATTCTCTCCAGCTATTTTATTTGTATCCCTGGTATTTTATCTACATATGCTCTAATAGCTTTCATTGTAGTTTCCCTTCAGCAAATGCTGTTTTCTTTTGTTCCATCCATCTACCATTACTACGACTATTTAGCCTTTCTCCTAGATAATCGAATTTCTTAACCACCTCAATTTCATTCACTTGCCAATTCCAGTTTTCATTCTTCCGTAACTTATTGCCTTTTTTAACTCCTATATCTCATAGGAGTAACCAGTACATAACTCTAGTATCAAATTTAAGATTTTTTCGCACGTTTCTGATTCATTCAGTATATAGAATCACACATAAAAAAGGGAAAAACGGAAAAAAATGCTTTCCATTGCAGAATCAGTCGTAAATAATATTTTATGCGTCATTGATCATACAAGTTAAATTTTTATTTAAAACCGCTTTAAAATGAGGGAATTACAGCAGCCGCAGATTACTGTCAGCGTTGCAAACAAACGAAAAAAAAAAAGAATCATCCAGTGTTACCATTATAACTGTTTTCTACATCTGCTTTTATTTTCGCGTTGTTATGCGATTTGCGGCCGCGTTATGAGGAGGGGGAATCTGCAAATCAATTACATTTGCATGGAGAATTGTTCATTGCAGTGGTTGATGATGATGGTGATGGAAGTTTTACCATTTGTTTTGTGGCTTTGCATTCTGAATGATGTAGTTGGTAAAGTTTATTATACCCAGGGATCATCACGTGATCTGAAAATCGGATATTGTGAAATAACAACTAGAAAATACGCAGTCACCTCCTTACTGCCCCTGCAGTTTAGTGTAGGGTGCAAAACCCTGGGCCAGCCAGTCGCTCCACGTGCAATGCTAGTTGCACATTATGACCATATGCCATCCAAAATAAAATGTTCGCACACGCATCAAAATTACCTATCAAGCAAACATATTCTGAGCTCTGGTTTGTTATATTGCAATAAACCTAACTGGAAGGAAATGCTTATTTTAGGGTGATCGTGTTGTTTCATTACCTTACCTATCGTGATACTCGTAGGTATACCGGTAAAGTCAGTATTCCTGTATTCATTGCAGCCAACCTAGCCCACCCATTTCCTTACTTTTTGTAGCCTATAGGCGCTATTCATATCATAGCTGAAAGCTTTTGTTTTATTATTGTAGACATTGAACGTAGACCTAGTTTTACTTTTTTCTACTACGTATAATAAAGTAGAATAAGTATTGTATTCCACCCAAAAATTCGATGTCGAGATTTCCCCGGAAATATGTTTTGAGGCCCTCTGAATAAAAAAAACAAACATTTTTAGATAAAGGTCCGCGTGTGTCTGTGTGTCAGTCTGTGGACAGCATAACTCAAAAACGAAAAGTCGGTTAAAAACCAAAGTTGGTATTTAAGTTTAATGTCTTTCAAGGATGCGACGCGAAGATTTTGAAGAAAAATCCTCTACTCTAAACTACCCTTTACATGGAAAATGTTTAGAACATTTTTATTTTCTTGAAAATGGCTCTAACGATTTTGATCAAAATGCCACATGTTTGAGATATTTTTATGGCAAATTAAATGCATATCTTGAATTTTCTGGCTATAGCCCCTGTAGTCATACGAGTATTTATTCTGGATTACTTTTGCTTAACTGGTAAATCGTAAGAGATAGACCAAATCTTGCTCCACAAGAAATGTAGATCTTGCTAAATACAATTTATGTCCAAATACATTTTTGGTAGAGTGAACGATCTCGGAGATATTCCTGGTTATTTGTGTGACTTTTAGAATACTTAAACTTTCGTCAAATTGAAGATCGTGATTCATTTTTTATATGTTAACCGTGCAAAGGAAACGGAATCTCAAAGCTTTAAAAGATTTGACTATCGCTGAAAGTCTGCTGTATTCCCATATTCCCCTTGTACCTACAAGGAAATCAGCAAATAAGATAATTTGTACAAATGTGTATCTCAACTAACACAGGGAAAATATAGGGATAAGAGTTTGTACGAATGGTTAGTACAAGAGTAGAAGTCATGTGAGTGCAACGCATCAGATTTTTAAGTTACATTTTTTACCATTTCAGTGTTCCCTCTGACTAAATTTATACCTTTAATTTCTTAATATGTATTTAATTCGTGCATCACGTTGGTTATATCAATACAAGACCAAAATAGCCGAATGACCATATTCTAGTGATTTGAACCTAACAATAAATACAGACAGGCATTCTCAATTTATTTCGATCATTTATTTTTGAACCTAACCTATGACACAGATTATACCCTTTAAATGGGACAGCGCAGATTAGGTACTAGAGGGGACAGCGGGCAACTCGATTTGCAAAGGTTCTTTTGTGGATATACCCTTTGAGGAACGGCTGAGATGAAGGAACCGAAGGAGACGTACCTATATGTTGTAGGGACGGCTGACGCAGGCCACAGGGACGTGCGCCGTGGCCAAGACACTGGAAGGTGGCTCAAAGGCTCCTCTCCGAGAAATGTCCAACACTCTTGATTGTGTGCTAGCTGAACGACGTGGACTGCGTTCAAAAGTTTGTTTCACTCGAGCAGTACTTTCTGGTGTACGCAGTTTTCGGTGGACCATGTTTAATGTCTAGGACACTACCACATGTTGCAAACTATTCACCCAATGTATAATTATTTTCCGTGAAGGAATTGGTCCATACCTTGGCACATTGAACTAAACGCCAAATAATCTCTGCGTTCTCGCAACGCATGGCTGAAACACAATGTCCCACTGACCAAAGCACCATAGCTACTAACGCTGAAGTAAACAAAACAAAGTTGCATCGTTCCCATCGTTCATTGCAATGATATTACCAACTGTATCGCTTCATATGTTCCCAAGACATAGAATTGAAACTAGGGAGCTTGCTATGCGTCACCCAAAGATAATCACATGAAAAATAAAGTGTACTTCTATATTTTGAATTTTCTGGCAATAGCCTAATATACCCTTTATTCAGAAGAAATTTGTATAATTTTATATCTATAACCGTAAATGTTAAGAAACTTAAAACACACTATTTATTTTAAGTAACTTTTTCGTGGCACCAGTAATTTCCCAAATATCCACTATTGGTTTAAATTTTTCAATACTTTTGCTATTTTTAAGGTGTTCTAGCATTCAGCTCTTTCTCGCGATGTCGCTGAAAGAAGATGGCATTTCAAGGTCAGGTTGTAGCACCTGTTTTTAAGCATTTGACTGTCGATTTGGTTTTTGAGTCCCTTTTATACACAATGAAATATGTAATATAACCATTTCTGCAAATATTTACCTCGATTTATATGAAATAGATTGAAAAAAGAAATTTTTATGGTTTGAACTCATATGACTTTCCCTACCCTTGTACTAACCATTCTTACAATCTCTTATTCCTGTATCTTCTTCGTGTTAGCTGGGTTAAGCATTTGCAGAAATTACTTCATTGCTTATTTCCTTGTGGGTACAAGGGGAATATGGGGATACAGTAGGCTTTGAGTGATAGTCAGATCTTTTAAAGCTTTCAAATTCTGTTCTCTTTTTACGGCTAACGTATACAAAAACGAATAATGATGTTCCATTTGACGGAAGAATAAGTTTTCCAAAACTCACACAAATAAACAGGAATGTATCCTAAATGGTTCACTCAGGGGGCCTCAAAACAGATTTCCGATGAAATCTCGAGATCGAATTTTTGGGTAGAATACAATACTTCCTCTACTTAATATATGTACGTAGTAGAGAGAGAGAGAGAGAGAGAGAGAGAGAGAGAGAGTAAGAAGCATTTGTACCAATAATATAGCAATAGCAGTATAGATGTAAGCGATAGTGAGTAGTGAAAGCCATATGACTGCACCACACCAGAAAATTTTATTTTTTAAATTTGTTTTCAGTCGCATTATTAACAGTGTTTGATCAAAAAGAGACGATAAAGGTTTTGTTAATTTTGTTCTCTTGCCGGTGTTTTCAAAATGATGGTGAAATTGCAGCAGCATAATTCGCCCTATTACGCTCGTGTCAGTCGAATAACACTGAATTTCTGATCCATAAGTATACAGAGGGGAACACTCAATTCGATCAAACTAAACAAACCTTAAAAAGAGGAACCATATCCCCCCCCCCCTCTCCTACAACACAGAACCCTCCATTGTTCCTATGTAATTTAATTACCATACAAATATTTACGCCAAATCGTTTTTCCTATATGCAGCTGTTTAATGATGCTAACATAGTTACCAGGACCTACAGATAGGAGCGCTAGTGTCTCTTTCCCTGCTTTGCAGATGTAAGAGCTATAAAATGGAGGAGTGAATATAACCAAATATATGAATATGAACACGAAACAGTGTTTATAAAAAGGTTTAATTGGCTTTATACATAACTTTTTAACTCATCAGTAGCGCCCGTATTTTTAGGTGGGATTACCTACCTTCATTTTAGGCTTCTTTTGTGCTTAAAATGTTCTTTAGGTTTGACTTTGTGGGTCAGTACAGGCACCAGTCATTTTACGTTTCGATTTTAAAATTTGTCAGATTTATTTATGAACTCTTTTACATATAAATTCATGCTATCCATAAAAACACGCTGGGAATAGGTTTTACAGTTTCATTTTTAAGTTATCTTTTTGTCATTGCAACACATACGCGCCCCATTTTTCTGGTGTAAACGTTCATGAATCACACGGATTCATGGATCCGCTTTTGTCCACCTCTGGCCTATATAGTCCTGTTCTGTTGATGTTTCTGATGGACCGTCCTAATGCCTGCAGAATCTCGGGAACAGTCCGGAATCGAACGTCACGAAGTCGTTGCTTGATCTTTGGGATCAAGTCATATTCACAGGGTTTAAGTCCGGTGAATGTGGTGAGTGGAAAAGCATTTCCAGCTACAGGGTGTGCCGTGTGTACCCGAACATGAACCTGCAAAATGATTGGAGGGTTCTACAAAACATGTGGGTGCTTCCTTCGAAACGCTGGACTGGGGTTATTCTCCAAAAAAGTGACAGAAATACTGTGCATCAACATTCTGTCCTTGCAGGATGGTATGTGTTAAGATGAAGCCAGCATAGTCATATGCAAAAATCAGCATAGCTTTCACTTTTGTACGGGTACCAAGTACCACTGTTTTGTGTTAAATTTATCAGCCTACATAATTGATATTGTTTATTCTCACATCCACCTACGCATATCCTGAGAAAGAGATCTTATAATTCACCACTAAACCAACTGGCAGCAGCAGATATCGGAGACGATATAAAAAGTGCCGCACAAGGGAACTTCTTTGGTCTTCAGTGTACGTGGGACTTGAATTCAATGAGGGATTGGTTCACCGACAGTTGGTGTGAAAGACAAAAGATTCTGTCAACATTAAAGGGAGTGGATATTGTAAGAATTATGAACATGAAGCTAACCCAAAACATGTGAATTTCTCTCTTGTAATGTGCAGATCAGTGTAAAACAATTACTGTATAATCCACAGATAAGTTTTATGATCGTATTTTTACTTTCTCTACTGGTAAGTAGGGGAAGTATTGTATTCCACCCAAAAATTCGATGTCGAGATTTCACCGGAAATACATGTTTTGAGGCCCCCTGAATCCCAAAAAAAGCATTTTTAGAAAAAGGTCCCTGTGTGTTTCTGTGTGTCAGTCAGTCTGTGGACAGCATAACTCAAAAACGAAAAGTCGGTTAAAAACCAAAGTTGGTATTTAAGTTTAATGTCTTTCAAGGATGTGACACGAAGATTTTGAAGAAAATAGCCTCACCTTAAACTACCCTTTACATGGAAAATTTTTCGATTTTCTTGAAAATGGCTCTAACGATTTTGATTAAAATGTCATATGTTTGAGATATTTTTATGGCAAATGAAATGCATATCTTGAATTTTCTGGCTATAGCTCCTGTAGTCGTATTTACTCTGGACGACTTTTGCATAACTGGTAAACCGTTAGAGATAGACCAAATTATACTATACAAAAAATGTAGATCTTGCTAAAATACACAATTTATGTCTCAATACATTTTCTTGTAGGGTGAACCATTTCGGAGATATTCCTTGTTATGTGTGTCAGTTTCGGAAAACTTAGAACTTTCGTGAAATGGGTCATCGTTGTTCATTTTTTTATATGTTACGTGTGCAAAGAGAACGCAATCTCAAAGCTTTAAAAGTTTTGACTATCGCACAAAGCCTACTGCATTCCAATATTCCCCTTGTAGCTACAAGGAAATAAGCAATAAGATAATTTGTACAAATGTTTATTTTAACTAACACGAAGAAGATATAGGAATAAGAGTTTGTAAGAATGGTTAGTACAAAAGTAGAGAAAGTCATGTGAGTGCAACACATCAGATTTTTTTAAGTTCGTCTGAAAAATTTTGTTAGCTCAAAAAAAAAAAAAAAAAAAAAAAAAACGTTTGATAAATAAATGGGAAAATTTTGAAATATTTAGGTTCCCTATGATTCATATTTAAAGCTGTCTTTTTCTACAGATATATTAGCGGACTGTGTCTTTATGACAGCCATAATATAGGGCGGCTATCCAAGTACTGGATTTTCTCTCTCATACGCTTTCAAGTACCTTGGTAATCATATATGCATATGGAAATGCTAGCGGCAATCTTACGTCTAGTGAGAAGTTTTTTGACTCTATGGATAAAACATTAATTGTGAAACATCTGTATTCGAAACTGTGTACATACATTTATATTTACATTAGAGAACTTTGAAGGACTGTAAATACGAAGGAAGCTCTGAAGGTTTTCTTTTGCTGAGACATTTCCTTAAAAAAGAAAAGGCAGAGGTACGTACCGTTATTTTTTTCCCTCTTGTTGCCTTTATACCGTCTAATTTGAAGAGAAGAGAAGCTTAGTTTTAAACGACAAGGATGAAGCGTGCTTTGCGCTCTTGACTTACAACAGTCCTTGTTTCCCAATTTGTTTAATAGAAGAGGAGGGGCAGGTCAATTTTAATTGGAATTGCGCTTGAGTCCCGAACAAAATTCCCAGTCCGCCCCTCCCTGCCGCCTCCCTAGGGATTAGATAATTCAATTTGACACCGGGACTACTCCTCCTAGTGCCGTATCGAGAATGCGTTAAGCAAACTGTTCTGCTTTTGTGACGCCGGAAATTAAATTCTGTGTTGTGTCTTTATTTAGAAAGAAAACGTGGCGCAGTAGAAACAAGTGAATACCTACGAGAGATGGGCTTTTCATTAGCCTACTTTCAGGTCAACATTCTAGAAGTTGTTATTTTTCTCAAGTTCCTGATGAATTAAGTTTAGAAATACGGACTGGTTCTGCAAAAAATGCAGTTCATAAGGGAAATGTTACTTCCTCTACTACTTACTTACAATAATGTCTGGCAATCTGCTCTTCGACGCTCGCACTCACCAAAACTGCTCCAGTACTACAAAACTAACTCCGACGCGGCAGTTTAAGGTCCCAAAACTGTCTCTAACGACACACACTGACACTACTCTCAGCGATGACTGTACAAACACGCACTACTAATAGTTGTCTCGTTCAGCACTCAAAAATTCGCTTCTCCCGCTGCCGCACTCATATATACCGGAATGATGTAGCACGGATTTTTCTAGAAATCCATCTTTTCTTGAACCTCTCACAAACACGCCGGCGGTAGAAAGTTCCCGAACGGTCTGGAAGCGTTTTATTCTATCACTCCATTGTCGTTGTTTACTCGCCGCCCAGTGGTGTGAGGTAGCTTGATCTTAAGGGTCTGAGACGCGCGGCCGCCCAGCGTCACAATGAGAAGAAAAGTGTTGCATTTCACCCAATACACTCGATACTGAGGTTTCACCGAAAACACACTTTTGAGGCTTTCTCAATACAGAAAATCACTTTCCGGTGTCTTAATGTTTACTATTTAGACATTTCTTCCAGATGAAGAGGACTTCAAAAACTATTCCAAAAACTATTAAGATATACATTTTATTTAGCACGTAAATTTCTTAAATAGATGTAAATCGCCACAGCCATTTTTGAGAAAATAAAACATTTGGGCAAATTTTTCATATATAAAGGGTAGTTTAAGATGGAGGAATTTTCTTTAATATCTTACATGCACTTCTGGTACAATACTGGTATCGAACTTTAGAGTGCAAATGCAATTACGGGAAGGAAAATTATAAATCTTGATAACTATTTAACTGTACTTTCTAAAGCGTTATTTTTTCTTTTAAAAAGACAGTGTTATTAATGTCATGAAATGAACTGATATTTGTGTGTTTTCAGAGCATCCTCGAGGAGAAAGAGGAGGCATGATGGATGCGACTGCCGCGGGAATTCCACTGTCTGCAGCCGCTGGCAGTCATGTACCTGAGCCCAGGAGTCCCAAGGAACAGAAACTGTCTCCTAACCAGCAACAGCTGAATGCTAAACCTAACCAGGTTCGTACATTCTGATAAAGAACATGCCTTGTATGGGTACTTTTTGTTGAGGGACGAACTGTCGTGAGTCTTGATTTCAAAACGGGAAGAGAAATGCAGCAAACATGGCCAGTTTCTAAACAGGGACACTTATATGCTTCTTGTTGTTTTACAGAACAAAATTTGAGGGCGAAATGAACTTTTGCTCCTGCAGGACCCTTGTATAGTAGTGGAAAACTTAAGTTTTCCATTTGTACACAAAGATAAAGGTATTGTCGCAAATTTATCTTTCCTACTGCTATTTGGTGAAGCAGTCGTGAAAACGGGCTTCAAAATGGAGCAGAAAAAATCAGTCTGCAATTTCAAAATTAAATTGTTACTATTGATGATGTCAATATTTACCTTTATACTCAGCAAGATCGAAATCTGCTATTGAAACTCATTTGATCGTTTAAAATACTCCATAAGATAGAATTTTCGTTCAGTTATTATAAAATGTTTCTTGTATTTCCCAAAAGGTCAAAGGAAACATTTGTGAATATTTTTATTTAATTATTTATTTTTAAAGCAAGAAAACAGTAAAAATATAAATTTACACACATGCGTATTTGTTTGGAACCAAAAACTGCAGGAAAATTGTATGATAGCTTTGTTTGCAATGATGACATAAATTAAATGGATATTTAAAAGAAACAAATTATTTTAAAAAGTTACATGATATGGAACATTGGCATAGAACAATAAAATCTGTAATTAATCGTATGACTTGAAAACTGTGTGTGTGTGTGTGTGTGTGTGTGTGTGTGTGTGTGTGTGTGTGTGTGTGTGTGTGTGTGTGTGTGTGTGTGTGTAAATTAAATTTTGAACTTGCACTAAGATAAAGGTGTAAACAAGTTGACCGAAAGCTTCAGAAAATAGGATTTTATGTGCTACTTCCCTTAAGGAAAACTGCGAAGTAGGTTAGTAACAATGCTACTAGAAACATATATCCAAATCAAATTTTGAGCCTTCATTGTTTACATAAGAGAAGATTAAGGTCAAGTTTTTAACCAAATTGGCTGAAAATTCAGAATATAGGATCTTAAGTGTTGCACTCCCTTAAGAAAAAGTGTGCATGTGTTAGCAATAATCCAACTTATGTTCAAATTCCAGGTCAGCATTTTGCAAGTTAGTACAATGCTAGACGCAAAACTCCGAAGGGCAATCTCAACCAGTGCGTATGTTATAACGTTCATTCTAGAAACAACTTTATTTTCATTTCGGTGAGTGTTTTATTAAGGTTCACAGAGCTGGCTAAGAGGTCACTTAGGAATGGTTTCACTGACTATACTTATCTCACCCCAAAAAGCACTGCCCCTTTTGTTTTCTGTGCTGACTCAAACACTGAGCATATCGTTTAAAGTTGTCTGACTTGCTTCTAAAGCTATGAGAAATTCACACTGCAAAATATTCGAATTCAAAATAAGCGAGATTTTTTCATATTAATCTTGCTGCAATAGCAAGGCTGACTGCTGTAACTCTGAGTTACAGGACATGAGCGATCGAATGAATCCCGTTGTGAAGTGTTCACTATCAGTAAACATGAGATATTAGTTCAGTTCTTAGAAATGGGACATTCGTTTTAAACAGCACTTCATATTCACTTTTTCTGTCATCAAACTACTTTCATCTAGTTGTATGTTCCTTAAAATTCCATACTTTGAATGGTAATCTCTGTTTTTGAAATCTTCTTGCTCTCATACAGGTAACCACATAAATCAGTCAGAACATAATTACTACAAGTTTACTTTCTACTATACATAACTGCAGAAAAATGGAACTTAAAAATCTGAGGCATACCATAATTATGTCTCTCTCTCTCTCTCTCTGAGTCCAGAGAAATTCGTAAGACAGCACTAGAAGAATATAGTGCACTGAAGTCGTTTCTCTTCTTAAAATAAAATCTAGAAGCCCAGTAATACAATGTGGTATGTAGGTGTTGTGCAAGGATGTGGCGAAAAGGAGAGTTGCAGTTACATTAATTAGGCTCCCATCATCGCTGCCTCCTTGGCCGTAACTGGCCTTATTTTGACCCGTGTTGTGAGACGTTACGATGTTGACTATTTTTCTGACACCCCTGCCGACACAGTTCAGGTCAAGTGCATCATGCTTGGACACGAATTCGCGTGTTATCTCTGCAGGATCCTGTTCTACAGGTCAATTGGAGAGACACAGAGAGTGAGAGAGTGTTTATAACACGTATACTCTAAGAGTTCGCAAGTTATATATAGCTATACATCAGCCCCGGCTGTTCTTCTTGCCATATTCCCACGTTTTCTTAATATCTAAAAACATTTATCTTAATCATAATGATAATGGGAACAATATTGTTATAATAATACCTAATAATAATAGCAATAACAACAAAGGTGCACAATATCTATGTTCCAACAATACATAAAATAACCCATAAACTTATACATCTACTTCTCTATTTACTGTCCACATCCATTTCTGTTTTAAATATAACATCCCCTAGCGCAACAGCCCTTCGTGAGCCAAGGCTTACCGCCCCGCCGCTGCGTCCCCCACCTCTGCCTACTACAGGCGTCATGAGTGTGGTGTAGCGCTGGAGGGTGGGACGTGGTAAGCGTCCCGATCCCTCCCTGCCAGTTATGCAGCCTTCGCAATCTGGGGTCGCTACTTCTTTATTCAAGTAGCTCCTCAATTGGTCCCCCCGAGACCTAACAAGGCTGAGTGCACCCCGTGTCAGACCTCCCAGTGGGGGGAGGGGGATCCCCATGCCGGTACCGGGGTTCGAACCCATGTCCTTCGCGCTATTGGCAAGCGCGCTACCAACTGCGCTACGGAGGCGTTCTTTAGCCAAAAACTCGCCTACCTTCTTGCTATCCTTACTAACGAGTTTAATTAAGGTTATCTTTCTGTCTGTTTTCAATCATTTCTCATTCATACACCGTTTCCTCTAAAGCTCTGTCCTTTTTTCACTCAAAAACTATATGTTCTATATCTTCTTTTTCTCCGCATATTGGACAAGTCCAACAGCGTGTACTTCCAGCAGTGCTGTAACAGCGTTCGCTTGCTGATTGTGGTCTGCTAGCTCCACGTTTTTTATAAAATCTTCCCTATTCCTCATAATCTTTGCCTAGAGGTATCTATTATATTATGTTCATGTTCCTGATGATACAGTCCCAGTAAAGTGATTGATGAATCATGATATGCATTCTCTATGTGGACTCAGTGATCCTGTGCGGTGTCCCAGCTGTGTTCCTGATGACAAAGTAACAAGATATCTGTTCGCAGATGGGTACGGTGATACAACAGTACAGTGATTAATGGACCATGATATATTTTTCGCAGGTTGGCACGGTGATGCTGTACGGTATCCCAATCGTGTCGTTGGTGATAGAGAACCAGGAGCGACTTTGCCTGGCGCAGATCAGCAACACGCTACTCAAGGAGTTTAGTTACAACGAGATTCACAACCGTCGAGTTGCCCTTGGTATCACGTGTGTCCAGTGTACTCCAGTGCAACTGGAGATCCTGAGACGAGCTGGAGCCATGCCGGTATCCTCGCGCCGCTGTGGCATGATCACAAGACGAGAAGCTGAGCGCCTCTGCAAATCGTTTCTTGGGGACAACACACCCCCAAGACTCCCCGAAGACTTCGCCTTCTCGGTGCACCACGAGTGTGCGTGGGGTTGTCGTGGAGCCTTCCTTCCAGCGCGGTACAATTCCTCTAGAGCCAAGTGCATCAAGTGCTCCTACTGTGGTCTCTTCTTCTCCCCCAACAAGTTCATCTTCCACTCGCACCGTACTGGTCCCACGGCCAAGTACGTCCAGCCCGATGCCGCCAACTTCAACTCCTGGAGGAGGCACATGAAACTCAGTGGATCGCCTCCTGAGGAAGTTGTTCATGCTTGGGAAGACGTGAAGGCCATGTTTAATGGTGGCACCCGCAAACGGCTTCTAGCCTCTGCGGCCGTTGTGCAGAACCATCAGACACCATCGACGTCATCAAGCGCTGCTACTTCAAGTGTATCATCCGGTCCGAGTCCGGCGAAACTCCCGAAACTCAGTCAGGATCATCATCACCCTCTACACCACGCTGCACCTTCAGCGACGTCCTTACCCTCCATCACGCCGTTCTCTGCGTCCAGTCCACCCGCGCCGCATCCTGCCCCTCCAACTCCACGAGTACCTCCCTTCTCCGAACTCCCGGTACTACCCCTCTCCCGGAGCCTGGTCATGGACTACGTCTGGCACCACAGCTCGGCGGCGGCCGCTGCGGGGAGTATCAAGCACCATCAGTTTCCCTTTCCACCTTATGCTGCCGCGGCAGCGTTACCCTGGCTAGCCACAGCTGCCGCTGCTAAGCGGGGTAACCCGTTCATAGGTTTCGGACCAGGATCCGTTGTAGAGGAAGCAGGGCTGCAACTAGGTGCAGCTGGCGCCGACTCCAAGTTGTACCCTTCGGCGTTCAGGCCCGTGTACCCTGTACTAGCGCCGACAGCTCTACCGCCTCCAGCAGCCTCCCTGCCCCAGAGACCCGATTTGGGGACCAGCAGCGATAACGACGAAGCAGGCTCTGCTGAACCCGACGTCGATCAAGAGGAGGAAGAGGAAACTGTAGACATAGAGACGACGGAGGAGGATGTACCACCTCCTCCGGCAGCCACAACTCCGAGACCTTCTCCTGCGGGGAACGAATCTCCTACCTGCTGGACACCGATCGTACCCAGGAAAGATCAGGTAGGATCTACAACACTATCTCAAAACAAAACATGATGCTATATTTATTTAATTTGTGAATGTTAGAAATTTCACACGTATATTGTAAAACATATTGTGACAAATGACAAGTCCGCTGACCTTCGATGTCACTTTATTTCTTCTAAAACTGTTAGCGAAGCGCCAACACCATTACAAAAGTCACTGTTGCACGCATAGAATCATGGTTCACAACTGTTTTGGTGGAAACGTAACCTAGTAACTTAGCAGCTTTCCGCTGTTCTCTCTTACTGCCCTTGACATTGCTACAGAACGCAATACCCTCTGTCTCTCAGATAACCTCTCAACTGTTCGCAACTCGCACAATAACTAACTCTCTTGCCGACTCGCTTATATAGTCCAGGATTACCGGCGATGCTTCTGGAAATCGAAATATCTCGATTCGTGCCGTAAACATAGCCCCTGCACTTATAAATCTGTTGCGTTTCACAGACAGGCAATTATAAAGACTGTGGTGTGAAATAACTAATACTTGATTTCTCTGTCGCCGCCGCCACCGCTTGTGTTTTTATAACACGGTACGGGCTTTCTTAAAATCCCTGTGTATTTAAACTTACTGTAATTAACATATGTTTGCTACCGCTAATGTGCGTTAATTAGAGGAAGTCGGGTATTATTCCCAAAAGTTCTATTTTACCAGAAATATAACCTTTGAGGTCCCTAAAATAAAAGAAAACAAAATTATTCTTATAAATGTCGAAGTGCGCGTCTGTATGAAGACCATAACAAAGAAAACTAGACTAAATGTCAAACTCAAATCCATCGTCTTTCAAGAATATGACATGAAGATTTTCAGGTAATTTTTCTCACTCCAAACTTTAAATTGTTCATAATGCTTCCATTTCCCCATGAGTGAGTAGTTCGGTTTCACATTGACATGAACAATAAGATTGCTGTAATTATTGAATTTTTTGCATATATCCTGGTTAGTCGTCTCCATTCTGACTACAGTTTGTATAATTTCGTTTAATCAGGAAACGTAAGAGCTAATCTAAAATATTTTACGTATGAAACGAAGATCTTATTCAAATTCACAATTTACATCCATAAAATGATTTGTGGCATTGTCAAATTCCGAGATATTGGTTCCTGTTGAATTAATTGTCCAATACTTTTGCCATCAACTTTTTAAGTGCTAATTTGCGCTTCTATTGTTTCTCTGATAAAATGAAGGAATACGAATTTCAAAGCCAGCACATAGAGCTTAACTTTAAGAAGATTTGACCATTGCCTCAGCTCTCCATTGATTCTTTTATTTACAACGAACTGCGTAATGAATCCATTTCTCCACACATTTACTTCGATAAGCGATAGTCAAATATTTTAAAATTTTTAAATTCCATTCTCTTTGAACGGCTAAGATATAAAAATGAATCATGATCTTCCATTTGACGAAAGTTTTAATTTTTCCAAAATTCACACAAATAAAAGGAATATCTTCGAAATGGCTCACTTCACAAAAAATTTATTTGCACATAAAATGTGTGTTTCAGCAAGGTGTACATTTTTTGTATAGTAAGATTTGGTCTATTTCTTGTACTTTGCCAGTTATGCAAAAGTCATCCAGAGTAAACAGGACTGCATGGGCTATAGCAAGAAAGTTTAAAATATACATCTCGTTTGCCATACAAATATCTCAAACATATCAAGTTTTAATCAAAACTGTTAGTCATTTTCGAGAAAATCGGACCTTTTTTAAAAATGCTTTCCTTTGGATTCTGGGGGCATCAAAACATATATTTCTGGTGAAATCTCTATATCAAATTTGCGTGTGGAATACAATACTTCTACTTATTATACGTAGTAGAGAAAGTAAAAATGAAATAGAAGAAGAATGGTGAATAAGAAAGTCATGTGAGTGTCACACATGTATTTTAGCTTAGTTTTGTCAAGAATCGACTGCCCTGGTTTACTTCCGTGGTTTTGACTGTTAAACGCCATTGTCATTACACATTCATGAACTATTACAACCTAACTACATTTGTGCACGGCAAGGAATTGATTGCTTTCACGCGAATCCCACAACCGCTTCCCCCGAATTGAAATCTCTTCGCCTCCCCAGTATTTTGCTGGATTTACATATCTAGTAACGTATTTAAAAACGAACTGAATGCATTATGTAGGGCTGCATCGGGAAATCCTCGACACGGAGCAAGAATTATTAAAATGTTCACGTTCCCACGATTTGATCTTCCCTTACGATCGGGAAAATCCGTTCGGTTTCAACAGTAGATATTGGAGTATACATAACGGTGAATTCGCGGACCTGCAAAATGAAACATTCAAGTATTAATCAGTCAATCGTGCTACAAACCCTTGACGATTAACTCTGCCTCCTCCAGTCTTTCCCATCTTCCTACCCCATTCTAACGTGAGGTTTGCATTCCAGAAGTCCCTGTTCAAATCCCATTGGACTTTTCCCTCTGATCTTGGGATGTTTTCAAATTGTTTGGTGTGCGGATGGTGGGGTGGTTGCTCTTTTCTGTATCAATTTCTGTTTCATGTGCATATAGGCACTTTTAAGGGCTTACAGAACTAGGCGAAGGCGATTGGTGCATGGGGAAGGGTCGATGAAGTGAGCACTAAGTAAAGGATTTCTTCCTGATACTCGAATGGATTGTTGGTGCCCCTTCCTGGAGGAGGGGCTCGTTTCCGGGACCCCCCGGGGTGATGATAGCGCAAGCATCGGCGTCAGGACCTAGTCACCCTTCTCGTTCCCTTATCCATTCCTTCCAGGGATCACATAAGACACATTGGGCGTACTGACATGAGATACGTGTCTGCTGAGCTCCAGTGGCTATAACTAGACCTCTCAAAGCTTAAAATCGCACCGGGTGCAATCCAGAGTGCAGAGGTTCCTTGCACTTGCATCGTGGCGACTAGGTTATGCTCGTCTCAACTCGCAAAGAAGCGAAAAAGCGAGCTACCGCGTGTTGATAGACGGTTTGTTTATCAGTGAAATAGATACATATAATTCAACTACCTAATAATGGAGCAACCTGCTCCAAAGAAAGCAAAGAATGCCGAAAGTCCATTTAAACCAGAGTGAGAATTTTGTTTTGGAAGCTATGACAATAAAAGCCAAATGCCTCAACTGCGGTACAGTATCTACACGTGTAATAAAATCCTATGTTGAAAGACAATATAACAGAGTACACGAAGAAACATGGTGAAATCATAGGAGGCGCTAGAGAGGTCCTGGACTATACCATCCTATCCCGCACCGTAAATTTGTAATACCTTAATATTGTCCAACACAGGTGAAATCTATAGCGTTTATCCTTTTCTGTCCATCTCTTAGCATCTAGTTTCTTCTAATGCATTGCAACATCCTCGCCCCCTACTTTATTTACATCCTTTCTAACAGCTTGAGGTAGAAATATTCTATTCCACTCAAAAATTCAATATCGAGATTTCACCGGAAATACATGTTCTGAGCCTCCCTGATTAAAAAATCCCATATTATAGCTTCACAGTTTTGATTATATAACCATATGTTTAGGATATTGTCATCTTCTGATGAGTGAAATATCTATCTTGAATTTTCTGAGAACAGCTTCTGAATTCCTCTTCATTCTCGACACCTGTGTGTAACTGGTAGGCCGTAAAATTCTTGGCAAAACATTTAGATTTCGTTAAAGTATACAATTTATGTTAAATGTTTTGTGGAGTTAATCGCTCCTGCGTTATTCTTTGTTATTGGTGTGAATTTTCCAATACTTATACTTTTCTCAAATATGAAGTCCTTATTGGTTTTTTCTCCCTCTTGATCATGCAATTTCAAAGCTATTACATGGCGATGGCCTCTTAAAAAGTTTGGCTAGTGCTTTAAGCCTACTGTATTCTCCCGTTACTATTGCACTTTAAGTGAATATATAATTAAACCATTTCCTACAAATATGTAACTCGATTAACTAAAAGTGTTTGTGCCAATAGTTTGTACAAGAGTGTACAAAGAAGACATGTGTGTGTACCTCGAAAAATCTATCGAGAGACTGCTAAATGTTTATAATTGTTAGTGTTGTGTCACAAAATATTCATAATCATAAATATTTAGATTATATTATTTTGTTCCGCCACAAAAACTGTACATCTAAAATTAAACAAAATCAGTGCTGACACAAAAGTTAATGGCGGGTGACTCAATAAAACATACAATCAGAGACTTGCCACGCCTTGCGATGTTGTACGAGTATATATAATATATTTAATAATTATATAATATATTACATTCAATATTTATTTATGAATTTATATGTTATTATATAATATATTTAATAATAATAAATTATTATTATTATTATTATTATTATTATTATTATTATTATTATTATTATTATTATTATTATTATTATTATTATTATTATTATTATTATTATTATTATTATTATTATTATTATTATTATTATTATTATTATTATTATTATTATTATTATTATTATTATTATTATTATTATTATTCACAAATAAATATCGAATGTAATATATATCTGCTATACCCACATATCCAACGTTAGTCAGGCACCCAAAAGGAAGATAAGCCCTGCCTCAGTGTTCCGAATCGTGTGCAAATGAATTTTATAGTTAATTTGAGGGGAAATCCTATTGAGGTTTTAACAAAAAATGATCAAAAATTCCAAATTTGGATTCTGTCGTAACATCATGTTCCAAACGGTGGTATGATTATTTTTCATGTGCGGCCATTTTAAAAGGTCCCACGCAGGGGCTGCATGAAAATACGAGTACATTACACTCACTCAGGTTAGACAGGAAATACGTACAACTAATTTTTTTTCTTCGGATTTTTACGTTTGAATTTCACTCCATATTTCGCATGTTTGGTGCTGGAAATCTTAATACAGGAAAAACTGAGTAAAGCTTAGTTTTTACATAAAATTGCTTTTTCTCACAACATTTAAAATGATCCTGGCGTCGCAGTTTATTCCACACCTATTAGCCTAAAAATCTGTGCATTACTTAAAAAAATTCTGACGTGTTGCACTCACATGATGTTCTCTACTTTTGTACTAATTATTCCTCTATATTCATGTTAATTGAGATAACATGTAGGGAAGTTACCTTATTACTTATTTCCTTGTAGGTGCAAGGGGAATTTGAGAATACAGTAGGCTTTGTGCGATAGTCAAGTCTTTTAAAACTTTCAAATTCCGTTCAGGAGATAAAAATTGTGTGATTTAGCAAGATCTACGTTTTTGTATAGTAAGATTTGGTCTATCTCTTACGATTTACCAGTTATGAATAATTCATCAAGAGTAAGCAGACTATATGGACTGTAGGCAGAAAATTAAACATGTACATTTAATTTGTCATAAAAATATCTTAAACATATGGCATTTCAATAAAAATCTTCAGAGTCATTTTTGAGAAAATAAAAATTTTCTAAAAATGTTTCATGTAAAGGGTAGTTCAGGGTGGATGAATTTTCTTCAAAATCATCGTGTCGAATCCTTGAAGGATATGAAACTTAAATACCAACTTTGGATTTTAACCGACGTTCACAAATCACACACACATGCGCGAGCGCGGACCTTTTTCTAAAACTGCCTTTTTTAGGACCAGGGGGGCCTCAAAACATACATTTCCGGTGAAATCTCGTCATGGAAATTTTTGGTTGAATATGCATACTAGAGAAAGCAAAGAAGTGTCAAAGTTTTAAAAAGCTGAAAAATATGACCTTTTTGAAATGGTAAGATATGCATTATTCTTTGTCTGCCTTGAAATTATGGCCCAATATTTCCCATGGCAATTTTTGTTTAAATAGCCATAATGTGTGTATTAAAGAGTTTCAGAGAAATTATTTAAATATCTTGATGTGAAAAACCTTTTAAATATAGCTGAAGTTATTTTCATAAATTATTAAATTAATATGCATCAGAATCATTTCACATTCGGAACACATCTTAATTTTGATCATGCTAACAAACTGTGAATTTATGGTGCAAAAAATAATTTCAAAAATCAATAGGAATTTGTCACGTACCTGAAAGGAAGATGCGCCTCAGTGACACTCCCCTGTTTGGAATTGTGTGCAAATGAAGTTCAAAGTTAATTTAAGTAACATAGTTGCTGACGTTGCCACCAGAGAGCAGTTGCGAGTTAGTTCTCCATTCAAACTTGAGGATGTAAAGTATAAGAAAAGTACTTTGTAGAGTAGAAGGTTTGCATGCTAACGAGCGTTAAAACAGTTCACGGCTCGCTGCACCTTTCCAACAGTGAGTCACGGCTGGTTCCTTTACTCGATTATGTCCAATCCTGGTGTACTTAATGACTTTCAGACAGTCATTTGCTGCCTAGCTTAAGAATTTGGTTTCCCAAACTTGATGCAGTCTCTCAAGAATTGCTAGGTACTTGGTAAAACCAGAATTATGTATGTCACGAGAGTAATTATTTCCAGTTTAATGGGCTTCACTACGTCGAATGTACTATCACAGAATACAAAAAGTGTGTGCTTTCTAAAGTCGTGAGTCCCTCTTCGGACTCTTGGAGCTAAATCTTTCTTGTTTAACTCATTTATTTGGATCAAAATTTAAACTGCAACACGGAAGTTATACAACTTTCAAGAGAATATTAATTGAAACACTTGCGATGGCCCGTTCTGATTGTTATGACTAAGGCTCACATGTTTAGATGAAATAAACAACTATTTTAGGTTTCTTATTTGCTTAAAATAGAGTTTTATAGGTTTTGTTTCGTGTATCAGTACATTCAGGAATAATTATATATTTTTCTTAGTTTTGTGAGATTTATTTATGAGTTTTTTTTTACAAAAGTTTACATTATCAAAGACGCACAAAGAATATATGTATTTATAATATTTATACATTTATTGTAACTACAAGGAAATATGAAATAGGACAATTTCTATAAATGTTTATAGTAGTAAAGGTTTGTAAGAAGAGTTCTTAAACATTTGACTACCACTATTGCCTTTGTATCTATAGCAAAATGTGTAATGTACCTAATTATGCTCCATTAAAATAGTGTAGCAGGGTGTTATAAAATTTAAATATGAAACGTTTATTAATTCTGTTTCTTCTTATTTGAACTGGCCCCACGTTGGGCGCCATTGGTAGCGGGTTTTATATTAATTATTATAAAATGCTGCCTTTCTTCTCTTTCTTCTTAAGTGACCCCACATAGAGGCGCAATTCGTAGTAAAATTTGAAATGATGTTTTAAAATGGCTCAAATTAGCTGCGGAGGGTTTAGCTATGAGACTAGTTTCTCTAAAAAGGTCATGGTATCGGATGGATGTGAAGTTTATAATGAGTTCGTCTCCTTAAATCACTCGTTATGAGCTTTATTTCCTTTTGGTATTGTTTCACAATTAAATATTTACATAAAATATTACATTTTTTCTATCCAATGTCTTATTTTACCGTTGCTGTTTGTAAGAAGAGAACGACTCCCTAGGGTTTCTGCATTACACATTCGTTATGATGGCTTAGAAATGGAAACTACCTCAGTAGATAGAAAAATAAATTTGTGTAAGAATAGTTTGTATCCCCACTAATAAACAGAGGGTAGAGGAAGGTATATGAATGTAACCTCAGATTTTTACATTGAAGTACGTCTGTGACTTTGCATTCGTGACTGAATCTTGCCTTGACGTTGAACATATTGTTCTGTGAGTGAAGGAGACCGTAGGCTTGTTTACCCTCCATGTAAATCGATCACTGACGGACGTTGTTCGTTTTCTTAATTTACGAGTGTTTCCATGTTTTGACGTTTGCCTGTGACAAAAGTGAGTCGCGACTCCCTCCATATTGTTGTCAGGGAGTGTTATTCAATCGACCAACACACGGAGTCACTCAATAATTCATAGCGCTCTACCCGCATATCTTTTTCACATATACCAGACTCGCTTTGTTCTTTATGAACACGTTCTTAAACACTGGCTC
This sequence comes from Tenodera sinensis, assembly GCA_030765045.1. NCBI lineage: Eukaryota > Metazoa > Arthropoda > Insecta > Mantodea > Mantidae > Tenodera > Tenodera sinensis. Next base: position 205,455,385 of record CM060961.1, read on the forward strand.
TAAAAATGTTGTCTTCATAAGTGCATTTAGGAGTTTATTCTTAAAACAACGACAGTTATTTGATTACTTTCCCCACCAAATACTTAGTAGGTAAAGAAGGAATTGTATTCCCTTCAAAAGTCTAATGTGTTGCACTTATACGACTTTCCCTCTACTCATGTACAAACTATTCTTAAAAACACATATTCCTCTATCTACTTCATCTAAATTATGATAAATATTTGCAGAAATGAATTGCTAATTTTCTTTTAGGTGCAAAGGGATACGGCAATAGTCAGCCCGTTTAAAGCTGGTCATTACGTATTGAAATTCCATTCTCTTTTCATGGCCATGAGTTAAAAAACTAAATAACGACTTCCCATTTAAGAAAGGCATTGGCAAATAGCCGTGAAAACTTCACTCTACAAAAAAAGCGTTTGACATAAATTGTGTGTTTCAGCGATATCTAACATTTTTGAACACTAAGATTTTGTCTATCTCGTTGGTTTATGCGAAAATTATCCAGAATAAAATGACTTCTGAGGAAATTTTCTGAAAATTCAATATGTAGTTTCATTTGTCATGAAAGCTTATTAAATATACGGTATTTTAACCAAAATCACTAGATCCTTTTTTGATAAAATAAAAATTTTGGAATATATTTCCATGTAAAACGTATTTTTGGAGGAGTGATTGTTTTGAAAATATTTGCGTTGCATCCTTGGAAGATGCTGAACTCAAATACTCACGCTTAAATTTATGTAACCATCCTTTTTTTCGCTTATATGAACCTACATGTTAAAGGCGGCTTATCAAAAAAAAAAAAAATTAAATTCTGTCGGTTTTACAGCATACCTTTGTGCTGATTTATAGGACCACCTCGAATATTAACTGCTGCGTATAGTAAGTAGGAAAATATTATATTCCACCCAAAATTTCAATGTCAAGATTTCGCTGAAAATGTATATTTTGAGCCCCCTCCCCTGAGCCGTTCCCTCAGAAACATTTTTACAAAAAGGTCCCTGTTTGTGTCTGTATACAGTATAATTAAAAAAAGATAAGTTAATAAAAATGAAACTTGGTATTTAAATTCAGCATCTTCTAAAGATGCAACACGAAGATTTTGAGAAAAATCTCTCACCCTATTGCATGAAAAATATTTCAGAAAATTTGATTTTCTCTAAAATGGATATACTATTTTTATAAAAAATCCTATGTTTAATTTATTTGCATGGCAAATGAAATGTAATCTGGGAATTGCCTCTCTGGTCCTCTTTTTTCTGAGTAACTTCTGCATAATTTGTAAACTATAAAAGATAGGCAAGAATTATTGAGCTAAAATGTAGATCTCGTTAAAGGGCCCAATTTAGGTCACATACATTTTGTGGGCTTCGTATTTGAAAATACATATACTCTTTCTCAATTGGGGAGTCGCTCTCTCTCTCTCTCTCTCTCTCTCTCTCTCTCTCATGGCCATCCTTCTTAAAGGTATTGACTGTCGCTTAAAGCCTATGCCATTCCCTTATTCCCATTCTATACACATGGACATATTTTATACAACGATTTCTGCAACTCTTTACCTGGATTAATATGAAGTAGATAGAATAAGTGTTTGTAAGGATAGTTAGAACAAGAGTGAATAGAGAAAGTCATATGACTGCAACACTTCAGACCTTTTCTATGATGTAACGTTTAACAGGGCGAATACTTGATGACATATGTTATGATTTTGGTATATAATGACAATGTAGACAACAACAATGTAACAGATGCAAACTTGTTGAGAGACTACAAGACTGCAGATCTGACCAGCACCCCTTCCTCACCACCCTACCCTATCCTGTACTTGTATTGTATCGAGGGGATTTAATGGATGATGGTATTAGGTTCGTCTTTTTTAACGGGGGGAGTTTGATGTTTGATGGGAAGTGGCAGAGAAGAGGGTGGAAATGTTGACTCTCCCCCTGAAGTAGTCTCAAGTGGTCACCATTTAATTTCCCACTACAAACACGAGCAACAGGAGCAGCAATATGTCATGCTGCGAGCTGTAACTGTATCGGGAAGGGAGGGGAATGTTTGGTTAAGGAGTTGGCAGCCCTGTTGGGGACCACCTCCCAGCGTCTTGAAACAGTAATTACCTGCTGCGAATCTTAATGAGCCAAAAAGCCTTCCACTAGCCAAGTGCAGCAAGCAGCCATGACTTCATTTAACCTCTTAACATACCAGCACGAATACACTTGTGTTTTTAATGTTGTCCAATAACAAAAACAGTAGGATACTCAAGCATATCATTTCTGAGTGGTATGTGTTTTAAAAGGTCGAATTTGCCGGTTCTGTTTGGTAAGTTCCTGGATACTTTCTCTAGGTTTCACTGTAATCTCATTTTTAATATACACTCTGTTTTCCTTTTCAAAAGTTCCACACATTTTCTATTGCAGCTAATTTGTTTCCAAATAAACACTCTGACACGAAAATAACATATATTAAAAGAAACCTGTTCACAGAAACAAATCATTTTTTAGAGTCTCTGTGGTAAGATGATTAACATGCTAGCTTTCTTATTCAAAGGTTGTTGTTGTAGTGTTTAACGCCCGCTTTTACTACTTCGGCACCGCAGGCGGTGACACTGATGACACATGGAATGAAGATGGAGCACCGGTGGAATGAGATGGCGGGGGAAACCGGAGCACCCGGAGAAAACCCGCCCTGACGCCGCTTCGTCCACCACGAATACGAAATGCGGGTCCCTGGGATCGAACCCGGGCCGCCTAGGTGGTAGGTGGGCGCGCTATCCAAAGGTCCCGGGTTAAATTGCAACATGGAGGGTAGGAATTTTTCTTAGGTAGAATTATATCCCAGCCTCCATAGAGTCTGAAAATATGAGCGAGAGTGTAAATCTGTGAGTGAATTTAATGTTTATACAGAAAACTCAATGTAAATAAACCCAAATTTATAGAAATAGCAAACGAGTGAAAAAGAAACCTCTTAATATTATTATTGTGCAAGTTGTGACGTCATTCGAAACATTTTCAAATGACATCTTGACTTATTTTTTACCCTATTTTAAAAAATCATTATATATAATTGTACAACCATATGGAAAAAATTATTGAGCGCATTAGGAGAACAGAATATTTCTAAGCCCTAGGTCGTGTTGCAGCGTGGTATACACAAGTCGATATTTCCAACATGCACTTGAGTTAATTGATAGTCTCTATTCCATATGTTATCATCTATTGGACACTCATATAGGTTCCGTCTTGTATCACCACTCATATTTGTACACACACTCGCAAATACAAATATGAGTGGTGATACAAGTTTGCTATGATTATAGAAGCTATCAATGGCTTGGACAATCTTACACAACAAAAATGTCTTTGAGATGACATAAAAAAGGTGTAATTTAAATATTTATAATGGCATTAAGAATTGTTTCTTTCTGTGAAAAAGTGTTTTTAAATAATACTGTTTGACGTGTCTGAGCGTTCTTGGAAAATCTATCAATTTAGCTGCAGCAGAAAATATGTGAGACTTTTGAAACGCACTGTATATAGTATTTCTCCAACCGCGAAAATGGACCAACTATTTAGCATAGTCGATATTCACCTTGTAAAAGAGAGAGGCAGAAACTAGAAAAGAAAGGAAAACTACCCCGAGACAAGAACTGAACTTGGAAACTCTTGAACAGCAACAAACATATGCACTTATTTCATTAGGTAACTGTAATTCTATATATTGGTAATTAATGTATCCTAACCTTCTCAAAAATATATTAATCGTAGCAAATTCATTCGTGTCTCCTCTTATTTGTGCATTGTTTTTGTATTTCAGTTCTGCTAATACAGGTATGATATGTAATGCAGTGACTGTGCGGATTTCGTTGTGTTTGGTTAGGATATTCAAGGTACTATCGCCTTAAAGCATTAAAATTACAAATTACCAGACAGACCGTAACTTTATCAGGATGTGTTAAATGGCGAAAAAGGAGTGTTTCTTTCGGTTGGCTATTCTAGTCTACACCGTTGCGCCATTTCAACATTACAACGCAAGTGGAATTGCGGATAATCGACGAAAGCCGAAATTCAATACTGTAAAACGTTCATAAACTTTACCGTCTTGGATGTATCACAAAAGACCATTCATCGCGATGAAGTCAGTACTTTACCATGGTAAAATCTTGATCCAGAGAGGTGCCGGCAGAATGGCAGTGCCCAGTAATATCTTCCCTGGGCTATACTGGGCAGAGACACCGGGCTGGGCGCCAGTCAGTGAGCGGTGCGGATCAGTTTGTGACGAGAGTGTGTAAAGGGCCCTGTTACCAACACAGACGTCCGGCACGTGCCCTTCATGGTTGCAACCTTTATCAACTTAATTCGTTCTTTGCGGAAGAACGGGTCCTCAAGTTTCAAGTATAGAGCACAGAGGTTCCGCGCTGCTGGATGCGTTGAATACACGTTTAATCAACTGCTATTTGAGAGCAGCTCACCCCCTCCCCCCCCCCCCTTCTCCCGGGCCGTTGTATTATATTAAGGGGCTGCAGTGGTGACAACGGCTAACCTTTTACAATGATTACTATTCTGTTTGGACAGTCTAGCCTTTTTTTGTTTGTCGGGCGGAATCGGGAAGCGCTTCCGGAGAGTGGGGAAGGAAATGTCACAAGTAGGGCGTCTATCCGGTGAGAGGTTCTCACACCGTGGCGCGCGAAATTGGCCCACTGCGTTTCCCCGCTATATGTATTTACCTCTACAACACATATCCACAAACACAACACTGTTAATGAAAGCGGTTTTCTTTGAAACATTTTAGACATATGTTTTTGTGAATTACAAGGTAAAACAACACACTTCGATAAGCTGTTGCCATCAAATTGACAGTAAACTAAAATTAAGACTTTTTATTATTATTATTTTTTATTGTAAACGCTTTCCACTGTTGAAACTTAGGGTTTTCTGTCTGGACTTTCCATGCAATGCCGAATATATTTATTGACAAACAGTGTGTTAACTTTGTTAAACTTTGGAGGTTAACCCATTTACGAAAACATAATTGGTGCTGCAATCTAAAATGCGTTGAATTGGATAAAAGACAAAATTCGATGCCCTCCCTGGTTAGCGGTGAGGAGTTTCAGGTAATGTGCACGCCGGTTTTCTGTCAGCTGTTAAGGACTTTTGCACATCTCTGTAATATTGCCTTCGCTGTCCTGTGCTCGTATCATGATCATCTCTTCCTCCTGAGGTTGGTAGCCTGCAATAGAGTCGCGCCGGGTCGCAGTGGGCGAGGTGTCCCCCTCCGCACCATTACCTAATACCTCACATTCAAGGGTACGCGTAGCTGAAATTTAGACAAAATTTTCAAAAAATACAAAAAATATTTCTTATGTCCAAAAAATATTTCGAAATTTTAGCTTCAATGGTATACAATGGTTTTCGCTTTGAGCCATTTAAAGCTTCATCGTGTCACAATTTAAATGCCCAAGAACGCGCTGAATAATGGATTGTACGAGGTATATGCTTATCACTACTTCATGTAGTGGCGTATGCTAACTTATAGTTGCGTTACCATTAAATATTAGGTATTCTTTACTTTACGTCTAGCAAAACCTCGTATTTACTTCCTGCCTTTTACTACACTTTTGCGCACTAAAGACATTCCATATGACGTAGTTTGTAAGCAATCTTGTTCAAATTTTCAATAGAAACTCAAGAGAGAAAGAACCACTGAAAGGATAAACTGTCGCAAAAATTTATCTAAGTGGATGCTACATTGCAACTTAATATAAAATTGACATTTCCATTCCATGATTTTATAAATGCTTAGTTCCAGACATTCAAAATGTATTTTACATTTTTAGGTTATGAACACTTTTATTTATATAATATGGACTAAACATCCAGAATACCTAAGCTGTTTTTTATTTTGATATTTTAGATTTTTTAGAAATTATTCTTCTCAGCGCATTCACTGTTTCAAAATGTTTCATATCACTCACAATAAGTTTATATTCACTTCTTCTGAAATGTATCATATTGATTTCCAAAACACAGTTAAATCTCCGTTATATACCCACCTTTTTTATCTTTTGAACGGTTGTTGAGTAAGAATTTCAAAAGCGAGATTTAAAAAAAAAAAACTAGACATTTCAGATGACAGAATCTAGAGTTTTTTTAATTAAGAGTAATACAACAAAATTTATGACAGATGTATGCGTCATAATCAGAGAAATGATACACTGTTGTTTTTAAAATGCATTGTGCAGGGAATTTGGCATAAGATAACAACTATTTTCACTAATTTACAGACGTTCAAAACTCAGTTGTTCAGCTTTCCTATTTAAGTCTGGTTATTTACATAGTGATGTGTATAATGAAACCTTCACGTTCTCCTATTTACACGTTTTCTCTTGTCTTTTTTCCTTATCTTTCTTAGCTACCCTGGTCCATTTCTTGCCTACTTTTCTTAAAATTTCCAGATTATTTAAATCCTTTCTGTCCCTGTGCCAGATAACGTTTTAATTGCAATCGTTTACTTTTGCAATTTGTTCCATTTTTCTTCCCTCTCTACAATTCTTTATGCTGTCACATCCTAACAAACAATTATAAACGGTGGAATATTGCTGAAACTCTTTCTTCGTTTTCTTCTCTGAGAAGAAAATAAAGGAAAAAAATAATAGCTCATCCAAAGCGCTTTTCTTTATAATTTACCATAACGATCCACGTATTTCTGTCTCCCCAGTATTATTGATTGCTCTATAAAATTATAGAGAGCTATTATTTCTAATGTAGTTATCAATCGAGACAAATGTGCTATGTCACTAAGCGTATCTAAGTTTAGTAACCATACTTTTTTAAAAAGGTAGTTAAATTGAAAGCATATTTCTTAGCAAACTTATTTTCTAAGGAAATGTTTAAAAGTTGTGAAATTGAAAAGGATGAAAATTGCATCGTAAGGAAAGTTTTTTATAAAATAGCTTAAATTTGCGCTTTAAAATGCATAATCTTGGCGAAGCACATGTAACTAGGGCACTGGCGTCTTTGAAAATATATTCACAGTTCACAGCATATACACAATGTACATTCCTTTTTCCCGGTAGAATCAACTTAGTTCATTTTCTTACTGGCTATGCCCAACAGTTTCTCGTTGGCTATCGTGGTGCACTTGCTGCCGAAGATGCTCCCGCCCAGCGGGTTCTCTTCCTGTCGACGTCCCTCTGACCAATCCTCGGGTCCCATCAGTCATTCTGTGTGTCCATCAATTAGGGTGCTGTCTCAACTTGCCCTGCCCATCTCCATTTAAGGTAGTTACCTGTGGTTGCAGCATTCTTTAATCGTGTTCTCTCCCTTATTTCTTGTTCTGCATTCTATCTCTTATTGTTATATCCAATAGTTTCCCTTCTATGTTCTTTTGACAAAGAAGACCTTCGAAAAAAGTCTGTGTATGTGTGTTCCCTCTGTCTGTCTGTCTGTCTGTCTGTCTGTCTGTCTGTCTGTCTGTCTGTCTCTCTCTCTGTGCACTGTTTGTCTGTGAACATCATAATTAAAAACCGAAAGTCAGTTAAATACCAAACTTGATATTTGAATTCCCCATCTTCCAAGGATTCCACACGAACATTTAAAATGGCTGTAACAATTTTGACAGTGGTATCTGGACGGGTGTTCTCCGGTTTCCCTGGCCATTCATTCCACCAATTGCTCCATTATCACATTTCCGTTCATCCATTTCGCCTGCATTTCATATCATCCTCTTCCTCACTATCATATCTGGTGCTTGGCTGACCGCCGTTTCACTGTGTCCGGTCCATAGGTTCCTGTGCTCCCTGATAGGTGTCTGACCCTAGGCACTGACTTGCAGGTGTAAGGGGTGTAAGTCCTAACATAAGGGGGGGGGGGTAATCAGATAAAGGAGAAGAATGAAACGCACATATTGAATTTTCTGGGAATAGATTCTGATATACTCTTCATACTAAATGATTTTAGTATAATTGGTAAACCCTAAGAAATACACAATATTACTACACTGAAAATGTAGATCTCTTAATGCCACATTATTTGTAGAGTTAACCATTTTCAAGATATTCTTATTGGCTTGCATTTTAAAGTACCCTTAGTTGTTTTTTTTTTTTTTTTTTTTCCCGCATGAGAAACGGTTATTCCTATCGCCCCCCTTTTTCTCTCTTTGCCATGCAAAGAGAACATAACTCAAAACCATCACATAGTTTCCCGATCTTAAAATATTAGACTCGCTTAAAGCCTTATGTATTCCCCGAATCCTGTTGTTTTCAACAACACAATTTTTCAAATTTTTGTCTCGATTAACATGAAGTAGATAGAAGAATAAGCGTTTGTAGGAATAGTTTGTACTAGAATGAGTAGAGAAAGCTTTGTGAGTGCAACACATTTTTTTTAAACTCACGCGATACAACAGAGCTGGTAAAATACTCTGTTCATTATCTCATCTTTCAAATTTATATTGTAGGGTTTGTAGGTATAAGACGGGATAGAACTATCCCAGCTGAGATTTGATGACGACATAGTCACGTCACTAGATGAACTGAAGGCGCATATTACAGAGCTAAGGAACCTATTTTCAGCGCTAGGCCTAAAAATGAACCTAAGGAAGACTAAGTTGATGACAAACAGTAAAGAGGCAGATGTCACATCAGCACGAAAAGTAACTGCATACTTTGGTCAAACCATTTCCTAACATGGCTAGAGTAATACAGCAACTTGGTGGGAAACATACTGTAATACTTCAAAATTAGGCAACAGACATAAATAATATACCAAAATAAGCAGAACATTTCGAGTATTAACATGAGAGAAAAAATAAAAATTATAATATTTTGATCAAAATCATGAGCTGACGTCGGCTTCAGAACATTTCTTGCGAATCACAATATTGAATTTTACCTTCACAAATCAGTGAATCTAATTGACGTGGCATATCTCATATGCTATGTTTATTTGAAAGTGTTTCAGAAACCTCATGGAGAAACAGGCGCCCAGCGCGTGGCTCTGGGGCTCTACCCAGCCCATTAATACACTTTTTATGTGCCTGCTATTAGCATTAGGCAACATTTAACTGCGATATTTTTCCCGAGTGGGTCCACGAGGTTAGCGTTATTCTTTGCTAGAGAAAATGTCAGCTTGACATTCCCCCACCACAGCAGTTTTTTTCCTTCCCTCCTCAGCTCCTCTTGGCAGGGTGTCTTTAACTTTTCATTTGGGAATCATACCTACATTTCATCAAGTGTTAAAAAAGATGAATAAACATAAGATATATTCAACAATCATACAACTGTCTCTACGCATTAACACTGATTACTTTTAGACCTAGTATATGAACCTCTCATACAAAAGCTTGCGTTACTATAATATGTATATATGGGTAGGTATTTTACGCTTAATCACGATAAATGCGATACTCACCAGAAATGATTTGTTGTAGGTACCATTCTGGATGGGTTCCTTACTTTGGTATTAAATCTGCATATTTTATGATTTCTCAAATACAAAGGTTGCAATCAAAATGAAGCTCACTTAATAAGTTAGATATAAAAAATCTTAAATATCTCAAATATCTATATATCTATGTATATGAAAATAAAAATAGTGAGGTATAATCAGAGGAGTTTACGTGTTTGGAGTTTGTTAATAATTTAACGATGTTAAGATGTTGGACTGAATTTATAAGTTTCAGAAAATATTATTTAATTAGTAAAATGATATTTTTGTGTGTTTGTGTGTGTGTGTTTCTGGGAACAATTTAAGTGTACAATGAAAAATCGAGTAAATACTAAACAAATATATTTTACAGAAAAAATCTTACGAAGATTCTCGAAGAAATCCACAACCAAATTATGCTTTATTGGGCAGATATTTCGTTACTTTTTATTTTCTTTAAAACAGCTTTACGATTTTGATTAAAATAATATATTTTTACGACATAACTGGATAATAAAATATACCTAGATCTTGAATTTGTAATTTCCCTACCACCTACTCACTAAGTAGAGAAAGTACTATATTCCATCCAAAAATTTATTATCAAGGTATCTGTCATATATGTTTGTCTGTTAGAAGCCAAAAATACCCTCGGTAATATTTTTTCCTACCTTTATTCATCTGTACGCTTGCTACCAAAATGTGTATCCTGTTCCCCGCATAATGGGTAGATCCTTCTGCCAAGAATCTTACGAGTTTTCCACCCTTCCATACTATTCCACTCCTCTATTTCATACCCAGCTCCAAAATATAGGTTTCCTCGCCCCAATTTTAATTTCATTTTTTAGTACCAATGATGATGTTAGGTTGCATTCAGATTCTAAATCCTGCCTATTTATATGACATGATGGTCTATTAACATTTTAACCACACTGCTTGGTGCCCCTTACCCCTTTGCCAAATGTCGTTTAAGCCAATTTTATGATCGCCTTTGTAGGTTACTGTCTACCATGTTGGATGCTCTTATGTTATGCATTTTGTGTAGATTACATATTGTTCTCAAAGTCGTTTGACCACTTTAGATTATTCGCAGTCAGTATCTAACTACGTTTATTTTAGCAAATACTGTACCTTCCCAACAGTTTAAGTAGAGAGTATGAAATATCTCACAGATAACAGTGTTTGCCACCATTAGTTATAGTAGATTATGTTTTTGGGTTACTGAAGAGTGCGTTTGTAATATTTTTATCGATTTGATATATGTTTGAGAAGACCCTCCCCTCGTCAAATATATCATGTGGCACAATTACGGAGATGTTATCAGACTAATATCCTGAAAATTACCAGTAAAAACCCCCAAGTTTGCAAACAGAACAACATAGGTACTATTTTTACCTGTATCAATATCATCTTGAGTTGTCTGCTTTAGGATATAAAACGTTTTAAAGGCCTACAAAAGTACTAAAAAATTGTGATGTCTTCAACTATTCTTACAAAAGCTCATCTTCTATTTACTTTATGCTAATTGAGATAACAATTTGTAGAAATGATTTTATCGTATATATCCCTATAGGTAGAATAGAAGTAGGAGAGCACAGTAGACATGCGATAATAAAATATTTTAAGAGCTAGCAGCTGCGTGATGACTTTGAAAGTTTCTTCTCTTTGCATGTCCAGAAGATAAAAAAAAAACGTCTTCACATTTGAGAAAAGTAGAGACATATAAGTATTTGAAAATCCAAACCAATAACAAGAAAAATATATCTCACAAGTAGTTAACTCCAATATATGTAGATATTTGACATAAATTGTGTTTTAACCAGATCTATATTTTTTTGTGCAGTAAGATTTTGTTTATCGCTTACGGATTACTAGGTATGCAAGTCATTCAGAATGAACAGGACTTCAGAGACTGTTACCAGAAACTTCAAGATATATATCTTGAAGTTATATATATTATTACTGTTATTATTATTATTATTATTATTATTATTATTATTATTATTATTATTATTATTATTATTATTATTATTATTATTATTATTATTATTGTTGTTGTTGTTGTTGTTGTTGTTAAAAAACTATCCAAGTTAAGTGTAATTTTGCATGAGTGATATTTTGAAAATCTTCATGCCGCGTCCTTGGAAAATGACAAGCTTAAATACCTACAAGGTTTAGTATTTAAGAGACTTCATTTTTGAGTTATATTTTTATGGACATTTTTTCACAGACTATTTTTTATTTAATTAGCCTCAAAACGTGTATTTCTGGTGAAATCTCGTTATCGTATTTTTCGGTGGAATACAATACTTCCTTTGCTAACTACGTAGTGCAGAAAGTACAAATAGCTATATGCAAATGTCGTTCTTTGTGGTCTAGAAGTAACATGCTAGCATCTTATTCCCGAGGTCGCGGGTTCATACTCTGTGGAGCGCGATGGACTTTTTTTTTCTGGCGTAAAAATCTTTTGCATGGCTTCCTTTGGAAAGGAAATAAAGCGGTGACTCCGTGACGTAGATTCACGGCACGTAAAAGAACCTCAAGAGGCCTCTGAGCAACATTAAGTGATCCTCACGCCTAATATAGAATGGTACGCTGGAAACTATAGCAGTTAAAAGGGTGTTCATAAATAAGAACTCAATTTTAATTTCCGGTAAATGTTAAAGCGTGGCTTGGACAAAGTCATGTCGATGCCACTATGTAGGTACACGACGGGGCGTTTGATTAAAGTCACGAGTTGAAAAATCTACCTTCGCGTACTTTGTACAAGAACACAAACATTTCTATGTATTCCTGATGCTCCAGTATAAACAATGAAAATGCTTTCATAACTACTGATGCCCAACCTTATGCAAAGGCAGAATGAACCACGCTTCGCCGAGCTATGACGCATTCATGGGGCTCAAAAACTATATCTAATGCTCGGTTACCTGAATGAGTTAATGGAAATGTTTCATGCACAAAACTAAGGAGGTGGGGTGACGCAATAAGACGGTGTTCTTGGTACATAAGACATAAGGTTGAGCATCGCTGAGTCGCTTATACAGTCGAGGTGTGGCGCAGGTTCAAGAATTGCATGAGCTAGTCTCTGGAAGAGTTAATGTCATGTCAAATGGAGAAAAGTATAGTATAGGTGACATCTTAAAAAAAAAGAAAAGAAAGAACATTAGGAAAGTTTGATATTTTCATTCGCATAAGCTAGTTCACCAAGTTTATAGCTTATTTTTTGTTCATAAAGAATGTCAAAGAAAGATAAGCTCTATAGATGAGGTATGAACCCATTAGCTTAAACTTAGCTGACCTTACTACATTTTAGTGTGGCTGTCGAGGTTCGATTCCCGGCTCTGTGGTGGCAATTTTAAGTCGCCCTTTACCTCCGACATTCACATGAGGTATCCCAAAGAGCGACATGTTTTGAAGTGCATCAGCTGTAGGTAGGTTTTTTCATTCTACCGCCATCCTCATCGTCACCCTATCACCCGAAGGTAATGGACTCCCCCTCTGGTTGCCTCCACCTCAGAATGGGTTATCCCTGAAGGTCATAAACCGTATGGGGAGCGTTAAAGACAACGAAACATATTTAAAAACCTACTAATACTCATATTTTGAACCCTTTATGTGCAAATTTCTGCACAATACTTACACTTCCGCGTTATTGGTGGGAGTAAATTCTGTAACCTACTCACGAATTTCCAAAACTATCCCATCCTTATTTTCAACTCGTTACTGGCATAATGCATCCGTCCAATGTCAGCTGAGATTGTATTCAGACAAGCAGATTCGAACCAAAGCCATCTCTGTTTTCTCAGGAAGACAAATTCGTCAAAGGTGAGGTAGAACCGTGCAGATGGATGATGTAGGTAGAGGAGTTTCGTGGGAGGTGATCCAGAAACCAGAATATGAACACAACAACAATTTATAAAGGTCAAAGCAGTAGAGGTAACCACAGGCTCAACACCCTTTCCAAAATGCCGGTCATCAGAAAAAAGGGAGAGTTGGGTGAAACTAAGGTCACCGGCTTGGAAGAGCAAGATGTTCAGTGGCGTTAGTTTGGAATTACCTATACGACTTTCAGTATGTGACACACACCTAGATAACTAACAACAAAATCAGAACAGTAAACACTTATTCTGAAGAAGATTAGATCAGACTACCTCTGTGGTCTAGTGGTTAGCATGTTAGCTTCCAAATTCAGAGGTCCCTGGTTCGATTTCTGGCTGGAGGAATAGGAGTTGGAAGTATAAATGAGAATGTGAATGTAATGTTTATAAAGAAAACCCAACGTAAACAAACTCAAAGTTACACAAATAGTACACGACTGAACATAATTGTCGGTGAGCAATTGTTCCAAAGGAAAACCCGCCGATACGACCTGATGTTGAACCCTTATATAAATGGAGCAAAGAGAGGAAAACAAGATAGATATATTGAAATTAACTTCTCAGTTTTTCTAATGAGGGCAGATGCTACTAAATCAATTACTGAAAATTCCTATGTTTACACCTACAAGTTTCAACCAACTTAGTTTAAATTCAATACATGGTAGATTTGGGGCTTGTAGGCCGTGGTCCAGTAGTTGTCAACCAGCTATGAGTCATTCTCTAAAGATGCCCAACGCAGTCTTGGACGAAACGTCTTATTTCATATTGGAAATTCATCGACTGGACCACGGCCTACAAGCCCGAAATCTACCATCTATTGGATTAAAGCCGGCCGTGAAAGCCTCAGTATGTATATTAGTTTAAATGGTTGCCAAAGATTCATTCAACACAACTATAAACATATTTTTCATGGCCCTATAAAGGCCATAATTGATATAAATTGCATGTTTTAAGATCTTGTAGACTGTGTTTTATATATGTACTTTGGATGTACAAAGCTTTTGTCTGTATCATATGGTTTAACAGTTATAAAATTTAACAAAATTCATTCCTAATAGACTTCAAAGGCTATTCGCGGATAATTCAGATAATAATACATATTATTTTTGGGTCAATATGTCAAACATGTGATATTTTAATAAAAATTGTTTTTGAGAAAATATAAAACACTGAAAAAGACCCATGTGGATCGTTCGGAGATATCTTTAAAGTCTTTTGGTCGCATTTTTGGAACACGCTGAACTTAAAATACCAAGAATGGTTTTGTCTTTGAGTTAGGCTGCTCACGTTTTCCTAAAATCCTTTTTTTTTTTTTAATTCAATCAATCTAAAATCCCAGTATTGGATTTTTGACTAACGTAACAAACGCAGGTGATATAAAAAAGAAAAAGAAACACCTACTTATAAAACTACAAAATTTTTAACATTTAAATTCTGCATGCTATTTCTTGATTGTAGTTATTTACGATGAAATATTACACTTTCTATAGCACATTTTTTTTCTTCAAACAATAAAATTTTTAGTATCAGAATTATTTAAACGTCACTAATGAATTAAATTCTTATAACTCTAAATCCAAAACCCTGCCTGACATCAAGACAAGGCTTTCTAGGTCCCTTCATACGCTCTTATGGAACGCAATTTGACATTTTGAATGTAATCCAGCAAATAATCCATAACGAACAAAATATTAAAATGATAAAAATACAAGAAAATAAAATTATGACAAAAATCAATTTTCAAATTTAATCTATTTGCACATGTCAATTTGAATGTTACATTTGGCTATTTAAATTTCCAGCACAATATACCAGTAATGGTCCTGGTTATACCATGTTTAAGGAATTATTTCTATGAAATCAAATTTTTTTATTTACAAAATCATGTAGAAAATTTTATATTACGATAATTACGGTACCCCCAGGATTATATGTGAACGTATATTACGAACAATTTCAAGAAACTGTTTTCTATGGGTTTTAAGCATTTTATTGATTGAAAACCAAAATATAATATCTGATTCTTAAAATTTAGCAAGCCCAGATAAAACGTGTTCAAATGCGAATAAGAAGCTCAAAGTTTGCCAACGTAGAATGTAGAAACTTTGGCGAGGTAGTTAATGAAGTAGGTATATATTGATAAAAGAGTGTGCATTTATAAAATTAGTGTCTTATAACCGTTTATATTACAGAAGTGCTTTATTGTGATCGATTATATCGGCAGAGATCGAGTGGGCTATGTTTCGAATGAAGATTAAAAGTGTGCTGGCCCTTGGAGCACTTATCCAGATGGGAGATTCCCTATTGGTCTGCCGGGAATATACGAATCGGTTGAGGAATTAAATGTCGTACTGGCAAGTTGTCATGGTAGTTCAGTGGTTAGAGCAGTTGCGCGTGAAACGGAACATCTGTAGTTTAAATCCTGGTGATGGCGTTGCATTTTTCAGTCCTGATTCTACCTTTCAAAAACTTCATAAATAAATCTCATAGAACTAAGAAAACCGTAAAACTATTCTAAACACAAAAACTAAAATAAATGTTTATTCTAGGTCTGGGGAACTGGTACTCACCGAGAGCAGCCTGCTCTGATCTTGCACTGATATCTGTAGATATAGTTCGAGGTAAAAAAGTAAGGAAGGTCGCTCGCGAGTCGCCCAGGCCCAGTTTATTCCATCTAAAAATACCGACCCTGGTCATGAGACGTTAGCTTTTCTCCCTGCACTTCATTTGTTATAACCTGGTGCGTTGAACCGACAAACAGCATAAACCACTTGCCTGTTTTCCCTCCTGAGAGAGAAGTGAGCAGGAGTTACAGACTGTGATATAGCCTATCGTCAGAACAACACAGCAAGTAATTATAAATTCAGAATTTAATTATTCTATATTCATTTATGTACAGAGGTTTTTGCATCTTCGCTGTTGAAAGAAAAGAATGTCAAAACGGTTTTATTTTTTCTCTATGACCCGCAGCAACTTGGAATAGCGATATTACGGGTGCCATCACGATGCACGAAATTGGACGCAGTAACCACATGTTTAAAATGCTAGGTTTGCATAAAGGAATTTTATTATGAATACTCCTATAGGGTCTATATCAGTGATTAGTGGAAGTGACCTGGTTTAATCACCAGGCAGTGATTAGTGGTGTTGTACTGTAATAATACGCCAGTGTGTTATTAATGGCTAAATATTTAAGCTTCGTGTGCCATGAAGGAAAATCATCTGCAAGTAGAGGGCAGATGTGTTTCATTTTTTTAACGCAGCCATGCCATACAGATTAGCTATTAGCTACATGATTGGAGCGTAGAAAGAGGCGGTGGAAGGGGTTGGTAGCACATAGCTTAGCAGCCATTTGTCCCCCCCCCCCCCTATTTAACCTTTCCCCCCGCTGCCGAAATCCCACGAGGAAACTACATAGAGCGATTTTCCCTCTAGCAGTGGTACCAACATTTCCTGACCTGATACAAAATTAAACCAAATTAGACAAAGCCTTGCCCCCTTCCCTTTCAACCCTGCTGTACAACCTCGAAGCGAGAATTAATAGTCCACACAAAATTTCATTATAGAAAGGATTCAAGAACACATCTTTAATTCTGGTGTCGTGCTACGTCTGCTGATAATTTCATTAGGTAAAAGCTGCTGAGCCATACAAAGACTGAGGGAGTTTAAACAAACCCCCCCTCGCTCCTTTTAAATACACAGCGAGAATATTATGACTGCCTGCCTCTTGTTCATGAATTAAAACCCATTAGCAAAGATAGACAGTGCTGTCATTGTTGGAACTGCGTAACAATAGCAAGGGAAGTTAAGGGAATACAGTGATTGTGTTGATTTTCCTACAGGGAAGATTAGAATAGAAGAGGGCACAGGGTATAAAAAAGAGGGATTTTTAATCCTTTTTGTTTCACAAAAAAAGTTGCCGGTTAGTATGCATGGTACATTATACGATCTTCAGTTGTAACAGTTGGGGAATAATTTAAGTGCATACGTAGTTCCGTGTTTGAACGTTGGTGCGCTGGAGTGTAGACGGCTCAGTTTATTACTATTATGATCTTCATTTGGCAGGACCCCATACATATCCCCCCCCCTCCTCCTCCCCACCCGGGTTAAACTCGCGGTTGCTGAAAAGAGCTTTTCAGAGGTTCAAAAGCGCTGCCTTGCAGTCATTTGTTCAACCATGGCGCCGAGGTTTGCGATGCATGGAGATGCAGAGATAGCTTTCAACATGTCTTTACTCTCTGGCTGCAAATTAATTTAGTTGTCTCTCTCCTGCTCTCAGTTCAGAGCAGGTTTTGGCATGGGTATGGTTAAACGAGAAGCACGTTTCTCTAACAGGTCTCGGATTAGTAATTTACAGGGCGGTGCAGGTACACGTTTTTTCAAAACATGATGGCCTCGCCCCATGCCCTTGACTAGAGCCACTGGGCAATAAACATTAGCATACAAAAGGCAACCCTCAAATCTGTATTTCCTTCAGCTTTGTCGGTATTAAGTCTAGTTTTGTAGTTTATGTTACACGTTTGCAAACCGGTGAATTAGTCCACATGTCATGCCTTTTCCGAGCCTGGGTATCACCTGATGTCACAGAAACATGGTCCTTGTTCAACAAAAACTCCTATAAAAATAAAAGTGTGTAATGATATATTAACATAACAATGGTGTAAGCCTTTTTTCCCCATTTATTTTGGCCTTTAGTCGTTAAGGACCATTTAACCATCGGGATGATGTACATACATTTATTAAATTCACATACACATGCCCGCACACACAAACAAACACACACACACACGCGCGCGCGTATACATTATCTCTCGCATTTACTCTCTCACTATACTTCCAGACTCCACCGTCCGGTCGGGAAACGAACTCGGGTCCTCTGGATTTGGAAGTTATGCTAAGTTAGCCTAATCTACCTGCGCGTTTTTCCTACTCTATTGCATGGGAGTGCATGAACTATATTAAATCCTCTTAAAATGTTTACATTTTACGTTTATTATTGCAGGCATTGAATATATCATTTCATACTTGAGTTTCAGCATTTAAATCTTACCTGGAACACCTCCGTAGCGTAGTGGTAGCGCGCCTGAGTCTGGAGTACCTGGAGTACCCAGGTTCGATCCTTGGTACCGCTGGGAGGCCTGGCACGAGGCGCACTCAGTCTCGTTAGGTTCCGTAGGGGCCAACTGAGGATCTACTTGAATAAAGAAGTAGCGACCCCAAATCGCGAAGGCCACATAACCTGCCGGGAGGGCTTGGGGTGCTGACCACGTCCCTCCCCCGCCAGTGCACCCCACTGATGACGCCCTTGGTGGGCAGAGGTGAGGGACGCAGCGGCCGGGCATTAAGCCTTGACCCGCGAAGGGCTGTTGCGCTAGGGGTAAATCTTACCGGAGTCTTTCCTCCCCTTTTATTGGTTAGTATTTACCTACTTAAGTTTTAATCAAGTATGAACTGTAAGTTATAAATTGTTTAAGCCAGGCGTGTATGAGGTACCAGTAAACACGTGATATAGGTGCACAGGAATATGAAGGAAGAAGATAGTTAATAAAAGGTGAACAAACTGCTGTTTCTGCTAGTTGTTCAAATAAAATAAATTTAATCTTAAGCATACATTTTCATGTATGTCATCCGAGAATGGCGCCCTACAGTTTTACGAACACTAAAGACTTGAGTTTGCTTTAAACTGTATGCACCAACCTTCAGAGCTCTTCCAACTTGATGGCAGGCGAAGCCATAATGTTTTGGAAAATACTGTAAGAGTTGCCCAAGTAATATCCAATTCATGGTGATGCGACATAAATGACACATTGCTTCTCAAAATTTGCAGCCTTATTTCCCCACATTAGTCAGTGGCCATCGTGAACCGTAACAAGGAAGCTCATGAACCTCCACTTAGAAAGCTTTGAGCCTAAGGATACGAGATGCGGACGTAGATGCCGCTGCTTATTCTCAGCATTAGTTTCTAAACAAGTTTGTGGCCGAAAATATGGGCGAAAATCCGAGCAAAACCTCAACAGCAATATGAAAAAGCTTAGGACTGACATAAAAAGAGAATGTTGGTTTATATTTCTTGTTTTATACTCAGTATTTTATTGAGAACCCTGTAAAAATTGGTATAGGTGGTCACTGTTATATGTACTTTATTTATTACAACGCTAAAGGTCTCCATAGTAACTTTAGTGGCCTTGGCGGCTAAACTACTGTTTACGACAGGTACTTTAGAATAGTATAATGAATATCAAAGTGTGTACGTTCCTTATGGGCTTCTACATCACAACATTTCGAACAAACTTGATAACTTTTGACACAAGTTGAAAGTTATTGTTTAGCGTAGAATTAGAAATTCTACCCCATTTCACAAATTTAATTTTATGTAATGTCTACAAACGCTCGTATATGCTTTGTCACTGATAATCACAATAACTCGAATACTGTCAGCATAATAATTATTTATGTTATCACGGCCTCACAAAATAAAAAAGTAAGAGCGAATTCATATAATATTTATTGAGTTCTCTGATATTGTTCATGGAGTAATAACAGGCAAATTTGGTCCATCCTTTGTTTTGACTTTCCTGTGTTTTCTTAGTAGCATTGTGTATTTTGGTTACTGAGGATAAATAAGTTCATATTCACGTTACATAAACTGATACCTATTATTTCTTTCCGATGAGATTTTCTCTATAAATAACGACGAGGGAGTATGAATGCAACAGAAGTCACTCAACTACACTACAACTGTGGTATTTGGGTCTGTTGAACACTGCTTTTGCATAGCATTTTCTATATATTTTTCTTTCTCTTTGGCTTCCTTAGAGTTTTAATTAACTCTTCAAGTGTCTTGTGTAATACTTTTTAAATGCCTCAGGAAACTCAAGGCCATTGGCCAAGTGCAACTTGAGATTATGCTGTAGAGATAAACCGTCAAACCACGAGAAACAAGGGGTAAATAATGACAAGAATCTTATTTTTATAAATTTCTATAACATACCAGATAAAAAATATTAATATTTCTAAGGGCCCTGTGATGTTATTAGGAAGCTAAGTAAACTTATACGTGATACCTATAAACGCTGGTTCCACAGTAACTACTGAATGAATGGTAACCAATTGTTTATGTGTTTCAGCAAATAATGATTATAAAAATAATTATTTCAAGCTTCGTTAAAGTATTATAACTAGGGCCCGGATTTTTAGGTTCTTAAAATTAACTTTTTAGTTATTTTTGTATCCTAAAAACGTTTTTTTTTTTTAGTTATTTAACCTCCTAAAATAGTTTTTATATTATTATTGTTTATTAATTTTATTATTAATTGTCCTCTTTTTTATAGCAATGTTGCTGATATGTCCTGTAGATCCTTTGTGCTGCTCAAAATGCCATTTTTGGCCAAAGGGAACCAGGGAAATTCGTAAACAAAATTATAGTTTATATGCTATGAGCATTATAACAGGTGTTTAATCCTTACCTGCACTCCAGCATTCGAGAACAGGTCGTACAGGTTCACCTGTACGGTATGTTTATCTGCACAACACCTAGCCGCTTAATGCGATTTTATCTGTGCAGTATAGAAGGTGTTTATATTTGTTCAAGCTTTTGTGTCTGTGGGGATGGTTTCTTTCACTTTTGGCAGATTCGGCAAAATATTACTTTGCCATCTGTGGTGAAGTTCGGATCGTTACCTATCCACTGACGAATCAACCACCTTCAAGATGAGCTGACTTTAGGCATGGCACTGGCTCCTTAAATTACCTGCCTAATCTAAGGAAAATTGACTTCTAACGATGTAGTAATTGTATGCATTAACAATACACGATAGTCGACTGAACACAACGGATACTGTTTTTAAACTAATTGGTTTGAGTTTATGGCAGATTCTCCCAATGACCCATTTCCCCTCGACAACAATCTCCGCATTCCTTGCTTGCAACAATACAGAGCTTGCCCCTCCACACCTAAATACAAGTCAGTTGCCTCTTGCATTATTGTCACTACTCCTCTGAGCATATATAAGCGAAAAGACGTAGCAAAGATGTAACAGTCAAAGTCCATTCAATATTTCATATTTCATTCAATATTTCCCATTTTAAAAGTTTTTTTCTTCATTTTAAAATAAATAGGAGATTTAGCCTCTTTTAGGTTTTAAAGTCTCATTTAGCTATTTTTAGGTTTTATAAGATTCATGTATTTGGCTTCGATGATTATGAAACAGATAATTAAATTAAACCACTGTAGTTGACTATCAAGGAATAAAATAGTTAAAAAACTAAGAATCCGGGCCCTAGTTATAACTCATACTTCACGTGCAACTCCCTCTGTATTTGTGGTTGTTCAACAGTGCTTTGCATAGTGCTTCCTTGGTATTTTTATTTATTTGCTTTGTTGTTTATAGGGTATCCTAAGAGTTTTAATTAACTACATATTTGTTTAAATGTATTCAAAGAAACACAAGGTTATTGGGCAAGTGTAACCGAAGTCTAAAGGTTGCAGGGACAAATGGTTAAACCACGATTCAGGCTGCGTATTTTAGCTTGGAATCAATAAAACTTGCAAGTTTAATCAAATAAAAATAGATAGTTCGGGACTAGAGCTTTTTTATTAAGAAAAGAACACAACAAAAAAAAAGGAAATAAAGCTTTAGAGTAAGTATACATATGACAAAGCAACATAAGTAAAATGGTGTAGGTAATTACAGCAAAATAAAGAAAGGTGAGGAGGAATTGTATGGAAAATGAGGGGAACTAATATAAAATTATGGGAGTGTAATTTGATGAGTGAGAGAGAGGAAATAATATTTGTTGTGACGTGGGGAAGTGACGCCCCTTCTATCCACGTAATGAAGTAATCAAACTGAGTGTTTGTCCATCAACATTAAGCAAGGCAAAGTGTTCCTGTTGACGGTAATCGTGCCATTTTGTCATGGCCTCTTCATTAGCCAGCATTGCACCATAAGTGGCGCTGCTAATGCCCACAATACCTGTGTAAGCCGTTTAGGGAATACAGTGCACAAGTCATCAAGTACTATCGCCCAGCTGGTTAGGCAACCCACACGGTTACAGGTGCCCGACCACAAGTCAGATTAGCTACTCTTGGAGCTCTTAATATTGTTAGTGTATTATCATCACCACCACCACACACATTAGGCAATTTCCATGTTCAAAGTTCACTTCACCTGTTCCTAGTTCTACCATATCTCCTATTCCCTTTGCATTATACCAGGTGAGTCAGCCGCGCCTTATTTTTTTGGAAGGTACGCCACCCATCTAACGGCACGTGCGCCTTAGTCCAGTTTTGCGCTTACTAAAATGTATTGCTTGACGTTCTTAAAGAGAGGAATGCGCAAATTGAGAGCAACAGTGCTTTAAGGGACAGAACGTACTCCTCGCTAAAGTACACCTCAAAAACATACGACTCGTTTACTGAGAGCGAATTTCGGTTTCCAGCCGAGTTTACAAATTTTGTATTAGAGTATACATAGCAACGTAATTCAGTAAACGCCTCGGAAAAAATGGACCTATCATATGAGTACACTAACAACGTCAGCTAAAAAGAAAATGGTGGATTCTTGTACTTAGAGCAGGGATTGGCTGCCAAAAATTAGGAAAAATTTAGACACGCCTCATCCATCATGGACCCGTACAGTCAATACGGACATATTAAATAACAGTGTATTTGCATTTTTGCGTGAACTACGCCTCGTGCATCTCAATTAATATGCATAACAGCTTTTGTCATTTAAGTAATAATATTAAAACGCCCAGTGAATGATTAAAACTGTCTTAAAAGGCTAAATCAAGCACGCAAACTTGCGAGGTGGCAATGGCATAGCGCTAGGCATACAAGTCCTACTATTGGACGTGGTACGTGCTTTCAGGAAGTCTCGAAATAGCTGAATAGGATTGTGACGGGTCCTCTCCACTTAACCCCCAATGACACAGGTTCGAGTCTCAGCATTATAAATATTTTTTTTTATGTTAATCAAAGCTTGGAAACCGAATTCACAATAATCTAATTATGAAGTCCCTGAGGGTTTAGGATATAATTTAAATCGTTTTTGGTTGTCTGCATTTTTAATAGCACAATAATTCACTGTCTGCAAAATTGAGTTTAACTTCCATGTTAAAACTCTAACAATGTAATTCCCTTGCTTTCTGTGTTCAAATGTGTATGAATGATCCTTATTTCAATTGCACCTACCTATAGGTGTGTTTAAACAACTACATAATTGTAGTTCACCAATAAAGAAACATCAAACAATGTAATAAAACATAAATAAAACAATAAAAATGAATATAACAGTTTTCAGAATAATAGTTTGTAAATTGTGAGGATTGCACGGTAAAAAAAATAGTACATGCAGGTGATTCCAACCACCTTCACAGCAGACGATTACTTCGGAGTCTTGCGCTCGTTCCAACTGAGCTACCTAGTAACGTGTGAGATAAACATTCCGTTTAAGATGTAATACTCGCTGGTTGCAGTAAACATTTATAGAAGTGCAAACGTCAGCTGTCTAATTACGAATATATTAAAAAGCGATGTGATAACATCCATATTAGTACTAATTTCATCGAGTGTTTAACATCCATGTTAAACACGCGGGTAGAACCTGGTAATGGGGTCGATGTTTTCATGTTGGGGTATAAAATGCGGATTGCATAAAACTCGAGAATAAGGGGCACCTGACTCACCTGGTATACCTAAAGGTTTCCAGTAACCTGGAAAGTCACGGAATTGTAAAATGGTCAGGGAAAGTCAAGGAAACTAGTTCAAAGTTATCCCAGGTCTAGAAATTCATATCCATTGATGAAAACTACGTATTATAATATATTGCTACATAAGTATGGGAAGTGGATTGAGGAAAAACTTGAAAAGACGAAACACAGTCGAGTCTTTTCAGAGAATTACTAAAAACCCTTCACACGCGTGTATTGCATACAATTTTGATGAGATAATTAGTATTTTAATTGGCGTATAAATGAAATGTGAATTACTAACATTTAGACATAACATTCACAACAGAACATTCTTGATGGTTGAACTTAATTATCATAACTATAGCATCTTTCGTATCTCCAATTAAATGTTTCAGGTATGAAAGAATGACAGCGTAATTTTTAATTTTCTTCGATTTCATAACTCGCTCAAGTTAGCCGCCGTGATTATCTGGATAATTATTATTGATTTGAGCACAGCCTACTCTGTTTATCTCGTGGAACATGTATTAAGATTCAGTGAGTCTGCATATCTTCAATCGCCATTACAACAAACGTTGGACTGATTCCAGTGCTTTATTCTTTTGAATTATAACATATGCAATATAAATAACAGGATAATTATTGAAGTGATAAAAATCAACAAGGAGATTTGATTATTTTTTATATCTGTATTAATCAAAATATTGTTAAGTTTAACGATGTGCAAATGCTAGCGGTCTAGGTCTTAAAACTACTTAATAAAGGAGGGTAGGTTTAGTTGGTAGAGGCGAGAGTGGAATAATGCATTTACCTGCAATGTCAACATAACCTGAAGTCATGAAATCGTACTATCTCCCAAGGAAGAGGATTGCAACTGTTTTTGGTCCTAAAACTCCCCTGCCAACCCTTGAAATGATGAGTTGCAAATTAATTAAGAGGAACTGGTGTGTCTGTGTTTGTGTTTGTGTTTTGTGTGTGTGTGTGTGTGTGTGTGTGTGTGTGTGTGTGTGTGTGTGTGTGTGTGTGTGTGTGCGCGCGCGCGTGTCATACTTTCACACATGTAGAGTTAAGGTTGTTCACTTTTTTTGACTGTAGATACAATGGGAATATAGAAGGCTTAAGCGATAGTCAAATCTTTTACGAGCTGATCGCTGTATGATGGCTTTGACATCTCATTCTATTTGAATGGTCAGGACATAAAAGATAGATGACTTCCTGTTTGAGAAAAATATAGGATTTGAAAAGTCAAACCACTAGCAACGAATAGGTATCTGGAAAGTAGTCTTTGGGCTGCATCTTGAAAAAGACCAAAATATAAACACCAAGGTTGATATTTATTGCACCCTTTATTATGCTGTACAAAACCACGGGTGCACTTACACTAACAAACACACACACACACACACACACACACACACACACACACACACATTTTTCTATAAATGTCTTCTTTTAGGATTTTGTCTCAAAACATGTAGGTATTTGCGGTAAAACCTTGATATCGAATTTTTTAGTGGAATATACAATACTTTTTCTGGTTACTGTTACGTACGCAGTAGGGAAAATAAACATTTATTTTCCAGATAGTAAAACCGCTGTTATTAACTTATCTGACGATCATAGTATATCTATTGGATGTTCTTTTTAGATTAATCGTAATATGTCAGATGTAGGAGGTGACGTTAAGCTGTTTAAACCATGAAGGGCAGGTCTTATACATAGGCAATACACTTGAGTAGGTACCTATGTAAACTCTTACTGTGTATAGACAAATACACCCTAGTATTCCGATCATCTTTAAAGCACACATATTCACACAATGGCATCATTTGTTTTGTTTCACATTAGGGCTCGCCTCGAGGTAATCTGCCCCTATCTCTGAATCGTATATAACATAATAGCTTCACAAGGGGAGGGGGTTGGTTCTTGCCTTGCCCTCATAACAAAATGCAAGAGACGTGACAGAGCGTGCTAAGTTAGTTTGACAAGTAAATAATTGCTCTAGAAACATATTTTCAGGACAATGACAAACACAACTATACACATCTGGTATTATTGTTCAAAATAATGCTGCTACTGGTAATATTATAAAAAGGATACGCAACGACAGCAAATATAACAACAGTAATAATAATAATAATAATAATAATAATAATAATAATAATAATAATAATAATAAATAATAATTATAATAATTAATAATAATTAATAATAATTAATAATAATAATAATAATAATAATAATAATAATAATAATAATAATAATAATAATAATAATAATAATAATAATAATAATAATAATAATAATAATCACAAAAAAGATACAAATTTAATTACTCAACACATATAATTCATTAAGTCTTTAAAAGATTATAACAAAATGTGTTAAAAATGAATTATATTAAAAACATAACCCGGGTTCATTTCAGCACTATGTCATTCATTACGTTCATCCATGGTCCGATATGATCTAAAAGGTTATAACAGGTGTTAAGCTTAAAAAATGCGAATTATATCTACAGTTATGTTAGAATGGCCTACATTTTCTTCATTTTAAACATATTTTGCATAGTTGGTAAACCGTAGGAAATACACAAAATCTCTTTATATAGAATTGTATGGTTAAAGCACATGTTGAAGCACACAATTTGTATCAAATACCTACTTTTTTGTGGAATTAACTATTTCCGAGATATTTATTGTTACTAGGTTCAATTTTCCAATACTGCTCTGAAATGGGAAGTCATTGTTTTATGCAAAGAGAACAGAATTTCAAAGCTATCACATAGGAACCAGCCCTTACAAGATTCGACTATCGCTTAGGTCTGCTTTATTACACTATTCTGTGACAAAGATGAGAAAAGTCCATTCCAGTTACCTTTTTTCATTTTATTCTCCAAAACGTTTTACACAACAACACAGCTCTCTTTTACTGACCTTAACGGTCTACAGCAGGTGTGTCCAACCTTCTCTCTTTGTAGAACCTTACGTAGTGAGCGGCAATGCCTCACTCCACTCCTCAGTCGGAGGTACAGTCAGTATCCAGTGACGACACAAACAGGCGATTCCATGGCAGTTTCTAAGTCATACCTTGAATTTTCTGGGAATGTCCTCAGAAGACCTCTTCATTCTGGATGATTTTTGTATAAATGGTAAACAGTAAAACAGACAAAAGCATAGTAAATAAAAAATCCGAATCTTTTTAAAACACACAATTTATGTGTGTTACCTACCTCTTTCTTCTTTTGAGTGAACCATTTATAGATATTCCTTATTTGTTTCAATTTGCAAATACTCATATTTTTTTTTTCAAATAGGAATTTGTTATTCGTTTTTTCATTACTTGGCCGTGCAAAGACAACGTATAGCAACCAGCTCTTAAGACATTTCACTATCATGTAAAGGCTACCGTATTCCCATATTCCCTTGCACCTACAAGAAAATTCGGATTGAGGTAATTTCTGAAAATGCTTATGTCGATTAAAATGTGATATATAGAGAAATAAGCATTTGCAAGAATAGTGTGTATAAAAGCGAGTATAGCTCTACATACTATACTTGTGAACAGAGTTTCTCCAAGTTGAACTATATTAAAAGTCTGTATCGCGATATGTTACGCGACGATCACTTGTTGGATCTTCTAAAGCTATGCCAAAAATTCATAGTCTTCTTAAACGTAAGCAGCACGAAACAAGTCACTAATGAACAGTTGTTTATTGTATAAGATTTGAAAGTGCTTTCCTAAATCAAGCGCAACGTGTCAGCAACCCGCCACTGCAACACAAGGCACGGTAGGGAGTTAAAGAGAGGCAAAGTACGCCTATGTTGGAAGGAGGTAAACCCATACTCCTCTCTTTGGCAAAGGTAGGACATTGTTGGCTACAGCCTTTCGTGATATTACAACTCACAACTGTTTTCTTCTCGTATCCTTGACTCACTCCTTTCCGTCTTTCTACACTTTGTCTCTCAAACAGCAAACTCTGACGATAAAACCACTCAACACTCATTAGCTGCTTCGCTATCTTCCTTTCGACGCGACCATACACACGCAGCTAACAGACACACACACACACACACACACACACACACACACACACACACACACACACACAGTAAAACAAAAACTGACGGACTTCCCGACGACTCGTGTCTGTAACTATGCTGATCGTTGCCTCGCATCCTTATATAGCGAGGACGACGTAACACCGACCTTTCTTGAACTTCTATAAATAATCCGGCCACGGGACACTTCTCAAATAATCTCGAGAACCCCTTTTGGTGCTACTGCTCTGAGTGTGTCACGTATTAGCTTGCGTGGGTGGTCTGGTACTACTTGACCTGGAGCACCCTTGATACGCGCCGCGCCTGGTATGTGGTGTGGTAGCTTAGCCTCGACCTTCCTTTGTTGTGCGCCGCGTCCGGCGTCACAGTATTTAGAAATAAAACGATTTCTACAAATGTTTATCTCAATTAACCTGAAATAAATAGAAGTATATGATCTTTTAAACAATAGCTTCGTGAAGAATGGCTTAAAAATGTCATGTGAATGTAATACATACAAACATCATGTCTTTCCTGGAGAAGCTTTAATCTTAGAAGTAATCTAGTGTTTAAATCTTAGGAATAGATTCAGGTAATAGTACGAATAAGTTTGAATTGTAAAAATTTCATATTTTCATATCGAGGGGCAACTTGCACAAAACCTGATTGTGGTTATTTATAAGTTATTTTCTTTTAAAACAGGAACATAGGATCATGAAATTAATTTTCTACTATGTTGTCAAATTGTCTGAAATTTTTAGCCGTTATATGATACAGAGGCGGTTAATGGACTATTATTTCGCTTTTAACACTGATACCGCATTTGTTTAACCGCTGAGCAAGATATATTCAGGAAGCTAGACATCCAACAGAGGTTTAAGAAGAAGGTATAAAGAAAGTAAAGCTATTTCTAAGAAGCTCCACTGGTTTGCCTTAGAACCTGCATCTAAGGAAAGATAGAAAAACCTGTTATAACGTCCTGAACTGTTTCAATTCAAAGTTATTTGAATTTATTTTATTGCTCATCTGAAATAAATTGTATACCCCATTCCCAGACACTTTTCCTTTATTCCCCATCTCTTTCTCGTCCGTTTACGATTGATTCCGTTCCAGTCGAGAAGACGGCTTTATAGGCAATGGTAGTAACGACGCGATGGTAAAAAAGAAAGGGACAGAAAAACAAAAAACAATCACAGTGCGAATCAAGTGCTGTATTGGTGACGTGTAGAGACTCTGAAAAGAGTTCGTTTGGGCTTGAGGATGGAGCCCCAGGGAGCTACACTTGCCCCTCTACGTTTATTTCTTGAGGAGGATGGCAGGCAGGCAGGCAGGGGGATGCTACGTGTAGCTTGTAACGATGTTGTCAGATAGCTTTAAGCGAACAACATTTTATAACTAACACAAGGGCCAAATACTTCTCTACAGCCTTTGCCATTTCCCCATTTCCCCATCGAATACCTACGGTTCGTTCACGTTTGGAAGCAAAGGAGTACATTTCCTATACATGGCCTCCTCTACATCCTTCCTTTATTGCTTGCTTTACTGTTTACCTGTACAAAGTAGAGCAAGTATCGCCTTCCACCCAAAAATTCCATATCGCAATTTCACCTTAAATATTCATACGTTTTCAGATTCTCTGAAGAAATCACTTTTAAAAAGATCGAGATTATAATAGCCTTAACAATTACTTTAAATTCTTGTTCTTCTTCTTCTTCTTCTTCTCTCCATTATGCCCTTTTGAGCTTCGGGTTTCCTCAGCCGGTCATGATCCATTTCCTACATTTTGTCCTGTGTCTAGTTAGTTCATTAGCTTCCGCAAAGAATTTCCTTTCTTATTCACTATTTTCTCCAAATAATCGCTCCATTCTATTTTTGGTCGCCCTCTCCTCTTTTTTGTAGTGTTTAACGCCCGCTTTTACTACATATGGCACTGCAGGCGGTGACACTGATGATAAATGGAATGAAGATGGAAGAACGGTGGAATGACATGGCAGGTGAAATCGGAAAACCTGGAGGAAACCTGCCCCAGCGCCGATTCGTCCACCACAAATCTCACATGCGGTTGCCTGGGATCGAACCCGGGCCGCTCCCTGTTCTTTCTTCCCCTCTGGCTTCCCATACCTGGATCGGCTTCCTGCTCTCATCCATGCTAGTTACGGTCCAATACTCGTATATTGCGTACCAAGATTACTATAAGTGATGGCTACTTATCAGGTCGAGAATGTATTTTGGGAATACGAGTCCCTCGGGACTATTTTACCGAATAATACAAGAGCAGAAGCTAATAATAATAACCATTCTCCACTCTTCTCTGTCTTCCCAAGATCCACATTCTAATCTCCTTTCTTTCATTGTTTGAACTATTGTTTGTTTCTGTGTTAATTTGGGTCTTTCCCTCTTCCTATGTCCTACTGGAGTCCATTCATGTATCTTCTTTGGTAGTCTGTTCTCATTTGTTCTTTTCACGTGCCCAAACCAACCTAGTTGTTCTGTTTTAATTTCCTCCACCAATGAGCCTTTTACTTCCATGTTTTCTGATTTCGTCTCTCCTTGACATCCTTGCAGATCGTCCATTTGTATAGAGTTTAATTTAGCTAGTGGTCTTCATTTCAAATGTGATTACATTTTTACAAGATTATATTAATTGTTTTAATTGTAATATTCTTATTCTATAAAACACTTACCTCTGATATTGCTAACCTTCCTTTGTTGATTCTGCCATTTATATCACCTTCATGGTTTCCATCATTCGTTATTTTGACCCCTAAATATGTATATTCATTGCAATGTTTAATTATTCCTTTACAATTTTCCAAGATTAGATCTTTTGCACGTATTCTTATTGCCATATACGTAATTAGTTTTGCTTATGTTAATGCTTAAGCCCCATTTTCCATATTCCTCCATGAGTTATATTGTCACATATTCCATGTCGTCATAATCTCCTGCCACTACCAGTTGGTCATCTGCGAATAATAGTGAATATATGGTTTCATCTGTTAATAATAATCCCATTTGGGAGCATTTACTTTTCCAGGTCTGTAAGGCATTTTGAAGGTATAAGGTAGGTGATAGGGAGCTGCCTTGCCTTAAAATATTCGCATGATAAATAAAATTCAAGAATTTTCTGGCAATAGTATGTGCAGTCTTCTTAATTCTTAATGAATTTTTAAAACCTTCGAAATGTAAGAGCTAGATACATTTTTTCTACACAACAAACAAAGATCCCGTTAAAGCACATAGTTTATATCAAACTTTGGGGACATTTAAAGATATTGATGTATGCCAAACCCATACAAAATGTGGATACTTTGCACATTTTTGTAAAGTGGTTCATATTTCAACACGCATTTGTTTCCGAACATATATTTATAGGAACATTTATTCTAGTTTTGACCAATCCCAACTCCTGTTGCAATATCGGACACTCTTTTTAAACAAGCTTTGTAAGGTCAAGATAGGACTTTGTAGGAGGTCAAGATATAGCAACTAAAACACAGCAAAACATAAGAGAGTCGAACCTGTTTGAGAGTTACGAGATGTATTATGATACCAACACCAAAATATTTTAATAAATCTCATGTAAGAAATAGTTGGTTTATTTCCATTGTACTTAGAGTGTAATCCACTTCATTAACAGGGCATAATTGTATGAGAGAGAGAGAGAGAGAGAGAGAGAGAGAGAGAGAGAGAGAGCTGATATTTTAAACTAACAACTGAGTAAATTTTTTTTCTCGATGGCTTCATACTCTATGTATTTTCAAACAGTTTCGCTCATTGAACTGGGAACGCCAAATATGCATGTTCAACAGCTTCTCCCCTATTTCACTGTATATCTTAAGGGTTTGTGCATTATTTAAAAATTGGGTACGTTTTATGTTACTAAATAACTAAAGGATCAAAGAGAAATTTTCCACCGCCAAAAGGGTATTTATGCAGAATATCCAGAACTTGGAGGATGTCCAGAGGGGGGAGGTTAAGGATGTTAGATATTTTTCCACGAATACCAGGGAATTTCTCATCGTTTACGAGGAATAGCCAGATCAGCATAAAGTTACAAATATAAGGGGACAATTCACCGTAAAATAATGGATCTTTTTGTATTAGTGTGCCAAATTGACAAGTCCAGTGGTTTTTATGTCACTTTATTTTTTCTAAATTGTTACCGGAGCACTAACACTATTTTGCATGTACAGCATCACAATTCAAAATTGTACTGTTTTATCGTAACCTCAGATCTGTTCTAACTGTCCTTGACACTGCTACGGTAACACATCTCTCACAACTTCTCAGCTGTTCACAGCTATTTCTGACAACTTCCGAAGCCATTCTGCCTATATAGTCCCTGCCGGCGAATTCTCTACAATCCAAGTTTCTCAATCTTGCCGCGAACTCCTGCACTTTGAAATCTTCTAGAAATTTGTGCAGTGGCGTTTGAACCGGCAATTTTTGACGGTGATTACAAAGGCAGTGGTGTGAGGTAACTAACAAACACGCGATCGCTGCGACTATAGGAGGGAGAGATAAATAAAATTAATTAGTCACTTTAGTTTAAAAGACCACCCTGCGAAGTTCAAGCAGCGCTAGTGTGTAATAAAACCATTTCTGCACGTGTTTAACATTAAGTGGATAGAAGAATAAACCTTTCATAACAATAGTTTGTGCAGGAGGTACAGTGGACGATAGTACGTAGGGAAAATAACGTGATTGTAACACATTAATTTGGAAGCAACATCAAGAACTGCCTGAAGGTTTTGCAGGAAATTCCGATTATTGTGTAGTGGGTAAGCTCCTGGAATAAATATGGAAAAATAACTACTGGAAGCCAGCCATTGTTTACGCGAACGATATAGCGTGTGGAGATCGTAACGAACCACTTGTCACGCAAAGTGAATATAACCCCTTATCAGCTCGTGTTATTGTTACACAACCCAGATTTGTCACACGAGGCGCCCTTTGGGTCAGTCAAAACTTGTTTTCTTCTTTGTGATTTCTTTTTATATTGTTTTACGTTAATTTGCATTATTTACTAAGTCCCTTTTTCTCTTCTTTCTGTTTAATATTGACCAGCACCAAACGAAAGCTATTAGAAAATAAACCATACCTAGGTGTTCATTATTTCGTGAGGTAGATTGCCTCTATATCCAACAATTCTCCAATACTCGGTCTTATTATTGTACAATAATAACAATTTTCAGAACTCCTAAAAGATTTGTAAATACTAATCCACATTGTATACATATAATTGATTGCTTCTAAAAGGGGTGCAATGCCTAAAATTAGTATGTTCTACATGTTTGTAGAGACTTTCATTTATTCTTACTTTCTCCTCTGCAAACTTTTCCAACAAAAATTACACTCAAAATGGCGACCTCTGACATACAGGATGTATGTCATCATTGCACCACATTAAAGGTAAAAGTATATTCACTTTACCGTTCTGTTGATTAGTCGCCATTTTTAAACTGTTATCGCCCTACCACATCCAAATCTGCAATGGCATAAACAAAACTCTGAAGTATGCTCTTTCAATTGTTTATTAGCACAAATTGTGGGCATTACATTTTGGAAGCTGTAAGACGTCAAACCCCGATGAATCATTTGGAATCACCCGAAGCTTTTGCTCACAACCAGTTTTGTTATTAATTATTATTGTATCAGTATATACTGATATAATCTTTGCTTGTTATTTTTTCGTAACTATTTATAAAAATCGAAGATCGGCTACCCAAGGCCTCTGTATTTTGCATTTTACTAAGAGTATGGAAACTGCCTTAGTTGTTATAATACCTTTGATCTAGGCTTTGGTACTACAAGGTCTCCCCTAAAAGCAGAATTCTATTATACCACCTAACTCCTTTGATGTAAAACACGACAGTTAAATTTAAATAAGAATGAGAGCTGTGTATGGAAATAAAGCGACAATTCCTTCTTGATCCAGGTCGTGTATTGTCTTCAGGTGCAGTTCCCCTGCCACTAATTGCTGATAGCACATGTGCGTGACGCGTGACTTTTGAATTAGTGATGATGCTACGTCACAGGGCCGCGATGTATCGAATATTTAACACAAAAACCACAAGGAGAGATCTGAATCTCCCCCATATTACTATCTATCCTGTCCATCTCCTCCCCCCAGAGCCCTACCGGGTTATTGTGTAATTTTGCTTTAGGCGCGGGTACCCAACGCTCGTTTTAAAGTCGTTAGGTATCTGTCGAGTGTGAGTATCGGGAAGGTACTCTCGAGTATGTAGGAGAAATGTATGTAAATACATTTTATTTTTATTATAAAATATATTTAATTTTTATTTTTATATGCTAACACATCTCTTTGCTAGATATTTCGTAAAATGTTTATAAAAATTTCTATAAAAACTAATTTCTCATTAGGATATGAAAATCGTGCATTAATGCAAAAAACTACTGATTTCAGGGTGGAAATTTGGTATAAATGCCCACTTGTAGTACACAGGAAAAGCAATAAAATAATTGACTGCTTCTGTAGCCTGTTGATTGGCATATTAGTTTCCAAACTCAGAGGTCCCGGGTTCGATTCTCGGTTAGAGGACATAGGAATCTTTCCTATCCTTCCTAGATTCTGGAAGTGTGAGCGAAACTAAATGTGTGTGAGTGAGAGAGAGAGAGAGAGAGAGTGTGTGTGTGTGTGTGTGTGTGTGTGTGTGAGAGAGAGAGAGAGAGAGAGAGAGATAGGGGGGGGAAAGAGAGAGAGGGAGAGAGAACAGCATAACTAAATTCCAAACTTGAGATTCCCAAGATTCAACATGAAGTTTTTCAACAAATTCAGCCACACCAAACTACCTTTTACGAGAGGAAATGCTCAAATGACCCTTAACGATTTAATTAGAAGATCATAGATTTAAAACATATGATTAATAATATGTATTTCTCGAATTTTCTAGGGACATTCTGTATAATTATGTATAAATACGTATTAAACCACCAGATAGACAAAATCTTATGACACCAAAAGACACGGGGCATTTCAAATAACTCCTTTTTTGAGGTAACAATATATAAATCTAACATGTATTAAGGGAAAGGGTTTTTCATTAAAATCCTTTAAAATGACTGTACAATCCATGGTCTTCCATGTTTAAACAGCTATGCTGGGTATTCAAACTGTTTCAGAAATAAAATGTGTTTCAAATGTTCCCTAGAAATTCTGTTGCTTAAAAATAAACGATTATATTATATGGCAACAGAAGGAAATTAGATGTCTAAACTCAGGGCTAAGGTAAGCTGAAAGCTTACAACAAGTAACAAACTCAGAAAACACTGCATAGTGTTCAGCTAAATAAACTGCAAACCAGACTATTCAATCCCCTAGTTGTTGATAGAAAATTGATACTTTTATAAAATAATCATTTCTGATAATTTTTTCAGTAAATCATGGCTCTAATTTGATTGTATTAGATCAGCTCTATGTGTGGTTCTTTAAGCTTTTCGTTTTCTCATCACAGAGAACTTAAAATATCTATTCCGAATAGCCTGTTCAGTTTAATTAGACGCTTTTAATATAGCCCATGATTTGGAATAAAATATCTTCCAGGCTTGTAAGCTGTGGTCGACGTACAGGAACTGCTCCTGGCGTTTCGCTAAAGTCTGCGTAGAGCATCTTCAGAGGACCCAACTCGGGAGCAATTCCTACACATCGACCACGGCCTGCAAGCCCGGAAGATATTTTATTCCAAATGGATACCAGCCGTGAAAGCCTAAGCACAAGCATAGTCTATGGTTTTCCTGGATGATGTAAAGGCAATTTGTGATGGAGCTTAAAAAACAAATTTCAGGTGCATTTTGCTTTGTTATGCAGTTGCTTCACTTTCGCAAAGTGTATGTCCTGCTGTTTCTTTTTCTTCTATGTCCACCTCAGTTTTGTCCATTTTATAGAGGTGATCTCTGAGAGGGTAATGTCCAGAAGGGGGCCATTTAGGATTCTCAATGCCTGTTTGTTAAGTGAACAGCTTTTATATATATATATATATATATATATATATATATATATATATATATATATATATATATATATATATATATATTTTTTTTTTTTTTTTTTTTTTTTTTTTTTTTTTTCAATGAGCCATTTTGCATGATTTAGCTTTGGAAGTTATTCCCAAGAGCGGCTTATTTTCAAGTGTTCCCAGGCTTTTATCTTTTCTTTAATATAGTATTCAGGTACTCTACAGGATAGTTCTGAGCCAATGAATTCTGTATTAGCGCCTTATTTAGTTAGGTGACCAGAATTCCATTATCTTCAGTTCCTTGATGCCCTGGCCCCCACATTAGTAACTTTGTTTTGTTTGCCAGCTCTGGCCCCCACATTAAGGTAACCTTGTTTTGTTTTACCAGCTGATTTAATATCTGCAGATACTGTTCAACGAGCTTTAACTGAAAAGTGCAAGCACTAAGACCTT
Organism: Tenodera sinensis; assembly: GCA_030765045.1. NCBI lineage: Eukaryota > Metazoa > Arthropoda > Insecta > Mantodea > Mantidae > Tenodera > Tenodera sinensis. Next base: position 205,491,855 of record CM060961.1, read on the forward strand.
TAAACCTAAAAAAAGCTGCTTGATTATCCAATAAAATATAGATTTTGGCACCAGAAATGCGTTTGTTGACATTTGTGTGGGTACATATCTCTATAGCATGGACTTCCACTTGAAATATGGGGTGTTCATTACCAGTAATTTTTTGGAGGGCAAAATTAGGCCTATGAGCTCCTACACCGGTTTTTATATCCATTTTTTAGCTTTCTGTATACCATATCATGATTAGTTGGCACATAACATGTACATTTTACACGAGATAACGCCACAAATAATATAAGGAATTTGCCAATGATATTAGGCTTATGAGTTATGTATACTTTCCATTTCAAATGGTAAACACAACATTTATACAATTTGGTGTGTTTCTAACAAAGTGATATCTTATATTCCAGGAACTTTCCAACGAAGAACCTCCTTCAGCTGATGATGCAGCTTCTAGCGTGGAAGGTACGTATAACAGTAGCTTCCTGTTCAAAAGGTACTTATTATAAATATTATGTAAGTATATAATAACATGCCCATTATACCTAGATCTAAAACTGAGATTTTAAATCTGGCAGACATATGAGATTACATTAAGAACTATTCTGAATACATTCTGCTGGGCTGTAGTTATGTACACTGACACTACGCCGGGGTTATCCCCATTGAACCCTTTCTAAAGTTTTTGAAGTTTTTCTACGAACGTTTTAAAAATTGTATTGTTTTCTCGAAATATAGAAAATTCAGTAAAGAGTTTTCTTAATATTTGTTGGATGTACTTGTATAATTGGTTGTGAAGATTACAAACAATAATGAAATTTAAAAATCTTTCTGCATTTTCTGATAACAAAGCAATGCAAACAGGGTATTAAAGTTGCAATTTCAAACAATTTATGAATTTTTTTAATAATATAAGGATTGCCCAAATGAAAGTGATTCGCGTTGCCTTTCTTGGAACAAGTTACACACACAGAAGTAAATAGGGATAGATGAATGACATACGTAGCCCCACCTTGCCTCTGTATGATATATACACAGGGGAAAACGTCCATGGCGATTTTCAATGGCAAAAGGTGTCCGTTGAATACTTTTGCAGTGATCAGAGGTTGCATCGCAGTAAACCTGGCGGGCGTTGTCGTGCAACATCATGAGTGTCAGAAAGATTTTGCAAAAGCTACAACTAAAATTTTACAGTAAAGTAATGGCAATTCCAGTTTTACTTAGTGGTTCGTAAACTTGATCATTCACAGAGACTTTAATAATATTCAGTACTCCGAGTTAAAACTTTTAAAATAAAAAGTGCGCATTTTACACATGTGACGCTGATGTCCAAGTAGGTATTAATTGAGCACTAGTATACAGAAAGCTGTACCATATAATTATGTTCACTGACACTGCGAATGGTGATGTTCACAGAGAAGTCAGAAGCCTCACACCCGCAGGAGTCCGAGAGGTTGTGGGCTGTAGCACGTCTGAGTCTGGAGAGACAAGATCGTGTTCTGTACCGACAAGAGGTCGCCAGACATCTGCACATCATGAGAGGTGAGTAAAACATAGGGGAATCACTATACCTACCCCGGCCTCACTTTAGGTTGCAATGTAAACAACATGCAAAATTGTATTCCTCCGCGAGTCCCTATGATTGGCATAGGGAGCGCCACTGCCATCTAGCGGCTCTTGTTTACAGTCATAGATGGAAGCGAAAGAGCAATATTGGTACACTATTACGTAAAATAAATAACAACAAAATTATGGTGTTGGATATTTCTCACAACACTTTGTAAACATGTTTAAAACAACTCGCGCTTCACCACTTCGTAATGATTTTTCCTTGGTGATGCTTGTCGGTCTGGGTGGCTTAGTTGGTTAGACGCTGGCCTACGGATCCCAAGGTCGCGGGTTCAAACCCGGCCCAGACCGATGGTTTTTAAGTGTGCTTAAAAACGACAGCTCCATGTCAGTAGATTTACTGGCATGTAAAAGAACTCCTGCGGGACAAAATTCCGGCACACCGGCGACACTGATGTGATCCTGGCAATTGACAGCGTCGTTAAATAAGAAAATAATTTTTAATTTTAATTTGGTGATGCTTCCACAACAGACGCCATTTTGAACAAACTGTACGTTCCACTCCTTCACTTATGGCTACGTGCACTTGCATCCTGCATCGCCGTTAAATGTGATAATAGTAATGAATTGGCATATTAACTTATTCTTGTAATTATTTTAAATTTAATGCTATTTTGCCCTTTAGTTACCGGACTACATTTTCATTCACGCCTGCTGACATGGAAGTTGTGCGGTTCGATCAACCAATGAAGTGTTAGTCTAACACGTGCTGTTGTTTACATTGCAACCTAAAGAAGGCCGGCGTAGGTGCACAAAGAAAGGTAAATGGAAAATATTAGAAAGTTGTATAAAGCGTGTACCAGAATCCCAACATAAATTACTCTTAAATTTCTAGGATTTCCAACAAATTACAAACATATACATTCGTTTAGAATTTTTTATTATTTATCTAACATTTTAACATTTTAAAATGCCTATCTATACCAAAACAACCAATATAATGTAGATTTATTACATGTCTGTGTAGTTTGAATTTTGCAAGTCTGTATAAATGAGTGGGGTTTTATCGTTACGTTGTGATAGGCTGATTTGTAAATCCACTTATAAAATTCCTCATGAGTTTATTTGCGATTTACTTTCTCTATTGTCTTTATATAATAAGTAGGGTAAGTATAGAATTCCACCCAAAAATTCGATGTCGAGATTTCACCGGAAATATGTTTTGAGGTCCCCCGAATAAAAAAAAAAGCATTTTTACAAAATGGTACGCGCGCGCGCGCGCGCGTGTGTGTGTGTGTGTGTGTGTGTGTGTGTGTGTGAACGGCATTACTTAAAAACGAAAAGTCCGTTAAAAAACCACAGTTGGTGTTTAAGTTTCATGTTTTTTAAGTATGCAACACGAAGATTTTGAAGAGAATTTCTCCACCCTAAACCACCCTTTAGATTAAAAATTTTTCGACAATTTTTATTTTCTCGAAAATGGCTGTAACGAATTTGATTAAAATGCCATATGTTTAAGATATTTTTATGGCAAATTAAATGTATATTTTCAATTTTCTTGCTATAGCCCATGTACTCCTGGTTACTCTGGATGACTTTTGCATAACTGGCAAACCGTAAAAGATATGTAGATCAAATCTTAGTGTACAAAAAATGTAGATATCGTTAAAATACGCAAGTTATGCTTATATACGTATTTTTGCGGAGTGAACCATTTCGGAGACATTCCTTATTTGTGTGAGTTTTGGAATACCGAAACTTTTATCAAATGGAAGGTCGTTATTTACTTTTTAACTACATGGCCGTGCAAAGACAACGGAATTCCAAAGCTTTAAAAGGTTTGACTACCGCTCAAAGTCTGCTATATTCCCACATTCTTCTTGTACCTACAAGGAAATAAGTAGAAAGATAATTTCTGCAAATATTTATCTCAACAAACACGAAGAAGATATAGGAATAACGGTTTGTAAGAATGGTTAGTACAAGAGTAGAGAAAGTCATGCGAGTGCAACACATCAGATTTTTTTGACATACATTGCGAATGTTACATTCACCCCTTCCACTCATTTTTCGCTAGTGCTCTACCAGGGGCACTGATGATAAACTCTCTTCACAGTACAGACAAATGAATGACGGGAAAGGCTGAATAAATATGGAGGCTCGATGTTACAATGCATAGGTATATGTAAATTTGTTCATTGCTAGGGAAAGTAATGGTAATGACCCAAAACATATTTTACGGTACATTTGTATGGTTTTCATGTGTTGTGTGTCTGTTTAGAAGGAAGGAAAGCTGGATTCACAACCGCCACTGTAACAAGGTGCGACACATAAGCTTCTTTCTGCAGTTGGAACGTTCCCTCCCTCTCTGACCAGCCTCAATCTACTTGCTCCTATTAAATGAAGCTTTGCTCTCTCTCTATTACTGCTGTAGTTGCTTCCAATTACTGCGTCACTAGTTATAATTATAACGGGGCTTAGGGTGTAATGTAGCCTAACAGGTCCCACCAGTGGCGTGCTGCATCCCCCAATATTCTTCTATAATCGATCCTCTCTGTATACAACACAAATACGAACTTTGGTGCAAAGAGGATCAAGGGACACAGTACCTTGTTTTCTAAAATGCAAGTGAAAAAAAATCCGATGTGTTGCACTCACATGACTTTCTCTACTCTCGTACTAATCATTCCTACAAACTCTTATTCCTATATCTTCTTCGTGTTAGTTGAGATCAACATTTGCAGAAATTATCGTATTGCTTACATATTTCCTTGTAGGTGGAATGGGAATATGGGAACACAGTAGGCTTTGAGCGATAGTCAAATCTTTTACAGGTGTGAGATTCCGTTCTCTTTGCAAGTTAAGATATAAAAAAAATGAATAACGATGTTTCATTTGACGAAAGTTTTAAGTATTCCAAAACTCACATAAATAACAAGGAATAGATATCTCCAAAATGGTTCACTCTAGAAAAAAATTTTTTGGAGACAAACTGTTTTAGCAAGATCCACATCTTGTGTATAGTAAGATTTGGTCTATTTCTTACGGTTTACCAGTTATGCAAAACGGTACTATCTGGGTTATAGCCAGAACATTCAAAATATACAGTTCATTTGTCACAAACATATGGTATTTTAACCAAAATCGTTAGAGCCATTTTTTAGAAAATCAAAATTTCTTTAAATTTGCCGTGTAAGGGATAGTTTAGGGTGGAGGAATCAAAATCTTCGTGTTATCCTTAAACGATATTAAACTTAAATACCGACTTTCCGTTTTTGAGTTATTCTGTTCATATGCAGCCACACACATACACGCACGCACGCGCGCGCACACACACACACACACACACACACCGACCTTTTTCTAAATTGTTTTGATTCAGGGGGTCTCAAAACATGTATTTCCGGTGAAATCTCGACTTCGAATTTTATGTGGAATACAATACTTCCTCTACTTACTACACGTAGTAGAGAAGTGAAATGGCTATAATGGTGTGCAAACTGCTTATATATCGCTCTTCAGTTTATAATGGGATGAGAAAAATAATTTTCTGTTTGGGAAAATTAGTAGTAAAATATTTTAAACTCAAGCTTTTATTTAAATACTCTAAGAAGAAGAAAATAAATTTTAAACTAAACCAAATCCATCAACTTACTACATTACACAATTTACATGATAGGTATAAAAGCTTGTCGAGAGATTTACCTATTTTATAAAAAGCATATTATTTCTTTTTCTTAGAATTACTTACATCAAGCTCAAGTTGCATATTTTATTCTTGTTTATCTACACAGGCAAATCTTGTGACAAACTTTTATATCGTATAAATTGTGGGATATAATAAATTGGTGGATTTGATTGAATTTAAAGTTTATTTTCTTCTTTTTAGAGCATTAAATAAAAGGTTTCTTTTAAAATGTTTCTTAGTATTAATTTATTTTTTTATTTTTGAGTTATCGTTGGACATGTTCATTTCATTTATTGCGTCATTGTTGCATGGTCGTTTGCCTGTTAATTTAGTACAGTTGTTCAATAAGGAGAGCTTCCAGTGATTTGACTGTACTTAAGGCCACGTAGGCTTGACCAGAAGCGAAGAGCTTTGATCCTAAATAGACAGCAGTACTATCCTGTATTTTGTGTACTGTGCAAGCCGAACATCCTTCCTTCAGCAGTACCCTGACTGTATTTTGCACAGACTTGGGTTGAATAAGGTGAGCACCATCTTTGCTGTAGTCCATACGGACGGAGGGTAGGTCAGTATCATACATTTGTCCTCTCAGGGCCATAAGATTTCTGTAATATGTCCAATGTCACCGTTCACAGATCCTTGGACACATCTACACTGTAATGCAACATCACCTTGTCCCCAGCAAATATTCTAACTCCTTACATAGCCCTCCTGTCTTGTTTATATCGAATGGTAGCATATTATTTAAATCTATATTGTCTTTATTTTATTTGTATTCTTCTGAGAAAACCCTTTCATTCAATACCCATATCGGAGTGCTTCAAAATAACTAACCGTTTTGCACGGTCCACCATATTAGATTAGAATGACGTCACATAGCTAACGATGCATTTTCATCTAAACTAAACGTGTATATAAAACTTTTATCTCAATCGGTTGAGGATAACTACGTACTTTAAAACTCAGTTTTCAAGATTTGACACGAACATGCAAACATTACAAGTTAAATAAATTACCTTAACAACTTATCTTGTGTTAACTTTTGTATCCGATTATCTAAAGAAAATTAACTTCTTACTCAGGTTTATAATTCTAAACTGTTACCATATGAACACACAGCATAATACCACACGTATACGAATGGTGAGTTTAATTATATTTTTACTTTTCCTTCCACACATATAATTTTTCCACCCAAAGTTAGATAGCTAGATTTCACTGGAATACAAGTTTTGAGGTGCTCTGAATTAAAAAAAAAAAAAAAAAGTTGGTTCTTCCAAGAATGCAACCGGAAGATTTTTAAGAAAAACTCTCCACCACAGAACACTTTTCGAAAAGTTTGATTTTTTTTTTCCAAAAGACTAACGATTTTGATTAAGATGCATGTTAATATATTTCCATGCACAATGAAATGTATATCTTGAATTTGTTTGGGAATGTTATTAGAAGTCGTCTTCATTCTGAATGGCTTCTGCTTAAGTGGTAAATCGTAAGAGATAGATAAAAATCTTACTATACAAAAATGTAGATCGCGATAAAGCACACATTTTATGTCAAGTATATATTTGTTGGGGGAGTGAACCATTTCTGAGATATTACTTGTTATTTGTTTGAATGCTCCAATACCTACTTGTACTTTCCTGAAATGTGAAGTCATTTGTTTTTATGTGCTGGAAATGCAAAGAGAAGGGAATATGAAAGTAATCACATAGCGACCAGCTCTTTAAAGATCTTATTATCGCTTAAGCCTACTGTATTTTCCTATAAGCAAATATGTAATAGGGTCAATTATGCAAACGTCTATCTCGATTAACATGAATCAGATAGAAGAAGCGTTTCTAAGGTAGATATTTGCTACAAGGTTGAGTAAAGAAAGTCCTGCGAGTGCCTACATCAGATATTTCTCTTATTTCTAGCGTGTGCCACATTTTTACTAATTTGTTGCAGTTTTTTTTTTCAAATGAAAAATGCAGATGTCCCTTTTTGCCCCTAGAAGCACTATGGGAACCCTATTTTAATTATGTGTGATGTTATTCGCTCTTCTGCATTCATACGATACTGAAGCAAACATCTCTGCTTCTATAAGAGCTGTTAGCTTGGTGGCTAACAATAAAGGTGCTCACTTCAGTATTTCTGCCAAACTATTTGACATATCGAAATGAACTAAACTTTACTAGTACATATGACTCATCAAGTTTGTATACACAAATCAAGAAAGTCATGCCACTTCCACATGTGCCCCACCAGTCACACGAAGGATATGAAAATAGGGCGATTCAATTGGGACACCCTGTATAACCCGTTTAAAGCGATGAGAAACGAATTTGTTGAATGTTTTCATCAAGCAAAGCCAGGAAAATCTACCGGTGTTTCCGACTGGACCACTGCAAGTGCACATGAAGTCTAGGAAACGGGTGAACAGCAAGGAAGGAAGAAAAGAAACAGAAGGAAGGCAAGTTTAGAAAAGGCAGATAACCGCCGAATGTGCTATTCGTAGGAACACACACGAGTCTTCTTTAATAATGAACTACCAATGTTAGACAGTCTCAAATTCTGTCAGCAATTAATTGCCTTCTTTTAGACCAGGTGTGTTCAATCCGTGGCCCGCAGTGATATATGTATGTTCTATCACATCTCATTCGAGCAAAATATTATTTATGAAATAAGTAGTTCTATTTGGAATAGGATAAACTTGAAAGAGCAAGATTTTTCCGTTTCCAACATATGTGTTCATCAGTCATCTTATTCAAGACATGGAGAAATCCCATCCGTTTTAAGAAATACCCAACCCAGATTTTTATTTATGACCTCACCTACCGAGCACCACTTTGAATTCTGTGCATTGTTGTCCGCGCGGTAACGTTACTACTTTCAAGGACGATGTGTGCCAAATATTTTATTATCGTTACATTTTATAGAAATTTCAAATTAGCTCCCAGTTTTCAGTTGTTCACTCACATTGTAGTGGCAGTGGTAGTGAGAGGTTTGAAGAATTATGTAATTCATTCTGTGATGTGTTATAAGTAAATCGAAAAGTATGTATTCCATCCTAAAATTCCATATTCACTAGAAATACACTTTATTTAAACTGATCTATCGTCGTCTGAAACTTTACTTGCCACTGCAGTTAGAAACCATAATTAATCACTTAAAATAATTTAATATATGAGTAATATTTTCATAAAAATAGCACCTAAATATATTAGCTATTTTTAAATTAATTGGTTTATCTCAGAATTTTGATCGTATTTAATATGCTAAAAAGGTCGGATCATGTGGCCTCAAACCAATTCACCTTAACGACAGTGGCGCTTTTCCACAAAAGGTTGGACACTCCTGTTTTAAGCTATCCACATTTCATAAAATATTGCTGGAAATTGAAGTTAGTATTGTTAACAAAACAAAGTGAGTATAATTATTGAAGGAGAGATATGAAGATCCAGATTTTGCAAGTGATGGATCCACAGATTAATGCAAGTTTTATTTCAGTTATCCTGCATTTAACCAACTCACCTTTTATTTCGATGTTTGTTATTTTTATTTCAGTATTATACCGATCTGTTTTATTACAATTATTATGAGACGGGTGCATTTCATTGCTTATTTATTGTTCTCTACACACGAGGAACATGAGATAATGCGGAGGGATGCAAAGAGTTTTGTTTACAACCAGTCCGATTCTAAGACTGGATGCTTGACCTTCAGTTATTCCCTGTATCAACTTCACATTGTATCTGCGATGAATGGACATCGGATGTTTAGTTATATGCACTTCATCAAAATTGTAATGTTAAAGCAACACTAATAAGATATTTCAATATGTTGGTGTATTTATACATAGGCGAAACTTTAGGAGAGTCTACGCATTTACTTATGTTTAATGACTAAATTCCTCCAGTCAAGCACATCAAGTATAGGGTCATTAAAATATATGGTAACCCATTCGTGGGCTCTCTCCATTGCACGAGGAAAGCAAGAGTCGCCGGGAAATGTTGCAGGTAGAGGCGCAATATGGATCCTGTTATGTACCTCATACATTAACTTTCAGGTCCTAGCGATGTCGTCCTCCGTTGTTTAGGATGTAGCCTCTGGTTCACAAGAAATAGATGAGATGGGAGAACTCTGCGGGACGTAGCGGAACCATAATTAGCGGCCCGCCTAAGTAGGGCAGGTGTCCATAGCGCCCCTCATACATCGAGAATAGCAGTTACAGAGCGCAAAGTCCTCAGAGGGCAGTGCCACCGTCTCCCATAGTCAACACAGCAACCCTGAAAAGTTCCGATGAAATGAAAATGAATGGAAATGGAGGGACGGGAAATTCGGATGATTTAAGTATCCTTTCCAGAATTCCCCTAGTGACCTGGTAAATACCTGAAAAACCTATGAAAATGGAACCCATGACCTCCGGAATGCAAGTCGCCCACGTTACCGTGACGCCACCCCGCTCGGTCACAGACGGGAAACATGTTATCAGTTGTAAGGACCACCAAGAATACTTTGGCCAATGAAATTTAATTATGGTATTGAGATCTTGATATAAGTTCATTGCGAAAGCTGATCATCCAAATGCCCTTTTGGAACATGTAATCATTAGCGTAACGAAAACTGATACGATTATGATGGTCATGAAGATGGACACTCGTGTTAAGTGAAAGTAATTACTCAGCTTTAGATGTAACGCGGTGTGTGTGTGTATTGTTACGAAATAGTGCGCGTGTGGCTAAATTTAAGATAAAAAAAGGGAACAACTTGCTGCTTAACAATATTCGTAACGGACGAACAATCACGATCTGATGCGAACGAACCCGTGGCAGTCAACAATGGTTCAAGAACATTTTGCTATTACGGCTATGTGTAAGTACTCGTGGACGTACTTGTTTATTTTGTAATGGTAGAAGCCCAAAAAAATCTGTTACATTCATATGGCTTCTCTACTTTCTACTATCGTTCATTTTTATAGCAGCTCAAACATTTCTTACAGAAGCTTGTTTTTGTACATATCTACTTCATGTTAAGGGGAGTGGATAGTGTGACCATTATATGAACATGTAGCTAACGAAATTTCTTCACCTATAACTTACAGATCAATGCAAAAAATACTGTATAATCTCTATATATGCATACATATCTTTACATTTTACAATAATATACTTTGTAGTTCCTCTAAACAATTTTTAAGTACAAAAAAGAGTTTGTTAAATAAATGGCAAACATTTGGCATGTTTAGGTTCCCTTTTCTCAGAAACCAATGCCAGCAGAGAGTTGAAATGTTTACTGTATACAAAGACATTCTACCTCACACCACTGAACTAGGGAGTTAAGCTACCAATAATATTTCTGGTTCTATAATTTTAGTCTGTAAAGAACACGAAACAAAATTGTGAACAATCACCCTCATTTTTTAAAAACATATTACACGTAAAAATATTAATCTAGTTCAGTGTATGTAATAGATTATTTCACACACGTGTGCCAAATTTGAGTCTTTTAGTTTTTATAGTTTCTGAGAAAAAGGAATGTATGTTTCGAAAAATGTATTTTTGGGATATAACACTTACGTTAGTGCATTCTAGGGCGTAGTCAGTACTAGCAGCATCCCGCGTTGTCTCCTGGTCTGCAGCTCTATTTTTCTGACCCAGGACTTCTTAGACGAAGCTTATCTTTCAACAGATAATTTTAAAAATACTCCGGATATTAAAAGTTTAAGCAAAAGTGGGCGTGGCACTCAGAACGTTTAAAGAGACGTACCTCAATTTAAATATTTTTAAAGAGTGTTCTAAATGATGAATAAATCATATATACTCTGAATTAGAAAGAAGCATAGATTTTCTTTGGTCAAAAATAGACAATGTCATAATCTTGTCCTTTTACGCTACCCACTCCCTTCAATATTGAGACAAACCTTTGCAGAAGCTGTTTCATCACTCCTTTCGTGGCAAGTACAGTGGAAATAGAGACTAAATCGTTACTGAAGTGCTGAAGAACCGGGCAGCTGCCCTAAAAATGAGATTTAGACTTTGTGTCTCTCTTATGGTTTACCAGTATACAAAATTATTTCTCTATGAAGAGTACTTAGTGGCCTATTCTCGGAGCATTCAACATTTTATTTGCATTGCAAATATTTTAAACATGTGGTGTTGTAGGAAATGAAAATACCAGTTGCTGTTATACACGCTTGATCACTTAGGCCCTAACGTAGGTCAAAATTTACCCTTGAACACTTACATCACTCACATCAAAACAAGACTCATCCGTCGAATCGAATCACATCTGAGTTCCTGATTCACAATTCACAGTTGATAGGCACTTGGCACCGTCAGCTGTCCATTGTTTACTGTGTAGGTACTCTCCAGGTACTAGTCAGTTCCATATATAGGCCCCGAACACAAAGCGAACGTTCTCGGAAAAGAACCTACTCGGAAATGGCCAAAACGAATCCTCTGGAGCGGGGAAGCGGCACACAATGGTTATTGTTCAGCTGCAGCTGGTCCCATGTACTCTGCTGTGTATGCGATAACGGCGGCAGACCGTAGGTAGCTTCGCGCTGTGCTACAGTATTTTAATCCAAGTCGGTAGTCATTTTTTGAGAAAATCAAATTTCGAAAAATCTGGCATGAAACTGACACCTGCTTATCAAGCCTTAAGTTCTTTTACATGCCGCAAATCTACGAACACGGTCCACCTGCTGTACTTCCCTTCCGAAGGAGGACTTTACACCCGAAAAAAACCATCACCCTCATTTAGGTTTGAACCCGCGACCGCAGGATCCACAAGCTAGCATGTTCCTTCACACTACGGAGGACGATGTTCTTACATACAAGCTGTAACGAGTAGAAGTGCAGATGTTTGTGCTAGTAACTGACCACAGGGTAATGTTTCAGTTTTTCAGTTTCAGTTTGTTTATTATAAAGTATTGGCCTGGTGCCGGTACATAGGGCCCAGCTTACAGGCTATATTTGACATTTATATACAATTTGCTTACTTATAACTAATTATAGTTTTTGGTTTGTGCAAAAACCCATACGGTGACCGTCTATCGGTTACCGAGAATAGTTTTCTTATGTCCTTTAAGTTCTGTTCAGTTTGGTTTATATATATATATATACATATGTACATATTTACAATTATATACACGCATACATACACGCGCGCACTCTCTCTCTCTCTCTCTCTCTCTCTCTCTCTCTCTCTCTCTCTCTCTCTCTCTCACACACACACACACACACACACACACACACACACACACACACACCTTCACTGGGCACACCAGAAATATGCGTCCCAGCGCACTGCACTATCTACACTTCATATATACACTTTCCCGCAGTTTTCCTGCGCGGGCAGGGGACAGCTCCTGAATATTTTCCGAGGCGAGGGCCTCTGCCGGAACATGTGTGTGGCTTAGGAACGAGGTTGCGTGGACGCGCATTTGTCGGCGAGTCATGCCGCTTCTAGAATATTTTTATTCTAGTATGTTTGCGGTGCTTCGGCTCGCCTTTGCCGATGTTGGCGATCACGTCATTCTCGTGGTTTCTAATGCGCGTCCATGCCGCCATTGCTCGTTTTTCTATTGCCTCCGGGACGAACGGGATCCGGGTTTCGCGGTGAAGAGTGTGGTTAGTGGTGAGGAGTGGAGCAGACAGGATTTTTCTGAGGGAGAGGTAGAGGTTTTGGAGGGTTTGGAGTTGTTTCAGAGCAGTTTTGGAGGCATTAGCCCAGGCCACACATGCATACAGGACCACCGAGAGAATAAATGACCTATATAGTATCAGTTTTGACTTCAGTCGCAACTGTTTACTACGGAAGATGGGGGCGCACAACTTTAGCCGCTGTCTGCCTTTGTTGACGCTATTTTTTTATGTGGGTGGACCAGCACATTGTGCGGTCCAAGGTGACACCTAAGTATTTAACCTGCTGACGGCAGTGCAATATTTGACCACCGACCGTTAGGTCCATTGCCAAAGTGTGATGCCGCTTAGAGAAATGTATCAGCTGTCATTTGTTGGGATTAATTTTGATTTTCCAGTCATGTTGCCATGAGAGGAAGTTGTTCACATAACGTTGCATTTCTGCAAGGCCGAAACGTGGGTTTCTATGGTGGTTGTATATTGCAGTGTCGTCAGCATACATGGCGACCTTGCATCTGGCGTCCACTGGGAAGTCATTAGTGAATAATATGTACAGAAAAGGGGACATGATTGCCCCTTGTGGGACGCCAGCCCGCATCACTCGCTCCCGTGAGGAGGAGCGGCCCACTTGGACGTAAAACTGCCGTTTTTCTAGAAAATTGTGCAGCAAGTATAGATAATTTTGAGGAGCCGGGAAATTGTGGTGCAGTTTGTAAATGAGGCCATTGTGCCAGCACCGGTCAAATGCGGCTTCTACGTCCAGAAATAGCGCCAACGTTGAAGCCCCATTGTTAAATTTCTCTGTTACGTCATCAGTTAGTCTGAGGAGCTGTAGTTCAGTGGAATGTCCTTTTCTAAAGCCAAACTGTGAATTTGAGAGTTCATGTGTTGCCGAGACTTGTTTTTGTAGTCGAGAAAGGATACATTTTTCGAGCAATTTACCAATAGTAGACAAAAGACTAATGGGGTAATGAATAATGTTACATCAATATTTATTCTATTTACGGACTTATAGTTTTATTGATTAAGAATACTATGTTTTCATATTGGTTAGTTCCTCCATGTGCCATAAAAAACATGGCGCAGAGTGGGCAGAACTAAGTTCCAAGCTTTCTACAAGCCCAATGACCTCACATTATCTAGGCCAGTAGGTCGCGTATTGAGATGTAAAGCAAAACGGATAGTCTATCTCACAGGCGTTGTTTATTTCGCGGCGCAATTATTACTGTGCAAAAACATCAGGTAGTAAAGTGGGGGATCGATTTGCGGAAAACCCGTTAGACAAAGAGAAAAAGAACGAATACACCCAAGTCGATACATATTAACGTATCAAAATATCTACGATTGTACCCCCAACACTTGTATAAAAGGTAGGTTGGGGTGGGTGTTATCTTGAGACTTTGGTATTTAAAGACATTTTGTTTGGGGGTTACGTTATTAACAGACAAACACATTCTCTCTCTCTCTCACACACACACACACACACACACAAACACACACACACACACACACACACGCGCGATTTCCAGTGAAATCCCAATATAGAATTTTTGGATGAAATGCAAAATATCTATTTTATCTAGTGTGCGTGATAGATAAAGAAAGTAAGGTTTTTTTCCCCACCTGTAGAACTAATCACAAGGAATATACGCCACTGATAAATCCGTGGTGAATGTTAGAGAAGTAGTTAGGCCCTATATGTATGTCGGAATGAATGAGTGAGAGGAAAAAATGTATCTCTCTTTTCGCGCGTTTTCTGTTAAAGGTATTAATTCCAGTTATGTCATTCACTTAAAAGCCGACAGAGGTGAATTCTACATAGTATTTACGTCTGTATAAGCCAGTCTTTATAACGTTGCTTGTTAGTCTCTGAATAAAGCTATTGAGAGCGTCGAAACCGATTGACTCCAAAACCCTTGCAGTTAGCGCCGCCGAAAATTCATGGTTAAATGTGTGTTAATGAATAGGCGAGCACAGACAGGATGTGACGCAGTGAAAGGCATTTAGTTGGGATCCGTTAATTAACGGCCTGTTTGTGGCTGTAAGCGACACGAGTAGTGAATGTGGACCGATTTTAAGCTCGCCTTGGTTTCAATGCCCCTGCATGTATAGTTACTGCAAATCGCTTGCCAACATCAAAAGGAATTCTGTCGCAAACGTCATAGTCACGGTGATTCGCTCTCCTTTTCAAATTCAAATTAAAATAACCCATCCTCCCTCCCTCCCCAAATGGCAAGCGATTACAGCCATGTTTCTTAGCAACTCCCTGCACGAGGTTAATCCAAATATCCAACTGATCACCTATGGAACATTTCAAATTCCTTTTTACTGGCGAACTGTTTTGTTTCGAATAAATCAGGAAAAATCTGACTCTCAACTTTCCCTGCACATTACTATTTTATACATTCTATAGACTCTGCATATAACACGTTATTACTGACTCTCCCACACAGTCATTTCGACAAAATGCTCATTTTGAGGTAAAAAAAACAAGAAAAACAGAACACTTTCACTTTTTGTATATTTCCCTTTAGTAAGTATAGTCATTATTGCAGAGTTCATTGGAAATGCACCAACTCCAACTGGTTTGGCCGGTACCTTATCAGACTGAGTGCACTCCACGTGGATAATAATTTATACTACGTTTGATTGGCTACAATCAGACAGTCCTCTGTATTCTTGGATATAACAGTGACACTTCCGTCCTCCACTTTGGCCAACAAGGCTGTGGGTTAGGGGTGGTGACTCAAGCAGCGATAACTTCAAGGATGCTCAAGCAGGCGGTTTAGCAAGTAATGCGTAAACTGTAAGCCACGATGTCATCCAAAATGTAGATTATCAGCCATGTTTTTGTTTGTTTACCTCATCACTAAAACCACAATTTTTAGTACCTACCGCATCGTGTGTAGGAGTGTCAGTTATGCCGTGAGTGTGTTCGCCCAGACCGAGAGGCAAGCCATCAGCACTGCACAAAACAGCCCCATGCACACGGTAAGGTGACTAACAATTGTGGCCTTACTCATCAACTACATATTATATGTAGCTAAATGTTCTAAGACCAACTATAATAAATGAGAACAAATGTTAAAAATGCAAAATATAAAAAATACACTGCACGACAAAAGTGGCATAACGATTGCGGTCAAGTTGTTGGAATTTAATCATATACATGCAAGATATTAAGACTCTCCGAGGTATCCTAGTTGATCCTTACTTAGACATACGAAAGTGCTTAATTTGTGTAACTAAAATGTTGTGAATTACTTTAAATCACAAGAGAATAAGATGTCAAAATATAGCATGACATTTCTCTGTGTTTTTAACTGTTACGCTGCCCCACGCCAGTGTATTTGCTTTGAACTGATCAGTTATATTTTATTTCAAGTATCTTTGTGTTTCCTTTACTTGAATCAGTAGGTATGTAATACGAATTGACAAAGCCAGTAAAACTCAAAACATAATAAGCTGACTCACTGCTGCTAGGGCAATATCGCTTCAATTCTAGGATATACCTACTATAACTGTAACATAAGAGGGAATTGTCACTTAAATAATAACCTTGTTAATTAAATTTCGTGTCCTCCAAGGATGAAAATCAAAGATTTAAAGCAAATCCCCACCTTAAACTGCGCTTTAATGGAAATGTCTGTTATTTCTTATTTTCTAAAAAATAACTAATAAATTTATGTTCAAGATATTTCTCCACATATTCTGAGAAAAGCTTGTGAACAAATGTTATATTTTATATAAGTGATAAACCGCAGGAGACAGACAAAAACAGCTACTACACAAACAAACAAACAAAAAAAAGTTTTCCTTAAAACACAGTTTATGCAAAAAAGGTTTTTCCGCACTAACGTTTCCAAAATATTCTTTAGTATTAGTTTGAATTGTCAAATACTTCATACATCTTGCAACCGCTAAGCCTCTTCTTATTAACAGAACGGAATGTTAAAGGCAGTGTAAACGACCCGTTTTAAAATATATGACCATGGTTTAATACTATGTTGTTTACGAAACGTTCAATAAAACCGTTTCGGAAAGTTTGTCTCGGCGGATATCGGTGGCTAAAAAGCTCCCGAGTTCGAATCTCGAAGAGGGCGAATTAGACGGATAGGTTTCTTCCGGGGTTTCTCCTCCCCTGAAGTGATGAATGTCGGGTAAATCCAGCGACTCATTTGAGCATTATTTCATCCATTTCATTCATCTACCTACTCGGCCAAAGGACGTAAATTGTGTCTGTTTGTGAAGTTTATAATCTTGCAATTTTTATCCAGATGTTTTTCAAAATTTTGTCACGTGCCGCTCTACCATAATTACTATTTTTTTCAGTTTCATGCCGATATGTTTACTAACTACTGAGAAAAAGATTTACTTTTATTATGCTGATAAGCCAGATGTTCCACATGATGCAGAAAGAGTAGATGATTTTGAAAAATATAAACACTATCACAATATTCAAAGGCTAATACACCAAAACGATGTTGACTTTTTTCACACTTAAAAAATCATGCCTTAAAACGAGCAATTTAAAACTGTAGCAAAAACCATGCGTCGGTTCTAAAAGTACATTATTTTACAATTCAAAATTGGTTACAAACTACATGGCATGGAAAATGTTTAATACGTAAAACAGTAAGAAACATCAAAATTGAGTAAACGGCATTGGAAATAGAGATCATGATAGTCAGGGCACTTATCGGCCTTCCAGTTTAACACAAAGGAGCAATTCGCGCTTCTCTGTGGCGAAGGTTTAAGAAACATACTGCTCTTAAGTTCGGCAGTAGTCTCATAAATGTATCAAGTTAACCCAACTCTAGAATCAAAGTTGCCGAAGTGCAAACGCAAACAGCTCTTAAGGTGAAGGTGGCTCAAAACAGTGAGTCACAAGTGCCAGAAATTTGTCGAACTACTCCAAGGCTAGAACCGAAGTGGAAACTTAAACAGCTACCCTACTATATGCTATGTATTCTTGGGCTTCTACATTATCGCGTGTTGAACGCTTAAGCCTTTTCAGCCCAAATTGTTTTGCTACTTATGACGGTCTTCTCTAACCGGTTGTTGCCTCATGCAATTGACTTGAATAGCCAAGATCGTTACGGCGAGACAAATGCACTGGCCATCAATTGAATGCCGTGGATCGCGGATTCCAGTCTCAGCAACCGCAATCAAATGTCCCTGTGGTAAAGGAAGTGGGAGGGCCCACGTAAAATAATTGGTGTAGTGGAACGCGTGGATGATGATGGGGTATTATATGACTGTAGCTGCATAAATATTGCTTCTTTCTATTGAAAAAAAAACAAAAAAAAACAACAACAATAAAATGAAAATTCTAAAACTACAATATTTTACAGTTGAAAGCATTCTTAATGTACATGTATTAACATTAAAGCAAGTATAACAAGAATATAACACAAAAAAGATTGAAATACTTTAAAAGGTTCATAACATATGAATAACTCCATATGGAACCATTGGGTCCGAAAGGGTTAAAGGGTTATGAAAATAAAAACCAGAGTGTAATTTTTAAATGGGTTCAAAATGTTGGCGGCAGCAAGCGTTTAGAGCGTTTTTCTGCCATCGTCAGGGTGGATTTTCTCCGGTTTCCCCCGCCACTCATTCCACCAATTGCTCCATGGTTACCTTTGCAATAATCGATTTCGCCTGCATTTCATATCATCCTCTTCCTCACCCTCATACCTGGTGCTGGGCTGAACACCCGCTTCCAGGTCTTCACTCTGTCCGATCCAGAGGTTCCTCTGCTCCCCGACAGGCGTCCGACCCTAGGCTCTACCTTGTAAGTCCTAGAGGATGTATGTCCTGCATAAGGGGAGGGTAATCAGGTAAAGAAGAAGAAAGCGTTGGTGAAATTTCAGCTGTGGATACTCACAGAGTACAAAAGAACGGAAAAAATCTGATGTGTTGCACTCATATGACTTTCTCTACTCTTGCACTTACTATTCTTATTCATATTCTCGATCGTCTACATGTCAGTTGAGTTAAATATTTGCAGAAATTGTATTGCTTATTTCCTTGTAGGTACAAGGGGAATACAGTAGGTTTTGAGCGATAGTCAAATCGTTTAAAGCTACTCGCTATATGAAGGCTTTGAAATTCCGATCGTTCTCTTTGCATGACCAAGAGATAAAAAAGTGAATAACGACCATCCATTTGAGAGAAGTATAAGTATTGCAAAAGTCACACAAATAACAAGGAATATCTGCGAAATGGTTCACTCCACAAAAAAAGCACTTGAACATAAATTGCATGTTTTAACGAGATCTAGATTTTTTTTGTATAATAAGTTACGGTCTATCTCTTACGGTTTACCAGTTATGCAAAAGTTATCCAGAGTAAACAGGACTACATGAACTATAGCCAGAAAATTCAAAATATACATTTAATTTGTCATAAAAATATCTTAAACATATGGAATTTTAATCAAAATAGAGCTATTTTTTAGATAAAGTTTTCCATGTAAAGGGTAGTTTAAGGTGCAGGAATGTTTCTCAAAATTTTCTTGTCACATTCTTGAAAGGTATTAAAGTTAAATACCAGCTTTGACTTTTCACCGACTTTTGTTTTTTAGTTATGCTGTTCACAGACAAATGCATACACAGGACCTTTTTCTAAAACTGCTATTTCCTGTGAAAGCTCGACATCGAATTTTTTGGTCCAATACAATACTTTCCCTACTTAGTATACGGAGTAGAAAAAGTAAAAAGAATGTTCCTGCACAATTTATTTGCAGAAGTGAGTAGAGAGAGTAATATGAACGATACACGTGATATTTTAGTTGTACTTGGCTGATGTAATGTAGTTGAAGAAGCAAGGAAACACACACGTGCTGTTTTACCCAGTGTCATGGCAACATAAAAGCTCCAAGAAGTGACGTACTCTTGTAGCTAGATCCTTCTTTAATTGACTAAACTTCTCGAAATGTCCCTTTTTCTTGTTAACATCCCTCCTTTTTTTAAACACCTATTGCTAAGAGATTCCCTCTTTCTCCTTTCATCTATTCTTAGAGTCTTACATCTACTCCTCTTCTTCCTGTTTTTCCCCTCTCTCTCTGCTCCCACAAATCCTTTCCTTGTCCTTAACTATTTCCTTTCACTCCAAGGTAAAGCTTTTCCAAACGTAATGAAGACCTTTGTACACTCAACACCAGCTTCCAACAGGTCCTTCTTTGGCTGTCGCTGCACGCATCAACTCAATGGTGTCCTTTAGCAAATTCCTCCTTCGCAAGTTTGGAAAAGTCAGCCGATTCCTCGTTTCTCAAGAAAATTCATTGCAAAACTATCTTAAACATATGGAGTTTTAATTAAAATAGAGCTATTTTTGAGATAAAGTTTTCCATGTAAATGATAGTTTAAGGTGGAGGAATGTTTCTCAAAATTTTCTTGTCGCATTCTTGAAAGGTTTTAAACTTAAATACCAGCTTTGACTTTTCACCGACTTTTTGTTTTTGAGTTATGCTGTTCACAGACATACACAGGACCTTTTTCTAAAAATGCTATTTCCTGTGAAATTTCGACATCGAATTCCTATCTTCTGCAACAACAAACAACTAACAACGGCTTTGAAAACTACTGTAGGCAGTTAAGTAAGATTATTCCTCGAAATAGTTACTGAATATCAAACTAACGTAACTTAATAATTTTTAATCTTTTCTATTACTTATCTATAGCAATTACAGGAAGTATTGTACTCCACCCAAAAATGAAACACTAATAAATGAAACATAAATTTAGGAAAGTATGTGCATTTGTGTTTGTGCATGAAACTGAACAGAATAACTCAAAAACGAAAATTCGGTAAAATACCAACCATGGTATTTAAGTTTAATATCTTTCAAGAGTGCGGATTTTGAAGAAAATTGCTTCACCCTAAACTACCCTTTACATGGGAAATTTTTCAAGGGTTCTAATTTTTCTCAAAAATGCTCCTAAAGATTTGATTAAAATAGCATATGTTTAAGATACATTTATGGCAAATGAAATGTATATTTTGAATTTTCTGGACATAACCCATGTAGTCCTGTTTACTCTTGATGACTTTTGCATAGTTGGTAAACTGTAAGAGATAGACTAAATCTTACTATACTAAAATGTAGATCTCATTAAAACACCAATATAGGTATGTTCAATGATCTTTTTAGTGAAGTGAACCGTTTTAGAGATGTTCCTTGTAATTTGTGTGAGTTTTGCAATACTTAGACCGTTCTCAAATAGGATGTCGTTATTCATCTTTTTATCTCTTAGTCATTTAAAGACCAGTCATGAGTGATCATATAGGGACCACCCTTAAACATTTGACTATCGCTTAAAGCTTACTGTACTCCCTTTGCACCTACAAGAAAATTAGCAATATCATAATTTGTACAATTATTTATCTCGATTAACATGAAGAAGATGGAGGAACAAGTGTTTGTAAGAATAATTTGTGCAAGAATAGACAAAGTCATATGAGTGCATTTTCCCCTCGAGTTCATAAAAAGAGCATGGAATTTCAAGACCACCACATAGCGACACACTCTTTAAAAATCTATCGATTTACCTGCTGTACCATATAACTAAAGTTTACCTGGGTTATAAAGAAGTAAGAAAAATAAGTTTCTGTAAGAACGATTTGTGGAGGCGTGAGTAGAGAAAATCTTGGGAATGTAACAAATAGATTTTTAGTTTCGTGAACACACCCGAGTTTTTTTAACAAAGATATTGACTTGGTCTTCGTTTTTGAACCCCATGAGTAATCTCGTCGGTGTCAGTACGTTAGGTGCTGGCCTACTAATCCCAAGGTCGAGGGTTCAAAGCCGGTGCAGATGAATGGTTGTTAACGGTCCCATGGCAGTAGATTTACTGGTATGTAAAAGATCTCCGGAACAACATTCTGGCACACCGGCGGTGCTATGATCCTGGCAACTGACTACGTCATTAACAAACAAAATAGGTATTTATTTTTACCTAGTGGGATAAGCATGTCAGTTACAATATTGGCCTCTTCTTTGGTAGTTTTCTAGTTGAGATATACTTAAACAGAAAGACACAACCTAATGTATGCTTTAGAAGTCTGGCTGTCTCTGTTGAAAGAGGATCATTACTTTATAGTTCTCCCACGTTATATTGATCGTGAAGAAATACTGGGTTTTTCAACACACTGCACTAGCTCAAAAGGGTAAACACGTGCAAAATTGCTTAAGAACAATGTTCCAGAGTTTATAATGCACTAAATTTGGTCTTTGGGAAGTCCAGAGCTGAATCCACTGGATTATCAACTATGGAACATCATCGAGAGTAAAGCTTGCTCGACACGACACAGAAATATGGAGGCTCTAAAATGGGATTTGAAGCGAACTGTGCAGAATTTGGACATAAATGTCATACGTGCTGTTTCTAGGCCACGTTGTTTCAAAGGAGGACATTTTGTCTGTTCCTTGTATTCAATATATTTTAGTTAATAAATGTAATAATGTTTTTGATAGTGTGATTCTATGTTGTGCTACCCATGTTTATGGTTGTGAGGGAACTTATGACTTGATGCTATTCACATAGCCACCCTGAGTCGAGCACTGGTTTTAGGTTGCTGTAGTACGAACTGTTCTCTCTCTCTCTCTCTCTCTCTCTCTCTCTCTCTCTCTCTCTCTCTCACACACACACACACACACACACACACACACACACACACCATATTTTGTGTTGTGCGCGAATGCTTTATATGATGTATTAAAGCAGGCATGGACATGAGAGGAGAGGTAGTAATTGAACTTGCCTTATCTACTCCATATTCTCTTGCCAAGTGGCGAAGGTTGTTTGGATACAACACGTGCAGTCGTGGATCCATCTGCGGGGTGGTAATAATTTCTGCGCTGTTATTAACTATTATGTTCATATTAAACGACCGCCTCCGTAGCGCAGTTCGTAGCTTCCTCTGGCGCGGAGGACCCGGGTTCGAACTCCGGTACCAGCATGGGGATTTTATCCCCTCTGGGAGGTCTGACACTGGGTGCACTCAGCCTCGTTAGGTCCCGGGGGGACCAATTGAGGAGCTACTTGATGGAGAAGTAGCGGCCCCAGATCGAGAAGGCCGTATAACTGGCCAGAAGGACTCGGGGCGCAGACCACGTCCCACCCTCCAGTACTGCACACCACCAATGACGCCTGTAGTGAGCAGAGGTAGGGTGGCAAGCCTTGGCCCTTCATGGGCTGTTGCGCTGGTTTATATAAGCATATTTTGCACACAATAATTATTACTGTGGCTAGGTAAATTACATAATCTTGAAGTTCATAACTTTCCTTTATCTTATGCACGTAATATGCTTACGCTGCCTTATGATTAACATACCAAATTATTTCTATTTCACAATAAATAAAGCAGTAAAGTTCCATTACTATTTAGCTATACAAATATTTTAAAACTATTTGATCAACACAATAGACTTCTTTAACAACGCTATCAATTGCAGTTCAAATTAGCCGGTGTGACGAAATTTCGTCCCACAGAAGTACTTTTACAACCGTTGGTCTGGGCCGGGTTTGAACCCGCGACTTTGGCATTAGTCAGCCAGCACTAACCTAATAAGCCACGCAGACAGCGATGTTCAACGTTTCCAAAAGCGAGGAGGTTGGATTTACCTCCTTCCACTTTATTGCGGTTTTGTTATATGTACGTTGCGTTCGATTTACGAAAGCACTTTCAAATCTTATGCGATAAACATCTCTTCATTAGTGACTCCTTTGGTACTGCTTACTCGTATATTTAAGAATCTATTAAAATCTATTAATATTTGGTGACAAAGTCGAAGTCCACAGCCTTAGAAGATACACCAAGTGATCGTCGCGTAACATACTGCGTTACAGAATTTTAATATAGTTCAATTTGGATAAACTGTGTTCGCAAGAGAGCTATAGGTACTCACTCTTATACACACTATTCTGCAAATGCCTATTTCTCTATCTACCACATTTTCATCGACATAAGCATTGTCAGAAAGTACCTTATTGCTAATTTCCTTGTAGCCGCAAGGAGAATGTGGAAATGCAGTAGGTTTTTGCGATAGTGGAATGGTTTAAGAGCTGGTTACTATGTGATATCTTTGAAATTCAGTTCTCTTTGCAAGGCCAAGAGATAAAAATGACGAATATCATATTCCTATTTGAGAAAAGTATAAGTATTGATAAATTCAAACAAGTAATAAAGAATATTTCGGAAATGGTTCACTGAAAAGAAAAAAAGAAATATTTGACATAAATTGTGTGTTTTAACAAGATCCACGTTGGTTTATTTGGTAAGCTTTTGTGTATCTCTTACTATTTACCATTTATGCAAAAATCATTAAAAAGAAAGTCTTTTGAGGACATTCCTACAAAATTCCAGATATGACTTAGAAACGCATGCTTTTGTCCGTCACTGCCTGCTTGTGATTTTACACGTCACAGGCACTAGCTAAGGCATCTACCGACTAAAGGTTGGAAGTGGGGAATAGCAGATAATTATGTAAGCGTCCCCAAAGAGACAAAATGCGACACCTTTAATTAACTTTACAGTGTATCACAGCCTGGACTCTGACCATCTTCCCGTGCACTTCGATATACAGGGTGGCATTCCAGCCGGTGCCTCTGGGCCTCGAAGGAGGGCTGAGACCGACTGGAATAAGTTCACCACGGAAATGCACGGGATGGCGCAACCCAGGCTGTCATACTACAGCGAGGCAGACATAGATGTCGCCATTGAAAACTTTACTGCCTCGCTACACACGGCCAAGAGAAACGCTACCACTTACACCACAAGACCACCCGGTTTTTGCACGTACCCCGAGGTAGAGCAACTCATTGCGCGGAGACGACGCTTGACAAGACTGTGGCGGTACACCCGTCAGCCTGAATACAAAGTGCTAGCAAAATGGCTACGCAACATCATTCGGCATCAAATTAAAATCAACAAAACTGAACAGTGGGAAAACAAAATGCTGAGTACCACCCATTCGGACTCTTCCTTGTGGAAATTATTAAAGGCATTTAAAGTCTCCACGAACGTCAACTCCGCAACTGAGGCGCTGCACACTCATGGCGGCCTGCACTTCTCCGAAGAGGAGAAAGCCGAGGTCTTCGCTGACTGTCTTGAAGATAGATTCAGCGAAAACCCAGTTACCAACCGAGATATAGAACGGGAGGTACAGACATGGGTACAAACCTGGGTGGCGCAGAAGCAAGAGCAACAACTACCCATCATAACACCGCAGGAAGTCTACAAGCTCATTAGGAAATGACCTAATGGGAAAGCTGCCGGCCCAGACAAAGTGACTAATGAGGAACTTAAGCATCTCCCGAGAAAAGCCCTGGTGCAACTGACTAAAATTTTTAACGCCTGTCTGCAGCAAGGCTATTTCCCCTCTACCTGGAAACGAGCCAAGGTAATTATGCTCCCAAAGCAAGGAAAAAGCACCAGACAACCGCAAAACTACCGCCCCATTAGTCTCTTGTCTACTATTGGTAAATTGCTCGAAAAACTTATACTTTCTCGACTTCAAAAACATGTTTCGGAATCACATGAACTATCAAATTCACAGTTTGGTTTTCGAAAAGGACATTCTACTGATTTACAGCTTCTCAGACTAACTGATGACGTAACAGAGCAATTTAACAATGGGGCTTCAACGTTGGCGCTATTTCTGGACGTAGAAGCCGCATTCGACCGGTGCTGGCACAATGGCCTTATTTACAAACTGCACCACAATTTCCCGGCTCTTCAAAATTATCTATATTTGCTGCACAATTTTTTAGAAAAACGGAAGTTTTACGTCCAAGTGGGCCGCTCCTCCTCACGGGAGAGAGTGATGCGGGCTGGCGTCCCACAAGGGGCAATCATGTCCCCCTTTTTGTACATATTATTCACCAACGATTTCCCAGTGGACGCCAGATGTAAGGTCGCCATGTACGCCGACGACACTGCAATATACAACCACCATATAAATCCCCGTTTCGGCCTTGCAGAAATGCAACGTTATGTTAACAACTTCCTTTCATGGCAACATGACTGGAAAATCAAAATTAATCCCAACAAATGCCAGCTGATTCATTTCTCTAAGCGGCATCACACTTTGGGAATGGACCTAACGGTCGGTGGTCAGGTATTGCATTGCCGTCGGCAAGTTAAATATCTAGGGGTTACCTTGGACCGCACAATGTGCTGGTCCACCCACATAAAAAATAGCGCCAACAAAGGCAGACAGCGGCTAAAGTTATGCGCCCCCATCTTCCGCAGCAAACAGCTGCAACTGAAGTCCAAACTCGTCCTGTATAAAGCTTTTATCCTTTCGGTGGTTCTATACGCGTGTGTGGCCTTGGCAAACGCCTCAAAAACCGCGCTGAAAACCATTCAAACCCTCCAAAACCTCTCCTTCCGGAAAATCCTCTCTGCTCCCATCCTAACCACTAACCGAACCCTTCACCAGGAAACCCAGATCCTAACCATTCCCGAGGCAATAGCGAAAAGAGCCACTGTCGCGTGGGCGCGCATCAGAAACCATGACAATTACTTCATTGCCAATATTGGCAAAGGTGAGCCGAAGCATCGGAAACACGCTAGAATTAAGATGTTTTAGACGTCGTTTGGCTCACCGACTGGTGTGCGTCCACACAAAGAAGGGCCCTAGGCCGCACACACGCTACCTCAGAGGCCTGCATCCCAGGGAACCAGTCAGGAGCTGCAACCTGGTCCGCACAGGAAAACTGCGGAAAAAACTGTACATAGTAAAGTGTATAGAGTGTAGTGTGTGTAAATATGTATATACGAGTGTGTGTGTGTGTGTGTGTGTGTGTGTGTGTGTGTGTGTGTGTGTGTGTGTGTGTGTGCGTGTGATGGGACATATGTGTGGTATGCCCAGGAGTGAGTGCGTGTATATATCCGTGTATATAAATGTAAAAAACTATCAAAAACTGACAACAACAAAAAACTGAGAATACTCCAAAAAACTGTTCTCGGTGGGCTAAGGCTGCCCACTGTATGGGTTTTTTAAAAGATAAAGCAAACTCGAATTCATTGTAAATACTGTAAAAATTATAATTTATGTCAATTTTGGCCTGTAAGCCGGGCCCCTCTGTACCGGCACCAGGCAAATGCTTCTTTAATAAAATAAGTTGAAGTTGAAGAGACAAGATTGGACATCGGTGTGTTAGCTATTTGGAATAGAATGCAGAGGGTTAGTGACATTTTGGACATATGAATGCTTTAATAAAGAAACATAGTGTAAATAATAAGTGTATAAACAGTTCACATAGTGCATCAAGTAATGTTAATATGGCAAATATTAAGTCGTGTTTATGATGATAGGCGGCACCATGGTCGAGCGATTAGACCGTTCGCCTACCACCTAGGCGGCCCGGGTTCGATCCCAGGAACCCGCATGTGGTATTCGTGGTCTGGTCGGGTTTGCTGTGGGTTCTCCGACTTCCCCCGCCAGTCATTCCACCAATTTCTCCATCACCACCTTTCCAATCACCGATTTCGCCTGCATTTCATACCATCCTCTTCCTCACTATCATAGCACCCGCTTCCAGGTCTTCACTCTGTCCGGTCCAAAGGTTCCTCTGTTCTCCTACAGACGTCTGACCCTAGACACTGGCTTGTAAGTCCTAGAGGTGTAAGTCCTACATAAGGGGAGGGTAATCAGGTAAAAAAAGAAGTTTATCATGATGAGACAGCGAAACACAGTCAGTAGATAGGCGAAAAATACTCTCCAGTATTGATTATATCAAATTTTGCGGTGCCTTCGGACTGATTTTGAGAGGCTATGGCAAGAGAAAAACCAAGCGTCTTTTTATTTTTGTTAGCTTTAACACCTGCACTTTTAGTGCAGGATATAATGATTTTAAGGGCCTTCAAAATCTATACAGAATGAGCTGCCGGATTGTATGCTGGAAAGTTGTAAAATTATGTCGGAAAAAGTTAATATTGTAGCATACTGATATATTTTTGCACTGAGGATGTGTTATTTTGTTGCAGGAGCACAGGGAGCGTTAAGCAAAATGGCGCTGGACTGTTCCACGTGTCACCAGCTGTACAGTGGCGCTGCAGTCCTTCCTTCCGACACCAAGATATCTCCTTAGACATGATGTGTTCGCTCACTTGTTACTTGTGTGTGGAGCTTTTGTTTTCATTACGTGATTCTCAATACTGTGATATTTAGTGACCTGCTACCTGGAACAAAAGCGTACGTGTTCAATTGTTTATTTATTTATTTGGAAAATAATGCAGTGTTAAAGTGCTATAACTGAAAAAGTTCAATTTAGTGTCATCACCATAAGTACATACGTTATTTACTCTGTGCAGTGTTAAGGTTCGTTCACAATGGAAATTTACAATAACGATATAAAATTATTTAAACGTTGGGACATTCCCAAAGAGAATTTAAATATTCTGGAACAGCAACTGAGTGTGAAAGAGACGTGGTGAGGAGGTGTCGCACATACACCAAAATGAACAAGAACAGTCATCGCGAAAAAGATTTAAGGGGAGATGGAAACCCCCTCCTTATCAGTGTTAAAGATGCTAACTGAATGAACCCATTATTCCAGAAACTATAGGGTTATTAAAATATATGGTAACCGATTCGCAGGCTCTGTCTACTACGCGAGAGAACTGTGAATCGCCGGGGAAATGGCATAGGTAGAGGCACACTAAAATATGTGAAAAAGCGGTTAGAGAAATAAGCGGTCAAAATGAATATTGCGAAATAAGCGGTTGGGGAATTGTTTGGTACTTGAGTATGACTGGCTTGATTTTCAAGAATCCAAGAATCAAAAGGTTGATCAGGTATCGCACACTGCATGTCATTTTACTGTTTGGACCACAGAATTGTCTGCTTGTGTACCGGTGAAACTGATTAAGCAGTTGTGATGAAGTGACAAGCGGAAGCCACGTGAGCTTCATAAGTTTACGCATGCCAACACACTGCTCACCAGGTGTGAGAATATTGCCCTACTTCCCTCTCCTTCGTGAAGATCAAAGCCGTAAACCCGAGGAAAAACAAAGCGAAAACTGGTTCTACCTAACGCGTGCTACTGTAGTTAAGGGAAAAACATTCACGTATTATAAAATGGATTTGAGTGAAAGAAAGGTCCAATAAATGTGACAGAAGATTAACCAGAGGAACGATGTTTTGAGAGCGCCGAAGCATTAATGGAATGCAGTCGATGAACCAGCTGATTGGTGAAAAGGCGTATCAGGCAAAGAAGAGAGCTTGGCAAGAGAATTTCTAAAAAATTATGACAAAGCTTATTAAGCTGATTTTGGACAGGCAGGTATGCCAATAATATTATAATTTTGCTAGTCCAAGACCTGCCAATGTATGATGTGAATCAGTGCTTTTAATCGAGACGCTGTTCAAAATTGTCCATCTTTCAGTACTAATGATATATAATAGCTACCTTCAGTAAGCCCAAAGTAAATGGGGCTACCTGCTTATTTGACATACTGGAAGTTCTCAACTCTCTCTCTCTCCCTCTTCGTTTACCTGCTCTACAAGTTGGCCGCTTTTTTCACCGGCCGCTTTTTTCCCCAGCACTAAAATCCTTACTTTTCAAACACCATCTCTTTATTGTTTCATTAAACAAACTGGGTCCTATTATTTTTCTAGCACTTAACGCCCACCACACTCTAATTTTAATGTCATTGAAGTGCAACTTTTGATGTAATGTAGATTTTTTTAACTTATTGATATCTGTTTACCCAAATGTGATCTAATTATTCCATTTACCCGATTACATTTTTGAATTTTAATCTGTACATCTGATTTCCGAAATGAAATGTCCAACATACGTAAAATTAGTTACTTACTCAATTAGTTTACCAGCTAATTTAAATGTAATTGTTTTTCCTGCATTGCCATAGATTTAGTTTCAGTGTTGACGTTCGTAAAGTAATTGCTCCGAAGTATTATTGAAATAAACAGCTCGTTGTAATCCATCTTCTGATGGACTACTATAGTTTGAACATCTGGATATAAAATAGTTTGTAATCCTGTGGTTTAGTTTTACTCCATGTTTCATGTCATGAGATTTCTTTCCAATTTTTTATAATTTTGTTAATAGTATAAACATCTGCATCCACTGTCAAATCTTATACTTCAATTGTGGCGCTTTGCCAGATTTTAGTTCAGTTCAA
Source organism: Tenodera sinensis (assembly GCA_030765045.1). Lineage (NCBI taxonomy): Eukaryota > Metazoa > Arthropoda > Insecta > Mantodea > Mantidae > Tenodera > Tenodera sinensis. Next base: position 205,521,882 of record CM060961.1, read on the forward strand.
GTTGAAATCAGAACTCTTTTCTGAAATTTATATTTGTTTCTGATTTTTTTGAAGTGTCCGAAACTTTGGTTGTGGACGTTCTTGGTTTCTACACTGACAAAACTCGCGACCCGCTTGCACAGTCAGCAGTATGTTAACATTATTACGCCGTCCGGACTTTCAAAAGTGCATATGAGGAGGTACTTCTCAATTCGTACTGTGTCCATTAGAGAAGAAAAAGTATGAACTCCTAAACTATTGCAGATAAATTGAAGTTTTACAAGTACAAAACAGTGTATGGATTCCAAGATTAAGGATGTATTTTTACTGAAATCAGTTCCAAAACAGGGTAGTACTTATTAAAACAATGTGGACATACTATGGTTTGATTTGGAAATGAACTCTGAGCTTTGAACATACTTAAAATTTATGGCATTTCCTTACACAAAACAAGTTAATGTTTTCTTAGAAGCTTTAATGTCTAATTATTCCGAAAAGGCTATTAAGGAAAGAGTTAATGAAATGTTTGCTTACGGAACTCATTTACAAAATGTGAAATTACTGAATTCAATTCCTTCAAAGTCTTAATTGTCCTTGGCTTTATCAGATGGGCAATTTCTGTGCGTAACTTTGCGCTGAATGTTTTGGCGCTCATTCTTGACAGTTTATTTGCAACGTGTGATTGCTTGGAATAGGAAGGACTTAATATGGTTTTTACAATACTTGATATGTAAGTTAAACATTATTAACACATATTTGGTAGTGTAAACTAAATTTTTCATTCATTTATCAATTCCCATGGCAACAAGGCTAAAACTGGTCTTCAATACTTACGGTACCAGTAGAAAATGACGTAACACTAACATTAACAAAAGAGTGAATAAGAAGGCTTTACCCATATAATTTAGATGTAGCTTTTCATTTGTTCACATTGAAAATTCATTTTTAATATCCAATAAAATATGGAAAAGCAATTTTGACTTATTATTGTTTTTTACGATTTTTTCAAGTATTGCAAAAAATAATTGGCTCAACTAGAATGATTAGAAAAACTAAGCCTTGCGGATGTCGTATTCTCAAAATTCATTCTCGGCCTGATAAATATAACTCACATTACTTAGTACGCAATATACTATAGAAGTGGGCCGAATTGTGGACAAAATACGAGTACGATTGAAGTGAATCCCACAATTCAAACCTCATTTGCTTGGAAACTAATACGGTTAGATGCGTGTTCAAAATATCACAAATATACACAAACTCAATTTCGTAAAAATGTGGATATAATATGATTTGAAAAGTACCTCCTGTATAAGTACCTTCTGTCACCGTATACAACTATTGTTAAAATCACAATTCTCACATTTTCACTTCAAGCACTGTTATTTTGTGTTCATTTATATCAACAAATTGCATCAATAGCTCCAGGAAATTCAGCTATGTACTTAGTTTACCATAGCAACGTGTGTTGTATAAACCAGTTAATATATTGTACAATCAAACACAGCAAAAAATCTTTGAGATGGTGTACAGGAAAGAATGAAGAGTTTCATTTAAAATTTTTGCGATGGCGTCATAACTTGCAGAACAATTACATTAAATATGGTTTGTTTCTGCGAAAAGCGTATTTTAAAAGACATAGTTTGACTTGCCCGAGCCTTTTTTTAAAAAAATTTCCATTTAGCTATAGTAGAAAATATGCGGGGCTTTTGCACTGTATATTATAGTGTTACTTCATTTTGTTTTCACAGCCACTTAAATTCCCACCGTACGTCGCAACTGACGTCATAAACTCCCTCGGAGAAGAGGTTTTTCGTCGCATCAGAAGTTTCACTCGCTAACTCACACACACACTCTGACTGGCACACCACTTCGCAGTGGCGCTCGCACACTTATATAGACGCTTAAAATTTCCACACAGGTTCAGAACGTTCGAGGTGCAGAACTTCGAGAGGATTCTAGGTATATGACGAGCGCACTGTTGTCTATTATCGTCCCGACTGCTTGGTGCCGACCTCCCGATAACCTTGGGCCCATTCAATGCTACTTTTATCCCCTTGATTTAAAGCTGCATTCTTGCAGCCCGTGCAATGTATGTAACTCAAAAACCCCACATATTTTGCAAACGCAAAAACGTTGAGTGAAAATTGGTCGTAAGAACGAGGAAGCATAAAATTGTTGTTGATGTTTCTAGTCTTTATCACTAGTCACGATAATTATGAATCGATTTTATCGCCGTTAAATAAGCACTTTACAAGATTGGTTTGGGTGCAACACAAATTATCCAATGTGGAAATGTTCTGCGTGTTTCATTTCTGTGATTGTGTAGATAGACATGTGAAGTAAAAGCAGATTTGTGTTTGTTGCTGAAACTTCTGCTCAGCAAATCCGTTTTCATTGACAAAGTGCAGAACATTTCACATTGGTTGCAGCTAATATTTAGTCATGTTTCAATGAATTGTTAAGATGGTTAAGATGCGATATCTTACAACTTTTAACAATGAGAGTATTTTTTTGTAGATTAAGAAAAACGTTTCTGAATGTTTTGTACCAACGTAGCTATTCTTTGGCTCCTAAAATTATCTTCCTTCGCCTGCTGCAGTGATCTTTTAACATAAGATAGTTCGCATCTTAACCACGTTTTATTGTATTGTCGGTAAATGATAATTTCCGTCAGATTATGTAAATATACTGTATACTATTAGCCTATAAAAGCCACATTATGACCTCTGTTTGTTGTACTCAAAATTGAAACTATAATAAAATATTGCTTATAAAGTGTTTATGTATGTGCTTTTTTCACTTAAGGTTGTTCCTTTGAATAAAACCTTTATTCACCTGGAACGGGGCAAAAGGGTAGGAGGGGGAGAGAGAAAGATACAGGAGGTGCGTGGCTGTGTAATGGACCACCCCAGCATATATACAGGGTGGAAGGTACTGTTTCACCCATACCAGGGATTCTGCATGATGAGTGTAACAAATATGTCCAATACAATTATTGTTAATAAAAAACCGTTAGTCGCAATTTAACTCGTGCTAACATCCAGTCAAATTAAAAGTTGAGCTTGACTTTTATTTATGGACGCTCTTTAAGGAATATGTATGACTGAACTTTAATGAAAATTGAGAAAAAACATATTTTATCACTGTTTCCTCGCTAATGACATTTTCACAATTTTTGCTCCTGTAAAATATTCCTTGTGGAGCAATTTTTGTATCGCACTAATAACATTTTCTACAGAGATATAACAAATAAACAGTTCCTTATACCTTATTGTCAGATGTATCAAAGCATATATTTTTAAATATCAAACACAAAAATTACAATTTTTAAGCAAAATATAACTTATCTGTAAGTTAAAGAATTTTGGAGCCTAAGTATAGAGAAACCTAGACCAATTTCAACGACCTTTTTATCAAACTTGAAGTTCGTTTACATGTCCTTACTGCCCTTTCGAAGAGAGCCATGTTAAAAATTTTGACGAAAAAGTAACAGTAATGTAGAAAAATCCAGAGTACACACTGACGCGTACGTAGTAGCAGAGAAAGTATTGCATTCCAGCCAAAAATTCTATACCTAGATTTTACTGGAAATATAGACTGTACTAAAAAGAAAAGCATTTTTAGAAAAAGGTCCTCGTGCGTGATCAGCATAACTGAAAAACGAAAAGCCGATTAAGACCAAAATTGTATTAAAGTTCATCATCTTCCAAGAATGCCACAGAAAGATTTTCAAGAAAAATCCCCCATCAGAGGCTACCCTTACATGGAACATTTTTCGGAAATTTTGACTCTCTCAAAAAATGGCTAACGATTTTGATTGAATTACCGTGCGTTTAAGATACTTTCATGACAAATAAAATGTTCCTATATCTTAAATTTTCTGGGAATGTTCTCAGAAGTCCTTTTCATTCTGGGTGACTTTTGCAACACATAGCAATTAGTTGTGCTATTAAGAAATTTCACTATCGCTTAAAGCGTCCTGTAATCTCTTATTCCTCTTGCATGTACAAGAAAATTGTCAATTAGGTAATTTATGCAACTTACATTAAGTAGATAGAGGAATAAATTTTTGTAAAAATAGTTTGTGCAATAAGTGAATTCAGTAAAATGCAGCTATATCATGATTTTACGAGGCGTTCGTATCTTTCCGTCTCTTTTCCCCTATCCATTGAGGGATGTTCATGCTACTGGCTGAATATAGCTATAATCAATGATACGTCGGCATGAAAGGGAAGTATTGATTACTTCTGACAGCTCATTAAATCGTTACTCAATAAGCTACAACTGTTGTGTGTTTTGTATACATCAGAAGCTACACGTGGCCATATCATTGGTCTATGACTAGCTGGTCGACAAATTTCAGAAGCTGTGCAAATTTACAGAAATGTAATTAAATTCTAATGCCACCCAAGGAAGGCAGTTCAGTGCATAGGTGTTAGAAGGAAACCTTTCATTCGAAAGCACGAACTGTATTATAATATAATGTAACAAACAAACGTGTTTAGAGCATAAAGATACGAATTTTAATTCCAATATAAATATAGGGAGAATTTGTGGAAGGATTAAACGCTCTTATATATTTTTTCAATGTAATATTGCATTATGAATACTGTAAAGCTTTACACGGTTTTGTGATTCTAAGGACAAAGTTGAAGTTTTTCTTATAGCACAAAATCGTTTAACTCATAAATGTTGCTTATTTCAACCAACACTTGCAATATTTTTCAAAACAGGTATTAAGAGGTTGGGAATAAACCTAAAGAAAATTAAAACGTGGCTTTTCTACGAAGCCAGGTGTAACTACCCGTCCCCCATCTTTCCTTGTCATCATTACAGTGCCACGCCTCTAGCCTCGTATTGCAACTGTAGTTTTGCCCCATCCCGTAAGACGATAATAAACTGAAAGAAGATAATAAACTGAAAGACGATAATAAACTGAAAGATGATTCTAAACAGTGCATTTCACTAAATTCTCTTTCTGTACAAGAGTAGACAAAGTCATGTGAGTGCGAAACATCAGATGCTGTTGTCATTTCCAATCAAAAGGTAATTTACAAACATCAGCGTGAAACATAGCATCATGTCGAGAATGTATAAATACAGAGAGCACCTACTAAAATGCACAGCATTTACTCAGCACCTTGGAAGAGCTGCACGTGGCCTCTGGAGGGATCTACAGGGAGGGTGGTAAGTGTGTGTGACATAAGACAGTTCTGAAACATACTTGGATGGGGGTGGAGCTCTAGATATCATTTTGTAATTGAATAGGACAAAAGAATTGCTAGCCACGTGTTGATCAACGCATTAGTTAACGCTTATTCATCAGCAATAAAAGATATGGAAAACTTGGGTCACGTGGTCACGATTTCATGGGTTGCCTTCACCCATACAAAGAGACAGAGATAGGGCTTGATTCACAGTTCATTGTCTGATGAGTGAACTGCAGCTTTTCTCATTTAGCATGTGCTCTCTTCTTCTACATAAAACAGGTTCAGATCGTAATAATTTCTGGCTATTTCCGTAAGAACAAATTTAAAAGATCTATTATTATAACAGTTCAATTTATGAAACAAAATGGGTTTGTTCAGATTCACTTACAGCTAACGGAACTATTATAGCGGATGATCTATGGCGCTATGCGCAGGTGTGGTAGTTTATTTCCGGATAATGCGTTTGTGTAATCCTTACCATTTGGTGCAAGTGTTGACAAAATGTTACTTTAGAGAGAGTCATCGTTGATAATCCTCCTCCACTCTGGAGAAACTTACACGTGCAAAGGGGATTGAAGAAAATTTTTTGTGTAGAACGTGTTTAACACCTTCTGTGAAAGGTGCAGTTTGTCTAGAGCGTCCGTATGCGCAAGAGGGGAAAAATAAGGACAAGTGACAGAAGTGGTGGGGAACAAGCGAGTGATGTCAGAATTCAGGCAGTCAATGCCCAAGCAGTATATGTTCACGTATTGTAAACAATTACTGTGTAGTTATCACAGTCAGAGCAAGTTGTATACTAATCCCCACCTCTCCTATTATGCAAGTGGACAGGTCTCTGCTATTGCGCATCTATTTCAGGAGTAGGGGAGGACCATGAAGTATTGGACGGGCTGTATCCATATTTAATCGGCAATATGGTCAGCTGTAGTTTAGCAATAATTGAAACATCATTCTTAACTATGCAGATTTGTTTCAATTCGTCTTTCTTGGTTTTTCCTAAGTGCTTCGTACAGTGGAGTTATACCAAAACCGAGGTACCTCTCACCCCTCAGATTAGCGAGACTTTTTCGAAATGTCAGCCACTGACCTAATTGAACAGCTCCGAGGGTTTCAAGAATCCCTTCAGAAGCAGGAGAACATCAGATTTATGCTCGCTAGTATCATATACGATATGCAGTGTTGTCAGATGAATACGTAATAACTATCAATCAGTTAAATACAAGTATTAGATCTGGCACCATGGGTGATTCACATACACGTTTGGTAGTAAACAAATGGACTACGTGAGCAGATTAACAGTTCCAGCTCCCTCTAATACCTCAGTCCCCTCTTGCCTTCTTCCGGTGGTCAGACATAGTTGAATATTGTACCTAATCCTGTCCTACAAACCGATTGAGCGTCAACTAAATGAAGAGGGTGTGCAGACAAATGTAGGGGATGGTCAACCCGCCCCTTCACTTGTTTACTACGAGATGTGTCAACGGAAAGCGGTTGGTAAGTCAGTCTGTAAACAGATGACCAAAGGAGAACGGCTTATCATACAAACACGTGGTTTATTCTGTGTAATATTGTGTTTATACTCATAACCAGACTTAGAAACCCTTGAGCAGTTGGTTTCAGATTATCTACACTCAAACATATGTAAATATAAAGAAGATAAACAACAGCGGCCATGAGTCATCGACGAGTAGCAAATACTATCTAGTGAATGCAACAGACTGTACGACGGACGGGGGTGGTTTGTAACTTGCAACGTCACCTAATGAGATGGCGCCGCTCTAACCTAGGGATCTTCATGCCCTTCTCTGGTCCACAGGGGGAGGCATTCTCAAGCACCACGATTTCCTTTCCTTCATTTCCCTTTCATTACGTTTCCTAACCATTTTAGGTGGCTTTTAGGGTCGTCGCATATGGCGGTGCCAGACATATAGCGTGGATTTGCTCAAAGGAAATACTACTCCTCGAAGATACTAGAGGTGTGCCTGATCGACCGGTCCACTTCTGCGCGTCTCTGTGACCTGTCTACCTGCGGCTTGCACCCTTTTCTGGCTCCTTCACTTAATCACTTCCTCATTGTAGTCTCACTATGGAGATCGCAGTGCGTTAGGAATTCCCTTTCGTTGTCAAGCATATAGGCAACGTAAATCTGCACTCATTTTGTGGGCACAATGATTATTATAAAATCGTTCTATCCTCGCTAGGTTTATCACGTAAAGTTTTACGCAGCATCTGTTTCAAATTAAGCAAGCCGGTTTAAGTATGCTGCAACAACATTCAAGTGTTTATTGTAACAAGCTCTTTGCGATGAGAAAGAATCGCAAACTTTCAAGCGTGTGACACTAAAAGAAAGGTCTGAAGTGTGAGGTGTTGAAACGAAGAGGGAGGGGTGACACGCAGTTACCACAAATGGGGCCAGGGGAGAAGGGATACAGAGCGCAAGCAACCGCACCATTTGCCCACAGTCGCCCTAACCACTGCGTGGACAACCAGAACTGAAAGATGACAAGGAAAATGAAATGCGGAGGGGAAGGTAAGGAAAGTGTGGAATGTAAGCAAGTACGCCAGCATTCGCCTAAGTAACAAGGGGAAACCACGGAAAAACCCAAGTCAGAGTGCGTGGTCACCGGTGTTCGAACCCGGGACCTCACGAATTTGAGTGGCATACGTTGCCGCGGTCTACACAGGCAACGCAGAATATTTTGAAAACGCTTAACGCTATGGGGAAAAATATTTGACACGGTTGTATATTTTAGTTGACACTATATTCTTGTAGTAAGTATTTACTTGTTAAGATTTCCTTGTTATATAAAGACTGGATCAAAAACGGGAGCATAAGATACCATTCGCATAAAGTTCAAGATATATAGTATTTCTAATGTTAATACACTTAAAATGTGACACTTTAGAGTCACTTACGACGGTTTAGTAGTACTAGTGTAAGTTGCAAGAATTTAAAGTTGGGTTCACAGATGCGGAAGTATTCTTATAAGATATTTAACTCATACAATTTCGAACTTATTTATTTTTAATGATTATATATTATCTTCCTCAATCTTTTTACACTCTCTGCTACGTATAGTAACAAATTAAATGTATACCTTGAATTTTCTGGGAACGCCTTCAGAATTTTTTTTATTCTGAATGACTTTTGCATAACTGGTAAAGCATAAGAAATAGACAAAATCTTACTACATAAAATATATAGGTCTCATTAAAAGACACAATTTATGTCAAATACATCTTTTTTGAGTGGACCGTTTCAAGATATTCCTTGCTATATGTTTGAATTGTCCAATACTGATACTTTTCACAAATGTGTAATTGGAGACTTAAGTTGGGCACGCACGGGGTTTGAGTTGATGGCCTAACCCTGAGGTGGAGTAGCACTACAAGCTTACGACTTGTTGCGTAGTCATTCGCACTGCTGCTCTATAAACAGTGGAATTAATAAATGCGTTTGATTCCGAGGGATAGGTTTATAGTGCAGGGCTAATGTAAAGCCCCTCATTTCAAAATAATTAATTTGGTCTTTTTCCATTCATTAAAATACATTTTGAATATTTCTCTAAAACAATGTCGCATCTGCAGGCGTTAGATATGAAAATCCCTAATTCTTTTCAGTTCTAATGAGGCGAGGGATCTACCACAAGAGCCGAAGTTGTACCCCGTAAAACCAGGGAACGCGGTAGCAGGTCTTTCCATTAGGCCAATACCTTGTTTTCTGAAATGCCCTCCCCCCTGCTGTTACACAGGAGACGGAAGTGGATAGGCCACTTAAGCGCGTCAACCCATCCGGGAAGACTACCTATAACCAAGGTGAGGCCGCCGGATATCTAGCACTCAAGCTACTAGCTCTGCAGGCTACTACCCGACAAGTTGAAGCTTCTCTCAACATCGCCTTGACGAGTCAGGAGGAGTCCAGGAGTGAGTACTAGTCGCCTGGGTTAACCCAGGCGGATGGTAAGGTGGCCACGGTACCTATCCGTTTAATTACGGATTTACCCGTGAGGTGGTATAGGTTTGTCTAGTTTTACAAACTTTAGTGTTATGTCTCTAATGGTGCCGTTTGGTTAGCTTCCTGTGTTGTCATTGGCGGTGGGATGTGTCAGATCCTGGATGTCTAGCCATCCAAGCGACCATTGCCCTACTGCTTACTTAGTCGGCCGCTTGTGAAACCGTCGAGCAATGCAGTGCCAGTGACAGGAGACTAGAGGAATAGGTGGAGGGTGTGATGGTGCCAAGTGTGAATTACATTTGGCGGTTTGTGAAGGGATAGCGGTACTTACCAGCCAAGGGCGTCCTTGGGCAAGCGGTAGCTCAACTCAATCTCCCATGAGCATCGGGAACCACTGCCCGGGCGAGACCAACCCAATCAGAACAAGTCACTTACGAGAGGAGCTCAGATGTTCGTCCCGGACTATTTCTGGTAACGTCAGAAGTACCACGAGTGCTAGTAGCGCTCACACCACAGCAGCTGAGAGTCGGAACCCCTCCTACGATATTCTCTTCAGTTCGTAACTGAACTACCAAAATACTGGATGAACCAGATTCACAATATGTTATTGCAGGAGTGAAAACCTGATTAGAAACCAATTGAAGAAAAACTGTTATAATCCAACAAAACGCAACAATGAATGTTATGTATATATTCATAGATTTGTGCGATACCCCATAATTCTGTTGTGCATCTGCCATGTCATGTGACGCAGAACCAAACTTCTCTATATTCAGAATTAGTATTTTAAGTGAAAACAAAAGGTGTATTTCTTTCGATAAATTGCGAATGCTCGTTTTAACGAGGCCCGCCTCTGTAGCGTGGCGGTAGCGTGTCTGCCTTACGTCCAAAAGGTCGCGAGTTCGAATCTCGCTTAGAGTGAGTTATACGGATAAGGTTTTTCCGAGGGTTTCCCTTATCCAGAGAAGACGAATGTCGGGTAAAGTTCTATGGACCTCGGGCTCATTTGAGCATCATAACACCCTTTTCATTCATTCACCGTCCGATATGACACTGCGTTGCAGAAGGTTAGTAAAAAACCAAAACATGTTATGAGGTGCAATGATTTTAACAAGTGTATTGTAGGTATTCATTTGAATTATGTAGCTTAGTAATTTCTTGAAATATTCATTATTTTTCAGTATTTTATATTTTATGCATATGATGGAATTAATTTGTCAAGAAAGGTATTGTTATTTCGCAATGTTAAAACTTTTACATGATAATTTACTTCAAACATGTTATTTTAGGCAATTATTTTACGTACTAGACATGTACTTGAAAATGGGAATATTTATTTTGTGCTCTACTGTGACTGGAAGCTAGCCTAACTACTTCTCCCATCCTCCACGCCCCCCCCCCCCCCCCCCCGAGCTACACAACATAGTCATTCATGCACTCTTAGCTTTAAGCGTGTCGGAACCCTGGGCCGAGGTTTGATTAAAACCTAAAGTTGGATTCGGTTTGGTGTATTTTTACATGGAGCAAAATTGATGAACTTTTAGACTCTCCCATGTGCATTATTTTGGCTAAATCTCAAATAAATGAAACATGAAACGTAACGAAAACTTGTCTTTCACTGCTTTGGTTTAAACAGTTTAAATTTGATACGAATCGATAAATACACTTACAAATTTTCTTGTTATCAGTTAATGCACAAGGTACGGAGTAAGGCGTATTTTCAACAAGTGTGGCCTCGACGGTAAAGGTTTCACCCCATCTGACGCGTCCTGCAGGTGAGGGTATATGGAAACAAAAGTCATTCCCTACAGGAATTGGAAAAGAAATATTATTGCAGAGGAAAACCAGATCTACCAACACAGAAGACTCGTGCTTATAACCCTGGAGAATACTTTGGAAGTGTCGAAAGAGCTTTATAGTCAATCGTAGCATTATAAACACGTTATGGTGCTCAAAATCCTTTGTTTCTAACAGAGGTAGACACGTGATGGTATTAAGGTTCCTTTAGAAATACTAACGCACTAGGTAAACCTGTCGAGAGGTATCATTTATAACATTTCCATTTTAATTCCCTCTTAGTCCAAAGCCTTCTGTAATACCTACCTCTGTTTTCATTCTTTTATTTTAATCCCTTTTATTTGAGATGGCAATGACAATCACATTTTGTCTCATTTGCCTTATATGTTCGTAGGTAATGCATACATAAGGTATCAATCGAAACTTTTATTAATCGAGATGCTATAAATTTAACATACACCCTCGATAATAAGATAGGTTATTTATTGTTTTGCTTTAGCAAGACTCCCGTCTTAAAACGCATAATAAGTAGTAGAATGTGTATAAAACTTAACCAGAATGGTTTAAGCCATAGATGGGGAGAATTGACTCAGTGAGTCACTTCCCCTACATCGTACTTTTAACCTCCTCCACTGCCTCACAGGGATTAGCTACGAGGCCACGCCTCCTGCTATTGCCTGACTACCTCAGAGAACCGGCCAGTCCTTCAAATTGTGTCGGTAAGTGGAGAGAGTAAATACTTTATGGCGTCCCGTCACCCCTTTTCCCCATGCCTGGTTTAAGCGTTGCTTTTATCGTTGATGTGAATACTTTCATACTTGTGGCTCACCCTCCTACGTTATTTAACTATTTAAAGCGCTTTCTTTTAAAGGAAGAGTATGACGTAATGCTATCAGACCAAACTACCATCTTGCCACCATAGCGCATGAGCGGAGGCGAGTGTGCAAGAGTGTTGGTGATCCTGGATCATTGGGTTTAGTTTAACAGATCTTACGGCTATGTTTCCTCGTCGTTTCATTCCTCCACTTCTAAAAGGAATGAACGCCTAGCGGCTTAGGATCCTCAACCCTAGGCGGTTTTTGTTAGTCATATGTTGACAGTTCTGCAGCTAAATCACATGATAGCGCGGTTATCCTTACATCTTAATGTTATTAAAGAAAACGTCGTGAGAAGGGTAAGTCTGAACTACAGGCTCAGAAAGTGCTCACTTCATTTTGTAAAGAAACTCCTAAGGTTTTGCGTTAAAGTATTATTCATATTCTAGTTTCTTCACTTTAAACTCGGGAGCCATATTCGAAGTTTACCCTTTCTATTAAACGAATCATTCGTTCTGGATGACTCGATAAAAAGTAGCAGACAAGCAAAATGCAAATAAAAATTAGAGATTTATTTTAAAAGTTCTTGAATTCCTGTATATTTATAATCAGCAAAAATGTGTTATTATAATATTTATTTGAATTTCATCTATGCTCACAATTTTTTCATGCCTCTCATATAATTTAGTTTTCCTTCAAAAAATTTAAAGGAATATCTTATTTCCAGACACAGGAAGCAGGCAATTTTGAAGTATTATTTGAGTTAAGGCAGTGACGTCACAGGTAATAAAGAACACCCAGCCCTGTTGGCGTTTGCAGACAGCACTCACCAGACCGTGTCAACCTGCTCCTCAGTGACCCTTGACCGTTGTGTTTACATTCTTCGTATTGCTATATGGTTTTATTAGATACTTGAAGCCAATTGCTTAAAAATGTCTTTGGCTGCTTATTTCTTTCTCTAGTACCGACCAATGTTTCCATGTAAAGGGTTTTTGAGCCGGGAGGATTTTCTTAAAATCTTCATTTCGCATCCTTGGAAACTACTTACTCGTAACTTGAATACCAACTTTGGTACCTCACTGACTTTTTCGTTTTCGAGTTATGCTGTTCTCTCTCTCACCCACTCACTCACTCACTTTCTCTCTCTCTCTCTCTCTCTCTCTCTCTCTCTCTCTCTCTCTCTCTCTCTCTTACGCAAACGGATCTTTTACTAAAATGCTTCTTTTTTCGATTCAGGAAGTCTACAAGCGAGTATTTCCGGCGAAATCTCTACATCGAATTTTTTGTTGAAACGTAATACTTTCTCTCCTATGTGTTAGGGAAAGTAACAGTGTAAATACTCTAATCAGTGAGCATAAACAGTGCATGGCTGATGAAATCTCGATATAACAGAGATTGTTGGTGTATAAAAAGCAGTTAAATTACTTGAACTAAATTATGTTTAGCAGCTGTCGTTTGGACTGTGTTGTGACATTACAACGTAAAGCCCATGTGTGTGTGTGTGACTCACATGCACATACCCACCCCAAACTCACCTTGAGCATGCGCTTACTGTGTTCACCCCCTTTCACCCTCTATACGACCATCATCCACGGTGCTCCAGACCCAAAATCCTTTTGGCTAGTATCAGTTTAATTTTCCCCTCAATGCCATACAGCATAATAGAAAATCTGCGCAAATCCCCTGGCAGTAGTCAGCAAAAATAGGATTCGCCCTTACATCTCTCTCTTGTACGTCTCAGTTAGTTCACTTAAGTATTGGGGAGAGGCTGCCTTCCTGCCTGCATACGTAGAGTTAACCAAACTTGATAAAAAGGAGAAGAAAGAAGCACATCGCCGATAACAAACACAGAAAAGAATGATGCAGCAAAACTAGCTTTGTATTCTTCTAATCATCCAAAGGAAACAGTTCCTTGCACAAAGAAGTCAGTAATTCCTTCTCATTATATTCTGCTCCATTTTGGAAGCACAGTAGTATTGTATTCCACCCAACGTCGCCCTCTGCATGCAGTGTACATTTTAGGAAGTTAAACTGCACCTCCCAGGGGAATCATTTTGCTCTAGAAGTAGGTATATAATTAGGTACGCATAAAAATCAAAGCTTTGTGATTGTAATGAGCTTTTTATATTACAAAGACATGATTTCCATACTAAAAATTAAAATCTGATGTGTTGCACTCCCATGACTTTCTCTACTCTTGTACTAACCATTCTTACAATTCCTATATCTTTTTCGTGTTAGTTAAAATAAACATTTTTACAAATTATCTTATTGCTTATTTCCTTGTTGGTGCAAGGGGAATATTGGAATACAGTAGGCTTTGTGCGATAGTCAAATCTTTTAAAACTTTGAGATTCCGTTCTCTTTGCACACGTAGCTTATAAAAAAATGAACAACGATGATCCATTTCACGAAAGTTCTAAGTTTTCCGAAACTCACACATATAACAAGGAATATCTCCGAAATGGTTCATCCTACAAGAAAATTTATTGAGACATAAATTGTGTATTTTAGCAAGATCTACATTTTTGTATAGTATGGTTTGGTCTATATCTAACGGTTTACCAGTTATGCAAAAGTCCTCCAGAGTAAATACGACTACAGGACCTATAGCCAGAAAATTCAAGATATACATTTCATTTGTCATAAAAATATCTCAAACATATGGCATTTTAATCAAAATTGTTAGAGCCATTTTCAAGAAAATCAAAATTTTCGAAAAATATTCCATGTAAAGGTAGTTTAGGGTGGGGCTATTTTCTTCAAAATCTTCGTGTCGCATCCTTGAAAGACATTAAATACCAACTTTGCTTTCTAACCGACTTTTCGTTTTTGAGTTATACTGTCCACAGACAGACTGACACACACACACACACACACACACACACACACACACACACACACACACACACACACGGACCTTTTTCTAAAAATACTTTTTTTTTTATTCAGGGGGTCTCAAAACATATATTTCCGGTGAAATCTCGACATCGAATTTTTGGGTGGAATACAATACTTCCCCTACTTGCCAGTAGAGATAGTAATAATGAATATTCTATTTTCTCAACCATTTTAATAAGAAAAAATTCTGACATCCACGATTTTAATAATGGGGTTATAAAAATAACAGTACCACCACAAACAACCCAGAAATGACGAGCAAAAGTTTCATCACTCTAGGACAGGTGGTTCTTGAGAAAGTAGTAAAAATGTATGCAGAAAAATAAGTTTGAAAAAATCTCAATCAAAATTAAGGGGAGACTGTAAGCCCTTTGCTTACAAGTTAATTCTAAGAGGTTTAATTGCACTTTTCAGATAAACTATTTGCTCTAGAAGTGTGAAATATGGCACACATAAATCAGCGCTTTGTGATTATACTGAATTTTTTATGTTGCATAGATATCATTTCCATATTTTCAAAAAAATATTGCAATGAATATATTTTTTTTCACCACATCCGTTATTGGACATTTAAATATATTTTAAAGGTACATAATGTGTGTTTTCAGCTGTTAAAAGACTAGACTATGATAAAGCAGGGTTTAAACTTGCAAGATCAGCGAAAGACTCAAAATCGATACGTATGATCCAAACCAGCTTACAGGCTCCCTTCAACTGCTGGGTTCTCAGCGTCCCACTCTATAGTGAGCGTGAAAGACTGCTTGATTTTGCTCAGAGGCCTCTCTATCAGAGTTTAGATTCTTTTACGTACATTAAATCTACACGGGACAACCTGTCCCAAGCAAGCCATGCTACTGATTACTACGACCGAAAAAATCCATCGTTCTCCGCCGTGTTTGAACCTGCAACCTCGGGAGCTAGAGGCTAGCACAGGGATGTCCAAAATGTTCTCTTTGGAGAACCTTACGCAGTGAGCAGTAATGACTCACTCCACTCCTCAGTCGGAGGGAGAGGCACTGAGTATGCAGTGACGGACATGATTCCATGGCAGTTTCTAAGTCACACCTTGAATTTTCTGGGAATGTTCTCAGAAGACCTGTCACACCTTGAATTTTCTGGGAATGTTCTCAGAAGACCTCTTCATTATGGAGGACTTTTGCATAAATGGTAAACAGTAAGAGAAAGACAAAAGCATACTAAATAAAATATGTGGATCTCGTTAAAAGACACATTTATGTCACTTTTTACTTTCTCTACTGGTAAGTAGGGGAAGTATTGTATTCCACAGAAAAATTCGATGTAGAGATTTCACCGGAAATATATGTTTTGAGGCCCCCTGAATCCAAAAAAAGCATTTTTAGAAAAAGGTCCGTGTGTGTGTCTGTGTGTCAGTCTGTCAGTCTGTGGACAGCATAACTCAAAAACGAAAAGTCGGTTAAAAACCAAAGTTGGTATTTAAGTTTAATGTCTTTCAAGGATGCGACACGAAGATTTTGAAGAAAATAGCCCCACCCTAAACTAACCTTTACATGGAAAATTTTTCGAAAATTTTGATTTTCTTGAAAATAGCTATAACGATTTTGATTAAAATGTCATATGTTTGAGATATTTTGATGACAAATGAAATGTATATCTTGAATTTTCTGGCTATGGCCCCTGTAGTCGTATTTACTCTGGACGACTTCTGCATAAGTGGTAAACCGTTAGAGATAGACCAAATTATACTCTACAAAAATGTAGATCTTGTTAAAATACACAATTTATGTCTCGATAAATTTTCTTGTAGGGTGAACCATTTCGGAGATATTCCTTGTTATGTGTGTGAGTTTCGGAGAACTTTTTTATATGTTAAGTGTGCAAAGACAACAGAATCTCAAAGCTTTAAAACATTTGACTATCGCACAAAGCCTACTGTATTCTAACATTCCCCTTGCACCTACAAGGAAATAAGCAATAAGATAATTTGTACAAATGTTTATCTCAACTATCAAGAAAGAAGATATAGGAATAAGAGTTTGTAAGAATGGTTAGTACAAGAGTAGAGAAAGTCATGTGAGTGCAACACATGGGATTTTTTTTTTTTTTTTTTTTTTTTTTTTTTTCCCTCGTGGTCATACAGTTTCTAAGCCACCACTAGATTTTATCGCTTTATCCTAATGTATTCTTTTAATACCTACAGAAAAATTAAAAAATTATTTTGTTGTTTAACGACGCTGTCAATTGCCAGGATCACATCAGCGTCGCCGGTGTGCCGGAATTTTGTCCCGCAGGAGTTCTTTTACATGCCAGTAAATCTACTGACATGGAGCTGTCGTTTTTAAGCACACTTAAAAACCATCGGCCTGGGCCGGATTTGAACCCGCGACCTTGGGAACAGTAGGCCAGCGTCTAACCAACTGAGCCACCCAGACCGACTAATACCTACCGCATAATGCGTGAACGTGTAATGTAAGTTTATATCAATTAGCAAGAAGTGCCACATTTTACGGACAATAACATGCACTTTTTTATCTGAGATGTTGCCTCCAAAACTCCGATGCATCTTACACAGGAAACAGATATTAACTATCTAGCGTTGATATAAATTCCCGCCAATGGCCGTATATTTGATGCAGCGGAAAGTCTATCATTATCTTTCAATAATGTAATCAATCGGCAACAGCAACGCACAACGCAGTGAGCTCACTTGAAAATGGTTTGTTATTGGTAACAATACAATATTTTCACTAGTAGTTTCATCATGGGAACAAAAATATAAGGCATTCATATGATGCGAACTATACGCTGAAGGAGGCGGAGATGTGTGCGTTTTTCCATTCGTGTACTTCACATGGACTTTACTGTTATCGCTCGCGCATGTAAACAACTGCAGGTAGGTACAGCTTGACCATGAAAAAACACTACCACTCCACATCTGCAGCTCGCTGCGAGAAGAAACAAAACTGTCGCGTTATACTATGCATTGACCTTGCGTATTTAAAAAAAAAAAAAAAAAAAAAAAAAAGCAAATACAGGACTGAATGCCAAATGGCCAAAACTAGAATATGACGTACTGAAATGGATTCAAGGATAATGATAATGGAATTGGAATTAATCTTATCTTATATATTTAAACGAGCAATTCTTGTATACCTATATATTCTGAGCAACTTGGAAACGGCTCTATCGATTTCCATCAAATTTTGTATTCAGATAGAGTTTTGCTTTTTAAGTTCATCTATATAGGTGTGATTCCCGAAAAACGCGATTTTACATAAATATAGCATTTTTCATTCCCGCTTCCATAGAGCAATTCTTGTATATATAGTCCCGGTATTTCAGAAACGGCTCTAAAGGTTTGGTTAAAGTTTTGTATACATGCATATTACTTTCACAGTGTTTTCTCTACTCACTTTTAGGTAATACATTCACATCTCTTTCTCTACCCACTCCCCTATAAACAATTTTCCATAAAAAACCTGATTTTACACCAAAGAACATTTTTATCTCCGCTTTTATAATAAGTCGTACCATGTTCTGTGTGTTTGAAATAGAAATACTGTTACATTCACACTGTTTTCTCTTCTCACTTTTAAGTAACACAATTCACAGTGGTTTCTCTACTCACTCTTCCACAAAGAAATCATACAACTTCCTGTATGCTTGAAGTAGAGATGCTGCGTATTACATTCACAGTGATTTCTTACTTACTTTTAGCTAACGCATTCACATCGCTTTTTCTACTCACTCTTCTAAAAAGAAGTCATACAATTTTCTGTATGTTTGATATAGAGATGCTGCATATTACATTCATAGTGGTTTCTCTACTTACTTTTAGGTAACACATTCACATCGCTTTCTCTACTCACTCTTCTATAAACAATTTTCCATAAAAAACGTGATTTTACACCAAAAAAATTCTATCCCCACTTTTAAATTAAGTAATGCAATTTTCTGTATGTTTGAAACAGAAATGCTATATATTATATTCATATTGTTTTCTCTTCTCACTTTTAGGTAACACATTCACATCTTTCACATCTCTTTCTCTACTCACTCTTCTATAAACAATTTCCATAAAAAACGTGATTTTACATAAGAAAAAATGTTTTATCCTCGCTTTTAAAATAAGTCATACCATGTTCTGTATGTTTGAAATGGAAATACTATTACATTCACCCTCTTTTCCTCTCTCAATTTTAGGTAACACATTCACATCTCTTTCTCTGCTCACTCTTCTACAAATGTCATACAATTTTCTGTATGTTTGAAATAGAAAAGTGCATATTACATTCACAGTGGTTTCTCTACTTACTTTTAGGTAACACATTCACATCTTTCTCTACTCACTTTTCTTTAAACAATTCATATCATATGACCGCGAAATTCGGCACGTATATGTATTTTTCCTTGAAAGTTTTTATGATAACAGTTTTACTACACAATATATTACTTTCAAATGGCTTTCTACTCGCTTTTCTTTTACGTAGCACAATCATATATCCCCTGTTTGCCCTTCAACATACAATTCATATAATTTTCTATGATTGAAATAGAAATGCAACGTATTACAAAAAAAAAAAAAAAAAAAAAAAACACAAAAAAAAAAAATTCACAAAATCAGAGCGAAAAATCGCCGAGCGAAGCTCAGTCACCCAGGTACTACAATTAATACACGTAGATGATTATTGCTAAGCTTTCAAAAAATGCTGTGTAAGTAATGCTATCTGGTCCCGTGAAAATCATGTTATCTATATGAAGAGGTGGACAATATCGATGAAAAGGAAGGAGGAGAAGGAGAAGATAATTTTCTGGGATTTTGAAAGTCAGTTCAAAAAGCAATGCCACTACAACAAAGCTTTATTTTTAACTGTCCGGTATTTTAATTGAGCTTACAAACCATGGCAATAACTAACTTTAGCTAACTGGGCACTTTGTATATACAGAAGGGGTTTATTTCCTTGGAAAGTGATGACCACATACACTTGTGGTTACGTTGTCATTTGGAACATACCTTTGCTTTTAGGAAACGGCATCTTTCAATACAAGGAAATATTTTAAATACAGTTTTCTTTCTCGAAAAGTGTTCAATACAATATGCTAACAGTTTTCAAAGGTCTATCCCCGTTATTGCAATGTCATGCATGGAGCTGCTGCAAATGAAGATAGCGATGCACTTGT
Source organism: Tenodera sinensis (assembly GCA_030765045.1). Taxonomy (NCBI): domain Eukaryota; kingdom Metazoa; phylum Arthropoda; class Insecta; order Mantodea; family Mantidae; genus Tenodera; species Tenodera sinensis. The sequence goes on from CM060961.1 coordinate 205,541,702, forward strand.
TTAACATAGAAACCATCACTAAAGTAATCGCAGCTGATTAGTACCATGCAAGCCTCTAGTGTCCACGGGAGGTTCTCTGTTCGGCACCACCACATGCCAAGAAAGCTAGCACAACTGAAAAATGAGAAGGAAACAGAATGAATGGGAAAGGAAATCTTGATAGAAGATCAAAAACCCCCAGCATTCGCCTATTGACCATAGAAAGCCACGACAAACCTAAGGTGAGAGTGGCGGTCAACGGGAATCGAACCGAGGACTTCCCTCCCGAACGCGAGCCTCACGTTACCTCGCTCCGTGTCCGTAACTAGCACAGTGCTGCAGGAAAGGAGGCTAGCAGAAAAGAAAAAGCACACAAACAGAATTTATTACATCAGAACGTCTGCTACAAATGGGAACTTCCTAATATGGTTCGTTACTTCACACAAATTGCTCATATTTTCCGTCCGTCGTTCCTTCTTTCCCGCGTTATATATTTGAACGTAGTGCCCGTCTTTTCGAGTAATGGCTACAAGGATGGGGGATTCCCAGGAGAACCCTTGTCCATAGCACGTCTGTCTGACTGTCTCTCTCTCGCACAAGCACTCTTTCTTTGTTTTCAGACATGATGTGTGACGAAAATGTCTCTCCATCTCTCTTTCTAGGCAAGAACCAGTAGGATGTTCCAAACCTGAGGGTGAAATATACCTCGCCTTAGAGTTCACTAACAGAATACAACTTTAAGGGAACGACTTTACTTCAGCGGACATTTTAAATTCAAAATATGTACTTGGGCCCTCCTACATGGATATACAGGGCCATTCAACCATGTAAGGGATACCAGTATAGTACAAGTGGTAGTATATAGTGCACGGGGAAGATGCTCACTCGCTTACTGAAGCCTGCCAGGCATAGGGAAGGGGGGAAGGAATTACGGAGCAACAGTTACGTCCTAGCAGGGTTGCCAACCAGTACGATAATTATGGGGGTGTACGATAATTTGAATATATGATAGTTCGATGCCGGCGAAATATCATTTTCACTGGTTTGCCACATCAGCGAAATGAAACAAATTACAAATAGTGGCACCACTTTTGCCCTTATGGTCTGTCTCCACCCTTCTAAGGCAACCATTTCATATTCTACCAATCTTTCTTCCCTTTATCCTCTTGTTGCCAGTGTGCCTAGATCGGGTAATCTCAATGAAGAAAGCACTGTCCAGAAAATTGATTATCAATGGAGAAATAACTGATATTCCGTGTGAAATAAAGAGCATGACTGAACCTGACTGTTTCTGGAATGCATTTAAATACATGATGTCACCTTGGTGGAAATACTGATTTAAAAGAACTAGCCACCTTTGCATTATCAGTGATTTCCTTCGTATAATCTGTGTTTCGTTGCCCCATAGAAGCGCTTCTTGCGAAAGATTTTTCTAAACTGGGTTAAGTAAAAACCAAAGTTAGAAACAGAATGGCGCTAGCTATGGTAAATTAACTTTTGTCGTCTCATGTTATGACAGAATATGGTATATCCGAAAATCTGCAAGTCACCGAGAAGATTTACCCCAACAACAAATTTATATAATGCTGGAACAGTTAAGGAAGATGATGAACTTTCAGATGAATAGTGCGAGAAACATAAGTGCTAAAGTTGCAATACTGATTGAGGTCATCAATCTTGTAAGTGAATATAATAAACATCATTATTATTAGATTTGCATAAGTATTATACTGATATTTTTATTTTTGTAGCATTTGGTTTATGATGTACGATAATTTTGAATCCAAATCTATAATTTTGAGTGGCTGGTACGATAATTTTACTTTTAAAAGTTGGCAACCCTGCGTCCTAGACAAATCGGCATTGTAACAAAACAAGGTTTCTCTTTTAAGGGGAAAACAGACTATTGCTTCAGTTTGACGCATGAGTCTAATATTCATTTTCTCAGTAAAATATATCCTAGAAAAATAATCTGATCTTATAACATTTCATTCCACATCTACACATTCCGTTGTAGGTATCAGAATGACACAGTAGGCTAAAGCGGTAATTAGAGTTTTATAAAAGCGAATCACTATGTGATCGTCTGCGAATTACATGCTCCTTGCATGGCCTGAGAAGAGAAAAAAACGAAAAGCGACTTATTTGAAAAATCAAACCCATAACGAAGAATATCTCGAAAAATTGTAATTCCTGAAGAAAAAACAAATTGTGTGTTTTAACTAAATAATATTTTACTATCTCTTACAGTTCAAGAATTAAGCAAAAACCATCAAGAATGAAGAGGACTTTACAGGCTAATCCCAGAAAATTCAAGATATACCTGTATCTTATTTGTCATATAAACATCTTAAACATGTCGTATTTTAATCAAAACCGTTAGCCATTTTTATAAAATAAAAATAATCGATAACTTTCCAGGTAAAGAGCAGTGTTTTGGGATGAGGATATTTTCTAGCAAAACTTCGTGTTGCATCCTTGGAAAATATTGAATTTAAATACCGGGTTTAATATTTAATAAACGTTTTGTTTTGAGTTATATTCTCCATACATATACGCACATACAAGCACATTTTTATAAAAAAAAAATTAGAAACCTCAATGTGTATTTCCATAAAATCAACACAACAAATTTTTAGATCGATGCAGCTTTAAAGCAAACTTACTGTTTGACGCAATATTTAATAATGGAGGAAAACTGAAATCTAGAATTCAATTCTTAGGTAATGCATTACTAATAAATCTAAAATTATTAATGCAGTGTTAAACAAATTCAATATCGCGATTTTTGTCCATATTTATCGTGCCAACTTAATTTACAATCAAAAGCGCACGATGACATTTGTCAAAACGTTATTAAAAGAAAATGTGAACCCGGAACCTCCGGAAGCAGAGACTAGCACGCTGCCCTTTGAGAACGCAGGAAGATGTATGTGTCATTTATCAAGAAAATAACTTATGCAGGTGGTATTTTAATTTAAATCGTTAAGATCCATTTCTGAGAAAATTAAAAATAACAGAAGTGCTCCCTTGTAAGGGGTTGTTTGGTGGGGGATTCTCCTGAAAATCTTCGTTACATCACCCCCACCATCTACAACCCACATATGGGGTTTTTTTTTTCTTAAAAATGTATTCTTTGGATTCAAGGAATCTCAAAAGAGATTTCTGGTGAAATCTTAGTATCGAACTGTTGAGTGGAATACAACACTTCTTTTACTTATTGTAGGTATAAAACATGCAAGCTTTTTACTATTTCAGAGTAGGTACTGTGACCTTTTTATTTATTTATTTATTTATCTATTTATCTATTTATCTATTTATCTATCTATCTATCTATCTATCTTATCTATTCTATCTATCTAATCTATCTAATCTATCTAATCTATCTAATCTATCTAATCTATCTAATCTATCTAATCTATCTAATCTATCTAATCTATCTAATCTATCTAATCTATCTAATCTATCTAATCTATCTAATCTATCTAATCTATCTAATCTATCTAATCTATCTATTCTAATCTATCTATCTATCTATCTATCTATCTATCTATCTATCTATCTATCTATCTATCTATCTATCTATCTATCTATCTATCTATCTATCTATCTATCTATCTATCTATCTATCTATCTATCTATCTATCTATCTATCTATCTATCTATCTATCTATCTATCTATCTATCTATCTATCTATCTATCTATCTATCTATCTATCTATCTATCTATCTATCTATCTATCTATCTATCTATCTATCTATCTATCTATCTATCTATCTATCTATCTATCTATCTATCTATCTATCTATCTATCTATCTATCTATCTATCTATCTATCTATCTATCTATCTATCTATCTATCTATCTATCTATCTATCTATCTATCTATCTATCTATCTATCTATCTATCTATCTATCTATCTATCTATCTATCTATCTATCTATCTATCTATCTATCTATCTATCTATCTATCTATCTATCTATCTATCTATCTATCTATCTATCTATCTATCTATCTATCTATCTATCTATCTATCTATCTATCTATCTATCTATCTATCTATCTATCTATCTATCTATCTATCTATCTATCTATCTATCTATCTATCTATCTATCTATCTATCTATCTATCTATCTATCTATCTATCTATCTATCTATCTATCTATCTATCTATCTATCTATCTATCTATCTATCTATCTATCTATCTATCTATCTATCTATCTATCTATCTATCTATCTATCTATCTATCTATCTATCTATCTATCTATCTATCTATCTATCTATCTATCTATCTATCTATCTATCTATCTATCTATCTATCTATCTATCTATCTATCTATCTATCTATCTATCTATCTATCTATCTATCTATCTATCTATCTATCTATCTATCTATCTATCTATCTATCTATCTATCTATCTATCTATCTATCTATCTATCTATCTATCTATCTATCTATCTATCTATCTATCTATCTATCTATCTATCTATCTATCTATCTATCTATCTATCTATCTATCTATCTATCTATCTATCTATCTATCTATCTATCTATCTATCTATCTATCTATCTATCTATCTATCTATCTATCTATCTATCTATCTATCTATCTATCTATCTATCTATCTATCTATCTATCTATCTATCTATCTATCTATCTATCTATCTATCTATCTATCTATCTATCTATCTATCTATCTATCTATCTATCTATCTATCTATCTATCTATCTATCTATCTATCTATCTATCTATCTATCTATCTATCTATCTATCTATCTATCTATCTATCTATCTATCTATCTATCTATCTATCTATCTATCTATCTATCTATCTATCTATCTATCTATCTATCTATCTATCTATCTATCTATCTATCTATCTATCTATCTATCTATCTATCTATCTATCTATCTATCTATCTATCTATCTATCTATCTATCTATCTATCTATCTATCTATCTATCTATCTATCTATCTATCTATCTATCTATCTATCTATCTATCTATCTATCTATCTATCTATCTATCTATCTATCTATCTATCTATCTATCTATCTATCTATCTATCTATCTATCTATCTATCTATCTATCTATCTATCTATCTATCTATCTATCTATCTATCTATCTATCTATCTATCTATCTATCTATCTATCTATCTATCTATCTATCTATCTATCTATCTATCTATCTATCTATCTATCTATCTATCTATCTATCTATCTATCTATCTATCTATCTATCTATCTATCTATCTATCTATCTATCTATCTATCTATCTATCTATCTATCTATCTATCTATCTATCTATCTATCTATCTATCTATCTATCTATCTATCTATCTATCTATCTATCTATCTATCTATCTATCTATCTATCTATCTATCTATCTATCTATCTATCTATCTATCTATCTATCTATCTATCTATCTATCTATCTATCTATCTATCTATCTATCTATCTATCTATCTATCTATCTATCTATCTATCTATCTATCTATCTATCTATCTATCTATCTATCTATCTATCTATCTATCTATCTATCTATCTATCTATCTATCTATCTATCTATCTATCTATCTATCTATCTATCTATCTATCTATCTATCTATCTATCTATCTATCTATCTATCTATCTATCTATCTATCTATCTATCTATCTATCTATCTATCTATCTATCTATCTATCTATCTATCTATCTATCTATCTATCTATCTATCTATCTATCTATCTATCTATCTATCTATCTATCTATCTATCTATCTATCTATCTATCTATCTATCTATCTATCTATCTATCTATCTATCTATCTATCTATCTATCTATCTATCTATCTATCTATCTATCTATCTATCTATCTATCTATCTATCTATCTATCTATCTATCTATCTATCTATCTATCTATCTATCTATCTATCTATCTATCTATCTATCTATCTATCTATCTATCTATCTATCTATCTATCTATCTATCTATCTATCTATCTATCTATCTATCTATCTATCTATCTATCTATCTATCTATCTATCTATCTATCTATCTATCTATCTATCTATCTATCTATCTATCTATCTATCTATCTATCTATCTATCTATCTATCTATCTATCTATCTATCTATCTATCTATCTATCTATCTATTTAATTTATCTATCTATTTAATTTATCTATCTATTTAATTTATCTATCTATTTAATTTATCTATCTATTTAATTTATCTATCTATTTAATTTATCTATCTATTTAATTTATCTATCTATTTAATTTATCTATCTATTTAATTTATCTATCTATTTAATTTATCTATCTATTTAATTTATCTATCTATTTAATTTATCTATCTATTTAATTTATCTATCTATTTAATTTATCTATCTATTTAATTTATCTATCTATTTAATTTATCTATCTATTTAATTTATCTATCTATTTAATTTATCTATCTATTTAATTTATCTATCTATTTAATTTATCTATCTATTTAATTTATCTATCTATTTAATTTATCTATCTATTTAATTTATCTATCTATTTAATTTATCTATCTATTTAATTTATCTATCTATTTAATTTATCTATCTATTTAATTTATCTATCTATTTAATTTATCTATCTATTTAATTTATCTATCTATTTAATTTATCTATCTATTTAATTTATCTATCTATTTAATTTATCTATCTATTTAATTTATCTATCTATTTAATTTATCTATCTATTTAATTTATCTATCTATTTAATTTATCTATCTATTTAATTTATCTATCTATTTAATTTATCTATCTATTTAATTTATCTATCTATTTAATTTATCTATCTATTTAATTTATCTATCTATTTAATTTATCTATCTATTTAATTTATCTATCTATTTAATTTATCTATCTATTTAATTTATCTATCTATTTAATTTATCTATCTATTTAATTTATCTATCTATTTAATTTATCTATCTATTTAATTTATCTATCTATTTAATTTATCTATCTATTTAATTTATCTATCTATTTAATTTATCTATCTATTTAATTTATCTATCTATTTAATTTATCTATCTATTTAATTTATCTATCTATTTAATTTATCTATCTATTTAATTTATCTATCTATTTAATTTATCTATTTAATTTATCTATTTAATTTATCTATTTAATTTATCTATTTAATTTATCTATTTAATTTATCTATTTAATTTATCTATTTAATTTATCTATTTAATTTATCTATTTAATTTATCTATTTAATTTATCTATCCATCCATCCATCCATCCATCCATCCATCCATCCATCCATCCATCCATCCATCCATCCATCCATCCATCCATCCATCCATCCATCCATCCATCCATCCATCCAGCCAGCCATCCATCCAGCCATCCATCCATCCATCCATCCATCCATCCATCCATCCATCCATCCATCCATCCATCCATCCATCCATCCATCCATCCATCCATCCATCCATCCATCCATCCATCCATCCATCCATCCATCCATCCATCCATCCATCCATCCATCCATCCATCCATCCATCCATCCATCCATCCATCCATCCATCCATCCATCCATCCATCCATCCATCCATCCATCCATCCATCCATCCATCCATCCATCCATCCATCCATCCATCCATCCATCCATCCATCCATCCATCCATCCATCCATCCATCCATCCATCCATCCATCCATCCATCCATCCATCCATCCATCCATCCATCCATCCATCCATCCATCCATCCATCCATCCATCCATCCATCCATCCATCCATCCATCCATCCATCCATCCATCCATCCATCCATCCATCCATCCATCCATCCATCCATCCATCCATCCATCCATCCATCCATCCATCCATCCATCCATCCATCCATCCATCCATCCATCCATCCATCCATCCATCCATCCATCCATCCATCCATCCATCCATCCATCCATCCATCCATCCATCCATCCATCCATCCATCCATCCATCCATCCATCCATCCATCCATCCATCCATCCATCCATCCATCCATCCATCCATCCATCCATCCATCCATCCATCCATCCATCCATCCATCCATCCATCCATCCATCCATCCATCCATCCATCCATCCATCCATCCATCCATCCATCCATCCATCCATCCATCCATCCATCCATCCATCCATCCATCCATCCATCCATCCATCCATCCATCCATCCATCCATCCATCCATCCATCCATCCATCCATCCATCCATCCATCCATCCATCCATCCATCCATCCATCCATCCATCCATCCATCCATCCATCCATCCATCCATCCATCCATCCATCCATCCATCCATCCATCCATCCATCCATCCATCCATCCATCCATCCATCCATCCATCCATCCATCCATCCATCCATCCATCCATCCATCCATCCATCCATCCATCCATCCATCCATCCATCCATCCATCCATCCATCCATCCATCCATCCATCCATCCATCCATCCATCCATCCATCCATCCATCCATCCATCCATCCATCCATCCATCCATCCATCCATCCATCCATCCATCCATCCATCCATCCATCCATCCATCCATCCATCCATCCATCCATCCATCCATCCATCCATCCATCCATTTAATTTATTTATTTAGGTATTTATTTTACGCTTTATATTAATTTTCTTGGTTGAGCAACTAGTGGGTATTTGATATGTACATATAAGGTGAATCCGGCGGAGTGATTTCGACAGAAGAATGAAAGTGAAGGTATCTGTGATGCATACTGTGGGAAGGAAGGTCCGAGTGGATATGAATGTTTCATAAGGCTGTTCCTTATTTCAGCCAGTGGAGCGCATGAAAACATTCTGTTAACAGGATGTACCCATCTCTGGAGACCATATTACCTCCTGGAACAGAGGTAACCAACTCCCAATAAAAACTATTATAGCGGCAGGTCATTTAATTTGGAGGATTTATTGTACAAGTCCGTCCGCAGAAGGCACAGCGAGTTAGTCCATCTCTGCTCGATCACATGAAGCCCTCCACAGCGTACCTATACATTTATTTGTACTACTATTACTATTATTATTCCCATTATTATTAACTCTCTATTGTTAAAGTAATTAGAGGAAGTATTACATTCACCCCAAAAATGATATCGAGATTTCACCTGAAATACACTTTTGATGCCTCCCTGAATAAAAAATATTTTTAGAAAAAGGCCAATGGGTGTGTTGAAGTATTTAAATTTAGCGTTTTTCTAAGATGTGACACGAATATTTTCAAAACAAGCCCCTTATCCCAAACTACCCTTTTAATGGAACATTTTAAAAAAATTATGATTTTCTCAAAATGGCTGTAGCAATTTTGATTAGATTGCCATATGTTTAAGATACTTTCTTGACAAAACATATACGATATTGAATTTTCTGGGAATAGCTTGTGAAGTCATTCTGAGTGACTTTTGCATAACTAGTAAATCATAAGAGATAGACAAAATCTTACCACACAAAGAATGACGATCCCGTTAAAAAACATTTATTTATGGTGTTAACCATTTTCGATACATTCCTCGTTATTGGTTTCAATTTTCATAGAGTTATACTTTTCTCAAATAGAAACTAGTTATTGCTTTTTCCACTCTTCCTGATCATGCAAATATAACAGAATTTCAAAGTCATCACATAGCGACCAGGTCTTAAAATGTCTATCGTTTGAATCCCATATTCCCACCACCTACAAGTAAATATACAGTATGTTAGGAGTATAAGTATGGATAATTTGCTAAATGATACCTTAACATGTATCCACTTCAGTGCGTTTGTTGATTTTTCTCTTTACCTAACAATTTTCCCACAAATACAACACATAACACACCACTGACATTTTCCGCATCGTAATTACGCCATAAAATGAACAACGCTTATCAGTATAGACATCCAGTTTGCTTCCACACGTTCCCATCTTCAATATAAGGGACTATCTGCTTTCCCCTACAACTTTTTATATCTTGAGCAATTAAAAATGTAGCAAAGGCCACATATCAGTTTAAGTTCATTCTTAGTTTCTGCTGACAATTTCATCAAGATTGGTTACGAACTCCCTCATGTGGAATACTTTTAACGCACAAAAGCGTAAGAAAAATTGAAGTCCAGCAAAAGGCATTCGAAGTAAATGCAGTCCATTAGTCCAAGTATTCTTGAGTTTTTAAAAGTCTCTGCGAGCAAAAGTAATGCTTTTGCTTTTCCGGACAGGGGTTCCTATTTGAAAAGCAATCAATTTGCCATCCCACACAACTAAGCTTTTTCGGTGCTTTTTTTTTTTTTTTTTTTTTTTTTTTTTTTTTTTTTTTTTCGAGGGGTGGGGGGTCAGTGTTAATTTAACTGGTACTGTTTATTCTCACACCCACCCATGCATATCCTGAGAGAAAGACCCCATAGGTAATTCATCACTGTAGACAACAAAGACAGAGATGTTGGAAACTGTGTCAATTTGTCGCACTCAGGGAAAAACTTCATCAATGAGATACATAGGTTCTCTATCTCAAAATGCTTATCTAGTTCTCCTCTACATTTGACATTTTATTGAATTTGGGATACTGCATATCTTATTTCAGTATTACCCTCTTCGTATGCAGGATCTTCAAGTAAGCGTCTGGGACCAAAGAGCTATCGAGTGAGTGAGTGAGTGAGTGAGTGAGTGAGTGAGTGAGTGAGTGAGTGAGTGAGTGAGTGAGTGAATGGGTGGGTGGGTGGGTGGGTGGGTGGGTGAGTGAGTGGGTGAGTGGAGTTTAAGGGTCCGTCGGCAGCTAGGTCATCTGGGCCCTATGTCATATTTTAAAAGCTAAAACACTCACAAAGTGATGTGGTGAAAAGGTGAAATCTAAAACACAAGATTAAAATAGTAAATAGTTACAAACATTAAAAAGAAAAGTGAGTGTTAAAACAGTTAAAACGTTAAAATGTGAATGCTAAAACAGTAAGGGTTAAAACGCTAGAAACAAACGGTAAAAACAACACAAATCAGAGGTCGTATTCTAAAACCGTAAAATTCAACGCCAAGGAATAAAACACAAGTTATACTTGTTTCGCGAAATCAATGTCGGCGACCAACCGCAGCACCGCATCGACGGAGACCGGGTCTTCGCCTAGAATTGATCGCAGGGTAGAACCCAGACCAAGGCACTGGCGCAGTCTGTACCTCCGTGGTTTAACTTAACTCTAGGACCATAAAACTGGAAGGTCTCTTCCACCACGCCGGTTAGGGGCAGGGGTAGAAAAAGTTTTGCGTGCAGAAACGTCAGAAGTCTAGGCCTCTTCAGCCTAGCACTGATTGGACAGAAGCAGCCGAATTTTCTTCCACCTTCCCCAGAACATACACAGAGGGATGAGTATCTACGTCTCTTTTCAACATCTCTTTCTCTTTCTTTAGGCCAGAGACAAGGTAAACCACACAGGGTATAGCATATCGTGGACACTCAACCAAAACGCGCGACACGGAGAGTTGTACGCCGCATGTGGGGCCGGCTCACAATGCAGAAGGTGGCAGTGAGTGGCCCGGGTGTATCCTATCCTCAAACAACCTCTGACCGACGGAAATCCCTGCCTCATTCCGGCATACCATACATTGTGGACGTCGTGCGGGACAGGACTCGCACAATGTATGCCAAACTCACACCTCACCCAAACCAGTTGGTCAAGCCCTGGGGCAATACGATCATCGCCTACCCAGGCGGCGACAGAGCTACCGCTTACCCAAGGACGCCCTTGGCTGGTAAGTACCGCTATCCCTTCACAAACCGCCAAATGTAATTACACTTGGCACCACCACACCTTTCACCTATTCCTCTCGGTTTCCTGTCACTGGCACTGCATTGCTCGTCGGTTCCACAAGCGGCCGGCGAAGTAAACAGTAGGGCAATGGTCGCTTGGATGGCTAGACATCCAAGATCTGACACATCCCGCCGCTAGTGACAACACAGGAACCCAACCTGCACCATCAGAGACATAAAAACACTAAAGCTTGTAAAACTAGACAAACCTATACCACCTCATGGGTAAATCCGTAATTAAACGGATAGGTACCGTGGCCACCTTACCATCCGCCTGCGTACTCACTCCTGGACTCCTGGACTCCTGGGAATCCCTGCAAGAGGCGAGTCAGGGTTGTACCGAGCCTTTGAAAAGCTGACTATACACCGATGGACGTGTTGGAAGCTCCAGATCGAACTGGGCACGCTGTATTTGCCAAGATGGACAGCGCCCAAGAGAAAAGACATCAACATTTGATCACAGAACTAGGAACAGGAATGGGCGCATATCCTAGAATCAGAGTGAGCAAGTAGTAGAAATGAAATGAAGGTGAAATGAATGAAAGAACATGGAGCAATTGGTGGAATGAATGGGTGGCAAACGTGGAGAAAATTCGCCCAGACTGGGCCACGGCACCGCCCCCTTATTATGTACAAACACAAACTCTATAAATCAAAAGATGAAATTTTGATAACGACATCATTAGTTTAATAATCTTTGGCATACATTCTTGGAAATTCTAGATTTCTTTTCACTTCTACATTTGATTTCCAAGAAAATACAGTGTTTCCTTGCTTATGTGATGCTAACGAAATAAATAACAGTTTATATACAAGTATTCCTTCTAAAGAAAGAAGATTCTTGTTAACTGTCAAGTTTTATAAACGCAGAAAGAAAGAAAAACATTCTTAAGTAAAGCCAAAGGTCAGAATGAAATAATTGTTCTCAGAAAAATACGTCTCTCCCCCCGAGAAAGACAGAGGATTATTGCAAGTCTTCTTCCGCATTCTACTTCTAATTGGCTCACAGAACATTAAGTATTTATCACAAAAGGTCATTAAACAGTGTTTTGTTTGGCTCTCATTAACGCACCTAAGGCCAGCCCAAAATAAAACTACCTTCCATTTTAGAATACAAAGGAAAAGAAATGCAACTTTCTATGGTACAGGTATTATTTAAAACTGGTAATAAATCATGTTAAGATCAAAAGAGATAAAGGAACTAACCATCTTGGGGATCTATTTCTATACTTTTTTTCCTTCTGTACTATTCACCTACAGTAATAGAGAATTCTTTACTGAGATTTCATCAGAAAGACACATTTTGAGACATCCTGGGTAAGAAAATAAAACATTTTAGAAAACTCTGATGTGTTGCACTCACATGATTTTCTCTAACCTTGCAGAGAGAAAATAAAAATAAAAAATGAATAACGACCTGCCATTTGATGAAAGTTTAAGTATTCCAAAACTCACACAACAAGAAATATCTCCGAAATGGTTCACCCTACAAAAAGATTTATTTGAACATACTGTTTTAGCAACATCTACATTCGAATGGCCCTACAAAATCTTTTGTACAGAAATTCACATTTTCAGCAAGCAGTTATTCTCTCGGATTCCAGGGCATCAATTATAGCAATTACTTCCAAGTTGTCACCAAAAAACCAAACAATTATAGTGTTGGAAAATCCTTACCCATCTAACAGCACTTCAAAAACACCTAGTCTTCCAATGGATACCAGCTCACTGTGGACTGAGTGGTAATGAGAAAGCTGATTTTCTTGCAAAAAGGGTACCAGTAGTGTACAGAAATCTATAGTTAATCTACCATTTTATGCAGCTAAAAGATTAGTCAACTCTGAATATAAAAAAATTATTGAACAATATTACTATGAAAAATCAAAGAATAAACGATGGGAACTACCAAACATTCAAACACTAATGCCTGAGTATCCTCAAAAAACAGTAGTTGCAACCTTCAGGTTGATTACAGGACATGAGTGTCTGGCAAAACATTTAGACAGAATTGGGATATATTTTTTCACCACTCTGTCCTCTATGTGATCTGTAAGAGGAAATGGACTGAGACCAGCTTCAAATATGCCCGGCCACTTCTAGTGCCACATCCATCAGTGAAAAATATTGGACAGCAAGAGGATTAATGACTTCATTGTCAGAAATCCAGCATTAACTAACAACAACAACAACATTTTTTGTATAGTAAGATTTGGTCTATCTTTTACGGTTTACCAGTTATGCAAAAGTCATCCAGAGTAAACAGGACTACATGAGCTATAGCCAAAAAATTCAAAATATACATTTCATTTGTCATAAAAATATCTTAAACATGTCATTTTAATCAAACTTGTTAGAGCCATTTTCAAGAAAATCAACATTTTCAAAAAATTTTCTATGTAAAGGGTAGTTTAGGGTAGAGATATTTTCTTCATAACTTCGTGTCGCATCTTTGTAAGATATTAAATTTAAAATACAAACTTTGGTTTTTAATCGACCTTTCGTTTTTGAGTTATGCACAGACACAGAGACACACACACACACACACACACACACACACACACACACACACACGTTATCTCGTTCTAAAAATGGTCCTTTTGTACTCCGAGGGCCTCAAAACATATATTTCCGGTGAAATCTCGACATCGAATTTTTGGGTGGAATACAATATTTCGTCTACTTACTACATGTAGTAACGAAAGTAAAAAATGTTTTTGGAGTCAACCATTTCCAAAGAATTTGAGTGTCCGTTTATATCCTTCAAAGCATATTCATCTGAGTGTCGTTTGTTTATATTCAAATTAATTAGTGGGGAAACTAAGGAAAAAAATCTTTTGTTGGCTTTTTATTCAGGGAGTCTCAAAACGTGTATTTCTGATGTAATCTCAGTATTGAATTTTTGGTTGGAATTTTGTACTTCCGCTACGTACTACAGGTACACAAAGTAAGTAATAAGCAAGATATCTCACGGCACGTGTCTTTTCCTTCTAGGGCATAAATAATTTTGCTACCATATCTTTCATTCTTTTACGAAGAAAGGGAGAGGTTGAGAGGTTTGTAATTAAATGTCAGAAAAAAGAGAAGTTTTGACAAGGGAGAGACAGAGACAGTAGACGTTCCATAGCGACTTTTCTCTTTTTCCGCTGATGTTATTTTCAACTTAATACGCTACGCAGAAAAATGAATAAAAGAAAAGTTCTTTGTGGAGAGAATTAGAAATCAGACAGTCCTCATTAAAATTTAACTGAAATGTATGTACTTGATGTTTTATTTCTTTCCTTGGTGCCTCGAAGGAAAATCTGCTTAAGGGGCTTTGTTGTGTGTGCGCACGAGTTTTTCCTAAGGTTGTTTTCCGTCCTTGTGTATGTTACAGGCAATGTTCACATTTTGTAAGACTTACCTTCACTTCAGCTTCAAGATCGAGTTCCATGTTGAGAACCTATGGGGTTTACGAAAAGGAAAAAACTTGAATTTACAAAAATAAGCTTCTTAGAAGTACGAGTAATTTATTTACTGTCGCTTTGACATTAAGGTTGTTTCGAAATATTTGAGGGTTACTGTACAGGAAAGTATAGAGGGAGCCCTCATGCACTGTGACCTAGATATATATACTCTGGCTATCAACACTCAGGAGGAAGAAATAAAGTGAGGTTACAGGCCACAGGCATCAGAGACGTGCAGAAGTCACAACTCCTGGCTCGAAGACCAGTCTGCCCATCAATCAAGCAGCTCTCCAATATCCAAGGGGATTTCCCTGTTCGAATAAAAATGCATATTCTTAGTAATAATATTCAATAATGTCCCTTTTATTCAAGATACACAGATATATAATTGTATATCACAATAAGAATGCATATCTGACTACTTTAGCATTATGTGGTAAACCTTACGAAAAAAACGTAGATCTTGTTAAAAAACAATTGTAAATTTCTTTCTTTTTTTTTTTTAATTTATTTTGAGTGTACCATTCCGGAGATAGTTCTAGTTATTTGATGGAATTTTGCAATACTTACACTTTTTTCAAATGGGAGGTCGTTATTCATTTTTTATCTCTTGACCATGCAAAGAGAGCGGAATTTCAAAGCCAACACATAGCGATCAGCATTAAAATATTTGACTATCGCTTAAAGCCTACTGTATTCTCATATTCCCCTTGTGCCTACAAGAAAATTAGCAATAAGATAATTTCTGCAAATGTTCATCTCAATTAATGTGAAGAAGATTCGTGTGTATAGGAATAGTTCCTACTAGGGTAGAGCTCATATGAGTACAAATATCAGCTTTTTTTAAATGCGTTTTTAATACAGACTCAAAAAATGTATTTCCGATCAAATCTGGATGTCAAATTTTTGGCTGGAATGCAATAGTGCGCATTTACTGTAAATATTTAGCAAAGAAAGTATTAAAAAAGAATTAACATTTTGAGACTTCAATCGGCTATCTCCGCTTAAAAACGGAAATTAACCTTCCACTGGAATTTCTCCTTCTCTCTGAAATATGCCAACTTTGTTCTATAAGATCCTAATTAACGATCCACAGTGTGCATGTACGACCTTATCGGAAACACGTGGTACCAACGTGGACCAAATTAAAATGAAATCGACAGACTGTTTTTACATGCTTGTCCATATCGGCTGACAGAGACTTTTACGACTTTGAGTGGAAGAAAATAATACTGTGGACCTGATTAAATAAGGTCCACGTATTACGTTATTTAACTTATGAATTATGACCCAAGATTAACCTCACAGGAGTACCAACTGTGTTTAAAACCTCAACATATTGATTGATTTTGGTCTGGGTGGCTCATTTGGTTAGACGCTGGCCTACTGATCCCAAGGGTCGAGGGTTCAAATCCGGCCCAGATCGATGATTTGTAAGTGTGCTTCAAAAACAACTCCACACCAATAGATTTTCTGGCATGTAAAAGAACTCCCGCGGGACGAAATTCCGGTGACGCTGATATGATCCTGGCAATTAACAGAGTCATTAAATAACAAAATAATTTAATTGTTTCCCCGTTCTTTCAACAAACATCCGCACCATCTGTCAGCACCGCCATAGTCACGAAAGCTAGAAGCACATCTAAAGCAGATTGCCCTCCGTGGACTAGAAGTAACATGCTAGCCCAGTGATGTACAACCTTATCCAAAAGAGGGGAGGTCGGGCTTACCTCTACCTTCTTTTCGCCAAACTATGATACTTTAATGGATCTCAAAAACAAAGCTATCTGAATGGGTTATGGGGAAATGCTTCATACACAAAACGAAGGAGGTGGGGTAGAGTGACAAGATGACGTCATTTGCTCATAAGAGACAAGATCCCTGCATCCCAGCATCCCTGTTCTAGATTCTGACTCCTAAGATCTAGGATTCAAATCCAGCGGAGAGCGATGGTGTTTTCCGACCGTAAAAATCTTTAACATGGCTTTCTTCGGAAGGGAGGTAAAGTCGATGGTCCCGTGTCGTAGATTTACGAAACGTAAAAGAACCGCAAGTCTAATAAAGAGGCCTCTGAGCAAAATTAAATG
The DNA here is from genome assembly GCA_030765045.1 of Tenodera sinensis. NCBI lineage: Eukaryota > Metazoa > Arthropoda > Insecta > Mantodea > Mantidae > Tenodera > Tenodera sinensis. The sequence continues at coordinate 205,559,024 of CM060961.1, forward strand.
GTCCTTCACGCCCAATATAGAATGAGCTGAGAACCATAGCAATTAAAAGTCCTATACAATGCGATGTTTGCACTGACATGACTTTCTCTACTCACTCTTTTACAAAATATTAAAAACGTTTATTTTGCTATCTACTTCATGTGATAAACGTTTCTAGTAATGGTTGTATTACAAGTTTCCTTGTAGATGCAATGAAAATAAGGAAACACAACTCTTTAAAGCTGGTCGTTATATGGCGGCTTTGAAATGTTATTCTCTTTGCATGGCCAGGAAAAACAAACATTAAAAAAAGAATAACGACTTATTAGCTTTGAAAATTAAAACCAAGAACAAGAAATTTGGTTATCCCCACAAAAAAGATGTATTCGACATAAATTGTTTCGGTTAACGAGATGTACATTTTTGCGTAGTAAGATTTTGTCTATTTCAGTTTACCAGTTATGCGAAAGTCGTCTAGAATGAAGAGGACTTCACACAGTACCTATTCGCAGAAAATCAATGTAAATAATTTATCATGCGAATATCTTAGGCATAAGGTGTTTTAATTAAAACCGGAGTCATTTTTCACAAAAACCAATAAGGAAACATTTTCTGTGTAAACGCTAGTTTTGGTGGGGGATTTTCTTGAAATTGTTCGTATCGTATTTTTGGAAGGCCCTGAACTTAAATACTACGTTTGGTAATTATTATTTATTTATGCCAACTGTTATGGCAGTTTGTCACAATAGCTCAGTGGTAGAGCAGCCGCCCGGTAAGCGGAAGGTCTGTGGTTCAAATCCCAGTTGTGGCATTGAATTTTTAAGTTCCAGTTCTACCTCTCAAACTACGTTTGGTATTTACCCCAATTTTGTTTTTGAATTCCGCTTTTGAAAAGCACGCTCACGGGCCATTTTCTAAAGGTTATTTTTTCTTCAGCGGGCCTCAAAACGTGCAGTAATTAATGGTTTTAATACAGATTTTATACATAAAAAGATAGAAAAATTTAAGTATCAAAAAGCTGTTAAAGAAGTTTCAACCCTTAAAAAAATAAAAGATAATTGTATTTTTAAAAAGCTTACTTTTTGGGCGGTTAAAAAATTTACAAAGATTTTTAAAGAATGTGGAATAAATTTGGTCCCTCAAAATAAATTTAATATACAAAATTTACTTAATTTTTCTAAAAAAGATAGAATACCAAATTATAAAAAATCTGGCATTTATCAATTTAGCTGTTTAGATTGTGATAAGGTTTATATTGGAAAAACTAAACGTCATTTAGAAACCAGAATAAAAGAACATTTTAGAAATATTAAATATAAACAAACTGATAAATCAGCTGTGGCAGGTCATTTTTGGTCATTTAATCATGAAATTAATCCAGAGGTTAAATTATTAAAACAATTAAGTCTATTTAATGGTTTGGGGAAAAAATTTATTTTAAAAAACAGGAACCGTGTTATGAACTTCGAATTACCATCTATAGATTGTATTTATAAATTTTTGTTTTCAGAGATTGGTAAATAAAAATTGAATATCAGTATTTGTTTTTGTTTTCAGAAAAAAAAAAATGAAAGATTGTAGCTTTGGTAACGAATTTGTTTGTATAGCTTTGAGAATGAGTTGGAGACAACTTGAAACCCAGGGTTAGCTTGTTCAAAAAGAACATGCAACATTACTAAGATAAGTGAAGTTTTTAGTTCCTAATTTGTTCTTACTTTAGAATATAGACTCAAAACGTGCATTTCCAATGAAATCTGGTATGAAATTTTTAGATGGACTGTAACATAGGTAAGAACGTAAGTAGAGAGTATGAAAACGGCTTCGTCAGGTATCTCTCACATAGATTCAAACTCTGAGCCTCAAGATCAGAAGCCAGAGGGTCATGGATGTGAGCACCAAAGGGTAAAACTCAAAGAACACGCCTGTCCCCTGATGTTCGAGTAATGGCAATTAATTAAGGAACCAACCGCAGTATGTTTGCACAGTTGTAGGTCCTCCAAACACAATTGTACAGCGATTGGTTGCGGTGCCAAGGCAGCAGTTTTCAACAATGAAACAACACTTCACCACGGTTACTCGGCAATGTCACCATCTGTCTTACTGTCGTGGTTACCCTTTAGCTGCGCATGCGTGATTTATTGCTTGACTGATGACACCTGCTCTAGTCAAGTTTAAAAAATGGTAACCACAGTCAATTTGTTTCACTCTTTGACAAAGAAACATCAGCTGTATTTATTTAACTAGTTTTTCTAAACTCGGGAGAGTCCGAAACTGTCACAGACTTGAAATGTTATCTTGTTCTTCTATTGCTCGTCACGCCTTAAAGACAGCCCGGGAAACCAGTGCTACGAACGGTCCGAGTCAAGAAGGCCTACACTTTGCCGAAGTAACAACTCAGCATCGTTGTCCATATTCCAGTGTTACCACCTGTGCATTTAATTGTATCGCGTTACCTTTGTCGCTGCTCTCTTGTGTTAATAGCTTAGCTTTGTATTTACTTTATATAAGTAATAGTAAGGGTACAAGGTAGTCTAAATATACAAAAATTACACCTTAGTGAATTAAAGTGCCACTGCTCTTAAAGTTCACAATGGCTCTTCCTGAAGTTTTTATGAATTATTCTGTAAGTCATGACAATTATTTCAAGTGGTTATTTGCATCAATAGCCTATGTGGTTGAGTCTATAAAATTATTTTATCCATCAGAAAAATAACAAAATTTACTCTTAACACATGTGAATTCATCTACCTTTTTCTCTAAAACTGGAATCAAATTTTTACATGCTTATTCTTAGTATAATCAGCTATCTTCTGAACTTCAATCATTTAGTTAGGAATATAAGTTTACTAGACAAAAATAAAGTCAAAAGAGTGAAGTACAAACTTATTTTTCATTTTTAAGTATACCAACTGCAAGCGCCTGCGCGCGTGCGCGCGCGCACGCACACACACACACACACACACACACACACACACACACACACATTTCAAAACATTCTACAATACTTGCAAATATAGTGTCGCTCTAATTTATTGTTTATTGCTGTTATTATTATTATTATTATTATTATTATTATTATTATTATTATTATTATTATTATTATTATTATTATTATTATTATTATTATTATTATTATTATTATTATTATTATTATTATTATTATTATTATTATTATTATTATTATTATTATTATTAATATTATTATTATTGTTATTGTTATTATAAAATACGAAAGTATTCTGTGCTTGTTTAGCTTCAATATTGTTCAACAAATGTTTTTAAATGGACGCTTGAAAGTCGATGTGCCTCGCGAATGAACCAAAGCAGACAAATGAAAGTCGCAAACGGAAGGCTCACCAGATGTCGCTACTGTTTTAATGACTCGAATAATTCCCATCACACAATTCACATCTCGTAGCAACAAAAGACGATCACTCCTGCACCAGTGCTCCCTGGGGAGACATCGCCGCAACACCGGGAGATGCGAGGATCAAGGAAGGTTATTGTTACTCAAACGATGGGCTTCGGAGAGGGAGAGGGGGGTAAACAATTGCCCACTTCTGCAGTGCGGCTTCTCTTTCATTCTTTCTTTCTTTATCCTCTCATTGTGGAACGTGAGATTTGCGGAAAATTAGTTTCTAAGCGTCCTGAACAAGATGCGCCCTTAGTGGGCTCAAAAACGAAACGAAACAAAACAAAAATTGGACTATTATTGCGTAGTTGTCCTCCTGTGCCTTATGATCTTTCTGATCCAGCATTTTTCAAGGATGTGACACGAGATTTCCAAGAAAATCCCTCTACCTCAAATTAAGCTGCATATGAACAAATTTTCGAAAATTTTGATTTTCTCTCAAATAGCTGATTAAAATACCGTATGTTTAAGGTATTTAATGGCAAATGAAATGTATAAGTATCTTGAATTTTCTGGTACGTACTCTTCATTCAGAATGTCTAATGCGTAACTGGTAAACCACAAGAAAGAGACAAAATCTCACTACACAAAAAATGCAGAACTCGTTGAAGCCCACAATTTATGCAAAAAACTTTTTTTCTTTTTGTTGAGACAACCATTTTCAGTATATTCCTTATTGGTTTGAATTTTCAAATATTTATATTTTTCACAAATAGAAAGTCATCGTCCTCATTCCCTCCTCGTCATACGAAGAGAATGGAAATTCTAAGCCATCATATAATGACCGGCTCTGAAAGGATTTGACTATCGCTTTGGCTTATTGAATTGCTTTACTTTGTCCACTACGTATAGTAAATAGGGGAAGTACTGCATTCGACCCAAAATTACGATGTCGAGATTTCACCGAAAGTATGTTTTGAGACCCGTCTGAATAAAAAAGGAGAAAGAAAGAAAAGCTTTTTAGAAAAATGTCCGTGTGAGTGTCTGTGAACTGCATAACTCAAAAACGAAAAGTCGGCTAAAAACAAAGTTGGCATTTAAGTTTAATATCTTTCAAGGATGCGACACGAAGATTTGAAGAAAATTCCTCCATCTTAAACTACCCAAAGATGGAAAATTTTTCGAGTATTTTGATTTTCTCAAAAATGGCTCTAACGATTTTGATTAAAATGCAATATGAAATATGTATTTTGAATTTTCTGGCTATAGCTCATGTAGTCCTGTTTACTCTCGATAACGTTTTCATAACTGGTAAGCCGTAAGAGATAGACCAAATCTTACTATACAAAGATGTAGATCTTGTTAAAACACACAATTTGAATTTTTTTGTAGAGTGAACCATTGCGGAGATATTCCTTGTTATTTCTGTTTGTTTTGCAATACTTCAAACTTTTCTCAAATGGAAAGTCGTTATTCACTTTTTATCTCTTGGCTGTGCAAAGAGAACGGAATTTCAAAGGCTTCATGTAGCGACCAGCTTTAAAAGATTTGACTATCACTCAAAGCCTACTGTATTTCTAATTTTCGAAAATTAGCAATAAGATTAATTTCTGCAAATATTTATCTCGACTAACGTGAAGAATAAGTGTTTGTAAATATGTAGTAGAAGAGTAGAGAAAGTCATGAGAGTGCAACACATCATATTTTTTAAGTTTAAAGTCCTTTAAGTTGATATCTATTGGACAATGGACGAGAAATGACATTCAAATGAATGCGGGGTTCGAGGGCTTAAAGTTACATGACCTTTGTCTTCTCAGAAAAGGGAAAGCCTCGGAAACAAAAACCTGATCAGATTAACCCATCCTAACCGCGTTCCGATACGCTACCCCCACACCACAAAGGTGCACTCATTTGTAATCTTCTTATATAAATGTAACGAAAGAAATGAGAGTTTATCTATATTAACAAAAAATAGATGAACAACGCTTTTGTAAGGATTGTGAGTAGACAGTCATCTGACTGCTAAACATCAGATTGTTTTTGTAATATATCTAAAGCTAACTAAAAATATAATGTAATATGTTTTCAAAGATTAAATTCCATTTCGCGTAAAACAAGTGCGAAATGAGTCATTTTTGCAGCGGACACTTTTGCTATGAAAATGTAATGGACACAATAATCATAGTTTAGCCAAAAAGACGAAAGGAAGATTTAATGACATAGAATTGAATGTATTGTAAATTATCCTTCCATAATATTTTAGTACTAAGAAACATAAAAGAGGTGTCTGGTTCGAATAAAAACGAGCATGACAAATGATAAAGTCTTTATTTCGTTTGTGAGGGGGGGGGGGGGGGTGCTTGCGGCTGAAGGGGTTGCAAAGTGTTAAAGAGAGGTTGTAGCAGACAGCTAATTGGCTCGGGAGCGCACGTGTCTCGCACGTGGCGTCGGCCATAAATCTCGAGCACGTGTTTGGTCACGTGACTGCGATACAAACATTTCTATAATTGGCAACTTGACCCACCACTTTATTAATAATGTTTATGGTGGTTTGCTCGTTATGTAGTTGCAGATAATGGCGTGTCTCTAACAGGTCTCCAAGGAACAGAGAATCTATGTGTTCCCATTTGAGATTGTAAATCTGCCCTAAGCCACAAGCTGCTTCCTCATCATTAACTTCATTTCCTTCGTCTCATTGTTAGATGTTTGATGAAACATTCTTAAGGCTGGTTTCCCTCGTCTAAGGCAAGGAAATATTGAGTACACTTCGTGAACTCACATGACTTTCTCGTTTATTTTACAAAACTTCCACAAATGTTTCATGAAAAATCTGATGTATCCACTCATATAACTCATGTTAGTCGAGATACCTAAATATTTATACAAATTATCTTATTGTTGTCTTACAGTGGGCTTTAAGCGATAGAGTAGTCGCTATGTGATAACCTTGAAATTCCCTTCTCTTTACATGACTAAGAGATAAAAAATGAATAACGACCTTTTTGAGGACGGTCTGAACAAAGCATTACAAAATTCTGACAAATAACAAGGAATATCTCCGAAATGGTGCATTTCACAAAAAAGTCATTTGACACAAATTGTGTGTTTCAACAAGATCTACATTTTTTGTATAGTAAGATTAGGTCCTTCTCTTACGGTTTATCAATCATATAAAAGTCATCAAGAATAAACAGGACTACATATACATTTCATTTGCCATAAAAATATCTTAAACATATGGCATTTTAATCAAAATCGTTAGAGGCAAATTTCCGAGAAACTTTCCATGTAAAGGGTAGTTTAAGGTGGAGGAATTTTCTTAAAAATCTTAATGTCGTATCCTTAAAAGGTATTAAACTTAAATATCAACTTCAGTTTTTAACAAATTTTTCGTTTTTTAATTATGCTACATACACATAAACACACACACACACACACACACACACACACACACGCACTCTTTCTTACCCTTACTCTCCCTCTCTCTCTCTCTCCTTTTTCTAAAAATGTTTTTCTGATTCAAACAGTCTCAATTTGTATTTCCGGTAAAATGCATGTATAGAATTTTCCTACATTCCTATGAAATTATGCATACAATTTGGATAAAAAACCATTTATTTTTTCAAAATCGCTAATCAAAAAACAAAATGCCATTTTATTTTTTGTTTGTAATGCTTCTATGAAGCACATAGGTATTAGAAGGGATATAATGACTTCCCTTCCACCCTGTATAGAGGAATAAGAGTGTCAGTATAGTTAGTGCCCGCCTCGGTAGGTGATGGTTAGCGTGTCTGCCTCACGTTCAAGAGGTCGCGAGTTCGAATCTCGCTTAGGGTAAGTTATCCGGGTAAGGTTTTTTTCAGAGGTTTTCCCTTATCCTGAGAAGAAGAATGGACCTCGGGTTCATTTGAGCATCATTTCACCCATTTCATTTCATTCATTCGTCCGATATGACACAATGTTGGAGGACGTTAATTTAAAAAAAAAAAAAAAAAAAAAAAAGAATAGTGAAAGAGTAGAGAAAGTCATGTGAGTGCAACACATCAGATTTTTACTCTTCATTTTTCCTTTGCCTAAGTTTTCAAGTCCGGTGAATGGGAATAGTACCTACCGTGTTTTCAGTATAGATGGCGCTTTGGGGATATTCGATGCGTAATGAGCATTTTGCCAACATAAGCATGAAAAAACAAGCGAAGTGTTGGCGATCCGCATAACGCGAAAGCAGGAATGTTTTTGATTGGGTGAATAAAATGAAAATAGTGTGAATCAGAAAGCTAAGGTTATATAAACAGTGAAACAACGCTAATCAACGTTAGCATAACACGGGATAAATTTCGATAACACAGAACCCTGCCCTATCCATATAGACACGCTAACCTAGGCGCCGTAGCCTATGAATAGAGATAGTATGGGACAAAATTCGACGTAGCTATAGTACTGTCTGTTCACCACCTCTAGGTCTAAGGGGAATGATGGGCAGGAGAGAGACATTCCAAGCAGTGAAACCTTAGTTTTGTAAACATCCGCGTAATCGTTGTTCTGCTGGTCATGTTGTCAACTTACCTCCAATATTATTTGCGCTATGTTTACTCGCTGCTAATTTCAGTTGTAAAATCGTACTTGTCGCTAGATTTATGTTGGGAGTAATGGTAAAAGTAATGTAGAAGCAGATAATCCTCCGTCTAGGAGTGCCATAGGTGTTGTGGTTGCAGAACAAAGGGGTTCAGAGTGACAGTTCTATATGTAAAACAGATCTTTATAGGCTGCCTGATTCAAATAAACATAAAGGGGCTCTTCCTTTCTTCTAATACTTTCATTACCTGTACTAGCAGGAACAATTACTATGCTATTAACTGACCGAAATTGTAATACTTCATTCTTTGATCCTGCAAGTTGTTAGACTGAATTCTTCCTCAATTATTATAACATCATATTGGTTATTTTGGTTTTATTGGACCACACTGCAGTTTACTTGTCCCCACATACGTATGTGTAACCTCAATCCCATAGGACTAGTTTGGGCTAAAGTAAAATGAATACTTAAAGAAATGCAACATCTGACTTATTCTTACAGGAACTGCACGATATAACGCTCGAAGATATATCACGTAAGACCGAAACAGATTTGCAGTTTTTTTTTTTAATATAGAAAAGGCAGAAAATGATCAGTGAGAAAATAACGGAGTAGTTAAAAGCATTGTTTACGTTTTATAATCTAAATATACTGTATGAGCTGAAAATAACATTTAAATTGTGCTATTTTAAGAGATTTCTTTGCTTTAATCTGACGTGAATACGCATTCCAAGTTTGGCAACATTAATGTAAACTGCTGCTCGCAATATCATTGTTTATCAGGAATTGTTTACTGGTGTAGTGACTGGCTGCATTCCTGCCAGGGACCTTCAGCTGGTGAACAAACTGTAGTTTTCCCTAGCTTTCCCTGTTATTTATTATTATTATCACTACGCTTATCCTCATCATTATATATTATGATTATTAGAAAGAAATATGACGATATTTGAATTTTATTTCACACAATCTCGTTTACTAGTACATTGTACCTTGAAATCAAGCTGAGTAAGCCAGCACTCGACTGCTACCAGGTAGAAAACAACAGAGTGGGTAAAGTAGGGCAGTATCGAAATTGGCTGTATACTGAGTCATATGTAAGAAATGCAAAGCCCACTAGTTAAATAATACTTGATATTTGCCGATCTCCAAACTTAGGATTATTTAAAGCCCTGAGATGGATTATCTAGTGCTTGTATTACTTACATTTTCCAGTTGCTTGTCTTCATTGTGGTAATAACAAACTTGCACTGTTCAGTAAAGGCTATTTTCATTTTCGCGTTTTCTGTATCAGGTTTTATATGCACAGACGACACCATCACCATAAACCTTACTCGCGTGTTGTGTTGCCCCCAACAGTTCCTGGCCTAGAGCTTTCTACCTTCCCTGTTGACCTTTACTCCCTCTGTGGTTCAAGACCACGTGGTGCCAACGAGAACTTCTAGACAAGAATTTGCATGAGTATCGCCATTCGAAATCCTGTTTTGATATTGCATAATATTTCGGTTAGAAATTTTGTGTCTGGTGTTCATACCTAAATATTTTAAAAGTTTGATTTAATATATTGTGCATATTTATTTTCATTTTGCTTTTATTTATACATAAAAAAGTAGACGTAATTGTCATTGACAGGCATCAAGATATAGGATTAATTCTATACCCTACAATCCGATTTGAAAAAAAGAATCTGATATGTTGCACTCACATAAATTTCTCTACTCTTGTACTAACCATTCTTACAAACTCTTATTCCTATATCTTCTTGGTGTTAGTTGAGATAAACATTTGTAGCAATTATCGTATGGCTTATTTCCTTGTAGGTGCAAGGGGAATATGGGAATTCAATAGTCTTTGAACGATAGTCAAATCTTTTAAAGCGTTCAAATTCCATTCTCTTTGCACGGCTAAGATATAAAAAATGAATAACGATGTTCCACTTGACGAAAGTTTGTTTTCCAAAACTCACACAAGTAACAATGAATATCTCCAGAATGGTTCACTCTACAAAAAAAAAAAAAAAAAAAAAAAAAATTGGACATAAATTGTGTGTTCTGGTAAGATCTACATTTTTTGTGTAGTAAAACTTGGTCTATCTGTTTCGAGTTTATCAGTTATGCAAAAGTCATCCAGGGTAAACAGGACTACATGGCCTATAGCCAGAAAATTCAAAGCCTACATTTCATTTCCCATAAAAACTATCTTAAACATATGGCATTTTAATCAACACCGTTAGAGCCATGTTCGAACAATTTTCCTGTAAAGGGAAGTTTTAGGCGGGGGAATTTTCTTCAAAATCTTCGTGTGAAAGATATTAAACTTAAATAGGCACAACTTTGGTTCTTAACCGACTTTTCGTTGAGTTATGCTGTCCACAGACAGACAGACTGACTGACTGACTGACTGACTGACTGACTGACTGACTGACTGACTGACTGACTGACTGACTGACTGACTGACTGACTGACTGACTGACTGACTGACTGACTGACTGACTGACTGACTGACTGACTGACTGACTGACTGACTGACTGACTGACTGACTGACTGACTGACTGACTGACTGACTGACTGACTGACTGACTGACTGACTGACTGACTGACTGACTGACTGACTGACTGACTGACTGACTGACTGACTGACTGACTGACTGACTGACTGACTGACTGACTGACTGACTGACTGACTGACTGACTGACTGACTGACTGACTGACTGACTGACTGACTGACTGACTGACTGACTGACTGACTGACTGACTGACTGACTGACTGACTGACTGACTGACTGACTGACTGACTGACTGACTGACTGACTGACTGACTGACTGACTGACTGACTGACTGACTGACTGACTGACACACATGCACTATACATAGTAGAGAAAGTAAAAATCTAGACCAAATTAAGGGGGTTGACAAGGAAAAAATACATTATGAGCCTTGCATAGCACATAAACATTTTTAGAATATTACAAATAAATTTTATCTATCCGTATTTTTATTTTATTTCATTTTCCTTGACTATGGCAGTGACTACATTCTAAATTTGGGGTTGCTGCATAAGTAGGTAGTGTTAATTGTGCACGAAAGCTGTTATCAATTAAGCGTTATCATCTCGATTTTAATGCCTTAAATTTAAAATTAAATAAAAACTGTTCACAGTTGTTTGGTCATATTGGGGGCTTTGGCTTAAGAAATAAGTGATGTTCACTCACTACTGCTTTGATTCATTTTTACATTAAACACACTCGCATTCCCTTCCACAAATTTCTGTGGTGATATACAATTACTCTGGTTAAGGAAGAAGTGCCCAACTAATTTCACTAATAGTCTTAACAATGTACATTAGTACTCATTTTGCATTCACATTGTAACGCTAATGCTTTCATCTGGAAGGGATTTCCGAAAAAAAACCTTTGGTCCGGATGGTCGGGCACGGGGATCGAACTTGTGACATCCCGAATGCGTGCCGCAGACGTTACCCACCGAGCCACCCTACTTGATTGGCCAGACTAACTCACATGAGAACTGGTGAATATACTGCGAGCTTATTAATTTTTCAATACTTAATGATTAGGCTTCGAACGTTTATACAAGTATAGTGAAATGAGGCGGTCGCAAGTTATTTGCCACGCGGACAGAGCATGACGTCATTACCCCAGTACAGTGACAGCACAAAGCAACCAGCCTACAGTGCATGGTATCCTTCGAATATGTTCAATAGTTCCACACAGTAAAATGCCTCCAGCACGATAATCGAATATTCAGGTATTGCTGAATTTGTACAGGAATTTGGGAGTGAATATTTTACTACAAATTGTGATAGCATTGAATGTAAGTTACGCAACAACGTTATCTAGGACGTTACGTCGACTGCACCTGTCCTCTTCTGTAACTGTGATCACGTGACAGACTGACCCCCTCCCACTTGCTATAGTCCAAACTCCGCAACTTTTATTTCTCTGTATAAAGATTCGTTCCCTATTGATGTTTAAAATAAGCATTTCCTACCAGTTGCTCTCTGTTTCAAATCTATGTTCATTAATTCTTACATTCTTTATCGTCGTTGATATTTTTTATTCTGTACAGTGAAAGAGGAAGAAAATGTTGGAGTGTAACCGGGACTCAAACTCCGTACAGCAGAGCCTTGGTCTAACACCTCCATTTTCACCCTGTTTCCTCCCGCTGCTATCATCACGCCCTCTAAAACCCTGAAGTACAACAAGCAAATGAACCTCCCTCCCACCCCTTGTCTAGTGGAGAAAAAAGTGGCTAAGCATTGTGGTGCGGCCGACGGGGAAAGAAGTGGGAGGGGGTGGATCCATCCCTTGCTAAGCTCCCTGCCGGGGATTTGTTGTTGTGGTAGTGGGGAGAGGGATACAATTATAACTACGCGAAAACAAGCCTGTTTCACGTTATGTAACAAGTTGCCATCTATGTTACTGTCTCTCAGGAAAACATTGACCTTCTCTCTTTTTCTATCCCTACTAATTACTAGTAGTATTTTTTCTAACCAAAAAAGCACCTGATTTGTTGCACTCACTTGGCTTTCTCTACTGTTGCACAAAGTATTCTAACAAACTCTCATTCCTCTATTTACTCCGTATTGATCCAGATGAACATCTCCAGAAATTATCTTATTGCTAATTTTCTGTGGGTACAGGAGGCTTTAAACCAGTCACAAAAGCGTATAACTATGCAATAAACGATACAAAATCCCTTCCTTAGGTGATTTCAAGAGTCCAAAGGCCAGTTCCAGTCGTTTCGCGTCCGGTAGGTATCAGTGGAGAAATTACGTTTGTGTCAACCTCAAGAAAAAAGATGAAATCTCAAGTGGAAGGAGGAATGTTTCTGTTGTTCGGAAGAAGACTGTTAAATTTCTCGTTTGTAACAAGATTTAATGTTTTACTTCAAGCCAATATTAAACGGCATTATTGTAGTTTGAAACAAACGCACTGATCGTTAACTCCATCTACCACTGTCAAGAGTTTAAGAAGCGAAGAACTACCACTCGTCCAACCAGCAAGACTGTTACGTGGGTTGCGTGCACAGTGGATTCGGAGCAGACACTATTCTGTCCGCCCTTGCTTTAAGCTATAGTCAAATGTTTTAAGAGTGATCACTAGTATTTAACTGAAATTCCGTCCTCTTTGAATCACCAAGAGATGACTTCCCATTTCAGAACGTGTGTACATGATACTAATTAAATGATGAAACATAATATATAAAATAATAATGGGTATACTAATGATAACAATAATACAATTAATTATGTAATAATATAAATAATTTAATAATAAACTATAACATTAATTAATAATAAAATACAAAAATAACAGTAATAAGGAATAAATGCTAAAGAACCTTCATGCTCACATATATTTTTGTTAAGGCACTTTACAATCTGTAATCCGTTATGTTAGACAATAGCACCTGTGTGCAAGTAAGGCGGAAAATATTCTAAGCCCTTTTCGGTTGTTTGTACTGTTATTATCTATCATCAGGTATTACACACGCTAGTTCAAGCCTCGTCTGCGCTGAGAGGCAGAACGCACACGCCACTGCCGTCTCTGACTGGAACTGTCCCGTGGTGTTCTGCAACTGTTTTAACGTACGAAGGGGTATCTACATACCTCAATGCCGGATGAGTTGGGCTACCTGCTATATTTAACATTTGTTTGGTGTTTGTCAATTAAAATACCAACGTAACTGATATATCGCCATTTTATTACCCATCGCTGCTTTGGAATGACAATAACTTACAAAATTGAACAAATTGAGTAAATGTGTGCTTTGATACTAAAATAATTCAATCTGAAACGTATATAATCACGGTTGCCACCTTGTAGGTCGTGAGAGAGATTGAAAAATGACAAACTTGTATTTGCAGAGAAAAAAAGTTATCTCTTTGGGGTGACAAGGTTCTTTCTGCACTGCTAATGTATTTGAACTGAGAACTAGACCTGCACGATTAATCTTTTGGAGTAATAGCTTACTATCTAGTCTTTTATTCTTACATCAGTGTTTCGATGTGTAACAACTTAGGTTATATATAGTAAACATAAAAGTAACACAATGGATTAAGGAAGTAATTCACCTCCAAAGAAGAGCAGGAAGAAAGTTGCAAACCAGAGCGACCGGAAAAGTAATGTCAGAAAGTGGAAATATAAAGCAGGAGAAGTATATGTAAGCAAAAGAGAACAAATGGGTACAAGCAACCAAGAATTGCCAACCGCATTGTAAGCTTAAGTGTACATGCAAGAAGAAATAAAGAAATGTCCAATGAAAAAAGAATGGTTTAAAATACAGGATGAATTTTATGCCTGAACGTGATAGTTTTATTCTACTCTCCTCCAAATTCAACTGAAAGATTATAAATGGTATAAATGTTTGTCTTAGTTGTTCTTTTTTCTTTCACTCTTATTTGTTGCAAGCATCCTATAGCGAGTGAGTGAGTGAGTGTGTCGGGTTTAAGGGCCCGTCGACAACTTGGTCATTAGGGCCCCAGCATCCTATAGCAAAATAATGCTCTTAGTTTAACTAAGAAATTTGTGTAAGAAAGCATATTAATACACAATTATATATTATTTAATGTTACAAATCAACTAATAAAACTGCATCTCGGTTTATAATGAACAAGTAATTAAATTTATGTTTTGAACTTATTGCAAACTGTAGTTAGAACCTTGTATTGCGAACACTTTAGCTGATCCGAGGATACCAAGGTTTCAATTCAAAGCACCACTACCCCATAACTTACACTGTTTAAATCAATTGGACTCCATGATCATAAAATCCTGAACTTAATACAAATTGTTATCATAAATGCTCAATCTGTGCACAATTTGTAACAAACTGTTAGGTATAGTTATTGGACTATAACTTCAAGGCCTGATTTCTCAGAACAACAAATTAGTCAGAACCTTGTCATTCCAAAACAACGATATATCAGCGTTGTTTGCGTTTTGAGAACCTACATACATATGTGAGGATTTATCGCTTTGTTGTGTGATAGGATATTTTGTAAATCTAGGATGTTCCCCTTAATTTCGTTTAATTGTGATGTTAGCTTTTGTATTTCATATTGTGAAGGTATCTTATGAGGTGACATGGTAGATCTGGCATTTCGGGGCCATATCGATGGACTTGAGACTATTTACAAAGTCTCAATTCATGGCAGCAATTGAAAAGTAAAACTAAAATAATCTTTCAGTCAAGTTGCAGGTAATTAAAGGTAGTTTAGTTTATTTAAAGATTTATAAAGCAGTTTTACATTTCAAATGTACTGCATGAGGTCAAACCTCGGCAGCTTGAATGGGAAACACAACTCAACAGTTTCGTTTCAATTTCGAGCCTACAAATACATTACTTATGTTCCGCACACTACTTTGGATTTCATTTGGGTTGATTTCACTGCTAATGACTGTAACAATTAAATTACAAATTAAGGCGTGTTGCATTCACAGGATTTTCTCTACTCTTGCACAACTATTCTCCCGGACGTTATTTCTCTATTTACACCTTATTAATGTAGATAAACATTTGCAGAAATTATCTTATTGCTTATTTTCTTGTAGGTGTAAGGGAAATATTACAATACAGTAGGCTTTGAGCGTGACAAAATATTTTAAGAGCATTACTGGTCGCTATACTGTGACTTCGTAATTCTATTCTTTGTTCATAATCAGGACATAAAAATTAGGAATATTGCACTCTTGAGATAAAAGTATATTAGTTGCAAAATTGACCCAAATAACAAGAATATCTTGCAAATGGTTCACTTAAAAAATGCATTGGACTTGTGTTCTGTGTTTTAACGTGACCTACTCTTTTTGTAGAGTAAGATATTGTCTACCTCTTACGGTTTAACAGTTATGCGAAAACCATTCACAAAGAAAACTGTTTCTAAGAACATGTCCACAAAATTCAAGATAGGTATTATACGCTTCATTTGGCGTAAAAATATCTAACTTATGGAACTTGAATAAAATTTGTTCTTGTCGTTTCGGAGAAAATCCAAATTTTCCAAACATGTTATATGTAAGGGTTAATTTGGTGTGGAGGGATTTTCCCGGGAACCATTGAGTGGCATTACACACTCCACATACACTCACACAAACACTGACACACACCCCCACACCCGCACACACATACTTTACTTTCAGAAAGTAAAAGAACTTGTAGTTACGAGAAAAGAACAAATAAACCATAGCCATATACACCGACAGTCCAATCACAATACACTCAGAATCTGTACAAACCCAAAGCCTTAATAAAAGGAATAAGAAAGGAAATCGCAGAGCTACAACACTGGGAGATAAATATTTCCTGGATCGAGGCGCATGTTGGGTACTACGTAAACGAACTTGCTGATAGGCTGGCCAAACAAGCAATTCAAAACATACACTAGAATACACTTTATACACTAGAATACCAGTAACTGTAATAAAACAGAATTTGCGTAAAATAAGATGACCTCCAAAGGAAAATAAAATCTTTTTTCCCTACAGTTCATGAGAGATTAAAATTGAAACTAAATTGTTACACCAAATTTCACTGGGACATGGCAAAAGGGCATTACCGCTTCAAAATTATACATAACCCAATGTGCCCGTGCAACTCAGAAGAACAAATGTGAACCATGTGCTTTACGATTGTAATACCACAAATAAGGAGATACAAAGGTTTAAAGATGGTGTATTAAACAAAGGCTATGAATAACCAATTCAAAAGAAAGTTATACTCAAAATCTTTAAAAGGGAATTTTCACAATTCCAAAACTACCTTCAATTAGACCAGTGGCGGCTGGTGAACAAAATAAGGTGTGTGCTGCAGTACCGCGCAATGATTACACATTTTATATAATTAGTCTTACCTAATGGCGAAATATAAAGTCCATACGACGCTCCTTCCGGCTGCAGAACTTATCGATCACGCTGGTATTAAACCCCTCCATGTTAGAAGCGATGCTTTTCTCCATGGACAGCATTGCCAGAGCAGTAAGACGATCCTGTGACATAGTGTTTCTTAAGAACGTTTTTACGCGTTTTAAGCATGAAAAGCATCTTTCTGGCTCAGAAGTGGTCATTGGCGTTGTGATCAAATTTTTTAGTAAAGTTGTAACTTCAGAAAACGAATCTTGCAGACCTTTAGAAATTATGTATTGCAATAGTTGCACAGCCTCGTCAATGTTTCTAAAGTCAGGTCTTGCATACAGAACGCTAAGTTGTGTCTTTAGCATTTTCTTGTTCAGTGTTGTATACGTAGTCACAGCAGTTTGAAGTTCATCCCCAGGAAACTGACTTAAAAAGCTGCCAAAGAATTTAGAGTTTAACAGCTTTGCTGCATCGAGATGACTAAGCGACTGAAAACGACATCTAGCTTCCTCGATAATGCGGTCAGACACTTCTTTGGCTTCTATTTTTAGACATTCTACCTTCTGGCGTTTGCTCATTGATTCAGATGGAGTCACAAATATATCATCGGCTGCCTCTCGAATGTCACAGATGCACTGAATGAATGAAGACACAGCATTTTGTACTTTAACAGCCTCAGTTGATCTTGATTGCAGTTGATTATAAAGTACATCAACATGAGGCATTACTCGGTGAAAGAATTTCAACCATGAAAGGAATTTGCTGTCTTCTAAATAACGCCGAAGTCATTTGCTTCCAGACAAGTCTTATCATGGGCAGAATTTTCCAACTCCGAAAAGCACTGCAGCAATTCCTCCTGATTTTCATAAATGACATTAACAGTTCTGGATCTAAAATTCCACCTAGTTGCAGAACCACCAGGAACTCTTCTAGCCACCGCAGAATCCAGAGCTGCCAAGCGCTGTGGGGATCTCGAGAAAAAGGCAGGAAAACAGAGAGATTAAGAAAAAATATTCTGGCAGACTTATTCTGCGAAGCTGCAAGTTCCATCACTAAGTTCAGTTGATGTGCATATCGGTGAATATACTGCGCATTTGGAAACTGAGATTGTACTTTGGCTTGTACTCCACCAACTGCACCACTCATTACTGAAGCTCCATCGTAAGTTTGGGCAATAAGTTTATGACGTTTATCTCTGAATAGTTCATTAAGCACTTTTAATATGCTTTCAGAAATTGCTTCTGCGTTTTATCCCTCTGATTGCAAAAAACCCCAAAATCTCTCATATGGAACACCCTTTTTCTCATATCTAAATACTAATACAAGCTGGGTCTGATGCGAAACATCTGTGGTTTCATCTGCCATAACAGCCAAAAAATCAGCTTCTTGCATTTCCTCCAGAATCACCTCACGACAGACAGACTTCTAACATACAGTCCAAGAGTTCGTTTTGGATGGTTTTAGAGGTCCCTTTGAATATATGGTTTGAATCCATGTGTTCCTTCACAGCACTATCAATGTTGTTGTTGTTGTTGTTTTCTAGTGCCTTGCATCTGGCAATGAAGCCAGCTTTCCAATACTTTTGAACTGTAGTTTCTTCTGATCTTAATGCTTCACAGGTCTTCAAGTGGTCTTCATTCATTTCTGCTGGATCGTTACACAGGACACATATTGGTGAGGCTGAGATACCTATTCTGTAGAGATGACTTGCTAAGCAGTCGTGATTTGTCAATAGTCGGAAGGCTGCAACCGCTGGTTTCCTTGGTCTCTGGGGGATTATATCTGGGTTGGAAAGTAGTGTAATCCATTTTTTATCTTTGGCATTTGTTTCTATTTCTTGTAGGTATGAATGAGAAAATTTTTTAATGATCAAGCACTATCAATGTTACTTACTAAATCTATAAGTCCTAAAAACACGCCAGGATTTTCAGAAGATTCAGTCTCATCATGTCCTCTCAAAGCAAGCTCAAATGCACCACAATACTTTATACAGTCAATTATGCGGGACAACACATACCTGTTTTTCTCTACTTGTAGATTATGCTTCAGCTTCGCCTCTTGATAAGCACGGCTTAACTGAGTCACAATATTTGTACTACCTAAAGAACTTAAATCTAGTACATTGTTTAAATGTTTTACATTTTGTTTGTGTTTGTCAATAAGAACATTAATATGCCCTAGGTCTGTCACTCCCGTCGTACTCCACGAATCACTGTTCCCGAAAAGCAAGCATGGAAAACAGAAAAGAGCATTTCTTTCCTGACATCCACATATCCATGCATGCTCATAAATTTTGAGGTTAAATCGCCTGATGTAAGAATTATTTCTCCCTCCTTTTGCAGGTTGCGTGATGTTTAGATTTGTTGTTTGCCTCCCTAACTGCTTCACTTGAACTTTTTCTTCTAGAGTCCTCCTAGAGAAAGGATAATCTATTAGGCTGTCCACAGAATTCATTTTAGCGTACACAACACAGATATTGCTCAGCACATGAAACTGACGTTCATAACCTGAGTTTATGGAGTATTTCGCGGTTATTTGTTGCTGTCAAAAATAAGTAGTGCCAACAGAAATTGCTCCACATGTCCAACTTGTGAGAGTTTTATTCTCTCTGTTGCGTGCAAGGTCTATCACCGGCAACAGATAGTTGTCTCAACACCACATAGATGGCAGAAGTTGCATAACAGCAAGCAAAGTCGTTAGATGACATTGCAATCCTGCTATCTAGCGACTTTGTACAGAAGCAGCATGAATTCATGTGCTCCACTTTATGAGAGCACAACGCTAGGTAAATTCAACCAATAGGAGAACAGATTTCAAAATCGTACACCTATGTTTCGCATGCGTGGATTGGTCTACATTCCCTGCAAAGGACTGAAGAATTTTGTAGCACCCAACGTATCACCTATCTCGTGTATGTGAAATGTGCATCATCTTCGTACACAATGAGCAAAGAACACTAGCGCGCGGCATATAAAATAGTGAAAGTGAAAGAAAATGTGCAATAATAATTGAGTATATGTTTAACACAAAGAAGAAACTATTTTCTGCAAAATAATCATTGTGCTGTAGCACTGTGGCACATATTGACGAGCCGCGCCTGAATTAGACCACATTTAGAACGTAATGCCAACAAACATAGGCATAGATCAGGTCCAATAGTTAAGTGTAAAACAGGATAAACAATGTATACACTATAGGTATATAGTTTGTTCATTGACTACAATTATATATTCTCCGTATAGAATTTTTGGGTGAAATCCATTACTTTCTATTTTCTTTAAGTGCGTCGTAGAGAAAGTAAAAATGGAAGATTATAGACAACTTGAAACATTAAAAATTGCACAAAAATGCGCAAAGTAGACACCAGATGTCGGAATTGGGGAAAACATAAAAACAAATATATACAGCACAGGAATTAATCCCGGATGTTTTAGCATACAAGATCCCGAAACCTTTAAAGGCAAACCCACACATGTTCCAATAAAAGCAACAATAATACCTTATACCGAGATTCCAATAGCATCAGTTATAATTTATAACCCAAAACAATAAAGGTAAAACTGTAGGAGACCGTCGTCACGTGGTTCACTGACAGTTCTATTATGTCACTGACCTACAACGGAAGAAGATGGCGCTGCAAGGCAGAAATATCTGTTGCCAACTTAACATTGTACAACTCGCTAAAACTACCAACCACGCATCACAAAATGCCAACACAATGTACTATTACTTACTAATATTGTTGTTGTTAATACTGCGTAATCTGTAATAACATTACTGTATTACACAACCTCAATATTATTAATTACTTCATTATTATTGTTGCACTATTGCGTAATACTGCGTAATCTGTAATAAAATTATTGTATTATACAATCTCAAATAAGGATTGCTGTAACTTTGATAAGTGTAGTCATCTGTGAAAATGCGCAACAAGTTCAAGTTTATTATTTATTTATGCCAACAAACTTACTATTGGTATTTTTAAACACAAACCGTGTGTGGGCAATGTTTGAGAGGTAGTACTAGAACTTAATAATTCAATACCACAGCTGGGATTTGAACGACAAACCCTCCGCTTACTAGGCGGGTGCCC
The DNA here is from genome assembly GCA_030765045.1 of Tenodera sinensis. NCBI lineage: Eukaryota > Metazoa > Arthropoda > Insecta > Mantodea > Mantidae > Tenodera > Tenodera sinensis. The sequence goes on from CM060961.1 coordinate 205,579,896, forward strand.
TGAGAGCATCCCTTCTCGGTTTACCGCCTTCTCTTGTGCCTGTTGTGGTAATTTTCATTTTTATATGCTTCGATGAGCCACAATATATTTTCCTCAGTCCAGTTTTTCATTTTCAAACGTATGTAGAATACAGATTAAAACCACAACCGCACCGCTTAAGAACTTAAGTCACATCACTTAATTACAAAACAATAACTCCAAATAACAACAACAAATAACGTTAACAGCTGGGATTTGAACGACAAACCCTCCGCTTACTAGGCGGGTGCCCTGAGAGCATCCCTTCTCGGTTTACCGCCTTCTCTTGTGCCTGTTGTGGTAATTTTCATTTTTATATGCTTCGATGAGCCACAATATATTTTCCTCAGTCCAGTTTTTCATTTTCAAACGTATGTAGAATACAGATTAAAACCACAACCGCACCGCTTAAGAACTTAAGTCACATCACTTAATTACAAAACAATAACTCCAAATAACAACAACAAATAACGTTAACAAGTTGGTTGGCAACATTCACATACTTCCGCTGATTTCAATTTTCCAGCGTTGGCAATGCATACGTCACCAACGAGTTAAAGGAAATGAACCTCATAACAACAATGCTTCAGTCACTAACAACTGCCTATCGACCACGTGAGGACGGGCTCCTACAGGACAACCACAATAAGTTGTTGATATTGTAGACTTAAGTGACTCTTACCTTTAGGGCCATGTTGTGCCCTGGTAAGGTAAGGTATAGTCGTTGCTTTTTGTCCTCATACAAGGCCCGGATTTTGCCCATGTGTGCAAGTTCACAGCTGACCGTAGCAAGACGCTCCACAACGCTTGGCAGTCTACCCCGACAGTGTCTGGCACAAACGATGAAGCCATCTTGACAATTTGTTAACATACTCCTGCAGCAAGTTCAAACAATTCTTTTGCTGGACTGTACTGCTCCGTGTGTCCAGCACCCAGCAACTCAACATTCTTACATTTCTAATGAGCTGCCTCCTTACACTTAGCCTGTGGGAGGGCGTAAGTAGATTTCATCTTCTCACTTCCAGAATTATGTACATGTTTCATTATCACACTTTGAAATCTGATAACGTTAATAGTAAATCACTAATATTACTAGCGAGTTGGAGTTACAGTCACTTCCCTTGTTCTCATCCATGGTCCTGTTCAAGTTTTCATTTTCTTCTTGCTCCATTTTAATTGCTCGTTGCTGAGTACGCGCCAGAATACTGGGAATTTGGTTCTCTTATTAACAGGTTGTTGTATGGCAGTTTTACCTATGCCATGTTCTCTTCAATATTGCTACACTTTAAACTTATCCAAATGTTCTTGTGCATATTCATGCTAAAGACGATCAACAAGACGTTGCTATGGAGCAATGAGACTTGCATAATACCACAAGAGTATACAGGAGGCCGAAGCGCATTTCTCTTGTTTTTCTAAGGAATTAACGAGACCAGTGATGCTAGCTACACCTAGAGAGGGCAAATTTTCCTCCACCTAGTTTTTGCCGAGTTAGGATTAGAGCTGTGATTTCTGTGTAATTGCATATTCTTTCCCTACTATTCAGACGCATAGAAAAGTGATATGTTTACAAAGTACTATGTTAGGGTTAATATAACTGAATTTCATTTTCCATAGTTTTACATATTTGTGATATAACATAAAATGACATATTTTAGCATTTTCCTGTTTTAATCTAGATAAATTTCCGTGTTGAAGTTTGATACTCAGATTGTGAGCCTGTTCTGGTTGCATCAATAGTTGGAAGAACGTTTGATCAACTGTAAAGAGCTTGACTTTACAAACCACTCAACTTTAGCAAGATTTGTCAATGTTGGATTACAAGTCCTGTGGCCAATAGTGATGTATTCAGATGGAGCAGCATATATGCTTAAAGCTGCAACTGCCCTGCAGTGTTTTTATTCCAATATGCTCCATTTTACCTGATGGATTAAGCACTGCAAGGAGTTCCCGAAGATATTAGAACTAAGCTACCGTGAGTGAATAGGATAATTTAGGGACCAAAAAAGCTTTTTTTTTTTTTTTTTTTTTTTTTTTTTTTTTTTTTTTTTCTAAAATGCCGAGTGGTCTCTTAGAAGCAGCAATGACCAGAGATAGCACTGCCTCCGGAACCAGTATTAACGAGGTGGGGGACTTGTATAGAAGCAGTGAGCCTCTACATGATACAGTATTGTAGATTTTTTGATCCTGAAAGTGCTGCACCTATTTGTGAATCCCAGGCTGCCCTTAGTGACTCCTCAGTTGCCTACACAGGAGCAACTTCAGCTGACTTCCACAAATCACCAAGCATATAGAAAGGTCAAGACTGCATATGCAAGATTCTGTTGCTGCCCTTAGTGACTCCTCAGTTGCCTACACCAGGAGTAACTTCAGCTGACTTCCACAAATCACCAAGCGTATAGAAAGGTCAAGACTGCATATGCAAGATTCTGTTGCTGCCCTTAGTGACTCCTCAGTTGCCTACACCAGGAGTAACTTCAGCTGACTTCCACAAATCACAAAGCGTATAGAAAGGTCAAGACTGCATATGCAAGATTCTGTTGCTGCCCTTAGTGACTCCTCAGTTGCCTACACCAGGAGTAACTTCAGCTGACTCCCACAAATCACCAAGCGTATAGAAAGGTCAAGACTGCATATGCAAGATTCTGTTGCTGCCCTTAGTGACTCCTCAGTTGCTTACACAGGAGCAACTTCAGCTGACTTCCACAAATCACCAAGCGTATAGAAAGGTCAAGACTGCATATGCAAGATTCTGTTGCTGCCCTTAGTGACTCCTCAGTTGCCTACACCAGGAGCAACTTCAGCTGACTTCCACAAATCACCAAGCGTATAGAAAGGTCAAGACTGCATATGCAAGATTCTGTTGCTGCCCTTAGTGACTCCTCAGTTGCCTACACCAGGAGCAACTTCAGCTGACTTCCACAAATCACCAAGCGTATAGAAAGGTCAAGACTGCATATGCAAGATTCTGTTGCTGCCCTTAGTGACTCCTCAGTTGCCTACACAGGAGCAACTTCAGCTGACTTCCACAAATCACCAAGCGTATAGGAAGGTCAAGACTGCATATGCAAGATTCTGTTGCTGCCCCTAGTGACTCCTCAGTTGCCTACACCAGGAGCAACTTCAGCTGACTTCCACAAATCACCAAGCATATAGAAAGGTCAAGACTGCATATGCAAGATTCTGTTGCTGCCCTTAGTGACTCCTCAGTTGCCCACACCAGGAGCAACTTCAGCTGACTTCCACAAATCACAAAGCGTATAGAAAGGTCAAGACTGCATATGCAAGATTCTGTTGCTGCCCTTAGTGATTCCTCAGTTGCCTACACCAGGAGCAACTTCAGCTGACATCCACAAATCACCAAGCGTATAGAAAGGTCAAGACTGCATATGCAAGATTCTGTTGCTGCCCTTAGTGACTCCTCAGTTGCCTACACCAGGAGCAACTTCAGCTGACTTCCACAAATCACCAAGCGTATAGAAAGGTCAAGACTGCATATGCAAGATTCTGTTGCTGCCCTTAGTGACTCCTCAGTTGCCTACACCAGGAGCAACTTCAGCTGACTTCCACAAATCACCAAGCGTATAGAAAGGTCAAGACTGCATATGCAAGATTCTGTTGCTGCCCTTAGTGACTCCTCAGTTGCCCACACCAGGAGCAACTTCAGCTGACATCCACAAATCACCAAGCATATAGAAAGGTCAAGACTGCATATGCAAGATTCTGTTGCTGCCCTTAGTGATTCCTCAGTTGCCTACACCAGGAGCAACTTCAGCTGACTTCCACAAATCACCAAGCGTATAGAAAGGTCAAGACTGCATATGCAAGATTCTGTTGCTGCCCTTAGTGACTCCTCAGTTGCCTACACCAGGAGCAACTTCAGCTGACTTCCACAAATCACCAAGCGTATAGAAAGGTCAAGACTGCATATGCAAGATTCTGTTGCTGCCCTTAGTGACTCCTCAGTTGCCCACACCAGGAGCAACTTCAGCTGACTTCCACAAATCACCAAGCGTATAGAAAGGTCAAGACTGCATATGCAAGATTCTGTTGCTGCCCTTAGTGACTCCTCAGCTGCCTACACAGGAGCAACTTCAGCTGACTTCCACAAATCACCAAGCGTATAGAAAGGTCAAGACTGCATATGCAAGATTCTGTTGCTGGCCTTAGTGACTCCTCAGTTGCCTACACCAGGAGCAACTTCAGCTGACTTCCACAAATCACAAAGCGTATAGAAAGGTCAAGACTGCATATGCAAGATTCTGTTGCTGCCCTTAGTGACTCATCAGTTGCCTACACCAGGAGCAACTTCAGCTGACTTCCACAAATCACCAAGCATATAGAAAGGTCAAGACTGCATATGCAAGATTCTGTTGCTGTCATAGAGGATGCTTTTGAAAAACTAAATGCAGTGCATGGAGAAATTGGTGCAAGTGTATTAAGTAAATTGCAGAATGTGTTAAAAGACAAATCCTGGGTATTCATCATTTCATAGTATTTGCCAAATTCTAAATGGAGATGATGTTAATCCATACGAGGACATATCTGCAAGAAAAAATGCTTTAATAAATTTGCCCCATAAAACGATAACTTGGAATTAAATATTTGAAAAAAACATATTTTCCCCATTGTACATATTTTACTACATATTTTGCTAAGTGATATACATGTTAGTTATATTTTACTGCTTCTAATTATTGCTATTGTTATTATTATATTATTTCTTTTATTAATTTGATTAGTGTGCTTCTTAGCATGTTTATGTTTATCATCACCATCATTATTGCCATTTAGACACTATAGTTTGTTCATTAACTATAATTATGTATTCTCTGTATTATGGAAAGCCTAGCACGTAGTATTACAATAATTCATGTAATGCAAAATGTAGTTAGTATACTTTAAAAAACCGGTCTCACACACTTCGACACAGCCACCCCCACATCCCCACATACCCCCACATACCCCCCCCCCCACCCACCCACCCACACACGCACGCACGCACCCACGCACACATGCACACACGCACACACACCCACACACACCCACACACACACCCACACCCACACACCCACACCCGCACCCACACCCCCCCCCACACACACACACCGGTCACACAAACTTACACAAAGGAATTTTCAAAACTGACATATTTGTATTCATGGATGCTCAAAACACGTATTTCTGATGAACTTTCGGCATCGAAGGTTTGGGTGAAATAAAATACGTTCTATTTTCTTTAAGTGCGTCGTAGAGAAAGTAAAAATGGAAGATTATACACAACTTGAAAGATCAAAAATTGCACAAAAATGCGCAAAGTAGACACCAGATGTCGGGGTTGGGGTAAAAATGAAAACAAATATATACAGCACAGGAATTAATCCCGGATGTTTTAGCATACAAGATCCCGAAACCTTTAAAGGCAAACCCACACATGTTCCAATAAAAGCAACAATAATACCTTATACCGAGATTCCAATAGCATCAGTTATAATTTATAACCCAAAACTACAAATTGTTGATATTGTAGACTTAAGTGAGTCTTACCTTTAGGGCCATGTTGTGCACTGGTAAGGTAAGGTATAGTCCTTGCTTTTTGTCCTCATACAAGGCCAGGATTTTGCCCATGTGTGCAAGTTCACAGCTGACCGTAGCAAGACGCTCCACAACGCTTGGCAGTCTACCCCGACAGTGTCTGGCACAAACGATGAAGCCATCTTGACAATTTGTTAACATACTCCTGCAGCAAGTTCAAACAATTCTTTTGCTGGACTGTACTGCTCCGTGTGTCCAGCACCCAGCAACTCAACATTCTTACATTTCTAATGAGCTGCCTCCTTACACTTAGCCTGTGGGAGGGCGTAAGTAGATTTCATCTTCTCACTTCCAGAATTATGTACATGTTTCATTATCACACTTTGAAATCTGATAACGTTAATAGTAAATCACTAATATTACTAGCTAGTTGGAGTTACAGTCACTTCCCTTGTTCTCATCCATGGTCCTGTTCAAGTTTTCATTTTCTTCTTGCTCCATTTTAATTGCTCGTTGCTGAGTACGCGCCAGAATACTGGGAATTTGGTTCTCTTATTAACAGGTTGTTGTATGGCAGTTTTACCTATGCCATGTTCTCTTCAATATTGCTACACTTTAAACTTATCCAAATGTTCTTGTGCATATTCATGCGAAAGACGATCAACAAGACGTTGCTATGGAGCAATGAGACTTGCATAATACCACAAGAGTATACAGGAGGCCGAAGCGCATTTCTCTTGTTTTTCTAAGGAATTAACGAGACCAGTGATGCTAGCTACACCTAGAGAGGGCAAATTTTCCTCCACCTAGTTTTTGCCGAGTTAGGATTAGAGCTGCGATTTCTATGTAATTGCATATTCTTTCACGTAATGTTTCACTGGAATTGCTTCATTTCTTATTAATGCTATTGTATTTTATTATCGTTTTCAGTTATTCTTACTATCAAATTATTAATTTTTTTATTATTTTATTCTTATTAAATAATTTTGTTAATTATTATTAGTACTATTTCTCTTACTATTATCAATATCGTAGTAATTATTTTTGTTAATATTTTTATTGATGTGGGTATTAGCATTATTAAGTTTATCATTATTATTATCATTATTATTATTGTGATTATTGTTATTACTGTTATAATTAGTATCTTCATTATTATTTTTATTAATTTTTTGTTACTGTTATTATTTTATAGTTCTTATTATCATCCCCATCAATATGTTTAGTAGCATAATTAATAGTTTTATTTGAATTAGTTTAGTTATGCCATTTTCATTATTGTATTAATATTTTTGTTACTGTTATGGTTTATTATTATACTGTTATGCTCATCGTTATAATTATCATCAAACAATACTGTTAAGGTGACTTAATCCATAGAATTGGTGAGCAAAATGATGCCTCTGTGGATTGATACAATGTTCCGACCGTCTCCTTGTACCTATATGGATGTTTCTGAGAACTGCGGGTGTGGCAGGCCAAAGTAAAATGGGCAGAGTGTTATTGTATGTACCGTACAAATTAAGATAGGTTGCAGGACTGGAATACACTGGGGCGTAATTGCATTTAAAAGTGTTGTAGTTTACCGTATTCACATTTTACAATTTACTGTAATTTCTTACTGCATAAATGTTTCCCCACCAGCTCTGAGGGATCGCTTTTTGTCACTTCTAAGCTCACGTTTCGATATACCTATGTATCTACCGTGGAATCGTTATAACGGGGGCTAAAGCATGTGCCCCAACAACCGCGTTATTCCGGGATTCTACTGTACTGGCACATTCTTACAAATAATAAAGAATATCCCGGAAATGGTTCAGTCAGAAGAAAAAATAAATATTTAACATGTTGTGTACTTTAACGATATTCACATTTTGTATTTAGTAACCTTTGTGTGTATCTTACTGTTTACCATTTATGTAAAAACATCCAGAATGAAGAGGTCTCCTGAGGACATTCCCAGAAAATTCAAGGTATGGCTTAGAAGCTGACATGGAATCGCCTGTTTCTGTCCGTCAGTAGATACTGACTGAGTGGAGTGGGGAATGGCCACTTATTACGTAAGCGACTCCAAAGAGACAAAATTGGACACCCCTGTTCTAGATCATTGTATAATCATTTCATAAAGAAGGGAGAGGTAAATGGAATGAATGAATTCTTCGCTGGGGTTTAAAAAGCTAAGGTCGGTTGTCAGCTACGAGTAGTTGATTTAAACTATTGTGTACTACTAGTGCTTGAGGAATGTTTTTGAGACGAACTATACTGGCACAAGGGTATTCGGAGAACCGTGATTGAGTTGGGCAACCCGAAATAATGATCTCGGAGCTTTGAAAAACATGGGCAAAAGCCAACCGACTGGAAACGTGTAGCAGTAAGCCCAGTTTTCGGCCACCATAAGCCTTCTGGATACTCGCACCAGTCCAGACTGCGAGCAAATAATCCGATCAAACAAGAACCGTGACGTCACGTGAGTGAGGCGATTGTGTTTACGAAGAGGATCGGCGGATGGATACAAGAAACCGATGAGATTCCTGCCACAAACAAAAATATTACCTCTCTCTTGTTTTTAAAAAGAGCCAGCACAGTGCACGAATTTTCTGGTGTTTAGCAAATTCTAAAGTATTATGTGGCTTTTAGGCTATAAAAATGTACGTCTGTTATTTTTTTAAAATCCTGTACTGAAGACATTTTATTCTACAACTGTTAATGTTGCAGCACAGTCCACCAAAACATTGTAAACTATGCCTACTGGTTGTATGCAAACAGATCTTCAGATGTTCTAGTCCCATAACACTGTTGCTGGGATAATATTTACAACTTAGAAAAAAATCTTCAAATTTGAGTATATTCACTACAATTTTACGTCTCTCATTTTAGAATTTTTACTTTCTCCATTGACCGCTTTCGTAGCGCAGTTGGTAGCGCACCTGGGATTTTTCCCCCTCTAGGAGGTCTGGTACGGGGTGCACTCAGCCTCGCTAGGTCCCTGAGGGACCAATTGAGGAGCTATCCTGATAGAAAGCGTTTCTAAAAGGTCAAGTAGTCGCCTTACATTCGGGGGAGTCGGCGTGCTGACCCCCACCACCCCCAACCTGCACTCCTCCGTGGCTTTGGCTGCGGCTGGAGGACGCAGCGGCCGGGCGATGAGGGTAACCTCTGCAAAGACGAGACGTCGTAGGGATTATTATTACACTTTCTTCATTACACGCTTGCAGGGGAAGTACTACATTCCATCCAAAATTTGATGTCGAGATTTCACCGGAAATACGCGTTTTGAGGGCCGCTGAACCCCAAAAATGCGTTTTTAAAAAAGCATGCACACGCGCATCTGTGCGAACAGCCTAACTCAAAAATTAAAACTGATACATATCATTCTTGGTATTGAAATTCAATATCTTCAAAGACGCGACAGGAAGATTTTTAAGAAAACTCTCCACACCAAGCTAACCTTCACATAGAACATTTTACAAAATTTTGGATTTTCTAAAAAAATGGCTCTAATGATTTTGATTGAAATGCAGTAAAAGAAATGAAAGCTGCCTCTGGGTTCAGTGGTCAGTGTTCTGGCTTTTCAACACAGAGGTCCCGGGTTCTATTCCCCACAGGGGAGGGGAACTTTTCTTTAACTATAATAATCCTCTATTCCCCACAGAGTCTGAAAGTGTGCATGTCGGAGAGTGTGCGTTCATTGTTAAAAACGTTAAAAATCAGCAGCTCAACCAGCAATAACACCATCAGTTGTTTCTCGACTCAAAGCCCCCAATATGACCAAAGAAGTTACAGCTATACAAATGAAACAATTGAAAAACGTATATATTTAATTTTCTAGGAATAGCCTACGAAAACCTCTTCATTATGAATGACTGTACAATTGCTAAATCATAAGAGAGTTACAAAAATACGTAGACATTGGTGTCGCATATATGTCCTGGCGTTATGAGATTCAGTCCTCCTTTGTTTTGCTGCAGTTTTATTGCTAAATAATGATAATCTACACATACATTAAACAAGAAATCTGATGTGTTGCACTCACATGACTTTCTCTACTCTGATACTAACCATTCTTACAAACTCTCATTCCTCCATCTTCTTCGTGTTAGTTGAGATAAGCATTTACACAAATTATCTTATTGCTTATTTCCTTGTAGGTACAAAGGGAATATTAGAATGCAGTAGGCTTTGAGCGATAGTCAAATCTTTTAAAGCTTTCAAATTCCGTTCTGTTTGCACGGCTAGGATATAAAAAAATAAATCACGATCTTCCATTTGACGAAAGTTTAAGTTTTCTAAAACTCACACAAGTAACCAGGAATATCTCCAAGATGGTTAACTCTACACAAAAATTACTTGGCCATAAATTGTGTTTTAGCAAGATCTACATTTTTATGTAGTAAGATTTTGTCTGTCTCTTACAGTTTACCAGTTATGCAAAAGTCATCCAATGCAATCAGGAATACATAGGCTATAGTCAGAAAATTCAAAATATACCTACATTTTCGTTTCCCATAAAAATATCTCAAACATATGGCATTTTAATTAAAATCGTTTGTAATTTTCGAGAAAATCAAAATTGTCGAGACATTTTCCTTGTAAAGAGTAGTTCAGGGTGAAGAGATTTTCTTAAAAATCTTCGTGTCACATCCTTAAAAGACATTAAACCCAAACACCAACTTTGGTTTTAACCGATTTTCGTTTTTGAGTTCTGCTGCCCACAGACTGACACACACACACGTACACGCGTGCGGACTTTTTTCTAAAAATGCTTTTCTGGATTCAGGGGACCCCAAAACATATATTTCCGGTGAAATCTCGACATCGAATTTTTGGATGGAATACATTATTTCCTCTACTTTACGTAGTAGACATAGTAAAAATTTGTGGCATGTGTCTTTCAGTGTTTTATTGGGTTGTATTATCGGCAGTCCGTAACAACTTAAGCATATACTTGCGGCAGCCGCAAGGGAATTCCCCGCTTAACATTTCAGAAACTCACGGCAACCTATGCTTCCTACTGTTATTACGGAAAGATTATTTTAAAGGGTAAAGTTATTGATACTTCACAAATTAACAGATATAATACTTAAATAGTTACAGTTTTAGTGCTAAGATTCAGATACAATTTGATTCTACAACCTCAAACAATCGGCAACTCGCTTCAAATAGTGCATTTACTACTCTCCATTAAAATTACCAGTCAACATCTTGGTGTTCTCTATTCTCCATCCACTCGCGCATAGCCTGAGAAACAGATCGCATTATTCACCACTATAGCAGCCGGCAGTGTTGCACACTGGAAAAGACGTTAAGAGGTAACCTCTGTCAAGTGGAAACGCCGATAAAAATAAGCACACAGCTCAACACTGTAAAACATTTGAGAGGGAGGAGAGGTACTGGGGAAAGCATGATGCTGACCACATCATCTATCACTACTAGTTGAGAGGCCAAGGCCCATAAGTTCTATCGTGCAACAAATTATTATCTATTATTATTATTATTATTATTATTATTATTATTATTATTATTATTATTATTATTATTATTATTATTATTATTATTATTATTATTATTATTATTATTATTATTATTATTATTATTGTTGTTGTTGTTGTTGTTGTTGTTGTTGTTGTTGTTAGAGTGCAGAACCACGTCACATGCGATCCGGGTTAGTTGGACGTGGACAATGACTGGCATGACCAATATCGCGCAGCCGTACTATAAGCACGAGCATCAGCAGACGCCTGCAGCTGTGTACATGCGAGAGTAGCAACAGTAGAACCCATGTACACTAAGTTTACCATTTACTGCACAATCTTCCGCTCTCTAGTTATCATACTTTATTATGAAAACTTTTAAAATGCAATTCCATGTGTACTACTCGCACACTGGATCTACAGTTCTCAGATGGCTTGCTGTCGAAGACGGCATCAGGAATTTTCATATCGTTTACACAGTCGTACTTAAGATTATGTTATAGAAGGCCTTGGGTTGTGGTTTCCGCAATTGTTTTTTCCAAGTTAGCCAACAGCTAAAACACATGACTCCTTTTACTATTTACAGTAGTTCTTGGTGTTGACAGTGGATCTGTCTTCAAAATTGGTGTTTGAGTTGGTTAAACACAAAAGTTAACCCGTATCATAACGCAAGAGGGCAACAACAAAGGTAATGCGATAGAGTGAAACGCACAAGTAGAGTCTGAACAAAGATGTTCAGTTGTTACTTTGGCAAAGCAAAGGCCTTCTTGACTCGGACTGCTCGGAGCACTAGAATCCAGGGTTCAAAATAAAGTGTGCGAGTGGTATAGATATTGCAGCAAAGCAATATTACCTGTTTCAGATGTGGCTACCACTAATTGAGAACTGCTATTGTGGCAGGGCAGAATGACACGAATACCTACATTGCCTAAGCTTCTAATACTAATAAGCACTTGAACACTGTAGGCAAGGAAGCCACCGCATAGGTAAGCTGCTTTCCAAGACGTGATTATGTACGTCTAGTTCCCTCTAACTGGAGGCAATCATCAATTATTCTATCCCAGAGCGAGAATTGATTAATTAACCAATTGCTGCCTGTGTAATTAATACCCCCACCCTATCATGGCACAACCAAACAGAGGGAGGGAGGGGTGATCGAATACGTACGCCTCTTATCATCCCTACAAAGGACATGTTACACATACTTCTATTTTCCTTATTAAGTCAAACAGAAAAAATCTGATGTGTTGCACTCACATGGCCTTCTCTAGTCTTATACTAACCTTCTTACAACCACTTATTCCTGTACCTTCTTCGTGTTAGCTGAGATAAACATTTACAAAAAATTATCTTATTGGTTTTTCTTGTAGGTACAAGGGGAATATGGGAATACAGTGAGCACGGTTAAGATATAAAAAAATGAATCACGATCTTCCATTTGACGAAAGTTTTCCAAAACTCACACAAATAACAAGGAATATCTCCCAAATGCTTCACTCTGCAAAAAATTATTTGAAACATAAATTGTGTGTTTTAGCAAGATCTACATTTTTGTACAGTAAGATTTGGTATATCTCTTATGGTTTACCAGTTATGGAAAAGTCATCCAGAGTAAACAGGACTACATGAGCTAGAGCCAGAAAATTCAAAGCGTGCATTTCATTTGTCATAAAAATATCTTAAACCTATGGCATTTTAATCAAAATTGTTAGATCCATTTCCGAGAAAATCAAAATTTTCCTTGTAAAGGGTAGTTTAGGGTGGAGGAATTTTCTTCAAAAATGTTCGTGTCACATCCTTAAAAGATATTAAAAATTAAATACCAACTTAAATTTTTAACCAACTTTTCGTTATTGCGTTATGCTGCTCACACAGATAGACAGACAGAGAGACAGACAGACAGACAGACAGACCGACACACCTTTTTTCTAAAAATGCCTTTTTTTTTTTTTTTTTAATCCAGGGGGCTTCAAAGGATTATTTCCGGTGAAATCTCGACATCGAGTTAAACATTTGCAGAAATAGTTTTTCTAGATATTTTCCTGTAGTTAAAAGAGCATTTGGGGAATATCTACAAAGGCATAAGCAATAGTTGCACTGGGAATTTAATGTCATACTGGCAAGTTGGCCACGGTAGCTTAGTGGTATATGATGACTTCGAAAATAGGATCTTTTTTTCATGAGTAGAGGAGAACAAAGAGAAAGAGATAAAGAGAGATTAGCTATTTTACAGTTGAGAAAAATGTAAAGTGTTTGAAAATATAATCCAAAAATTAGAATATCTCGGAAATAATTAATGACACAATAAATATTACCCGGCATAAATTGTGTGCTTTAATGAATGCATTACTTTTTGTGTGCCTATGGCTGGCATAAACTTTAATAGCGGTTGGCAATCAGAGCTGATCAACAAAACATCCAATCAGAGATTTGTCACACGTGCTGTAAAATCACGCTGTAACGCCGCTGATATATTATTTGCAGGCACAAAATTTATTTTTACAAAGGAACGGAATATCAGTGCTCAGGTATCTGCCGTCATTAAATTTTATATCTACTATAATAATCTCTTATGAATTAGAAAAATAAGAAGTAATTCAAAGAAAATTCAAGGTATACATTTCATTTGTCATGAAAATATATTAACCATATGGTATTTTAATAAAAATCGATCGAGCCAATTTTGAGAACATTAAACAAATAAATAAAAATAAAAATGTCCATGTAAATGTAGCTTGGTATGAGGGGAACTGCTTGAAAATATTCGTGTTGCTTCCCTGGAAGATATCTAACTTCGTTTTTTAATTATGCTATTGTGACACCGGGCTAGGCGCACAACACAGAACGGAGTTACTTCACACAACATGCCGGGCAAAGGCATTCAAGGTTATACTGCTTCACCCAACTGTTTGTGTGTATATGACTAACAACAATGGAAGCAGCTACACAAAGGGGGCTTTTTCGGAACTTTCGAGAAAGATCTGGCCAAGTAATCACCGGCGTGTGTGTAGAATCGAGAAAAGACCGCGTGACGTCATTCCCTCTACATAAGGAGGCGAGAAATTAGCAGAGAGAGTTTTTACGATTATACATGAGTCAGCCAATCTGTCAGTGAATGCGAGATAGCTGTACGTGTGTGTATCGTCGTGAAAGATACGTCGTTAGTCGCAAAGAAGATTTTGAGCGTCGACTGATTGTAACGTCGTAGTTAGAGCATAAGAGACCATGAAAGTGCTAAAGACACTGAAAAGACTGAGTCAAGGTTACGAGAAGTAAAATTTATGTGTTGTGATAACACGAAAGATTGCAGAGTGTGTATTTGTGATAAAATTTTAGAAGACAATAAAGTGATAGAAAAGTAGCCGAACTGATTTTGTCGTTTTGCCACACTATTTATAAAACAAACAAACATACACACACACACACACACACACACAAACACACAAACAAACACACACACAAACACACACACACATACACACTCACACACACACACACACACACACACACACACACACACAAACTTAATAAAGTAGAAGAGAACATAAAAATCATGAGAGAAAAGGTGCGGAATGGCAGTAAAGTTGAAGAAGAGGATAACAGATAATAATAGGGGATGACAGGACAGGGCTAAAAGGAGGGAAAGTTATGAAATAAATATGTAGGCAAGAAGCTTATTAAAGCCAAGTTTGATCCAAGTTAGGTTGTCTGCAACCGCAGCGGGAATGCTAAGCCGAGCCAAATCCTCTCTCGTGATCGAAATCAGCTGTGGCTATGCAATTCCACCCCCCCCTCTCACCAGTCACGTGATTACATCCCACCAGCCTCCTGTTACAGGGTGCTTGTGAACAACTTCCTGCACCAGCTTGCGATGCAAATTACTCATTAAGCATATCTCAGTGACCCCGCCTCTGCCTCCACCTCCGTCTCAATCAGATATTAGCGACTATTCAGAGACTCAATTATTGATAACGGTACCTGCATCATCACATTTTCTCCATAGTAAAACATGACATTTGCGAAATCTAACTTACAATCTATTAGTTATGCTCAAATTCATAATTAACAAGTTTCTATAGAAAAAATCTGATGTGTTGCACTCACATGACTTTCTCTACTCCTGAACTAACCATTCTTACAAACTCTTATTCCTATATCTTCTTTCTTGTTAGTTGAGATAAACATTTGTACAAATTATCTTATTGCTTATTTCCCTGTAGGTGCAAGGGGAATGTTAGAGTACAGTAGGCTTTGTGCGATTGTCAAATGTTTGAGATTCTGTTGTCTTTGCACACTTACCATATAAAAAAATGAACAGCGATGACCCATTTCACGAAAGTTCTAAGTTTTCCGAAACTCACACACATAACAAGGAATATCTCCGAAATGGTTCACCCTACAAGAAAATTTATTGAGAAATAAATTGTGTATTTTAGCAAGATCTACATTTTTTGTACCTATAGTATGATTTGGTCTATCTCTAACGGTTTACCAGTTATGCAAAATTCATCCAGAGTAAATACGACTACAGGGGCAATAGCCAGAAAATTCAACATATACATTTCATTTGTTATAAAAATATCTCAAACATATGGCAGTTTAATCAAAATCGTTAGCAATTTTCAAGAAAATCAAAATTTTCGAAAAGTCTTCCATGTAAAGGGTAGTTTAGGGTGGGGCTATTTTCTTCAAAATCTTCGTCTCACATCCTTGAAAGACATTAAACTTAAATACCAACTTTGGTTTTTAACCGACTTTTCGGTTTTGAGTTATGCTGTCCACAGACTGACAGACTGACACACAGACACAGACACACACACGGACCTTTTCCTAAAAATGCTTTTTTTGGATTCATGGGGCCTCAAAACATGTATTTCCGGTGAAATCTCGACATCGAATTTTTGGGTGGAATACAATACTTCCCCTACTTACCAGTAGAGAAAGTAAAAATTATAGAAACGTGGAACTATCTCTGATTAAGAGCTTAAATAGTCATCTAAAAAGAAAGTAAGTTTTACTTTCTCTCCTATTTCTATGTCGAGATTTCACCGGACATATATGTTTTGAGACTCCCCGATTTAAAAAAAAAAAAAAAAAAAAAAAAAGAAAAAAAGAAAAAGAGCATGCATAACTCAAAAATGAAAAGTCGGTTAAAAACCAAAGTTCGTATTTAAGTTTAATATAGGATGCGACAGGAAGGTTTTGAAGAATATTCCTTCCCCCCCCCCCTTTAAATTAACGTCCCCCAACGTAATGTCATATAGGACGGTGAGTGAATGAAACGGGTGAAATGATGCTCAAATGAGCCCAAGGTCCATGGAGCTTTAAGATACCCAACATTCGTCTTCTCAGGATAAGGGAAAACCTCGGGGAAAAACAGCTTATCCGGAAAACTTACCCTAAGCGAGATTCGAACTCGCGACCTCAAGAAAATTCCTCCGCCCTAAACTACCTTTTACATGCAAAATGTTTCGAACATTAATTTTATTTTCTTGAAAACAGCTCTAACGAGTTTGATTAAAATACCATATGTTTAAAATACTTACGTGACAAATGCAATATACCTATATTTTGAATTTTCTGTTTATACTTCATGCAGTTCTGTTTACTCTGGTTAACTTTTTGCATAACTGGTAAACTGTAAGAGATACACCAAACCTTACTATACAAAATATATAGAGCTTGTTAAAACACAATTTATGTCCAAATAATTTGACTATCACTCAAAGCCTACTGTATTCCCATATTCCCCTTGCACCTACAAGGAAATAAGCAATAAGACAATTTCTACAAATGTTTATCTTAATTAACATGAAGAAGATGTAGGAATAAGAGTTTGTGAGAATGGTTAGTACAATAGCAGAGAAAGTCATGTGAGTGCAACACATCAGATCTTTTTTATCTCTTGGTCATTCACAGAGAACGAAAAATCAAAGTCATCATATAAAATTTTGACTACTTCGCTTAAAGTCTACTGTAGTTCCCTTGTAGCAAATAAGCAATAAGATAATTTCTACAGATGTTTATCTTAATTAACATGAAGAAGATAGAGGAATAGAGTAGTTCGTGCAAGAGTGAAGAAAGTCATGTGAGTGCAACACATCAGTTTTTTAACTCTCTTTTACAAAGTATTCTTGTAAATACTTATTCATCTGCTTTATATTAACCGGGGAAAATTTCTGTATGAATAGTTTGATGAAATATTTGCTGTAGGTACAACAGGTACAACAAATTTTTAGTAAAGAATATCTGTGAAATAGTTCATCCCATACCAAAATTTGTCTATTTTTTATGGTCTACCAATTAAATTAAATTCATTCAGAATGAAGATAGTTTCACAGACTACTTGGAGAAATTTAAGACACCTATAACATCCTTAGCTATGGAAATATCTTAAATCTAAAATAAAAAATAAAAATTAAGATAACGAAATAACGAAAAATGTCCATATGAAGAATAGTTTGGTGTGATGGAATTTTATTTTAGAGCCACAAGCTTGGAAGACAACTGTTCAAAGAATTCATAGTATCAATAGACTTAAACACATTGTGAATACATGTTACATAACAAATATACTAAGTATACATTTTTGGGGTAATAATTAATATACCATTGTGAGAACATAACAATATTAATAATAGGAACACTGTAGTACCTACAAATTCGTAATTTTAAATACAGAAATGTAAACATAACATGTAGTATTGCAATATTGCAAGCAATGGGACATACTCATTGAGGGGAAAAAAAACCTTGGAAGACGAAGTTAAAGATACCAGATTTGGTGTTTATTCAATTTTTCTTTTTGGTATTATGCTTGCTTTCTCTCCCTCCAAATATCTACTTTCTTGCACTTGGGACCTCAATACGTATATTACAATAATATGACTGTGGAATGTAATAATGGGTGGAATGTAACACTTTTTCCTCCTATAATAGGTAAATGGTGGAGAAAGTTAAAAATGAAGTGTCATTAAATATGTGTTAATTCTTATTTTTTTTCAGAACATGCCTGTTAAAACTGCTTCACAATTACCGGGAACGGGAACCAGAATGGAACCATAAAAATGTCTGATGTGTTACACTCACATGACTATTCTTGTACTAACCATTCTTACAAACTCTTATTCCTATATCTACTTCACGTTAGTTGGGATAAACATTTGCAGAAATTATCTTACTGCTTGTTTCCTTGTAGGTGCAAGGGGAATATGGGAATACAGTAGGCTTTGAGGATAGTCAAATCTTTTGAAGCTTTGAGATTCCGTTCTCTTTGCATGGCTAAGGTATAAAAAAAAGAATCTCGATCTTCCATTTGACGAAAGTTCAAGTTTTCCAAAACTCACACAAATAACAAAGAATATCTCCAAAATGGCTCACTCTACAAAAAATTGTTTGGACAAAAATTCTTTTAGCAAGCTCTACATTTTTGGTATAGTAAGACTTGGTCTATCTCTTACGGTTTACCAGTTATGCAAAAGTCATCAAGAATAAACAGGACTGCATAGGCTAAAGCCAGAAAATTCAAAATAGGTATACATTACATTCGTCATAAAATATCTTAAACGTATGGTATTTTAATCATTAGAGCCATTTTCAAAAGTCAAAATTTTTCATGTAAAGGATAGTTTAGGGTGGAGGAATTTTTATGAAAATCTTAGTGTAGCATCCTTAAAAGGTCTTAAACTTATATACCGACTTTGGTTTTTAACCGACTTTTCATTTTTGAGTTACCTATGCTGTCCACGGACTGACACACGCACACACGCACACACGCACACTCGCACACACGCACACACACACGCACACACACACGCACACACACACACACACACACACACACACACCTTTTTCTAATGTTATTTTTTGGATTCAGGGGACCTTTATATCCATTCGTCAAGAAGCTAGATGCCTCCAAATATTTTTACACAATTGTTTTCTTTTTCAGTTCTTTATTGACAATAATTGCATTGGATATATGTGTTACACTCATCATGTAAGCACTATCTTCCACCCGGTATATATACAAAGTATCATGCATACAGCAATAAATATGTATCAAATTTATTAAAGTGAAAGTTCTAATTAATAAGACTAAAAATGTCATGTTTTAGTAAGTTTTTCACTCAAGTCTGCTTAAAAGGACTTCAGAAAAGATAAAATAGCCGGCCTTGGCAAGTGTGCGTGTACATAGCAACGTGCAGTAATGCAGACTGGGCACTATAAAAACGGCGATGCTGCATTGTTTCCTAGCTCTGCACCACTCTATAACCTATTTTACGCGCAGTGAGTTGGCCCCCTCTCATCCCCTACATTGTACGCGTCCCAATGGGAACCCCCTAATTCCCTACGTTATTTAGGAAAACCGTAATTAAAATCCCGGAATCAATTAGAGCATGTTTAGCTTGAAATTTGTTCATTTTAATGACATTTCAGTATAATGGGTGCAAGTGATGGAACGCGAGTGTTTGGGCTAGGGGTGGGGGGATAATAAAACAGGGGCGCACTGGTGAGGAGGGGATTTTCCAATGTGTTTTTCAATTATAAACTCGATCTGGTTTTATTTGATGCACGGAAAACAGCGCAGAGTGAGAGAGCAGAATTTGTTTTGTTTGTGTGTGTGTGTGTGTGTGTGTGTGTGAGGGTTGAAAAGAGAATGGAGATATAATACGCTTAGTTCACGTAACGCTGAACTCAAATATAGTCTGGTGGTGCAATCTGCCATCCCACCCCACCCCACCCCCCGGAAAAGTTCCAACACAGAAGGGAGGGAAGTTAGTTTGTGCATTGTTATGGTCTAACTAACCCTAAGCAAGTGACATTTGTATTTCTGAGATGGAGAGAGTAATTCTCATGGTTGGTCTACCGCACTGACTTGAATTAAACATAGGGAAGCCCTGCAGCACTGGGAAATGTCATCTTCAACAGCGTTACAACTGACAACTGCCTAATTCAATACCACATCTAGCGTTTATTACTTTATCCCCCACCGGTTAGTTAGTAATTATCTATCGCTAGATCACCATTCATATGGAATTATTGACTGGCAACACTAATAGTTTTATAAAGAACTTATAGGGTGATAGATAAACAGTTCAATAAATAATACCCATATATTAAAATCAATGTACAATTAATAAATACAAATTATAGTTTTGTCAGGGAATAGGAAATCATTAGCACGAAAAGTTATGTGTTTAACAAAAGCAATTAGTATAAGCCACTGTATGTAAGGCAATTAGGTGTTCCGATGAACTCAGGCAACAAGAAACTCATTAGTTCAAGATTCCGGTTCTAAGAATTCAATGCGTTCAGTAGTCATAGAGAATCGCATACATGCAGGTATACCAAATTCTGAAAGGGAAAAGAATCCACAGAATTTAGCCAGTCACAGAGTAAAGATAGTGTTTCTGATGTGAATAAGAGTTAAGATTTTTAATATATGAACTTTGGTGGGATACTCAGGAAGTAGGCGGGACTTTGTTGATGAAAGAGTGTGTATTTCTTTCATGTCTTTTTTTCGTGTCTTACAGGAGTAGTTTTCTGTGATCAGTTATTGGCAGTTCATAGTGCTAAAAGACCGCGTTCGGGTTATATGTATATACCTACTTGGGGTCACGCAAGAGGATTTCCTATTAGCATTTCAGAGATATACGGCAACTTATGCTTCTTCATTATAATAATAATAATAATAATAATAATAATAATAATAATAATAATAATAATAATAATAATAATAATAATAATAATGATGCTGATAATACTATAATAATGATGATGATGATGATGATGATGAGCGATGTTAACCTTCCAATTGGGTATTTATATTCACGTTTGTGATTCAAATCCGTCCGTAAAACAATCTTGCTTCTTATTTTGATGCAAAGATCTTAATTTTTAAACGAAATCATGTACCTAGTATTTCATTTTATATCCTTATAACTAAACTAAACCCCGGCGCGACAGCCCACAAGGGGCCAAGGCCTACCGCCCAGCCGCTGCGTCCCCCACCTCTGCCCACTACAGGCGTCATTGGTGAGGTGCAGTATTGGAGGGTGGGACGTGGTCAGCGCTCCGAGCCCTCCCGGCCGGTTATGCGGTCTTCTAGACCTGGGGCCGCTACTTCTCTATCAAGTAGCTCCTCAATTGGTCCCCTGATAAAATTAATTGCTGTGCGTTAGTCTTGCAAAAACCCGAAAATGGTCCAACCGATATGAATAATTTATCTTTTGTTTGTTCGTCTCAATATTGGAATGGTTTAGAAAAAAAGAACATTAGGAAAACCCAAAGGAATAGCCAAAAAATTGAAAAACCAAAAATGGTAATTTTGTGTGGGAATTGCCACTTCAGATGTTTGTCATCTAAGTACTCAACCATTTGACCGATCACGTGAAATTCAACACGTAATGTATTTTTTCATGCAGAAGGTTTATGTGCTATCCATTTTACTATGCAACGTATTACATTCACATGGTTTCAATACTAACTTTTCTTCTATAGAACACATACACTGCTTTATCGATCACCGTGAAATTCGACACATATTTGTATTTTTTCGTGAAGAAAGTTTCTATTCTGTCTACTTTAGTGCACAACATAGCATTCGCATGGTTTTTACCACTCACTCTTCTTTTATGTAAGAGATACACCACCTGACTGATCACCGTGAAATTTGGCACATGTATTTTTTCTGAAGAAAGTTTCCATTCTATCCATTTTACTATACGACATAACGTTCATATGGTTTGCACCACTCACTCTTCTTTTACGTAACAGATACCTACACCATCTGACAGATTACCTTTTAATTCGGCACATACCTATGCCTATGTATGTTTTCGTGAAGAAAGTTTCTATTCATAACCCAAGTGAGCAACATAAAAGCTTGAATTATTTCTGTTAGAATCATTAATATCCAAAGCGATCTCATTTCCGGATTGAATTCAACATGGAAACCCGGAAGAGGGAATGTACTCAATACGTATTGAATTCACCATGGAAACGTAATAGGTAAATATCACATATACTCCCTCATCTACAAATAACTCACACAATTTTCCCTATGTTTGAAATTGAAATGCAATGCATTACATTCACATGGTTATCTTCACTCACGTTTCTTTTATGAAACACAATCGCATTTCTTTCTCTACCCCTTCTTCTACAAAGAATTCATACAATTTTCTCTATGACATATAGAATAGCAACGTCTTACATTCACACAGCTTTCCCGACTCGCTTTTCTTCCTGTGATATTTACAGTTGTTCAACAGTGCTTTTTCACGTTTTCCTGGTGTCTTTATTTATTTACTTTGTCCATTTAGGGTTCTTTAAGTATACAGTGTAAGTCTATATGTTGTAGGTCTAAAATCGTCACACCATGGGAAAAGCCAGGTATTTTCAGCTAGTAAGTTATCAAACAAACCACAGTTGCGCGCGCAATTGAAAAACAAAGGAATATCGCAATCATTTCACGTCAAACTGAGTTGTAATTTGTGTGTAATACGTTTCTTGACGTTCCACTTAATGTAGCTAAGAATTTACAGACTGTTATAAAGATAACACTCAGAAATAACTGGCAACTTGTTAGAACTGGCATTTGTTTCAGTAGTAATTCTCTATTATTGAGTGCAAAGAAAGCTTAACCAAAAAACGGAAGTACATATTAGGGATTTTTCTCCGACGCATACATAACTAGCATAAGTATTTTCAGAAAAATTTTTTTTAGATTTAAGTATGCAAAAAAGAAATAATTTTCGGAATATTTAAATATTACTATTTTAAAAATTTGATGTGTAATGTTCATAGTTTTCTCTATCCAATTTCATTTATTTTTATCTGTCTTCTACAAATTATTTTACAAAAGGTTCTTTTTCTATCTACGTCATTTTAATCAGCTGAAACGTTTGCAGAAATATGTCATTACGAGAAGGATGGGTCGCTATATGCTGGCTTGGTAATTCCATTCTCTTTGGATTACATCGGGAGAAACAAATACAATGATATTTTAGCACCCGAAAAAATATAAAAACTATTGGAAAATCAAACCAATGGCAACGAATGTCTTGGAAAAGGCCAATACCACGAAAAAAAAAAAAAAATGGAATGGTATGCTTTAACGAAATTATATTTGTTGTGCAGTAAATTTCTATCTATTTCATAAGGTTTAATTATACAAATTGCATTAAGAAAGAAAAGCACTTCACGGACAATTCTCAGAAAATTCAATATAGGTATACGTTTTATTAGTTATGCATATCTTAAACATGTTATTGTAATCAAAATTATTAGGATCATTTGAGAGGTAGAATTGGGACTTAAAAATTCAATGCCACAACTGGGATTTGAACCACAGACCTTCCGCTTACCGGGCGGCTGCTCTAACCACTGAGCTATTGTGACAAACTGCCAGAATGGCATTAAATTCTCACACCAGTTCGTATTTCTCCTGGTAAACCACAAAGGCAGTCTCACATCAGAGACAAATTACCCCAATGGTGACTTACTATTGTAAGTACTTTATATCCCAGGATTAAATAACCTTCAGATGGTAATTATTATTTATTTATGCCAACAAACTTACTGTTGGTGTTTTTAATACGACTACAGGGGCTATAGTCAGAAAATTCAATATATACATTTCATTTGTCATCAAAATATGTCAAACATATGACATTTTAATCAAAATCGTTAGAGCCATTTCCAAGAAAATGAATGTTTTCGAAAAATGTTCCATGTAAAGGGTAGTTTAGGGTAGAGCTATTTTCTTCAAAGTCTTCGTGTCGCATCCTTGAAATACATTAAACTTAAATACCAACTTTGGTTTTCAACCGACTTTTCGTTCTTGAGTTATGCTGTCCACAGACTGACAGACACACACACACACGGACCTTTTTTCTAAAAATGCTTTTTTTTGGGGGGGGGGGGGGTTCAGGGGTCTCAAAACGTATATTTCCGGTGAAATCTAGACATCGAATTTTTGGGTGGAACACAATACTTTCTCTACCGCGGATTAAATGTGGGAACGAAAGGGCATTCATTGAGAAAGTTCACATAACAAATCCACATACTTCAGATTAACTCCTTAGAGGGAACTGCGCAGCGTAATGTGCAATTTCCTAAGCAGGTGCCACAAATGCTTGAACAATTAGAGGCACTCCCAACATTCCCTTGTAAGTAATTTATCTTTCGTTTTAAGTGTTTACGTTGTGTGTTAGAAACAACATGCGATATATAGTAATACGAGTATATTTACTGTGGACTTACTGCCACCCATATTGCCGACACAGCAACCAGCCCCGCCGACTGGCTGCACTCCGCGAAACCGGTCCCGCCAAGGATTGTTCACCCCGTATTGGCAAAATGTTTAATGTCATAAAATCTATAATCAATTGAAAATATTCAACCCAAAACAATACTAATACTTAATTTACCATAGTAAGGAATGCGATCCATGTTAAGATAAACATTTAACACAAATAAATTGACTAAAGAAGGAAATGATCGACCAAGAGGTAGTTTTTATCGACTCACATTTCTGCGTTCATGATTACCTATAATCTGCAATGGTTTGGAAGTGAATATGCACTAACTACGACATTATTCTGTTGCGTATTATTTGTAAATATGATTATATCTAGGTATACTAAAAAGACATAACATGATACTTAAAATCTGAATTTGCATATACAAGAATTATGATAAATTTAGTAAGCCAAGTTTTTCCTTATGTTTTGATTCTATTATCCGGTTGAAAATGCTTAAAATTGGTGTATCAGTGTACCTTATTAGGAAAAGTAATAAAATGAAAAATTAGCATTATATTTTCTTGTATAAAATAAAAGTGATAGAATCATAATTTGAGATAACTATTTATGGTAATGGTGCAACAATAAAAACCGAGTTTGTGACCATGCCCCAAGTGACACTTGCGCGGAATTGCGTAGAATTTAGTGATATTTCCGCAGAAGTGCTCGTTGTTCGTATAATACCCCTTAAAATACGTTCTTTGCCATGACATCACGATTAGATAGATTGGCCCTTCATTTGAAGGCACTAAAAAAACATGCAATTAGAACTGATAGGCTAGGTAATGCTTAAAGTTCTGAAAATATCACAGAATACTGAAGATCTCAAAAAATGCTTGAAAACTGTAGGCTATACACAGAAGCTAGAGCCTTAAGCATTTCCAATATAAAAAAAATCTGATGTGTTGCACTCACACGACTTTCTCTACTCTTGTACTAACCATTCTTACAAACTCTTATTCCTCTATCTTCTTCGTGTTAGTTGAGATAAACCTTTGTACAAATTATCTTATTACTTATTTCCTTGTAGGTGCAAGAGGAATGTTAGAATACAGTAGACTTTGTGAGATAGTCAAGTGTTTGAGATTCTGTTCTCTTTGCACACTTAACATATAAAAAAATGAACAACGATGTTCCATTTCACCAAAGTTTTAAGTTTTCCGAAACTGACACACATAACAAGGAATATTTCCGAAATGGTTCACCCTACAAGAAAATTTATTCAGACATAAATTGTGTATTTTAGCAAGATCTACATTTTTGTATAGTATGATTTGGTCTATCTCTAACGGTTTACCAGTTATGCAAAAGTCATCCAGAGTAAATACGACTACAGGGGCTATAGCCAGAAAATTCAAGATATACATTTCATTTGTCATAAAAATATCTCAAACATATGACATTTTAATCAAAATCGTTAGAGCCATTTTCAAGAAAATCAAAATTATGGAAAAATGTTCCATGTAAAGGGTAGTTTAGGGTGGGGCTATTTTCTTCAAAATCTTCGTGTCGCATCCTTGAACGACATTAAACTTAAATACCAACTTTAGTTTCTAACAGACTTTTCGTTTTGAGTTATGCTGTCCACAGACACACACAGGACCTTTTTCTAAAAATGCTTTTTTTTTTTTTTTTTTTTTTTTTTTTTTTTTTTTTTTTTTTTTTGTTCAGGGGTCTCAAAACATATATTTCCGGTGAAATCTTGACATCGAATTTTTGGGCGGAATACAGTACTTCCCCTACTTACCAGTAGAGAAAGTAAAAATGAACAACGATGTTCCATTTCAAGAAAGGCTTGAAACTTACACACATAACAAGGAATTTCTCAGAAATGGTTTACTTTACAAGAAAATTTATTCAGACATAAATTGTGTACTTTAGCAAGATATATATTTTTGTATAGTATGATTTTGTCTATCTCTAACAGTTTAACAGTTATGCAAAAGTCGTCCAGAGTAGATACGACTACAGGGGCTATAGCCAGAAAATTCAAGATATACATACATTTCATTTGCCATAAAAATATCTCAAACATATGGCATTTTAATCAAAATTGTTAGAGCCATTTTCAAGAAAATAAAAATTTTCGAAAATTTTTCCATGTAAAGGGCAGTTTAGGGTGGGGTTATTTTCTTCAAAATATTCGTGTCACATCCTTGAAAGACATTAAACTTAAATACCAACTTTGGTTTCTAAGCGACTTTTCGTTTTTGAGTTATGTTGTCCACTGACTGACTGACTGACACACCCCCACACCCACACAGACACACAGACACACACGGAGCTTTTTCTAAAAATGCTTTTTTTTTTATTCGGGGGGTCTCAAAACATATTTCCGGTGAAATCTCGACATCAATTTTTGGATGGAATACAATACTTCCGCTACTTACCAGTAGAGAAAGTAAAAAGTTGTGCGCCTATTACACTTTAGATATTTAAAATAATTGTTATTTTTAAAATAGTTATTAATTTTGTATTGTGTTCATTGTAGTTTTATTACTTTCTAGATATTGAACTACACCAATATTTGCTTTCACATTCATGCTTTCTAAACTGAAAAGGTACTACTTACCCTCAGCCAGTAGTACTTTGAGACAGATTTTTTTTTTTCATAAATCCTTGTACAAGTTAGGAAATATTGTGTATCTGTTCAAAAGAAAATAAAAATAAAAGGTATATTATTTAAATTTGTATGCATAAAACAGAACAATAAAAATAATTTATAACATGTATTAAAATTAGTTGTAAAAATTCAGGAGAGAAAAGAAATGCCAGTAATGATGTTTAAATGTTAAGTTTTGGAATGAACAGTGACTGTAAAAAGTGTTTTGAGTATCAGATGTTGAAAAACTTTATACAAGATTTCATTACTGGCTAAAATTTTTGGAAAAGCAAAAGTATGGAAGAATGATTTATAAATCAGTGTTATTTTTTGAACTAGAAGTATTGCAAGATAAAAGCACTTAAATTGTTAATGAAATTTACAGTGTTATATAAGAACAAACATCTCATTTACGTATCAGAGATCACTGCCCTAAAAATAACACAAAATCTTCAAGCCACGACTATAGCTAAGCCGAGGCAACTGGGACAATAACAAATGAGAAAGGTAAAATTACTCTTCACCTTCATATTTATTACAAACACAACTCAATATGGTTTCCTGAAACCTGAATAGTGCAACGACTTGGCGATGTAACAGTAACCCTGTTACCTTCCACGGTATGAGCCTGTGTTTGACTCATGGTTATATTTATTTCTTTAAAATATCCTTTAGCTCTTTGGTCCTGTCATGACATCTGATAGACATGTCTAATTAAAATACTTGGAATACAAATACATAAATAAGTCCCAATACATGTTATTAATAAATAATAACCATAAGTGGAAGTAAGGTGAACAGATTAAATAAATGCATAATAATACAATAGACATGTCTATTGTGCTTTTCAAATGGAAAGAGTTCTGATCTGCAGCCAATGAGACACATGTACATGCATAGCGCTGCAAGCTCATTACCACCACTCTTCTCATATTTCTCGGCGCGCGTCAAGCCCCACTTAAGGGGAAAGCAATTTGACAATACAGCAGGTCTCTGATTGGTTACCGGTCTGGAGGCGCTCAAGGACAAACTCCTTCCCATTTGAAAAGCACAGTAGTTAAAATACTTTGAATACAAATACACAAATAAGTCATACATGTTATTAATAAATAATAACTATAAGTGGAAATAAGGTGAGCAGATTAAAGTATAAAAGTAATCCCTCTTTTATATAATACTGTTGCTTATAGTAATCAGACCTGGCAATGATTTACATTGAATAATACAAATTAGTTCTTTATACGTCACTACAAACATGAGACAGAACATTAGAAGACCCCAAAAGAAAATCGTTTATGTGAATATTTGTTAAAAGTGTAATTTGTTTTTTGATATTGGTATGATTTGGTTAAATGGCGAAAACGTGTTGCAAATGCTCATTGTTACGAACAACTAAGTTTGCCCAAAGACGTCATAAATCTTTCCATATTTGATTTTAATATATATGTATAAATATTAGAATTATATGTGTTCCATAATAAAAGTAAGGGAAGATGGTTAGGGATCGCTTCCCTAACAAGAAATAACTATTTGATGGACGCATACGCGGATGTATACGAAAAAGGCGGTGTCACGTGAGGTGATGCCATAATCTGCCCATTCGCGTGTGTGTAATCAACACATAAGGACGTATTGGTGTGACGTGTGGGTATGGAACTTTCACCAGACTTTCATCAAGCATTGGTTCCACTAAATGAGAAGGTGGAAGCGTTTTAAATCATTTAGAATGGTGCTGAGAGGAATTATTTAATGTAAAGTATCGTGAAGTGTTAAAATAATACATTGTGGTGAAGAAACATCGTGTGATTTTTCATTCCATCCGTTACCAAGCCCTGAGATCACAAAGATCTCAATAGCTAAAAGACACAACGTTAAAAATAATCACAAAAACCGCACCAAACAAAAGTGCACAAATGAACATTAAAGCTCTAATGATTTATATTAAACACCGTATGTTCAAGATATTTTCATGACAAATGAAATATAGATTTTCTAAGGATAGCCCCTGAAACCCTCTTCATTCTGAACGAGTTTTGCATAACTGGTGTTACGAGATAGGTCAACTCTTTATCACCTAAAAATGCAGATCTCATTAAAGCACATCATTTGACTTTTTCTTCATAATTACCATTCTGAGTAGGTATATGGTTTATTAGTTTAGTTTTCAAATAATTTTAGCTTTCACAAAGCTGGAAAAGTACTATTGATTTTTTTACTTTCTCTACTACGTAAGTAGAGGAAGTATTGTATTCCACACAAAAATTTGACGTATTTGCGTGTGTCTGCGTGTGTGCGTGTGTGTGTGTGTGTGTGTGTGTGTGTGTGTGTGTGTGTGTGTGTGTGTTGGTCTGTGTGTCAGTCTGTGGACAGCATAATTCAAAAGTGAAAAGTCGGTTAAAAACCAAAGTTGGTATTTAAAATTAGTGCCTTTTAAGGATGCACCAAGAAGATTTTGAAGAAAATTCCTCCACCCTAAACTACCTTTTACATGGAAAATGTTTCTAACATTCTGATTTTCTTGAAAATGACTAAGGATTTTGATTAAGATGCCATATGTTTGAGATATTTTTATGGCAAACAAAACGTATATCTTGAATTTTCTGGCTATAGCCTGTGTAGTCCTGTTTACTCTTGATGATTTTTGTGTAACTGGTAAACCATAAGAAATAGACCAAATCTTACTATACAAATATGTAGATCTTGCTAAAACACACAATTTATGCCCAAATAAATCTTTTTGTATAGTTAACCATTTTGGAGATATTCCTTTTTATCTGTGTGAGTTTTGGAAAACAAACTTTTGTCGAATGGAAGATCATGATTCCTTTTTTTAATATCTTAGCCATGCAAAGAGAATGGTATTTCAAAGCTTTAAAAGATTTGACTGTCTCTCAAAGCCTACTGTATTCCCATATTCCCCTTGCACCTACAAGGAAGTAAGCAATTTCTGCAAATATTTATCTCAACTAACAATAAGAAGATATAGGAATAAGAGTTTGTAAGAATGGTTAGCACAAGAGTAGAGAAAGTCATGTTAGTGCAACACATCAGATTTTTTTTTCTTGTGGTAACACAATGGGCGTATAATTTTATTGGTATCACATAGCAATGAGCTCTTAAAAGATTTGATGTTGCTTAAACTTGATGTATTCCCTTATTCCCATTGTATCTACATGGAAATGTGTAATTAAATTATTTCTGCTAATGTTTATTGCAATTAACACTAAGTAGATAGAAGAGTAAGCTTTTGTAATAATAGTTGAAGAATGGGTAGAGAAAGTCTTGTGAACGTAAAACCTCTTTTTTAAATATGGCAACTCATATCACAGACATGTGATTTCAACTGGTGAGGAAATAAATTTGTGAAGTTGAAAATACTGAGGAGTTGATGAAAAAGTTCAATAAGAAATGTTGATAATTCCTGACTGACATTTTCTTCCCTCCACCACTAATTTATAATCAGTGCACATGAAACATTTGCATAATTTAAAAAAATTATAGACTAATAAAATGAAAAATTTTGAAAAGTAGTACCCATTTAAGTCGTATTATTGTTTATTCTCTCAGCACATTAAAAATGTACTTTTTCTGTTAATTTGGCTGCTGGAAGCGGTTAAAGGTGAAAACAGATACTTTCTGTATATAAAGGCTTATGGAATTCCTTTGATCCATTAAAAAAAAAAGTAGTTACATGAAGGAAAAAATATATGTTTTACATGTTACCAAGTCTTCTACCAACTCTGACCTGCAAAGATGTCAATGAAATGGGTAGAATGATGCATAAATGAGCCATTCAGTTACTCTAAATGTTTATGAAGATTAAGGGAAAATCCCGAACAATACAACTCACTGTAAACGAGATTCGAACCTGCCCCATCAAATGGAAGTCAAGGCATCCCATACTATGGCCGTTGCAGTATCTTACCAAATATAGTATTACGAGTACTTATGTCTTCATTGCCTTCCTCATCCTACTGCCAACTTGTCACGTTGATGGTGATGTTACATTTTTTAGGTGTAACTCAACAAGCAGAATCTTTAACAATGCTCTGAATGCACAACTTTAAGTGACTTTGCAACAACAGATTCTTTCGCTAAGAGTAAATTGAGAGGACCCTATCTATTGTAGCACCAGAAGGATGAGGCCAGGTTTACAACTTCTTGGAATGTGGTCATTGAGGGCACTCTATAATGGTACAGTGTCCTTGCCTTCTTTCTCATATAGAGGACTGATTACATTTAAATTCTACAAATTTTGATGGTAAAATGTGAGCAATTTTTTTCAGCTTACAAAATCTACACCAAATCCAGAAATTTGTCTTTTCATCTAATTCAAAAGCAGCTATCACAACTATATTATCTCATGTAACATTAAAAAGCCATGACATTCTAGAATATCACAAAATGATATAACTAAATTAATTAAAATTGAAATTCTGCCGTGGGTCCCTGCATACTGTGCTCTTTCTGCCATATTAATGAGAATATTGGACAATGGCCATCATCTTCACTGTCCAGCCTTCATCCAGTACTCCAGTCCTCCTGATAATCAATGGAGTGCAAGAGAGTGACAGTCAGCTGTCCACCAAATAACCACCCTTGTGGAGAGCTACAATCGGGGAAGATATAAAAGTGGATCATTGTGATCTGGTGCAAAGCTGGCATTCCAAAACATGCCATCATGTTTCATTAGGTTCAATTCAACAGTATACTGTAAAATACTATCATCCTTGCAAGGATTAGGCACTCTTACCTGTTCCATCTTCAAAATGCTATCACCATCTCTTCCTTGGAAATACTCTCCCAGAGGCTATAAATACCATGCAAGGATCTGCATGCTCTCTGCCAGAGTTACGCGTAAAGCACTGGCAAGTCATGGGTATGGAACACTAACTACTGTACTAACTTGCATTACACTTACCTGCATCACATCAGATATTCAAATAGATGACCTTTAATGTAGACACATTCCCTGTATCTCCGAAAACAGTTCTGGTTTACTCACGAAGTTTCATGTTGACTGATTGCTTGTATTTCTCTCATGATTCTGTCCTTCAATTCTTTTAACATGTGCAGATTTAATGTGCACACTTTATTCTTTAACGTTCCCCATAAATAAAAATCGCACGGAGATAGGTCAGGGGAATGAGATGGCCACAATCCTTCTGTAATTATTCTGTCACCATATAGAATTCACAATTCATGCATAGAATTACCATCAGTGTGTGTTATAGCTGAATCCTGTTGAAACCAGCTGCACAATCTTTCATTTCTGATTAGTTGCAGAAAAAATATTTCAAATAGAATTCACATAAACGTGTGAATCAACTTTTGTGTTATAAATGCAAGACTGATAATTGCATGTGAGACAGAATATTAGAAGGCCCCAAAAGAAAATCGTTTATGTGAATATTTGTTAAGAGTGTAATTTGTTTTTTGATGTTGGTATGAGATGGTTAAATGACGCAAACGTGTTAATAATGTTCATGAACAACTAAGTTTGTTTAAAGACGTCATAAATATTTCCATATTTAATTTTAATATATATGTATAAATATTAGAATTATATGTGTTCCATAATAAAAGCGAAGGGAGAATGGTTAGGGATCACTTCCCTAACAAGAAGGAACTATTTGATGGACGCATACGCGGATGTATACGAGAAAGGTGGTATCACGTGACGCTGAACTTTTTTTTTCACTAGCGTCTTCGTGTCCAAAGTGATAGGACGTATTTTGGTAGTGTGCGAACATTGTAGAACGTTTACCAGACTTTCATCAAGCTTTTGTTCCATTTTTTGAAAAAGTGGAAAGACTTAAATAATTTAAAACGGTGCTAAGAGGATTTATTTCAATCTAAAATAGAGAAAAAGTGTTAATAAAATAATACATTGTGGTGAAGAAACATCGTGTGATTTTTCATTCCATCCGTTAGCATGCCCTAAGAGAAATAAGAGCCTCATCGCTCAAACGTGAAATAACGCATCGATAAAAACTGCACCAAATACATGGTGAGGAACTTCATGAATAATATGGTGATTTTCGGTAGCCTAATATCAACTGTTCTGAGTAGAAACTGACCTTGAGGATAAAACCAACACTTCATCAGTGAAGAACGTTAAAAGTGGGTCCATGTCACCATTATGAACAGAGTGTTAAAACCAATTTCAATAATTAACTCTACTTACAGGATCTTGTAAAGCATAATCTTTTAAGTTTCTGAAGTTTTGTTCCCATAGAAGCTGACTTCTTGGAAATAACCTCTTTTGCTAAACATCTCAATGGTTTTTAATTATGGGGGAATGTTAAAGAATAAAGTGTACACATTAAATCTGTGCACGTTAAAAGAATTGAAGGGCAAAATCATGAGGGAAATACAGGCAATCAGAGAACATGAACTTTTGTGAGTAAACCACAATTGTTTTCGAAGATATAGGGGATGTGTTCACAATGAAGGTCATCAATTTCAACATCTGATGTGATGTAGGTAAGCCTAATGCAAGTTAGTACAGTAGTTATTGTTCCATACCAGTGACTTGATGGTCCTTTACACGTACCTCTGGTGGAGAGCACACCTGTCCTCACCTGGTCCCTTGCCACTGTGTGGAGTCCAGTCGCTCAAAGAACACGCAGTACAATGGCTACTCTACAACTCACACTACTGAACTGGTCTTCAAAGACATGCAGTGAGGAAGGGGCATAATGTAAGATTTTCATTTTGAACTGCCCAGAGGTAAGATCTTACTGATTAAATTTACTTATAATGACTAGGGCATGATGTACAAGTAAGGTAATAAGTTCTAATGATAATAATAATAATAATGATAATAATGATGATAATAAGTTCTAATGATAATAATAATAATAATAATAATAATAATAATAATAATAATAATAATAATAATAATAATAATAATAATAATAACAATAATAACAATAATAACAATAATAACAATAATAACAATAATAATAATAATAATAATAATAATAATGATAATGATGATTAATAATAACAACAACACTAATAACAATAACAACAACAACAACAACAACAAATAAATAAATAAATAAATAAATAAATAAATAAATAAATAAATAAATAAATAAATAATAATAATAATAATAATAATAATAACAACAATAATAATAACAACAATAATAATAACAATAACAGCAACTGTGCAGTTCAGTTCAAATCATTGCTTATTTTCGCTTTTTGTTTAAAATGATTTTCTCATGCTTTTCTATGCATGAAATGTATTAAAATAATCATTAATAATTTAGCACTATTTTATTACTTATATAATTTAAAAACAAACCTTTAACTATCCTTTAAGAGAGGTTTCTTTTAGAAATGTTTACATGTACAGAAAAGAATGATACGTGTAGTCACATTACTTTACATAACTTGTCCCATTTGAATAAGTTACTGCCAGCCAGAAAACACAATTCATTTTAATGTTCATATATTGTGATGCTGGCCAATGACAGTGGCGGGAATGGCAACACAGTAAAGACTCGGGGCTGGACTACTTCACACCAGAGGCGGTACATGCATCAGATGCTCAAGGTCAAGTACTGTGTGCCACTGCTTGTGAACATGTGACAGCAATCAGAGTGGCAACACAAAGGGTTTTTCGGATTATTCAAGAAGTGTCTAGCTTCTATTTGTAGAAGTTCAAGGAATGTCTGTGTTACGTCAGCCTTACTATACAAGGAGGCAAGACATGGAGCAGAGGAGTAGTTACAGACATGAGTCGTTGGGGAGCCAGCCAGTTTGTAGTTTTAGTGTGTATGTGTCAGCTGCATGTGAGAACTATTGACAGTGAAGCAGTTAATTAGTGTTGAGTGATTCTATCATCATAGTCAGTTGTTTGAGAGACAGAGAAAGTGAATAAAGACAGAAAGAAGTGAAGAAAACAGTTGTAAGTTGTAATATCATGAAGAACTGTAGACTGACTTAACGCCAGTAAAAGAAAACTGTGTTGTTGTGAATTCAGTTAGAAGAAAATAAAGTAACAAAAAGTAATTCAACAGATGTTGTAATTTTGACACAATGGTGTCAGGAGCAGGATTTGTCAAATTTGTTGTTTTGTTACAATACTTTCAAGCAATTCTAAATTTATTTAACATAGCCTTCTTTTCTTGCTTTCTATAAGCTTTGCTCATATTAACTACATGCATATACATCTGATGAGATAGTATTTTTTATTTTACTTACAAAACATGGCTGGTTGGTTAAATTTAAACAAAGCCAAAAAATGCCGTGCACTGGATATGAATATGACATCGACCTAGTGTTGTGCGTCAAGGCTCTAGAATTCCTGAAGTCATCTAACTGGGTCACCACCAACTAGAATCTAAACAGGGAGGGAGAGTAATGTTGATGATACTGCTGCCCTTCTCCAGTTATGGCAGGCTGCGAAAACTCTGACTTCATTTCTTGCATGTTGATCTGTGGCGCATTCAGTGGAACCTCCTCTCAGCATAGCTGACATGAAAACTGTAGCTATGCATTCACTATCCCTGATCTTCAATGGTATTATTTATAGATCAGGATACCAGTGGAGCGAGATTAGTTTCACTGTAGTGTAGTGGATGCTGCAAACTGGCATTGGGTTTTCATGTACAGCAACAAAAGCTTCAGGTCCTCTCCATAAGAAACAATACCTACCATGTTGTAAGATCCATGTGAAGACAAGAATCATATATACCCACAAGTACAAATATAATTGGAAATAACAAATTTGCTGTAATATAGGCAACAAAATCATCATAACTTCACTTAGTGGAATGCTTAATAAGCACTCACTAGAATGTGCTGGAAAGAAATTCCATACCATTGCCTGAGCTACTATGTAATACAATACAGTATGTTTACTACAAGACTTGGGCGACAGGCACACAGCCATTCTCCCGCACATGTACTGTACAGCTTGGCTGGCAGTCGTACAGCCCATCTCCTAGTCACACATTTTGAATTGGAGACACAAGTTATGAAGAACTCTGCAAGTCACCCTCCAATTGTAAAAAATTTTACAAGGATCGTCAAATTCTATGTACATACAATACAAGTATATTTACATAAATATGAGACTAGTTGAGAATATTGGGAAGTGCAATATACCATATTTTATCAATTTTTGTACTCTTCTACAGAGTAAAATGCCTTTTCTAATAGATAAGATTTAATATTCTTTAGTTTGATTTTTTCATTTGTTATCTGTTTAATTCTAGATGGTAGATGGTTGTACAGATCTTTGCTACTATTTTCTATGCACTTATTATTTAGACCACCTATAAGTCTATTTCTAAAATAATTTTCTTTTGTTCTAGTGTTATATTTATGGATATTGCTGTTTTTGTTTTGATTATAACTTTTTAATGTGAGTTTAGTACATTCATATATATACAAAGAAGGCAACGTTAGAATATTTAGTTTTTTAAACACATTTCTACATGAATCTCTTTTTTCTATTCCTGCAATTAAGCGTACTGCTCTCTTTTGCAGCCTAAACAGCCTTAGAAGTAATGTTTTATGTGTTGTGCCCCATAATACCACTCCATAGTTTAGGTGCGAGTGAATGAAGGCATAGTATACTTGCTTGACACTTCTTTTATCTATTATTTGTGTTATTTGTTTTAGTACATATAAACCTGAATTAATCTTGCTTATGACTTTTTCAGCATGCATATTCCATTTCAAGTTACTGTCTATTATTAATCCTAGGAAATTTGTTTTATTTACTTGTTGAATTTCTCTGTTTTCTATTTTTATCTTAATATTTGTATTTGTTTGTTTTTTGTTGCCGAGACTAATTTGCATCCACTCTGTTTTGTTTGCATTTAATACCATACCTAAATTTTTTAGATGTTGACTGACCTTTTCTAGTAGAGTATTTGCCCTAATTTGTAGCTCTATTTCTGTTTTTCCTGTAACTACAATCGTAGTGTCATCTGCATAACCTATCGCTATTCCCCCAGCTTCTTGAATTATTTTAAATAAACTGTTTATGTAGAGTAAGAATAGATACGGTCCTAATTTTGAGCCTTGTGGTACTCCATGTTTTACTTTTTTGAATTGTGATCGAATTTTTGTGGATGTCATGCATGGATGTCAAATCAAATCACATTAACAATTATCAGAATAAATACAAAACATACCTTATCACAGGAGATATTGGAAATACTGTCTATCTGCATCAATACATCTACGGCACCTTCTGAGGAAATTTTCATTCACATGAATTAGTTCAGCTTCTGTAATCGCGTAAATTCCATTTTAAATTTGTCTTGTGCAAGGCGCCTAAGTGATTTTCAGATGACTGTTCTAACCTTTCTCTGATTTCTTCCAATTTCTGTTCTGTAAGCATGCGCCATTTTACCTTTCTTTTTCTAAAACGAATTGATCTTGTCTCCCTGAATTCATTTACAAGCAAACAAAGTGTCTCTACTCGGAACCCACACCCTAGAAAATGTAATTTCAAATTGCCTTACAACTTCCCTGCAAGATGATGCAAGCACATATGCGTCACACATAAACACTTTTTGTTGTACTGTACACTGCGATCAATTTATTTTAAAAGCACTTCAAGCAAAACTAAACACTTCTAATGCTATTCACGTGTGAACTGGACTAGAACAGCACAGAACATCTACCTAAAAGAAGTAAGACTGATGCACATGTGACGATTAACACACAAGTGCAGGGAAATGTAGTGAGGGTCACATGGGGCATGCACCTGCCAGCCAAGTTTTGTAGTAAACATACTGTATAGGATAATATGTTATCTCAAAATGAATTTAACAACCCCTTGTGGTTTATTAGAAAAAATTCAAGAATATGAGGAATATAATGACATGCTGGTATGTTATCATGATAGCTCAGCTGGTTAAGGCAACAACAAGGAAAGCCAAAGGTTTGTGGTTCAACTACTGAATGAAATGAATGAATGAAAATAGCCTGTGATGTCCCATTGAGGGCAAAGGCCTCCTACAAGTAGGGGTAGCTGCTTTAAAACACTGACGCGCTGAGCTAGTCCGCGTAAGAGGGTACCGTACATAATACACTAAACATTGGATTGCACATGGTCACTTAATTGTGGTTCTAGTTCTTTCCACTCCTGTCTGTTTCTGGCTACGGTGGTCCACTGTCTTCCTACTTGTTTTCTGAACAAGTCCGACCATTTGCGTCTTGGTCTTCCTGGGAGTCTCTTGCCCATGTAGGGGTCCCATGTGGTAGCTCGTGCTGTCCATCTGTCATCTTGCAGCCTCATCACGTGGCCGCCCCATTTCCACTTGGTCTTCGTAGCCTGTTGTGCTATGTCTACCGTTGCTGACATCTTGTGTATCAAGGTGTTTGTTATTCTATCTTTCAGAGAGATGCCAAGGAACTGCTGAATACGGCTTCAAAATTTTCAATCTGACACTACCTTCCAATATGTATTATATTTTCAAAAGATCTTTCAAGTGCTTTGAAATGAGGACTTTTCTGCTTGGCTGCACAAGTTTTGTTGTAGTTATCAAAGTGAGATTCTTGAGTTGATTTAGGAATGCATACCAAGTTGTGTTTGCTTGAAACCTACATTCTTCTTCTTCATTACATTTCTTAATTTTGCTCTACCCTTTAACATGTGAAACTTCGTGGCTTCAGTAGTAGTCAGAACTCAGTCACCATCGAATTCTGTGCCTGCCACAATTATAAAAAGGTCACTAGAAAAGTTCTGAGACCACAAATATCTACACAAAGATTCTGTTCGTCTCTTGTCCTTTGTCCTATAATCTTGAATTTACTTCATTAAGGAAGAGAAAATGTCAAGTTGGGACTGTAAGGTGGATGAGTCAATAATTTTGTCTCAATTCCTTGCAAAAGCTTCATTGTTGCAGTAGCAATGTGAGGTGATGCATTGTCATGATGCAACTGAATGTCCTTGTTTGTCATTCTTGGATTTTCTGAAATGCTT
The DNA here is from genome assembly GCA_030765045.1 of Tenodera sinensis. Classification (NCBI taxonomy): domain Eukaryota; kingdom Metazoa; phylum Arthropoda; class Insecta; order Mantodea; family Mantidae; genus Tenodera; species Tenodera sinensis. The sequence goes on from CM060961.1 coordinate 205,618,791, forward strand.
CTGTGTACATTTTACACAGAACAGTAACAGGTGCTTAATTTTCAAGGACGTGACCACTTGTGGAGAAGAAACAGACAGACAACCATTTTCTTTCCTGCACTCCTTGACCTCTTGCCTTTAATGGATGGTTGTTATCTGAGAAGACTCAAATGGCAGACCAGTGTTTTGTTTCTGGATCAGCTTAATAGATCCACTTGTCATCCATAAAAACATCTGACAGTTGCTGAAGCTTCTCACAATTCAAAGTTTGCAGTATTTCTGGACACTATTTCATATTATACAGTTTTTGTGATTCAGAAAAATTATGCAGAACCCATATTGAGAAATCTTTCACATGAAGATATTCCTTAAGAATGGTTGAAGCACTCTGCAAACTAATTCTTAGTAATAAAAATTCTTGTAGGTTAAGTGTTGGATCTTCCCTGATCATTGTTTCCATGAGGGTACGGTTTTCCTCAATCACTGTTGATCATTCATTTTCTCTTCATCTTTACGAGATCCGATCCATTTAAAGCTATCCAAAATCAGCAGAACATGTAAAGGAGAGAATGAGTGCTCCTTTTAAATGCTCAAGTGACTGTTTCATTTAAGCCATTGTGATGCATACCATGGCACACAATAAAGGACTGTCGGGGTCAAGTTACCTCACACCACATTCCAGGCATATCGCATATCAAAGGGTTCAAGAGTAGGCTGCCTTGCACATCTGTTTGTGCACAGGTGAGAATGAGTGTGACACTACAAAGAGTTTCTAAGATTATTTGAGAGGCATCCAGTGGCTGGAATATTTATGAAAGGCCTAGAAAAGGTAAAGTTTGAGGAAGGTCCATGTTTCATTATCCTTGCTATATAAGGAGACGAGGCAACAAGAGTTTGGAGTCAGTGAGCTTTTAGTTTTAGTGTGTGTGTATGTCAACTGCATGTGTATGGTCATTGCGAGAGAACTGTCACGTCAAAAAGAAGATAGAAAAGCGGTTACTGAGTGTTGAGTGATTGTAGCATCAAAGCTAGTTTTTCTGATACAAAAAGAGAACTCAAGGACAGAAAATTGTGTGCTGAGGTTATGGTAGGACTGTACGGCTTGGTTATTTAGACCTAACCCTGCAGAAATGGGGCAGATGAGAGAGTAGTCTAGGGTGGGGGGAGAAAGGCTGGCAGTATTCTCCTTACCTGCGTTTGTTACCTGCACTGTCTACACACTAGATGCTCCGCTACTACAGACCCAAAACCCTACCAAGAAGAGAGTGGACTAGTCCAGCTGCTGCACACACAGCTAAGTAGAGTAAGGACGAAAAAACCATACTGTACATCTGTTTGTAATATCACGAAGGACTATAGACTGTGTTAACATCAGTAAAAGAACTGTGTTATGCATTCAGTTAGAAGAAAATAAAGTGACATAAAAGTAATTGGACTGGATTTAGTAATTCTATCACATGGTGTCAGAAGTGGGATATGCCGAATTGTCATTTTGTTATCACGTATTTTAAACTGTACAAAATTATTTCGCAGAATTACTCTCTGAATCTCCAATGCACTGCCAAGAATCTTCACACATTGCAGGCTTAAAACACAAAATCCAGGACAATAAATGAGCGAACAGGTTCTGCCTGCCTCCATTACAACAGCAATGAATCGGCAGTTTCAACTCAACATGAACCCTTTTACCAGGAATGGACAATGTTCCATGTCTCAAAACTTTTCTAGTGACCCTTATGCCCAAATAGTTTGTCATTTAGAATATTGCTGTGCAGGAAGGAGAGGAATGAAGCACATATACTTAAGGTTTTGCAATATATTTTATGTAATATCAGCCACATTGTGCCACAAGAATTTGATTACAGGAGAACAGTGAAACTAATAACAATTTTCATCTTCAGGAGTGACAGATACTCCAAGAATTAAAAATAAAACATCAGATTAACTTAATGTAAAATACATATTCTCTTTTTTTCCACATATTTGTTACCTTCAGTTGTCAAGTAATACTGACAAAGTCCAGGAAATAAACATACAATGAGCAATACACTCACACGCATACACACATATGGAATGGCACTGAATATTAAAAATTGAGACCCAATTTCATTATGGCAACTTTAATTAACTAATATTTAGGCTCCTTGATATATTGCAATGGACAGTTGTGAAACATTGAAAAGATGAAATATTTTTCAGAACTATCTTTTCTCTCTAGGTTTTCTTCTTCATCAACAAGAGTCAGTGAAAAATAGTTCAATTTTCATAACTGACAATAAACCTCTTTCAAGATGTGTAACATGATTTCTGTACAATTTAGGCTTGTCATGTTAGTTTTTTTAATCTTTATATACTATTTCCTCTCACAAAACAACTGGGTCATCTTACAAAGTTCACCTTTCTGTCATTTGCACACATGACAGAAGATTCAACTGTTTTAGCCAAATGCGTATACTATGAGGATGTTTTTTGACCCAGTCGTTTTGGAACTTACATACATTATTAGTTTGTATATAGAACATTAATTTATGAATATCTATATTTACTTTAAACATTTATTGCTTTTTTTATAGCATCAGAATAATATGGTTATCAGAGAAATATGTTACTCATGCAAAGGATTTTTGATACTGATAAAATTTTTGCAAGAGACTTGTTCATTTATGAATTCAATATGTCACACGGATCTTTTTGCTTGAACTTACTATTTTGTTCAACAGTCACATTAGTATTATTAACAGTGTATATATGATTAGGAAGGTTGCAAAGAAGATATTCACTATAGGTAATTACAATGTACAGCCAGACAAGAGACATTTATAAATAGCTAATTTCCACAACACTAAAATTGTTGATTTCAAAGCAGCCATAAGTTTGTACGATTTGCATCCAGATTTCAAGAAATAAAAGTGCAACAGTACTTCGTTAACATGCTAATTGGGAGGATGCAACCAAAAAAAGCATTTTATGGTATGGCAGGGATCCTCTTATCTCTAAATATTAATAACAATAAACATCACAATCTTTTGCCAGTATTTGGTTATAAGATATGCTTCATTGTTGGGAGAAATTAAACAAATCTAATTCTATACTAGTGTACAAACTTGTTATACTTCTAGATACTTTAGGGAACTCTCTTCATATTTACTGCCAAAAGTTAAAAGGCTCAAAAACTGCCTTCCTACCAGATTCTTTAATCTAGGAAGTTACTGCAAATGTGCACATAACTTAGTTATTGCTAAAACTCTAGAATTTTAACCTTCCAGGGAACCCGAAGTATCTAGATAAAACATGTGTGTGAATGTTTTAGTAGGATTAAAAGTATAATACTACATGAAAAGCCAAGAGGAACAAACAACATTAATAAAAATATTACACTTTTTTATTCTTCTGAAAAATAACAGCCATTCACAATATCAAGAGTTTTTTAAAATATATTGTCTTATCTCCCCGATATTGTCAAACACACATACAGCTAGAGTACATATACAGTTCAGTTATTCTTGCCCTGCATCAAAATAGCCATCATGTTGTTTGCAAACTAGAACTTCTTGCCATTAAGTCTTATTTTATACACACACATAGCATGGTGCAAATTATGGGTGGCTCTGAACACGGCCAAAATAAATGGGTTGCTTCTCATTTTGGATTTGATACAAGGGATGCTGAATTATATAAATTTAAGAGAACATTATGCTTAGCTTTACCTTAGTTGGAGACTGATGTTTATTAACGGCGATATAGCAAACGCTAGAAATCTAGGGATTACTGTGGTCTTGTAACGACCAGGGATACAAATCACGGATAACATAGTAACTGCATATTCTTTCTATTTAGCATGACACCAAGGTTCGAATTAACGGGGCAGATGGGGGGATTACCCCTCTCATTAAATAATTTTCCCAGCTCGTCAAAGAAGAATTCCTTTCCTGCCAGGGAGGTGTTTTTTCATTTTGCTGTATTTGCTATTACTGCTCTTTGAAAATACAAGAAGACATGGAACACAGACTGTACATGGTGCAAGTGCAGAAGTGATGTAAGTAAGCAGAAGTATCATATCGCAAGTAAGCTAAACAATAAACAATTCTCAGCTTTATTAATTGGGTTGGCATTCAGGGATGCAATTTCAGCAACTGTGCACCAGCAATGTCGATTACAGGTTGCAGTATTCAGTTGAGTTTCTTGCAACTCGCTTTTCTATTGTTTGTCAGCATGGATAAACTTGTGACAAAGTTCCAGAAAAGTTCCAGAAAGTAATCACAGTGATGTATTCCAGTTCAAATCTCAGGTTTCAACTTCAAGTAACATCATTATTACAACTTCTCAGATAAAAACTGAGCATGGGAAGTAACACGTATTAGCATAGATAGTGAAAGAAAGGGCATTACACTAATTGGGGGATGTATAGACAAAACTACATTTGAAAAATGGAAAACAAATCAGCCATCTTTCATCAGTTTTGGGAGTTTTGTACCACTCAGATATACAAAATCATACTGCTCTTAAACACACAATAAAATGCATGTTGCTGCTGCTGCCGTTGCTGTTGCCGCCGCCACCGCTACTGCAGCTACTACATTTTATGTACACAATATACTAATGCTACTACCATTAATATTACTATTGCCCTAAATATAACACAAACTTGAGTTAGAAAGTCTGATTCGAACACTGCATGACACAATAGTTCTTTTGCAGCAATTTCTCTGTTACCCATATGTTGCTGTCTTATCTAGCATTGCACAGATGCATTATAAAGTAAGGGTTGAAAATGACAGGTAGTTTGAAAGTCATGAATAACCTACAATTTTGCTCAGAACTAAAGTGTAAGTGTCCAGGTTTTCTCCAGATTGACCAAATGTAAATTTGTACATAAAGGTTTGAAAAGCTGAGAATGCATAACATGTTTAATACACTCCATTAAAGCAGTTTTATATACAGGAGGGTGAAATTAATGGTTGGGTTGGTTCCTGGCAGAAAGTAACCTGTGATTTTCATAGATCCTGTAGTATTGAGAGTGACGCAAAGAATAATGACCATTTGCACATTCCCATGTCGCTATCAGACTTCTATCTAAGGTCAAATGATTTTCTATGCATCTTTTCTCCAGATTCACAAAATGTTATTGTGCATTCTGTAACTGTTTAAAATGAACAGTATCATACAAAGTTCTGCCAAGAGTTGAGAGGTGTTGGATTTTTAAGTGCACGTATGGCGATACAGTAATGAATGAAAGAAATGTGAGAAAGTGTTGTGAAATGATAAACAATGGACCTCTTGGGTGGGTGTCTGAACCTAAGAGACTCTTAGGCAATGAAAAAGCAGATACCTTCACAAGGAAAGGATCTGCTCAATTGTGACATCCTGCAAGTGCTGTTTGAAGAACCACTGCTGAGCAGATAAGTTATTCCACCCAAAGTCAATGGATTCAAACAGAAGGATGCAAGCACAGCATGAATCAAATGTCCTCCTCACTTACTAAGACGTACTGTAAGTCAGTAGATCCCAAGTAGATTAAGCAAATGCCTGCATACAACGGGAGTCTTTAAATGTAAAGCCTTAGGCAGGAAAGGATACAATCTACTGACTACAATATAGTCAGCGGAAGACATTCCCACAAACAATTTAATTACAAATCTACTGATCTATATTAAAGGAATAGGTCTATTTAACTGAATCTATACAAATAACAGAATAACACAGTAGACATCTAAGATTTCCATGTTAAGGGATGATATAACCCTTCCTCCTTTATATAGGTACATCAAATCAAATCAATGTGTGCATACACACATGTATGACAGAGAAAAGGGCGAAAATGATAAATTCATTTAACAGCCCCAGCAACTACCAGGGTAATATCACCGCTGCTGGTGTACTGGAATTTGGTTCCACTATATGTTCCCTTATAGGCCAGTAAATTTATTGACATGGGTTTTAAGCACATTTAAATGCCTTCGTCTGAGCCAAGATTGAAGCTACAATCTTCAGTTTCTTCAGTTAGCACTCCACCAAATGCACCACCAAGATCGACACAAGAGTGCATATAAAATCCTTCAGAAATGTTATGAAACCATGTCTACAGTGAATACTGTCAAACACAAAAGGCAAATGAAAGGATTCTTGGGAAGTGCAAAAAAAAAAAAAAAAAAAAAAAAAAAAAAAAAAAAAAAAAAAAAAAAAAAAACAGTTTTAGAGGAGTATTCCTGAACAATCACATCAAATTATATGTTTGATAATTCATAAATCAGATTAATGAGTATTTTCATGGTAAATTTTTATAAAAGAAATTTCATGTTCTTCTCCAGCCATTTTGGTAAGGTCTTATCTTTCATTGGTGTCAAGCTAATATGCATTCAAATATTTACAAGAAGGCTTCTTATTATAATACTTTTATTGCAGTATATTGCTTTTTTATGAAGTTGCTTACATGTGAGCATAGTCATGCATAGTCGCTATCCCTGCTAAATATTGACACTGCTAACATCAATCACCAACCAAGGCAGTACAAATAATAATTCCCAGACCTTTGGTGAGGCAGCATTAAGGTAAGAGAGAACCACTAAAGGGATAAATATCCTATAAATTATGAGTATCAACTTTCAATATATATATTTATTGGGAACTCTATAAAGAATAAGAACCTCATCACTTTGAAGTAGTTGTATATTACTAGGAAAAGTGCTATTTAACAACAATGGCTATTTTATCACATAGTTATCTGCTAATAAAAAAATAATCCAGGCTCTAGCATTACCAGGTGCACTATAAAGATTAACAAGGGTGTTTTTTTCACTTTAATGCCATCACCAGCTCTGAGTTCCATAACACGTTAGGCTGCTTAACAGAAGAGTAAAAATGAATAAGTATTTATTATTGTAATATGCAGCATACTCAGTCATTAAAGCTCAAAAAAGCCCAGCGCTGTACCAAAACCACTCTTTATTAAAAATATGGTATAAAGTTTATGAAAACTGGGGAGAAGCAAATTGAATGTGTCAATACCAAGACAGACAGAACATAATTAATAAATTGATTTACCTCAATTAAGTTTTTGGAAACTTTGTAACAGTGAATGCAGGTTCTAAAGAATAAGTGTTACAAGGTGAGTTTTATAACACTTTTGCTTCACTTACACTGTAATTTAACAGGACATGTTCCAAAAGCTTTCGCTTCAACCATCCACTGTGAATCAACTGGGATCATTGTTGTCTTCTCCCCTCTGGTAGATCTCCTGGTAGATGGCATGATGAACTTGGTACAGATGTTAGGAGGCAGGATTTCAAATTTCATAATTCTGTGGCTAATAATTACTATGGCTAGTAATTCCTGAGTATCCTCGAAAAACAGCAGTTGCAACCTTCAGGTTGATTACAGGACATGATTGTCTGGCAAAACATTTAAACAGAATTGGGATATATTCTTCACCACTCTGTCCTCTATGTGATCTGCAAGAGGAAATGGATCAAGACCACCTTCAAATATGCCCGGCCACTTCTAATGCCCCATCCATCAGTGAAAAATATTGGAGAGCAAGAGGATTAATGACTTCATTGTCAGAAACCCAGCATTAGCTAACAACAATAATTCTATGGCTATGTTTTCAAATGAAAATTTTCTCCCAGGTGGTTTAACAGTTCGGAATTTGTGTCTATTTCATGGTTTGTTGTCTGATAGTGTTAAAGTTGTGATCTTGTTAATTTCTTTCTCGCTTTTGAGTTTCTGTATTTTCCTGTTTATTAATTGTTCATTGAAACCTTGTTAAGTACTATTTTGGTGACTTGCTTATATTCTTTGCCATATTCATCTTTGCTTAGAGGAAAATTAATTAATGGGTGTTACCAGACTGTTGAAAATTGCCTGTTGGTGTTGTTCTGGGTTAAACTGTTGCATTTGATATAGCTGTCTGTGTGAGTGGGCTTTCTGTATATTCCAAAAGATAAAGTCCATTTTCATTAGAATTATGAACTTTGAAATCCCTCTTCCTGACATCTATGCTAAGTTCATCACACCATCTACCAGGTACCAGCAGGGTGAAGATACCAAAGTTGCAGTCGATCTACAACGGATGAAGCAGAAACTTTGGAAACAGGTCCTGTTAAATTACAGAGTAAGTTAAGAAACAGTATTCCAGAACTTGACTTGCAACATTCATTCATTTATTTACCTATTAACATATTATCTACATCTGTAGATAGGATAGGATTTGTTAACTATAGTAGACTGCAGGCTTCAGTGAATAGTTGCTTGGGTCAAGGCATGGCGAGCATGATTGTCAGTTATAGTTATCAACATTAGACAAGTTTGTTTTTTCTTGTATTCTGCAAAATATATTGTCAATGGAAAAGAGAAAGAGTTTCAAGATATTTATGTTGAATACCCAGCACAATATTAAAGTGTGCAATTCTGAATCTAGAACATTGGGTATTTTATTTGTTGAATTAAAAATGGAACTAACTTCTTCAATCTGTTGCTCAGAGCACCATGGTGAAAAGTGTGTTATTATGAATGTGTATAAACACTTAAGATAAGATTGAATCACAAGTTGAAAAATCCAATACTATGACCACGATTCAAACCGCAGAACATTGGCTTTATGTGCCACTCTTACACTGAGCTCTGTGGTTTTTGTGCTTGTGTGATTCAGTAGTGGCCAAAGTATGATTGCACTGGCAATGCCAGCATTACTTCGCTTATTTATCACCCTTTAATAACTGGGTAAGAGATCTGATGACAAATGAAAGAAATGGTTGAAATGATGCTCAGTTATGTGGTGCAATAGATACACAACTGCCACTAGCAGTGGCTTTTTTCACTGCACATCAATTGGCACTAAGCACCACCTACAATGGCCACGCAGAACTAATCACACCTGTTGGACTCAGAAGTATAGCTGACTTTTTTCTCAAGCAAATACTTGTATAGGTACCTTAATGTTTCCTCTGACCAGTGGTTATCTCTACCAAAAAAAACCTCATGGAAAGCAGAATAAAGAATGTTTGACTTCACATCCACAGAACCATTTTTTTCGTGTAAATGTCCTAAATGTTTATCATTTTTTGTTCTATATTTGTGTGTAGATCAGGAGCAAGTCTTCCCATGTACATATTTCAGTTTCACCTAGTCTTCTAACAATGACATAGAAAATGGGCTACTTAGTAAAACCTTACTTTATTCATGTTAGCTAAATAAACAAAATATCACATTGCAGTACTCATGTACTGAACCCTTTTTTGTTTCCCAGCAGAAACAGACTTCTCAATTAATTGTCAGTCATACTCATAGTAATGCAGATAACCTTATTAGAAAACTATATTAAGTATGAACAATGGGAAATGAATGATGAAAGTGATATATCAAAACACAATTTTTCACCACTTTTACACTGCAAAGTAGTGATATGTGCCTTATTTCATACTTCCAAATATAGCATATTTTGTCATAGGTGGATGTGTTGTGAGTGGCGTGTGCTATGAAAGGTGGATTTGACCTTTCCCCTTGCCCCTCAACTTATCCTAGCATCCAGAGAGAACGTCCACAATGCTGTCCATCAGTGCCAAAATTTAGATGTATATAGAATAGTAACATAACTTTGTTGCAAGCTTACAACTTAGTTGTTTCCTTCAGCTTCCGTGTTTTTTTGCTGTTAGGCAAGACATTTTATTGAAGAATAGCAAGTATGACTCCCTTTGGAGTATATAAACAATTTAAAATACTTATTTGTTCCCCTTTTTAAGGTAGTGCCATGGTAAGAATGCACTACCCCCAGAACTACACCTGTTCTGATTCATACATACTGCTAGACAATCTCAGTCTTCCGAGTATCATAACCTCAAAGGTGGTTCTTTGTTGCAATTATTTTTGTACTAAATGCTGGGGCTCATTTATAGAGGGTGTCGATGAATTCATGCACTGACTCCCCAGGATCTTATTCCAGTCAAACTGGATACAAAATGTTTATGGCATATATGTTCCACGGTAAGAGTTCTCATGCTATAACGATTAAAAGTTAATAAATCATAAGGAAAGATATTACATCAGAGTTTAGCACATACTTGCCAGTTAGCTGCTTATAACACCCATGAGGGCTGGCCTTACTGCCTAGCTAAAGGTCAACTTCTCACTGCTCCTCCCATATCTTACAGTCCCACATTCTCTTTAATTAACCATATCACACCTTTTCTTTGGTTAACTCTTCATATCTATAACTTGAGAATTATTACACTTAGAACATATAGTTCAAATAAAGCTTTTGGCTCCATTTCCCATAAAACAGGCTCTTGGAGAGTAATTGTAAATTCATGGCTATATCTGACAATGTTCTGGCCTTAATCAAGCTCCTACTTTGACAGCCTGCTATCTTGTTTAGTAAACATATCATTCATCTTGTACAAAGATGTTAACATCAGAAAAACAAAAGATATGAAACATTCATGGTGAAGCAAAAGCATCAAAATTTTGGTGAGTTGCACTATCATACTTCTCTTTTTAGTTCCTTACTAAGACATGTTTTGCAAACCTGTCGCTCTTTGCAGCTGATTTCAGATGCAGATGTTTACTCTGTTCATAATTTATATCAAGTGGGTGAATTGTATGATATGGAAATTAACATTCATAAATCAAAAGTAATTAAATTTTGTGGAAAATACCCAGTCCCTAGTAAAATCTGCATGTCAAACAAAGTACTCGAAAGAGTAAATGAATTTTCATATCTAGGATATAAAGAATCCTTTGTGGAGGAAGTAGATATCAGATAAAATTCTTAAGTACACCAGAACCATGAGGATAATAAATAATATAATGAAACCCTCAAAAGTACAGTGGCATACAAGACTAGTCTTGTGTTATGGTAGCGAGGCATGGACATTGAGCTGAAAAGATGAAAACAGGATATCAACAAATGAAATGAGATTCTTGCGATAAACAGCTGGCTACACATGATGGGACCATAAATGCAATGAAGATGTGCTAAAGGAGTTGCAAGTTATTCCCATAATTCAATACATTCAACAGTATCAGTACAACTGGAAGAAGCATGTATACCACATGCACTCTAGAAGGATCCTTAAAGCCTTGCCACCCCAAAGGAAAATGTTGTCTGGGTTGCTCTAGGAAACAATGGTTGGAAAATCCAGTTTTGAGCCCGTAACAGGCCCTTGGCCTAAAACTTGATTGGAAGAAGATGTTAATGATAATATTGCACTCGTATCCATTGAACATTCTCAAAGAGCCGTACAACAGATAAGATGACCTCTAGAGAACACTTGGTAATATATATTGATATGTAAGAAGTAATTTTACTAACAGATTACCAGTGGCAATGAAAATGTAGCCAATGCCTCAAAAATGCTTTAAATATAAACTAAAAGTGTATCTAATTAAGAAGTGTTTATATAATCTAGATAATGTGTAAGCAATCATTAGACTGAAGGTAAACAGGCATCTGTTGTGTGTAAATATGTACAAATGAGGTGATATTTGTTGCCGAGTACGATGAGACTGTCAATGCCTTGCAGTGTTGTCATATTGTACTCCCATGATAGGAAGCATGTGTCAAGTGAATCCACCTCCAATAAATACCAACATCCAAATATTCCAATTTTGCAAACATTAATCCACAAAGAGAGTAGAAAATGATGTATGTAACACAATCGGGAAAACCACATTTTTTAGCTCAAGTAGTTTTCATACTACAAATTAATAAACAGCATATATTTGATCATAGCCACATCAGATCTGAAATGGCTATCATGTGTATGTATGCAGATATATATTCATAATTAGATAGTACTGTAATGCAATGCAGTACCAGGATGATGCTAAAGGAATTATGTCAGACAAACACCACCTCTCTGTTGTTCAAGATGAGAGATAACGGCTCACACACCCTGGTAAGGAGAATGCTGCATCTGGAGAACATCAGCAGTGACATGTTTATGATACGTAAGCATGTTTTCCCTCCACAGTTTAAATACTTTGCTGTTGCTTTGAGTAGCAGTACAACAGATATGAATTTGTGCAATCAATGGTCTTAAGTGTTGAATTTAGTGGCTAGTCAAACAAGCAGTTACTGCAAAGTCAGGTTCAAAATAATATATTTATGGTATACACAACTTTTTAAAAGATGCAACAATGATAAATACAGAAATCCATGGACTTCATAAATGCTCAGCAATTTACTGGTATACATGTGGTGTGGACACAATATGTGTGTTTCTCGTGAAATACTTACACTACCTTGTGCTAGACAGTGTGCAAGTGAGAGGGCAATATTAAAAGAGTTGGGGGTAATGATGCAGCAATATATACATAATAATAGCTGCTGATTTGCTGGACAGTAAAACTCTTCCCATTTGAAGGATACTGTATACCCTTGGAATTAAAGTGTAAGTAATAGTGTTACAACCGACCGTGTATTTTTACTTTCTCTACAGGGGAAGTATTGTATTCCACTCAAACATTCAATGTCTAGATTTCACCGGAAATATATGTTTTGAGACCCCTGAATCCAAAAGAAGCATTTTTAGAAAAAGGCCTGTGTGTCAGTCTGTGGACAGCATAACTCAAAAATGAAAAGTCGGTTAAAAACCAAAGTTGGTATTTAAGTTTAATGTCATTCAAGGATGCGACACAAAGTTTTTGAAGAAAATAGCCCCACCCTAAACTACCCTTTACATGGAAAATTTTTATTTTTTTGAAAATGGCTCGAACGATTTTTATTAAAATGTTTGAGACATTTTTATGACAAATGGAATGTATATCTTGAATTTTCTGGCTATAGCCCCTGTAGTCGTATTTACTCTGGACGACTTTTGCATAACTGGTAAACCATTAGAGATAGACCAAATTGTACTCTACAAAAAATGTAGATCTTGCTAAAATACACAATTTATGTGCAAATTTCGGAAAACTTGAAAAACTTTCGTGAAATGGAACATCATTTATTTTTATATATGTTAAGCGTGCAAAGAGAACGGGATCTCAAAGCTTTAAAACATTTGACTATTGCTCAAAGCCTACTGTATTCTAATATCCCTGTTGCACCTACAAGGAAATAAGCAATAAGATAATTTGTACAAATATGTATCTCAACTAACACAAAGAATATATAGGAATAAGAGTTTGTAAGAATGGTTAGTACAAGAGTAGAGAAAGTTATATGAGTGCAATACATCAGTTGTTTTTTTTAACCTTCGTTAAACACTACATCAAAACCAATAGCAGTGACAAAATGGTATTACTGACGGAAGTTAGCTACACCTATAAGTCACTTTTCAATGTAAACTCAACAAAGATTCAACTTTTCAAAACCCCCTATAAAAGTGTAGCTGCCTGTCTCTTGAGTCAGTCTACAAGGTACTCTTAAGCTCAATGGAGTGAAAATGCTGCCCCTGTAAACATTTTTTTCACCTTTGGGAAAGGATTGAGGTTGCTTGGTGCTAGGTCTGGGCTATAGGGAGGGTATTTGAACACCTGACCACCTTCATCATGAACATCACTTCACATATCTCTAAATTTCCTACATTCATTTAAGTTCTCACCTACAAAACAACTTCTTCCATGGTGTTTTCCATTGGATTTCTGCCTGCAGAAATATAACACTGTGTACTTGCATTTGGTGGGAGGGTCTATGGTAGGGGACATTTTTATGTGATCACAGTCAAGGTTTAACTGACCATTTGGCTTTGGTAATGGTGCTGGTGGTGGCGACAGCACAGCCAATCACGCTGTATGACACCCCACCATCTATCACTGTTCAGATTATCTAGCGGAGCCATTGGAGGTTGAAAAACAAATAGCTCTCAAATAAAAATATAGTTATTTTTATATCCCCCTAGATGAGAACTTGAACTTCAAGTTCATCAAAAGTTCAACGCATGAAAATATGACGTTCAACCATCATGCATCTGGTTCTGACATTAGCTGCAATGGAGCTGTTTTTCAAACAAGGCTTTCCAATGCATGTTCTATAAGCTACAAAAAAGTGAAGTGAAGTGATAGAGCAACTCTCCAAAACCTTAACAAACAAAATAACATTTTGCATTTTAATGCAAAATACAATGCCTTCAAACTGCAAGAGAAAACAAAACCCAAACCAATCTCATCAGTGTTTTGATATTCCTAAATATTTCATTCTTAATGTGGCACAGAATTTAAGGAAACTATCAAGTGCAACACTTATCTATATTTTCTATACCAAAACTCACGTGTCCATTTATAATACATCCTCAAAACTAAAAAGAAGTGTTCAAAACATACGAAGAAAGGTTTCAGTACAGTGATAGGCTTTTTTCTCTTTTAAAAAGCAGGAGGGCATGGTAGCAGTTCAAGAGTTTAGTTTTGGTGTTTCAATATAAACACATGCTGAAAGTTTTGAGACTCGGCAACCACATCTAATATCACTAACGGTAAACATTACTCATATTAGAGAATGTTGTATTGTTGTAGAAATATGCTGAACACAGTAAGTAATGGAATACATCACCTTTTTTTAACATTACATTTATGTAACAACCATGCAAGTGTTTGTGATTTTTATCTTCCTTCCTTTAAATAATAATACAGCAAAAAGATAGAGGCTGTGGTGAACAAGAAAGTGATTTTGAAACTGATGAAGAACAGAGAATTCAGCACCTGTTGTGTAACGTGGAAGGAAGTAGAGGCAAAAATCAGCTCGCACACATACATACTGCTGCTGCAAACAACTACATCAACAATTACTACAACCTGTCTGTCAATGAGACGGATGCTTCACCTTCATTTGTTGTCTGAAGCTTCTTGCAAGACATTCAAGAAAACAGCACTGCTTTTCTTTGGGGTTAAGTGCATTCAAATTAACATTCAACTACCTTCATTTACTTCTAACAGCTTCTTAAAATATCACCAAGTTGGTTGTCTTTCTTCATTTCAACGGTGCTACACACAATCTACTGCTATCAAGGAACAGCATAGGCTTTTTATTTTATTATATACAATCTAACATTATGTAACTTTAAATTTGTTAATAATAATGCTGATAATTCATAAATAATTCTCAAATTTGTATAATGCATATAAATAATCTATTGTAGATTATTATAAATGTTATTAATTCATCAAAGCTAACCATATTAAAACCAATAAAAATTAAAGTGTTCAATTGAGGTTTATTGTATAATTTTTAACAACACAGGAAGGCATTTGTATTAAGAAAGATGTAAATTTAAACTACAATAATTTTAAATCATGTATACCCCATCTTTGTTTTAAAACAACAACATCCAAACTCATAGTTTCACTTCGGTTCATTGTATAAGAGAGAAGCTACATCACAACCCATTCTCTCCTTTCTTTCTTCTTACTTTATAAAATCCGACTTCTCCTTTTGAAGTTATACGTACATAAATCTCATAACAAATTTATGGTATGTATCAATATCACTAAACTTATTTAAAATATATTTACAAAACTACCGTTACCTACGTCGTATGTAGTAGCAATTACGGAACTGTACATCTGTAACTTATCCTTAAAGCTAAGTCACAAACAAAAATACTACAATAAGGTAAATCATAGCTTTAACGGGGTACACTTACAAGAGATTAAATGCATATACTGATATAGCCTTCTGAGATAGATTTAAACCAAATAGAAGTAAGGAGAAATCACTCCTTTGCAGCAATAAGTATTTGGATTACATTTCCAAGCAATATAACCTATAAAACAATAACGTGACTAATCTCAAGAAGGCTATGGTACATGGATATCATCAGGAGCCACAACTATCATTAACAACAGATAGAGAGAAAGAGAGAGAGATGGTGACGAGAACTAGTTACCACTGGATGACACAGCTGGGGCAGATCACGGGAGAGGGACAACCACTTGCACGTATGTGACAGGGAAATAGCCAGTACGCCCATGTACACTGCCTTCATACCAGTTCTCATCCACTCTGTTGATAAGAGTGATGGTATCTCCTTCCTGCAAAAATAATATTAGCATCATCAACCCCAAACAACACAATAATCCAAACAGTCTCAGAATACAAGTTGTACATAAAAATGACTTTATTAAAGTAGCTGTGCACAGATAGATAAAGCACTTTAAAAATAAAAACCAAATAAAAGTAAATAACCATGCTAAGTAGCATAAAAGGAACCAAAAAGTTCACCTTTCACCCTCAACCTTTCAGAAATTTCCGAAATGTATTGTGACATTTCAAACCAAAAAGTTAAGTCGATTAATAACACTATACAACACTTACTTATAATTTACCGGAACATGTTTCGGAGGTTGACTTACCTTCATTATCAACCAGACATCGACTGGTTCTCCCTGGTGTGGATGGTGATGTTTCCTCTGAGGTCTCCTCTGGTGGTGGTTCAAGGAATTGCTGAAGATATCCTTCTTGGGGATGTTGAAATTGAATACTCTGTTTCTATTTTTGAAAATGAAGATTTGTTTCCATGTGGACAGCTCTTGTTTTCCTGTTACGTGTTTGAGGAGTTTTGGTTCTGGCTTTATGTTATGGTTTTTTGTCCAAAAGAGAGTGGCAACTGCTGATTTTTCCAACTGTTTGCTTTTTACATTTCTAAAGTATTCCTTGGATCTTATTTCTAAATTTCTTTTGGTTTTTCCTATAATTGATATTCCTATATTGATTCCTATATTGATAATGGAGGAAAGTCAGCCTCCGAAACATGTTCCGGTAAATTATAAATAAGTGTTGTTTAGTGTTATTAATTTACTTACCTTTTTGTTTAAATTGAATATTAAAACACTGTTTTCAAACTTCCAAGCAAGAAGATAGTACTGTGACATACCTAACATTATTTAGCATGTTTACTAGTGTACTTCAGTTTGGCCTTAATACTAGGGTGACTAACATGAATAATAGGCAGGGTTGGCACACTTGGTATTGTGACATCAAGAGACAATTAGGAATGTATTATAACAATTTGACAATTCGATGAATCCTACCCCTGACACCATGTGTGACAAAAATGACATATGTCCAGTCCAGTTATTTTTCCTCACATTATTTTCTTCTGAAACTTTTGCACAACAACAAAGTTTTCTTTTACTGATGTTAATACAGTCTACAGTCTTTCATGATATTAACAATTCACAACTGTTTCCTTCTTGTGACCTTGACTCACTCCTTTCTATCAGCTGACTCAAACAGCTGACTTGTATCATACACTCACTCACTCACTGATTTGGTATCTTCCTTTCCATGTGACCATACACATGCAGCTGATGCGCACACACGCACAAACACACACACACACACACACACTCCAACTAAAAACTGGTTGACTCCTGGTTGACATATGTCTGTAACTACTAACTCCTTCCATCGCTTTGCCTCCTTATACAGCAAGGATGACATAACATGGACCTTTCTTGAACTTCTACAAATATGCCAACTGCCGGACACTTCTCAAATAATTGGAAAACCCCTTTTTGTTCTACCGCTCTGATTGTTGTCACATGTTCACTACATGTTAAATGACCTTGACTGCCTTTGATACATGCACCGCTAGTGGGGTAGGACAGCCTGACCCCAACTGTCCTTTGTTGTGTGCTGTGGCTGGCATCACAGTATATTAGAAGGGAGCGAGCTTGCTTCTTCCTTCTTAAAGTGGTAGCAATTAGACAGGGAACATGGCATATGTAAAGTTATAGCCTCTGTCCCTTTGGTAGTACAGGGGAACCATTTAGGCAAGATGTGTACACCACTACTCTGTCAGTAAACCTGAGGTACAAAATGTAAAATACCTTCCTCTCAACATGTAATTAAATTGCATTATTTCATTTCGACATTGTTCTTTGTGCTTCCTGCTGTTGAACTTCCTGGTCATTCACCCACTTGTAGGAATGTGTTAATCCTTACCATTTGCATATGTCCCTTTGAGTCTGACCTGAGTTTACTTCCTGCTAGGTTGTGACAGTACTCAAGTAATACTAGCCCCAGTCATCACGTTTTGCATAAAAAAAATCAGGAACAACATAAGAGGATAGAATTCCAGCTGGAAACACTTCAAGCATTTATGAAACTGGACACGATGATTATGGGAAGACATACATAATCAGGAAAAGGACAAAGTTTTAAACAGCAAATGATACACATAAAATATTAACAGACTGAGTTGCAGGGCGTTTTTTGGTCAATAGATCACTTGAAGGAAAATGTTCTACATTTCCAAGGATTGGGAGTTTAATCCTATTCCACGCTAAACAGTGTTTATTTAAAATGGTCTATCTACCTGGTCCTTGACCATCCTGTATTTTGTCTTCCCTTTGGGATATAACTAAAAGCCTGCTTCAGCAGTCTGTCAGAGGGCCTTTAATTTACATGTATGAGGCCTGCCTAAAATGTACCTGACCTTAATTTTTGCCATGCAAAATAGCAATGCTATGGCAGCGCCACTGTGCGTGATGGCAGGAGGAACCTTAATGCGCATGCTTGAATTTTCTCACATCGTTTGTATGTATCATTTGCTGGCTGCAGGTTGCCAAGTGAGGTACTGCATCAAATTTTGCCAAAAACTAGGTGATTCTCAAAAAGAAACAGTTTGTAAATTTCAGTGGGCATTTGGAGATAACACAATTTAAAGAGTGGTTCAACTGATTCAAAAATGGCCGCACTTTGGTGGAGACTAATGAGTGTCCTGGGAGGCCACAAATCGCTCTAAGTGCTGCTGTTGTTGAGAAAGTGAGAGATCTGATACTGGGAGATCAATGTTTAACCGTGTGAGAGATCACTGAAGACACTGGGATCAGTAAAGATTTTGCACATGTAATTTTGCGTGTTGATTTGAAAATAGACAGAGTGGTTGCAAAATTTGTGCCTAAGCTCTAGCACATTCACTGCAACTGATCCAGACTTTTTTGGCGAGACAAGAACCTCCGATCATTCACCAACTTCCCTTCTCTCTGGACATGGCTCCTTGCGACTTCTGGTTGTTTCTGAAACTGAAGACGCCATTGAAAGGATCCTGTTTTGAGAACAGAGAAGAGATAATGGGAATGCAACAGTGGAATTGAATGCAGTCCCAAAAGAAGCTTTCCAGAATTGTTTTCAGAAGTGGAAGGAGCAGTGGGCTAAGTGTGTGAACGTGCAAGGGGACTACTTTGAAGGGGATTAGGGACCCAATCCCATCAGGTAAATAATCTATTTTACCCGGTCATAGTTCGGATACTTCTTAGACATAGCTCGTGGTAGTATTTTCTAGAAATAAAAAAGAAAATATGTCAACATGGTTTAAGGTTTTATAATGTTTTATATTTAGTGCATACCTTGAAGCCCAGTTCTCCTGGATTTTCAGGCTCAAAATCATAAAGAGCTGTACAGCATGGTCCTTTGTTCATAGGAGTTCTTGCTGGAGATCTCATTGGTGATGGTAGTGGAGAAGCTGTGGAAAACAAAATACACATTTCAACATTTAAATTAATGAAGATAAGTCTGTGGTGGAATGGAAGTAACGGAACATGCTCTTGAGTAAATACAGGTGCTGCAGCTGGGCATGCATTTGTGCCTATGTAACTATGTAGAAGCAGACACTATCAAATCCAAGACTGTCCTCACGTATTGCTATTCATAACATCATGGAAATGTATGGCTAAGCTGCTGACATCTGATAACTCTGTATGAGCTATCTTCAGTCTGTTTAAATTTTATAATATGCTAATAACAGAATCTTGTTTGAACCAGGTTGATGCAGAGACTAAATCATGAAAATTGCCAAATAATTACATTTTTGGTCTTTTTATTTGTTAATTTTTTGGCAGTCTTTATTAATTGGATCTTCCCTCTTTAATTTGATGTAAGTTATCTTTGCAAGCACAACACTTATATTTTAAATATATTCTTAAAAATGATGCTGCATCTTTCATTTTGTACTGTGAATTCTGCACCACTTCACGGGAAACCATCACAACTCTTGCACATTTTGGAGTAGAGTGGTTAAGTTTAGCCCATCTTTTAGGGAAAGGTTTGTGAATTGAAGTTTTTTTCTCTATTTAGGTTTTGAATAGCTTGTTCAATGTTACCTGACAAACTGCCAATTTTCTCAGACTTGCTGTTGGCGATAGCTGAATCAAATTTTAGCACGATAATCGTATCCTCCTTGATAAACAAAGTTATAAAAGTAGCACAAATATAATGTTGCCTATGCAACCATGGACTCCTGGTTCATTGACTGAAATGTTGCAAGCCGTTTCTTTTAGCTTTAGCACTGTCTTGTGTTTGGACACACCTGTCTTTGTAAACTCCAGAGTATAATAGCCTACAAGGAGCAAAAGCCACTGTACAATCTAAGTGTGTTCTACGATCATCCACTTAGAACGCATGAGCAGAGATTGGCATATGCATTACTATAACCCCAGCTGCCTGAGAAAACAAGGTAAGTGCACAGAGGCAGACAGCAGAAAAAGACTTCAATTAACAAAATCCTTGACATCCTTAAGATGAAATTATTAAACATTTGTTAGTATTTGTTCCAAATAATCCCTTCTGCAGAGCACAGTTATTCTTAATTTGCAACTTCAATTATCCTATGGAACCTTTGTCCATATCCAAATTGAAATTTCTTGTAGGGATTCACACAACTGTAGTCAGCAATATTGATCTGACACTACTGCAAGTGACTGTCCAAATGCTGCCTTGCACTGTTACCCCCCCCCCCCCCCCAACATACTCCTAAACATTTCTCTGGCTACTACAATGTTTAAACTGGAGCCTGCAAGGATGTCATGAGGGTGACTATGCCCTGTAGCAGATCTCTTAGTATAAAAAATACAGGATTATCAACAAGTCCCTCTGCACTGTGCTGATGTCTACTGCTCAAGATAACTTGGTATCCTGTTTATATATATTACCTTTCATGAATTATATACGTCAATCTAATTTGTCAATCTATCATATACTTTATTTTGTGGGATGTTATAAATAACCATAGGCTCACAGTGGCGAGTGCTGCCATTGGAATTCCCTTCTCTAGGGGAATTTTGGTTACACAAGACTGTGAAGACTTCTCAATAACCCTATATAATCCAATGGTGGTAAAACAATTCATTGCAAGTCCCCTTATACCATAGGAAGCAATAACACTGCAGCATTGCAGACAGTCCACACCTGTTCTCAAACAGGTATACTGATTCCATAAACATTAATTTCAACAACATTTGCAGTGCATATAGAATTTAAGTGGCATTTGTTACTTATGAGGAGTTAAAAAGAATTGTCAGGAAGTAGGACTTGGCAGAATATGAACTGCAAAGCTATTGTGCATGAGTTTGTGCCTTAACAACCTTGGTTACCCATGTCGATAAATAGGCAGCTGATAACTAAGACAAAACTAACATCATGCATATTTTGGTATTCCTTCCTTTCTATCACATAACATGCACATAGTAAACTTACAAATGCAAACGCATAGTCTTATCTCTAAATAAACAATACTTGTCCATTACTATGGGCAAGAAAGAATTTGCTATCTATATTTCCTCATTGTTTGTCTTTCCTTGTTACATTAACACCTTTAGTTGACATTGAAGATTACTTACTCAGACTTGAGTTTCGCATAACATGTTCTAAAACAAAGGAATATATCTGTTTCCCATACTCATGCAATTTCCTCTAATTTTCTTACCTCCAAGCAATCAGCACCACATCTAGAACTATATGCGCTATGACAAATTACACTTTTTACATTAATTAATATTAATTCCTTCAAAAAAGGCTGCTATGTTTGTATACAGAGGACCAACTTCAGAAAAAGCAAATAATAAACAATTTTTAAAAGAGGTGTCCTGTTTCTGTTCAATAAATTAAGTAGGATAAATTATATTTGTTCTGTTTGGATAACTTAAGGTTGTAAAATTGGATCAAAAAGCAAAACCTGTCACATTCTTCTAATGTTATCAATGAGCTGTAATTTCCAGTGAACTTTATACTGCCATTTGCCACCATTAATGTCTTGTCTAATCATAAACATTTGTTCTCTCAAATAATGCTGCACATTTACCTCATTAATTATCAATTATGAGAAAATATTAGTTGCATGAAAAACTTTAGCAAAGCTACAAAAACAAACTCGTTAAAATTGTGCTCATTAAAACCGCAGTGCAACAGCTCATGAAGGGCTAAGGCTTCCTGCCCAGCCGCTAAGTCTCGCACCTTGCTTAGAAATACTGTGTCCAAGCTACAGGGATAATAATTTTTAATGTTTAATATCACTGCTTCCTTAAAATGCAGAGTACCTAATCTCATTTTTATTCCCAACAGCTTATATTTATTCTGAATGAATTAACAAGATGGTAGTACCCATTCTTTTCCATGCATCCCTTGCTATACAAAGTAAGAAGTTTCATTTCACTTTTATACCAACCAATTTCTATGGAGTGCAAAACAAACATGCCTTCAATAAGAACACAACCTAGTGAGGTTAATTTAGTCTCAAATCAAAATTTATTAATATTCTTGACTATGATATAAGTATCATTCCATTTATTCATTGCCAATCTCAAGCAAGGGGTATGGTTTAACGATTTGAGAAAAACAAAAACAGTTCATTAAACATTCTTGTCACTTGTGAGGCTTCGGTTACAAATGATTTATGCTGGTTGCAAGTTAAAAGTCTTAAAAGATAATTTAAAATGCTAGTTATATTTATTGCAAACACCGTTTAAATATCAGACTAAATTATTTCTTTCTTATTTATTTATTCCCAATTTTACATTGCTTTGTAGTAAACATTTTATTCCAGGTTGAGAATATAAATCAGGTTCCTCTATTTTAATACTTTATATTTATGAATATTAGAATGATTTTTATGAAACAAAAAGGTAAATTAAAAAGTTGATTTTCTTTCCAAAATCTAAATGCAAAGCAAGTGTTTCTTCACAGCTCTATGAAAGACTTTGTCAACATCCATACATGTTAAATCACTATTTTACATGGGCCCACCTCACACTTTACCACAGGGGTTGGAGCAATGCCACCATTTATGCTGATTGACCTCTGACATGAAGACTTTCCCAATTGTGCTACAAACTCAAGAACAAGTGGTAACAGTGAACTAAGTACATACCGTGTCTTTAGATTAAAATGAAGCAAAATTAAGTGTTGAAAAAAGAAACAATCCCCCTAGTATCTATAAACCATGCTTAAACAGCCTTAGCATAGTAAATCTAGAATCAACAATTCGATAAAAGCATATTTATGAAAATTAAAATGTAAAAAATTTAGAGATCATTCCTGAATTGTAAAGCATGCACATTTATGAAAATGGAGACCTAGTACTCCCATGTCATGAGACACAAAATGGCAATATACTTCTCTCTAGCTATCCATTGGTTTACCATTATCGCACTGTAGAAGAACATTAGGACCCGTTCCATAAGCATAAGGTATGACATGTTGAAGTTGAGTGAGTATAATGTATGAGTAGGCGTAGGCTTTCACGGCCGGTGTTTGAAATTCTACAAGAGTCTTCCGGGCTGATTTGCCGTGGTCTGCTGGAGTAACTTGGTCCAGACGTTTCGTCCACTACTGCAGTGGACATCATCAGTGGCGTGGTCGAAGTCTTCTTGGTGAAGGTACACTTGTGTCTGAGGCGTTGACTGTCTGGGATGCGGATTTTATACACGGAGGGGTCTTCTCTGATTGGCTCGGGGCTCGCTGAGGCAGTGTGGTTGGTGGGAGGGGGCTAGCTGCATCTCGGGCGCTACTAGATTCTGATTGGTTTGTGTTGCTTGACTGTCTGTGTTGTTTAATGTTATCGATGACGGGGTACCAAGTTTTGTTGAGCTTAAGGGCTTCCTCTTTCCTATTGAAATTATTGGCATGTTTATAAATTTCTATGGCTTCGCGCTGTAGTCGAGCATGGTAGTGTGAGATGTTAGATAGAATGCTGGTGTCCTGAAACTTGATGACATGCTCCCCCTCCGCTTCTATAGCATGTTCAGCGACAGCTGACTTTTCAAATTGTCCAAGACGGCAGCATCTCTTGTGTTCGTTTAGTCTGGTGTTGATACTACGTAGCGTCGTACCAATATATACTGCACCACACGAGCAGGGGATCCGGTATACGCCAGCCGAGGAGAGCGGGTCCCTCGGGTCCTTGGCTGAGCGTAGTAAACTGTTGAGCTCTCTTGTAGGCTTGAAAACCGTCTTGATATTATGGCGTAGCAGGAGGTGTTCAATCCTGTCGGTGACGTTTTGAACATAAGGAAGGAATACCGTGCCTTTGTTCCTAGGTGGGGTCGGCTTAGCAGATATCGGCTGCCGTCTGGGTGGTCGGAAGGCTCTCTTTATTTCTTGTGTAGAATAGCCATTGGCTTGTAAGGCTAGTTCCAGATGGTGCAGCTCTTGTGGTAGCAGATGAGGCTCGCAAATACGGGAAGCGCAGTGTAGGAGAGTTTGAATCATAGCCCGTTTGTGTCTCGGATGGTGGTTGGAGGTTTTGTTGAGATAACGGTCTGTGTGAGTAGGCTTGCGGTACACCGTGTGTCCAAGTTTGCCGTTGTCTTTCCTGCTGACCAGCACGTCCAGGAAAGCCAGCTGACCATCTTTTTCTTTTTCCATGGTGAACTGGATGCGCGGATTGAGGCTGTTGAGGTGTTGAAGAAAACCCAGCAGAGGCTGCTCGCCGTGACTCCATATGACGAAAATATCGTCTACATAGCGGAACCAAGCAGACGGCATGTGAGATGCGGTGTTTAGAGCTGTAGCTTCAAAGGACTCCATAAAGAAGTTCGCTACTACTGGACTGAGTGGGCTGCCCATGGCTACGCCATCGATTTGTTCGTAGTAAGAATGATTCCACTGGAAGTAGGTGGTGGTAAGAACGAGATGAAAGAGAGCTGCAATGTCGTCAGGAAAAATCTGCTTCAGTTGAGTGATGGCGTCGTTGACGGGGACCATGGTAAAGAGAGAGACAGCATGTCGCTGAACATGCTATAGAAGCGGAGGGGGAGCATGTCATCAAGTTTCAGGACACCAGCATTCTATCTAACATCTCACACTACCATGCTCGACTACAGCGCGAAGCCATAGAAATTTATAAACATGCCAATAATTTCAATAGGAAAGAGGAAGCCCTTAAGCTCAACAAAACTGGGTACCCCGTCATCGATAACATTAAACAACACAGACAGTCAAGCAACACAAACCAATCAGAATCTAGTAGCGCCCGAGATGCAGCTAGCCCTCTCCCACCAACCACACTGCCTCAGCGAGCCCCGAGCCAATCAGAGAAGACCCCTCCGTGTATAAAATCCGCATCCCAGACAGTCAACGCCTCAGACACAAGTGTACCTTCACCAAGAAGACTTCGACCACGCCACTGATGATGTCCACCGCAGTAGTGGACGAAACGTCTGGACCAAGTTACTCCAGCAGACCACGGCAAATCAGCCCGGAAGACTCTTGTAGTATAATGTATGTTTGACTGTCTAGGATCATTCTTTTATCACCAGGAAGATTGTCAATTAGTGATAATAATTGCTGTAAAGAGTATATTTTAATGGCATTTATGTAATTAAGAATTGTGTTATATATGTAATTGGTCAAAAATGTTAAGAGACAAACTATAATAGTTCTGATAGTAACTATGAGACTGGTAATTCTTAACATATAACGACATGGAATGAGGTCACAAGTAAGTGCAACAAAGCATAATATTATACGAACATAGTACTCTAGCAATGCAGGGATATAGAATTCTCTCTTGGTCTGATGACTTCAGCGAATGTAGACGTGGAATTTATGTGTCGCTGTACTACAACTGTTTTAAATACTCCCAGACCAAGGTTTTATTGCGAAGAAGAAGTAATTCTTTTAGTGATACTTTGAAAAGTTAAATATATTATCTAAACTAAGATAATACTATTGAAAGGAGCAAAAAAAGAAGATAGTTTGTGTGTGAAAACTTGCTAAATCTTATGATGCATAATCTTGAGCTTGCTAAAAAGTTTAAGTATCTCGCTAAAAATCAGCAATTGTGACTTTCCATACAAGTGTATAAGGTATAATGGCTGAATTAAAGCATCAGATTCAGAATTGAATTTGGTTTATTTCTGTACCATGCCCTAGATAGCGCTCCTGATGACTGACGCTAACTCATCCTATCGACGCAAAAACAATCATCTCTTACAAAATCCTGTTGCACAGTATGAATGTATTAATGTAAACATCTGTATTCATGTGCTGTGGAACAACAAGCAGCTCTGTCCAAGACTCAACAGTAATACCAGTCTGAACTGTAAGCGAACCGCTTCCAAATCTGTCATGTTTAACAATAGTGGCTGGAGCAAGACGTTCACCACAGGTCTCCATGCACATGTACAACATTCACAACCTGTCAGTTTAAACCTTGATTCGCCTGTGAAAGATCAGCCTTCTATTGATGGAGCTGCCTGCTGACATGATTCTGAGCAAATCTCAACTGTTGCTTTTCAGTTTGCACAGCCATGTGAGTCAACATGAAATTTGATGGGACTGGGTATAAACATAAGGCAGCAGACTAAGAACTATCCAGTGCAAATATGTGACAGCACTTGCTCTAATTGTTCAATAATTTATAATTAGAACATGAAAACTGCTATACTTGAAATTACTGAAACTATTTACCCACCAAATAGGATCCCAGAGGGTGAGCGTACAAATTTGTGAACATACTGTGTTATCTCTGATTAATACATATGAGCAATCCAAGAACGAAAATAAAATACTTTTCTACTGCTATGTCATGCACAGATTGCATGCAAAACTTTTTAAACAACACAAATACCAACCCCATCTTCACGCTCTGTATAGAAGTCACATTGTACATGCCAAACAGTTGCAGTCTTCTATAATCAGCTAAACTACAGTGTTTTGTGTAGCATCTTTGAAGCAACAGAGTGCAAAAGTGTTTTGTCATATTTAACGCTAATCAAAAGTCATTTTATAGAGGAAATGCCTCAACCTTTTATTCAGTCCATGAAGAAAAATTCTGAAATCAGAATACATAAGCCTCTAATTTCAATATCTGTTATCTAGACTTAGTCAAGTCCCTCTTTTAATTTTCTCATGCTTTGCATTGTATTTCAGAGCATTTACTGTGGATTATCTTTATATATTAAAATTATAATTAGGAGTTAAGCTGATTTACTTTTCTCTGAGTTACAGACTTCTATGAGCCACAATTTTTATTTTACTTTTTAGATGTGAGTATTTAGTACCCTTTTATACCCTGTCAGAGCACTTAATTGCAAATTGCACTTAAGTTTTCAGGATGATCACGTCTTGTGGAGTGCACAGATTTATTCAATCTTTTGTGCCAGTCAATTGAATGTTCATGACATCAGTGCTTTGAAGCGAGTTATCACCAGTCCCTCTGGCAAAGAACTAGTGAATGATGAGTGGAAGGGGTGAATGTCAACACTTTAGTGAAATGGGACATGCATCATACCTTACCAGTATTTACATTTGGAAGTATATGACTCGAGGGGTAAAATGTTCCGGAGTTAAAATAGTCCCCCATTCGGATCTCCGGGCGGGGACTACTTCTCGAGAACCAAAACATTATATTAATAGAAGATCTAACATCAGACTTCTACAATGGAATGCGGGTGGTCTCACACAAACAAAAAGAGTAGAACTGAATAAAATTTTATTTGACTATAACATTGACATATTTGTAATACAAGAAGCAAATCTAACAAATGACCAACTTAAATACTTCAATTTTACTGGATTTTTACTGCACTTACTACCCAAAAATAGACAGATAAGTAGTGGAATATTAGTTGGAGTCAAAAAGGATATTAAAACCTCCTTTGAAATTGTTAAAGAAATGGATAACACAGATAAAAGTGAATTAATAAAGCTAAATTTTTGGGATAACAAAACACATCTACATTTATACAGTATTTACAATCCTCCCAGGAATGTACCGGATCTCTCACTTATTGACCAATTAAATAAAACAATCGTAATTGGGGATTTCAATGCCCATTCCAAAAGATGGGGTTATGAAAAAGTGGATTCTACAGGGAAGATAGTGGAAGAATTTTTGAATACCACAACTTTTGAACTGATTTATAGTAAAGAAGATCCCACAACCTTCATACATTATTCTGGAGCGGGCAGTAACCCAGACCTCTTGTTAGCTACAACAGATATTGTTTCAAAAATTAAAATACAAGTTATAGAAGATCCAAGTTCTGGTCACAGAGCAGTAATTGCTGATATAAAACTAGAGAACACAAATAACAGTCAAGGTCTTACGAATCTGTATTGGAACTTCAAAAAAGCAGATTGGAACAAATATAAAACTGAATTAGAACATAAATTTAAAGAACAAACAAACTCACAGCTGCATGACCAACCAGATCATATGAACAAAGAATTCTGTAAAGTCATCCTAGAAACTGCAAAAAAACATATTCCTCGTGGAAGAATTAAAAATTTCAAACCCTTTTGGAACCCCCAGTTAGAAGAACTGAAAAAGCAAAGGGATATAGCTAGAAATACAGCTGAACAAACAAAAAACATATCAGATACACAAATATGGCGGAAGAAATGTGCCTCATTAAAAAAAGAAATTAATACTGCTAAAAGGAATCACTTTAATAATTTCTTAGAAAAAATGGATTATAGGACAGATGGTAACAAAGCTCATAAGTTCATAAAAAATGTCAAGGACAGGAAAGAAAACAACAGCACACCTATCATACACAACAATAAAATGTTAGTAAATGATGCAGTCATAGCCGAAACATTCAATAAATATTATGCTAATGCACACAAAGTAACAAGAAATAATAAAAAGGAACGTAAAGAATTTAAGAAAGATTCGAAACAAGAAAGAGAATGTAATCCTAACACTCAGTGCAATATCTTTTTTCAAAATTTTAATATGCAAGAATTGAACATTGCAATAAATAATCTAAAAAACAAAAAGTCTCCTGGACCAGATCACATACATCCAGAGTTCATAAAAAACCTTGGAAAAACAGCAAAACAACTACTACTGAAACTCTACAATCTATCCTGGAAAACCACTGTACCTGCTGAATGGCGAAAAGCAATAATTGTCCCACTCTTGAAGAAAGACAAAACAGCATCAGAAATAAAAAATTATAGACCAATAGCTCTTACCAGCATAATAGCAAAAGTGATGGAAAGAATGGTGTCAAACAGGTTAAATTGGTTTCTAGAATCACAAAATTTAATATCCCCATGTCAAGCTGGATTCAGAGAGTTCCACTCTACAAATGAACAAGTCTTACTTCTCAGTCAAGAAATCAAAGACTCCTTCAATAGAAAAGTAGATAATTTATCAGTTTTTATTGATTTTCAAAGCGCATATGATTCTATATGCAGAACAAAACTACTAAAGAAAGTAAAAAAAATAGGGATACAAGGTCAAATGTTTTCATGGCTATATCATTTCCTAACACAACGCTTTATTGCAACCAGATATGGAAGAAATATATCTAAATATAAACAAATACACCGTGGCTTGCCACAAGGTGCAGTGCTCAGCACTACACTTTTTAATATATTTATTAATGATCTACCACAACAAATACAAGAATCAGGTGTGAAGTGTGCACTATTTGCTGATGACTTGGTAATGTGGACTTCAAAACCAAAAAGCAAAAGTACAGAACTGGAAAAAACCATGCAACAATCCTTAACCAACTTACAGAGGTGGACCAAAGAAAATTTAATGACTGTTAATACAACAAAATCAAACTACCAAATCTTTTCACTAAGAAAAAAACCACTAAAAATAAAACTATATTTTGAGGGTCAACAATTACCAGAAACAAAGGAAGCAAAGTATTTAGGAGTTACATTTGATACCAAACTTACATGGACCAAACAAATAGAAAATGTAATACAAAGAGCAGAGAGGCGCCTTTCACTGTTAAAACGTTTAACAGGAATGAAGTGGGGATGTTCCAGAGCAACGCTTAACACAACATATAATATATATATAAAACCATTGTTTACTTACTGCAGCGAAGTTCTTGTAACAGCAAACACAAAAAAAATTCAAATCTTTCAAAACCAAAGTCTGAGATTAATTACAGGTGCTATCAAAACCACACCAATAGCAGCTATGGAAATACTAACCAACCAATACCCCATTGAATATGAAATAGAAAAAGCGGCTCTTATTCAACACGAAAAGTTGATCAGACTCCCATTCAATACATGGCACAAGAGAAATTTTACACATACACTAAAGACTCAGGAGAGCTTTCTTTCTAAAATTCAAGACATCAAGAAGGATGTACACCTTCCTAATTCAAAGGAAAACTTTATATCTAAAGTCAATCCAACACATACATTAGACATCACATATTATTTACACCTGACAGAAGAAGTTAAAAAAAGTGATACTCCAACTAGTGTTCTAAAATTATTGGCATTAGAGACAATCCATACTAGATTTCCAGAACATGAGTGGCTCCATATTTATACTGATCGATCATTTATATCAAACAAAGATGGAGCAGGTGCTGGAGTCACATGTCACCTCTTTTCCTATTACAAATCTTTAAGTTATGGAACTACTAACTTTGATGGAGAAATTGAAGCAATTCGAATGGCCCTACAAAATCTTTTGTACAGAATTTCACATTTTCAGCAAGCAGTTATTCTCTCAGATTCCAGGGCAGCAATTATAGCAATTACTTCCAAGTTGTCACCAAAAAACCAAACTATTATAGAATGTTGGAAGATGCTTAGCCATCTAACAGCACTTCAAAAACACCTAGTCTTCCAATGGATACCGGCTCACTGTGGACTGAGTGGTAATGAGAAAGCTGATTTTCTTGCTAAAAAGGGTACCAGCGGTGTACAGAAATCTATAGTTAATTTACCATTTTATGCAGCTAAAAGATTAGTCAACTCTGAATTCAAAACAATTATTGCAAAATATTACTATGAAAAATCAAAGAATAAAAGATGGGAACTACCAAACATTCAAACAGTGATTCCTGAGTATCCTCGAAAAACAGCAGTTGCAACCTTCAGGTTGATTACAGGACATGATTGTCTGGCAAAACATTTATATAGAATTGGGATATATTCTTCACCACTCTGTCCTCTATGTGATCTGCAAGAGGAAATGGATCGAGACCACCTTCAAATATGCCCGGCCACTTCTAGTGCCCCATCCATCAGTGAAAAATATTGGAGAGCAAGAGGATTAATGACTTCATTGTCAGAAATCCAGCATTAGCTAACAACATTTGGAAGTTCTTTCACACCTGTCTAGTAAGCTTGCAATCTTGGCATGTATTCTGATAGGTAACTCAAATAATTGAAAGATTTTTGTAAGTAAAGTGCCTTGCTTTAATGGTACATTTTCATTACAAAACAGCTTGTTCATTGTCTATTCAGCAGTAAATGAAAACAATAAGAAAACTGCACAGAATAGATTAAGAAAACAGCACACAAAAGCAAAATAGCGGTATTATAATGAACACTATAAAACAGTTATAGGGATACATGAAGTTTTAACAACAGATTAATAATCTTAGGTGTATCTAATCTTTTAATCCTTTTTATCATGTTTCATCTCAGGACTTGATGAAATTCTGGGCAAGAACAGCAAAAATCGTTCATACAACAGCATATATCTTAGCAACAGACTCCCCCTCATATCCTAACACATCAAAAGTAGCACTTTTCTGTGACTGGTAATCATTTTCATCTCACATGCAAAGAATGCACAAAATGACCTAGTGAAAAACAGTTCTACGCACTGCCGCAATACGTAACCTGTATATAAAATTGGAAACGCATGCAGTCCAAGGTTCACTTCCATGCTTTCCCTTTGAGACAAGCTGCTTGCTGAACTAATAATGATGTCATGCATTTATGATGACTGGCAGTAAAGGCTGAATAAATCTGAAGACATGGTACAAATTCCAAAGAAAAATGAGGATTGACAACTACAAAATAATGCTGTAATCTCACCATTATTGTCATCCATATAACTCCCTTCACTTGAATTCATCATTAGCTTAAATTGGTAGCACTAGCATAATCACTCAATTTTTTCTACTGTCATAATCTTTGTTTACTTAAAAATATGTTTTCAAAATACATAATCAGCAAACATGTAGTTACAGAATAGTGGAAGGCTTTATATAACCTTGATGAAAGAAACAGAACAAATAAATATAAAAGTTAAATTAAAAAGCCTTAATTCTTCTCTTTTGGGTAACCAGGGAAGCTTTTTGATATCTATAGACACAATTGAATATTTAATTAGTGCAACTTCACTTTCTACACAAAAGCTTACTGGAACATGTGAAAAATGGTGTCTCTATTATCTATTATCTGTTAGTGTCTAGAGCAGTGCTTTCTGACTTTCTTATGTGCTCGAGCACATTTAACTCATGGCTAAGGAAGTGTGAGCACCATCACAACCACTGTTAGGGCAAGTACACTTCTTTTGAGAGGAGAAAGGGAAAGCACTGGTTAGGGAAGTAATGAATACAGCACCCGTACTTCATGAGTGTGTACTGGCAAGATATTTTGAACATATTTGGAATAGTTTTGTCTTGAAATTTGAATTAATACTAGAAATGGTCAGAGTAAAAATTTGCAAGGGCTCCAAAAAAGTACATCACAGGGCATTGCAAAGGAAGGGGGGGGGGGGGGGCCGCGGCCCCCCTTAGAAGTTGGACTTAATGTGCAGCCAATTACTATTAAACTATTATTTTAATTTTGATGTAAAGAACAATTTTTATTTAGTACAAATTAATACGGTGATCTGCAATAAATATAAATTTTGACAATAAAATAATTATTTAATATTATCTGATTGCAAACTTCCAAACTCCCCCACCCCCCCCCCCCTGGAAAAAAGTCTGTCGACACTCATGACAGGCTCCATGGTGTTTCCTGGCTGAACATACTGTACAATGAGGTCACTTTCATATGAGACATTAACATTTAATAAACAGTGCTTATTTTATTTACCAATTGTTTTCCCCAAATTGAGAGTTCGACTGGTTTTTAAAAGCTGATATTTTCCTTTCAACTGATGACCTGTGGACCAAAAAAACTCTGCAACTGGTGGTTTCATCAGCTGAAAGAAAAACCTACAGTTTTCAAAGCACGATACATCCAGCAGGAAACATCATCTACTAACCACAGGAGAAAGTATGGCATAGAGCCGATGCTGATGATGGAGACAATCTCAGAAAATTGTTCCAATAAGTTTTGGTGTTGAAAATGAAGATAGGGTAGTTAAAAGTTTCAACTGGTGTATACATTAGACTTTTAAGATTTTGTTTTGTCTGTTCAATGTAACATTTTTATGATCCATGCAACTCATTTTGTAGAACCAAAACCTTTTCTAGGAGATTTCCTGTCTTTATAATTTGCTTTCATCAGTGGTTCAATATTTAAATTGTTCTTTGGCAACAGTTTTACTTTGCTGTCATTGAACATTTTGTGAAATACAAAAACATTTAATTTTTCTAAGTAAATGCTGAAAATAAAAAATAAGTCATACAAAGTTTAAAATCCACAGGGAGTTACTTATTTGCTATTTATATCTTAACATCTCAAAGATGACAAAAATTGATTTATTTTTTATTGATGCTATGCTGAAAACTGAAGATTTTTGGCCAAAACAAATCAATATTTTGCTTTTGGCACTAAATATGTTATATCTAAGTTACACATCTGCAGTAGTGCAACATAAATTTTGGTGAGACATTTTCTCTAGATATATGGATAACAAGTTGCACTGCTGCTGCTAAGAAATATCATCACATTTTCTTTGTCTTATTGGTTTCCCAAGAGAGGTTTCAGGCAAACAATGATCTATTCTTCCTAACATATAAAAATATTCCTGGGTTTAAAATATGGCCTTCTGTTCCAATGTGCTTCATCATTTCAGCTTCTAAGTATTTCATTGCTCTCCACGACTCTTCTTGAAACAAGAAAATAGTTTCTTAAAGCCAAAACTAGTTCTGTCAAATTTAAAGTATGTGACAGTAAATATCCCACTCATTTCTATGTTACATCTTCCATCAGCTTTTTTATTACAAGTGTTTCTCACTACATTACATTCTTATACAATTTACTACGGGACACAGAAGATTCAAAAGTTATCTGCAACGCATTCCTCTAGTCATCAGCTAGGTTCTTTTCTTTTTCTTTCTTTCTTTTCTTTTTTTTAGCAAGTGTGGAATGTCAGAAGAGATAGTACTCCATCTGCTGTTCCAGTGCGATTGATACATATCCGAAGATACCTTATTTGTTTGATTTTTTATATTTATTTATAACCCTAATGTGCCATTCAGTGCAATGAGTTTCAAATAGTTGTTGGAAGCTGATGGTGGCGGTGGCTGTGGCGGTGGCTGTGGCGGCGGCTGTGGCGGTGGCGATGACGATGATTAGACTTACTAGTTCAGCTACATTAAAGTGGATTCAAGTTATGCACGTTCATAGTGCACGGACAGCACAGTGTGAGGAACCGGTTCTGTCCATCTGCTCCACAGACAAAGCATGCATAACTTCATTCTTTTGGTAGCTCACCTACTAAGCCTAATGATGATGCTGATATAGCATTTCCTAACAGGAAATGCTAATTACGGAATTTTGCACATCCTCTTCAAGGTTTTAGAAATAAACAGAATTATTTGCAATTGCTGGTTACAGTTATACAAATGTACACTTTGTCATCCTTGTTAAGTACTACTGGGAGAGCGTAAAAGTTCTGAATGGTCTACACAGTATTTTGGCTATCTGCATCCTTGACGCTCATTGCTGCCTGCCGCTATCATAGAAAGGTGTGGATGAGAACATACAACATTTTTAAAATTACTTTTAAAGGCCTTACTTACCAACTTTACAAAAGGAGATGCTGAAACTGACCACTGTCATAGTCCATGCATTTTTGGCAGCTCTTTAGGAAACTATTCATCACTCACTGTAGTTCACGTTGAGATATGCTAGCAATTTACTGCTGGATATTTTGTTTTAATTGTTGCTGGGTGTGTGGGTTTGTCTCATACACTTTGTTTTCAGTTACCCCAGAGACAGAAATTGTAGAGGGCTAGGTTAGAGGACCGAGGGAACCACAAATCTCTACTAATAATTCTGTCCTGAAACACACTTTCAATTGTTCTCATTGAAAGGTTGGCCATATGAGCTGTCATGTTGAAAAAATAAGGCAAAATCACACTCCCCATCTGTTAATTTTCTAAAAACAGGAGCAAAATTGTATTCACATATGTACAGGTGTCAACTGTTGACTCCAAAAAACCTAGCCCTATAACTCAGAACCTAATATTGTTCATGAAGTACCCTTCATGATGAAAAAATTGGTGTATGGTGCACCTTCAGCAGAGAAAGGTTTGCCAGAGCTCCAATAAGCAATTTCTATCTCTGAGGTAACTTAAAAAAAGTGTACAACACAAATCCACATACCCTGGAAAGAATTAAAACAAAATATCTGCCAGGAAATTTCCAGCACTTCTCGACATGAGTTATAACAAGTGGTAGTTTCCTAAAGAGGTGCCAAAAATGTATGGACAATGGCAATGTCCAGTTTCAGCATCTCCTTTCATAAAGTTGATAACTAAGGCCTTTAAAAGTAGTTTTAAAAATGTATGGTTTCATCCGCACCTTTCTATGATAGCGGCAGATGGCAATGAGTGCCAAGGATGCAGACAGACAAAACACTGTGTAACCCATTTGGAAGTTTTTTGTTCCCCCGGTATATATAATCAAAACTTCCTGAGGCGATGAACAGCATAAACACACCATAAGGCATTATAACCAAGTATATGAGTATACACTAAGTATTTGCTAGATTTCACTTAAATATTAGAATTGCAATTCACTTTCCAAGTCCCCATTGGAAGCTAACATAAATAACATTAACACCTGAAATTCACACACATTAACGACACAGTAAATGTTCCCAAATAGCATGCAAAGTGTGACTTCCAAAAGATGTCCTGTGTGATAGATAGGAAGACATGCTGGTTATGCAAGGAAGCAGTGTGACAGATGTAGTTAATATTGTTACCATTAGAAGAACGTGGCGCACTGCCAGTGGAAGGAAACAGCTCCAGTTGATTCGGTTTGGGGTGCACAGGAGAGGATGCCTGAGAAGTGCCTACACATAGCAACATGTTATAGAGACAACACAACACAGTAGTAGAGAACTTCACATAGCGCTTCATAAACAATGGTGGGATTTCATATCTTCTTAAGTACACCAACAACTTAAAAACTTCCTTTAGACTTGTTTCTCTAGTTTTGCAGCTTTGTCCACAATTATTCATATAATTTTCTCACTTGTCTTGCTCTAGAATTAATTTTTTTCATTTGCACTAAACATATTTCTTTTATTTGTTTCCAAGATCTAATAAAAATGTAAATTCAACATAAGTGATATATACTGTATATTAGCATTAAGTTGAAGTAATTCTATCAACAAAGTTCCAGGGTATAAGAGCTATGCACAATGAAAACTAAGCATTAACATAACAGCATAAACTTAACGTGATACACGGGAACATTAACATAGCCTGCGAAACAACAACTGACAGTACATACAAAAAAGAGGTTATGTTCATGAATCAAAATGAAGAAGTGCTAGCTACCCAGTTAAAGGACATTAAACTCACCCAGAGCACCAGCTACCATTACAAGTTGTTTTTCTGTGATTTTTATAGATAGGTATCCCAGTGATTCCTGGTCTGTGATCTTACACAGAAAAGCAGTTAGCTAGTCACACATGATGGAAAATATGATGTGAGATGGCAAAATGACCATATAATATATATGTATAATAAGATTTCGTCTATCTCTCACGGTTAACCAGTTATGCTAAGGTCATCCAGAATAAATAGGACTACATGGGCTATAGCCAGAAAATTCAAGATATACATGCCATTTGTCATAAAAATATCTCAAACATATGGCATTTTAATCAAAGTCATTTAAGCCATTTTCAAGAAAATCAAAATTTTTGAAAAATTTTCCATGTAAAGGTTAGTTTAGGGTGGGGAATTTTCTTCAAAATCTTTGTGTCGCATCCTTGAAAGACATCAAACTTACATATGCACACACACCTTTTTCTAAAAATGCTTTTTTT
The DNA here is from genome assembly GCA_030765045.1 of Tenodera sinensis. NCBI lineage: Eukaryota > Metazoa > Arthropoda > Insecta > Mantodea > Mantidae > Tenodera > Tenodera sinensis. The sequence goes on from CM060961.1 coordinate 205,655,894, forward strand.
GGATTCAGGGGACCTGAAAACATATTTCCTGTGAAATATCAACATCAAATTTTGGGATGGCATACAGTATTTCCTCTACTATATGTAGTAGAGAAAGCAAAAATGTAATTCTGTCACCTTCACACCTATGTGTGACTGAATAAACGTGATGTTTTGGGTCCAATTTTAGACAAGCAACAACTGAATTTAACAAAGTAATTGGTATTGCATCACAACATTTGGTAAAGAAATTATCTCATAAAACAATTGTATCTTCAACTTCTATTAAAGCTGAAACTCCGTAACTTTGTATAAGTTAACATTTTGATTCCAGTAAGCTAAAGAAGTACCACAATTTGTTTGTGGGTTTTTTCAATTATTGCAACTTAGAGACAAGAAAGGATTATGCTACTGAGCTTATCCTGATGAGCAAGTACAAAATATTTACAGTATTAAGTGAGATACCATCAATTCCCTCTTGTCCTTTGTTCTTAACAAATCCACTATTTATAGCTTGTCAAAAAAATTTAAACAAACTGGCTGGACGTTTAAAAAATGAAACAAATTCTGTCATAACACAATATTCTTTGCAGGACATGGAAAATACGAAGGATTTTTTGAATGTTTCGAAATTGCTGTTCCAAGGGGTTATATTTGTATACATGACTGACCAATTTATTATTTTAAAAGATACAAACTGCATATTTGTCTAACTAACCTACTGAAGCAAAGAATATAAGGCACCATTTATAAATATTTTTAGAAGTATATGTTGTGTCAACATTTTTCTTTAATTTCTTAACTTTATTCAAGACTTCAGAAATTGCATTAATATGTACCTATGTACCTATTAACATGTTAATTTAAGTCATTTGTGCCATTTATTGTTGTATTTTAATTGTTATACATATTCTTTCTTTATTATATTGTGTTACTTGTAACTATCGCCCTAGTATACTAAAGTAAAAAGGGGATTTTAAAATAAAAGGAAATTCAATAATTAGCAGTATTTGATTTGTCATGGTTTGGATCAATAACGCTTTACTATATATATTTATGATCTCAATATTGAAGTTTTGGGCTGAACACAATATTACTGCTCCCTTTAGTAAGCAATGGACAAGGTAAACAATAGCACTTAAAACATTAGCTATTGGCATTGTGACAATTCTGAGTTAAAACTTCCAATGAAAATTTTGTTAGAATATAAATTAAATAACTAAATCTAATCAGAAATAAATATTTTTTAATGATGTAGCAAAATTTGAAGAAAACAGATTTTCGAGTTTTCATCAGGTATATTGCCTTAAAGGAATAGTACATGAAATTTTTTAATTTCAGCATTTTGATCACATTAAGCTAGAATTTTAATATAGGATAATCATGCTACAAATTGCTTCCATAGATCGTTGGCTTTGAACTAATTAGTTTTTACTGATTAATTAATAATTTAATTAGATTACTTCGCAAATTTCAAATTCTGTCGCAAATAAGTTTCCTTAAAACAACAAATTATTACATAAAAGCTTGTCATATAACTTTTCTTTAATACTCCTGAGAAATCAGTTATCGAAAGTTTGTAATTTTATGTCAGTAGTTTTGAAAATTAACATAAACAAGGTAGCAAATAATATACAAATTCATGTGACATTTTGTATTCTTGTAAAACCAAGACACTTGGTAAAAACATTTTGAAGTGTTAAAAAAGCTGAATAAGATGAAAGCAATAAATATAAAGAAAATAAGAAACAAAATAAAATAAGATAAGATAACTAAATATACAGCAGGATCTCACATATATAAATAAGTGCTAAATATCTAATTTATAAACTAATGAAAAACGAAATAAAATGCCCTTCACTCTTTAAAAGACTATTCATTTTAACCAACAGAAAAGTTCTTAGTTCTTGAAATTTGACTAAAAAAATACTTAAACTGAAAAGTCAAAACATAATGGACTCCAATATAACTACAAAGTATAGTATTCCAATATAGAAAGAGATTTTAATCATACACTTCACATATTTTACAAACACAGCCTGTTTCAGCATTAGAAATATTTCTCATCTTGTTTTACAACATATGAGGTAACTATCACATTGATTTCTTCCACAACCATAGTTTGTGTTTAATATTTCAATAGATAATTAAATGATGAAGATATAAATCCCCCATTATTTTATGAAAGCACTATCACCAATAATCACCTAAATGTAAAAAATTCCATCAGATTTCCCAAAAGCTTTCAATATTGCATTGTCAATGCAATAATTCAGAATACTGAATTTTTGTTCTTTTACTGCTCCTCTACTTTCAGAACTGATTACTACTAACTGTGTAGTTGCCTTAATTACACGTAGTGCTTTCCAGTTATCTTTCTTCTTTTTTACTTGAAACAAAATAACTTCAGTGCACATGGCATTTCAGTTGCCATGTCTTGTACACTTAATGAAGTTTTAAAGAGATATGAGCACATAAAAATCTACTGCTTTAACAAAGACATAGATACTTCAGTAGACATCTTTGTTTCCTTCACCCTCCTTCAATTGTTTTCCCGTTTTTATAGGTGCAGAAATGTACCAATGGTTCAGTTTCCAATTTGTTGAGTTGTTCCAGTCTTATACATACTGTGTGATAGGTTATACACTGTGAAATCAGGTTCAAGCACATTTCAGAAAAATACATTTTACAAAAACATCTTTGCTATGTTGGTTTTTGCCAATTCAACTGGATGAGGTAATGCAACAAAACTAGCACAATGATCTGTAAATTTCATAAAGATTTGTCTGTACTTCTACTTTTCTGTATCATAAATATATTTTATTTCCATTTGAATTTTAAGGGATGGACATGTGTGAAATTTTGACATATACGAGATGCATCCAGAAAGTAAGTCCCAATCGCATCCAGAGATGGCACCACCAGATGGATAGGAATGCGCATGTGCAGGAGAAGAGAGGAAGTATATGGTAACATTGCAGTAAAGTTTCAGTTTTGTGATGGCAGTAGTTACTGCTCTGTGCTAGGAGAAAATGGCTTCTCAAATATTCTCCAACCAAATGCGAGGTTTGTGCAGTCATCCAATTTTTGCATGCTCAAAAGCAATCTCCAGCAGAAATCCATCGTCAATTGTGTCACATGTATGGATAGGGCATTATGTGTGACAGTATGGTAAGACAATGGTGCAGGCAATTCCCGGAAGGAAGAACCAACATTCAGAACGAAGACCGTAATGGCTGGGTGTCCCTGGTGACACCAGAAGCATTACGCTTGTGCATGGCAATGCAAAACCCCATACAGCCAACGCCACATGAAATGTGTTGAATAAGTTTGGATGGGAGGTCTTCAAACATCCACCCTACAGCCCCAACCTCGCTCCAAGTGACTCATCTCTTCCATCTCATGAAGCGTTTTCTGGCAGGAAAACATTTTCACAGTAATGCTGAGGTGCAGAATGAAGTGAACTGCGGACATTGGCGGCAGAATCCTATGAGTTGGGCATACCATATGTAATGGTGTACCGTTACAATAAATGCCTCAACAATGGTGGTGACTATGTTGAAATGTAGTCAGTGAGTCTATGTAATTATTCCAATAAATATTTCTTACTTAGTGATGTTCTTGTTCTCTTTATCGGTCATCGGGACTTACTTTCTGGATGCACCTTGTAGTTAAACAGAATAATTATTATATTGCACCAATTGACCAGATTTTAGAATCCTATGAGAATGCCTTTACACATTAAATGATTTAGAAAGGACCATTTTTCTACCTTTTTATTTTTGCTAGATTTGCTCACATCTAAATGTTGTAGGAAATAACAAGCTTCATATTAGGAAATAAAACTTTCAATGCATCATCTGAAATCTATGATTGAACACAACTACAATTTAAATATTTTCAGAATTAGAAAATAAAAGTTGCTATCTAGACATTAAAATGTTAGGTGTTTTTCAAATTGACTGAATTCATTTTCTTTTCAGATCTTTCTGATGTTCAGAAAATGGCAGCTGTTGAATTATATGTACCCATGATAAAATACTACACAATTTTTTTCAGGCTTTTAACTTTATTTTGTGCAAGTAAATATATTTTTAAAAAAATCAACTTCCTTTTTCAAATAACTTTCAATAAATAAAACACTATTCAATCATCTTCAGGATTTAAATGTAATCAAAACAGTTTACTGTATGGAAACAATTACGTCCCTGGTCTAAAAAATTTTAGAAAATAGAAATCTTGCCCCGTCACACACCCAATACTAGTTATTAACAATAGAAGGGACAATATAAAAGTTTTTGTTACATCCTTTGTGCGTTAAGGACCATACATAAGCTTTATATTTCTTTTTTCAGGTAGTTTGCTAAATAAAGAATACCCAACCATCCATTTAATTTTACTCCATGCTTTGAATCAACTTGTGGTGTAAGGAAGTATGTTTCTATGCACTAATAAGGAAGTTCATGTTCGTTGTTTGAAGGCTTTTAAGAAATTTGTGCAATCATTACATGTTAGGTTCCAAGTAACAACTAATAATTTTTGAAACATGTACCTGAAACACATAAAGTTGCAGCAAAATGCAGATATTTTATCTTCATAAAGCATTAAATTACTGATATCACTATAAACATATTTTATATAGTTCCCTATATTTCAATTTAACATATATATAAATAAATACGTAAGATATACTTATTATTGACAACAGTAGTTGATTAAATTTATTTTGTGGTGTAGCAAACACTGAGAAAATAGTGCATGGTTTATGGGCCATACTTTCTACTGTGCACACCTCTTTACATGTAACTATGAATTTCATTTGAAATTTTATCTGTTAGTCAAAAATACACACAGGGTGGAAGGTAACCTATATTCATTCTTAAAGAGGATGACTGTAATGAACAGAACAAAAAATCTTAGGGCAGTTTTGTTTAAAGTGGTTTTTTAAACAAAAAAGTGAGTTGCTTAATATTAACTCTATTTTAAATGACGATTTTACAAAACTAAAATACTTTATCAAACATTTCTTGCAGGATATTTCAAGATAAATATTTTCTGCAAGTTTAAATACATTTTGAGTTATAACAACTTTCATTCTTACTATAAGCTTTTGAAATTTGTCTCAAGTTGAATTGACATCATTAGCCACAAGACTAACAACATCAAAACTCTAAGATAGAAGAGACACACTTCAGCTGTTTATTACACTTCTGGCTGGTTTTTAAAGTAGTTGATTATCAGTCACAAAGTGGCTCACTTTACTATTGTACGGCCAATGGATCTCTGGCTCTGACATTTCTCAAGGCCTCGTGACATGGTTTTACCAGTTCTTTAGCGGGAATTTCAAATAGGTTATTTTAAACATTTTATACACCTGCAGATAACATCGCTACTTCGTAAATTTATGTGGAGAGTATGCACATAAATGATAAAAGAATAGTAGAATATGGAGACAATTGTTATACCGTTTACCTTTAAAAAAAAAAAAAAAACACCCCTGAACAAACACCAAAACAATTGAAACCACATAGTCCTTGTAAAATGGAATTGGCAACATGTGCTACATTTGGAAGTCATGCCTAGCAGTGCTGATTGGTGCTAGCAGAAAGTTTTAACATCTGGTGAGTTACTCGCTTCCACAATTGCCAAAAGTAACAGCTACTGCCCATAACAGATGTAAAGGTAATATTCAAACAGAATGGTGGTGTAACGAAGATATTGCATGAAAATAAAACCAAAACCTGTATTTCAATGTTTTAAACTTAATAAATATCATATACTTTCATTTTTAAGATAATTTTGAGAATCCATTGTCCAAAGCTCATTATTACGTTGACAACATTAACCTCCCCCATCCAACTCATCATAGCTGTGAAATGTCAGGGCCAGAGACCCACTGGCAGTACAATAATGCTGAGTATCTTGAAATGCTACTCATTTACGGTGCAATATATCATCCAGTTTTGCTTGCAATGTTCCGCTGGCAGTAAGAAATGATTTGTGGTTAATACATGACAGCAAATCTCCACACATAAGTAGACCTGTGTATAGCCATCTGTGTAACACCTATGGACCCTGTCTAAAAAGTATCCAACCATAATTTTTGCTGCACAAAGTAGTGATGCTATGGCAGCACCACTGTGCATGGCGGCAGGAGGAACCTTAATGCGCAAGCTTGGATTTTCTCACTGCATTCGCATGTGTCAGTCGCTGGCTGCAGGTCACCAAGTGAGGTGCTGTTATAAGTGTACGAAGGATTTAGTTTTCTCGCAAGATGACTGAACAAACTGAGGAAGATACTGCATCAAATTTTGCCAAAAAATAGGTGATTCTCAAAAAGAAACAATTTGTAAAATTGAGCAGGCGTTTGGAGATGGTGCTATGGGGGTAACACAAATTAGAGTGGTTCAACCGATTCAAAAATGGCTGCATGCTGTGGAGAGTGATGAACGTCCTGGGAGGCCACAAGCTGCTTGAAATGCTGCTGTTGTTGAGAAAGTGAGAGATCTGATACTGGGAGATCGACGTTTGACCATACGAGAGATTGCCGAAGACATTGGGATCAGAAAAGATTCCACACATGCAATCCACGCATGCAATTTTGCATGATGATTTGAACATGGACAGATTGGCTGCAAAATAAGACCTGCTGGACATTTGCAATACTGAACCCAAGTTTTTGAACACTGATAACTGGAGATGAGGCTTGGGTTTATGAGTACAACCTGGAAACCAAAGCACAGTTGTCACACTGGCGGCATCCCGAGTCTCCAAGACCGAAAAAAGCACGACAGGTGTGAAGCAAAATCAAGGCGATGCTAACAGTATTCTTTGATATCCGTGGAGTTGTGCATCATGAATACGCACCAGAAAGACAGCGGTGAAGGGGTACTATCAAAATGTTCCCCACCATCTCCGTAATGCAGATCAGTGGAAAAGACTAGACCTCTGGAGGTCAAAAATCTGGCAGTTGCATTATGACAATGCTCCAGCACATTCATCACAACTGATCCAGACCTTTTGGCAAAACATCAACTTCCGTTCATTCGCCAACCTCCCTACTCTCCAAACATGGCTCCTTGCGACTTCTGGTTGTTTCCGACACTGAAGACACCATTGAAAGGATCCCATTTTGAGAGCAGAGAAGAGATGAGGAATGCCATTGTGGAATGGAATGCAATCCCAAAAGAAGCTTTCCAGAATTGTTTTCAGAAGTGGAAGGAGTGATGGGCTAAGTGTGTAAATGTGCAAGGGACTCTTTTGAAGGGGATTGGAGTCCCAATCTTATCAGATTTTTCCCGGTCATAGGTTGGATACTTTTTAAACATACCTCACATATACAATGCTGGATCACTCAGAATGGGCCAATAAGATCACCAAATTTGCTAAATCCACTGTTTTTTTTTACTTAAGGGTGATATGAAAACTCATGTATACATTATAGAAGTACCTGATGAGGAAACATTGCAAGAAAGAATACTTCAAAAAGTGGAAGAAATAGAAAACAACCAAAACGTGCTTTGTAGAATGAAGCAGAATTGAAGCAAATTTTATAAAGCATGTGTGTTGGTGAGGTGTGCACACTTTGAACAATTTTTCTAAACATTAAAAAGAAGTTCTCATTGATTTTCTGTTCTTGACTTGCTTTAATTATTCTCAGAGTTTCCATATTATGTTACAACCATATATAGTTTTCTATTTATTTGCACACTGGAAGTATTTATTTGTTCTTTGTCTTAGCAGCAGAAGCTGAAGAATTAAAAGTTAACCCATTTAGTGTAAAATGAACCTGTTAAATCTGCTGTGTTGCAATAATGAGCAAAATAAAATCATTATTTTCAGAATGGAAACCTTTAAAGAAAAAACTAAGGAAAAACACTGAAAACAATGTGCTCTTTCATAATTTAAAGGAATGATTACAGGTCACCTTGCATCCTGTATATCATACATATGGAATTGTATAGTGTACAAGTGCTAATCTGTTCTAATGAGATTTGCTCTCCATCATCTAGAAGTAACATGCAGGCCTCTGGTTCCTGAGGTTGGGGGTTCAAACCCAGTGGAGGGCAATAGATTTATTTTTCCCTGTATAAAAATCCTTAGCATGGATTCCTTTAGAGATCCTTTAGAAGAAGAGGAACCTATAGTGTTGTATCATAGATTTACAGCAAGTAAAGGAACCTCAAACCTGTTAAGAGGCCTCTGAGCAAAAGTTTAGTAGTGTGACATGCCCAATATAGACTGGGACATTCAGAATGTTCATAAAAGATCTCAATTTTGCTGTTATTATAGATTTTATTTTAAAATGTAGTGTGTCCAGCACAGCAAATGGAACAGCATGCCATTGTTGCCAAGTCATGGCTTGCAATGTACTAACTCTCCATAGTGTTCACTGGTTACCCGTGTGTTGTGTAGTGCTAAATGAAATAGGCTAAAATGGAAAAGGGGAAACAAGGGCAAATAATAAGTAGCAAAGAGCAGAACATATTGTCCACATATGTAGAAAACAATTAATGAATGTTACTACAATGTGTATCCTGAATTGTTTTAGTACTCTTGCCATAATGGGTGACCTATTTTCTCAATGTTAACTGCGCCAATTGAAGTTTATTTAAAATATACAGAACACTAATAAAGTAATGCCTGAATTCCTTTTCACAACCCTATCTGCAGTAACATTTAACTATGTTTAAGTCTTAAACATTGCCCACACACGGCTTGTGTGTTTAAAAACACCAGCAGTAAGCTTGTTGGCATAAATAAATAATAATTTAACTGTATTTTATCTATCAAAATAGTTTAATTACTAAACAAATTTAAAATTTGCTTTACAAACTTGTAAACTGCAACTTTATGTGACCAGTATGTTTAAAGTGATGAGTGTAATAATTGTAAGTGTGTCAGTAAGGCAGAGCTTGAAATTTCAGAAAGAACTGTTGGTAGTTGGAGGATGAAATTTTCACACTGAAAATCAAGAAAGTGAAATAAGAATCAGTGTAAAGAATTGGAACTGTTTCCCTAGTTGAAACAAATGCTCTTTATTTTGTTTTAAAATCTGGATTAAAAAGGAAAAGAGGTGCTCTATACCTTGTTGTTTTCCTGAATTCTGTAATTTTAAGTACACTTTTCTTGTTTGAAGAACAAATGGCTGAACTCAAACGGTTGCTTTATTTTATTCAGAGATATTCTCTGATTTCATATACATGACTATTGATCTCCAGTAGTTAAACATTTCCATCTCTAATATATAGGAAGAATAATGATATTACAATTTACATGTTTTGACATTTTTCAACATTTTATAATTTTTTGAAAACTACACTGTTAATAACTTTTTTCTGTGTAGTGCTTGCAAAATTATTTTATACACACTTTATAGAACAATTTTATTTGTTATAATATCTAAAATTGCTGTAAAAATGGTTTTGGATCTGAGGAGGAAGTACAACTTCAAACTCAGGAATCAACAATGTTTTTAATAAAATTTCTCATTAACCCCTTGGCTCACAATGCTTATGCAGTTTCACGACATTTTCAGATGAATAAAAACGTCTAGTCTAAAACTAAGAGGTTTGCCTATGATATACTTGCTTAGCTAAGCACCTACAAACTACATAATCCCTTCAACTTCTAACTTTACTCTGTTTTAGATTCAACACTAGTATCAGCAGTGGCGGTTCTTGTGGCTCATTATGAGCTTACAGAATTGCAAAGCAAGTTCAGTGTGCTTGAGCACTGATTATTATTAAATGAAGCTGAGGTCCAAAGAGGTCCAAAGCCCAGCAAATATCCTAACCAAAAACCTAACTCCAATCTGGATCCTACAGATTACTAGCAAACATATTATCTGTTACATCACAGATTGTGCAAGCTTTTCCATGAAAATGATGTTATTCTTTTATTAAAAACATATTATATTACACTCATTTATTCACTCTTCAATACTAACAAAGATTATACTAGAGGGTTCTTCATTTAAAACCTAACGGTGCACAACATTTTGTCCATGCACGATTGGTTGTGCCACAGACAGCTTTACTCCTACATAAACTCTACGCATAAAGCATGTACAACACTCTTACCTTATAGAAGATGCTGGAAATGTTGTCCACCCTTGGCTAAACAGGCATTATATTGGGAGAACACATTCAGATTCACAAAATTAAGTTGGACCACTGTAATGCTTCCGATTTCATTTCTAATATTTTGTTTTAGTTCTTCCAATATATGAGGATTTGTCTCGTAAACTTTTGTCTTTCAGGTTATCCCACAAGTAAAAGTCACACACTGTTAGATCGGGGGGAGCGAGAGGGCCATACACCAGCACTAATCACTATCTTCAAATACTTCCCTAATTTTATTCATGGACTCCTCTCCTGTATGGGCAGCAGCAGAATCTTGTTGAAACCACCCATATGATTTCTCTTCTTCCGTAAGTTCATAATAAAATGGAGTCAAAATGTTATTTTGGTACCTCTCTGCATTTACAGTCTGCTAGTAGAATATTGGACCAATTATGCGTCTAGCACTAATAGCACACCAAACTTCAACTCTCTAACCATAATAAGGGACTTCTTGAATGTGATGAGGATTTTCAGAGGCTAGTCACATGCACAATGCCAGGCGGTAGTGGGGGAATTCAGCATGGTCATGGAAGAGGCCGTGTGTGGACTTGTGTGTTTAAAAACACCAACAGTAAGTTTGTTGGCATAAATAAATAATAATTACCATCTGAAGGTTATTTAATCCTGGGACATAAAGTACTTGCAATAGTAAGTCACCATTGGGGTACTTGTCTCTGATGTGAGACTGCCTTTGTGGTTTACCAGGAAAAATGCCATCTGGTTTGAGAATTAAATGTCATTCTGGCAAGTTGTCACAGTAGCTCAATGGTTAGAGCACCCACCTGGCAAGTGGAGGGTCTGTGGTTCAAATCCCAGCTATGGCATTGAATTTTTAAGTTACAATTCTGCCTCTCAAACATTGCCCACACACGGCTTGTGTGTTCAAAAACACCAACAGTAAGTTTGTTGGCATAAATAAATAATAATACATAATCTTACTACTCAATATAACTAATACCAGGATTAAAAGATTTTAAGTACCATTTAACATTGTTATTATCACTTTACGCCTCCTTTTATTACTAGTACTTTGTAGGTGGAATGGATGAATTAATGAGATAGAAAATGATCTCAGATTGATTTGTCGAGGACAATTCTGAAGAGAATATAAGAAATGCATTTTGGAGGGAAGTACACTATATCGATAGCTGTATGGAATTGCTCCTACGATCAATCTGTTCTGACTTACCAACCAAAACCATTTAAAAGTTACATAGTTTATAATGAAGAGTCCATACATTTAAAACAGCAAATGTGTGTATGTATGCAGATTCATCCCCAGGCCTACAATTGTGCTAAATGAGTTTATCATGCTATGTTGAGGGTCCATATCTTTGACAATAAACCCCGATTATGATGTCTATGTGAACCAAAGGAATCATTTTTGGTCTTTACTCAGACATCTTGGGACCATCAATTGCCTAGTTAGGTAAATATTGATGGATCTTTGAGAATAGAAAAGCAGCAAATAGTGTTGTCTACTATACCTTACCTCAAGATAAAAGCAAAAAGCTTTTGTAGGTCTTAGAGCAAATACATATTGTCATGGCAGCCATAAAGTCAATGGCTGAGGGAATAGGATGGCATGTGCAGCTCAGCCCTTACCTGCATTAATGACCTGTCCCTTGACAAGACAACGTGCTATACAGAAAGGACTTAGAATCACTACTTATTGTCACAGCAGCTGTAAAGCCGATGGCCAAGGGAGTGCAGTCCGACCCTTACCTGTGCTAATGACCCATCCCCCGACAACAAAATAGGCCACATGGAAGCAATCGCTACTGTGTGCTGTTTTGATTTCCAGACCTTTGCTTTTCGGTACTCTTAAGTAATTCACTTCTAGAACTTTTATGAAGTGTTCAGCAACTGTGAATCGTGTCAAGTGCAGTTAAGTGCTGATTTGATTCAAGGGTTAAGTTCTGTTGCTCTGAGTTTGTGCAAAAGTTAACTAAGTATAACATTAGTGCTACGCTAACTGACTAGAAGGTAAATAAAGTGTGATTAGCAGTAACTAGTGTGTCTCATTTGCTACAACATTATGGACCTAAAATAGAGTGGTGCTATTTCCATTGGAGCTTAAGCCCTCAAAATGTGTGTGTCAATGAAGAGCCTAAATGCACTTTTTAATGGTGCTATAAAAGTTTTAATGATTAACTAGTTTGTTTTTTTCCAGAAATAACCGCCACTGCTTCTGTTCACATGGCTAGCAGTATTACGAATCTGTCCATAACTTACAGAAGCTTTCCAGCCACTAATTCTAACATTAAACTATCAGAATTACCAAACAGGAAAACAACTAAGGTAAAAGCTGAAAAAAGAAGAGTATTATGTTAATTGTGCATTCTTTTTCACCACGTAGATTCATGCACACACACAAAAGCTCCAAAATTCAATAAAAGTGACTATAAAGAACATTTGCATAATGAATGTACCTCCACCAAGTTTAGAGAAAGTTTAACAATAAGGGAGAAGTTAACATGAAAAACGAGCATTCACAGAGCATGGCAAACAGAAGAACACCATCACCACATTCGCTCTGGCTGGTCACGGAAACTAGGATGGAGTTAATATCACCTTGAGCCGCGGTATGGGCATGCCAGGGATCATTGAATGCATCATGCCGTGGTGGTCTCGCTCTGCCGTACTGACCCGTACTGGGAGGTGGCATAGGTGGCGCACCATTCAAACCGTCCGTTATTCCTTCCACATGCAGGTCTGACAGCGTCTTGGGCACAAACTCAGCTTTGGGTCTGCTTGCAGCCTCATTCTTCCTGAAAAATTGAAAATCAAAATAAAAGTTTACAATCAACATTTATATGGGGAAGTTCTTTGTTCATGTAATTTTTGGCAGGGAAAAACAGGTTAGAGGTGAGTATTACTGGAAAAGTGGAATCACTTAGAAAATTCTAGGCTCCAAATAGATTTATTTCAACATGTAAATAGCTCTATAACACACAAATATAACTAAAGGCACTTGACACTGAATTTGTGATACAATTTCCAAAAAGGATATTACTCTTTTTAAGATTATTACAGAAAAAATTCCTTCAAATTGTAGAATCAAGATTGTATTCTTACCATTTAACTGTCCATATATCATTTTTAAATGTGCTAGTGGAGGTGTACGAAAATAGCATGTGGAACTTTAAAACTTTAAAACCTCATTTTCTAATAAAGTTACTTTCTTAATTTTTGCTACTTTAAAATGCTGCTTTATAATGTTCAACTTCTTTCAGTGTACATTCTTTGAAGGTTAATGAAAAGATTGAGAGCCCTTTCTCGGTATCAAGCATAATTTTGGATATAGAGTTTAAATAACTTCATATATCATTATTTTCAGAAAATTAAAAGTGTTTTAGCTTTATTATTCACTTTTTCCATGAAAGGTTTCAATTTAAAGAAAGAGCTATACCTGAAGAATTATATACAAAACTTAAAAACAAACTTCCCAAGCTTTTATTTTATGAGGGATTTTACAGGTGCTTGGTTTTCTTTTTCAAGCATTATTTTATTGGAAAGTTCAGATAAATTTGAGTCCATAGCATCAGGTGTGTTGTTTTATATGTACTAATATTATGAAGAGAAAACATTTGTAGGTGCCTGTATGTCTACAGGAAAATCTTGGAAACCACTTATGTGAACACTAAATTGCAAAAAATTATCAAAAGTAACATTATTAGCTTTTTTTCAGTGTTATTAATTTGAGATTATTTTATCATTATGGACAATACTTTTATTTTAAATATATTTTTAAAAACATTACTCCATTTACCATTTTATACTTTGAATTCTGTGCCACTTTACAAAGGAAAAAAAAAATAATCGTAACTCCTACACAGTATGAGAGAGGTAGAACTGGAACTTAAAAATTCAATGCCACAGCTTGTGTGTTTAAAAACACCAACAGTAAGTTTGTTGGCATAAATAAATAATAATTACCATCTGAAGGTTATTTAATCCTGAGACATAAAGTACTTACATTAGAAAGTCACCATTGGGGTAATTGTCCCTTCCCTGATGTGAGATAGCCTTTGTGGTTTACCAGGAGAAATACAAACTGGTTTGAGAATTCAATGCCATTCTGGCAGATTGTCACAGTAGCCCAATGGTTAGAGCAGCTGCCTGGTAAGCGGAAGGTCTGTGGTTCAAATCCCAGCTGTGGCACTGAATTTTTAAGTTCCAGTTCTGCCTCTCAAACATTGCCCACACACGGTTTGTGTGTTTAAAAACACCAACAGTAAGTTTGTTGGCATAAATAAATAATAATTCCTATACAGTAGTTTGTTTTACAATTTGGCAGGTACATTTGACAGCTTCTGTATGCTCAAGTCATGTAATTTCTTTCTTTTACAAGTATATGTGAGTTTCTAATTTGTTCTTACTTTAGAATCTTGTTGCTTCACTGTTAATAGCTTCAATTTTTCCTTATATGTGAGTTTGTTTCCTCCAGTTTTGCTTAGAACAGCTTTTTCCGTGAATGACAATTTCTGGTATAAATGAATAATTTTCTCAGAAACAACCCAAGATAGTTAACTTAAATTTTAGAATGATAAAAACAAGTTCTAAGTTATGATGCAAATCTACTTTGGCCTTCATAACATGATTGGTTATTTTTTTAACAAAATAATTGCAGATATTTTTAATCGAAAATTTTATAACTAAAACAAAAATAATCCTATGTTCCTTAGTAAACACACTTATTGTACAAAAATACATAGTGAAGTTAGAAAGCATGCGTTTACATGCTGCAAAATTTCAGCCTGACATCTTAAATTTCTAATATAATGGATCATGTATTTAGAAGATTTAACACCCTAATTTTTAAATGTTATTTTAGAAGCTTATGTACTAAACATACATTCTCATGTTCTAGCTTTAGGACCTAAAACATTTTCAGTCATTGATCCCTATACAATAAAGTTTGTATTTTCTTCGCTTTGAACTCTTGCCACTCCACTTATTGTTTGTTTCATCATACTTACTTTTCCAGAAGTGTTTCAGTCAGTACTTTAAGGATATCTGTACACTGTTGGTGGTATTCCAGAAGTGCTTCTGAAAATGTTGCAAGCTGAGATATTTGTTCCACCTGAAGAATAAAACACACTTTCAAGTTAATTAATGCAAATATTACAAATATTTTTAAATAACATGATTTATGCATTGCATCTGAACCTTTTATAAGACAATAAGTAACAATGCTATTACTGAATATTATTTATTGCCAAACTTCCGAGTTTTATACTTATTTTTCCTCTTGTTTTACTCCACAAGTCAAAGTAAACATTTTTTCTGAAGCTCTTAAAATGCATAGAGAAATGTTCTATTTTGTATTTATTGAATGCTCTTTCTCCCTAATTGACTTAACATAGGAATACCCATAAAGTCATTTTAACTCCGTTGCAAATATTTTTTTCTTTCTATGTCTCTGTGAATCTTTCCACGACTATTGATCATTATTGATTTTGAGGAAACTGCTCTAATGGAAGTGCTATTTACACAAGATATTTCATGATTACCTTAAATGTCCAAAAGAGTTGGTTTGAATCTTTGTGTATCTTTCATCAAGATCACTGTAATATGTACAATTTTTTAAGGCAGCTAGTGAAACTAGTGGAAACTTCAAGAAAAATGTATATTTGTTAAATAGTCCCAAAATCATCATGTGCTAATCTATAAGGACTACAAGTAAACAAATAAAAAACTAAATGTTTTACCTTTCTTTGGATTTAGAACCTAAAAGCAAAAATGTCTTCTGAATCAACTGCCATAAAACCATAACTTCCGGCAAGTTACATATCAACTTTCATAGTTAAGTAAGGTAAATTCAGGTATCTCTTTGATATCAAGTTAGTCTGCCATAGTTTGTATTTCTTCTATCATAGAGAAATTGCAGAACTAGTCTTCTCAGAATTGTAATTCTGACAATAGATGGCAGATGCACATTTCTTTAACTTGACCACTTCCTTGTGCTCTGGTCTTGCTGTTGAGGGTGGAATTTGCTTTACACCTCATTATAACTTGGGTGGCAGGTGATTACTCTGTTGTTATACAGAGCATGTTTCAGAAACCTTTGCTTTCATCATCAGCTGCATTGACCTACAGCATTATGTGGAGGTTAGCATTGGACAATGGGAACATAAGCAGGGCGCTCACTTAGGTGAACATCGGAAGCATTATTGCTGGATTACCAGAATCTTCCAGATGTTTATCCTTCTCGAACATTCTGGAACTCTGTGAAAATTTTCTCTGGCTGCATATAGAGTGCTCTCACAAGTTGAGTCAGTCTCATTAAGTGAGCACCTACATAGGTGAGAGAGTCAGTGAACAAGCACGTGTGTTTTGTTGCAACAAAGAGTGCTGTTCTCTGAGTAAGTTTGTGATGACTGCAGCGACTTATAGAGAGGGCTGTTACTGCAAAGTATTTGAGATATCTTGTGTTTGACTCCTCACTGAGTGAACCATCTGGGAGAACAGGTTGTATCATGCATATTTCATAAAAGCACAAAGAAAGTGAAGTGATAGGAGAAACTGAAACTAGTTCACATTCGTAAAGTGACACTGAGTTAAGCAAAGTCTCGGTAAAAGCTGAATTAAGTTGCTGTGCCACAGTGAAAATTAGTAAAGTGACAGTTTAAATATACAGTCACAATATACTTTACGACTGCAAACTTAATGTGAGTACTAGACTAAGGCATCTTGGAGTTCCTTTTCCAACACCAGGAAAAATCAAGTTTTACCACCCAGAATGACAATAAACTTCATTAGAAGCATTCAATTGAAATGGATACTGATATATCATTTATTAACTAGGTTTCACAACAGACCTATTATGGCCACCGTGTTAGGAGGTTAAAGGTTTTAATCTAATCTAATCTAATCAAATCAAATCAAAGGATACATGGTTAAAGATAAATGACACAATTACTCTGCTTGCAACCCTGTCTTTATTTCCAAGCTGCCTCCAAAATAATGACACCATACTATATTCTTCAGCTTGCTTTTAGAGTCCAAGAGTAGTTGCATTTTAGAACAACTAAGTTACAAAAAAAAAAAAAAGAATCTCATGTAGGGCTCATAAAAATCTACAATTTTAATAATTAATATAAGGGCTTTTTCTTGTGTAGTGTTTAACACCCACTTTTACTACATACGGCACCACATACAGCCGCTTCGTCCACCACAAATCCCACATGCGGTTGAATATATGGGTTAAAATGACCCCAGGAGGCATTCATGAGAGCATTCTATTGTGAAAGGCTTAGCATTGTGATACCTAAACTTATGCTATACTGCAACAACAAGCTTGAATAATTCCAAATTGCAGCAAATTTTAATATAAAATTAAAATTGCAATAAAACCATGTTAACCTAGCTTTCTCTACAACAGCTTTTGCTCAATTTCAACTTTCAAGGAAAAGAAATGGCGGAATAGATGCAAGCTATGTTACAAATTTAATTATGAATGGGGTTACCAGATTATTTTATGGAAATGTAGGACACAATGGTAAATAAGAAGGACATTATCGATCAATGCAAAATAATGTCAAGCAGGTCCTTGGAGCCCAACTTCATTAATTCTGCTCTGTTTTCTGCTTGCTATGAACAGCTTATCTTAATATCTATCATCTAGTACATTCTTCTATCTCATTCACTATGCCTCCCAGTGCTTCTCTTAGCAAAGAGCCTCTTTTCATTCACTCTCAGTCCATTTCTTTTCAGTTTCTGATATATCTGCTTTGCCCCATCTTTCTTAACAATTGAGTAAAGAAACACAACATACAAAATGTATATTAAACCAAACCTCTTGTACTGTTCTGAAGCTTTAATAACAGCAGCAAATGCTAACATCAATAAACTTGAACAAATACAAAATCAGGCTCTTCGCCTAATCACTGGAGCAGTTAAATCCACACCTATTGATGCCATGCTTGCCTTAACACGGACCCCATCAATAACAACAAAAATAGAAGAACAAGCATTGCTCCAACACGAGAAAATGTTACGACTGCCAAACTCTAAATGGAAAGAAGAGAACCTCCCCCATTCAATCCTTAAAACTCATAGTACTTTCCTAGAAAAGGTAACACAGATTAAATCCAAATTGAACATTCCTAACACCAGAGAAAATCTACTTATAAGAGAAAATCCATTGGAATTATTGCAACCTACCTTCAATTTGGAATTAATAGAGGAAATAAGTAAATCAGACACACCAAAAGAAATACAAAAACTTCTAGCTCTGGAAACAATCAATACTAGGTATCCCACAGAAGAATGGCTGCACATATATACTGATGGATCCTCGAAGGAAAACCTTACTGGAGCTGGAGTTACGTGTTCACATTTTTCCTTTTATCATTCTGTTGGCAGAGACACAACAAATTATGATGGAGAAATAGAGGCTATATACATTGCTCTCCGACAATTATTAAATCTTCCCTTAAATAAATTTAACAAGGCAGTCATTCTTTCAGATTCTAAAGCTGCAATTCAGGGAATATGTTCAAATACTACAAAGAAGTCAACAAAAATTAGAGAATGCTACAAAATGTTAACACAACTCCAAAAAGTTAATAAGACTGTTCATCTCCAATGGATTCCAGCACACTGTGGAGTCATGGGGAACGAAGCTGCAGACTCACTTGCAAAGAAAGGCACAACAATAAAACAAAATTCTAAATTCAATTTCTCATATTCCTCAATAAAACGCTTGATCATAAAAAAATTTTGTCATTCATATCTACAAGAAATAGAAACAAATGCCAAAGATAAAAAATGGATTACACTACTTTCCAATCCAGATATAATCCCCCAGAGACCAAGGAAAACAGCTGTTGCAGCCTTCCGACTATTGACAAATCATGACTGTTTGGCAAGTCATCTCTACAGAATAGGTATCTCAGCCTCACCAATATGTCTCCTGTGTAACCATCCAGCAGAAATGAACGAAGACCACTTGAAGACCTGTGAAGCATTAAGATCAGAAGAAACTACAGTTCAAAAGTATTGGAAAGCACGAATGCTAATGGCTTCATTGCCAGATGCAAGGCACTAGAAAACAACAACAACAACAACATAATCACAACTTTGCTATCTCTGTCTGGAGGTTGAATTATGGTAGTTGGTTGGTATCTAGTGTTAAATGCTTGATAATGAAATCATTCATTTTCTTGCACTCCAATATTTAGCTGGGAGGTTGTACTCTTCTGTAGCTTCTGTAGGTTAAATTATTAAAACAATTAAATGCAGCTCTAGATTTACTGGTTTAGGAAAATATATTCATCTTGAAGAATAAAGAACGTGTAATGAATTTCAAAATATCATCGATAGATTCTGTCAAATTTGTTTCCTTTCAGTAGTTGGTAATACAATTAGAAAAAATCTGTCCTAGGCGGCCGTAACAATGATGACCATAAAAAATATTTCTACTGAGGATGTGAGTAACTGACTTACAAAACATGTTTGGAATTGGAATTCAAGTCACCTTTTTCTTCAACTTCCCTGTTCTACCACTATCCGAATGTCAGAGGATTACCTCAGATCCCTTTCTGAGGCTCACATTTTCCTTTTGAATCTGACTATACTAAAGGTGGGGGATTAGCCCAATGCTGAAGGTCCCTATTTTACCCCCAGGGTACTCGGGTAGATCCTCAGTTCTTGAGGTAGGGATTGGGTATTTCCTCCCAACCCCAAAAGTTTTGGTTTTCCCGCCAATACTTGGGAGGCTGTTTGCAGTGGTTTCCCACTGGGTGATGGGGTTGCCACTTCTGTACTCCAGAAATTTATTTCACAATTAGCAAAAATAAGTAAAGTTTAATCACTAGATATTTATTATTTGTTGATTTATATTGCTTCACTGTCAATAGCTTCAGTTTTTCATTATGTTCTGGTTACTGATTTTCAAGGCTTCAAATTGGCTTCAAGAAGAAACCTTATTCAACACTAATACTAAAGATTGTGGAAGTTTTCAATCCTTAGCATTGTCTTTTTAAAGTATACTTCAATTATGAAAAGTATTTCAGTTTCCAAATCATTCAGTTTTCTTCAGTTCTCTTTCTGCAACTAAAACAAAATACAATGGTGAACTTACTGCAAACCAATGTCATCAGAATAAGTTGCAGTCATAGAAAATCTCGATGTACTGTAAAGCAGAAAACAGAGCAGTTGTTATTTTCAACCAAGTGAACGAACAGACTTGTCTGTAGCACTTTTAAAGATATGATTATTATAATTTTTAAAATGACAATTTTTTTGTCTTTATTTCATTTATTCCAGGGAATTCTATACTATAGTTAGTCCAAATTAACATTGTTTTATTGCAAGTTAAGACTTCTTAAAATTGTTTTCTTTTCATATTACCTGAAGAAAACAATTTTAAGAAATGAAACCTAAGATATATATGCAGTAATACTTGTAGTTGCATGAATATGATTAGAAAACATTAAGACATATTTCACTTTTTAAATAACATTTATTATTTAATAATACATTATGGATTGCACTTAACATGGATTTTACTAATCTGCAGTGACTCAACTTCACTTAACTTCCAAAAGGGCTATCAAATTTTTTGATGAACTAACATACAGTCTAAGACAAAATAAATGAGCAGCAGCAGAAGGGAGCTAGATTTGGAAAACAATGGAAGCATTTGCTAATGCTGTGTTCACAATGCATGATTTAATACCAACTTACATTTCATTTCTAAGCTATACAGTAAGTAGAAACATATCTATGAGTCTGGTTATACATGGAAAGGAAGTCATTACATTAATTTAAACCAGAGATAGATCTCGATATTTGGAATACATTTTGTATCTTACCATTTCCTACCGAGATATTTTAGTTTTCTCGAAAACAAGCTGGCAACACTGCAGATTGTGTGGGTGTCACTTTCCCTAGGTCAGTACATAAACAAAGACAGTAACGGTGCTTCTTGAGAACACAAACAGATGCCCTGCCTTGTCCTTCTGTGTTTACTGCACGAGTGTAGGCTAATCACAAGCGTTAGCTCCCAAAACATTAAAGTGAAAGCGAAAGTGCCTAAGCTATTTACATCCACAAACCAACTCAATTCCCTGATCAACCTCAACGCAACTTTGTCGACTTCTTGCACATGTGAAAAAGCTGTTTGGAGTATTCCTTCACATCTTTCAAGTGATTAATTATTTCAAAACCCCGTGTGATGGCGCATAATTACTATGAAGTTATGTCAGAAATAAGTTACTCTACGCATCTTAAAAGTAACAAACTGTTACCTTCGTACATTCCTGTGGAATTACGCATCCAAGTTGGATCAAAAACCATTTATTTTTTCAAAATCGGCTGATCAAAGAACAACACTTTTTTGTTTGTAATGCTTCTATGAAGCACATATAAGAAGGAAGTAATGACTTCCCTTCCACCCTGTGTGCATGGTAGCCAAGCAATAAGATGTACATGTTTCATAATGGGAACAACCAGGCTCAAATTCTTGGTATGGTTTCTTTCTTTTTATTATTTAAATTTTAATTTGTTAAATATGTATGCTGTATGTTTTCCATGCATATGATATCTATTAATGTTGAGACATTCACGCATAAAATTAAAAACAAACTAATCTTTTCATTTTCAAATAAATGCTGTATTAATACGAATTCTAAAGTGAAAAAGTAAACTAAACATTTAATTGACTTAATGTTGAATGTACAAACTCTGTCTTGTTCTTCAATTATAAATGGTGCTGGTATAATTATGCACATGCACCTCATAACTTTGGCGTTCTGATTGATATATTAGCAATAATACTGACTTTTGCTATTGCTGAAGGTACACACAATGATGAAGCTAGAGGAGATCTCTCCTTACATTAGTGAATGTTGCTGAACACTTTGTATCTAAGGCTACAAGAGTACTTGAAGGCCCTGTATCCATGGCTACAAGATAAATGAGGTTATCCAGGGAAGGTATTGTTCAATTGACCTGGATCAGGTCAAAAACATTTGTGCCTCCCCAACAGAAAACTGCACTTCTAGATGAGGCAGACAGCAATTCCTTCCGGAATATATACAATTATAAGTAATTCTAATTTCCCTGTATTTAACTGCACAGCCTTGCATTTTTTGACTACAGTAGGACTCTCAGCTAAATTGGCAGCTAAGAAGCAGAGTCTTACAACGATTACACATTATGTCATCCCACATTTGCAGAAGAGAATATCAACTATAACTGGAGCAGGGTTATATTCACAGACAAGGTGACATTTTCACTTACAAATGGGGGAAAAGTAATTGTCTACCACACCATTGGAAAACATCACAATGCAAAATATATAGCACAAATGGATCACCAAGGTATTACCATATTTTATCGCATAAGGCCCCCCCTTGCATATTTCCCTCCCCTATGATTTTTCATCGCTAAAAATTATTTACCTATTAAACATCACATAATTTCCTCTCCTGGTCCGTTCTTATTGGAGCGGCCTTCAAATGACTTGATAATTGACAACAATAGACACAGCGGTGCCTGTCACGGACAACAATGGACGCAGTGCTTACCACAAAAATACTTGTATCGCCATTGTCACAACGTATCGTAAAATTGAAATGTGAAGTTGCAGACGTGTTTCTAAGTCAGTTTGTTACAAGTCGTCATATTGTTAAGAAGAGTTTTAAACAAAACTGGTATTTCTTGTGCCATTAATGGTTCTGACGACATGTTGTGGAATAGTTAACATGAAGATGTGTTATCTGAGCCAGATATGAATGAAAATAGTGATGATAGTGACGAAAGTGAGACCACAGAATAGTCAGAGAAAAGAAACAATGAAACAATACATTGTAGGCCTAATGAAACCGTGGCATGTATCCAGTTCATTCACAAATTACTATATACCTATATAACTTTTACATAATATTACATGGTTTCCCTTCCTTTCTGAGTTCCTAGAAGCACCACTCGCATAATTCCCTCCCCAGTGTTTTCAAGCAAATTTTTCGAGAAAAAAAAAGGGGGGGGGGGGAATTATGCGATAAAATACGGTATATCTGTGTTGGTTGGAGTTGGAGGTCACGAGATGCTCTAGGTGAGTTGTGGCAGCTTTATTGCACATTAAATAGCGAGTCCTTGAAAACATCATGGTTCCTTCTGTAAAGACTGCATATCCTGATGGATTAGTTGAATTCCATCCATGCATGTCAGCAGGGTCCCACAAAGCCACAGTGATTGACTGGCCTTCTTGCTCACCAGATTAGAATTCTATTGAAAATGTATGGGCAGAGATGAAAGTTTTGGAGCTAAATTGGTCTTCAAGACAACATAAGACAAAAGAGGGTTTTTGCAATCAAAAACAGGATGTTTGAAAGGAAGTAACCTTTCATGAAAATTTCATTGAGCATTTGACATCACCCAAGCCCCTTAGAATGAGGTCGCTAATGGAAGTAGAGGGTTTACATAAAGTTAATTCTTATTTTTATTTGCTTTTTCATTTAGGAATGTATTTGCTTATTTTGTATTTAACTTGAAAATGAAAAGGAGAGTGTTCCAGTTTTTATGTGCAAGTATAAATGCATTTATATCAAATACGTCTTAGTAATTGGAAATTATATAATAATATGCATAATAAACTAAGTTTTTCTGCAAAACAAGAAGAGGAAGAATAGAAGAAAGAGGAGGAAGAAGATGGAGGAGGAGAAGAAGATGAAGGACGAGGAGGAGAGGAAGAAGTTGAAGGAGGAGGAGGAGGAAGAGAGAAGATGAGGAAGAGAAGAAGGAGAAGAAGAAGAGGGAAGGAGAAGAGGCAAAGAAGAAGGAGGAGGAGGGGGATCAAGATACAAACCTTATTAGGCCTTATTGCTACGTACCTGCCTAGAACTACTCACCTGTCAGCTTATATTCAGTAGCTGAGAATCAATATGAAAGAGCACAGAAAGGATTCAGAGTTTGACAAATATATATATTTCAGGAGTGTGTCTGCTCATTTATTTTTGTCTTAGGATGTACACATATATGAATTCAGGCTTTAATCCAAATGTTTTCAAAGTTTTCTTTCATTACCATGTCTTAAAGACTATCCTTAAGTTTTAATTCAATAAGTTAGTAAAAGTTCTCATACTTTAAGATCTACTGGTTGTGCAGATGTACATAACTTTGTTTTAAGCAATTTCTCTCCTATGGAGATTCGAAATCCTGTGTAAACTTTAAAATATTATTGGCTTTGTTTCAACCAGAATGAATAGAAAAACTGAGCTGAATTTATGTGTCATTTAAAGCTGCAGGAAAACCATGAAAGCTGAAACTATGTAGTGAATGAAAGCTTTCTCTGTGCATGCTCACAATTTAATTTGGGAAAATTTCTTGATCTGGTAGCTTGTCAGCAGTCAGTGTACTCTAAAATATGGTTACTTAATACACAACATTCAAATATGTTAATGAAGTATATTATGACAATTATATTTTTGTGCGTTTCTGATAATTATAAATTTACAGAATTAAGAAGACATACGGGACATAATTTGAGGAAGTCTAGGCATACAGCTTCCTGTTAGCGTATGTGCAAGTCATTTCCTGGAAGCTCATGTTACAGGTACAAATTTTGTGATTCCTTGGGAATCATTCTCTCCTGACCTACACACCTTAACAAATCCTTCACTAAGCTAACTTGTTTGCTAGTATTTTGTATTTAAACCCTGAATTTTGACTTAGGTGGGAGTCAGTTCCACTTGCTGGTAAGAATCTGTAACACCTTAATCTTAAAAGTGTCATAGAAACCTTGTCATCGACTAGCCATAGAATGGGACTCTGGCATTCTTTGTAAAAAAGAAACTAACAGCTGACAACCCTTTCCACTTCTTGTATAGTAATATAGTTTACAAATTTATTTATGTAGAGTCAAGACCAGGGTTACATATTACTTAACCTTCACCACCCTCTCAACCACCCTTGGAGAGACCCCTGAGCTACCCCTCCGGCACTTCCCTTCCAGTCCATGGTTGGTTACCCCTCTAATGTAGATCCTAAGTGATTGTCAATGTAATGAATGTGCTGATACAAAACTTTTGGGGAAAAAACCTCTCGTCATTCTATCCTTCACCAACTATGGATCACTTTCCCCTTACATCCCTTCATATCTATTTAGCCCCATGCTAAGAGGATGTAACTCTTAGACAAATATGAAAAAGGGTTCACACGACCCGATGATTAACATCAAAGTTCCTTGTGCCAAATTAAAAAGCCAATTAATAAAAAAACTGCTATAGGTTTATGTATATTTATATAATCATGTCCCCGACCTGACCGGGAGAATTATCAAAATAAATTCACCCATAAACCGACAGATGTGGTCCTCCAGACATTCTGGGGGTTGTGAGAGAGCGATGTGACCGACATAAAAATATGGTGCTCTCTAAAAAGCGGTTACTATTACTGCTATTGCTCTCTTCAATGTCATCAGTGAAAAATATTGGAGAGCAAGAGGATTAATGACTTCATTGTCAGAAATCCAGCATTAGCTAACAATATATAATCATGTCCATCACTAACAATTTTACTTGTTTTCATTGAAAGAAAGTTTACTAAATGGCTATATTAACAATTGGTCCATTGCACAATGGTAAGAGTTTACTTCCAAATTTACAACTGAAATACATGCTTATACAGGGAGGGCAAAAAACCTCCAAAAAACCTCATGGGCTGTGCAATGTTTTGTCTTTCTGTGTACTCCGTGCTCGCTGCTGTCTGTGGCCATCATAGAAAGGTGCAGATGAAACCATACAACATTTTTAAAACTACTTTTAACAGCTTTACTTACCAACTTTGTGAAAGGAGATGCTGAAACTGGCCAGCATCGTTGTCTGTACATTTTTGGCACCTCTTTAGGAAAAAATCCATCACTCGCCGTAGTTCACATTAAGAAATGCTGGCAATTTCCTGGCAGATATTTTGTTTTAATTCTTCCAGGGTGTGTGGATTTGTCTTGTACACTTTATGTTTTAAGTTACCCCAGATATAGAAATCACAGGGGGTTAGGTCGGGAGATGGAGGGGGCCATAAATCTTTACTAATAACTCTGTCCTGAAACACATTTTCAATTTCTCTCACCAAAAGATTGGCTGTATGAGTTGTTGCAGGGTTTGTTGAAAAACGGCAAAATCATGCTCCCTGTCTGTTAATTTTCTAAATAAAGGGTGCAAAATTGAACTCGCATATACATGGGTGTCAACTGTTGACTCGAAAAAAGTTGAACCTATAATTATTTCTCTGCTAATAGCGCACCATACACCAATTTTTTTCATTAGAAGTACTTCATGAACAATATTAGGTTTCTCAGAGCTCCAATAACCCTTTCGAACCGTACCCGCATAACCATGCGAGTTAATTTTTTATTTTTTTGCAGCCAATCCACGGCTTTTTTCTAGCTCAGATCAGACTGCAGCGATCATGCGTGTTTTGCCCTACGTTGCAATGTTATTTTTATCTTTTGCGTCAGTAGATGGCAGGAGAAATTAGAGAAGTTGGTCTACACAAAAGCAGCATGGCACGTCATGGTAAGTAAACAATTTTACCAATGTATTTATATAATTTTGTTATTTGTGATAATGAAATCTGTTCTTTATTCATTTAAAGTGGTAAATATATCAAGTAATGTCCACATATTTGAATTTTCGAGTTGTACTAAGCGCTCAAATTTGAACTAGCACAATCGTGCGACTTCAGCTTTGCGTGAGCAGTTTTGTAACCTCAAAATGGAGTTTGTATTTTATTTGTTCTCATATTGAGGATGTAAATGCCAGTTTGGTGTGCTAAAACAAGTCGTTTGCTTGTATAGGTCTCTTGGTTGAAGAGATAAGAAAACTGTTAGAGGAATCAGACTGTGATCTTAGTAATTTTTCAAGCGATGAGGAATATGAAGGTTGGGAACCTACTCAGTCCAGAATTCCTGTTCATCAAACGGCATAAATGCTGAAAATGTTATACTGATTGTATTAAACATGTTTTCGTTTTCATTTTATTTTGTATGTTATTTTTTCATTTTTAGAGCAACTTTTACTGTATGTAATTTTTTTCATTTTTAGAGTAGCTTTTATTGTATTTAATTTGTTTATTGTTATCTCCAAATGTGTAATACCATCTGAATGATGCCTTCATATTGTTTTTCAGGTAGATAATCTAAACACACAATTACTGGGCACATAACATTTGAATAGCAGTAAAAACAAATAATTATTTTCTTGATAATTAATTAAATAAATCCTGACCCGCACAATCGTGCTACTGCATTTTTGTGAAAACTATCACCAGAATATTTTTTTCCTTATTTTTTCCTAGTTCTCCATCCAAATTATAGGGTATTACATCCATCAGATTGCAATTTTTCAATAAAAAAAGTCTCAGGTCTGAAAGGGATAATGATTAGTTTGTGTACACACATGCATGAAAAATATTAAAGGTGGGTCTATTTCACCATTGTATACACTATTGGAGTCCACTCACAAAATTTGTGCCTAATTACAGGATAACTGATTAAAGAGCATGAGCCACAGTTATTTTATATGGTTTTAACTTCAGCACTTTAGTAGCTGTTCATACAGAACCATAAGAAATGCCTACCTGTTGTGAAAGATACCTAAGCGACTTTTGGGAGGAATTCTCCAAACAATGGCTGATGTCATCTAATGCTTCTTTGGTAAGAACCATACACTTTTCTTTATATTTCTTAGCCTGAACACTTCCTGTGGCCTGAAATTTATTGTTAAGTTCATGGATTGTTGTATGGCCTGGAACTTTCACACTTGGAAATCTTTCTGCAAATTGCACTTTCACTTGGCGAGCTGAGTTAACACATATGAATCATAAATAAATGCACGCTATGCAGTAAAAAAAATATATGCTGAGCCATAAAACACTTGGTGACTAAGTACAGGACAAAACAATAAATCACTCGTAATAACTGAACCACAGCACATCACCATCAATTCAATACTGCAGAACAAAACCATGTCAGCAGCGTGACCTTGTTTACGCAGCAGTCTGTTATCATGTTTCCATATGCCCAGTGGAAAAGCATCGCACAGCCTGTTCAGAAGTATTTTGCTCTTCCATAATAACCACGTATGAACTAGATTCCGTGATGTCATTTTGAAATTGCAATATTTCCATGTTAATGCTGCCTTATTTACTCTTCACAAACATGAAACTCTGGGCTTTTGGCCAGCACTTTAAACATTCTCATGTCTTCATTTGCAACATATTAAAAACTTAGTTATAAGCATGTATTCATAGTGCTCATAAACTTCTTCACTGCACTCACTTGGTTTGAAAGATGAGGTTTATAACTCTTCCACACAAAATAACCTTATACTTTCCTTTGAAAACATTAAAAATGTTAAGATTGTCTTTGTATAATTTCAACAATAAAATACAGTACATCTGCACAACCACCATTAGCTGCTGAAAATGAATTTGAATTCCGTATAGTTAAACATAATTCAACTCACATCATTTTCTAGCAAGTTGTGCATTCCCATCTGAGCGAGATGCAATGATTCTGCAAACTTGTCTTCGGATAACTTGATCTCATCATCTGTAATGTGAGAACCTGTAAATACCAGTCAGAAACCAAGGGAATAAAAAAGCTACTGAAACAAATCATACGGGGCCGCAAAGAAAACAAAAGCTACAGAGTGCAATTGTGCCTATGTTCTACACAAATCTGTTCATGAATATAAAAATAAAATGCCAAAGATCAAAGTGTACAATTAAGCTTGCAAAACTTAAATTAAAGCAAAGATTTTCAAGCCTTATATACTGCGTGTAGTCCATACTGTATTCATATCAGTTCTTTTGCAAGTAATTTGAGAGTCCACCATTGGACAAATCAAATTTCAAAGTCTCAGAGTCAATGTCAAGTTGAACTGTGAATCTTTGGCCTATCAAGCTAGGGCTACAACCAACCACTTCAAGGAAAAAATTCTATGCTCACTTTTGTGGAACATGGAATTTCAATACTCTGATCAGCAATATGCTGATGTGACAGTCATATCATCACCAAACTGGGTTTAATTTGCTATCTTTACACCTTATCATCTCCGACCCTTAATGTGAAGTTTGAGGAGAACAGCTGGAAATTAGTAGGAATAACTTATCTCCAACAAGTATAGGAAATGAAAGATAGAATCACACTGAAAAATTCAATGCCATAGCTGGGACTTGAACCACAGATCTTCCTGTCTTTGTTTGGCTGCTCTAACCACTGACCTACCATGGCAACATGCTGGTATGACATTAAATTCTCCAACTGACTTGCATTTTCCTGATAAACTACAAGGAGATGTCAGATTCACATGAGGTAACAATAGCAACTTTCAATGCAGGTATATTAAGTCCCAAACTTCATAGTTTATGAGAGTCAGGTGGAGGATTTATCAGAATATCTCTAAAATATTATCCTATGCAAACAAATCCTAAACTGCCTCTTTGACATTCTCCAAATTTCTATCCCATGAAGAATCTTTGTTGTAACTACCGCACATAAAATGTTTCCAGTTACTGTATTGTAAACATAAAAGTTTTTAAAACATGTTCTAACGACCTTTATGACCTGTTTACCTTTCATTTACACAGATTTAGACTTTCCCTCCCACCTTGCATTGCTTAATTCTCATCCCAAGCAATAACATTTCTTCACTACCTCGAATCAGGAGATAAGCAAAGAACTTAAAACAAACATGCCGTGCTAAATTCAAATCAGTAATCCATTTTACATTAACCCTTTCCCTGCTGATGTTGGTCTGGGTAGCTCAACAGTGACACACTGGCCTACTGATCCCACAGTCACGAGTTCAAAGCCAGCTCAGACTGATAGCTTTTAAGCATGTTTAGAAGTGACAGCATGTCAGTACATTTAATGGCATGTAAAATAACTCCTCTGGGGTGAAATTCCTGCACACTAGGGTACTGATATAATCCTGGCAATTGACAGTGTTGTTAACAAACTAAATAATTTAATTTTTTCTCTTGTAATGATGGCTGTATGAGAAGCATTCATTAAGGAAGTTACAAATGCTGTCAGGTACCAAGAGCATTGTGCAGTGGTACTGGTAAAAGATGAATTATTGCAGTGAGACAGTGAATGGTGCATCAATTGGAAACGTACTCCAAAGTTGAAGTATGCAATATAGTACAATTCTTATGGGTAAAACATGTGGATTATACAGAGATTCACTGTGAAACTGTGATGGTGTATGGACTCAAAGCAATGTCGCATCCAGCAATAATGTAAAATGGTGCCAACAACTTCGAAAAGGTTGTAGCAGCTCTCCGATAGCTCCATGACCAAGCAGCAGATTTCTATCGGCAAGGTATTGAATGATTTGTAGATCATTCAGAGCACTAAGTAACGAGACTTGGTGACTATGTAGAAAAATAGTGTGATGTATCTGTGTCACTTTGCATTATAGTGCATCACTCAGTAAAAGGTACTTGGGTCTGTGACAATCATGTGTAACTTACTTCTTCAATGCTCTTGTATCTGTTAAGTGGTCATGACTTGCAATTCTGTTGACATATTTATGCTCTGGGAAGTACAGTATAACTCTAATTGTACAAGGTAATGTGAACTGGGGTAATCTAGAATAACACAGATGGCCACAAAGGCATAAAAATGGCATTAACAAATTAAGCTACTGTATTGCTAGCTAATATTCAAAATATTAGCTTCCATTTTTGTTTCTAAAGATACCACAACCCATTTTATTTTCATATTCATTTTGGAATTCAAAACTGCTTTGTGTACATTTGTACTCCACTCTATAAACACAATAGCAAGTGTAGCAGTTGTGTTGGTCTGTAAATAATTTATGCTGATTTTCAAAACATACATACATACCTGACTGAACTAATGAAAATTGGAAACTAGATCTAAGGCTTAGGTATTTGCTTATAGTGAGCCTACTTAATCTGTGTTTCTAATTCAATCTCACTTGCCTATTCCAACACAAATTGTTTTTGGTAAATTTAAGTCCTTCAACCTGCCAAGATGCTATAAGACAGTTGAAAAATGAAATTTGTGCTCAAATGAGCTTGGAATCCATAGGAGTTTGAGTTACCTAACAAAAGAACATTTGAGTAATAGTTTCTATGACGTGATAGGCAATCTTTTGTGGCAATATTTGCCATGTTAAGTCACAGTGCTTGAAAATCTTTGTAATTAAGTTTTTGAGTGATATTGCTATCAGGCTCATGTGCTAAACAGCAAAACAAATTTAGCTAGCAAAAGTGATCAAAACTATAAACAATTCAGACAATAATTAAAAAATTCCATATATGGTGGCAAAGCAACAATATAAATTGTATAAGGTGAGCATAAAATAATGCATAAGCTTTTGCCATTATAACAAGTAGCCAATTCATTAAACAAATGTTTAAATTAAGTTACACAGCAATTCAGATTAAACATTACAGTCAAAAGATTTTATTTTTAAACTTAGTAAATATAAAACAATTAAACATATACAACAGCAAAAATGAAGAAAGAACAGCTCTGCAAAACAATGCAAGGTTGACAATTTATTAGCACAATTGAAAAAGTTGCTCTATATATGTTACAACTACGTGAACAAACTATGATGTGTCACTAAGCACCGACTAATATTGTTTAATTAATTATTTCTTATGTTATAGAAACATTTTAGCTTCAACATTACCAAATTATCACTGATGGATGATAAGCTGGTCTAATGAAATACAATGTTGAGTATTCTACTAGGGATGTGACTAAGTTATTTTCGGATATCAGTTATAGCTGTCACAGTTACATTGCATTAATGGTTACATTTAACAGTTACTGGTAACAATTAAGTTATTTGTTTGCATGGTTATCATAGTAATTGTGGTTACATCACATAAATGGTTAGCAGTAACAATTAGGTGAAACATGCATTAAGGCTGTAAGGCAGAGCCTATCCTAAAACACCAACACTTTTATTTTTTCATTTCAATATGCTCTAAATATTGCATTTCTCTCCAAATGTAATTTCTGATTCACTGCTGAGTTCTGTGGAATTCACACAAAAGCGTTCTTGGCAGTGGGCAGCTGGTAAGGGTAGGTCAGACTAAGGCAAAATGCAACTTGCCCTGTTCACACATGCGTCCGAGTGCTCAAAGTTTCATAAATAGCAGAGAGGTGAGGAGTTTGCAGCTGCTGCCTGCTGTTGTGAAGGCAAGACCTTAGCAAGCATTAGGACTAACAGTAATATTCTGCATGACTTCAGCAGTTAACGGGAGAAAATTATGAGGGCCACTATTTATATTATGAGCCTAACAATAAAAAGAATGTAATTTTTCATTGTAAATTCTTTATAGTTTTTCAAAATATTCTTCTTTATGAACACTTTTGCATGCATTTGAAACATTTGTCACAGCACTTTTTACAATCTGCTTGAGACACCTCCAAAAGATATGTTTTTGAATGCAAGCACGGCTGCTTCTGCCAAGAAAACCACTGTCCATGCATTTTATTCTTGACGTTCAGGAATAAAAAGAAGTCATTGGGTGCCAAATCAAGACTGTATGGTGGATGAGCCATCAATTCATTTTTTTGGGTGTTTAAATAATTGGTTGTTAGACGAGATGTGCAAGCACTTGCATTGTCTTGATGAAGAACAATCCGACAGTGCTTGTTTATTTTCTTATTTCATTGAAGACTTCTGTTAAACAAATGGTTGTGTACTATTCAGAATTGACTTTTTTCTAAAGGCACCGATGCCACATAACCAGTTTTTATGAAAAAACAGGTGCTCATTTGTTTCGAAGTGCTTTGAGTGCAAACAACTTTTGTTGGAGTTGGTTCATCTTGAAACACCCATACAGTCAACTGCTATTTGTGTTCTGGCTCATGTGCATAGATCCACGATTCATCACTTTTTACAATCCTATATATACACCTTCTAAAGCACTGCTCTTGCAGAGGAAATTGATAGTGTGTAACAAGTGGAGGCAACTAGTTCCCAATAAGCAATATCAATGCACATGCAGTGAATGATGACACCCAAACTCACTAACCATCTCCATTACTTTAGCAAATAGTAAATGGGATAACTAGTATTGCCTTTGTTACTTTGGCAACTGTTAACGGATAACTAGCTAGTGTCTTCACTACTTGTATAATCTTTACATTAAGGTAACTGTTAAATGTAACCATTATGTTATCTTCTGCCCATACCTAACCTAAATACAGCATCATAAAGGAATTTTCCATTTCATCTTGTTCACAAATGTTTTTCAAAAATTTCATAATGTTTAACAAATGTTATAAATTTATCACATCTCTTTTTGGTGGCTTCATCTCCAGTTCTCATTAAAAGGCACTTGTTTTAAAGGATGATATTGAGCATAAAAATCATACCTTATAAAGAATGGTTTTCATTAGGGTATGAGAATTATTCTAACTGTATGAATATGGGCTCATTTAAAAAACTAAGTCTTATTATTTTGCTATTAAAATTTGGCAGTGGTATGTTGCAACATTTCAAATTAAACAAGCAAGAGCAACAGAGATTGTCATACGAGGGCTGTAAAGAAAGTAAAGGCAACATAGTCCCTACATTTGCAGGAGAGCGGGTATGAGCCAATAGGATATGGGAGTGACCAGGTGACTACTGTCAATGTGCAGTGTGCACTGGTCGAGCTGCCAGTTGAGAGTATGTTGTTGCTGTGTAGCATTGAAGTGAACAGTGTCAAGTGCAGTGCTCTAAAGCATGTTTACCAAAGGCGATCAGCATTCGTGGCTTAAAATTGAGGTTGCTTGTGGCAAAAATGCATCAGAATGTTATCGAGAATTACGTGAAGCCTGTGGAAAGAATGCATTACCGTACAGAATGGTTGCACAATGAGTCAAGATGTTTGGTGTGGGTCGGACTGAGACTGCTGATTTGCACGGCACAGGGCGACTGCGAGGAACTGTCCGGGAGATATCCGTAGAGGTTGGTCTCAGTCATCAAATGGTGTGGCACATCCTGATGAAATGTCTTCACCTGAGGAAAATTGTGCCCTGTTGGGTTCCACATCGACTCACCGAGGTACAGAAATGACACTGGTAGGCACTAGCTGTCATCCACCTGGATGGACACCACAACACAGATGCATTTCTGCAGTGTATTGTTGCCATTGATGAGATGTGGGCATGAGCCTATGAGCCGGAATTAAAGCATCAGTTGAATGAATGGCATCACCCAGGTTGACATTCACAAAAAGTTTAACAGGAACCCAGTCAGGTGAAGCTGATGCTGATGCTGATTGTGGCATATGACTACGAGGGGGTTATTCTTATGCATGTGTGCCTGAGGGACAAACTGTCAACAGTGATTACTATTGCCGATTTCTGGAGCGACATCTGCATCCCACTATGCGGTTCAAACGTCCATGTTTATTGCAAGACAACCATCCCAACATGTTGCATGACAACACACATTGTCATGTTGCAAACATTGTCTAGCTCTTATTGCAACAGTGGCATTGCGAGGTCTTGGAACACCCTCCATACTCACCAGACATGAGTCCTTGTGACTTTGACCTGTTTCTGAAGTTGAAGGAACCCCTCCGATGTCGCCAATTTCCTGACATGACATCTGTAGTCCGTGCAGTAAGGTGCTCGATTGCAGTCATCAACAGAGATCGCCTTGCCGACAGTCCCCAGCAGCTGCCCTACATTTGGCAAATCATCAGGGACTTTGCGGGTGACTACACTGAAGTGATGTAATCCAATTGACTTGTGAGTTCAATAAATATTGTGTTCTATCAATGTTGCCACTACTTTATTTACAGCCCTCATATTTAAAGCTTTGTCCTGAAAAGCAGTTGCAATCAGGGTAGCCGGTGCACGCTATTAGCATCTCCACTAAATGGCTTTTGAAAACCTGCAACCTTCCTTGTAAACAGAAGAGCATGCAGCAGACTGAAATGCACAGTTTGCCACTTCAGCTGATTGCTTGGAGATCTACAAGTATATTGTGACATACAGATTCACTTCTCAGATATCAAGTTCATGTCTACAGAGCAACAAAACCATTCTATAGGTTACAATAAATAAAATTTTCCTGGATTAGTAATAAAATATGGAGTCTAATCCTTTTTAGCTTTTCTCTTTCTCTATCTTTTATAATATCTTTCAAAGTAGTCACTTAACATGAAAACATGATACCTACGAAAAGCAATTCCCATAGCAGAGAGATGTTTTCAGTAGAGAGCAAAAATTTGAAAATCTGAAGTGCAAATATTTTGACTTACTCATTACAGATGAAACTACCTTATATCTACCAAATCTACCAATTATTAAAGTTATAAAGAAGCCACCATAAGCTTTATGATGGTATTTACCTACACAATTTAGCCATTATTAAACTAAAAGAGCAATACAGATGCAAAATGCACTAAGTAGCAAAGGGGAAGCAGCAAAATTCATTTTCATAGCTTAGTCTTAGTTGTAATATATACAGTGCAAATCAAACACCTTGTTCAGGCCTTGTACATTAAATTTGTAATAAGGTTACCTGATGAAGATAAACAGAGTGATTTTCGCTAATAAAGTATTATTTGTAATTGAAGCATCAACAAGGATTATATAGATATCATATTGCAAGCAATTAACTTAATTTGTATGCAGCAGTGAACGAGACCATTTCATTTTACAGAAACTTATCCATATGTACATATGCTCTGTATATAGTGTTTATATTTCTGATGGATTTATACATACATTGTACTCATCAAGAAATAAATCCAATTAAAGGGTAAATTTTCACAGTTTACCCTCCTCGTGTGTAGGACATACATCCCATAGGACTTACAAGTGGGTACCTGGAGTCAGATGTCTGTCAAGGCCTGGATCAGAGAGAGTAATCAGGATGGCTGATCAGCCGAAAGATTGCTATGAAAGTGAGGATGGAGATAATATGAAATGAGGGCAAAATGGATGAGAGGAAAGGTGATGATGGAGCAGTTGGCGGAATGAATGGCAAGGGAAACTGGAAAACTCAGAGAAAACCCATCCAGATGCCATTTTATCCATCATAAATCCCATATATAGTCCCCTGGGATCAAAACTGGCCAGTTTGATGAGAGGTAAGCAGCTAACCACTCTGCCACAGCACCGACTTAAAAAATGAATAAATAACAAAACCCATAACCCATACTTATAATTCAAGAAAGCTGGATTGTTTATAAAATTATC
Organism: Tenodera sinensis; assembly: GCA_030765045.1. Taxonomy (NCBI): domain Eukaryota; kingdom Metazoa; phylum Arthropoda; class Insecta; order Mantodea; family Mantidae; genus Tenodera; species Tenodera sinensis. The sequence continues at coordinate 205,692,203 of CM060961.1, forward strand.
TCCAAAATTATTAATCTACATAATTATTAAATTAAACCAAGTATAATGTGGTAATGAAGAATAAAGCAACAAGCTTGTTGCAAAATAAATCCTTTCCTTAAGGGATGTTTTTTTTTTTTGTTTATTTTTGTTGAAATATTATCAAATTGAATAAAATTGCTACAAATTTAATGATACCACATACTTAGATTTATCATAAAATTCTTAGTTTTACTTTCCACTGTGTTTTAATTAAATTCTTCACATACACTACCCATTTTCACTGCAGTAACTAAACTGTATTCCAACAACAACAAAAATAGTTGCAACACAAATTAAATAGTTTACACGAGCACTAACATTCTTTCCTAGATGTAGAATTTATTAACCATCCCATCCAGTATTACTCTCTAAGTATACTCCTAAAAATTTGCAATTTGTTAACTGCCCATGTGATAGTTATGAAGAATTTTCCCTTTAAATCTGCCAATGGAATGGACTTACCTTTCCTAGTATAATTTACATCTTGTTTGCAACTACTTATTTCATTTAAATCACTCTGCAGTGTGGATTCATTTCCAATTTTTCAAATTTTATTAAAATAATACAACTGAAGTGGATAGCTTTAAGCATAATATCCTGAACAAGGTTTTTGATAAAACTTTGGATGGGAGGGGAGGGGTTTGTTGAGAACATACCAACTATTGCCCCACCAGGGCTTCTTGAAGGACTGCTGTAGGGGCTGGAAGTCATTCCACCCTTTTTACAGACGGCTAATGGTAGTGATAACAAAAATGCACATTTACAATAACATAGTCACATGCACTGCCCTAAACATTCCTTTAACTTTCAGCACCACTCTCAGAGAAACACACAAATTACAATAACTGAGACTCACTCAACTCAAAAGAGTGATTGATAGACAGACACCCCACCAGGTGCTGGTCAGTTTCTTATATAGGGCCCAAATGAAAGCTCTGGAGCCAAAAAACCCTGCACAATAGCTATTGCTTTGTGCAGTCTATTGTCCAGTCAAGAGGACTGACCATTAACACACAGGAAATCAGCAGGTTGGTTCCCTTCACGGCAGGTAATTAGTCTCGTGGTCATACTGAGTGCAGTAAATTTGTTAAACCACAGGGCTTGTAGCCCAAGGTTTCCTAACTTATTCAAGGTGTATTAATAATAATAATAATTAACAACTGCTAAGTTCCACATAATTACATGCTATTTAGTATTAGAATAGTATCTTTATTCACCATAAGTAACATATTACAATTACATAGTTTCGTCCATGAGGTGAACCAGATGAAATTAAGAGTGTGTATACATCCAAAGACCCAAAAACATCCGAACCGGTGCACTGTTTTTCCAGTGCACACACAAAAACACAATAATACAGCTGCTGTACACAAGATCATGTGGATGACTTGTTTTTCTCTGCTCTGAAAGTGCAGTATAAAGCTGACTGCGATATCATGTGGTTGAATTATTACCAGCGTGCTTTATTATTTTGTCCTGTAGTTGCAAAGTATATTGTGGCTCAACATTTTTCAACAGAGATAAGAAAAATACACCTCGAGTTTCTTTTACGATAGCATATGCTGTATGTTCATTATAAAGATATAAAACTCAGTTGTAATTCAGTGAAATTTAAGAGTATAACAGCAAATTACATATAAATACTTTACATGTAAATAAGGTTCTATTAACACCTACAAAAATTTACACATAAATATGAATTACATAGAACTGGGCTATGTAAAAAGCAGATTCAACTGTAAACCATTCTTAAATTTCTGCTCATCTCCAAAGCCTATGAGAAGCTACAATTTCAAGGGTGAGAATCTGCGAAAAGACATACAATCACATATGTGATCAATTAACCTCCTATCCAGGTTGTGCTATTCAAAGATTGCACATGATTATTTTTTATTATGTGCCCTTCATACATTCATACTTAAGTATTGGGAAAGGCAAGATGGTTTCATAAAAATACCCACCTATATTCAAGGTAGGCTTGTTTTAAAGCAAGTAATTCCCATATAATATCAGAATGGAAAACTGTAGAAGTCAGACAAATAGTTGATATCAATAAGACACTAATGAGGAGTTACTTGGACAAATGAATAAGTGTATGCTTTCAGAATAGAATGCAATTTGGTTTGAAAGTGAGCTTTTATTTATGAACAACTTTCGCTGCTATGGCTCTTAGCCCATTCTCTATTGGGTGTGAAAGCTCATTTAATTTTGCTCAGAGGTCTCTTTATCAGGCTTGAGGTTTTTTATATGCTGTAAACATACAACAAGGTTTACCACCTTTACTTCTCTTCTGAAGGAAGCTATGCTAAAGATTATGACCGAAAAAATCCATTACCCTCTGCTAGGTTTAAACTCACAACTTGGGAACTCCTGGACCAGGGGAAGACAACTTCAAGCGGTGTGATGTATTTGAACAAAGACCCAGGGAAGTGTCATAATACCAGATTGTTGATAAGCAGCACTATGAGTACGGAACTGGAGGGTTCAGTCAGGTGTAGTGCTTTTGAGGAAAATAACATGGCCAGTACAAGTAAAACAGAGCAGCCATTGTTTCTGTCTGGATCTGTTATGAAATCAGCTAAGTCAAAATTCCAAGGTACCTTGTCAGATCACAACTTAACATACAGTCTTTGGTTACAAATTTCCCAGACATTATGTCCTAACATTGATAAATTAAAGAAAAACAAAATGGAAAGTGTTGGAAAATATTCATGTAATTTTATTTCGTATGGCTCTCTTCTAATTTGCAGAGAAAATGAGATTATGCTCTGTTCTATTTACATTATAACATGAGTGTCCTTGACGTAAGCTAGAATTGTCATGTTTTCTATAGCACAGAGCTGAAATGTAATTGTTTATAACCTGTGACAAATTGTGTAATTAAAACAGTGAACATTAATATTACATCATCCAAGACATTAGTTGTGTTATTGATATCAGATATTTCTGTTGTCTTTCCTATGTTGTTGCATCCCACATGCCTCAAACTATTTCGCTTCCCCTGTGGCAGCAGTACAGAGCACTGCTGAACTAGTCTTTACAGCGAGCTTGTTCAGCTGTGTGACCTGATGTTACACTGGCACTTCCTACCCTACCCTGCCCTAGACCTTAGAAGAAAACACAATTTGTTCTGAATGCTCTATTGATTTGTTGTGAAAATGATAAAGACATGCAGATAAAATCATTGCTTTGCAGGATTTTGAAATTTGGAATTCAGATTTTGCTGCTTTTGATCTCCCTTGTTTACTATAATTACTTCCTCCCTCTCTGTAAAATGTTGTTGTTGCTGTTGTTCAGTGCCTTGCATCTGGCAATAAAGCTATTAGCAGTCTAGCTTTCCAATAGTTTTTAATAACACTCTTCTCAGAGAGAAGTGCAGCGCAGGATTTCAGGCAATATTCATCCATGTCAGCATGATCATCACATAGGGGGCATGATGGAGTAGTCAGGATACCAAGTTGAGACAGGTGACTCGCCAAGCAGTCCTGGTTTGTCAGGAGTCTGAACGCTGCTACTGCGGACTTTCATGGACCTTGAGGAATTATACTCAGAGAGGACAGCAAAGTACTCCACTTTTTAGATTCAGCATGCTTATCTAATTTTGATGTCCAAAAATGAAATTAGGCATTTTATTGAAGATGAGACATTACTGTGTTTATTTCTAAAGAACTGTATCTTTTTTTGGCAAGGGCATCAGCGGCTTCGTTCCTGAGGATTCTGCTATGTGCTGGGATCCATTGTAAATAGATAGTTTTTCCAAATTTTTGTAACTGAGTAGTCATTTTATATTTTGTAATTTACATTTCTCTGTAAAATGTTACTGCACTAGTGTACATATATATGTATGCTTGGAACTTGGCTACTTAAAAACATGAAACAAATACTGAGTAAACCTAAGAAATCAATGATAAGGAAAGTAAATGCAACTATTCAGTATCAAAACACACGAGACCATTGGGTATTTCAATTAAAATATTCAGCATCAAATGTAAAGAGGCTCTGAAAGTTTAACATGTCCTTATAACCTGCGTGTTGTATCTAAGAATGGTGCTGTTATTAAAATTAATCATGCGACAAGCAATTATTATCATCATTATGCACTCATTAACAGAAATGTTAATAATATTTACTATTAAAAAGAAAGAAAAGAAATGCACACACACAGTATAACTAAGTTACAAACTTTTACGACTTATAAAATAGAGCATCTTATCCTGAAAACAAAAGGAACCACATTTGAATAAGCAATTGGTAACATGCAATAATGTGTACTAAATATAAGTGCATATATTTAATTAGTCCCATACCTTAATTTCTAGAATTTTTGTTTTCCATTAAGATAAATGTTACTATAATCATTATGTTCTTATTCAGGAACAGTATAAAATAAAATACTCCGACATATACCTTTTGCCTGCCTTCTTCTCTTACAGTCAAAGTCCAACCTTCGTCCTTGTAACTTCTTTCGATGATGCTGAAAAATTGAAAAATATTATTCTTTCTTTTCTACTCAAATTTCAATTAGAGAAATAATTATTTAATTCACAGAAATATACATAAACAGTATTTTGCACGCACACCTGCCAACTTTCTGAAATTGAAATCAATAAAATCTTCTCTTCTCAAAGTGTAAACATTTTGTGATGTCAGAAATTCAGATTGCACAAAATGTTCAATGCAGTAAATGTACAAAAACTGCAAGAAAACAAACAAATAAATAATGCTAATTTGAAGTACTATATGATATAACGTGACACATCAAAAGATAATTTAGATAATTTCTGGAAATCTATAAAAGAACTATAACATTATATTAGATATTGTATGTAGATAAAAACAATGTTAACATTACAGTCATGTTCAAATTTAACCTCTGTGTTGCGGTGGTAGCATTTCTTCCTCCCACTGAAGAGGGCCAGAGTTTGAATTTAGTTAGGACAAATTAGTCGGACAAGGTTTTTTTTCTGGGATTTCCCTTATCAAATGTTGGGTAACTTTAAGCTCTATGAATCCCAGATTCATTTGAGCATCATTTCATCCAGTTCATTCATTCACCCTTCAATATTATACACCAGGTTAAAGAATACTAAAAGTTATTGTTCAGAGTCTTTTGAGACAGTGAAAGGGGGAGATAAGGACATTGCATGGCTGGTGCGTGTATAGGAACCAAAACAATCCAAGACAGAGTTGCAAAGTTTATGCAGTCATTCTGGCACGAGTAGTGGTGCACAACAGAGATTGCACAAAACATTCTCAAACCTGTATAAATATGTGGCGGTCATAGCGGGTAATCCACCTGCTACTTATAAAGCAAATTCTGGACCTATAGGGTGTGGAAAACCAGTACATAAGCAGACAGCACACGTTACTCAAAATGTGTGCAATTACTTTAAAGAAAATAATGGCAAGTGTGACTTGCTGATTGCACATACTGCGGCTACAACTGCCATTCCCAGATGTACAGTAGTAAGAACTATTAAATTAGATATTTAGGAACAAAGATGAAATGTAATAACAACAAAACCACTCATGAATTTTGTAAGATTTATGGCTTATTCTTGGCCTTCGGAGGATGAGGAAGAAGAAGGAACAGAAACTATAAGATACTAAGACTGAGTAAATGCCAATGTACATATTTCTGTCAATTTAAATAATGTTTCATTGTTCTGCTTGTATTCTTCTTTTGTTCTTTTTGTGGGGGTCGTATGTAGTACCAATGGTATATATCTATATAATTGCAAGAAAGGAGTAAAAGTAATATAGTCCAAGTAAATATGATCATGTATTCTAGCTTTTTATATTAAGATAACATATAATAATACATTATTTTATTATTAACTCTGACCTTATATAAAGGTTTGCCATGTGACACAGAATAGCTTTCATGTGTTTGAAATGAATACATAAAAAGGTTAATAAAACAACAACAACAACAAAAATACAAAGTTTTTGTTAGTATATGACACAGTTAAATGATTATTTTATATCTTAGTACTTTCAAATTTAAAAAATGTTGTGGTTTCCATACAAATGATTTCGGCATATTGCCACAGAGTATTTTATATATTTTATAAATATATATATTTATCATCCCAGTGTGAGAAAAAGCTGTTAAAGCAATCACAATTAAGTGCATAAATAAACAAATAAATAAAGGATGAACATGTAAACAATGTAACAGAAGTCTGAAAGGGATGCAAATATTGCAGCAGAGCATTTTGTTATTGCAGTGTGCTAGCAGGAGTAAGGGACCTTTAGCACGAGCAACCTGCTGCCTACCTGCCCCTCCTACTGTCTCAAAAGATTGAACAAAGTCTAAACAAAACAGTTAATTCAGTATTTGTCTACATCTTTGTAGCTGTGCGATCATGGTACATAGTAAGACTTGGCTGAGCGAATCATGGGCGTCGCGAACGGGGGGCAAGGGGGGGCCGCGGCCCCCCCATGGAAGTTAGTGAACTTAATGTGCAATCAATTACTGACTATTAAACTATTGTTTTAATTGAGAACAATTGTTATTTAGCATAAATCAATACGGTTATATGCAACAAATATAAATTTTGACAATAAAATAATGAATTAATAATATATGATTGCAAATTTCCAACATGTGGGCCCCCCCCCCCCCCCTGGAAAAAAGTCTGCCGACGCTCATGGAGCGAATTATGTCACACTGGATGTAAATAGTGTGCTGCTCCAGCCGCACTGAGAAGTAGTGAAGTAGGGTGCTACCTATCCCTGTTAATGTTGCCACACTCTTCATTTTGGACACAACATCATATAATTAATCCATTCTCAGAAACTGTTCAAAATTATATTAGAAATCTATCAAAGGTCATATTTTGTGAAAACATATTTCTTATTTGTACTTCCATCTCAAAATGAAAACAAACTTTTGTTATGCTTAATTAAATTATCCAGAAACTATCAGCACAGTCCTCATAATATAATTGAAGATATCACATGGAGAGGAATTGGCATGAAGAGCTTTAAAAGTGATGGAGACTGGATTGTGTTATATCTTTACAGAGAGGAACAGCTACAAATTTTAAATTGCCATGTCATCAAAAAGGGGAATATAAGTTCAAAAATTGCATTTTAAATATATTTTATGGATCAAGGCAAGAAAAGTCGAATCTTGCTTGTGGACAGCTTTCAATTATCACATTGGTAGTTAACCCACATATCAATGCCAATGAACTTCCTGAAATGTGAAACCTGGATTTGATGGAATAATTGTGTGAAAATGCAGACTTATGCCCCTTTCCCCCAACACCAGTGAATCGTACTCAACTCCATTTAAGCATTTCTTTTAACATAAGTGGGGCAGAAGGTCTTTAGAGTAGATGCAATAACTAATGTTTAGTTTATTTTTGAATGCTCAACAAAATGACAATTTTAAAACACTTACCATGACCTCCTTCAAATCCTTTGTCTGTAGGTGATGTAGAGGTTCAAGGAAATTCTGTTTGATATTGTCATCCAAGGAATATTTTACGTCTGCCATCTGTTTCATCGATTCTCCCATTTCAACAAGTGCCAAACCTGGAAGTGTTTATTTCAACAATTATTATTAATTTAGTTGTATAATTTGCTATTTTTAATACAGATGTAATTACCATTTCACCCAACTTGAATTATATTTAGGAAAACAAGTACAAAGGTATTTTTAGGTGTGGCTGCACACTAGTTTATGGTCGAGTTCACTTTTGTATTTATACAACCCTAGGGGTGTCACATTAGTATCGCTCCGACTTCCGAGCAGTTAACCTCAGGAACAGTATGTGATTAAGCTCACTGATGACCAAGTAGTTGAACATCCTTAAACCAAAATTTCAAACAGTGCTCATTCACATTATCAGTAATGCCTTGTTTATTTCAAGGAACAAAACAGACGTTATCCCCACCATCAATTTGCATGATGTCACTCACACAGATCCTAGCAAGGTCATTCACCATGTCTAAAAAAATACCTCTATAGGTAGGTTCTGGAAGAAATTAAGACAATACAAATTACATTTTTCACAATATTTTTGTTTCATATGGATTATTTCCAACTTCAAAATAACAAGGTTTTTCTTACTTTTCCTAGAGATTTTGTTTTTGTAATGAGTCAACATTTAATGCCATTTTGTTAATGCTAGTATACCTTGCCTTCTCACCAGTCCACGTCTGTGTACATGTACATGTGTGTACACGTACGTACGTATGTGTCTGTCTGTATGTTTCTGTGTCTGTCTGTCTATGTCTCTGTGTCTGTCTGTGTCTGTCTGTGTCTGTTTCTATCTGTCTGTCTGTCTGTCTGTCTGTCTGTCTGTCTGTCTGTCTGTCTGTCTCTACCTGCCTGCTTGTCTCCCTGTCTACTGGCTTGTCTGCCGGCGGGTGTACTGGGCGTGCGGGCAGGTGCATGTGTGTGTGATTTAAATAAAGTAAGCCCATACTGATATCAGGACATGAAGAAACTTAAGTGTACTTCTCCAGTTTGCTCTGTTTTACCTGACAACTCTTGTATCAGATGGTGTATTGCTTACTCTAAATGGATTAAAATATGAAAGTAGATTTAGTGAATAAACACATTCCATAAGCTCAAAATAAAAATAAATGAATCCATTGATTGTTTGCTTGTGAGTTTTTTAAATTTAAAATATTTCAAATTAGTAATAAACAATCATGTTTATAAGCATACAATTGATAGAAAATTCTATTGAAGATATTTATGACTATCAATAATAAATTAAGACTGTGAAAGAGCAATATTAAGCACAAAATATAGACAGTCATTAGTGCTAGAGGTAAAAACTTAAAAGAAAGCAAAAACAGAAAGCAAATAAATAGTTTACCATACTTAAAGGAGAGAAACACATGATTTTCCACAAGGTAAATTAATTAAAGTCAGAGGGATTTATTCCAAGGACTACAAATTATTGTACTGATGGCAAAAGCTGTTTCAATCCCGTGGTATAATACTAAGGTAAATTGATGCATCTTATTTATTTTTATTGATTTTCGCTGGAACTACTTGATTGAGGTGCTTTGGAATTATGATTGAAAGGATATGCATAGCAACATTGTTGTTATTTATATTGATTACATTGTTTACATTGTGAATTTAAATGCAAAATGGATAATTTTGAAGAACCAAAAGATGTAATATGTGCTACTGGTGAGGTAGTCACTAGTTCATTGCCAAAAAGTCTGAGAACATTATTTATCAATTATTTGTTGTTACAAAGGAAGAAAACACACAACACCACCAGTAGCAAAAAACTGTTTGAGAAATTTCCAAGTATGGTGGCATACTGGGTGACCAGCATAGAGCAGAACAGATTTCACAGCTCTCAGCCAACAGGTGGAAAAGCAGGAGGCTTCAGCACGAGTTGAACTCTTGCAAATGTGCTTGTTAGTTCATGCAATACGGTGCGTATTAAGTGAAATAGAGTGAAATAACTGTATTCAGGTACCAGTATTCTGTTCTCCAAAAAGTATTAATTTATGATTCATACGTCCCTAAAGAAGCATCCGATTTAACCCCCTGCAATTTTTACCTCTTGAGGGATTAAAAAAGAAGGTGTGCAAAGTAAATACACATACTTTAAAGGAACTTAAAAATAACATTCATCAAGAAATTGTCATTATTTCTGAGAGTGAATTACAGATTGTAATGTGTAATTTCTTAACTAGGTGCCACAAATGCTTTAACAATGAAGGAAAGCACTTCCAACAACTCCTGGCTTGATATACCTGAGTACTTTTATTGTTAAGCATTTACTTTTTGTTTCTTTGCTAGAAATAAAATGCAACAAACCAGAATGTCATCTGCTCAGCGCGCATAACAAGCAACACTGCCAGCCAGCTGAGAGCCGCAAAACCTGTTCTGCTCTATATTGATCACACAGTATTTACACCTACAAGATGCAAATTTGTGGACCCATCATTGCTTTCGTAGAACATCAGCTAGTTTGGTAGCTGATTCATGAACTTATATTAGACATAAAACATCACAGAGATTAAAAGTCTTCTACTATTGCTGAGAACTACATAGAATTCTTTTGCAAATAAAATTCAAATTGTTTACCAGTCTAACAATGTCCCACCAGTTCCAAAAAAATGTGACAGATGTAACTAATAATCCCATTTTATCAAGTACAAATTTTACAAGGACAATTAATGTTAAAAAGTGAGAGTTGACAGCTTCTTTGTTTTCATTGTTAGTTAATATATATTTCCTAATTTTGGTAACCTAGAAACCAGTATTTAGCTCCGGTTGTGGAAAAATCTGCAAGATGTATCTAACATTAGTATCCCCATTGCATACAAGAGCGTATGTTTTTTAAGAGGCCGAGGCCCAAGCCTTTTTGATATGTTGAAACACTAGTCGTAATCTTTCTCAGAAAACACTAAAGTTGTTGGTGTCAAATTCCTTACACCACATTTTCGTGAGAGGAACACAGTAGAAGTTATGACATCATGTGAACTGCCATGTGCTGTGTCCCCTTTCCCCTCCAAAAACCAGATCACCCCTCAGACTCTATGTGGTCTGCTTGAGTTGGGAATGCCATGAAGTTAACAGGGAAGTCACACTTACCAAAAAGACTCTCCTCTCCTAGTTTCTTGCCATACAGGAGCATGCAGTCTGCTAAAATGCCCTCTGGTTGAGGATAAGTAGCTGCCTTTGCTTGACCGCTGAGTTTTGAAATGCCCTTCACAGCTGCCATCTTCGCTCTAGCTGTTGGGTTTGGCTGTAGAAACTCTTTCGTTTTCAGCTGCAGTTCCTCCACCAATTCCACTGTCACATCTGTTTTCTGCAATCACATACAATGCCAATGTTAGCTCGACATATTTACAGGATACATTATCTGCATAGTCTGGTAACAGAGCAGCACTGAGTAAGTAAATGTTTTGTTTACAACTACTACGAGTGAAAAGTCCACACAAGGCCAGCCTCGAAAACTGGTTTCACCACGTGTTTGGTTTCTTGTCAGATATGCAAGAAACAAGAAGAGAGGTGATTTTCTTTCAAGCTTTCCGAGCAGTATTCAGGCAGGTAGTTTTTACTATCAATATTTCTGACTTCCTGCTCTTCACACATCAATGCTGACAATCAAATATTTGTTCAAATAGAAATGCTGGAATCCAATTATTTAATATTTTGTGAATAAAACGCCCATTTTAGCAACAAATGGAAAAGACCTGAATAACTCATCTTTTGAAGCTCTACATCTCTATGCTAATTCCAGAAAGAATTGATAAGAAATGTTAACATAATAACCAGGCATGGGGAAGAGGGATGACTGGAATGCAATTGAGTATTTACTATCTCCCCTTTTACTCCATCACCAAATGTCTTTTCGGTTCTGATTATTTACCTATCCACACGTCTTTACAAACAAGGTAAGTTTCGAGGCGTGTAGTGGAAGAGCCGAATAGAAACATGATGTGTTGGCTTTGTGATTACGTGAATGTAATTACATTACATACATTTTCTTTTGGCATAGCAACCACAACGCTTTATTTTCATTAGGAACACAAAAATAGTTACGTTCCCATTCGGATTTAAAGCATTTTTTTTTACCCTCTTATGCGACATGATTCCACCACTGTCACAATGTGAGGGACTGGCCGGTTCTCTGAGGTAGATGGATAACAGCGGGGGCGTTGCCTGGTACCTAACCGTTTGTAGCCGAGTGAACGGGGTTAAAATATGATACAGAGGAAATGACATTGAGTCCCTTTTCCCATCTATATTGACAATCAAACATAGACCCACCCATACCACTGACCCATCCGCCCGCCCGCCCGCCCGCCCGCCCGCCCGCCCGTCCGTCCGTCCGTCCGTCCGTCCGTCCGTCCGTCCGTCCGTCCGTCCGTCCGTCCGTCCGTCCGTCCGTCCGTCCATCCATCCATCCATCCATCCATCCATCCATCCATCCATCCATCCATCCATCCATCCATCCATCCATCCATCCATCCATCCATCCATCCATCCATCCATCCATCCATCCATCAGGAAAATAGTATAGGAAGTTATGTTTCAGCTTAACATCACGAAGTGGCCGTTAAAGTCCGCAGTCATATAATATATTATATATCATATAACCTTATATAATGCTTAATGATGCAACATACACTTAAGTTTATATTGCTTATAACTGCCCCTTTTCCAAGTATATGCTTTTCATAGCTTATGGAACCTTTTCTTTTGAGTAAAGATAATTGTTATCGATATTTATTTTTCTAACGTAATTTCATTATTTTTGTTAATGGCGGTTGCTTACTAATCTTAATTTGCAATTAAATTTATATTAATATGTCTGAGGAAGTCTGTGGTAGGTACGCAATTCCATTCCTAACATCCACAGTTGTACTGCTTCCTGTAATAATAAAATACTGGCTATTTACCACAATAAGCAAAAATGTCATTGGTTTACGACTAGGAAATCAATCATTTCAGTATTAACTCATTGCTTTGTTCATTAATTCAATGCTTTCATGGTTTTGTATTTCCCACGTGGCGAAAACGCAGTACTGACCTAAAAAGACAGACTTATTCATTGCAAACGCAATAATAGCCTGTTTAACAATAATACACAAAAGACTCAATGATTACAAATCAGCATGGGCGTGTAATACGTATTCAAGAGAGAACTTACATAAAACAGATATAGGATTTGTCACCAAACATACATATTAACTGAAGAGAGTTTTTAACCAAGAACTGTCAAGTATTCTACGTTTGATTAAGCCCCAATCCTTGCCCTACACAATCAGATCATTAGTTTTCATGTACGGTCATTTTTAAATGCCCTACACAGTCCTGCGTGGCAATAGGTTACGCCCATCTGAACTTAGAGAAGCAGTGTAACTCAGTTTCACATTTGAATTTTGCTCCTAATGTGGTCAATGAACGAAAAGACATCGACATCTATAGTAGGTTATATGTATGCTGCTTGCAAAATGTAGGTGTTTAGTAAATCTTAGTTTTTACATAAAATTTCTTTCTCTCAAAACAACACAACTCAAAATGCTCCACGCGTCAAAATTTAATTCAGATGTGCGTGAAATTTTGCATATATGTTAACATTTATACAGGCATTGGCACGACAGGACAGGTAGCGGTTGAACTTGCCTTACCCACCCCACATTCTCTTGCCGAGTGACAAAGGTTGTTTGTATACAACACGTGCAGTGGTGGGTTCGTTCCACTGTGGGGTAGTAATGATTTCTACACTATTAACTATTTTGTTTATATTAAACGTATTTTGCATACAATAATCATTACAGCCACCAACTTTGGGTTAAGCAAATTACATAACCTTCAAGTTTATAACCTCCCTATATCTTATGCACGTAATATTCTTTCGCTGCGTTATGATTAACGTACTAAATTGTTTCTCTTTCACAATAAATGAAGCAGTGAAGTTCCATTGGTACTTTTTGATCAACATAATAAATTCTTTGGTTTTTCACTTAATATTATGTTCAAACTTTGAAGCACGACATTCGATACTCTATATTAAATAAACTAATAAGAAACTAAACCACTGAAAGGTGGAATAATGTTGTCCCTTTTATATGTTTACAAATACGAATAATCAGAAAGTACCTTTTGAAATTGTAAATAAATACCCGTAAGATCACCAAAGTTTGATTTATGCTTCTGATCCAAGTGGCGTTTGATATTGTAACACTTTATATTTACAAATTGAAATTCGCATATTAAACAGCAAACTTTCCTGTTTCTGTAACGTACAACAAATTCTCTCTATCACTCTTCATGAAACAGCCATATTCGCCACCGAACGAGGCGTGTCGAACCTGAACAGCAAGTTAGGAGAGGGATGGCAGATGGAGTGAGGTAGAATGTGTTTCAGTGGGGTGTCACAACTGAGCCAATTTTGCCCATGCCTATATTGTGCCTAAAATTTGCTATGGGCATAGAAATCCGTCCATTACTTAAACAAAACCTGTGCGCTTAAGTCTAAAAAACTGATCCTTTTTAAATGGTAAGACATGCATTTTCACTGGCCTTAAAATTATGTACGGAATATTGCCCATGACAACTTTTGTTTATACACCCATAAGGTGTGCATTAAAACGTTTAAGCGAAATTATTTAAATATTTTGATGCAAAGGAGTTTTTAAATGTAACAATTTATTTTACTAAATTATTAAAATAATTAAAACTATGTATCAAAATTACTTCAAATTCGGCATACATCTTAATGTTGACCACTCTAATAAACTCTGAAAGTATGGTGCAAATTGGATAAAAAATGAAGAAATTCCAGAACACAGTATGGCTCCCCCTTAAAGAAATAATGCTGAATCTGCACGTCATTAAGAGAATAATGGAGTTTAGTAAATGTAATGTATGGTTTGGCTGTGTGATCCTGGGGTGGTCCACATACATTTCTTTGCAAGGGTAGAGCATAACCTCTGAGCCATCAAAACAACGATAGTATGATTAGCTGAACGTTAACTAAACAACAAAATTATATAATTTCTCCAACATTCTTCCTCACTTTGTCGATCGAGAGAATTGCGAAAGAAACCGGACAAAAATGACCATTTTGTGACTTATATTCCCAAAACCAGTTTCAGATTTTAGCTTCTAAGAAGTCTAAGGGAGCATCCCGTTGTACACCGGAAACGGGCCTGCTTCGTGCAGGGGACCCAGGTTCGATCCCATTACCGGCATGGGGAAGTGTAGTCCGGGGTGCACTCAACCAATTAAGTGGCTAACCTGATGGAAAAATAACGTCCTTAAAAGCTCAAGAGTCGGCGCACTGACTCCCACCAGGGCAATTCCCTTAGCTGCGCAGTGATGACTCTTCACGTGAAAGTCTGATGGTGGGGGAAGTTGCGCGTACTGATTGCGCAGAAGTCATAACGTTTCTGTTCACGAAAGAACGAAGTTCACTAGCATAGCTTTAGTGTATACTACTAAAGGTATTCAGGTATAAAAATAACCTTTATAACGGACAAAGCGATATAGTTCACACAAAACTTTAACCAGTTATTTCAAACCGTTAGAAAACCCTTACGAGCGCAAGGGTAAAAAAGTGAAAGTAAACAGAAGAAAACTGCATATTATCCAGAGCAGAGTTGGTGGTTCGGTGAATCTGGTGCAGTACATAAATGACGTAATAAATAGTAGGAATATCGGTAGTATTAGTAGGGACAGAAACATAATACAAAATAAAACGAATAAGGATTTTAATGAGAAATTTAAACAATCACCAAAAACCCATATCATGAGTCTGGTCACTGTGATCAAAGTAAAAAGTGCACTTTTCAGTTTAAAATAACATTACTCGTGATCACTATCAGTGTCTTCGATTTTAAGTGCAGTACACTTAGAGGAGCTTCCAAGTGCTTTTGAAGACACTAATGTTCCGTAGAATAAGCGCCTTGTATATACCCTCTCTCAGGTTCAAAGTTGAACGCTTCCGTTTCTGTGAACTAGGAAAACACGATCAATAAATGTGAACAACACGATGGGCATGAAGTAGCGCCTGATAGGTATGCAAAACACCTAGCGTACGGGTAATGCGGTTAGGTTCTTAAGGGACCCTGAGAATGAAAAGTGACTGAAGAATAATTTATCAGACGATTTTTACGTTTATGCATATAAATGCTCCCCAAAGCTTCAGTCATCGGTTGGCAGTGAAATTGTTTAGATTCTGCCTTTTTGAAAGGACTAGTGCAGGCTCTAAATGCCATATGTGCTACATTTAAACGTCCCTTTTCTGTTTAAATTTTCGGCAGTATTTGAACAAAATATGGGTCAAAAAAGGGCTCAAAAACAACAAAATTCAGCGGAAAGAGATGGTTAGGCTCTGAATGTGAGGACAGAGACTACTAGAAAAAAAGAGGGAAGGTGTGATATATGCAGGGTAGTGAGGCCGAAAAGATAATCTGACTCATGATCATGATGCAGTGAGTGAGTATCGGGTTTAAGGGCCCGTCGACAACTTGGTCATTAGGGCCCCGAGTCCAAAAGTAAAAATTAGGGACGGGAAAGTGTTAAAATATCACCCATAAAAAATAACAAACTCTAAAGTCAATAGATAAAAGCAGCTAAACAACTATTAAAACGTTCCATTTAAAATGCTAAAAACTGAAACTTAAAATTGCTACTAAGTAAAAAAGGCTAAAACGTTAAAAAACCCAAAAATAAGGCAATCTAAAAGGCTAAAATCTCTGAAATAAAATAACCTTACACTTGCTTCATAAAATCAATTGTGGAACAAAACCGCAGCACTGTATTTACAGATACTGGGTCGTTGCCTAAAACTGACCACAGTGTAAGGCCCAGGCCAACGGACTGGCGCTCACGAGCGTGTCGCGGACAATCAAGAAGGTCATGTGCGACGGAGATTGGAATATTACACGTCGTACAGACAGGCTCTGGATCACCACGCAAAAGGTGTCCATGCGTGGCTCGGGTATGGCCTATCCTCAGGCGGGTTAAAACCACTTCTTCCCGCCTGGAATTCCTGCAGCTGGTTTGCCAGGGTTGTACCGTGTCCTTGATTGTCCGTAACTGAGTGCCAGATAACGCTTCCCAAGATTCCTGCCAGAGAGCAAATAGATGGCGACGGAAATATTTCTGCACATCTATATAGGGGAGCGTACGGGTAGAATACTCCGTAAGGCGACATGCAGACTTTACAGCCGCATCCGCCGCCTCGTTGTCCGGAATACCCACATGGCCTGGGATCCACGTAAAAACAAACTGGTATCCGCGAGACAGGAGCTGAGAGATCAATGATCATGATGCATTTGGTAGAAAAATTGGGTTTTCTTCACTTAACGCTTTTAATACACTATTTGCTCTATGCGCATTACATTTTGTCCTATTCTCATAGAAGTTTTCAACACGTGCTCCATTTATGTGACTTGAACTCCATCTTTGGAAACCTGAAAATTTATTTACTTTAAAAAATTTTATTTACAAACATATGTATATACACATGCAATGTCCATCGAAGCAAAGAAACTAATTACTTTAAAAGTAAATACTGTTTTCCTCGCAGAGATTGATGGAGTTTTTTGGGCAATTAGAGCTTATAAAATAATAAAATTCTGTAATATTTTAGTTTTCGATGCCCAAGGAGTACTTTGAATATTAAGATATTGTGAATTGTGAATAAATCGAATAATTAATTCGCTCAAAACTACAAAACACATTGTGATGAACTTTGCGTGGTAGTTTATAACATGAACACCCTTAAATGTGCAAAGTATTGATTTCATATATACAAAAAATATATAAAATTCAAATTTCAGTCCCAGGGCCCCTTAAGTCACCAATTCTTCTAGAAAAGCTATCGTAGTCTACACTAACTTATGATAGCCTGCGGTAGTTTTACAACTGCCCAAGAGGGTGCGAATTTTCAGACTCGGGTATAGGACCAATGTCCACTCAGCATCATGAGGGTAGTAAGGCAACCATCCTGGCCAAGGAAGCCAACATTCCAGCTTTCTTGGCCCATCTCTTGAAATTGAAACTCAGGTTTTAAAGCTGTGCCTTTATACTGGGCTTCAAAGATCGCTTAATTTTGCGCAGAGGGCTCTTTATCAGGCTTGAGGTCCCATGCTGTACATCTACGACACGGGACCACCAGCTTCACTTCCCTTCCGAAGATGCTACGCATTTTTACGCCCGAGAAAGCGAATCGCCTTCCGCCGGGTTTAAAGCCGTGACCTCGGGAACCAGAGGTTAGCATGTTACCTCTAGACCAGGACGACGACTGAGGCACTTTTGCCGCGGTATGTTGGCGTGAGGTCGGCAGTCCAGTTAGCAGGCCAAGGCCCATCAGGTCTATAGTAACTAGTAATTCTTTTGGTTAGACGTTGGCCTACTGATCCCAAGGTCGCGGGTTCAAACCCGGCCCAGACCGGTGGTTTTTAAGTGCTTAAAACGACGGCTATATGTCATAAGATTTACTGGCATCTCCTGCGGGACAAAACTCCGGCACACCGGCGATGCTGATCTGATCCTGGCAATTGACAGTGTCGTTAGATAACAAAATTTTAATTTTTTAATTTAAACGCTTTTCGCAGTTTTAAAGATGTCTAACTCAAACCCTGAAATCCATTTTTCTCATAATGCATTTTTCCAACGCATGTGAATGCTCAAAACACTCCTTGGGGAGTAAACTTCAATCAATCAGTTAGGTTTTTGCCCTAGATGTCCTTAACATCATAATAAATAAAAGTTATTGCCGGAACCTTTTAAGCACGTTATATATTAATAAAATTGTTTTTACATCTAAAATTAAAAATTAATTCCTACGCTAATATTTATTCCAAATAAAATAATCGGATGACAATTTTCAAAATTCCTGATTGTGAATCTGAAGTTCTGTTACAAAAGTTTGAAAATTGCACCATGAGGAGTTTTTAGTGTGTTTTATTTTGTAGCGCAGTTAATAAAATTATAATTTATGACCCCCTCTGGGTATCCAGTATTACGAAGGATCTTCGAACCAGAAATTGTTAGCAGCTTCTGCGAGACTTTATGGCCTGTCTGCCTGTGACATGTAGCCTCTCGTGAATCCTTCATTTCATCCTTTCCTCCTGGGAGATGACCCTTAGGTCACAGTACACCAGGTGTCTCATTCCGTTGCATATTCCATGCATCTAACTGCGATAGTATGCAGTAAAGAAATGAAATTACCTATTTACTTAAGAAATACAGAATTTGAAGTGGTTACAAGTTGAACCTCTTAAACCTCGCACGTTCATTTGCAGACTACTAATATATTGGTATGACTATGACCAGTGAATGAATGGGACACCTCACACCTCGACCCTTATTGAATCTTTTGTGTTTACTACCCCCAGAAGGAACGGATGAGGTGAAGGAATCATAGGAGGTTAAAGAAGGCAGGCAGGTGGCCGACTCAGGTGCACAGAGGTCTCTAGCATTTCCAAGCTTGATGACCCAGGAACATCGATGGTCTACTCGAGAAGGCTTCCCTCTGGTGAAACAGTGGAGAATTCGAGCCACCTGAGTCGGCTCAGAGAAGGCTGCCATTTAAGCGAAAGGAAGTTCGTGGTAGAAGAGAAATCGTTCTTTAATTCGGTTTACCAACTAGGAAAAACCTAGAAAAATCCATGGCCCGAGCGGCGAATCCGGGATTCGAACCCAGAAGCTTCCGGATGCGAGCCTTGCATTTACCGCGGAGCCATCTCACTCGGTAATCTATAGGTAAATTAAATTCATTCTCTTGCATTGCTTCACGTCTCTGTTTGTAGCACGCAATCAGGGTATGCAGAGGAACTAATGAAATCGTTTGTCAGTTTCCGAGAGCTAGATTTAAATACATTCGCTGATATTTCCGACTGTTTAAAAATTTACATTTCTGTTCGGTGACTGAACATTAAAAATAGAATTTAATATCCGCCCTCCATTTGAGCCGGTAGTGGCTGCTGACCTATTTAATGTCAGTTCTGGCCAGTAGGAAATGACATATCTGTTCTTTTTGTGTTAACACAGTTGCCCAAAAAGAGAAGCTGCGCGGAAAGAAAGGGTGCATTTGGAATTTCGTCGCCTCCATTTGTGCGCCGTTTCGTATTGATTTCACTTTCATGTGACCGCCGTATAACGCAATGCAACAAATTCACCATGCCACACAAATCCAAAACGCCAGCATCAGCATCCACTCTGATTATTATCGTCATCTACATAGCTTGCGCTCAATTTGTTCACTTATGTTAGCTACAAATGACGTGCGTTTTCAAACAACAGAGATGGCATAAACCACGCTATGGAACGTACATTTTAATGAATTAATGCTGGGCATTTGCGAACAGATAAAAGGAAAATTGAGGATGCAATTTCACACAATAATCATACTTGATGTATTGCGTTAACGTGAAACAGTACGGGGGTCACTAGAACTGTACTGAGACAAAAAATTAATATGTGTACGTTTTATTTATACCAGTTCCTCAAAGTATTCTCCCCCGGCATTTCCGTGGTGCACTCAGTCTCGTGATGTCAAATGCGACTCCATACGGAGACGATATACCTAGATCCCATTAAATCCTTGGTGGGCCTGGCAAGGAGATCAAGAATCACTGGTGGTACCTAGGAATCTACCTGGGGAGCGTAATATACCAGGGTATGCAGGCATCAGCATCAACGCTTAGCTGACAAGCAGTGGACCCACCCCACCGACAAGGTAAAAATTCTCCCTGGCATTGTATGCAGGTTCCATCCTCTGGAACTACCGGAGACATCTTTGCCACTCAGTTTCTCGCACTCCAGCTAGCTCCTCTTACTATGCTGAAACTGCTTCTTCGGACTAGAAAATCGGCGACCTTCACAGTATGGAACAGGAAGAACTCGCATGGTGCTAGCTCGGGATTATAGAGTGGATGAATCGATCTTTTTGTCTCAATTCCTTGTAGAAACTCCATTGCTGCATTAGCAGTGTGACCGATGCATTGTCATGGTTCAATAAAATGCTCCCTAGCCCTTCCTATCTTTGGATGTCTTTCTTGGATTTTCTAAAACACTTTCGGGAAGCAAACTTCTATGTACCATTTTGCAGCAAGAGTACTGATTTTCGAGCCCAAGATTTGCCACTGGACCGCTTGTGGAGAAGAAACAAGAAACTATTTCCTTATTCGCATTCTCTGATCTCCCGACTTTGACGGGTGGTCATCTGGGAACACCCAAATGGAGGTCTGAGGACTGGTGTTTTGTTTCAGGGTCAAACTGATAGATCCATACTTCGTCACAATATCTGAAACAACGGCGAGACGTTCCATGGTTACATCTTTCAGCATTTCTTGACACCATTCTACCCTTTGGAGAGAAATTATGCGGCACCCATCTTGAATTTTTTCTAAATCACGAAGATGCTTATGAAGGCTGGTTACGTGAACTAATCCTTAATGCCATCTTAATGTCCTTGTAGGTTAGTCTAGGATCTTCCCTGATCCTTTTTTTGCAGTGGTGATATTTTTCTCAGTCACTCTGTTGTTGGTCTGCCACTTTTCTCTTCTTTAACAAATGGCCGACCCCTCTTGAATTCTCCAAACAAACGGAACATATGTGAAAGGGAAAGGTCCCCGAAAGCCCTCAAATGCTCAAGTGACTGCATTTCATTTGAGGCACAGCTGGAGTCGTACAAAATCATTGCTTCATTGAACCTCCATTGAACTTGCAAGAATCTTCACTGTTTCCAGGACTTAAACATGAAATGAGAGAAAATAAGAGAGCTCTGCCTGCTGCCGTTGCAATACCGATTAAAAAGTTAATTCGACCCAGCAAAAATGGTTTCTCTACGAATGGTCAATATTTTGTGCTTCAATACATATCTAGGGAAGCTCGTTAAGTGTATTTTCATTGTCAACATTACATTTTGTTAGTAAGGACCTCTCGTATAGCAGGTAGGTGATCTGCCGACTGAGCTACGGGGCCAGCCGACTATTCCCTTTGTATCTATATGCATATAATGAAATATGTAATGTAGCTATTTCTACAAAGGTTTATCTGAATTAAAATGAAATAGAAATGAAATTAAAAAAAAAAAAAAAAAAAAAAAAACATTTGAAATTCCATTTTCTTGTATTTACATTCTACGCTCTATCATTTATTAGCATATAGCGACCTACGCTTATTACTTCCTCTACTGGTAAGTAGAGGAAGTATTGTATTCGACCCAAAATTTCGATGTCGAGATTTCACCGGAAATATGTTTTGAGACCCCCTGAATCCACTTTTAGAATAAGTTCCGTCTATCTGTCAGTCTGTGGACGGCATAACTCAAAAACGAAAAGTAGGTTAAAAACCAAAGTTGGTATTTAAGTTTAATGTCTTTCAAGCATGCGATACGAAAATTTTTAAGAAAATAGCCCCACCCTAAACTACCTTTTACATTGAAAATTTTTCGAAAATTTTTATTTTCTTGAAAATGGCTCTAAAGATTTTGATTAAAATGTCATATTTAAGATATTTGTATGACAAGTGAAATGTATATTTTGAATTTTCTGGCTATGGCCTATGTAATCCTGTTTTCTCTTGATGACTTTTGAATAACTCGTAAACCGTAAGAGATAGACAAAATCTTACTATACAAAAATGTCGATCTCGCTAAAACACACAATTTATGTCCCAATACATTTTTTGGTAGAGTGAACCATTTCGGAGATAGTCCTTGTTATATGTGTCAGTGCCTATCGTTTCATCCTCCTGTATATGAAACTATTTCTGCAAAGTACATCTCGTAACATGAAGAAGATAAAATATCTGATGTGTTGCACTCACATGACTTTCTCTACTCTTGTACTAACCATTCCTACAAACTCTTATTCCTCCATCTACTTCATGTTAATTGAGATAAACATTTGCAGAAATTATCTTATTGCTAATTTTCTTGTAGGTACAAGGTAAATATGGGAATACAGTAGGTCTTAAGCGATAGTCAAAGCTTTTAAAGCTTTTAAATTCCGTTCTCTTTGCGCGGCCAAACAGATAGAAAGGTGAATAACGACCTTCCATTTGAGAAAAGTTCAAGTAGTGCAAAACTCGCACAAATAACGAGGAATTTCTCCGATATGGTGCACTTCACAAAAAAATACATATAGACATAACTTGTATGTTTAACAAGATAGATAGACAGATAGATACATAGAATAGTAAAATTTGGTCTATCTCTTACGGTTTGCTAGTTATGCAAAAGTCATCAAGAGAAAACAGGACTACGTGGAGTATAACCAGAAAATTCAAAATATACATTTAATTCGCCATAAAAATAACTTAAACATGACATTTTAATCAAAATAGTTAGAGCTATTTTTGAAAAATATCCAATTTTCGAAAAAATTTCCATGTAAGCAGTAGTTTTGGATGAAGGAATGTTCTTCAAAATCTTCGTGTCGCATTCCTGAAAGTTATTAGACTTAAATACCAACTTTGGTTTGTAACCGACTTTTCGTTTTTGGTTACGCTGTTCACAGACACACACGCCCCCGCGCGCGGAACTTTTTCTAAAACTTCCTCTTTTTGGATTCAGGGGCCTCAAAACTTATTTCCGGTGAAATCTCGACATCGACATTTTGGGTCGAATACAATCTTTCCCCTACTTACTATACGGAGTAGAGAATGTAATAAGCTTTTGCAAGAATAATTTGTGGAAGAACAGATAATATAAGATTATTTACATTTATGCAGCCCAATTTTGGGGGAGATAGTTTTATATAGTTACGGCACGAGAAAGAACACCAATATGTTGCCAGTACTGTAATCGTCAACTTTTTTTCTGCAGTGATGGTTGACATTTTTATTCTACTCTGCACCGCTCTATTATTCGATATCATCAAAGGTATAAACATACTGTACATTTTTGCCCTTTTTGTAACACAAAAATCGATTAAACAGCACAGTACGGTATGTAAACAGGTTCGCCCATACAGGTCACAGTGGCTGAACCCTCACCCCTCTCGCCTTTTCCATGTTGTCACAAACTCCAATATTATTTGTACATAAAGGGTAATTGGAAAAAATAATATGAAACAGCATGTAATGGCTAACTCACGCCTCCGTATTTTACCTTCCACAGCTGCACGAGTAAATAAATAGCATGCGCTGATTTTGACAATCGAACATCAACTACTTAATTCCTTTTAAGTTTATTAATGCTCTGACATAGAATAACCTGCTAAATCATATTCCCAACTGTTTTATTTACTAGTCATTTAGTAGATACAATTTGAAATATCATTGCATTTAATGAGTTATTGATAGTGTAGAAATTATGCTATTTATTTTACACTGTTACACTGTAAAATTGTCTATAATTTATTGATTTGAAATAAATTCCCTATCATTCTTTGTAGCAAATTACTCTTATTTTCTGATCTGTTTCCAAATCAAATAGAAGTTCACATAAGAATTTTGTTCCTGTGCCAAGATTGCGCTAGCTTTTAGGCTAAAAGGAAATCTAACAGGTTCTCTAGACTATTTTAAAAATAGATTGGGATTCTCCTTCTTGTTTCTGAAGAGGAGGAAAAGCATGGATCGCCATCACAATCACTGCAATATGGCTATGACATCGTCATTTCAACTACATATGCTGCAAGCTGCATTGATAATCATCTCTCGTTACATCTTCTTACCCTTAAATTCATAATTCTACGTTCCATTTATTACGTAAGCAGTTAGCTGATATAGTATTTCAAGATCACATCCCAACAGTAAAAAAAATTCTACATCTCTAGGTTCCGGACAATTTTATATACAGGGTTCTTCATTTAAAACCTAACGGAACACACGGCGTTTCGCCTCTTCCGCGACCTTGCTGGATTTCCCCACTACCGGCTGCCGTTGTGCGCTCGGCTAGTCGGTACTGGGCCTCTGAAAATCCACATCGCGTTCAAGAAATCCTTCATTGTAATCGGAGAGTCGGAGTTTGGTGTGCTGTTAGCGCTAGACGCATAAGCGGTCCATTGTTCTATAAGCAGACTGTAAATGCAGAGAGGTACCGACATGACATTTTGACCCTCATGAACTAACAGAAGAAGAGAAATCATATGGGTGGTTTCAACAAGATTCCGCCACTGTCCATCCAGCAGAGGAGTCCATGAATAAAATTAGGGAAGTCTTTGAAGATAGTGATTAGTGCTGGTGTATGGTCCTCTCGTTCCCTCGATCTAACAGTGTGTAATTTTTACTTGGGGGGTTAACCTGAAAGACAAAGTTTACGAAACAAATTCCCATACATTGGAAGAACTAAAACAAAATATTAAAAATGAAATCGGAAACATTATAGTGGCCCAACTTGGTCGTGTCAATCAGAATGTGTTCTCCCGATATAATGTTGTTTAGCCGTGGGTGGATGACATTTCCAACATCTTCTATAAGATAAACAGTATTATACATGTTTTACGTGCGGAGTTTATGTAGGAGCAAAGTCGGCTGTGGCACACCCAATCGCGCACAGGCGAAATGCCGTGCGTCGTTAGGTTTTAAATGAAGAACCTGTATTTATATATTTTACACTTATTACTTAATTACGCTTTATTTAGGCACATTATACTGCAATATAGATAACCTTTCTTTGCGCGTAAAGGCCCAACCTTGTCTACTACCTACCTATTATAGGTAGAGGAAGGGATATTCCATCCATAGCAGCTATACCAAATTTGGTATTTCAGTTTAGGGTCTTCCAAAGGTGCCAAACGAATATTTTCAAGAAAATGTTCTACTCCAAACTATCACTTAACCCTGCTGTTCTGTTCAATAATACTTGACAAATGTACTGTTTGGGTCAATATGACCCGACATGTCAAAATGCTGTAGAACATTTGAAATACATGCGCTTTTGTACAGCTGGTAACAATTGACATTGATTTTCTCTTGCCATGCTTTGTAGATGATGATGACGATGATAATTGTACACAACACTTTATTAAAGACCATTAAAAAATATCCCTGATAAAACAGTACCTAATACATATTTGAAACAACAGGCAGTTTTCAGTGCAAACATTCACTTTGAAAGCAATACAGCTCTTTTTTATCTTCCTTTAGCTGTTTTTCTTCTTACTTACGACAGTTTGGGCACAAATATGTTGTGTGTGTTTTACAAATATGTTTATTACATTTTCTACACAACATGTTTGTTTTATCATTGCTTGATGGACAGAACTTGCAATGAGCTCGTTTCACAGTTTTTGTTGTTAGCTGGTTTTGATACCCTAACCATGTCTTCAGGATTTTGGATGCGTCTGACCAGTCTCAAAGAATCTTCTGTTCTTGGGAAAGTTGTTCTTTATTGAATGTGCTGTCTTACCAGTGATTTTCCAAGCTCTTCCAAAAATATTCTTCTTCTGGTCAATTTCCTTGTATTCCAATTAGGGTCAATTGAAGTCCACAGTATGTATACATTATAAGCAGAAACATCAAGCATATTGTAAAAGACTCATGGGCCACCTATTGGTTCTGCGTTTGCATGTATATGTAACTGTTAGCTGATCAAGTGTGTCTAACGCCCCTTTTGTTGGATTATAGTCCAAAATCATTTTTGGTTTCTTATCAGCTCTTTGACTGATTTGCTTATTGTGGTGGAGAGTGCTCATGAGTACATTTTTATTTCTCTTGGGAACATAATTGACCACAGGAGTGAAGTAAAATGAAGAGCTATGTACCTCCTTGTTGGTCATGTTTTGTGGAAGCTCAGGCTTATTCTTCCGTATAGTTCCCAACATTGTCAATTTCCGTTTCAAAAGCAGTTGCCCCAAACTGTATGATGTAAAAGAATTTTCATGTGTGATATTCTGCCCTGGAATCTCAGCAGTGAGATCAGCTAGCACTCTCATTCCCTGATTTTTTTCTGGTGCAGCTCCACTCTCCTTTCCGGAATAAATTTGGGTTTTCAATACCTATGAAGATTTGCTGTCACACAGGGTCCATATTTTGATTCTATATTTTGCCGGTTTACTTGGGATATACTGCTTGAATGGACAGTGGCCTCTAAATGCTACTAACTGCTCATATCCAGTCACATTTTCTCCTGGACTATACAGTTTTGGAAGCACTTCTACCCATTTTTACCAAATACCTACTACGAATTGCTGCAAGTTTATCAGTACGTCGTCTTTCTTCTCTTGTACATTTCTTATCAAATCACAAGACGTGATATCTTACAGAATGTTTCATGAGGCCTAGTTGCTTGAAATATGTTTTACCCAGTATCCTTATCCTACAAGCTTTTTGTAGATTCCCCACGAGATCGATATACACCCGCAAGTAATAAGTCCTAAGTATGATTGAAAAACAGAATAATCAATACTTGTCCACTGTTGACCATAAGCCCTCTGTCCCTCGATGTTTGTCATCCCAATTATTTCATTTTGAAGTGCTGAAAAAAGTACTGCTTCAAATGAACTTTTTATATCACTTATTCTGGTGATTGCATATCTTGTAATTCCTGGTGTACTCTTAATTATGTTCAAAGCTGAGAGACAGCCAAGTTGTGCTGGTGGATTCAAATGCCATTCTATATTCCCATTTTTAGAACGAAAATTCTTTATATTTGTTTGTAAAGTCTGTGAACTCTCGTAGCTGTAATCAGAACACTCACTTTCGCATTCAGTGCTGACATGATCTTTGAACTCCGAAACTGTTATTCATCTACTGAGGTATTTGCTAATTCCTCCAAACCAGCATCAGGTAATGGTCTAACTGCCATGGTGTCACAATTCAAACTGAGCAAAAACAACATAGCATCAATTGTCGAAAACTTCTATTTCTTTCCCAGAAAAAGCAATAATCAAGCCCATTGTTGTAACCCCTCATTATTGATAGAATGGGATATATTGTTGTTCTCATACATTGTTACATGTTCAGCACTTCAATACCAATGTAAGTATTGACATATGAGCAGTCATATTTATGTCGGGTCATAATGACCCGAACGCTATATACGTAACTCTTACATTTCACGAAAAAAGTATTTGGAGTATATTAAAATGCTTTTAAACACACGTTGTTCTTGCATTTCCAGACAAAGTCACCAAGTTTTGTAAATATATATTGGAAATTAGTAAGTTAGAAATTAAATTTAGATTCATTTCGGGTCATATTGACCCGAACAGAACAGCAGGGTTAAATAAAAATGTACCGAAGTTTTCGATTTTCTTTAAGTATCTAACAATTTTGATTAAAATACCATATTTTTAGATATTTATAAGACAAATAAAACAGGTACATGCTTTGAACTTTCTGTGAATATCCTGTGAAATCCTCTTCATTCTGAAGGAATTTTATGTAATAATTAGTATGCACCTATAACTGCTAAACCCAAGGAGATAAGGACATAAATTGTTAGTGTTTGAATTTTTCAATATTACTGTAAGGTTTTTAAAGTGCTGTCGCTATTCAATTATTCACTGCAATGTCATGAAAAGAGTAAGTATGGAATTTCTGGAGCAGCACATAACGATCCGCTTTTAAACAGAAGACGATTCGAACATAACTATTCCTGAAGAGGTTTTATCCCTATTAACATGAAGTAGGTAACAAATAAGCTTGCTAAATTTAAGATAAATTATATAATGACAGTAGGTAGAGATAGTCTTGTGAATGTAACAAGATGTTTCCTTAAGTAGCATTTCGCCAGTAGACGCTTATAAACTGTAGGGGACTCTCACGCTTGCTTCTTAAATTGAAAGTTAATGTACATTTGCTTCCTAATTAGCGCGTTTCTAGGGGCAATTAAAACCTACTTGAATATACATTTTTTGCTGGATAATGTATACAAACGCGGACTTTGATTGAACTGAATTTTAGATTCAATTTTCTTAGAAAATAGAATCGGATCGAATTTCTCTTCCATGGAAACAACCATCATATTGTGACAAAATAACAAAACCAGACCAAATACTTTCTCGGCACTTTATTTTCCTTCTAAACTTTTGCACAAAAACACATTGCTCTTCTACTGTCGTTAACACAGTCTACAGACTTTCGTGATATTACAACTCAACTGTTCTCTTGTAGCCTTGACCCACTATCTCTCTTCACTTTGTATCTCAAATATTAACTCCGACGATACAATCACTCGACACTCGTTTAAATTTCTTCACGACGCGACAACACACACAGCTGTCTCACACTCATTGACACACTGACCGACTCATGTCTGTAACAGTAATTCTCTCTCTGCTATTTCCTCGTCCCCTTATATAGGGCGGACGACTCACACGGACCTTTCTCGACTTCCACTAACACGTCGGCGATGAAGTAGCCAGATCTTCCTCGAATGCTCTATAAACCCTTTGTGTTGCCGCTTGATTGTTCTTAGTCTCGTGTTCGCTCGCGGTGTGAGGAAGCTTATCCTTGCGCCTTTGTTTACTGCCGGCCTGGTATATGTGTGAAATAGATTGGTCCCAATTGTCCTTGTTGTGCGCCTTGCTCGGCGTCACAATATTGAAATCATGTTTAATATGGCTAATATTACTAACATCTGCTGAACTCCTAATATGCTTATCGTTCATTTATTTGTTCAACTGATATTAAAAATGGTACCTACTTTCTTTAAATACAGCTGTAATAAAAATTTAAAGGTGGTATGGGTCATCGGGACATTTTCTAGTCAATCTTCCACCTTAAAATGAAACCGAACTGTACGTTTTCGCCAATATTGATTTGCTTCTTGCTTTAATCCAACATACAGGCCTACGTTTCACTCGTTCTTCTGAAGCATTGTTGTGAAATACAAGTTTTGGGTCTGTAATAATTGTAGCTAGAAAATTACTGTTTGCTTTTGTCGTGCCCGTCATTCATGCTTCTAGTTTTCGTGAAGGAACAATAAACCTGCCAGAAACTGGTGCAACAACAGACACAATAGAGCCGCTTTTATCATTTCCATATCAACGTCGCAAATTCTTTACAATACCATACATTAACCTCAAAACCTTCTCTAACAGCAGAACAAACTAACATTATGTTTAACAGGTGCGCCAAAGTAAATGTAGGTCCACCTACCTAATTGAAAATATTTATTCTCGGACGTAGCGTGTCCAAATTAAGCTCAATACGTATTGAATTTACGGAGCGGGATGGCTCAGGCGGTAGCGTATGTGGTCCGCATTCGGGAAGTCGTGGGTTCGATTCTCGTGGCCGACGTTCCTGATCCATGGGGTTTTTTGGGTGTTTTCTCGGGTTGCTGGGCGAATGCCGGAAAGGATAATTAGATCACTAGAAATTCCTTTCCCTCTATTTCATGTCACTTCATTTCATTTCAACTTTCATCCTGGTTGGTTATTTCAGGGTTCCAAGTGTCGGCGAGAAATTTGGCATATTGATTGCTCTCCGTAAATCGTCTTCCGGATCGGGGGAGGTCTCGGAGTCCCGGTCCCCCAGATGTGTATGCCTGGAGTAGGAGGAGAGTCGGTTGGACGAGACGCCACCGGGGAGTTCAATTCTGTGGCTATTAGACACTACCCTCTGTTGTCTCTCTCCTCAACCGGACCACCCTTAGCATCCTTTCGGGAAGTCCCGTCAGGGTCATAGGCATTGCATTGGTCGAGATGCCAAGTCGCCCCTCCGAACCTTGAACATGGGTACATGGATCGTATTCGGTAGGAAATGTCTATTCAAATCGATTTCCATTCCTCATGGAAATGTGGCGGTTGTTAAGGTTGTGTCTTTTCCATGATGATTCACATACCCTTTCCTATGCAAACTACCCCCACCGGTCGGAATCCTAAATAACCTACGGCAAGCTTTCTTTCTGAGAATTTTGGGATTAACCTCTTATTTCCTCGCCGTTCCTTGTTCCAAACACAAAAATATCTTGAGATTCAAATGCTCATGTGTACATTCAACCACTTAAGGTATTTTTACCAGGTCTCCCATATCAGCTTTCATCGCTAATTTAAGCGTTTCATGGGACACATATTCACTCCTGTACTAATAAAAGATGTGTGTGTGTGTGTGTGTGTGTGTGTGTGTGTGTGTGTGTGTGTGTGTGTGTGTGTGAGATAATCTCAAAAATCACTCAACCGATTTTGATAATTCTTTCAGTGTTGCTAAGCCCAATTCTTTCTAATGGACATGAACCAAAAATACCTATGATACACGCAAACTTTAATGTCAGCTGATATCTGACCACTACTATTCTATTTCCATTGTGCAAACAAATTTTGTGGGTCCGTGATATTTATTACACCGGTTTTACAGCGTGATTTCAACACCGCAAGGACTGGCAAGCCTCTGATTGGACTTTGTGTCGATCAGCGCCTCCTGCCACCAGCTCCATAATTTCAATATTTCCTATTTCACTAAAATACCGAAACAGAGTTACCAAGCCAATGTATCACAATGCGAACACGCTGGAACTATAAAAGAACATACTTGTCAATAAGACTTTGACTTTTCATTGAGATTACCCTGTAGTGGAAATAGTGCTACTCCACAGAAAATGTGAGTAAAACAAGACAAACGTCGCCGATACTTCACTCCAAACAATATAATATATGTATAATGGAGGCAAGAGCGGGAACCCTCTCCGCCCCTCAGAACTCAGGGAGCCGAAACTCCGTAGGCCTTTTCCATTAAGGGGTGGTGCCTATTTTATATTCCACTACCCAGCCCTCGCCAGGATGGAAGTGGATACGCCACTTACACGAGTTAACCCATTAGGGAAGACTACCGAGATTCGGTGGGGTCGATGGTAGCTAGGAACCATCTAGCAGCTCTCCAGATTAGTCCCGGAGAACATCGAGGCATCTTAGTCTGTGAAGTTTAACTTGTGTGCCTCTTAGACAGAGAAAGAAATGCCATCTCGTTATATAACACAGGCAAAGCAGATATACCTGCCAAACACGCATCAGTGGCAGACTGGCCCTCCAATTCTTCATTTCCCGATTCACCGGCAGAAATTTCAACCGAATTTTCGTTTTCATCTTCCGATTCCGATTCTTCTACATTTATGAATAACCTGTCCTAATTTCATCTATCAGAACATCTTTTTCCTGTAAAACGTTCACCGTGTTGCACATACACAGCTCATACGCCACTGGCAACCTCCACTCAACATACAATGGAAGTGGGGGTTGCGAGCTTCTTAGGGTCCAGAATTTCCACAAAACGCGACAACGAAGTGGTTGCTGTACCTCCTATTTTCACGATCCTGTACTAAACAAGGACAGCACTCTCTGTTAGACAAGGACAGTACAAAAAGTGACAACTTAAACCTCGCAGACTGTGCAATCCCGACTGAGCATCGCTCAAATGTACTCAATCTCCCATGGATATCGGGAACTACTTCACTGCCGAGTCCAACCCAATACAAACAACTCTCTTCCGGGAGGGCTCGAATGATTGGCTCGGCAAACTTCTGGTATGTCAGAAGTATCACGAAACCTAAGGGTGCGTAGGGTCCTCATCACATCAGCTGAAGGACTCCTAATCCCTCCCTTAAGGGGAAAATATAATATATAGATGGTTACGATTTAGCAACTCAGAAAACAGAAGATGCTGCAAACAAACCCGATCCAAATCTGTTTATAATGTAGCGATAAGCATACTATATCTACCAGGCGACACTGAAAAGTTTTAGAATGCCATGTTTCTAAATAATAAAAAAAAAAAAAAAAAATGTTTATAATTCATAGCTACTTTCCAATGTTTTACGAGTTGATTTTTGTGTAGTTAATAGTTAATTTAATCATAATTTAAGCATTTTGTGTTCACCCAAAAATGAATTGAACATTTCCGAGCTATGAACTTTTACGATTTTAAATTGTCACCAACGCCTAAAGAATGTAAAGATCGGCTGGGAAATTCACTTGAAGAGGAAGTCCTATCTAAGGCAACAACTTATAACTAGTAGATACTGCGAATTCAAAAGAGATCTGTTTTTTCTTAGTGCCGAGTTTGGTGAAGGACGCCCAAGAACTGCTGTAACTGATAAAAATATTGCAGCTGTTCTAGACATACGGAATCTTCAACCTTTATTTAGTTGCAAATTAAGGTTTACGCAGTATGCGAAAACTATGCAGCTTTTATGTTATTAAATAACTATGGGACCAGAGAGAAGGTACAAGGATTTAAAATTTCACTTTCTTTACTGTCTAAAAATTACCCGACCATTCGGACTGATCATTTTTCTTCTTTACTTTGTTTCTTCCATTTATGCACCTTTAACTCTAAGGTCATGCTGACGGTTTTGCCTTTGGAACAATGCTCATCAGCAGATATCCAAGTTGAAGACTCATACATTGCCTAAAAATACCTTTAAAAATGTCTAAAATAAAAAAATCAAAAAAAAAAAAATCTTAAAAGCTGGAGAAAAGGGCATAAAGGTATGGTATAAATTAATAATTTCAGTTTCAATTATATATTTAGCATATTTATCTTTGCTGACGGAATATTAGTGCTAGCTAAGGTACTACAAAGGTCTTTGTAAAATGGGAACGACTTAGAACATTCATTAACACTTTGTCCTTACAAATGATCTTTTCTCCATGGTCCTGGAGGATGTGCTCTCACATGTTTCTCGCGTCCAATATCCTGCTGGACTTGGAACAGCTTTCACCACACAGTATTTGCAGAAAAGAATGCTTTCATCAGTAGAAAATACCTCCGCTCTAAATTCAGATAAGAGTTATCGCAGAAAATATTTACTAAGCTCACTTTTAGACATAATTACGGACAGGATTTATTCCACTAACTGTGAAATGGCAGTCAAACATAAGGTAAACACAAACTACGTACCCTTATCCTCCGGGCAAGATCAATGCAGGTCAAAAATAACAGGATATTTAGAGAAGATTCAGTAGTTTCTCGCGTTCCCTCTGCTGGTGTTAATGGCATGAATACTATAGAAACGGTCCTCTGAACTATCTGTTGTAGCCAATCTTAGCACTGCACGTTAGTTAAAAGATATTAGACTCTGTTGGAAAGGAAAAAGATGGTCAAAAGGGCAAAGTTGCCAAAAAAATCTTTGGGTTCGTTTCCGTTGAGTTTTGACCAATATTGTTCCTTGCTATGCAGCAGTTCCAGAACTTCGCAGACTGTCGGGGGGAGGTTAAGGAAGTCGGATGTTATAAGCGATGTTTCACACCCTTTTGTGTCAGTACCACGAGATAGTTTTCATGTTCTACATATAAGGGATAGCTCGGGCTGTACACTAATCACAATAACAAGGAAAGGATTCACCATAAAAATTCCCTAGATAATTGAATGCCACTTTCATAAAGAACGGCGGGAGATAAATAAAATTAATTCGTCATTCGAATTTAAAAAGTTAACTCTGCTTAAGAAATCCAACTATCTAGTAACTGGGACAGTGACAAACTCAAACAACGAAGGGCTTGGCAAAATAAAAACTTCGTTTCAGTTTTCTCTTAGCGTTAGCCGTTTCCAAACTCTTCCACGTTGTATGTTTACACTTCCACTGGTCTAGACGGGTTGCAATTTCTTTTTCTCCTTCCATGGCAAAAGCTCTTGCCTCATTCTCTAGGCTTTCTGCTCGAAGCTGTGGATTAAAATTTAATGAACTCGAAACGAGACGCGATGTCCATTTTAGAAGCACGGCAGAGAGAGAGAGAGAGAGAGAGAGAGAGAGAGAGAGAGAGAGAGAGGGGAGGGAGGGGGAGAGGGCTGTTTGTAATCAATGTTGCATTAACATCAAACGGAAACTCCGCTGTCTTTCAGAGGAAACTTGAGAAACGTGGCACTCCTCCAAAACGTTTAACACAAACACAAATGCAGGCTACAGGAAGGAACGTCAAAATAAAAGCAGCATATGCAGATAAGAAATAAAGGAAAGGGAAAACTGCAGAAGTGCTTTAGCATTACTGCTGGATAGAAGCAAATTATGTGGAGTAGAATGAAGTTATAAAGAAAGAGAAGGAAAATAATGAGACAAATAGAAGTATTTCCTACAAAAGTACACAATCTGAAAAATAATGGGAGAAAAAGAAATACATTTTGCATTCAGGAACCTCAAGTCTATTTTGAAGTTCAGTTCTTGATCTGAAACTTACAGTTAAATACTCTATGTAAAACACTGATACGACTTTATATAACAATGACAAATTCATATTTATTAATTATATATTACACTATTCTTATGAAAGCGAAGGCGGCGTCGTGGCCGAGCGGTCAGACCGTTCGCCTACCACCTAGGCGATCCAGGTTCGACCCCAGGGACCCGCATGTGGTATTCGTGGTGGACGAAGCGGCGTCTGAGCGGGTTTTCTCCGGGTTCTCCGGTTTCCCCAGCCAATCATTCCAATTGCTCCATTATAACCTTTCCATTCAGCAATGTCGCCTACATTTCAAATGTCCTCTTCCTCACTCCCATACCTGGTGCTGGGCTGACCACCCGCTTCCAGGTCTTCACTCTGTCCGGCCCATATGTTCGTCTGCTCCCCGACAGGCGTCTGATCCTAGGGACAGGCTTGTAAGTCCTAGGGGGTGTGTCCTCCATACGGGGAGGGTAATCAGATAAAGAAGTTATGAAAGTGATTCTTGTGTCTTCGCTACGTTATTCACGGTATATGTTTTACCTAGGAATGATTTCACACTAAGCAACAAGTTTTCAACATGCGGAAACGCTATTCAAATGTTGAGGTCTTGCGATAATAAAGGATAAAGGGGATGGGAGAAATAAGGAAGAACCGCAAATTTTCGATAGATCCGTTAAATACGCTTATGAAAAAGTTGTAACGTGTGACTTTGTCCAGTTTTTCAACTGTCACATCAGTTAGTTCTCACATTCACTTAATACCTAGATCAGTTCCACAGTTCACTGTCGCTACATTTTGCTTTCATATGCACTTCACTTTTTTCCACGACGTAAATGCATAAAGAAATATGCCGGATGTAACCTCTTCTTCCGAACGGTTCACACACTGGGGAATCGAACACAAGATCTCCAATCCCTTGCATTGTTCGTCGTCACAAACTCACTCGGAGAACAGAGCTTTGTGACGCATCAGAAACACACTCGCTGATTGGCTCACCCACTCACTCCACCAGACTGACTTGTTTCGCACGAGTTCCAAAACGTTCGCGATGACGTAACGTCCAGAAGATTCTAGCTATCTGGGCGAGCGCGCTGCTTCCCTGTTTACGGTTCCTACTGCCCGACGCCGATTTCCCAAAGCTTTACGCAATAGGCGCTGCGTCACACATGGAATATTTTGAAAATTATTGCACACAATAATTGTGTTTTAATATGCTCTACATTTTTGTTGCACTGGGTGTTATCAGTTTTTTCCCCCTTCTCTGTTAAGACACCCTTCTTATACAGACTTACACAGGTAGGTAATTAATTCCAACAAAGGAAAGTTCACAGGGCAGTCACATAAAATTCAATATCTACATTTTATTTTTCAACAGACTAAACCGGAACCTCTCCGAGTGCAAGGGTGCAAATTTTCAAGGTGCAAAATGCGAGTACGAAAAGTTGATCTAATGCAAACCTCCATTCGCTCTTTCCTTAAGCTTGTCTCATTCGCTTTGCCGTCACACCTTTCCTCTCTTTCAGCGCCCTTTCTGCCTCAACTGTGTAATGTTCACGTGCGATGCGCAATGTTAAACTGGTTAATTTGATGTTTAATGCCAAATCTGGTCTTTCGTTTTAATAATCTAGAAAACACTGATACAAACCTCATTTTTACTTTTTCTACTGGTAAGTAGGGGAAGTATTGTATTCCACCCAAAAATTCGATGTCGAGATTTCACCGGAAATATATGTTTTGAGGCCCCCTGAATCCAAAAAAAAGCATTTTTAGAAAAAGGTCCGTGTGTGTGTGTGTGTGTGTGTGTGTGTGTGTGTGTGTGTGTGTGTGTGTGTGTGTGTGTGTCTGTCATTCTGTGGACAGCATAACTCAAAAATGAAAAGTCGGTTAAAAACCAAAGTTGGTATTTAAGTTTAATGTCTTTCAAGGATGCGACACGAAGATTTTGAAGAAAATAGCCCCATGTTAAACTACCCTTTACATGGAAAATTTTTCGAAAATTTTTATTTTCTTGAAAATGGCTCTAACGATTTTGATTAAAATGTCATATGTTTGAGATATTTTTATGACATATGAAATGTATATCTTGAATTTTCTGGCTATAGCCCCTGTAGTCGTATTTACTCTGGACGACTTTTGCATAACTGGTAAACCGTTAGAGATACACCAAATTATACTGTACAAAAAAATGTAGATCTTGCTAAAATACACAATTTATGTCTCAATACATTTTCTTGTAGGGTGAACCATTTCGGAGATATTCCTTGTTATGTGTGTGAGTTTCGGAAAACTTAGAACTTTCGTGAAATGGATCATCGTTGTTCATTTTTTTTAGATGTCAAGTGTGCAAAGACAACAGAATCTCAAACATTTGACTATCGCACAAAGCCTTCTATATTCTAACATTCCCTTTGCACCTACAAGGAAATAACCAATAAGATAATTTGTACAAATCTTTGTCTCAACTAACAAGAAAGAAGATATAGGAATAAGAGTTTGTAAGAATGGTTAGTACAAGAGTAGAGAAAGTCATGTGAGTGCAACAGATCAGATTTTTGGATAAAGAATGCTTTTCTATAATATATGGCAACCTCTTGAATTCTTCCTCTCTAGCGTCCCCTGTGATTTCACTGTATATTTCTGGGTGTACTCTGTAACAGTGTCTTTCAACAGATGATTTTCTCACACAGGTAATTGTTGTACCGCACATGAGGCATTTGGCCTCTACCGTGACCACTTTTAAAAAAGTGAGGTTCCCACTGTGATTTAAATGGACTTTCCACATTCTTTGCTTTCGTTGGAGCAAGTTGCTCCATAATTAGTTATTTCAATAGCACGTATCTATTTCACTGATAAGGAAGCCTCTATAAACACAGGTTTCCTCGACTCTTCGCTTCTTCGCTCTGCAGTACGCGAGTTGAGCCGATCATAACCGAGTCGCCATGATGCTGCGCAAGGAACCTCTGCACATTGGATTGCAACCGGAGTCATTTTTGAGTAGCTGGTCTTGAAAATGTAATTAGCACATTAATATTGATTTGTAAGCTATTTGAGCCTATTAATTTATTACAATAGGCTTTCATAGCCTCCCCCTGAAAATATATGTTGTTACTGTGGACGCAACATTTTCAAGTATATTTCCTTCTCTCTTTCTCTGTCTTTTGTCATATTTTATAATTATAGTCTGCTTTAACTTCTCTAACCATATCGGGAGGCTCTGATTTAAGAACTGATGGTGTTATTCTTAGATGAACATGTTTTACTTCAATTTTATTTGCATTTTTCATGAAGCATACGCTCACTCGCATATAAGCATATCAAAACTTTGCTGAGAGTAGTCACTCTATTCAAAGAACTTTGTCGTGAATCGAAACCAGTATAAGAACGCATAACGCATAACGCTGGACGATAAGGCGGTCAATTCAGGTTTTTCTCTTGATTATAACTGTAAATTGAGCTACTTCATATACGCTGTTGTGTACATAAAATCAGACCTTTCTTTCAGTTAGGAACATCTCTGAAATGTTCACGAATACTCGTACTGAGGCTGAAAGTTTGTACACTTGGATAACATATATTTTTATAAAATTACCAGCACTACAACCACTAGTCTTAGACGTATATGAGCTTATAAGAGGAACTGCAATTCAAAATCAAATCAATCCTTTTTCATACTCTATTAAGCCCGGTTAACTTTTCTCATTTAACTTCGTGGTCGATCCACGCATGCCTCCAACTGGACAATAATGAACTTACACATTTTCAGGTCAATTCAGTGCCACTCATTGGGGCTATTGCTTTGTTAATT
Organism: Tenodera sinensis; assembly: GCA_030765045.1. Classification (NCBI taxonomy): domain Eukaryota; kingdom Metazoa; phylum Arthropoda; class Insecta; order Mantodea; family Mantidae; genus Tenodera; species Tenodera sinensis. Next base: position 205,730,532 of record CM060961.1, read on the forward strand.
TTTCAAGATACGGCAGAATAGTCTTTGAAACAGAATTAGGCAACTGGGTTATGGGTGACGTCGCAGAGCCTATATGTCGTATTAGCTCAGCAACGGAGCAACTTCCCAGAATTGCTGGTAATGGGTGCAGATGGAAGGCCGTTTGCGTCTTGTTCACAAGGCAGAGTATAGCACGTTCCTTACCCTCCCTTCGCCATTCCTCCTGCTTCGTCTACTTAGCACTCTCAGAGTCCTCTTTCAGCAGAGAACAAGAGACGAGCTCTGCGACGTCACAGAGATTCCAGTTGGCTGACACTTATTAAATGAGTGATACCTACGATTTCATATTTCAAACTGCATATAAAGGACAAATCTATGGTGTGCGAATATTTCACCATTGTGCATTTAGAGGATTAAACTTTCATGATGATTTGAAACTTGGTTTGCGAAATAGGATAACGTTCTGTGAATCTGACTTACCCTCTCCATTTCCATGAAGTCCATGTCCATTTGGGTGCCTTCCGCGCCTCCCATCTTCTCCGTCATGTACTGAAACAAGATGGAAACACAGCATTAAGACATTAAATATGAAGCAGGGGTGGAGATGTATGCCCTCCATTTAGCCTCATTAGCTCCTTTTGTAGGGCTTACTCAACAACAGGTTGATGCTCCTGGTAATAAATCATTAACAGAAACCGCCATGCTTGTAACAATCAAAGGCTTTCACGTCATGCTCAGGTGCCAATCACCCAACTCGTCAGCTGTCAATTACTTGCCCTGTTATCATTTGAAACATTTAAAGCTGATGGAGAAACAAGCACCGGCAAATTACATTGATATTTCTACACTAGAACTTTTAGGCAGTCAAACAGGAATAGCCGCATGGTATAAGACAGGCATAGACACGAGAGGAGAGGTAGCGACTGAACCCCCCCCCCACCCTGCCCCCCACCCCATTCTCTTGTTGAGTGACGAAGATAGTTTTATTACAAGTGCTGTGGTGGCTTCGTTCCACCTGCGCGGTAATAACAATTTCTGCACTGTTATTAACTATTTTGTTAATATTCATGTAATTATTACAGCCACCAGGCGAATTACACAATTTTCAAGTTTATAACCTTCCTTTATCTTATGCACATGATATTCTTACATGGTTAACACACTAAATTGTTTCTCTTTCACAATAAATAAGGCAGTAAAGTTCCCTTGCTATTTAGCTTTAAAATATTTTGAAACTATTTGATCAACATAATAAAGTATTTTTTTTAAACTCATGTTCAAACTTTGAAACATGAAACGCATAGCATATATTAAAAAAGCTAATAAACTAAAACCCTAAAAGTAGAACTATATCGTCTCTTTTATATGTTTACAAATACGAGTATTCAGAAAGTACCTTTTGAAATTGTAAATAAATACCCGAAGGTCAACAAAGTTTGCTTTATGATTCTGATCAAACTGGCATTTGATGTAACGTTTTATATTTGTAAATTGGCATCCGCATATTAAACAGCAAACTTTCCTGTTTTTGTAATATACAAAAAAATTTCATAACTGATTGTGGCGCATTGCAAATTGTATGAGGGCAAATGATTCTACATGGTCTAAACATAATAGTACCACGAAGGCCGTATTTTCACCTCAAGTTGCCAGTCACTAGGCACTAGGCGTGACTAGCCATTAATCTAAATATACAGGTTATTTTAATGTGGACTAATTTTTTTATTTATTCTGCATGTGCTGCCAAATATTTTACACACCATTACCTACCAACTTATATAATCTTAAAAAAGAGGCTTTTCCCATCTCGATAGGGAAATAGACACTTTCTCGTTATTTGTTTTCCCAAAATGACTAACGATTTTGATTGAAATGTCGCACGTTTTATAAATTTTAATGACAGAAGTATCTCGTAAATTTTCTGAAAATAGGCTGAAGTCCTCTTCAATCCAAATTACTTGTGTATAACAACCGTAAGGAATAGACAAAATTTTACTGCACAAAAACTGTAATCTTTTTGCCAAATGAAATCTATTGTGGCGTTCACCATTTCTAAGATATTCGGTAACTGGTTTAAATCTTCATATACGAATAGTTTCTCAAGCAGAAAACAGCTCTACAGGTATCCACAGAGGCTTTAGTGCTGGACAACTGCATTTCTTCTTCACGTGTCAGATAGATGTCAGCTTCTGAACGTGTCCACAGAGACCTTAGTGCTAAGCAACTGTACCTCTGCTTTCTACACGAGCCTGGAAGATGGCATTAGTATGACTGAAGTCAACCTGCACGTGTAGAAGCAGAGATACATTATCTACCACTAAAAACTCTGTGGCCTCTGTGTGTAGAAGCTGCCACGTCCGGCAAGTGTAAAATCAGAGCTACATTGCCTGGCACTAAGGCCTCTGTGGGCACGTGCAGAAGCTGACCTCTGCCTGGCACGAGTAGAAGCAGAGGTGCAATTGCCTAGCACTAAGGTCTGTGTGAACACGTGCAAAAGCAGAGCTACAGTTGCCTAGCACTAAGGTCTCTGTGGACACGTGCAGAAGCTGAAATCTGCCTGGCACGAGTAGAAGCAGAGGTGCAGTTGCCTAGCACTAAGGTCTGTGTGAACACGTGCAAAAGCAGAGCTGCAGTTGCCTAGCACTAAGGTCTGTGTGAACACGTGCAAAAGCAGAGCTACAGTTGCCTAGCACTAAGGTCTCTGTGGACACGTGCAGAAGCTGACATCTGCCTGGCACGAGTAGAAGCAGAGGTGCAGTTGCCTAGCACTAAGGTCTGTGTGAACACGTGCAAAAGCAGAGCTACAGTTGCCTAGCACTAAGGTCTCTGTGGACACGTGTAAAAGCAGAGCTACAGTTGCCAAGCACAGGTCTCTGTGAACACGTGTAAAAGCAGAGCTACAGTTGCCAAGCACAGGTCTCTGTGAACACGTGTAAAAGCAGAGCTACAGTTGCCAAGCACTAAGGTCTCTGTGAACACGTGTAAAAGCAGAGCTACAGTTGCCAAGCACAGGTCTCTGTGAACACGTGTAAAAGCAGAGCTACAGTTGCCAAGCACTAAGGTCTCTGTGAACACGTGTAAAAGCAGAGCTACAGTTGCCAAGCACAGGTCTCTGTGAACACGTGTAAAAGCAGAGCTACAGTTGCCAAGCACAGATCTCTGTGAACACGTGTAAAAGCAGAGCTACAGTTGGCAAGCACAGGTCTCTGTGAACACGTGTAAAAGCAGAGCTACAGTTGCCTAGCCTACGGTCTCTGTGAACACGTGTAAAAGCAGAGCTACAGTTGCCAAGCACAGGTCTCTGTGAACACGTGCAAAAGCAGAGCTACAGTTGCCTAGCACTAAGGTCTCTGTGGACACGTGTAGAAGCTGACATCATCCTGGCACGAGTAGAAGCAGAGGTACAGAAATGAAACCTAGAAAGCTATCTGTTCGTCACACACTGAGCCATGAGGTATCTCTTAACAGATCCGTCGCCGTATGACCACATAGTTAAAGCGACCTAAAATAAATGCAGTGATAAAAAAAAAAAAAACTTTTCTGAAATAACTTACAGACGACCGAGTACCAAAAGTAACATGGATGCAGTACAATAGATTATTATGCGCATAAACTATTTCATTTGTCCTATACATCCCGGTATATAACAGATGAATTTCCTGGCATTTCAATTATACGTACGTTTTCTTGTTCGATTACTTCTTAATTTACTTCCAGTACTTCCCCAGAGACTGACAAAGGTATCTTTCCACTTCCAGGAAGTTTTTAACTCGCAGAAGTTCGAGTTTTGATAGGAGAATGTCTCCCTTCAAGTTTTATTTTAGTTACTCAGCTCTCCGTTGCTAAAGAATAAAAAGTGTTGTTCCTGGCACATCAAGCAATTTTTCTGTGTTTAAAAACCTATTTCTTTCATTCCTACCACCGTTGTTATGGTGCCGTCTTATCTTCGTTCCGCAATTCCCTGAGATTCCTTTTTCTTCTCCAGCTTCCTTTTAGACATTGCAGTTTTAGTATTTTCCGCAAGAGAGAACCTGTTCCAGAATAAATGACAGTACAGATTACAGGTGTGTTTACACAATAAATTTGCATTTTCTAATGGGACGCGATTCAAGTACATCTGACCAATCATCCACGTTGATATTTTTACGATGACTAATACAAAATTTAATAGTGGGTGGCTCAACACAACATCCAATCAGAGGCTTGCCACGCCTTGCGGTGTTGTATAGATAAACACCTTGTGAAATCACGCTGGAAAGCAGGTGAAATAAATATCATCTGCGTCCACAAAATAAATTTGCATAACAGGAAAGAACATAATGGTTAGGTATCAGCCGCCCTTAAATTTTGCGTCTAACATATTTTACTCTATCGTTTACATCTACGATCAGTAGAGAAAGTATTATACTCCACCCAAAATTCCGACAAACAAATTCAAGATATCAATTTTATTTGTGATAAATATATACAGGCTGTTAGGGTACTTTTATAAATGGTATACTAACATGTGTTAGGACATAGTAACGTGTTACTTGCTTTTTCTCTTCGTCTAACAGTTTTTCCACAAATCAATCATATATTTTACACGCGATGTTTTTGCATGGTCTTAACTAAGCTGTGAAATGAACAACGCCTGAGAGATAGATTATCAGTTTTGTTTCACACTACAATATGCGATCGATTGGCTTAAATAATGCGAGGTCAGTGGCCTTGCAGAGATCACTCGAGACAGCTCCGATGCAGCAGTCATTACCGCGTTATAGCATTCGTTCCGTCCACTATGCATCATGTTTTGTGACACGTCTGCTTGAAGGTAAGGTCTGTTTAGTCAGCGTGTGTGAAGTTCAGCCGCCTCCTATGAGGAACTTTTATAGTGGTTTCACAACACGGACCCTTGCTCTTCAGTCCTTTCTGCAGAGTTGCAACCTCTTGATATAAATCTTCGCAGCTAATGAAGCAGAAAAAACCTGAAATTCAAATTTTGGCTACTGAGACTCCACGTGGAGTCAACACGTGACTGTCATTTCCTTAAAATCAGGATTGCTACTGGTTTTTAAGGACGGGGATAGAGGTTTCCTTTTTCTGAACCGTGGAGATGATTTATGGTCATTAATTGTGGATAGCGCACGTTTCCTTTGTGAAGCAACTGCACATGCAGACTCTAAGTAACCTGAAAACACTGTACTCCTTGATACCGAAATTATGAACACAAAACTAATCATTTAAAAATAATTTTAAAATAAGTTATAATTTTCAATAAAAAATGAATAACAGAAAACGAACGCAAACGGGGTAGCTGAATAGTTTCAACGGTTTTTTGTAGCGTCACATTGGTGCAGAGCAAGTGGGCACTCTTGGGTTGTCTGTCGAATTGAAAAGACCGTAACTTGTTGGAGCGTCTAAGTGCATGGCAACCAATGGACACACCAACATATCATACTAAGGCATATTTCAGGTGCGTACATGTGAGCACAGTTTTGTTTGGCTGGTGAATTGTTTTATAATCGACATAAATTGGTCAGCAACTCTTAGTGCAAATCGTGAAAAGATTGACGCTTTATTAAAAGATGTTATCATAGGATTAGTGTCATCCTTTGTAAAGAAAACCCACGCATACCCAAGGAGAGAAATCTCATAGCTTTATCGACGGCAAAGGACTGAATCAAAAGGACTTTGCGGCATTATTAGGAGGCGTAAAGCATGGTTGCTTCAAACTATATCAACGTGTGGCCTACAAAGAAACTAATTTGGGATCAAAATTGTTATATCTACGATTGACGAATCCTGCTTCAAAGGTCACACAAACGTGCAGCAAAATAAAATACTGCTTCAGCTTCACAAGTAAAATTATAGGTCCACAAATGAAGCAAATTTTGATGTAATGTTGCTCATTACTCTGTCTCTAATTATGAGTACAAATTAACTTATGCCTCTAACAGCCTGTATTAAACATATGATATCTTAAACAAAATATTAAATCCATTTTTGAGAAAATAAAAATTTTGTAAATATTTTCCATATAAAAGGTAGTTTGGGGTGGGGGGATTTTTCCTTTCTTTTTAAGTCTTTGTGTCGTATCCTTGGAGATGCTGAACTTGAATACCAAGTTTGGTATTTAACCGACTTTTCGTTTTTGAGTCATACTGTTCAGAAGCAGACGCATACCACAACCACGACCCCCCCCCCCCACAGACACACACACGCGCGCGCGCGCGCATATTTCTAAGGCTTTTTTTTTCTACATTCAGGGAGTCCCAAAAGATCTATTTCCGGGAAAATTTTTAATTTTTGGGTGCAGTAAAATAGAAAGGAGGAGTGTGATGAAAGATTATATTTAACTGTTAAAAGTTAACGTTTCTTTCAAGTCCATATGTATATGTAGATCAAATGCCTGCATTAGTCTCGCAAAAAACTAAAATGGGTCGATCGATTTGAATAATTTCTTTTTTGTTTCCTTCAGCTGAATACTGGTACGATTTAAAATAAAAGAACATTAAGAAAAACCCAAAGGTATAGCAAAAAGTGGAAAAAATCGAAATTCGTTAATTTTGAATGGGAATTGCCACTTCGAATTACTTTCAATATATAGCATTTGTGGCGGACCTATCGTTTGACAGCTGTAACTATTAAATTTAAAATCGTTTTTTCATTAAAAAAAGGTAGCGGAGTTTGAGAATAGATTTGATTAAGTCGAATTTAATTACATTTTGCGAACAATCATTTTGATCAGTCATTCTATTAAAATAAATTGACTTTGTGGGTTTAAAAATGAACAAAAAAATGCATTCAGTTTTAGCGGGACTCGAGGAATTAGGACAGGTTTAGGGATAAGCTCATCTTTGTTTACTTACGCACAGGAAAAGAAAACAGAAAACGTAGTCTACAGAAAGCTTTGCATTGAATGTTTACTGCATTTATCTTTCACATAAATATAATATAAAATTAATTTGAATTACAAACAGTTTCATTTAATAATCAAACAACATTCAAACCGCACACGATGTGTCTAATATTATCTCAATGAACTGGAGTTGGAAGATTGATAAGGATTGATAATCACTTGTGAAGAGTTAAGAGTTAAATCAATTTTAGGTGGTACAAGTTCATCGGGTCATCTATAATTCCTCATTCTGAACCAATCTTTCTCCACTTTTAGATGGTGTGCACCTGACATTTGAAGCAAGAGACGGTAGGAGATAAACCGAGGTTGACATAAGATGTTTACTTCGGTGGAAGGATCATCCTTGGCTTATCACTGGCTGTGAAAACCGATACGAGTTCCAGTGTAGTACAAACAACAACGCCCCCGTATCGAGGGAGAAGGGATTAGAAGCGAAGCAAAAGGAGTACGGTAGGAAAATGCGCAACGGAGGAAAAATCAAGCCACAGTTGGTTTACCTATCCTATTTAGCTATAGTTGCCTTATTCGGCATTACTAGAACTCCAGTACGTTCTTGTCATTGGAATCATTTTTCTATCACTTCCATTGCCCATTTGTTCCCATAAGCTCAGGAACGAAGGCGTTTGAGCAATACGTATGTTTTAATGTTGATAACTGATCATAAAATAGTACATACGAGGGCTATTTTTTCAAGGTCCGATTGGTTGCGAAACCAAGACAAAGAAAATAAAAAAATATTTTATTTGCAACATTTAACTACACCTACATACTACTTCTATACGTAGTCGCCGCGCCGCTGTAAACAGTTTTCGTAGCGTGGTAGTTTGTCCAGATCATCCTGACACTCCATATGCGAAAGAGAGGAGGAGGAGTGGTGAGGAGCAAGCGAGTGATGTGAGAACTCGGTCACATACACAAGCAGTGCATGTTTACGTATTGTAAACAATTGTTGTGCAAGCTTACCTTGCTCTGGGAGTAGTTATCACAGTCAGAGCAAGTGGTATACTAATCCCCACCTCTCCTATTATGCAAGTGGGCTGGTCTGTGCTATTGCACATTCACAGAAGCTTCAGGAGAGGGGGAGTGCCACGACAATATGGACGGGCTGTATCTACTTTCCAATCCCTTCGCCTTAGAAGGCAGCCACTTGTGCTTTTAGCCACTTCTCTATGCTGGGCTGCAGCTCATTGTGTCAAAATGGACTCATGACTCATTCTCTGTGACAATTTCGTTGAAAAAAGCTTCTCCTTCGTCAGGTAGTGCTGGAGAAACGCAAAGTTTCAACGTACATATTACTCATTCGTCGATGAATTTCGGCCACATTGCACCCCTCCACATAAAGAACACGCATTTCGCATTTGGCGAGAGACTTGTTTCTAGCATTTTTAAGCGCTCACTGTGCCCTCAGAAATGACAAGCGCGACGCGATATGATCAACGGACATGCATCTGCGCAAAGTTTCAACTGATTTTCATTGTAGTTCTGGGTTCGGCCGATCGGACCTTGTAAAAAAAGTAGCCTTCGAATATTGCGATATTTGTGTCGTGAGAATTACGAGAACCAGGACACGTTTGAAATGACGAGACAACGTCGAGTCTCTTCAATTTCAAAGTTTCTGTTTTATAACATTTTGTGCACAATAGTTTTATGTGTAAATTATATTATACTAATTGCTATTTTAATTAGAATATTGTAAATGTTAAAGCACGGGATAGAAATTTGAAACGTTGTCCCCCAATTAGCCATGGTTAAAGGCTTATCGCGAATGTTTGTTTATGGGAATATGTTTGTACATGAGTAGCCATCTGTGTCGCCACATTTTGAGTTTATGGGGGTTATAATGTAACCAACTTGATTTGGAGTTTACTTCTCCATTATTATTCTAATAAAAGACAACACCTGTTACGACTAATCACACTTTGCCTTCTGTTCGGTTAGCGTAGCGCTACCGTTACTCCTCAATCACTATTACACAAACTCAGAGCAACACAACGCCGAATCGAATAACAACTCACATTGAAATGACTCGCATGATTCTCAGTCATTGTCCACTGAATGCTTCGTCAACGTTTAACTGCCTGACGACCTCATTCCTTCACCTTACTTTCCTGGACACGAGCGGACCCCTTACACAGGACCTTGTCCACGGCAGATCTTCTCGAAACGAAACTTCTGGATCTTCCCTAATGGAATTCTCTCGAGTCGCAATACCGGCGAACAATAGCAATTGCGTTGGTCGCTATTGTCCGTCAAGGGGCTGGCCTTGCACGGCAGGCAGGTAAACGCCGGGCTGTCTCGCGTCAACCCTCACACCCAGCCATCGGCACTCGGTTTCACGGCCGCGGTGACATTATATAAAAAGCTTGATGTAAGTAATGCGTCCAATGAAGCACAAATAGAAGAGACTTGGTTGACCTGATGTGCCAAGTTACTACTGTGGAACCTATTATTAGTACACCATGTTTTGCTATGATCTAGACAAATAATAGAGATCTTTGTGTGTCATTAGACAGGATCTCCGCCAGCCAAATTCTATAGGACCTAAAACGTCTAAATTAGTCACAAACTCCCATAAATGCCCAAATCATGTTTATGCCAAAAGTGCTTCTTTTAGCCTTGTTTTGATTTTAAAATGGAATTCATTCCGCAACAAAAGCTTTCAAGAATTACAATCATTGAAAGGAAGAACATCTATGCATGGACATCTGGGCTGAAGCAGCGATTTACTCTACTGAACAGTTCAACGACGTGAAAAATGTACATATCCATTATTGCTTTATTTGCTTGCTTTGCATTGCATACAATTTCATCTAACTATTGCATGCCACCCAAAAAGTTGAAGCCGAGATTTCACTGACTCTGGGTCTGCTAGAATCTCTAAAGCATGGAAGAAGACGTAGGTGTAGTAAACAAAACATTTTAATTAACTAATGAAAGTGCTCAAAATAGTTACCGCCAATTGCGATACATTTTGTATACCACCTGGTTGTACATAAACTGGTATGTGTCCGCGGACGCCCCCAACGATGTTTGTTACCGCGTAAACTGCTTGTTTTACTTAGAAGCCTTTCCAATCTTAGAAACATGGTATGGGTTGGGTGACGACCTTTGGGGTAACGTTGTTGATAGACTCGGTGTAATCCACTGCTCACTCCCGCCTGACGATAGCAAAACAAATGCCTACTGTAAAATATAAAATTACTAAACAGAATAATAATATGACAAAGCCAGTGGCTGGAGGCCGTAGTCTTCAGCGCTACGCATCGGTCAGGAGGAGCTGATCCAGCTGATGCAAATTGCAGCAAACCCTTTCTTCTCATTTCGGAGATTCTAGTATGTAAACAAAGATTCTCTATAATGGGTTTATAAATAAAATATGAGCACATCGTTCATAACGGGACAGCATGACAAGTCCGGTATTCTTATTTCTTCTAAAACTGAATCATGTCCACGGCTGTTCTGTTTTGTCGTAACCTTGACACTGACAAACGACACAAGAGAGTCTGCTTATATAGTCTCTAAATTATAGGTGACTTTTCTGGAAATCGAAGTTTCTCTACGTCTGTCGCAAACAAGTCCCTGCGCATGGAAAGGTTCTAGAAATCACGCAACCGCCTTTATTCTGAGCCACCTACTGTCTTATTTGCCGGCCGGCGCTTATAAAGGCAGTGTTGTGAGGTAGCTGTCACAATCCTTCTCTGAGGCGCAGCCGCCGCGACAATATTTGTCTACCACCGAGCACTTGAACAAGTTTACACCTCGTATAAATGAAATAACCCCCGTTCCAAAAGAATATCAGCCAAAAGATTTAGCCTATTACCGCTTTGTTAAGAAATGAAAACACACCTAAAATGTTGCCATATGCTCTACGTAGAAAGTGGGTTTCATTGCGCAGTTTCTGTTGCTGGGATTACAGTTACAACACCTCACTGGAGCCGATAACCGACCCTCTTTAACATCATTTCCTAAGCGGATTAAAAACTTGACGCGATATATTTCCAACTTTTTCCGTGCTGCGTGTTTCCATCTCGTAAAACAGCTTTATCTAACTTTACTGCATTTCATTTAGAAAGGTCACTCGGGCCGCTGCTGCGTTAGCTGAAGAGGGAAAAGGTTCATTTTTCTTACTAAGCAATTACGTTGCCTGAGAAAAGTTTCGAGATTCCTTAGAGGTTACCGTGATAAGCAGCACAGCACCGTTCCCTAACCTGACACAAACCCAGATAAAAAAATATCCGATGCCTTCCGTTCACATGACTTTCTCTACTCAATGTTTTGTCTTTTCAAAATGTATTTTAGGTACTTACTTCTGGTTAATCCAGATAAATTTTAAATTCACATTTCAATCTTCGTTGTACGATAATCATATTTTTTTAGTGGAACACGATACTTCCTCTTACTTAGTGTGTATATTATACGCATGTCATATGTAGATGATATATTATACACAAAATAAAATACGGTGTCAAAATATGTTTACACAATAGCGTCTTTATTGTATATCACAAGCTTCCTGCACTCGTTCGGTTTCGTTCGTCGATGGGTCCGCGGGCATTTCTGCAATTTCTCGACTAAGGGCTACAGCCTAGGTGGTTTCCTGCGATACACACATTCTCAAAGGTCCCCCAAAGCTAAACTTCAAGTACTATTTAAACTAGTGAACGTGCATCTCTATGTCCTATCCAGGGTCTCTGTAGATTCTCGTCCAGGAAAGCCTGCACGTCTCTTAAAGCAAGACGGACATTGTGACCCATGAAAACCAACTGCCAGTTACCTGCCACATGGACAGAGCGTGATGTCATTGCGTTAGTACAGTGACAGCACAAAACATAACTGTACTCACTCCGTACAGTGCATAATGTCTCTCGAATGTGTTCACTAGTTGCACACAGTAAAATGTCTGCAGCACGAAAATCGAAATATTCACGTATTGCACTTGTACAACAATTTGGGAGTGAATATTTTACTGCGAATGGGAACAGCATTGAATGTACGTTATGCAACTTTATCTACAACGTTCGTGCATCGACTGTACCTGGCCTCCTGTGTGTTGCGATCATGTGACATTCAGACCTTTCCCACTTCCTATAGTACGAGCTCCGCAACTTTACGTTCCTTGTATGAAGGTTTGCTCCCTAGTCATTGTTGTGTTTCTCGTGATTTCATGCAAATACCATGGAGTTTGAAAGCCAACATACCGGGTGGAAGGAAACTTATTACATTCATTCTAATATGTGCTTCATAGAAGCATTACAAAAAATAAATAAATAAAAACAAAAAAGAATCGAATGCTATTTTGTTCTTTGATCAGCCGATTAAATTAATCACTTAAAAGAACTGAAGGAATACCGAGCAGCTTTTTCAGACGTGAAGTAACTCACAATGTTCAGGGAATTGAATCCGCTTCTGGATGTAAAGAGGTCAGTCGCTTGCAGGGTGGTGTAATGCTTTGGGAACTAACGATACTGATTGGTCTACACTCCCACGGTAAACATGGAAGGACACGGCATGCTATTTGTTTACGAGACACCACGCTGCGGTGGTTGTTTATGTACTGACCTAGCGAAAGTAACACCCACACAATCTGCAGTGTTGCCGCTTTGTTTTCGACAAAATTAAAATATCTCCACAGGAAAAGGTTAGAGACAAAAACGTAAGGTACAAAATGTGTTCAAAATAGCGAGATCTATCACTGGTTTAAGTTAAAGTAACTACTTCCTTCAACCCTGTATAGCGACCTGGGTTTTGGAGATATGGTTGTTTCAGCCTCTCGTATCTCTCCGGTACCTACCACGAAATGTATAATGAAATTCTTTTTGCAAATTTTTATCTGGATTAACAAGTAGATTAAATAGTAAGCTTTTGTAAGAACGATTCGTAGAAGACAGAGAGAGAGAGAGCGAGCGAGAGCGAGAGAGAGAGAGAGAGAGAGGGGGGGAGAGGGGAGAACAAACAAATGAAACATTTCAGGACTATTTTTGTGGTGTTTAACTCCCGCTTTTACTAGATACGGCACCGCAGGCTATGACACTGATGAAGCATGGAATGAAGATGGAGCACCGGTAGAATGAGATGGCGGGGGAAACCGGAGAACCCGGAGGAAACCCGGCCCAGCGCCGGAGTTGTGTTTCTAACCGCACTGGCAATAATTGTGTCAACATTGGTATGTGTATTCACGCTAGATTAAGGCAAAGAACTCGCTCAAAATATCACAATTTAAATGTTATTTTCAGTTCATGAAATATATTTAGCTTATAAAACGTAAATGATATTTTCAACTACTCCTCTTTCTCCCACTGATAACTTTCTGCCTTTTCTATATTTTCCAAAAACCCTGCCTGTTTGTTTCGGTCTTATGTGATATATCCTTGAGCGTTATTTCGTGCAAACCCTATTACATTTATTTGAGAATTCGATTTACCTTGGCCCAAACTAGTTCTATGGGATTAAGATCACACATGTATGGGGACAAACACATGACTGTGGGGCCCAATAAAACAAAACATCTGATGTGTTGCACTCACATAACTTTTTCTACTCTTGTACTAACCATTCTTACAAACTCTTATTTTTCTATCTTCTCCGTGTTAGTTGAGACAAACATTTATAAAAATTAACTTACTGCTTATTTCCTTGTAGGTGCAAGGGGAATATTAGAATCCAGTAGGCTTTGTGCGATAGTCAAATCTTTCAAAGCTTTGGGATCCCGTTCTCTTTGCACACAACATAAAAAATGAATAACGATATTCCATTTCACGAAACTTTTAAGTTTTTCAAAACTCACACACATAACAAAGAATATCTCCGAAATCGTTCACTCTACAAGAAAATTTATTCAGACATAAATTGCGTATTTTAGCAAGATCTACATTTTTTGTATAGTATGATTTGGTCTATCTCTAACGGTTTACCAGTTATGCTAAAGTCGTCCAGAGTAAATACGACTACAGGGGCTATAGCCAGAAAATTCAAGATATACATTTCATTTGTCATCAAAATATCTCAAACATTTAATCAAAATCGTTAGAGCCATTTTCAAGAAAATTAAAATTTTCGAAAAATGTTCCATGTAAAGGGTAATTTAGGGTGGGACTATTTTCTTCAGAATCTTCGTGTCTCATCCTTGCAAGACATTAAACTTAAATACCAACTTTGGTTTTTAACCGACTTTTCGTTTTTTGAGTTATGCTGTCCACAGAAACACAGACACACTGACACACAGATACACACGGACCTTTTTCTAAAAATGCTTTTATTCGGATTCAGGGGGTCTCAAAACATACTTCCGGTGAAATCTTGACATCGAATTTTTGGGTGGAATACAATACTTTCCCTACTTACCAGTAGAGAAAGTAAAAATGAAGAGTTGTTCCATTTGACAGAAGTGTAAGTTCTCCAAAACTTATACAAATAAAAAGGAATATCTCCGAAATTGTTCACTCTACCAAAAAATGTATTCGGACATAAATTGTATGTTTTAGCGAGGTCTACATTTTTGTATAGTAAGATTTTGTCTATCTCTTGCGGTTTACGAGTTACTCAAAAGTCATCCAGAATAAACAGGACTACGTAGGCTATAGCCAGAAAATTCAAGATACACATTTCATTTGCCATAAAAATACCTCCAACATATGGCATTTTAATCAAAATCGTTAGTCATTTTCAAGAAATAAAAAAAATTTCGAAAAATTTTCCATGTAAAGGGTAGTTTAGGGTGGAGGAATTTTCTTCAAAATCTTCGTGTCGCATCCTTGAAAGACATTTAAGTTAAATACCAACTTTGAATTTTAACCGACTTTTCGTTTTTGAGTTATGCTGTCCACAGGCTGACAGACACAGACAGAGACAAACAGATACAGACACACAAAGACACACAAAGACACACACACACACACCCACCCACCCACCCACCCACACACACACACACACACACACACACACACACACACACACACACACACACACTTTTTCTAAAAATGCTTTGCTTTGGATTCAGGGTGCTTCAAAACATATATTTCCGGTGAAATCTCGACATCGAATTTTTGAGTTGAATACAATATCTACTTGCTCTACTAGTAGAGAAAGTAAAAATGTGTCCGTTTTAAGATCATATGTAGGTTTTTTTGTTTCAGTCATCCTATAAAGATCTGTTTAGATATAGAACTGTTACTGTCAACCCCTTTATTCTGCAACCACATCATAGCAGATTTCACAGCTCTCCTAAGCGGAAGACTATTTTCTTCTACATTACTTCCGACATAAAACTAGTGACACGTACGATTTTACAACTGAAATTAAGAAAAAACTAGCAGCGATTAAAGTAGCGCGAGTAACATTGGAGTTAAGTTGGCAACGTGATCAGCAGAGCAACGTTTGTGCGGAGGCTTACACTATGTGGAGGATCTCTCCTCTCCCCTTCAGACCCCTAAGACCATGAGTCGGTGAACAGACAATAATCATGTTACATTGGGCTAGCCGTTTCTGCTTGTTTACACGAATCACAGTGGATTTAATTAGGAGAGATTATTTCTGACTTCCCTTTGTTTTCGATGTAGTACAGCATCGCTCATCGGTTCATGTTTGTTCCTTAGGATTTGTTTGAACCAGTTATAGAGAGGCAAGGGTGGAATCTTGTATCGGTTACATAAATGTAGAAACCTGGATAAACACTATTGCAGTCTAGGAGAATGGGCCATTTTGTCTAGTATCCAATGTCCAAGACAGCAATGTAGCAGTTACACCCGTAAGATCGGCTTTGGCAACCTGGAGACGTCAAAGGTGGCAGCTGGTGACCCCGCCCTACAGCTGCGTGTGTAGGTGATAATCGGCTGAACAAGACAGTTGTAAAGAACCAGCAACAGAGGATAAGTGTAAACAGTCGCGCTGATGCGAGAGAAATACTGCACGCCAAGTAAGCTTACAATAAAAACATAGTTTTGCAATGTAGCGAGGAAAATGTTAAGAGGCTTAAAGGAAAACGTAAAGCATGTAAAATGGAGAGAAAACAAACGAACATTTACGAACAAATACCATATTTTAGATATAAATATCAAATAAAAATATTTTAAGTGGACTGCTTTTTGGTGCAGGGGGAACTGTCACAAAACATTTTGTTTTATGGCGAGAGAAATACAAATTAGAAAAAGCAATAGAATCACAGATTGTTACAACAATAAAATATTCCGTAGCTATTTTGAGAAACCATCTTTATGGGAAACACATTGTTTAATTACATTGTCTAAATTGATAGTTTTATAATTGTAATGTTTTATACGATTGTTGCTGTTATTTTGTTATTATTGTCTTTGTTATATTTGCTATCCACCACATATGTTTATATGAGATTGTTACTTTTATTATTCTGTGACTTTAGGTAAACCCCAAACAGGGTCACATTATTAAGTAAATAAATAAATAAATAAATAAATAAATAAATAAATAAATACATAAATAAATACATAAATACATAACTAAATAAATACATAACTAAATAAATACATACATAAATACATAAATAAATACATACATAAATACATAAATAAATAAATAAATAAATAAATAAATAAATAAATAAATAAATAAATAAATAAATAAATAAATAAATAAATAAATAAATAAATAAATAAATAAATAAATAAATAAATAAATAAATAAATAAATAAATAAATAAATAAATAAATAAATAAATAAATAAATAAATAAATAAATAAATAAATAAATAAATAAATAAATAAATACATAAATACATAAATAAATTAATTAATTAATTAATTAACAAACCGATTGTAGAAGGGGTAGAAAGAGAAATAACTTGTATATGATCAAGGTTGCCAATGTGTGCAATGATTATGGGAGCACGTGATAATTTTACCGTCGGTAGGACTTACGATACTGGGAAAGTATGCAACCCCTTATTTTTACTTTCTCTACTATGTATTTAAAGTCAAGTATTGTAATTTCACCAAAAATTCGATTCCGAGATTTTACTGAAAAATACCTGTTTTGAGACATCTCGAATTAAAAACAAAGCATTTTAGATAAAGGATCGTGTATGCGTGCACGCGCCCGTCTGTGTGTGAACAGCATAACTCAAAAACGAAAAATCGGTTACATCCCAACTTGGTATTTTACGAGTTCATCTTCCAAGGATGTGATACGTGTGTGGTATGTGTTCTCAAAAATGCCTCCACGATTTTAATTAAAATGCTATATATTTAGGATATGTTCATTGTAAATTACATGTTCATCTTGAATTTTCTGGCAATAGCCTCTCAAGTCTTTTTTACTCTCAATTACTGTTGCATAACAACTGTTGCATAAGAGGTTGGCAATGGTGCACTGAAGACGTGTTTTGAGGAGCTCTTGGATATCCATCAATTACTTCTATCACGTATGTACTAATGACTTAAGTAACAATACTCTAAGGCAGGAACGTATCTATGAACACTCTAATATAATAATTATCAAGCAGCAGCAAAAAAGTGTGATAGAAATTCGCATTAATAATCAGACCCTGCTAACCCACCGAGTAACAAAACACCATCGACATATTTCAAAACTGCCAACCCAACAAAATCATAGTACTGCACTGTAACCTTGAACAAGACATCCTCAACTCCGCATAATCAGCTGTTCTACGAGCGCAATATTCAATCACCAGCTTTTAATAATGGACTCTTGTTACGTGTGTAATATAAAATTCTCTGGAAGAGGTGAGAAGACAGACAAACTACAATGTGTCGAATGTGGCCGAACAGCCCATTTAAAATGTTTGAGTATTCGAAAAGAAGATTTAGATTTTCTCAAGCAAGGTTCCGCGTCAATGAAGTGTGCAAACTGTACTAGAAGGAAAGGTGATGCAGCGCCGGTGGCTTCCGCGATAGTTACAGAAGAATCAAGTTCAGGGATTATGGAAATACTACAACAGATCAAAAATGACATAATTACGATAAAAACGTCTCAAAGAACACTAGAAACGGATCTGGGAAAATCAATTGATTGCTGCCATGAAAAACTTGATACTAGTTTAAAAAATCAAGAAATATACTCCAAAAAGCTAGAAGAAACACTAAAAATCTTGGAAGAGGTCAGAAATGAAAATTTAGCATTGCATAAGGAAAACAAGGAATTAAAGGAACGTCTGGAAGACCTTGAGCAGTACTCAAGAATTAATATGCTGGAAATTCACGGCGTGCCTTCTCAACCCCTGGAGAACACCACTGAAGTGATTAAAACCATTTGCAAAACTCTTGATGTAAAAATAGAAGATCATGATATTGATGTTTGTCATCGCTTAAACTTAAATCCTTTGTCTCAGCTACCTAGTCCAATCGTCGTTAAGTTCTGTAGAAGATCAACTAAAGAAGAAATACTAGGAAGACGGCGTGTCAAAAGGAATCTGTCCACTTTGGACTTAGGGTTTACGTTCAGCAATCCTGTCTACATCAACGAGAGTCTCTGCCCAACTCGAAGACGTTTGTTTGCTAAATGCAGGCAAATCCGGAGATCTGCCAACATAAAGTATCTGTGGACGAGAAATGGAAAAATATTTATGAGGAAAGAAGACTCTTCGCCAGTTGTTAACGTAACTACGGAAGAAGACATCAAGAAATGTAGTGAACCTAATTAGATTGTGACTTTTACGCTTCGTAATAAGTAAAACAAAGTTCTTAGATATTTACTATCAAAATGTCAGAGGACTGAGAACAAAAACTGTTGAATTTTACACTAGTATAATTTCTTCAAATTATGATGTGATTAGCATAACTGAGTCCTGGTTGTTAGATGGTATTCATAACTCTGAACTATTCGATAACAGATATACTGTATTTCGGAAAGACAGAAATTCACAAAACCCTGGAGGCGGAGTGTTAATAGCAATTAAATCAGCATTTAATCCAGAAAAAATCTCTTTTCTTGATACTAACAATGAATCAATCTGGATAAAATTTTATTACTATGGTACTAAATTTATTGTAAATACAGTTTATTTTCCTCCAAATACTAATATAAATTCATTTAAAGAATATTTTGATCAGATAGAACAAAATCTTCATAAATTTAGCTCACATATAATTATTACAGGTGACTTTAATATATCTGAAATAATTGATTCCACTTACGATCTAAGTAAAGGTAGTAATAAAGCAAAATTGCTTAACAATGCGTTATCTTTTACTAATATGCAGTCCGTGAACAACGTAAAAAATGTAAGTGGTAAAACGCTAGACTTAGTTTTAACTAACATAACACTTAATATAAAAGAAGATGATAATTCTTTGGTACCTATAGACTTGTACCATCCTCCACTAAATTTAACGGCTAAAATTGAGAATACTGTAAAAAATAATATGGCGACAACATGTACCTATAATTTTTGCAAAGCTAATTTTAACAAGATGTACGAGCTTATAAGAGACTGTAAATGGGATCATATATCAATAGATCAAGATGTTAATTATTCAGTGGCTATTTTCTACGACAAAATTTACTCAATACTTGATAAATGCGTGCCAAAAAGAAAACAATATAAACACAAATATCCTGTTTGGTTCACTAAAGAAATTATAAAAAACATACAATTAAAAGAAAAGTACCGTAAAAATAAAAATGTATCGGAATATTATTTGTGGTGCTATAAAAATACTCGTAAATTGTTAAAAAGTCAAATTAAGATAGCCTTTAGAAATTATGTTAAGCTTGTTGAAGTTAAAATGATACATAATACCAACGATTTTTGGCAATTCATTAAAAATAAACGGAAACAATATCAGACACACGCTGAGATGGAATATAATGGTAGAGTATTAAAAACTCCTACTGAAATTGCCAATGGATATGCCGATTACTTTAAATCAGTTTACTCAAGTAGTACTTCAAAATACACTTATAAAGCTGATAAAGGTGTCAACATTTTAGACTCTCTTAATATAAGCGCAATAAGTGAAAATGAAGTCAAAATTGCAATAAAACAACTTAAGAGTAAAAGATCTGCAGGGCCTGATGGAATACCAACTTATGTATTTAAAGGCTGTGGAGAATTGTTATTATACCCTCTAACATCAATTTATAACCAAATCCTACAACAAGGAATTTTTCCCAATGTATGGAAACTAACTAAAGTAATTCCGATTCCTAAATCTGAAAATTCTAAGCTGATAAGCAACTATAGGCCTATTGCTGTTTTGTCTACACCAGCAAAAATTATAGAAAGCATTATTTATACACATATATTTAACCATATAAAGTTAGTAATCTCACCGCTACAACATGGTTTCATGTCAAAAAGATCAATTGTTACAAATCTTTTTAACTTCACTGAATATGTATCATTAGAACTAGACCATTTCAAACAAGTAGATGTAGTATATACTGATTTTCAAAAGGCTTTTGATAAAGTTGATCATGATTGTTTACTTGCTAAGTTAGCTAAATTAAGTTTTGCTTTTCCATTAATGAAAATATTTCAGTCATATTTAAAAGATAGATCGCAGGTAGTCTATTATAAGCATTGCATGTCATACCAATTTAATGTTAATTCAGGGATTCCTCAAGGTTCTAATTTAGGACCTCTGTTATTTTTATGTTATATAAATGATTTACCTAGCGTTGTAAAACATTCAAAAATCCTAATGTTTGCTGATGATGTTAAACTATATAAAAGTATCAATAATGTTAAAGACTGTATGGAACTTCAACAGGACCTTGATTCTTTATATGCATGGAGCGAAACAAACAAACTCCCATTTAATATTAGTAAATGTGTAAAAATGTCCTTCAATAGAAACAAAAACCCATATAAATATGTTTATAATATCAATATGACACCACTCGTTGAAGTGATTGAAAAAAAGGATCTAGGGGTACATTTTACAATAGATCTTAGATTCAATAGACACATTGACTTAATTGTATCCAAATCGCTAAAATGCCTTGGCTTTATTATTCGAAATTCCTATTCATTTAAAGAAAAAACTTTAATTCAACTTTATAATTCATTTGTGAGACAAAAACTCGAATATGCATCTATTATTTGGAATCCTAAGATGATAATGCATGTCACCGCAATAGAAAAAGTACAATCAAAATTTCTAAAATACATACTATTTAAAAGATCTGGATATTATCCTACTTATACAAACTATGAAACCCTTTTGGAAACATTTAAACTTAAAACTTTGAAATTTAGAAGAGACATTGCAGGGTTAATATTTCTGTATAAGGTATTGCATTCGATTATTGATGATATTAATATTACAACAAATGTATCATTTTATGTACCCAATAAAATAAGCAGATTCAGGAGGCTTTTCTTCACCTCCAGAGTAAATACGGAAATCCATAAAAATTCACCATTACACAGAATTATGTATTTATATAACAAGCTTCATCATTTCGATGTAGATATTTTCAACATGTCTGAAACTCAATTTAAAAATGCTACAACTAAATTGGTAACAGTAGTATCGTTGCTGTAATTAGGAATAGTAAAAAAAATTACTTACCATACCACCTTCACTTTTTTTTTCTTTCTTTCTTCTTCTTTTTATAATTGTTTCTATTCCTTATAGTAGTTTATGTTCATTTATGTTTTTCTTGTATTTTATTTGAATGTGTATATTATTATATGTAAACATCTATGTATGATGAACATTGTAATTGGGCTTCCAAGCCTGTTATGTTCATAAGAATAAATAAATAAATAAATAAATAAATAAATAACAGGTAAACCGTACGCGATAGACAAGATCTTACTAAACAAATAATATAAATCCCATTAAAGCACACGATTTATGTCAAAACACATTTTTTGTGGAATTAACCATTTCCGAGATACCCCTCCTATTGTTTGAATGCTCCAACGTGCCTATACTTTCCTCAAATGAGAGGTCCTTATTCGTTTGCTCCTCCCCCACCCCCACCCCCTCCCCTTCAATCCAGATAATGCAAAAATAATGAATATTTTTTATTAGCGTCCTCCAACCTAGTGTCATATCGGATGATGAATGAAATGAAATGGGTGAAATGATGCTCACATGAGCCCGAGGTCCATAGAGCTTTAAGTTACCCGACATTCGTCTTCTCAGGATAAGGGAAAACCTCGGTGAAAACTTTATCCGGAAACTCACCCTAAGCGAGATTCGAACTCGCGACCTCTTGGCCGTGAGGCAGACACGCTACCACCACGTTACAAGGGCAGGCTGGAATTTACAAGGCTATCGCATAGTGACTAACTCTTAAAAGATTTGACTCTCGCTTAAATCTACTGTATTCCCCTATTCCCATTGTATCTACAAGGCAATAAAAGCATTTCTACAAATGTGTATCTCGGTTAACATGAAATAGAGGTAGGTATAGCCGTTTGTAAGAGTATTTTGAAGAGTGAGTAGAGAAAGTCATGTGAGTGCAACACATCAGATTTTTCTTGTCTCCTAAAATTGGTTTCTTATGGGTTGGCATAAGTAGATGTGTAATTCTTATGGTATTTCTCCTTTAAGTCAAACCGTCACAACTTTACAAACTATTGCAGCACATGGAAGAAGTTCATAACGCATTTAGGTTCAGTCAGTTTTACAGTGCTTTAGACGTAGTTTCAAAGTTGATTTTACACATAATAGATTTTTCTTCTCAAAATGCATCTGCTTTTCATTGCAGATCATTAAACATCTATAGTGTTATACAGGTGATGGGACATAAGTACATATATTTTTATTGATAATTGAGGAGAGTGTAATGCATTTAGTTCATTTGCGAACTTATAATTTTATTTATTAAGAATAGTATTTTACAGTTTGGTTAATACCCAATAAGTAGGCGTGGAACAGAAAGCATGACTCAGAGCGGGCCGATCTCGTGATAATGGTGTACCGAGACCCAGTTCCAACGCTTTCTGCAAGGTCAATGATCTCAGAGTATCTAGACAATTAGGTCAATCAGGTTGGCCTTATATGTTAGAGGAAGAGAGAAAAAACTTAACACACCGATGTAGATACATATTAAGGTACCAACTATCAAAATCTCTGCATGCATATCATTAACAGCCTGTATGTTAAGTTTCCATATGACAATACCGTGAGCAGTAGAATAGTACTTACAAAATGTACATTAATTCCAGTAAAAAATCTATACTTTTGAAGTGCTAGTATGAATATTTGCATCAAGGTTGGCAACTCTGGCTGGGACATTCGATGCCAAGAAATTGCTTGCTAAGAGAGGCTCCCAAAAGGAATGAATGGGGAAAAGGTTCTGGGCATTTGAAATAAGAAGAGAGATATTAAGATAAACTATGTACATGTGCTAACGAGAGGGACGAAATGGGGGGGGGGGGGGTTGCGTATGGTTCGTATTGAAGTTGGACAGGCGTTAATTATATGAAAAAATTCAAAGTATATGCAGAATAAAAAAAAATCTACTGGATACTGGAATTGACTGGTCAGATAAATAAGTCTATAAAGAAGTGCTAGGGACAAGGATAAACAATTGCAATAAATACTTCCCATGCTATAATCAATGCATCATGTAAGAAGTACAAGTTGCAATTTTTTCGAGGAATAGAAAATCATTAGCCAGTCAATTTAAATGTTGAGGAAAAGCCATTAGTTATAACTGTTATGAGTCAATGTAGGTAAGGCAATTAGGCGTTTCGATAAACTACAGGAAATCTGTTAGCTCAAAGTTCAGGTAATTCAAATTCAGTACGTTCAGATATTACAGAACTGTACAAACGGATGTAGGTCAGATGTGAAAATTAGAAAGGGAAAATAATTCTTAGAATTTCGCAAAACACAGAGTACAAGTTGTGTTTCAGATGAGAATAACAAGCTTAAGATTTGGCACCGTGTAATGTGGGATAGTCATGACGTAGGCAGGACTTTTGTCGACTGAATGTCTATTTCTAAAATTTGGGTCATTTGTGTCTTACATCTTACAATAATTTATAGTATGGAAGTGCTTTGATTATCTGCAATCCATAGCGCCTAAAGACAACGCTCGGGTAACTCATATTTGGCAGTAGTTGCAGGGGGATTTGCCGCTCAGCATTGCCACGACTCACGGCAACTTATGCGCCTCATTGCTATTATGAAAAGTTATTTTGAACGTAAATTCATGGATACTTTAGAAGTTAGCGGATATAATACTTCAAAAGTTGCAGTGTAATGATAAGCTTCATAAACAGTTCACTCTACATCTTCAAACAATCGGCAACTGGCTTTAAGTAGCTTGTTTATTAGCCTCCATTAAATGTATCAGCCAATTTCACTGATGTGTGTTCTCCACCCACGTATAGCCTGAGAGAAAGATAAACATAGTTCACCATTGTAGCAGCCAGCAGTAGATTCATCAAAGACGGAGATACTGGAGACGGCACCAGAAGTGTCACATATCGTGGAAATATGTTCATAATTGTAATAATTTTGGTTCCATATTCCATTAAAGTTTCTTAGAGCCAATGTGGAAGCAACTCTTTGATGATGGATATATTAATTAGTCCTTCACTTGCGCGGAATAAAGCACTAAAACGGAAACTATAGACGAATACTCAAAAACTTGATGGATTTTCAACAGAGAGGTTCTTAATGAAGTCGGGCTGCTGTTGTAACGCTACAACTTCAAAATCTTGCGTTATTTGCCATCATATGAGTAAATATACCATTTGAAAAGAGTCCAAGTAAAGATGTGAGGCTACTCATTGTGTTTCTGCTGAGAGGCTTGTTAATGGAACAGTTGGCGATCGACCTGGTTTCGTGTATCGGGAATATATGAATTAAAGCGAGCGGAATGGGAAGGCTTTCTGCGCAGGCTTTACTACAGTGAACAGAATGGAGCATGCGCGTTTGTGTCCGCTCCCGCGTAATCGATTTCGAGCCCCTAGGTCAGTGCTTGGGCCCATGTTCAAACAAAGGCTGCCTCAAGTCGACAGCAACTCTGCGCCTTTGTGGTCATCACTGCACGCAGGTGTATGAACAGTTAATATCCTTAGCTTCACGCATATAGTTTCTCTACCGCTTCAATTCCTAAGGTAGAGTAAGTATACATTCCCAAAAATTCAAGACTCAGATTTCACCAGGTTTCAACATTATACTGGGTTCGCCTAAACACAAGGCGAATGGTCACCTGTGGGTGTGTATTTGTAACACTGATGTGCCACATTCATAAGACTTTCTCTACCCGCTGTATAGTCCATTGCTTTCTCTACTAATCGATAGAAGTAAAGGGAGTACGTACACGCTGGGTTCCAAGCTAAATTCAATATTGAGATACCACCGCAAATATACCACGTATTTAAAAAAGTGATATTGCTACAGGACTTGGAATTGGTCGAAACAAGGATAAATGTTCCTATAAACATATGTCCGGAAATTAATACCTGTTGAGATCTGTGCCATTTTACTTGTGTTGAGTACTTACACCAGACAATGGACTTCATACAACAAGCACATTCTGGGGAACAATTCACTCTCACAAACGGTTAACGAAATATTTGCTAGGTACACCAAACTGGAGTTGCGATGATTCCTGCCATTCTGTCCTCTGGTAACATCTGCACGTTATGTCGATACTACTACAGGAGATGCTTCATATGGTTACCATGCATTCTTACACATGCTTCAACTCCTCCTCTCAAAGAATCCAGAACTCGTTCGATCACACTTGGCTGTTCTCTGATTTGGGCATATGCATTGGTCTTAGGCTCTTGTCACGTAGATATACAGATTTCTATTAGTTGGGCACCACCAATGCCTTTAAATCTTTCCATAGCCAAAAATGAAATGGATTGAGGTCCAGCAAGTGGGAAAGTCAGGCTACATAGACCTCTTTGACCAGACCCATCCAACATGCACTCACAATCATCTGGTTTGCTTCGGCGATATCGGACACCACACCACTGTTCAAATAAATAATTACTGTGCCACCCCAGAAGAACTTTAATATAGTAAATAAAAAAATAATAATAACATTTTAAAAAACCCATCCCTTGGATGAAATCCAATGTCTGGTGTAAATACTCAATACAAGTAAAATGACTAATATCTCAATAGGCATTTGTTTTCGGGCGTATGTTTATAGGAACACCTGTTACAATATCACACCTTTTTTAAACATCCTGTATTCTTGAAGGTTCCTAAATGAAAAAAAGGCCGAAAAATGTCTGCGTGCGCGTGTGTATATGTGTGAACACCATAATTTAGACCAAAAGAAAATGTCGGTTGAATACCAAACTTTGTATTTAGGTTAAAAGTCTTCCAAAGTTACAACACGAACATTTTCAACAATATCCCCATACTCTAAACTGACCTTCACATGGGAAAACTTTGTTATTTGTTACTCAATTTTCTCAAAAAAGACTAACAACTTTGATTAAGACACACTATTTTGAAGAGATGTGCATGATAAAATGTACATCTTGAATTCTGTAGGAATAACAACTAAATCCGTTTCATTCTAAATGACTCTTGCATATTTGGTAACCCTTAAGAGATGGACAAAATCTTAGAAAAAATGTGGATCTCGTTGAATATGCAAATAAGTGATTGTGCATTTCAATTAACAGAAAGTAGATGTGAGAACAAACTTTGACAAGAATAATTTCTAGAAGAGTGAGTAGCGAAAGCCGTGTGAATACAACACTTAAGACTTTTTCTATCCATTTCTTGTTAATCAGGATAGATTTTTACTGAAACATTTTCATTACACACTTCACTGTACGTGCAAGAAGCTAAAGCGATAGTCAAATATTTAAAACGCGAGTCGTTATATCCTGGCATCCAAAGAAGCAAATGAGTCGTGACTTAGCACTACAAAGGCTGTATTAATAACTGGAATATTAAAATTAATAACAACGAATATCTCGGAAATGGTTAATGCCAAAATAACATTGTGTGTTCTTAGGAGATACACGTGTTTTTTATTTTATTTTATTTTTTTTTTTATTTTTTTATTTTTTTTTTTATTTTTTTTTTATTTTTTTTTTTTTTTTTTTTTTTTTTGGTAAATACAGTTGAATCTCGATAACTCGACATTCCGAGTGACTCAAAAACCATTTTATTTCAATTTTTCATATTTTTTATCGTTAAACCTGACTGCAATAATTTTTATTACCTATTATACGATTTGAATAGTATGGGTAAATTTTAATTAGTATACGTATACAACCTACTGCATTCTCCCTCACAGTAACAAAAGATCTGACCACGTATTGACCTTCGATATCTTGTCAGAATATATGCAGCCGGGAGACCATTGTCACGAAACCTAAATCTTGCCGTTAATAATGTGGATACATAGCACTAACGCTTGTTAGGAAGGTTTAAAGGTTAACTGATTTACTTAGAACTACTTTTAGACTGACGAATTGCGCAGTGGTTTATGATCTAGTTCACTTTTGCATTTATAAGACCATAGGAGTGTCATGTTATTTTTACGATTTCCATGTAGTATACATCGCGGAGCGTGCTTGATTACGTACACCATCTCGCATTATCAACTGTGTCTTGTTTATTTCAAGGAAGGAAACAGAGACGTTACGTTGATCATCAATTTGCATGATGTCACTCGCGCAGATCCTAGCAAGGTCCTTCGGGACGTCTAAAAATACACCTGTACGTGGCAAGCTAAACTTTCAGTTACATATGTCTCGTTACAGTGCAGCTTCCAAGATATCAGGCTTGCTGTTGGTGTTATGTTGAGTTGTGTTTGTGCCAGTGAAAATATCGAACAAGAAGAAAAGACAAGCTAACATGACAATGGAAATTAAATGTGTTAAAGAGACCGGACAAAGAGAAACATTAATACGTAATCAATGTTAGAAAATGTTATACCTTTGTTTCCTACATTGTGCTAGAATATGCATTTATGTAATTTGCATATTATGGGTTGTAACAGACCCCTTATTTCGTAAAACTCGACATTTCGGTAACTCAACAGCCTCTCAGTTCATACTAGGTCGAGTTATCGGGATTCCACTGAACCACGCTTCTGCCTGTTATAATTTACAAATTGTTCCAAACTATACAAAACTCATTCCGAATTAGCAAGACTTCACAGGCTTTTCGCAGAAAATTCTATGTTATTAATAAGGTAAATACCTCAAACATGGTATTTTAATCGAATTTGCACAACCATTTCAGAGAAAATAAAAAGTAACAAAATATATAAACAAATGTTAGGGGTGGGGAATTTTCTTGAAAAGATGCACATGGCATCCCTGTAAGACGCTACCTTAAATACCAAGTATGGCATTCATTCTACATTTCCTTTTAGACAAGAATTTTTGTTTTTTAATTCCCCAGAACTTCTATTTCCGGTGAAATATCGATATCGAATTTTTGAATGGAACACAACACTTCCTCTACCTGTTACAGTAGGTGGTAGAGAAAGTAGAACACCAAACATGTGAGATTGCTATTATAGAGTGACAGAACATGCAAATGGGTATTGCGAGAGCTTGATAAGACTGGACCTGCTAATGACGAAGGCTGTCAGCGGTTTGAGCGACTGGTTGCGTTACAAAAGCTGTTAGTAATACACAAGGGGTAGCCAAAGCGGTGTCCATCAAAGCGACCACCAGCTCCCCCAAAGGGCCCAAATCGTGCTATTATTTAACTCTTTCGGTGGTCATTTTCACGCCTTCTCTACCCTTCAGCGTTTACTATGGCGTGGCTGCAACTTGCAATGTAATTTGAGGTTTTGTCCGATGGTCAGAAACCTCCTCATATAGCTTTGTGTAGTAAGGTAATAAATAACTTTTGTACAAAGCAAATGGAAATCTGTTCTTACAACGGATTCTTTCTACTTTCTCTGCCAAGTGCATAGTAGGTAGAGAAGGGATTACATTCAATCCAAAAATTCGATACCGAGATTTTATTGGAAATTCACGTCCCCATGAATTCTACAGAAGTTATAGAGAAGGACCTCTCTCTCTCTCTCTCTCTCTCTCTCTCTCTCTCTGTGTGTGTGTGTGTGAGAGAGAGAGAGAGAGAGAGAGAGAGAGAACAACAAAATTCCAAAATGAACAGTGTTATTTAACCAAATTTGATACCTTTACATGGAACAGTGTTCAAAATGTTTAATTTTCTCAAA
Source organism: Tenodera sinensis (assembly GCA_030765045.1). Classification (NCBI taxonomy): domain Eukaryota; kingdom Metazoa; phylum Arthropoda; class Insecta; order Mantodea; family Mantidae; genus Tenodera; species Tenodera sinensis. Next base: position 205,759,492 of record CM060961.1, read on the forward strand.
AATGGCTTAAGATTTCCATTTAAATACCGTGTCTTTTCATGACTAATAAAATGTTTAGAATTTTCTGGGTATAGCCTCTATAGTCTTCTTCGTTCTAGATGACTTGCATAATTGGTAAAGCGCAAGAATTAGATAAAATCTTAGTATACCAAAAAAAAAAAAAAAAAAGTAGATTTCGTAAAAGCACACAGGTTATGTCAAATAGTTATTTTTGTTAAGTTATTTCCGAAATATTCCTTGGTATTGGCTTAAAATTTTCATACTGTGTTCTCAAATGAAAAGCTACTCATTTTCCCCCCCTCCTGGTCATGCGAAGAGAAGATATTTCAAAGCGATCAATTAGTAATCAGGTCTTAAACGATTTGACGATCATTTTAACCTATTATATTCCCCTATTTCCACTGTACTTACAAGGAAATACTTAATAAAAGCACTACAAATGTTTGTCTCGATTAACAAGAATGAGCTTTTGCACGAGTAGTTTGTACAAGAGTGAGTTGTTTTTTTTTTTTTTTTTTTTTTTTTTTTTTTTTTTTTTTTTTTTTTAATTAACGTCCTCCAACATTGTGTCATATCGGACGAATGAATGAAATGAAACGGGTGAAATGATGCTCAAATGAGCCCGAGGTCCATGGAGCTTTAAGTTACCCGACATTCGTCTTCTCAGGGTAGGGAAAACCTCGGAAAAAACCTTACCCGGATAACTTACCCTAAGCGAGATTCGAACTCGCGACCTCTTAAACGTGAGGCAGATACGCTAACCATCACGCTACCGAGGCGGACCAAGAGTGAGTAGTCATGCAAGTGCAGCAAAATCAGATTATTAAAAATAGTTTGACGCAGCTGTGGGATTCAATTATCTCGTAGACGATGCCGACCGTCCAATTGAATGGCCAGTTGAAGAGACAAGGGGAGGAGGAGCACTGTCGAGAGATAACGGGATTCTTCTGTTCAGTTCTGTCCATTTATTCAGTTAACGTCAATAGCAGCAACTGTTTCTGAAACATACACAGCTGACCGCATTTGGTGTTAATTATAGCTGTTAGGTTGACGACGCAGGTCTTATTTCAGGTATGTGAACCGCTGGTTTTAAATGGTTGCGTATATGCCATTGTGTGCAAGTGCGCATTTATTTGCTATTATTTTAGTGCTTATATAAGTGTCTCACATTTTCTATTTGCCAATTTAACAATACAATTTCGTATTAGTAAATACACTACGACACGATATTTAGCGCCAGGAAGTGTAGTTTCAAAATAAGATTCGCAAAATAGATTTTACTGACTGGTTTGATATTAGCAAATCTCATTGACAGTACTTCAGTTTAGTGTAATGACGGCCATGTTGAGCTCTTGGGAGCTTCCAATAAATTGTTTCTCCTAAAGTACTTTCGCTACAGCCCCCTCCTACTACTTCCGGTACGTCAATATGCTCTCAAGGAAGCAGGTCACATATTCAGCTTCAAATTATCGACAAGGCTGAGCGATGAATGATCCTGATTAACGAACATTGCATAAAATAATGAACGAATATGAATTTCAGTTACTCTGCCAATCAACATTTATATGGATGCTCATAACTGAATGGTGAAGTGTGACATTATTGTGACGCAGCTGTTATGCCCCACGCTTCGGAAGGTCAGCGTCGGGTAGTTGGACAGCGCTCTCACCCAGAGTACAGCCCGTCCAGATTGTCGTGGCTGAAGCTTCAGCTCCTTAAGCTTATGTAGATGTGCAATAACAGAGACCTGCCCACTTGCATAATAGGAAAGGTGGAGATTAGTATACGACTTGCTCTGACTGTGATAACTATTTCCAGAGCAAGGCAAGCTTACACAAGAATTGTTTACAATACTTAAACATACACTCCTTGTGTATGAGACTGCCTGACTTCTGATACCATTCCTTGAAACCATCGCTTGTATTCCCGCCACCTCTTCAAATTTCTTGCGCATGTGGACTGTCAGGACGATCTGGACAAACTGCCAACATCGGAAGCGCTATCGTCAAGAATCAGAATCTTCTAGAAAGTTTCCATTGTATTACATTGTGGAACTCTAACCAGCTGTCACACAAGCGAGGCTTTTGCGACTGCTCTGACGTGCAGCGAGTGCGACTTCAGGAGAGACCTGAAGTCTAGGTTCACTGTCCAGAGAGTGTACCGTCCGGAAGAAGAGGCTACGTCGCGCGTATTCCATTGCGCCGCTATGACAAGAAGACTGTGTAATGATAGTGAAAACCAAGTGAAGAATTGGAAAAAGTATATTTCATTACATAGGTATAGAGAAAATATCTAGATCTCTCTTTACCACATTTCCGCTCTTCGTCATTCCCAGAAAGAACTGAGCTTTGCCATAGGAATTGATTCTAAGAAGGACTAAAGGCCAAAAGGTTTGGAATGCCTGCACAGCACGCTTCCAGGCAATAAAATCTCATTTATATTTGATCCGTCCTGACAAGAGGTCGCACATTTAATAATATCCATTCTTCGCGCTTATTTTAAAGGCATGTCAAAGATGCCAGCTGGACGCAATGAACACTCGCAAGAAAATGTCACTCGCTGCCTCCAAATAAGAAAAAACGAGATGTAATAAAGTTTCTCGCAGAACTGAAAGAACCCTCACAGGATATCCATCAACGAACTGAAAGAAAGCGGTCTGTGCGAGGCGGATGAATGAGCAGAGCCTTCAGTTAATGGCAGCTCCTAAGGTCAAAGGGCAATGCCAACTGTAAATTTTCAACTGCGATCCCAAAGGCAGCCCATTGAACTTGTAGAGAAAGTTCAGTACGTCTAGCCCGAAATTAAACTTTGTAAATTACACCTAAATATTTACAAAGTAGAACAAATAAATATATAACACATCCGATTGCCAATATGAAACATTCCTTAACATTTACAAAACCATGCATTACAAAGGAACATGTCCTAAGTTTCCAGGATCAACGAAATCTGAGGTCAATGTTACTCAACATTCTCCAGAGGCACACTATTATACTTAGTTCATGATAAAACCTACCAAAGTCGGTAAGGGTGGCTCTGGAGGTTGAGAGCTGTCCTACAAATCCCAAGGTCGAGTGTTCAAACCCGGCCAAACCAATGTTTCTTAAGTATATGCTTAAAAACGACAGCTTCATGAGAGCAGATTTACTTGCATGAAAATTAACCCCTGCGGGATGAAATTCTGGCGGCGCTGATATAATCCTGGCAATGGAAAGATCGTTAACAAACAAAATATAATTAAAAACACATAAATAAACCAAGTTTATTCCTGGAAAGCGTGATTTGTTGTTCCCGGAATAAAACAGGTATTTCTTTACTATATAGTGATATTTTTTATTTTCCATGGGACTTACACATGAATTATCGTCACCACATGTGGCCGAGGTTGTTAAGACATGGACTTGTGAACGGGTGATCCACTTCAAATCGTGCAAGCACCGTCCTGCCTTACAACTTTTTTCCAAGTTTTCCTTGTCTTTATAACCGCCAAATGACGGGGAACTATCCTAAACCACCACCGCCTGTGATGCCGTATAAAGATGAACGGGCATTTAACATATTTGTATGTAATTATTGGAATGTTTGAAGTCAGTTTAACCAAAGTAAGCTGAATACATAAGAAAGAAGTTCCATTCAGAATGCTACGATATTTGTTTAAAGCAATGTAGAATAATTTAGACATGACACTGATCATAACGATTGGTTGAAAACTAAAAAGGTTTTCAAGAATCGTGGAAACATTTTATTATTTTTGTTTTATTTTCTCACAAACTACCACAGTGACTTTTGTGAAAATATAGTACGTTTGGCATATTGATGAGAGGAATAAAATGCAAACTGAACTTTTCTGTTAAAGCCATGACGACCCTTTTATTTTGATTTATTTTGTATGATCTAGTTGAAGGTCAGTGCACCACCGTTTCCCGTCACCGTTACTGTTCCCCGTAAACTACAGGGCAGCCAGATAACCGGACAAGCCCGCATGGGTGTTAGCAGCAGCAAGTCTCCAAGTTTTTAACAGCTATAACTGGAAAACTATTATACTTCAACATCTATCTTTTTGACTCCAATTGCCTGTGGTAAAGGATCCTATACTCTGTTCATCTAGAGATTAGAGGAGACGTAAACAAAGCCACGTGCGTTTTGACTACAGCGCTCCCTCTTGACGCTTTCGCCGTGTAAATAGTCCCTTGAAGAAATACTGTTACTGAGGTCTGAAATGTCACTTAATGTTTCTTAAAGCATGAACTAGGCGTACTAAGCATAGTTAAAGTGTAAGAATACGCAGTTAAGTGAATCTGTAACCAGCCTAATTCATTTTGCGCGCGCATTATTCAATATGAAAGTAACATGGCGGAACAAGTGAGTGTTGTAAAACATAAGCGCGGCAAACCGTCGCGAAGTGGTGAAAAGACAAATATATTGAACGTATTTAACAAGTTCTACGAGAAATATCCCGAACTTGCTATCGAAGACGTGATGAAATTAACATCTGAGTTTACCGGTGTGTCAGTTGCAAGTATTTACAGCATACGCAAAGAAAAATCGTCAGTTGGTGAAGATCCCGGCCAAAAGCTTCCATGTGCCAGATAAATGGTGGATGTAGTTTGCGACGAATTTGTGAGTGTGAGATCTGCAATCCGTCGAAAAGTTCACCAGTTCTTTGTTAACAATGAACCCCCACCTTAAACAAAGTGCTGTTGGCAGTTAACTCTGATCCCGATCTTCCAGATTTAAAACGAACTTCCCTCCACAAGCTGCTTCTGGAGATTGGTTTCCAGATTGTTAGCAGGAAATGAAAAAGTGTTATTGTGGACAGAGAAAACGTAAGTAGCAGTTAATTTCCATGCGCTACATGTTATTTAGATCAAGTAAATATATCCTTTTAGTAGTGTAAAATGCATAGTATAACTACGCGTAGCGGTAGGTAACCGTGTTGCGTCATTGTGAATGCACGTGGCCGCGGAGTGATACAAGCCGTTGCTTTGTTTATATCTCCTCTAATCTCTTGATGAACAGAGTATAGAGTTGGTAAATGAGTTTGTGAACATCCGTATACCAAGTTTTATAACAATCGGTTCGGTGTTTCTTGATTGTTTCTTTTAATCAACTTTCAAAATGCGACTTTTTCATCAATTAGCGCATTGCACAGGTTAGCATCAGTGTTAACATTACATTTTTTTTCCTAAGCTTTGTTATTTGTAAAAATTGTTTTCACACTTGCCTGAAGTGATTTTCTCTACAAGTTGAAAAGCAATATTGAGAGGCCGGCCACGGCGCACAAAAAAGAATAGTCGGTGCTGGGCTGCCCTACCCCACCGCGGTACGTGAATCAAAGACGCTGAAGGCCAAGCTGCCTCGCGCGACCGTTATGAACACGTGACAAAAAATCTGGGCGGCAGAACCAAAAGGGGTTTTCCAGATCATTCGAGAAGTGTACGGCGGCGTATTTGTAGAAGTTTGAGAAAGGGCCGTGTTACGCCATGCCCGCTATATGAGGAGGCGTGACAGACGGGAGTAAGTCAGCTCTTAGTTTAAGTGTGTCAGCTGTGTGTGTGGTCGCGTCGTGAAGAAAGATAGCAAAGCTGTTATGAGTGTTGAGTGGTTGTATCGTCAGAGTTAGTGTTTGAGAGACAGAGAAAATAAAAAAAAAAAGACAGCTGTGAGTTGTAATATTACGAAAGACTGTAGACTGTTAACGTCAGTAAAAGAACTGCATTTGTGCAAACATTTTGGAAGAAAATAAAGGGAAAAAATCAACTGGACTGGAACTTTGTCACTTTGTTACATTGATGTCAGGAGTGGGATTTGTCGAATTGTAAAATTATTACAATATTACACATCCTCTACATACTTTTATATCAATACATTTTAGAAAGCTACTTCTGTTCATTGAATTGCCAGTGAGACAGCTTTCTTTTCCCAAACATTTCAATCATCCTGAGCTGGTCACAGTTGATACATATTTAAAGCGGGAGTTTAATTACATCTTTTGTCTCGCCGTTACGTCATATTTTTCTCTCCTTTAGCACGCAAAGGCTTCTTCACTTCCTCACAGCTGAAAGGCATCTGCATGCGAGGCTTCCCCAAGGTTCTGTTGCTAGTCCCTGCATGGAGGGCTTCCCTCAATGCCACCAATGGACCAGGGCATTCAGGTCTCAACTGACACTGTGCACTGGGATACATACAAGCTGAATCAGCTGACCCTATTTTTCGTATCTATGCAACCCGCAGATTTGAAAACTTCGTTCCAACTGTCAAGTCGGAATTTGTTTTGTAGCTACATTGTGGCAAATACAGTTAAGCGTTCCTGGGCCTATTTAAACAGAACTGAAAAAAGGGAATATTAAAGAAAAACTACAGTAACTACAGAAAAATGACTACATTATTAATGTCTTACCTCATTTACAGCCATGCATAAGAATAAAACGCGTTCAAAAGGTATTTGATTAATGAATAACTGCTCAGACCAAATTTTATTCTGTGTAATGCAATTTACTTCTAATTAATCTGTGATACCTTACCATTGGTACTAAGAAGTGAAATGGAGGGTAAAAAAACGTTGACCCATTACCGTAGATTCGATCACGTGCCCTCAGAACTCGTTGCGAACGAAACGTAATAATTCTGCTCGACCACCACAACCTTGTGAGGACTAGTCTTTTAAACTCCAATACTGAAACTATCCATCACTTCGTAACTTTACATGATCCATTTGTGCAAATTTAAGGTTTTCTATTGGTGTTTCATCTTCATTAAAAAAAAACATGGCTCAAGCTATTACGCTTGATCTACAAATTAGTAACTGATGTGATTTATGTCAACGTTGAATTATTAAACTACTTAACGTTTGTCGACGTGACTGTACAGCTCCATCATTAATGTAGGCGCGTCTAACCAGTCTATCACTATCTCTTAGCATACATCCGCCATTTTGTTTAAGTCGTTTTGAAAATGAATTTATAGATTCTCGCTCAGCAGTTGTATCGGAAAGGGCATGTGTAGAATGTATACTCTCAAAGAGTTTATAATTTGTGTAGAAACTCGGTGAAAGTCTCGGTATAAGAGTACCATATTTATGGAATGGATTTATAATATTCTTATACTTAATTCCTTTATTCGCTGAAATGTAAAGTTGCCTTCTGTCTAAACCCATATGTGAAGTGTGGAGTGTACGGACAAGATAGACTCATGGCGCCCCTGCTTCTTGGTGCATTCCATCAATCCGAAAAAATTAAGGGCACGTGATTCACCTGCTTGCTTGCGCTCTGCATTTTCTTCCCCGGCCCTCCCTGGAAGTCGCTGCCCGAGCCACAACCGTGGGTAGAGGGATGACTTCGTTGTGCACCAGGTGTCAATATCTGTAAATGTTAGACTTCTATGCGTCTCTGGGCTTCGCTGGCTCCGCTCTCTGACAAGCCTACGGTCTCACTTCGCCTCATCCCTTGCCCCTGAGGGGGTGGTAGCCCGCAACAGACCCATGTCGGGTCATGGTGGGTCGAGGTGTACCCCCTCCGTTTCTCTCTCTTTCTCACGCACACACGACCCCCCCCCCCCCCCACACACACACACACATACATTATGGTCCTCTGTGGTGCAGGGCCCTTGGACTGTAGCTGATGCAGCCATGTTGCCATAGCGAATTGCATTTGTGGCTAATAACAATTTATTCATTTCTATTTTCCCAGTTTGCAGTTCATTTTCTAACCTTCAATGTAGAACTTTCCACCCCCACCCCCGGACTCTGGACAAATGATGAAAATGTAGGACATGTCCAGAAATTACAATGCACATCCACTTTATACCGCCTGATACTAGCAGTCAATGAGGCCATGCTGTCTTACTGCAGAAAAATGCAATAAAATATTGATTAAAGCAGTAAAATGTTACCAATGGAGCCCTAGCCTAGTTTGCGTGACCTCTCTTACGTCAGTATACTCTTTTAGTTTTGGGGGCGCGCCGATGGACACAAGAGACATCGTAACCTGGACGTCAATGGAAGGTGGTGCACGTGGAGCGGGACGGTCGGACGGACGGACGGACCTGCAGCGGGAAATATTGATCCGGGCTGGCTCGGAAACTGGATGGATACGATGTAATATACACATCGATTCGTGTCGCTCTCAGGGACAGACCAAGGCGGCGCGGCGGTTCAGCGCAGGGGAGTTCGCGAGGATTCAACGACCTATCCAACTTCATCTTACACTGCACATTGGAAACTAACTGCGAGAGACATGTTTTTACTTCCTCTTCCCCACACCTATAGAAACTACAAGTGTTGTATTCCACCCAAAAATGTTAATATCAAGCAAATATATGTTAAATTCTAAATAGAATTTAGAAAGAGGACTGGTTGTGTGTATTCTAACACCATAATTCTAACACTAAATGTTGAATAAGTTGCAACATATATATTTCGGTTATTTTCAATGAATACAACACTAATATTTGAAGAAAATTCCCCCATCCCAAAATTTTTTTTTCGTTTGTTTTGATATTTTAAAAAATGAATAAGAATTTGAATTAAAATATGTTCAACATACATCTAGTTACATGACTAATAATGCGTACATCTTGAATTCTCTGACAATCTGTGCAGTCTTCATTTTAATTAATCTTGTACACTTTTTGTATAGTTGGTAAACCATAAGGCAGACAAAATTTCACAACACAAAAAAAATGTGAATTTATTTAACCACTTCACGGATTTATTTAACCACCATTTTCTGAGAAATGGTAAAAATACAGGGCTTTCGAATTGGTTCTTCACCACCGCACGGCCTTTTGCCTGTGTGAGTTTGAAGCTGCCGCGGCCGGGTTTGCCGCTACTAACAAGCCGCACGTAAAACATATATAAAAATCTAACCTTATAGAAAATGCTGGAAATGTCGTGAGCGACGGTTTAATCGATCCACAGCTTCTGTTCTTTTCAGATGAGGCGTGGTTTCATCTAAATGGTCGCGTGAACACTCATAACAGTCGGTATTGGGCATCTCAAAATTCACATCGCGTTCGAGAAATCCTTCATTATGATCGGAGATTTGGAGTTTGGTGTGCGGTTAGTGCTAGACGCATAATTGATCCAATATTTTACGACCAGACTGTAAATAAAGAGAGGTCCCGAAATGACATTTTGACCCCATTTTTTCGTGAACTAACAGAAGAAGAGAAATCATATGGGTGGTTTCAACAAGATTCTGCTACTGCAAGTACAGATCGTGACTGAAAAAATGGGGTCAAAATGTCATTTTCGTGAACTGACAGAAGAAGAGAAATCATATGGGTGGTTTCAACAAGATTCTGCTACTACAAGTACAGATCGTAACTGAAAAAATGGGGTGAAAATGTCATTTCGGTTCACGCGACCATTTAGATGAAACTACGCCTCATCTGAAAAGAACAGAAGCTATGGATCCATTAAACCATCGTTCACAACATTTCCAGCATTTTCTATCAGGTGAGATTTTTATACATGTTTTACGTGCGGCTTGTTAGTAGCGGCAAACCCGGCCACGGCAGCTTCAAACTCGCACAGGCAAAAGGCCGTGCGGCGGTGAAGAACCAATTCGAAAGCCCTGTACATAGTATTTTTTCTTTATGTGTTGTAGTCACTGGTTGTTAATCAGACTAAAAAGACGCAACAACATATAAACAACAATCGGTTTTAATACCTTTGTATTATCCCGAGTATCCTCGGGTTTGTTACTGTTCTTTATTGTGTTAAAATATAAAGCGAAAATCTTTGCCACTCTTGTCATTACAAACCAGTAGCTCATCAAAACAGAAGCGAAAATATTGTGATGTCGTTGTTAGGATGCACTGTGAAATTCATGCTAGAAGCTGATGTAAATGGATATCTTGGTGGAGACGGAGTTACACTGTCACCTATTTGCAATTGCACCCATTGCTTTGCTGTGCTTGGATCTACAGAACTACTTGAATCTGAATCAGAACCACTTTCAGTTAATGCTTCTGAACTGTAGCTGCCATATTCCTCAAGGAAATACTATCATTTCAAATTGTGTTTAATTTTGGATTTGGATTCGTTGCAGGTTCGTAATATTCATAGTCGAAGTGTAAATATTCCTTCAATGCAGTCAACATACTAATTCTAGATATCACGGAGCACGAAGATAGTCATTCCACCTAGCGGTGTGCGTTAAATTAAAAGGTTCTGAACGAGAATAGTCGGAACAAAACGACAGAGAACTAAGATTGAAATGTGTACGAGATAACTCCGGTTAGAAATTTCTCGACCATCTCTTAGTTACGAGTATTCTCGGGATAATAGGTGAAGGTTAAAACAAACAATGATTTTGCTGTGATAACTACTTACGAGATATTCATTGTCATTGGCCTGCATTTTTGCATATTTTATCATGCATCTCATTTGATAGCCCCCTTTAACTGTTAGATCGGAAACTTTGAGAAACAACTTAAAGATGGGAATTTTATTTTCTGAACTAAAGATTTTTAATATCTTTTTCATAAACTTTTATACTGAACACACCACATTAACATTAATCACGTCCTACGGAGGATTGGGAATACTTCTGAATAAAGAAACATTGCCTGCCATAGCACGGAGTCGAACACGGGTCCTCTGTATCACTAAGTTCATGGAAACTGTGGAATGTCAACGCCAGTATATAAAGATATAATTTCTTCTTTTTATTTTACGACGCTCTTGAATACAAATACTTATTCATTTAGCATCCTCCTCCAATGTTTATACTAAACGACTAATTTGTCAATTTAGCATCCTTTAATATTTTAAATAAGCTGCTTTTTTGAGTACTATACTTTTAGAGTTTTATTTTACATTTCCTAATATGTTTAATAATTTTGTGAAATACTAATTTTGGGTTATAATTCAATATATTTGTTATTTTAATAGGTCCCAGTATGCCCAAATTGTAACCTAATAATGTATGCTCTAAGTTTCCATATTCACCACAACTGCAGTAGAGAGAGTCTTTCTTCCTCATCTTAAACAAAAATGCAGGGGTTAGTGCAATATTAAGCCTCATTTTGATTATGTTGCACAAGTCTTGTCTAAGATACTATATATGTTTGAACCAAGGATTATAATTTATATTATTTATCCAGTCGTCTTCAGGATGTTCCTTTAACCATTGTGAAGTTGTTTTACTTTTAATATGATGAAAGATATCTTTAGGTGGTAATTGTACATTTATTTTTTCTTCTATCTTTCTTGCTTGTTTGGCCAATATGTCTGCTTTCATATTACCTTCTATGTTTTTGTGACCAGGAACTATAATTTCTCTTCCTCCTGCCTCCATGTGTAGTGAAACTATTTCTACAAGCATTTATCTCGATTAACGTTTAGTAGATTAAAAGAGAAAGCTTGTGTTCCAGTCTCATGACTTTCTTTCCTCATTCAACAACATATTGCAAGGAAAAAGCTTATATTTCTAGCTTCTTCATGTTAATCGAGAGAATTTGTAGAAATGGTTTTGTTACATATTTTCTTGTAGGTTCAATGAGGATAGGGGAATACAGTAGAGTTAAGCGAGTCAAATCTTTTAAGAACTGGCCCCTCTGTGATGGCTTTAAAATTCCGCTCTTTTTACAATACGGCCTAGAGAGACAGGAACGAATAGCAACTTCCACTTGAGAATAGTATAATTATTTTAAAACTCATACCAATAACAAGGAATATCTAGGAAATGGTTAGCTCCACAGAAAAATTGTATCTGACAAAGTGTCCGCTTTAACGGGATCTACATTTTTTATGCAGTAAGATTTTGTGTATCTTACGGTTTAGCATTTATGCAAAAGTCACTCACAATGAAGCGCACTGTGCCCAAAAAATTCAAAACACTTGGAGATTCATTTAATTCATCATAAAATAGCCTGATCATACGTATTTTAATCAGAAAATCAAAATTTTCGAGGAATGTTCCATGTAAACGGTAGTATGGGATGGGGGATTTTCGTGCTGAAAGATGCTAAACATAGTACAAAATTTGGTATTTAACCCGACTTTTCATTTTTGAGTTATGCTATTCACGGACAGATGCACAGACAGACGACACGCAGACATTGTCTTCCGTGGTTTAAGGATAACATTGTAGCCTCGGATTCCCGAGATCGAGGTTTCAAACCCAGCAAATGGTGATGGTCTTTTTTTTTTTTTTTTGCTTTAAAAATCCAAAGCACGGCTTCCTTCAGATGGGAAATAAAGCCGTTGGTCCAGTGTCACATATTTACGGGACGTAAAGGAACCTTAAGCCTTATAAAGAGACCTTTGAGCAAAATTCAGTGGTATTTCACGCCCAATAACGCCGAGAACCACAACAGTTAAAGAGCTTCCATAAATAAAATTTACACACGCCATATATGCAGAATCACTTTTGAAACAGAAAAGTGCAAATACAATGTGTATTATCATTTTACAGTTTTAAATACTATTCTATTTGCTGATGATCAGGTTATTTTGGCAGAAAATGAGAATATGTTACAAGGAGCCATGTTGTCACGTATGTGATTGAGAAGTACCTATTTTATATTAAGTTATAAAATTTTATTAAGTTTCTGAGTTAGTGATAAATCTCATTTTATAATTATTTTAAATTGTTACACATGTCTTAAGATGTATACGTGACCGGACATAAATGGTTCACCACTTCCTATGATAGTCCCTATGGACTGGAGAAGACAATGAAAACTTATATTTTAAATATATCGGTAGTGAAAAAAATCTGATGTGTTGCACTCATATGACTTTCTCTACTCTTGAGCTAACCATTCTTACAAACTCTTATTCCTCTATCTTCTTCGTGTTAGTTGAGATAAACATTTGTGCAAACTATCTTATTACTTATTTCCTTGTAGGTGGAAGGGGAATGTTAGAATACAGTAGGCTTTGTGCGATAGTCAAATCTTTTAAAGCTTTGAGATTCTGTTGTATTTGCACACTTAACATATAAAAAAATGAACAACGATGATCCATTTCACGAAAGTTCTAAGTTTTCCGAAACTCACACACATAACAAGAAATATCTCCGAAATGGTTCACCCTACAAGAAAATTTATTTGGACATAAATTGTGTATTTTAGCAAGATCTACATTTTTGTATGGTATGATTTGGTCTATCTCTAACAGTTTACCAGTTATGCAAAAGTCGTCCAGAGTAAATACGACTACAGGGGCTATAACCAGAAAATTCCAGATATACATTTCATTTGTCATCAAAATATCTCAAACATACGACATTGTAATCAAAATCGTTAGAGCCATTTTCAAGAAAATTAAAATTTTCGAAAAATTTTCCATGTAAAGGGTAGTTTAGGGTATGGCAATTTTCTTCAAAATCTTCGTGTCGCATCCTTGAAAGACATTAAACTTAAATACTAACTTTGGTTTTTAACCGATGTTTCTTTTTTGAGTTATGTTGTCCACAGACTGAAAGAGATACACACACGGACCTTTTTCTAAAAATGCTTTCTTTGGATTCAGGGGGCCCCAAAACATATATTTCCGATGAAATGTCGACATCGAAATTTTGGGTGGAATACAATACTTCCCCTACTTACCAGTAGAGAAAGTAAAACAGTAATGGCATCACTGGGAAAATACCGAATAAGGTCTAAAATAGTGACCGATAAAACTATACAACAGGCACAACATTTCACATATTTAGGTTGTGATGTTCCGTTTTGACTGTAACAAAGATTTGAAAAATGAAGTTTATAAATTTCAAGTTATGTATGGGACTATTAAGAAAACGTTAAGAAGTAAAATACAGTAAAAAAACAAAGTTAACATTTTATAAGACAATGGCAGTACCCATTTTGACTTATGCCTCGGAAGAATAGAAACAGCAGAAATGAAATGTCTTAGATATATTGCTGGATATTCCCTCACACACCATATGAGAAGTGAAGCTACTAGAGAACAACTATATACCAGGTGACTCAGCCGCGTCTTATTTTTTTGGAAGGTAGGCCACCCATCTAACAGCATGTGCGCCTTAGTCCAGTTTTGCGCTTACTAAAATGTATTGCTTGACGTTCTTAAAGAGAGGAATGCGCAAAATTGAGAGCAGCAGCGGTTTAAGGGACAGAACGTACTCCTCGCTAAAGTACACCTCAAAAACATACGACTCGTTTGCTGAGAGCGAATTCCGGTTTCCGGCCGATTTTACAAACTTTTTATTAGAGTATACATAGCAACGTAATTCAGTAAACGCCTCGGAAAACATGGACCTATCATATGAGTACACTAACAACGTCAGCTAAAAAGAAAATGGTGGATTCTTGTACTTAGAGCAGGGATTGGCTGCCAAAAATTAGGAAAAATTTAGATACGCCTCATCCATCATGGACCCGTACAGTCAAAACGGACATATTATTAAACAACAGTTTATTTGCATTTTTTGGTGAACTACGCCTCGTGCATCTCAATTAATATGCATAACAGCTTTTGCCATTTAAGTAATAATATTAAAACGCCAAGTAAGTGATTAAAACTGTCTTAAAAGGCTAAATCAAGCACGCAAACTTGCGAGGTGGCAATGGCATAGCGCCAGACATACAAGTCCTAGTATTGCACTCGGTACGTGCTTTCAGTCAAGTCTCGAAATAGCTGAATAGGATTGCGACGGGTCCTCTGCGCTTAACCGCCAAAGACATAGGTTCGAGTCTCAGCATTGTAAATATATATATATATATATATATATATATATATATATATATATTTTTATGTTCATCAAAACTTGGAAACCGAATTCACAATAATCTAATTATGAAGTCCCTGAGGGTTTAGGACATTATAATTTAAATTGTTTTTGGTTGTCTGTATTTTTAATAGCACAATAATTCATTGTGTGCAAAATTGAGTTTAACTTTCATGTTAAACTCTGACAATGTAATTTCCTTGCTTTCTGTGTTCAAATGTGTATGAATGATCCTTATTTCAATTGCACCTACCTATAGGTGTGTTTAAACAACTACATAATTGTAGTTTACCAATAAACATCAAACAATGTTATAAAACATAAATAAAACAATAAAAATGAATATAATAACAGTTTTCAGAATAATAGTTTGTAAATTGTGAGGATTGCACGGTAGAAAAAATTAGTACATGCAGGGGATTCGAACCAACTTCACAGCAGACAGATTACTTCGGAGTCTTGCGCCCGTTCCAACTGAGCTACCTAGTAACGTGTGAGCTAAACATTCCGTTTAAGATGTAATATTCGCTGGTTCCACTGAACATTTGCAGAAGTGCAAACGTCAGCTGTCTAATTACGAATATATAAAAAGCGATGTGATAACATCTATATTAGTACTAATTTCATCGAGTGTTAAACATCCATGTTAAATACGCGGGTAGAACCTAGTAATGGGGTCGATGTTTTCATGTTGGGGTATAAAATGCGGATTGCATAAAACTCGAGAGTAAGGGGCAGTTGACTCACCTGGTATAACTTAAATGGCAAAATAATGAATTACAAACGAAACTGGCACGACCATATGCTCAGAATGCAGAATAACAGACCAAAACTGGCAATGCAATATAAACCCACAGGAACTAGAGGTGTTGGAAGACCCGACACCGATGAGAGGATGATTTCTGAACCGAAACAGGGTCAGGTCTTGATGAAGATGATTGCCATTTTCAAAATAAAAAGTCACGTTTCCAAAAATATTGGAGGTAAACCAGTTTAACCACAGAGCCTAACTGATCTTTAACATGTGAATATGAGGCTCCCAGCTGTGAAAGATTCTCCCTGTGCACCATCACAATGTAAACCTGACAGCGCCAGTTGAATAAATCCGCTATGTGTTGGGAACAGTCTTTACGCTCCTTTGAGTTATATCCGCGCTATAATAGCATTACGAGATAATCTTTGTTTCGTAATATCTAGCAGGCACTTCACGTGTACATAGCTTCTATGTTACAAGTTTCTACGGTGCTCTTTGGATTTAACAAACGTTGCAGTCTGCATTGCCTCCTTCAAACCCCTGTTTACCTTCTCGATCACACCATAGCAGCAGTATTCAACTCCACTCAACAATTACATACATGTCAATATTTTAATGGAAATATATGTTTTGACGTGCTATTTATTCAAAAGACTTTACACATACTAGACTGAAGCGCGCGCATGCGTGCACAATGTGAGAACATAACTAAAAAACTAAAAGTAGGATAAATGCCAAATTTGTTATTTAAATTCACCTCGCATTCAGGAGGTATCGGATTCGATTTGAAGAGGTTTTTCCTGATTGCAGGCGAATGCTGGGTACCTTTCTCATCTACCACGACTTCCTTTCCTACATTTCGCTTTCTGCGTTTTCTTCTCAGCTTGGATGCTTGCCCAAAGGAAAGAATACTCTCCGTAAGGACTAGAGGGCTGCTTGGGCGGTGGGTCGCACATCACCTCTATGCAGCTCCAGTAATAGGACAGGTATTCGAGGCAGTAACTGTTAGGACTTCCGCGTGCCTCTGGTCTATCAGCATGCGGCCTGTAGCCTTCCGTGGTTTCTTCTCCTCACGCTTACTCCTGGAGTGTGGAAGCCGCAATGATTCCATGTAGGTCTAAATGCGTCTAACGTGTGAGGCTCGAATTCGGAAAGTCCCGGGTTCGATTCCCGTGGGCCTGGGCCTCTTACCATGGGTTTCAATGTGGTTTTGCCAGAGTAGTTAGGCGAGCGCATGGTCGCTCTTCTACCGTCATTTCTCTTAATCTGTTTCCAGGTTGAAAGACAAGGACAGTGTGTTGCAGCCGGACAACAGATTGTGCGCTTTAGTTGGTATGCGGGGCCCCTTTCCTGGGCACCCCTCGGGCCGCAAGAACCACCAGAGTGCACGACTCTTAAGGCCAGGATGTGCTCCATCCGGAATCGCTAGGGGCTCCCCCTTGCACACCGTCGTCCAGATCCGATCGCCCGGCTCAACCCTCCCTTGCAGGTGTCATGTTGAAAACAAAAAGAGCTACTGGAGGCCTATTTTCAGTGCATGTTCCAGTTTCTAGAGGTTCCTCCATATGCATAGTATTTTCCAAAGATGTGACACGAAAATTTTCAAGAAAATCCACCTACCCAGGCTACAGTTTACATGGGAAAATGTTCGATATCTTTATTTTCTCAAGATGGGCCTAATGGTCTTAATATCATATATTTAAGACATTTACATTGCAAATAAAATTTATTTCTTGAATTTTCTTGAAATAATCTTATATTCCTCTTGATTGTATGACTTTTACATAATTGTTAAACATAACAGATAGACCAAAAATTACTACACAAAAAAGTGTTATCTCGGTAAATCATACAATTTAATGTCACCTTAACCATTTCCTAGGTATTCTTTGTTATTGGTTTGAATTTTCAAATATTCTATTATTACTTTTTTAATAACAAATCACCAGCCCTTTCTCTCTTAGTTTGCTTCTTTCTTTCTTTCTTTCTTTATTCTCTCGCCTCTGGTCATACAAAGAGAACGGAATTTTAAGATCATCGCATAGCGATTCACTTTTTCAAACTTCGACTATCGCTTTTGCCTACTGTGTCCTTGGTATATCTAGAACGAAATGTGTAAATGAATAATGATAGTTTATTTTCATGAACAACAAGTAGACACAAGAACATCTACATTTTTGTAAGAATAAAATTGTTTATAGAAGCGCGAGTAAAGAAAGTCATGTGAATGCAACCATCAGTTTGGAGGGGATAAATGAACAATATTTTACTGAACGCACTGTGGAAATGCTTTAAAGCATGGTTTTTTTTTTCCCCCTAAAATTTCTGCAGCATATTTAACACTCGTTTTGGAGTGCAAATGCTTCCACGTGTTTCGCCTACAAAACGCGTTCACTGATCCAGAAGAATTCGACGTTTCCGCTGTGCTACTTTTCAAATTAAGTTTGGGAAGGCTGCGGGCGCTTCTGGGTCGAGTATATCCCACTCGAAAATAATTCTGTTGCCCCGGGAGGTACAGAAGCTAGCGTAGTCAGTCTTCGTATCATTCAGATGCGATTACTCAGCTACAATGTCAGATCAATTTGGATGAAAGCTTCACCCGCATGTGAAAAGGCTCGTCGGTTGCGACAACGTACCATTTGTTGCAAAATACGTGATGCACAGTCCGCTGTCACTGTGCTGGCACCTATGTACTGTGAGAGAGCCTGACAACGCTATTGACTTGCACGAAACACAGAAAGGCAAAATGTTGCGTCCCATATATTAACTTGCTTACTTCAACATCAGCTCTGAAGTGATAGTGTATTCGTAGAGGCATACAGGATAATTCAGAACCTCTGCAACAAGGTACGTATGTGCGCTGAGAGGGTTCTCAAAGTGTACCATCCTTTGTCAAACAACCGATGTTGCCCGATGCGTTCTTTAGTGCCACGAGTGGACACGATCCAGATGTTTATATAAGTTAATTTATTGCTGCAATAACAAGGCAAATTAACTCAAAAAGTAATTCAAAAAGGCCTTAAAATGTCCACCTTGAACCCCAATGCATTCAGGACACAAGTCGTTTCACTAACTGTAGAACCTTCTCCAATATATGCGGTCTCTGTCGAATGTGGTGGAAGACCACAGGCATGCAGGGATTGGGCAAACTGTTACTTTCGGGTGACGGTTAGAACTGTTACAGTTAGTTACATATAACGGTTACCAGTAACTATTAAGTTATTTGTTTTCATGGTCACTACATAAATGCTATAGTGACGATTAGCTATAACTACGTTTCAAAATGAACAATGTCCATACGACCTATGTTATTTGATGTGATCTAAAAAGAAGTTTCTCTAGCTGTGTCAACGCTTTGTTTACTACTATCGCAAAAAGCATGCGCACATACGCACCATTATTACCAATATAAACATGATGAAGTTAAGCATATAAGTTAAATATTCTCGTAGGACGTTAGACAAAACATGGTAATTATATTATGAAACGCAATAATGTTGCAAGATATTACTACCCAACACACATTGCCTAAAATAACAAAATATGCATGTAACCTAAGTTGTTTACACATATAGTAAAGAGGATTATTAGTATCTCGCCAGATCCACAATGCTACTCACGAACACTTATCGCGTAACGAGTTTAGGTAACTAGTTCCCGATAGGCGATACCAATGGATATACAGTGAACGATGTCTCCCTGAATCGGCAATCGTTAATGGGTAATTGGTTACTTTGGTAGCAGTTATTGGGTAACAAGTTACTTTGTGTTCGTTACTTTTGTGACCGTTAAAGGGTAACTAACTATTGTTTGACGCTTTTACTTCAGTAGTCGTTACATTATTTTTTCCCATCCCTCGTGCGCACGATCTTTTTTCCCTGGTCTCAACTGGGGTGATATAGATGACATTCTTCACATCTTCTCAAATAAATTATGCAAGCATTGTTAATTCGGGCGATCGCGCGGGCCACGCAACAGGTCCTCCTTTGCTTATCCATCTCTTCCTGCATGGCTGAAGCATGGCAGCGCTCCAGCATGGTGGAGCATAGTAAGGATTGAAGGGCCACAAGGTACACGGCTCTGTTTATACTGGTGATGGTCAATCGAGAGCAATTACTATATGCAGTAGTGTGGTCAGAGGATGCACAACTCGTGGAACGGAGTGTCATAGGATATGGGTTCTATACTCAATCATGACACATAAGACAACATCGGTTGTTCGACAATGATTCTCTTTGTGAGACCTATCATTCCACAAATCTCCTGTACATGTCAATGACAGAGTTTAGCTCAGTTACAAACATAAATTTTTAGAAAATAATTCTATGGTTTACTAAAAGATCAAGTGATAATTAACTTGCATCACATTTGTTAATTATCCAAGAACATGACGCCTCCCTTATGCGGCACATTATTATGTCGTCTCCAATATCGGTCCTCGATTAACCTGCTGCCACTTGCTCCAGTAGTGAACTAATATGTATCACTGGATATGGGTGGGTGTTTGTGTGAGAGGATAAACAACTCCATTTAAGTTGACTGATAAATTTAATGAAGGCAAATAATGTGCTATTTTGAAGTGAAATGCTGACTGCTTGAGAATGTAACATGCATTAACTGTTTCTGAACTTAGCATGACAAACTGTAACTGTTGAAGTATTAAATTTAAACTTCTGGCGTATTAACATTTTACGGCTATATCTGTATAACCCAAGCGCGGCCTTAGGTGCTGCGGATAATCGATCACGGTATTCATCTGTAAGACTGTAAAACACGAGGGAATGGACACGAATTTCAGAAGTATGTACGTGGTCCTTTATAAACTTAAGTTCCGCCGACAATTACTACCTCCACCAATGGTACTACTTATGCTGCTAATTTGTCTCTCGAACACAATTTTTACACTATTACTTGCTCAATTCTGAGAATTCTAATCCCTTTCCTTAGTCTGCGTTCTTAGAAATATAAGTATGACTTATAACAACTGATTACCCGAACATTGAGCTAATGAGTTATTTGTTCAATTAGTTAACTGGAATCCTAATTACCTTAGCTGCATCGCCCTACTAATTACTTCTGTTTAACACAGAAGTTAGCTAATGATCCACTTTTCTCCTGACAAATTTCAGCCATTATGCTTTTAATGTACGGAAATTATTTATTACAATTTTCTATTATTTCTTTATAAACTGTTACTAACCTTACCAGTTATAATTCTGGTATCAAACTTTAACAAGAGTGCAATGCAAATAACATTAATTCATGCAACAATCTCGAGGATTGTAGCTCGGGTATCATACTAAGATTATTAACCACGAGATGAACAAAACATCTGATGGAATCTTAGCTCTACAAATAATTGTCAGAAATAAATCATGAATTAACTCGGTATCTGCGTCTTCTCATACAATTGTTCATATCATAGCAAGGTATTGGAAATAATTGAAAACGTAAGCTCCTCTCCCTGTCTCCTGCGTGCTTTTTCGTTCATGCAACCAAGTGTACAATCCAAATGAAATAGTCAATTATGGCTGGCACAAAATTTAATGTGGGTGGCAAGAGAAGCTGGTTAACATAAAATCCAATAAGAAGCTTGCCACGCTTTGTAGTGTTGTATATTTCAACACGTTGCGAAAAAAAAAAAAAACGCTGTAAAGCCGTAGATAAAAGTATCATTTGCGTCCACAAAATTGATTTGTATAACAGGAAAGAGGTTAGCTATTAACCGCCATAAGTTTTATAACATGGATATAAAACAGCTAAATCGTCCAAAGGTGATAACATTCAAAGGAGCCCGAAAACATGGTTCGATGACACACATAATTAATTCTGTGTCTTCGTGGTCGAGTGAAAGGTTTCGTGATTTAAAGTTTCGAAACGTTTTCTTTACATGTTCTCCGGTTATGTGCAAAATCCGTAATTCGCTACCACCCAGCTAACAGAATTTGACTAGCTAAAATGAATTGTTGAAGAAAACGGTTCAATCAAAAGATGAATCTGCCTCATAAACTAACTCTATTTGGACAAAATAGCAGTACATGTACTTCCTTTCATTTTCTCAAAAATGGCTCTGATAATGTTCATTAAAATTCCGGAAGTATAAGATATTTTCATGATATTGTTTTGTCATTCTGTAATCAAAGGGCTGTGGCAAATCAAACTATAAATGAGTGCATACAGCGGTTCTTTATCTCTGTCATGATGAAACAAAACAGTGGAAGCAAAGGATCCACGGAGATGCGAGATGTATTTTAAACGGTATATCACACAAGAGGATTTGTACTAAGGTTTGGAACACAATCACTAATTCTAGATGAAAGACAAGGGTTGTGATAAAAACTTGAAGCGCCAGACAGATTGCTCTAAGGTGCGGTAAACATATAAGAGGTAAACTTAGAACTTGGAACTTTCTATTAGGTTGTGCTGAATGTATGTCAACGTATACATTACGTAATCCCAAAATGCCTGACGAAACCAAATTCAAACATAATTAAATGCAAAAGATTTAATTCTTCTGTAATAATAATATACAACAGTCCCACTCAGCTGCTAAACGTTTATCAACAAATTTTGCATTTCTCAGCAGTTAACAAAAGAACAGAAAACGCAACTACTTGCTTGAAATGTTACGAGATTACATCAACTCAAGAAGACCTAGGATGATTCAATTTTTGTGCATCCCTTCATTCAATGTCAAGGAACTTCTTGGCTTGGAATGACAACGTTACATCAGCTCATATCACTTCAAAAAACTTCTTGACTTGCATCACTTCGTATAACTACAGGGAACTTCTGGACTGAGAATGATGCAAAATTACACGGGCCATATTGCTCGTAACGAAGAATTAAGAGAAGAGCTAGGAGTTATACCATTACGCGACCTAATAGAAAGATCACAGGGAAAAAATGATAGATCGCCTACTGCGAATGTATGACAGCAGAATTCCTAAACAAGTTTTCAACTATAAGTCTACAGGACACAAACTCTTTGCAAGGCCAAAGCAACGCTGGAGAGAAACGATGCGTGACCGGAACGGACGTATTAGCCCAATCTGTACGGCGAAAAAGAAATTGACTTCGGTTATGCGGCCTTTGCGACCTGGGGTCGCTACTTCTTTATCAAGTAGCTCCTCACTTGGCCACTCCGGGACCTAACGAGACTGAGTGCACCCCGTGATATATAATTTATTGTGCCAATTACACACAAGAATGCACAAGCAACGTCATAGTGATGTGCAAAAATCAACACTGCACAAAGCTTTTGCCAAAAATACGGTTCTGACTCACCTTTTAATTATAATACATGGCAAACATTTAACACTTAGCAGAAACATTATTAAACGAATTCATAAAGATAGTATGAAAAAGTTTGTGTTTTGCTAAATACATATACATGTACGAGGGTGGATCAATAAGTAATGCCTCCTTTTTTTTTTTTTTTTTTTTTTTTCCTTTAATAAGCTATGTGAAAAATTTGAATTTGGCGCAATTCCTCAAATCTTCTTCTCCAATCCCCTGCAGTACTAACTTCCTAAGTCAACAGGTGGCAGCACTGTATCCTCTTGCAAAATGGCTGACGTCGACATTCGTATTAGACAGCGTTCTGTGATTGAATTTTTGACTGCGGAAGGTGAAACGCCAATTCGCATTCACAAATGGCTAAAAAATGTGCATGGTGATGCAACGGTGGATGTCAGCACTGTTAGACGATGGGTTCGTCGCTGTAACGAAGCAAACACCATTGGCAGATGAAACGCGAAGCGGCAGGCCGGTGACTGCAGTGACTCCATGCAACATTCAGCGAGTCGATGAGATCATTCGTAGTGATCGCCGGATAACAACAGGTGAATTGTGTCGCATTACCTCCCTCAGTAAAGTCAGTGTGATGACGATTATTCAACAACTGGGTTACTCTTAAAGTTTGTTCACGTTGGGTACCAAGAATGTTAACTGCCCAAAACAAAGAAACAAGGAAAGCAATAGCCTCCGAACACTTGCAGCGCTTCAATTTGGAGGGAGAGGAGTTTCTGGAAAAAATTGTTACTGGAGGCGAAACGTGGGTTCATTTTTTTGAACCTGAATCAAAGCGGCAGTCAATGGAATGGCGTCACACAACGTCACCGAAGAAAAAGAATTCAAAACTCAGCGGTCGGCAGGGAAAGTTATGGCGACAGTGTTTTGGGATGCAGAGTGTGTGCTTATTTTTGATTTTTTGGAGCAGGGATGCACAATAAATTCTGTCCAATACGTCAGAACTCTCAAAAAGCTGAAAGCACGTCTTCGCCGAGTTCGCCCAACAAAAACTATGGCGGATGTTGTTCTTTTGCATGACAATGCAAAACCACACACCAGCCGTTACAGCACTGCAGAAATTGAGAAATTGGGATAGCAAATCTTACCTCACCCCCCATACAGCCCTGACCTGGCACCATCACAGTTCCATCTGTTCGGGCCACTAAAGGAAGCTCATCGTGGGATTCATTTTGAAGATGAGGAGGCTGTGAAAACGTCCGTGCGTCAATGGCTTAGGAAGCAAGACCCTGTGTTCTACCACACTGGAATACATGCCCTTGTTAAAAGGTGGACCAAAACTGTGGAAAAGGACGGAGATTATATTGAAAAGTGACAAATTAATCATCAATGTTGTAGTTTTCAAGCTATGTAAATTGGATTCAATTTTCTTAGCAATTAAAAGAGAAAACAAATAGGAGGCATTAGTTATTGACCCACCCTCGTATATATAATTTACGACTATTTCTTGTAGAGTGTCAATTGAGTCAGGAATCTCTGGACCGAGAATGATAAAAAATTATATAAGTTTATATTACTTAAAGCAACTTCTTGATTGGGAATGTTATAAGATTACCTTTGCTCGTGTCTTTTCAAGTAACTTCTAACTAGGAAGGGACACGAATATTTTCAAGAAAATCCCTATGTCAAACTATTCTTTTCTTGGAAAAGTTCTGGAAATTTCTGATTTTTTCATAAATGCCTTTAACGGTGTTGATAAAAATATAATATATTTAAGATACTTTCATGACAAATGAAACGATAAACTTGAATTCTCTGGGGATAGCCTCTCAAGTCCTCTTCATTCTGGATGACTTTTGCATAACAGGTAAACTATAAAAGATATATTCTATAGAATATAAAGTTCTTAGAACTGCGAAAACATTGGATAATAATTACAGCAAGTTATTCGGTTATTTAATATAAATGTATTAATGATTTATTTTTATTTATAATTTTAGTACTGTTATTAATATTATATTGAAAGTAATTGCACAAAAATTGTAGACCTCGTTTAAGCACACAAATTATGTCAGTTTTTATGGAGAAGAACCCATTTCGGGATATTCCTTGTTATTAGTTTGCATTTTTAAACAGTTATATTTTCTCAAGTAGGAAGTCGCAATTGGTTTTTTATGTCCTGGTCATGCAGAGGAGAATGTCAAAGTCATCACATAGCGACCACTTCTTAAAATATTGTATTAAGTACAGTGTGTTCTCCTATTCCCATTGTAAATATACCAGGTGAGTCAGCCGCGCCTTATTTTTTTGGAAGGTAGGCCACCCATCTAACGGCATGTGCGCCTTAGTCCAGTTTTGCGCTTACTAAAATGTATTGCTTGACGTTCTTAAAGCGAGGAATGCGCAAAATTGAGAGCAACAGCGGTTTAAGGGACAGAACGTACTCCTCGCTAAAGTACACCTCAAAAACATACGACTCGTTTAGTGAGAGCGAATTCCGGTTCCCAGCCGATTTTACAAACTTTTTATTAGAGTATACATAGCAACGTAATTCAGTAAACGCCTCGGAAAAAATGGACTTATCATATGAGTACACTAACAACGTCAGCTAAAAAGAAAATGGTGGATACTTAGAGCAGGGATTGGTTGCCAAAAATTAGGAAAAATTTAGACACGCCTCATCCATCATGGACCCGCACAGTCAAAACGGACATATTAAACAACAGTTTATTTGCATTTTTGCGTGAACTACGCCTCGTACATCTCAATTAATATACATAACTATTTTGCCATTTAAGTAATAATATTAAATCGCCCAGCAAATGATTAAAACTGTCTTAAAAGGCTAAATCAAGCCTGAAAACTTGCGAGGTGGCAATTGCATAGCGCCAGCCATACAAGTCCTAGTATTGCACGCGGTACGTGCTTTTTAGTCAAGTCTCGAAATAGCTGAATAGGATTGCGACGGATCCTCTGCGCTAAGCCCCAATGACACAGGTTCGAGTCTCAGCATTGTAAATATTTTTTTTACGTTCATCAAAACTTGGAAACCGAATTCACAATAATCTAATTATGAAGTCCCTGAGAGTTTAGGACATTATAATTTAAATCGTTTTTTGTTGTCTGCACAATAATTCATTGTGTGCAAAATTGAGTTTAACTTCCATGTTAAACTCTGACAATGTAATTTCCTTGCTTTCTGTGTTCAAATGTGTATAAATGATCCTTATTTAAATTGCACCTACCAATAGGTGTGTTTAAACAACTATATAATTGTAGTTCACCAATAAAGAAACATCAAACAATGTCATAAAACATAAATAAAACAATAAAAATGAAGATAATAACAGTTTTCAGAATAATAGTTTGCAAATTGTGAGGATTGACGGTAAAAAAAAAAAAAAAAAAAAAAAAAAAAAAAAAAAAAAAAAAAAAAATTAGTACATGCAGGTGATTCGAACCACCTTCACAGCAAACAGATTACTTCGGAGTTTTACGCTCGTTCCAACTGAGCTGTTTAGTAACGTGTGAGGTACACATACCGTTTAAGATGTAATATTCGCTGGTTCCACTGAACAGTTGCAGAAGTGCAAACGTCAGCTGTCTAATTACGAATATATTAAAAAGCGATGTGATAACATCTATATTAGTACTAATTTCATCGAGTGTTTAACATCCATGTTAAATACGCGGGTAGAACCTAGTAATGGGGTCGATGTTTTCATGTTGGACTATAAAATGCGGATTGCATAAAACTCGAGAATAAGGGGCAGCTGACTCACATGGTATAAGGAAATGTATGATTTCTACAAATGTTTATTTCAATTAACATGAAATAGAAGAATAACAATTTTAAGAACAGTCTGTACAAGAGTGAGTTGAGAAAGACGAGTGTGTACACATTCTTTTAATTCAATTTGTTTTTCTTTCTACTTCTCTTTGCACGACCCACAGATAAAGAAGCGAAGAACGACCTTCCATTTGAGAAAAGTTTAAGAATTACATAACTCACACAAATAGCAAGGAATATCTCCGAAGTGGTTCACTTCTCCTTTTCTTTTCTTTACGGCCCTGTCTCGCCTAAGATCCCCTTCCCCTCTTCTCCCTGTTTCAAATCTGTCTCCAATTCTTCTTCTCAAGCAATTTCATGGACAAATCTGTCAACCCAAACCCACATGTGCTTGGTTGTCCCGCGTACCTACGTGAGATGTAGTTTGCCCCAGGTGTCGATGGTGCTGTCCCTGCTGTCATTTGTTCGTGAGTTAGGGGTAGCGCTACTGTCACTGTCTGCGGTCTGGTCCCGCTTTTTCCAAATCACGTGTCGAGTTGTGTCTAGTGCGTGTATATGCGCTGTGACCTTTCTTGGCAAGTTATACAAACCTTTGATAGTAATGTAACTCACTTTGACCTTCACTTTCTAGCCGTAAACTTTAGTTCCTGCTCGATCCTTTGTAGGTCAGTTCTCTTTATGGGGTCATAACTATTACTCAGAAGTTTTGCCACTCACTACTTTAATTGTTAAGTAGACCTAATGGGTTTCCGGGGAGATTTATAGGCCGCTGTATTGCAATAATTTATATCCATCTTTACGGTGTTCTTGGGGTTTAAAGACAATTCTTGCAGGATTATGAACAAAGACTAGAAACTGAAGCTCTGATTTTTAAGTCAAGGGGCTTCAAGAGCCGAGTTTGTAAACTTGACTATGTGCTTAACATGTATTGGGCACGATGCGGAAATGCACTTACTAAATTATGTTTGGCAGTTATCAATGTTTAATTCCAAATGGAAGCTTCTAAACCAAGTAAAATGCAGAAACTAACAGGACTGCATATTCATGCTGCGGCTAAGGCTTCAAATCTCGCTTGAGGTGAGGTACTAGGTAGATTATACAAATTACCCGCACCGCGGGTTCTGCATCTCATTTGGTCAATGCTAAAGCTGAAAAGGGGCTACCAGTGGTTGAAATCAAAACACAAATGTGTTCTGTCACCGT
Source organism: Tenodera sinensis (assembly GCA_030765045.1). NCBI lineage: Eukaryota > Metazoa > Arthropoda > Insecta > Mantodea > Mantidae > Tenodera > Tenodera sinensis. Next base: position 205,787,192 of record CM060961.1, read on the forward strand.
ATTGGCATGATTCTTTACGCTCAAAGCAGGCATTCAGGTGGGTCTTGCAGCCAAGATAAACAACGACATCAACGAACGCTAATTACCTGGCAAATCTCACACGAGTGGAATCCAGTTCAGGAGCAACAGCTTTCATCTCGGCATCTCTTTGGTACTGCATTTCGTTCTACGAGTTCATTCTTTAGAAGTCTTTATGTTTGCAGACATCCTGATTAGCTTCTTGGAGCACGAAACAAGTTCCGAACTAGTCTGCGACTACCTCATTCTCTTCATATAATATGGCATCAAAAATGTTCCGTTTTCAGTATCTCCTTCCATACTATTCATTGTTACCATTGGCCTGCTGTAGCGCACAAAATTCTGATGGGTTACATACACGCCACTTTTTCGACAAACTTCTAACAAAAGCCTATTCTTCTATCCGCTTCAGATAATGAGATAAACAAATTTTGTAGTAATAGTTTCATTACATATTTCCCTATAGCTACAGGAATAGGGGAATATAGAAGACTTAAGTGTAGTCCAATTTTTAAGAGCTGGTCGCTACTTCTCATTGGAGAAAACTATAGGCAAGTGTCGGAAAATTCAAACCGATAACAAGGAATAACATGGAAATGGTTAACTTCATTGTATAGCAAATATAAGAAATCAAGAGATTTGACCAAGTCTTTAAATGTTTGTGCAATAAGATTGTCTTCACTTATCGCTTAAGGTTAAATAAAAATTATCCACCATGAAAAGGACCTCAGAGACCACTCCCAGAAAATTCCAGATGTATATTTCACTTGTCATACCAATTTTAAACATGGTGTATTTTAATCAAAATCATTTGAGCCATTTTCGAGTACATAGACGATTTTGAAAATGTTCCATATTAATTAATATTAATTATTATACCCACTTTGGTGTTTAACAAAACCGGTTAGAAATAGCGCAATTTATTTATTTATTTAAATGCCTCTTTTCATCTCTCCAGCTGTTTGGAAGGCAGGCAGAAAACAATGCCGAATCAGGAATGATCAACATATTTACTCGACTTCCTCAGCAATGCCTAAGACTTTTAAAACTTCACAAATTTATGTCTTGCCATTTAAATCGCATGCAGGTACCATTATACACAAATAATTGTTCAAGTGAATTTGCATAAACATTTTGTAAACACAATAATGAAGAACCGGTACGTATTAAAAACATTATAAACTAATAAAATGGAAAACCTATAAGACATTACAATAGGTAAACTGTAAAATAACTTCTTTCTCTACATGCTAAAAATAGGAATTTTTGGTCCATTAATTTGGCCGATAAATATTTAAAGTCGGCACATAACTAACAAGATACTGAGCATATCTCGGGTACATACATCATTTTAATAAGTAGAGGGGAAAATATTTGAAGGTTATTTGTGAAATTGCTCTAAAAATAGCAATGGGGAGCTGCAATACACTTATCACATGTCACTTATCTGAGCTGCAACGGCATCAGCGATTCGTTATGGTCTTGCTCGGTGACGCACGTAGCTCCCGTATCTCCCACACCTTTTAACATCTTCAAAGCAGCAGTCTAAGAGAGCAGAAATGGCAAGCACGAGTTTTGGTAGTGACACTGACTTAAAAAATCTGATGTGTTGCACTCACATGGCTTTCTCTACTCTTGTACTAACCATTCTTACAAACTCTTATTCCTATATCTTCTTCGTGTTAGTTGAGATAAACATTTGTACAAATTATCTTATTGCTTATTTCCTTGTAGGCGCAAGGGGAAAGTTAGAATACAGAAGGCTTTGAGCGATAGTCACATCCTTTGAACCTTTGAGATTCCGTTCTCTTTGCACGATCAACATATAAAAAAATGAACAACGTTGTTATATTTCGCTATAGTTCTAAGTTTTCCGAAACTCACACGCATAACAATGAATATCTCCAAAATGGTTCACCTTAAAAGAAAATTTATTGATACATAAATTGTGTATTTTAGCAAGATCTACATTTTTTTTGGAGAGCAAGATTTTGTCTATCTCTAACAGTTTACCAGTTATGCAAAATTCGTCCAGAGTAAATACGACTACAGGGGCTATAGCCAGAAAATTCAAGATATACATTTCATTTGTCATAAAAATATCTCAAACATGTGATATTTTAATCAAAATCGTTAGAGCCATTTTCAAGAAAATCAAAATTTTCGAAAAATTTTCCATGTAAAGGGTAGTTTAGGGTGGGGCTATTTTCCTCAAAATCTTCGTGTCGTATCCTTGAAAGACATTAAACTTAAATACCAGCTTTGATTTATAACCGACTTTTCGTTTTTGAGTTATGCTGTCCACAGACTGACACACAGACACACACACGGACCTTTTTCTAAAAATGCTTTTTTCTTTTTTTTTTTTGGATTCAGGGGAGCTTCAAAACATATATTTCCGGTGAAATCTCGACATCGAATTTTTGGGTGGAATACAATATTGCCCCTACTTACCAGTAGAGAAAGTAAAAATGTAACTGTCGGAAACTGAGCCTTTGAATATTTACCACAGTTTATTGCCGCAGAAATCAAGCAATATGAAAAATACGTATTATGGGCAGTTCATGGAGTGGAGAGAATCCAAACATACGGAATGTTAGCGCAATTTGATGTGGCGTCCTTGAAAATGAAAGCATCTACTTTGTGGATTAAACACCTAATATCAACCTATTAATTAAGATACCTCAGTACTCAAAACTCAACACAATTAACAGGTAAGATCTCTTTGTAAACACTCAGTGTTTTGAAATTATCGTTTGTCCGACCAAAAACCGTCATATGCAACTTGTTTATACTGGTAATTAAAACGCTCGTAAGCGCCTTAATTACTACCAATGTGGTCTTGCTGCATTATGTGGTATTTTGCTTTCCATTTTTGCTGTTTAAATAAGTAAGTGCCCCTTTCAAAAAAACGGAAGTTCATTTCCCATTTCAACTCCCACTCATAGATAATATTTCAGTCTAAGCGTTTTTATATCCAGCAGAAACGCTCCGGAGGACTTAACTAATTACTTGGAACTGTTACTACGTCATAAGAAACATCAATTTGTTAAGCGAAGGGAGATATTTTTCACGGGGTTTATTTGCAGCCTCTCGGCGCCTGCACTTGTTTGTGGAAATGCACTAATGTGATCATCAATCATTCTGCAATATGAAGCTGGCTCTAGTTTTTGGGCAATCATCTGACCTCGAGGCAGCTTTATGGACTTGTATGTGTAATTGGATTACTTTTCTCAACAGAATTAATTTTCCTAGGGGGAAAATACTGCAGCAATCTTATCACCCACAAAAAATCTCATGTTGCACTCACATGACTTTCTCTACTCTTCTGCTAACCATTCTTACAAACTCTTATTCTTCTATCTTCTTGGTGTTAGTTGAGATAAACATTTGCAGAAATTATCTTATTGCTTATTTTCTTATGGGTACAAGGGGAATATGGGGATGGTTTGAGCGATAGTCAAATCTTTCAAATCTTTTAAACCTTCGACATTGCGTTCTGTGTGCACTGCTAAAATATTAACAAAATTAGAAACGATCTTTTATTTGACGAACGCTTAAGTATTCCAAAACTCACACAAATAACAAGGAATGTCTTCGAAATGGTTCACTCTTTAAAAAAAAAAAAAAAAAAAAAAAAAAAAAAATTGTGTGTTTTAGCAAGATCTACATGTTTTGTACAGTAAAATTTGGTCTATCTCTTACGGTTTACCAGTTATGCGAAAGTTATCCAGAGTAAACAAGACTACATAGGTCTTTAGCCAGAAAATTAAAAAAATATACATTTCATTTGCCATCAAGATATCTGAAACGTATGGCATTTTAATCAAAATCGTTAGCCATTTTCGAGAAGATCAAAAGTTTCGAAAACTTTTTGCTGTAAAGTGTAGTTTAGGGTGGCGAAATTTTCTTCAAAATCTCCGTGTTGCATCCTTGAAAGACATTAAAATTAAATACCAAGTTTGGTTTTTAACCGACTTTTCGTTTTTGTCTTACGCTGTGGACGTGCACACTGACACACACCCCCACCCCACCCCGACCCCCACACCCAGACACCCGGAACTTTTTCTAAAAATACTTTCTTCGGATTCAGGGGGCCTCAAAATATATTTCTGGTGAAATCTTAACGGCAAATTTTTGAGTGGAATAGAATACTTCCTCTACTTACTATATGTAGTAGAGAAAGTAAAAATTAAATAGTTGATGCCATATGGCACCCATATCCTTTTAGACTTTTCCCTCTACGTACTTATAGTAAGTACAGAAATATTATATTCGAAACAAAATGTCACCGAAAACACGCCACGGCAAAAATAATTCTTGCGCGCGTTTCCCTGTCTGTAAACATAACTCAGAAACGAAAAGTCGGTTAAATACCAAACTTGGGATTTAAGTTCAGCATCTTCCAACAAATAAATAAAAAATTTCCTCCCATACCAAAGTACCTCTTACATGAAAAAGTTTCCGTAAAATTGTATTTTATATAAAAAATTACTATTTTGAAAACAAATGCGTTATCTTGATATTTTTATGTTAATGAAACGTTATCGTCAATATTCTGTGAATATCCTTTTCGTTATGGATGATTTCTGTATAACTATTAAACCGCAAGAGATAGACATGTTACTGAACAAAAACGTAGTTCTCGTTAAAGCATGACTTATTTGAAATATATTTTTTTAAGTTAATCATTTCCAAATTACAGTTAAACCTCGGGGACCGGAAGCAATCCTGAAAATCATAAATCCGGGCAATCCAGGTTATATGGGTAATAATAAATTCTTAAACGCTTGAATAAGCATATTTGCCTTTTATGACGATAAAAAAGTATGTCCTGTAACACCCTTCCAATCATCCATTTTGCCTGCATTTCATATCATCCTCTTCATCACTATCATACCTGGTACTTGACTGACCACCCGCTTCCAGGTCTTCACTCTGTCTGGTCCAGAGGTCCCTCTACTCCCCGACAGGCGTCTGACCCTAGGCACAGGCTTGTAAGTCCTAGGGGGTGTAAGTGCTACATAAGAGGAGGGTAATCAGGGAAAGAAGAACAACAAAATTACGTACAGTGCATAGTATGCAATCTTTACAAGACATTACAAAACATAAACATGTAGTCACAAAGTCATATCATTTTTTTAACAAAGAATTGTTCCAGTTTTCTGTTTTAAACACGTGTGGCGTTTAAACGAAATTTGAATTACACTCCCTAACACTTTGATAAGGCACAAAAACAATCCGGTTAAAACACACACAATGAACTTAATGACTCGTGCGGTTTGAAAACTGGCGAGAATGTGGGAGGTGTAGTGACGGGTAGGGATCAAGATCAACGCTTTCTTCCGGCGCTATTTATAAGTGGTAAGACATACCGCGTCAGCACCGTGTGGCACTACTACATATTTCTTAAACTCTACAGGTAGCATTTTACATTACAACACGTATTACCATAATTTATTGTTCAATTTATGCAGGAACCGTACATTGAATTGAACTAAAAAGCGAATATTTGGCGTACTTGTGGTTACCTTCTTGCTAATTGTTAAAACCATTATCTAATGTGAATATTAAATTAAGAGGAATCTACAAATCTGATCCGGATAAACGAGGTTTTACAGTATTCCTTGTTATTGGTTTGAATTTTCCAATAATTATACTTTAACCAAACGGGAAGACTTGATGGTTTCACCCTCCTGATGCAAGAGAATGGAAATTCAAAGCATAGGGACTAGTTCTTGAAAGATTTCACTAAGTCTTAAGCCATTCGCCTCCTCTATTCCCGTTGTATCTACATCTTTACGTAATAAAGCAAATTCTCTCTCTCTCTCTCTCTCTCTCTCTCTCTCTCTCTCTCTCTTATATATCAATTATTAACCTTTTGTGTAAGAATAGTTTTGTAAAAGTCAATAGAGAAAGTTATGTGACTGCGGAACATAGATTTTTGTTTATTATGTATCTATACAGCCTATATAGTTAGGCCTACTAAACCTCTGGGAGGAACGGATGAGAAGAGGGGAGTACGATGGGCGGCTAAATCTGATCGGCAAGTGCAGCTCAGCGGGTCCGTAACGTTTGCAGATTGAATCACCCCAATTCCTCCCATATCTACCATGAACGTTTGTTCCCATCATTTCCTTTGAACTGATTCAAGGGTTGTAGGACCAGAGGACGGCGATTGGGCGTTGCGCCGGGACGGTGGAGTTGGCTAAGCATGTTTCCCAGGCACTTGGATGGCCGTTTGCTACCGCTTCTTAGGGGACTCCTCTTTCCTGGGACTCCCGGTTTGCCGATAGCGCAGGCAAGTTCGCCTCGAAGTCAGGATTGGCGTCATTCCCAAAGAGATCCCATCCTTCCTAGCGAGCATCGCCTTCCGGATCTGGTCACCCTTCATCCTTCCTCCCAAGAGCGAGGAGGTCATATAGGGCCTACAATGGCCAGCCTATGTGCGGTGTTGAGCTTCAGTGGCGGGGAACACCCTCATCTCACTTATCCTAATCTCCACCTCCATATCCTACAGATAGTTTCGGTTAGCTGTTGGCTCTCTTTGCCATACAACACAGACTCCATCTGGTCCCGCACCGTAAATGAAGAAACGAGGTGAGTGTGAGCGGTCTAACAAGAATCGAACCAAGGACGCCAGCGGAGTTATCCCGCTCGGTAGTTATAACCTTTACATCACCAAGGATGTTGAACATGGAAACTGACACACAGATACACAAATCACAACACAGTACACTACACAATATCAACAAATACACAAAACAACACGAATGCGCACACAAGCCGAAGGAAATCCCAACACGACAAATAAAAAATAACACACTAGGCTGAAGAGGGATTTCCGTAAAAAGCCCGGGCATGTTGTAAACATGCCCAGATAACATTTTTGATTGATTGATTGATTGTTGAGAGCAAATTTCATGGTTACCATACCAGAGTGTCTACCGTTACAAGCAAAGACATCTTCTAGAACATAAGGTTATGCCATTATGCTTCACAAATGATACATTTAGCACTACGCCACCTACGGAATGTTGCTCAGCTACATTTTTCCATAACCGTCGCAACAGATTTCGAGTTGTCCTCATGAATCACGTCAACAGCTCGCCCAGAGGCTAAGCGCCGCATCACAGCTCTCCACGTGCCTAGAGGAACGCAAGTTCTGCTTCATTGTTCCGCCTTTACCACGAGGGCATGCCTCACATGAACCTGGGGAAGTGAGACAATACCACAGTGACAAGTAAGCTGTACATATCACCGCCACAGAAGGCTTTTGGGTGCAACTAAACATATAGTTCCCTCTGATTGCAATTTATTAAATAGGTCGAATAAAACAAAAAAGAAGAAAATATCTGATGTGTTACATTCACTTGACTTTCTCTACCCAAACTATTCTTTAAAAATCATATACTTCATTCTAGTTCACGTTAATCGAGACAGACGTTTATAGAAATGTTTTATTACATATTTACTTGTATATACAAAGGCAATATGAGAATGCATTGATAGACAACTCATTTAAGAGCTGGTCGCTATATGATGGCTTTGAAATTAGGTTCACACTTCCCATTTAAGAAATAAGCAAGAATCACAAAATTGAAACCAGTAGAAAGAAAATTTGGAAAAGTTAACTTTACAAATAATAATTAAAAAAAAAAAAAAAAAAAAAAAGAGCAGTTGAGATTGTGTGCTTTAACAAAAATCTACATTTTTGTGCAGGAAGATTTTCTCTGTCTCTTACGATTTCCAAGTTATGCAAAATTCGTCCAGTATGAAAAGGACTTTAAAGGCTTTTCCCACAAAAGTCAAGAAATAATTTAATTTGTCGTAAACATATTTTAAACGTGTGGTACTTTTCGTTTTTGAGTTATGCTTTCCACACACTAAACACTACACACACTACACACACACGGACCTTTTTATAAAAATGCTTTTTTTTATTCAGAGGGTCTCAAAACATATTTCCGGTGAAATCTCGACATCGAACTTATGGGTGGAATACAATACTTCCTCTACCTACCAGTAGAGAAAGTAAAAACGAAAAGTCGGTTAAAAACCAAAGTTGGTATTTGAGTTTAATGTCTTTCAAGGATGCGACACGAATATTTTGAAGAAAATAGCCTTACCCTTACTGCCCTTTACATGGAAATTTTTTCGAAAATATTGATTTTCTTGAAAATGGCTCTAACAATTTTGATTAAAATGACATGCGTTTAAGATATTTTTATGACAAATAAAATGTATATTTTGAATTTTCTGGCTATAGCCTATGTAGTCCTGTTTACTCTGGATGACTTTTGAATAACTCGTAAACCGTAACAGATAGATAAAATCTTAACATACAAAAAATGTAGATTTTTTTTTTTTTTTTTTTTTTTTTTTTGGGTATAGTGCACCATTTTGGAGATATTCCTTGTTAGTGGTGTCAGTTTCGGAAAACAAAACTTTCGTGAAATGGAACGTCGCTGTTCATTTTTACTTTCTCTACTACTAAGTGGAGGAAGTATTCTATTCCACCCAAAAATTCGATGTCGAGATTTCACCGGAAATATGTGCTTTGAGGTCCCCTGGATAACGCGCGCGCGCGCCTATCAGTCTGTAGACAGCATAACTCAAACGAAAAGTCGGTTAAAAACCAAAGTTGATATTTAATTTTAATGTCTTTCAAGGATGTGACTCGAAGATTTTCAAGAAAATTGCTCCACCCTAAACTACCCTTTACATGGATAATTTCCACACAAAAGATGTACATCTCGCTAAAACCCATAATGTATGTCTTTGAGTGAACCATTCCTTATTTGTAAAGTTCTGGATAACTTGTACTTCTTCAAACGGTACATCGATATTCATATTTTATACGTTAGGCGTGTAAGGAGAACGGAATTTGAACGCTTTAAAAGATTTGACTATATCACTCAGTCTACTGCATTCTCACATTCCCATTGCACGTGCAAGAAAACGAGCAATAAGTTAATTTCTGCAAATGTTTATCTCAACTAACACGAAGAAATAGAAGAATAAGAGCTTGTAATAATGGTTAGTACAAGAGTAGAGAAAGTCACGTGAGTGCAACACAGGTTTTAAAAGTGATGTCGCTATTCAGTTCATTCCCCCGATATTACGAAAAGAGTTTAAAGCCACGTTTAGTCACTCGCATTTAAATACCTAACTATCCATTCAGTTCCTGAAACGAAACTTGTAATGAACAGAGACAAGATTTTAATGCAAATGCACACGTCTTCTCTGCTCTCAGAAAATGTGTTCATTTGGTATGCAAGTTATTACAAAATGTCCTATACTTTAAACAAATCTTTCTGTTATAAATGTGGCTTCCGCTGCCTTTGTGCACAAGCTTCCGGATAGGCCGGCTCGCTGCTTTCAAAGTACCGTGCCGACGTTTCGCTGCAACCTATGTTGAGTTTCCTCCCAGAGCTAATGGTGTTGCAGAGAATACTTTGAAAACAACCACGCCGGCGACTCCAAAGCCAAAGAACATACTACAAATCTTTATGTTGCATATACCTACTGCACATTTTGCCTCTGTGGTTAAATAGCATATTTCAGCAATTTGACGGAATTAAGTTCTATTTTGGTGCTTATATGCAATATTGAATTTGGTTTAAATTTTAATTTTTAGAATATCTTAACGTCCGGTATACCTTTCTATATTTCTCTGAATCATTAAAATTTACGGTAAGTAGGTGATTGGCCCATTGTACACGAGTCATGTGTTGGGATTGCCAACTCTAGTGTCCCTGATGTTCCGGGGATTTGTGTTGGACATTTCCTTCCAAAGCACGTTCGATTATGGCTTTCCCGCTAATACTCGGGTGGTTGAAAATAAATAAATAAAAGTAAAGTAATGAAAATTGGGGAGAACGAAGATATATAAATAGAGTGGAAACATGAAAAATTAGAACAAGCAGATACCATAAAATATCTAGGTACAATAACTTCCTCTGACAAAATAATAGCCGATGAAAAAATCCGATGCGTTGCACTCACTCACTTTCTCTACTCTTGTACTAACCATTCTTACAAACTCTTATTCCTATATCTTCTTTCTTGATAGTTGAGATAAGCATTTGTACAAATTATCTTATTGCTTATTTCCTTGTAGGTGCAAGGGGAATGTTAGAATACAGTAGGCTTTGTGCGATGGTCAAATGTTTGAGATTCTGTTGTCTTTGCACACTTAACATATAAAAAAAAGAACAACGATGATCCATTTCACGAAAGTTCTAAGCTTTCCGAAACTCACACACATAACAAGGAATATCTCCGAAATGGTTCACCCTACAAGAAAATTTATTGAGACATAAATTGTGTATTTTAGCGAGATCTACATTTTATATAGTATGATTTGGTCTACCTCTAACGGTTTACCAGTTATGCAAAAGTCGTCCAGAGTAAATACGAGTACAGGGGCTATAGCCAGAAAATTCAATATATACATTTCATTTGTCATAAAAATATCTCAAACATATGACATTTTAATCAAAATCGTTAGAGCCATTTTCAAGAAAATCAAAATTTTCGAAAAATTTTCCATGTAAAGGGTAGTTTAGGGTGGGGCTATTTTCTTCAAAATCTTCGTGTCGCATCCTTGAAAGACATTAAACTTAAATACCAACTTTGGTTTTTAACCGACTTTTCGTTTTTGAGCTATGCTGTCCACAGACTGACAGACTGACACACAGACACACACTCGGACCTTTTTCTAAAAATGCTTTTTTTTTGGATTCAGGGGGCCTCAAAACATATATTTCCGGTGAAATCTCCACATCGAATTTTTGGGTGGAATACAATACTTCCCCGACTTACCAGTAGAGAAAGTAATAAACAGCAGAGTAAATAAGGCAAATAATGTTTATTATTAGATCTGCAATACAATAATCGGAAATAAATATCCAAAAATGTGAAAATTAAACTATATCAAAAAGTATGTCTATCCACTTTAATAGAGAACAGTACAGAAAATGGACAGAAGGCTCGACTGAAGGGCAGAAGGAAAAGGTGAAGAAGAACGTAACGTTTAAAAAAACGTAACCTTTTATAGCAGACATAAAATTTAATGGCGGGTGGCCGGACAACGTCCAGTGCAATCGTATAATTAAATACGCTGTGAAATCACGCTGTCAAGCCGATGATATATCATTTGCGCCCACAATATTTATTTGCACAACAGGAAAGAGGATAGTAGTGGCCAGCTATCAGTCACCATTAAATCTTGAGTCTGCCATAATCTACAGAAATGCATGTAGTTCAAAATATTTAACTGTTAATAATTCTAGAAATTCAATCCCACAATCTTTCTCCAATTGAAATTTCAATTCAATGCTGTGATGCTCGTATATGGTGAAAGCCTTGTTTTCGAGTATATCCTAACTCTTCAAAGATAAATTTTGGCGAGTTAAATAGTTCATATGGTTTCTACAATAGTTTATTCGCGGAAAGATTGCATAAAATTGCTTTAAATTTTTATTTTATGACAGTATGAAGTCTTAATACGTTTTAAGTAATCATATTTATGTGTATATTAAGGAAGTTTACACAGCAAAATGCATATTGTACTGAAGGGATGAATTCCTGTCCCTAGTAATGAAGGTATTCCTGCATAGATTTATCTCGATTATACCGCTCGCAAAAGTTAAAGGCATGTGAACGCTGGCCAATGCTCAAGCAGAGCGCTGTTGCCAAGCGTAGTGCGTGTACCGGCAGACGGTCTGTACATTAGGTTGTGTGAGATGCATGCACCACATTCGGCAGCACTGGTAGGAGGGGCAAGCGTAGGATTCGCTGGAGTCTGCAGTACGGCCCGCCTCCATATGCCTTTAAGTTTTGCAAAGATTATAACATCAATTATAAAGGAAAATAAGCTTTCGGAAGAATGGTTTGTAGAAGCTATATAAAGTAAGGATATTGGAAAGAGGAGGTTATGTGAGTTTTCTGAGATTGTGTACATATGATATTGATTGCATATGCACGTAGCAGAGATAGAACACAACTACCGTTGATTTTGATTTTCAGTCTGTGGTTTTCCTATCGAAGAGAATCGACCGTCTTAAGCTCTTCATGAAACAAGCTAAAAGCTCCGCTAAGCACCTGGATAGATCTTTTATTTTTCTTCGAATCACATTTAGCCAAACCTACGCTGCTAGACATAAAGGGAGCGTAAGAAAAAGAAATCTCTTATTGGAAATGAAGCACAGTTCTGAAGATAGTTGCTATAAAATGTTTTCTATTATCGGCTTTCTTTAGCCTTTTCTTTTCATTTCCCCCTTCCGAATCTATCCACTCCCTTGCCGTTGCGTGTTCACGAGCCAACTAAATCTCCGCTGGCAGTCCTGATAAGGCAGACTTGAGTAAATCGATACTTCTCGATTCAGTGGCGGTGGAACGAGTGCTTAAGGTTCCTTTCTTCGGATTTCGTCAGTCTTTACTACTGCTGCATATTCAGGGTAACCTCCTACTCCTGCTTACTCAATGACATCCTGAGAAAATGATCTCTGAGGTCTAGATAGGTATACTGTAATACAGTACTATTTGATTATTTAGTAATTACATTATTATTATTATTATTATTATTATTATTATTATTATTATTATTATTATTATTATTATTATTATTATTATTATTATTATTATTATTATTATTATTATTATTATTATTATTATTATTATTATTATTATTATTATTATTATTATTATTATTATTATTATTATATTTCATTGCTCAGTAACCATCAACTGTATTACAACTTTATCAGTTTAATTAACTTTAATATCATTAAAACAATTTTTCTTCCTGTGATTCATTGTTTCGCCAGTTCATACTCGTATTTTTAAACAGTGTGTGAGTGTGTGTGTGTGTGTGTGTGTGTGTGTGTGTGTGTGTGTGTGTGTGTGTGTGTGTGTGTGTGTGTGTGTGTGTGTGTGTGTGTGTTGCGTATATTTCCTTCGTTAAGGATGCCTTAATGTGTCAAATAAGTTTATCATGTCCTGTATTTTCAAAGCTCACTTTTAATTTCAATAATTATATCACTTCTAAAAATTAACACTTTATTTTTGCTTCTCTTACTAGCTCTTACTAATAGAAAATTATATATGCTTGTATATTCTGGTTAGAATTTCAGAATCCATACCATTTTGTAGTTTTATACAATTTCCTGCTCCAAATTTTATGACAACGCACTGAATATTGATTTCCAGACTTTGAACCATTCTTCTTTCTTATGAAATATTCCATTTTGTACATTTTGATGCTCAAATAAAAGTATTTCGAACAGTTTTTCTTTCCCCACTTCACCTTACCTTTTCTTGTCCCCTCACTTATCCAATGTAAGCCTACCTTTTGAGAAGGTATGAAATTCTTATTTACGTACCAAACCTGCAACATTAATGACGCTGTTAAATAATCGTATCATTCAGTTTCTTTTACTATAAAAGTAAAGGAACTGTTGCATTCAATCCAAAAAAATCGATATAGATATTTCTTCGAAAATTGTGTGTTGAACCACCGAATCCAAATAGGAGTTTTAGAAAAAGGTCCGCGCATGTGTGTCTGAACATCATACTGACTAAAAACTAAAAGTGGATAAATCGCAAGCTTGTTATTCGAACCATTAACAACGGATGTCTCGAAAATAGTGTATGGGAAAACCAAATGTTACTTGGGATAAATTGTGTGCTTTAAGGAAGCCTCCATTTTCAGTGTGGTAGATTTCGGTCTATCGCTTAACGTTTACCAGTTACACAGGATTACATGGTGTGGTCGTTGGTTCAGCCAGAGACTCTGGATAGTGTTTTCGGCTAAGAATTCGACGCAATTGCTGCAAGAATCTTTTGGCTAACTCAATCTGCGAGTATTTACAGTGTGTAAACTGACTCTGACCTCTACACGCAAGGCGAAGCCAACGGTCATTTTGACCGGATTAAAGGCGCCTTTTGGGGTCCGGCCCTCTGCGACCCACGCCTTTCGGCACTCGCACAACCGACCGGACTTTAACTTTCTGTCCTACACCATCAGCAGGCAACAAAAATGCATTCTGGAGTGATAATCATGTCCACGGAGAAATGTCAGCAAACTCCGCCGTTTACCATCAACGGTCATCAGACGTCTAGCTCCGTGATTGGCCAAGATCAATCAGGAGATCCACGTCCATCCAATGAAGAACAGGCTACACGCCACGCCATCGAGCCCCACCCTTTACTATCTAGAGAGTGGAAATCTGGAACAATTTATGGGGAAACCTTTAATTTTATCGATATGTGTGGTATGCCCAGGAGTGAGTGAGTGTATGTATCCGTGTATATAAATTTAAAAAAAAAAAAAACTATCAAAAACAGACAGACAAAAGACTGAGAATACGCTCAAAAACTGTTCTTGGTGGGCTAAAGCCGCTCACTGTATGGGTTTTTGATGATATAAAACCTAACAAGAGTACCCATGTAAATATTGTAAATTATAATTAATGTCAATTTTAGCCTGTAAGCCGGGCCCCTCTGTACCGGCACCAGGCAAATTTTTCCTCAATAAAATAAGTCTAAGTCTAAGTCTAATTTTATCGACCCCGTGTTCCCTCTGACAGAAAAAATCTATCTATGCTGCAGAGTGAATTTAAAGCATGCACTGTCTATGTGACGCAAGCGGAAAACCAGCTACTTGTGATGCTGCCAGACCCTGCTATGTACAGCAGAGAGATCACACAACTCTTCCGCATAATTACTGCGCACAAAACCCGTAATGAAGCCATAGACAGCTACATGCTAAGAAAGAGCGGCTACTCAGCCAAGACCAATGGCACGCCGTGGCGCAAAAGCAGCTCCATTGTAAGACCTCAACCTGAAATAACCACTTCAACAGACAGGTTCAGTCCTTTAGCCAGCACCAGCCAGGCAGTCAATCACAAATAACACCATCAGATTCAGCTTCAATGGATACCACAGACGGAGAAGTCGTCACTCGCACAGCACCATCAGCTCCTGCTCATTCCCACAGAACCAACATCTTTCTCCGTGACCGTAACAAGGCCCGAGAACTCACCAAATTCCTAGGCACTTCCCACCCTGAGGTGAAGTATACCATCCGGAATATGAGTGGGACAGTGGTCTTCCTACCCTCACTCCAGACGACCATCGTCAAATTAGGCGGGTCTTAGTTGACATCACGGTCCAGTTTCCCACCACGCTACTGCCTGAGGAGAAACTGATATACGTCATGCTGAAATACTTGCCGATGTTTATAACTGAGCCAGACGTGATGGCGACGTTAAAGGTCCTAGGATATTCCGTTGAATGAGTTAGCCAACTCCCGCCACAAACCGCAGTCAGCCCCCGCAGGTCATCCCGCACTTCAGAGTGCCCTCAGGAAGGAGTCTCACTCCAACAGCATTCAAGCAGACACGGATGTTTAACGCCATCATTCGTGTCGAGAGCTACCGCCCTCTTGCAAGACCACTGCAGTGTACAAGCTGTCAGCAATTTACACACAGCGCCCCAGGATGTCGGCTTGAACCAGATTGCTCCTTCTGTGCGGACCCTGGGCATAGCTATAAGAATTGTAAGCTTCCGGGTATGCTAAGCTAAGCCCAAATGCTCCAATTGCGGTGGCGACCATAGCTGCCGGTACGCTAAGTGTCCCATCTGGCAGGAGGCACGAGCAAAAATGTTCCTAAACCAAAACGGAAAGTGTACAAGATTCGACGCCGCTCCTAGAGGTGGTAATACCTTAGGCCTCCCTAAGGAAGCCTTTAAGGGCACACGTTATCCAGGTCTGCCATCAGTGATGAGGCTAGAACATAAGGACTACGCCGCTGCGTTAATATCCCGCAGCCAGATATAGCAGCCCAATAGTGCAGCTACAGGTCCACCACCTCCGACACAGCACCGACGCACTACTGCCATAGCAGCCTCTAGGGCACCTCCCTCAAAACCACAAATACATGGAATTTTGACTACACCAACAGCCGCCACCACCGCCAAATCCTCCAGAACGTAAGGAGGCACAGCTACAGTGCAACAGGCACCGTTGCCACCTAGGCAACCTGCCCAAGAGTGCCTACTGACCCACCCCGTACCCAAAACATCTCACCCAACCCCGTTAGTCCCCGACACCAATCTCCTAAGACTAATGGACATAATCCCCATCCACCTGCAAGCAGACTTTACTACAGTGCTGGCAGAGGCTCTTACCCAAAGACCATCCCCCATTGCCCCTGAAACAATCCTTGTCCACACCGTCTTCATATTTATGGGTCAGTATGGTAGACAGGAATACGGTAGTGGGGGATCTTCTCGGTTTAAAAATCTGCTCGTGGAATGCCAGAGTTACGTGGTAAACTGCATGAGGTTAAAAACTTCATTGCAGTCAACAAAATCCACGTCCTTCTGGTACAGGAAACATATCTCTCTAGAAACCAGAAAGCCACCATCCCGGGCATGGTTTCTCACAGGAGCGACCAAGAAGATGGCTTCGGTGGCACGGCCATCTACATAAACTGCAACCTCAAGCATCATCGCTTACATCTGGCAACCACAGCTGGCCTGGAAGGGACTGGCATCCAAGTGGCCACTAATAAAGGGTCCATAAACCTGTTCTCCATTTATTTACCACCAGGGAGACCAATCAGTCATCAGAACTGGATGCAGTCTTCACTCATGACTTGCCTACCATAGCCATGGGGGACTTCAAAGCGAAGAGCCAGCTGTGGAATTCCACCATCAAGAACCACAGAGGCATTGTACTGGAGACTTACATCGATCGTAGAAGACTCACCGCTCTTGCTCCAGCGTCGCCCACCATTATCTACGGTGACCGACGTCCACCAGACTGGTTGGCCATCGCCATCCTAAAAACCATCCGTTCCCATCCTACCATATTTGCCCTCCTAGAACTCTCATCACATCATTATCCTCTCCTCCTTTTCAGGGCACGACCAACCGCTAAAGCCCCTGCATACTCCCTTAACCCCCGACGCACCAATTGGACCAAGTATACCACTGTAATGGCTGAGAAACCTGCGGATATTCGGCCGTGTCTGTGAAGCAGACTAGCTGGCAACTAACATCACTGCCACTATGACAGCAGTCATGGCAGAAGCGACACCACCACATCGGCAATCTCAGGTCCACCAGACGCCTCTCCCTCAAGAAATCCGGCAACTCATTGCAACAAAAAATCAAACCAGCCGCAGACACCAACTAACGCGAAATCCGCAGCGCAAAATAGAGTGGAACCGTCTCCAACATATTGTCAAAATGGAATTGCAGAACTACTACGAGGAATGGGACAAACGCCTGGGCACTTTGGACACAGAAGATTCTTCTCTCTGAAGAATGTCCAAGGCGCTTCTACATATCCCTTCCTCAGATCCACCTCTCATAGACAGTGGTAGAGTTGTCCAATTTACAATGGAGAAAGTGGATCTAATGGCCGAACACCTGGCCTCCACCTTCCATCCGGCAGATCCACTCGACGTTGAGATTGCCAACGAATTTGAGGTAATGATGGACTACATCTCCGCTCCATACGATTTTGAAGAAATGAGCCTCACCACGGCTGAAGAGGTCAGCAACACTGTGACTTATGTTCGCCCGTTCAAAGCGGCGGGTAACGACAACCTGCCCTACGCCGCCTTCAAGACACTGCCACCTGCGTGGATTGCTCTGCTGGCACATCTGTTTAACAGCTTGCTTCACTTGGCGCATTTTCCTACCGCTTGGAAGCACGCTAACATCACCACTCTGCCCAAGTCAGGAAAAAACCCTTAACACCCGGGAAATCACAGGTCCATCAGCCTGCTACCGGTCATCAGCAAGCTATTCAACAAGATCATTCGGACTCGCCTGCAGAGCATCCTTGACAGACACAATGTACTCCGACCTGAGCAGTTTGGCTTTGGTCGCCAGCACTCTATAACACTCCAGCTCCTACGCCTAGTGGACGAAGTGATACGCGGTTTCAACAATAGACACTACGTTGCAGTCCTATTCCTTGACATCTGCCGAGCCTTCGATACCGTGGGGTATGAAGGACTCATACATCGTCTTATCAGCTACGATACCCCACCTTACATGATACATCTAATTCAGCTTCCTTTCCACACGCTCCTTCGTTGTCACCAGGAACAGCATCCACTCTCAACCTTACATCAATGCAGGGGTACCCCAAGGCAGTGTTTTGGGCCCCCTGCTGTTCCTCAGCTACATCAACCGTCACCCTCCTCTCCGGGGCTGCAACTAATACCTGTTCGCAGACGACACCGGCATAACAAAGGCATCGTCACACCATCACATAGCGACACGACTACAGCGCATAGAACATGTTGACCGCTTGTTTTGCCGCATGATGGCTAAAGATCAACGCTGCCAAAAGGCAAGCCATCACCTTCACCAGACGCCACCTCCAAGATGTGGACGATCTACGCCTGTCAGGTGACCTAATCCCTTGGTCCACTGAGGCGAACTACCTAGGAGTACGACTGGATATGCGCCTAATCTGAAAGGCTCATATCACATCGCTGGCTTCGAAGGTTAACAGAAGGATGGCATGCTGTACCTATTGTACAACAAGAAGTCCCCTATGAGCCTCAAGAACAAGCTCCTTCTATACAAGCAAGTCCTGCAACCTACACTTGTTTACGTCTGCCAAGTCTGGGGAGCTGCCGCCAAAACCAACCTGTACCCTCTCCAAGTCCTCCAAAACCGCTACCTTCCGAGAGCAATCGCAGCCGAATGGTACATTCCTAGCGCTAATATCTATGCCGGCCTATCCTTCTCAACCCTAACAGAATATTTCCTCAACCTGTCCCACAGCTTCTATATTAGACTCCCATCCAGTTTCAGCGACCTCATCCGCGGCCTCGGGGGGTATAATACCCCCGAGAAGCATACAAGCAACCCAGACTAGTGTTCCGTGGCGTGACTAAATTTACTGATCAAGAACTATACAAATAAATATTCATGAACTTTAAGATGAAAGGAAGGATATATTAAAGAATTTAGGAATTTAGTAAACAGAATTATTAAATGCTTAATTACGTTATTTAAAAGAAATGAAACTGAAGTATTACGTCAAAAAACTATATAAATGCACACTTGAATTAACAACGATGCTGATAACCAGCAGTTACATTTTTAAATTAGTTTAAAATTAAGGGATAGAGGATGTCAACTGGCAACTGGTTGGGAGACCAATACTACGGTGAAATATTATTGAAATGAGTTGTTTATGTACATTTGTTTTATTTTATATTATTTTACTTTAGGACGTTAAGAATATACTGCGTGCCCCCCCCCCCCCCAAAGAAAAACACCAACGCTTAGTATGTTGTGCGAATGGCAAAGTGATCAGTTTTCAAACAGGAGCCCCCTGTGCGGAAATACACGGTTTGGACGCTGGAGAATGTCCTACTGCGTTACTTGTTTAGTTTCCAGTACAGCAACGTTTTTTAACAGCAGTGCGATACCTACCAGTACACCGCTGCTGAAATGGTCGACTTGAGCTCCAGCACACTTTGATGTAATATGCGGAATCACCTCAACGTCGCATATTTAAATCGATCGATTGATCGTGGTGGACCAGTTCCATGGCCAGCACCGTCACCAGATCTGACACCTCTCGACTATTTTTTGTGGAGTTCCAAGAAGGATATGGTGTATGGCACTAACGTAACGTTAGCGGAGGACCTTATGGCTCGACTCCACAGAGCAATTGAAAATCTTCAAAGACAATCGCACGTGTTGGGTCCTGTGCATGAGGCTCACCACCGCTGATATAGGCTCTGCAATAACGTAGGTTGTACAGTGTTCGAAGCCCGTTTGTAATGTACACAACTCGATGTTGGGTTTATTGACGAAATGTGAACGTACACCCATTCACACTTCGATGCGCTACAGCGTCCAAACCGCACATTTCCGGACACAGGTTCCTGTCTGAAAACCGATCAGTTTACCGTCCCGCGCAAAATACTAAGCGTTGTCGGTGTTTTCTGGGACGCCTGTATATGTACAATTATGAATGGAAAAATATATACTAAGTATTAATTAATATACAATAAATTCGGAATATACGTCCTGGTTTACGCAACCAGATGCCAGAATGACATATTCCAAAATTTTCACTTTATTTTTACGGTGCTCTTAAAGCGACAGTTACCTAACAATTGCCACCACAAGAAGTTTGTGAGTTCTCATTATAATTCTGGCCACCGTGTTGCATGCTCTGCTTATTCATGGAGAATTAAGGCAGCAACTTTAATATGACACATATAAGAACCGTCGTGGGACTGAGCCCTTATAAAACTACGGTGTAATAAATATGCATACCTCCCTTGTGCAAAATCACGCGCATCATACCAGCGTCACGTTACATTTAAACTTGGTTGAGTTGAGGGAAAGAAGTGAACAAATATGACTCCAGAGGGAAAACCTGGTAAGGCCAAAGTAATAACATTTATATTTATTACCTCACGTAAACAGTTAAGCTTCTAATTATGCAGTTTCAGATTTTATTACTGAACAGCACATATCCTGGCAAGCCCAAAAATATTTCACCGCTTTCTAAATGTGGTGCACAAAAAATAAAACTCACGAGGACTATTCATAAAGTTATTCCATTTTATTTTATTTTATCAAAAACATCATTAAAGTTGCAGAATTCATTTTAGGATAGTCTTAAAGGCACCAACATTGTGTTATTTCCCCCCGACATAATTTCCGGCTACATTTGTTCAACGAGCTGGCCAATGTGAGTGTGGCATAGAATCCTGACGCTGGACTACATGCAACTCTTGTAATGGAAGCCAATTCTTCAAGTGCTAAAGAGATGGTAGTCGCTAGGTGCCAAATCAGGACTCTATGGAGCGTGATCAAACACTTCCCAGTTGAATGTTTGCAATTCGACAACACTAGCTACATTACGCAGCATGTGGGCGGCCGTTGTCGTGTATAAAAACCACTCCAGAGCTCAACATATCAGGAGTTTGTTTAGCCCTTCGTAAATTTGCTACGGTCTCATGGTGATGTGCAGCTTTTCCAAAAATTTCACACACAGAACTAATTCACTCACCTCACTCAATGATTTTTTGTTTGTTTGTTTCTGTGTTTAGATATCGGACCTAAATCTCATTTCCTGTCTCAATTATCCACAACAAGGGGGAGCTATGCAACAAGACGTGAAACAATTAGTTTGTTTAGCAAACAGCCCCAATCAAGAGAGTCCATCTTATGTTGAATTGTGTAGTAAGTGCTGAGCGCTTCTGAACTGGAAGTCCGCAGAATTGCTGCACGGGAAAATATCCACATCGTCAAAAGGAATATGTTATGAACCTTGAAAGCCCATCTCAGTAGTCTCAACACAAGAAAACTAGATGATGCCATTTCTGCAATCTCCTGTAAGTGATGTAACTTCCTCTTGCAGTGGATCCCTGATACCGAAATTATTGATAAGTAAGATTAATGATTATAGGAAGATACGAGGGTCGTTCGGAAATGATTTACAATTACGCTGTTTAAAAATGACCGCTCCATCTACGGACTCGCTATCTCGTGGGGCGATGAACTGGGTTAGTACACCACACAACAATAAACGGTAGTTGTGAAGAGAGTATATAGTGAAAGCTCTTGTTGTTACATAGACAAACCCATGGACTATATGGAAGGTGACTGCCGTAGACTAATGCAGTCAAGGCAGCTGTAACAGGGTATTTTGATACCCAAGATGTTTAATTTTTTCTGAGGTTATTCAGTCACTGGAGGCAAACTGGACTAAGTGCATTCAACAAAGCCATGGACTATATGGAAGGTGACTGCCGTAGACTAAGATGGACTGCACAGTTTTTGTGGAGGAAGGAGTCAAAGAAAGTGAGAAAAGGTGTGTGCACAGTGCATTCTACGGGACTTGACACAGGCCCATTTTATGGAGCAATTGGTGATGACTCACTACCATAAACTTGAGAAAAAGGTATTTGTTCGA
Organism: Tenodera sinensis; assembly: GCA_030765045.1. Lineage (NCBI taxonomy): Eukaryota > Metazoa > Arthropoda > Insecta > Mantodea > Mantidae > Tenodera > Tenodera sinensis. Next base: position 205,809,189 of record CM060961.1, read on the forward strand.
TAACATGAAGGTCGCCCTGTAAGATAATATTTCGGCAACAATAAGAAATTGCAGCTGTCTTGCTTGCGCAGTACCCCCAAACAACAATTCCGTGACGCAGTAATGAAGTTCCTAGGAAGGAGACAGCAGTGTATTGATGTTGGTGGGGAGTATATTGAAAGATAACATAAACACTGAATCATTTTTATTAATAAATAAGGTATATATATATATATATATATATGGATTTAGTTCCTTTCAACAATTAACGATCAATTTGGGTTTGAGATGCGGATAAGAAGCTTGAACTTTGGTGAGGAAGTGACAAAGAGGGGGTCTATGTTAATAAAAGAGTGCGCATTTTTTAAATTCGCATATTTCCTTTACTGTCTTAGCGAAGCCTTTTATTGTGATCGAACATTACACATAGCAAGAAACCCACGAACAGTTCTCACAACATCACCACAAATCCCATTGGCTGCACCCAGGACTTGATCATGGCTGCAACGTGTGAGCTCATCTTTTGACGCGCTAGCATGCACGTTATGAGACTAACCGGGGTGCTTATGTGGGACCCGATTAACCTTCGCACTAACACGTAATTCTGCCTGCATGTTAGACCACTAGTTGCACGAAGGAGGCGGTGTAGAAGCACGGCTCTGCATGCTGGACGATCGCCACCAGGATGGGCGGGTGTGAGGTTCATTCTTTGCCCCCTTTGCATTTAAAAAAATGTGATCGATTACGGATAGGTGGCAATACCAAAAGTTCGCACCAAGTTATACATACTAGGCGGTCGCCATGAGAGAATTCTACGATTAGCATTTCAGCGACTCGCGGCACTTAGGCTTTTCGTTGTTATTACCGAAATAGGTTATTTTAAATCGTAAGAATCGATCACTCAAGATGTTTAGTTCGAAAATTTCATAAAGTTTTCGTTTGATTTCAACAGCTTTACAGTAATTCTTTGCCTCAAGAAATCATATCATAGTGCGCATCATACACGCAGCTCTTGTTTTCGATAATAATAACTGCGTGACTTTCACACTACCTACCATTGCCGGAAGCGTATTGAATCAAGCTACACAACTGTGTAAACAAGCCGTTGCTATGGTGATTACCCCGCTCGCCATATGAAAATAGAAGTATATTTACAATACCTCTGATAGTATAATAACAAAAAGCATATGCCAACATACGCTTGGGAAAATGTAAACACGCCACAAGGGATATTTCAGAAGTGGATAATATTTCGAAAACCGCTGAGAATTGTATCTTCTAAGGAACTTTTCTCGCAATAAAGCTTTATCTTACCCAGTGAGACAAAACTCAGAAAGAATGAAGGGGCTATTGTAAGAACATTTCACGGTAAGCATTTTTCCCTAGCCTGGCAATATCTCAGATACACACACTCCTGAAGCATTTATCTCCACTTTAAAAAACATAGTAGCCGATTTAAGAGAGCAAAATTTTACATTGTTAATGTGTAGAAGAAACTAAGAAGATCGCAGTCAATTATTTTGGTTTTCAAGATTTTTCTTGTGTGGTGTTTATAAAATTGTTTTATATGCATTGATGTGCTAGCTGAAACATCCGGCGTTGACAATGGTTTAACGATTTTATCCCTGCAACTTTTAGACTTACGTTGGACGCTATAAAGAACCCAGAATAAATAAATAATAAAAAAAAAAAAAAAACACTGGGAAACACTATACAAAAACACTGTTGAACTCCAAATACCACAGAAAGAAAAGCAAGTAGATAAAACTGTATGAATGTAAGACGTTGCATTTCTATGTCAATCATATAGAAAATTGTGTGAATTATTTGTAGAAGAGGTAGTGAAACATAAATACGATTGTGTTTCGTAAAAGAAACGTGAGTAAAGATTATCGTGTGAAAGTAATGTGTTGCATTTCAACTTCAAACACATGGAATATTGTACGAATTGTTTGCAGAAGAGGGAGTAGAGAAAGAAGCGTGATAGTGTTTTCTAAAACAAAAGTGTTTGAAAAAACCTTGTGAATGTAATAAGTGGCATTTCTATTTCAATCACAGATAAAACAAAAGCGAGTAGAGAAAACCATGAATATTACGCTGTAAGTAAAGTGGATAGCATACAAACCTCCACGAAAAATGTGTATACGTGCCGAATTTTGAGGTGATCGATCAAGTGGTTTTGGAGCGCAAAGAGGACAAATACACAAATATGCATTTATACATACATGTATGATAGGGAATGTTTTCGACTTAACATGTTCCCGTCTATTTATAAATTTGTGAAGTCGTAAAACCTGAGTGTTAATGAGGAAGGTCAGTAAGTATTCACTGTGATATTTTCTTGCATCAGATCAAAATGGATTTTCATCGCAATTTCAAATATTATAAAAATGCCGTACTACACGCAAGTAAACTAGTTGCACAAACGAACAGGTTTAAGCATCGCTGCCACATTCAAAGGATGGTAAAACCAATAACATGAAAACGCGGTAAAACTGTCAAAACAATAAACGAATATAGTTCGTTCTTTCCGTATATCAAAACGAGAATCATCTCAGTTGCATATGGAAGCTGTTGGAGACAAATTACTTTCCAAAGTTATATCAATGTACTCGGATAGCAATTTTTCAAAAAGAAAGAAAATATATTTTCCAAAGGTTTCGGATTCAATTTCCGACTGCGAAGAGGGGAAGAGTGTTCTTTAATAGAATCGTTCACTACCTGGAAGCCTTCAGGAGGAGCGAATGTGTGTGTGTGTGTGTGTGTGTGTGTGTGTGTGTGTGTGTGTGTGAGAGAGAGAGAGAGAGAGAGAGAGAGAGAGAGAGAGAGAGAGAGAGAGAAAGAGAGAGAAAGAGAGAGAGAACAGCACAACTCAAAAATGAAATGTGTGGATTATAGCGCAGAACCCCATGCGGTCACATGCGATAAACGTTAGCTGGACACGAAGAGTAAATGACGTAACCGGTACCGCGCAGCCGTCGCATACACCCGCGCATTAGCAGACGCCTGTAGTTGTGTACAAGCGCGACTAGCAACAATAGACTCATGTGCACTAAACTTGTGGCTTATCGCGCAATCTTGTGCCCTCTAGTTCAGATAAATACCGTACTTGATATTTTAAGTTCAACATCTTCCAAAAATGTGACAAAGATTTTCAACAAAATCTTCCAAACTGACTTTTACGTAAAGCATTTTCGACTTTTTTTTATTTCTCAAAAATGATTATCGATATTGATCAAAATACCATATATTTACTTAACTGACAAATAAACTTCATATGATTTTCTGGAAAAAGAATGAAGTTCGCATCTTTAGGAAGAACTTTTGTATAAATTTGTATTACTAGTAAACTGGTAGAGATGGAAAAAACCTTACAAAAAATGTGTATCTCTTTTACAACACAACTCATTTGTCTTTTTTATAAGCTAATTCCGAGATGAGAGTTTTTAGTTTTGAATTTTTCAACACTTTTTTTTTTCTTTTTCTTTTTCTTTTCTAGTGTTGTCCGAATTCAGTTGTAAACTGTGACTGCCATTTGGTTTCATTTTGATTAACACGAAATGTGTAAATAGACAAATAAGCTTACTTAAGAACAGTGTTATATAAAAATAAGAGATAGTAGGCAGAGAAAGTGATGAGATTTGTTTTTCTAAAACAAAAGTCATGAATCTTTGCTTAAGAATAACTTTACCAACGAGCTGTGTTGGAGATATAAGCAAACAGCAAAAGCAAACGCTATTATCAGCGCAAACTGCAGTGAAAAGTCGACGTGCTTTTGTTGGGTGTTGTAGAAAAAGTAGCGGTCCGCTTCTGCTATGTAAACATTTGTATGTAACAGTTGTTCTTTGATCTCGGCGATGAGTGGCATGAGACAGAGGCCTTTTTCCCCTTATTTCCTATGCACATGAAATGAGTATACCTTGGAGTGAATGACTCTCTAACAGGAGCCCATATATTTTTAAATAGATAATTTCTACCTGGTTGCTTTCTCCCGCGTTTGCTTCTTTCGTTTGTACTCCGGTAGACAGCCCTTTGGCGTACCATGTGACAAGGGAGAAATGTCAAAACTTGTGTCTGAACGCCAGCTAAAGGTTCCAAAATCAAGAACCAAATTTTACGTTTAAACCATTGGGAAGTAACACTTGCGTTTTAGCACCTCTGACTGCCTACTTTAGCAAAGAAACAACTGAATCAACGGTGCGAAATTCAGACAAATCGGCTCCATTGCAATTCGGAGAGTCTATTTGCATTGTATCGGTCTTCTCTTGAATGACGCGATTAAGAGCCCGTCGCTTCTCTGTCACTGATATACGAATCTCTTCGTGCATCAGCGGGGAACCGGGCCGCCGTCTCTCCCCTAGATAATACTAACGATGCGAAACAATACCAATATGTTCGTGATAAAACTGATGCCAGAATTGATTGGCAAGATTAATAATGTTATAAAGAAATTATATTAAGATAAATAATTACAATAATGTCCATATGTTAAAATCAATACATAACCTAATAAACAAAAGTTACACTTTTTTTGAAGGAGTAAGAAGCTACTGCTACACAATTTAAGAACTGCGGCAAAGCAATTACTTATATGTCAGAGCAGATATGGCAATTAGACGTTCCGGCAAAATCGGTCAACGAAAAATCCATTAGCCTAAGGTTTCGGTGTCTGTAACACAGTATGTTCAGAAGTCAGTTACCAGCAAATATGCCAGTTCTGAAAATTAGAAAGGGAAATAACTCTTAGAATTATCAAGTCAAAGAGAAAAAGTTGTGTAACAGGTGCGAATTAATAGCTTCAGATTTGGCAACTGATGCCAATTGTGGGAGCTTTGGTCAGATTGTATGAAGCAGGCCGGACTTATGTTAATAAAAGTGCAAATATTTCTAAAATCCTGGTCTTTTGTGTCTTAACAAGTGTTTTACTATGATCTATTATAGGCAGTTCGTGGCACCTAAACATCCCGCTCGTATTAGCACATACTTGGCAGGTACTGCAAGAGGATTTTCCGGCTAACATTTCAGCGACTCGCGGCAACTTACGGTTCTCTTTGTAACTATGGAAATAGTTCTTTTTAAACCGTAAAATATGGGTACCTCAGAGGTTAGCATTATAATACCAACAATCACAGATTTTCGTGCTCAACTCAGAAATAACTCACTCATATTGTCCATTCTCACACCACACCCACTCCAACAGTCAACGCGTCACTGAAAATGTCCAGTGCAGTTGTGGATGAAGAGTCTGGAACATTACTCTGATTAATATGTCAGTTTCGGATGCATTTTACTAAAATTGTTGATTTTAGAAATTTATATATAGGCATCCGAGTATTACCTGTGAACGGCTCAAAAAATCGACTTATTGATTCGTTTCTTATAAAAATCTACGAGATTTTACGAATCCAATGATGTATTGAACTATGGGCATTCTTAATATTTAAGCCCATTGATGGAGATTTAAATTTGGCGTCTGCTGGGTCACGCTCGTTTCAAATACTAGTACCTTTGCCGTAACTTTATAACTGCACACCAATTTGCTCAAGAATTGACCAGAGATACCAGAATCAAGGAAAGAAGCTTTAAGAGGAAGAGTGAGGATCAAGAGTTGGAACAAGGAGATTATGGCGTACGATTATTTTAAATTTTGGTGAGTTAGCCAAGAAACAATTTAGGTCAGGCATGGGCACGAGAGGAGAGGTAATGATTGAACTTGCCTTACCCACCCCACATTCTCTTGCCGAGTGACAAATGTTGTTTGGATAAAACACTTGCAGTGGTGGGTTCGCTCCACCTGCGTGGTAGTAATTTCTATACTGTCATTAATCATTTTGTTTATGTTAAAAATATTTTGCATACAATAATTATTACAGCCACCTACTGTGATTAGGTAAATTACATAGTCCTACAGTTTATAACATTCCTTTCTCCTGCGCATGTAATATACTTACGCTGCCTTATGATTAACATACTAAATTGTTTAACTTTCACAATAAATAAAACAGTACACTACCATTGCTATTTAGCCTTAAAATATTTTAAAACATAATAAATTCTTTGGTTTTAAACTTAATATTATGTTCAGACTTTGAAACACGAAATATGTTTATATTAAATAAATTAATAACAAACTAAACCACTAAACAGTGGAATCACATTGTCCCTTTTATATGTTTACATATATGAGTATTCAAAAAGTAACTTTTGAAATTGTAAATAAATACGTGTAAGATCATCAAAGTTTAATTTATGCTTCTGATCAAAGTTGCGTTTCATATTGTAACGCTTTATATTTGCAAATTGAAATCCGCTTATCTACCCTCTTCATGAAACAGCTATATACTCGCCACTGAATGAGGCGTGTTGGAACATGAACAGCACTGCAGGGAAGGGACAGCCGGTTGAGTGGGGTACGGAAGTGGTACTGTTGAGCCGATTTTGCCCATGTCTGATTTAGTTTTTCCGTTTCTCCGCAAGTTCAAATATTAGCGCGTTGGGTACGCTTTTCTTAGAAACTACTTGAGTTAGAGGGCTGAATTTTTTTTTGTGAGGTTACAAATCATTTAGTTTAACAAGGTTAGCATAAGGGTAATTTTTAACTGCATTATATTGAAATTTAAAAAATTAATGGTTGTGCGTTTTAAATGGAATAACATTTTTTACTATGCACAACATTTTTACAACTTATATTTCACGTGATAAAAAACTAAACCGCTCATAATGTTCATTACTAAGTATCTGTAAACAAAATTGTGGCCGGTATATGTCCTTAACCAATAACGTGGGTTTTCAAAGTTTCATTTATAGACCTCATAAAAAGTCTATTGACAAAAATTATGAAGCGATATTACAAATGTATTATCAATATGTCAAAAAACATTTATTAGGCAGATGGTGTAGTTTTCACTACCCTATGACGGAGATAACCTCCCTGAATTCTAATTTTGAAATATATGTAGTTTAACACCATGTTCAGCTTGGCTCACGTACCACTGTCCTTAATTTTGTGCACTCAGAAATAAAGGAAGCAAGGCAATATTGATTCAAATTGACCATTTACCTCTCGTTGTCAACCTACTTGACATAAGGAGTAACAAACTGTTCCTTCTCAAGTGAGTAGGACAACCACATTGCCTCTTTCCTCAGACACTGCTCACTTTATAGTCGGTCGATTTAGCGTCGAGGGCGCTGATTCGCTGAGCTGTAAAAGTGGCTGTTCAACAAATTGCACACCGGACTTGAGCTCTCAATCCCAACCCCCAACTAAAATATTTATCACCTTAAGTGTGACGTTCTTTTCAGACTTGGGTTTTACTACGGTCCAGAGAAAACGACTGAATTGGGTTTGTGGGCCGGAATCAATGTAGCACCGCAACCCCTGCCAGTGGGAGTTAGCCTACGTCATTCCCGTCAAAGGGCCCACCCACGTCGATGTCGAGATGAATGGGCGTACTACTCCATGTAGTGGATGAGAGCCAGTGTTGCCAACTTTTATCTTTGTTGATTCCCAACAGAGCAGTTAAAATGTCCCTGAATGTGAACCAAACACAAAGACCCTGGCTGCTTACGAGTAGGGATGCAGACTTGCATGTCCTGAAGTACTGTGCATCTGCACCGTACCTCGTAACAATCACGTGCACTAGTCACCTCATATTGCACGCTTGTGTAGAATACAGTAAAACCTCCTTTATCCAAATCACATGTGTACATTTTTTTTTAAATTTAATGTTCACGTTTGATAATAAATTTTTGTACAGTAAGTTATGATAATACGTACTGGGCTGTGCTATAAAATGCTACCTGTTGAGATTAAGATTTAGTGGTGTGTCACACGGTGCTGACGCGGTATGTCTCACCACCTATACATAGCGCCGGATTAAAGTGTTGACCTTAATCCCTACCCGTCACTACACCTCCCTCAATCACCTCAGTTTTCCTACTGTTTTCAAACGGCACATGTCATTAAGTTTATCGCGTGTGTTTCAGCCGGATTGTGTTTGTGTCTCATCAAAGTGTTTGGGAGTGTAATTCAGTGTACAAGTTTAAAATAACATCAAAGCGAAAGAAGGTCTTGATTTCAATGGATAAAAAGTTGGATACTGTTAATCGAATTGATAAAGCAGAAACACCGAATAAAATAGCTGTTGAATTGAGAGCTGCTGACAAACATTATGGCGTACTTGGACACCACTCCAGCGAAATATTAATGATACAGTATTAGCGTGACCGTACTTCGTTCAAACGCCACACGTGTTTAAGACTCTGGATCAATTCTTTGCTAAAAAGGATGTCATTTTATGTGATTAAGATTTGTATGTGTTAATGTCTTGTAAACAATACATACTTTACACTGTACACAATTTTGTTACAAGACATAGCTTTTTATCGTCATAAACGGCAAGTATACTTGTTTAAGGATTTTACTTTGTTTATTACCCACATAACCCGAATTATCCGGGTGCCAGTTAGTCCGCACAAACGAGGTTTTACTGTAGGTTGTTGTACAATACATACTAGTTTTTGTTTTCCATGATCATTTATTTTTAGTATAGTCGAAGAGAATTGTCAAATTTACATTTTTATAATCGTGTGAAATATATCACGTAAGAGTTAATACATCTGTAATGCATGTAAATTCTTATCAATAAATAAGTGGGAGGATCTATCAGTTTAAACCTGCATTCTCTGGATGACGACAGTACATGCATCTATCATGATAAGTGTTTATCGCTCGGTCTTGCATTGCACAGCTCTTGTTTGTCATGCATCGTCATTCCAAGCGAGCATTAATCAAGGCCATTATCAATTTTGGGATGGAATGCAATACCGAGAAAGTAAAAGAGGAATAACGACTTTCTATTTAGAAAAGTATAATTATTGAAAACTCAAACCAATGATAACCATAATCTCTGAAATGCTTATTCCACAAATAATTGGACACAAATTGTGCGCTTTAATGAGATGTGCATTTTTTGTATATATAGTAGCATTTTATCCGTCTTAAGGCTCATCAGTTATACAAAACTAATTTAGAATGAAATTTATTGCAGGGGTTATTTCCATAAAATTCAGATCACATTTCATTTTTCATGAAAATATCTTTAAAATGTGCTATTTTAACCAAAATTGTTAAAGCAGTTTTTGAGAAAAATCAATTTTTTTGAAATTTTTTTCCATGAAAAGGTTAGTTTGGAATGTAGAGTGCTTAATGAAAGTATTTCTTTTACATCCTTGGAAGATACTCAACCTAAATACGAAGTTTAGTATTTAACCGAATTTTCATTTTTGAGTTAGTATGTTCACAGACATGTGTGCATTGAGTAAAATCTCGGGATCGAATTTTTAGGTGGAATACAATAATTTCTCTACCTAGTATGTACGTGGCAAAGAAACTAAAAGGGCTCGCAGACTTCTTTGTATGGATAATAAGGCACAAGTTATAGTTTCTCAGGTAGCGGAAGTACAGCAAACGACCCAAAAATTGTTTGTTGTATATAAACACTTCACCACGTATGCACTTTTTACGATCTTTGAATAAATAAAAACAAAACAGCCTTTGAAATTACGCCACTATCTTCCAAATTAAATAAACTGCAGTGTATAGTCGAGGGCACCTGAACGTGCTGATGTTCGCTTTTTTTATTGTTTAACGCCCGCTTTTACTACATACGGCACCGCAGGCGGTGACCCTGATGGCACATGGAATGAAGCTGGAACACCGGTGGAATGAGATGGCGGGGGAAACCGGAGAACCCGGAGAAAACCCGCCTCATCACTGCTTCGTCAACCACGAATCCCACATGCGGTCGCCTGCGATCGAACCCGGGCCGCTTTGGTGAGAAGCGAGTGGTCTAACCACTCGGCTACGGCGCGACCACTGATGTTCTGGTTTTCTATGTTTCTTTTCTTTATTTAATGATGACACAAATCCCTTATGTGTTCCATGATAGAGACAGGAGAGTCAGCCTGCGGCTGTGCAGGTTAGGGTTTTTTTTTAAGTCTCTTACTGGTTTGAATTCATGCCGACAAACTGGCATTAGCCTATGGATAAAAATCAGACCTAAGTGAACGACAAAAGGGGAGGAGTACAGAAACATTTTACTTGAGTGGCTAGTAGGAATGTTTCGAACACCGATCCACACGAACTCCTGCCTCGAATTCGCTTGATGTCAAAAGTCTGGCACTCAAACATTAACCTATGACGGTTTCAGACTCGGAGCAAAGGATTTTTTTTAACACCCGCTTTTACTACATAGGGCACCGCGGGCGGTGATACTGATGATATATGGAATGAAGATGGAACACCGGTGGAATGAGATGGCGGGGGAAACTGGAGAACCCGGAGGAAACCTGCCCCAGCGCCGCTTCGTCCACCACAAATCCCAAATGCGGTTGCCTGGATCGAACCCGGGCCGCTTTGGTGAGAAGCGAATGATCTAACCACTCAGCTACGACGCGGCCAGAGCGAAGGAAAAGGGAGAAGTAAGACAAGCATAGGAACCAGGAAAGGGGCCTGGCAGAAGCGATTTAGTATTTCCTTACACACAATGCGCATTATATCGGCATGATAGTATGCACTTGTCTGTAAGTGTTTAACTGGCTATTTTCCACGGGTACTAAATCTCATATCTATATACTAAAGGATAACTTTCTTGGAACTGAGTACTTCACATGAAATCACCCAAGCAATGCAGAGATAACTTGATCATCCCTGTAAGCGAGGAAGTCACTGTTTCGCCAGTTTGATGAAAGGACTCGGTACAGGCACTTGTACGGGGTTATGATTACGCAACGTAATGGGGCTATTATACCTCGAGCCTTGGGGGCGAAGCCCCTTGTGTGCCTTATCAGCAACGAGCGATAATGATCCAGTCTTTCACCCCAGTGAGCATCACAAGGATAGCAGAAACTCAATTCATTACGTAAATTTGTTTGTATCCGGCTGAAAGGAGAAGGGAAATTGCTAGGACGTCTACATACGTGCGCTGTTTAGCCCTGAACCTCTACATACACACAATAAGCACTTGCCTTCTAGGCTTCCACTCTCAGAGCACCGTAGAGAGCTCAAACGCAAAGCAACTGCTGTTACGAGTACCATCGTTACACTGTGATCAACAGGACCACTACTAAAAATCTCTTCACAAGACTTTCTCTACTCTTGTACAAACTATTCTCTATCTACTTCATCTTAATAGAGAGAAACATTTGTAGAAATGATCTGATTGCATATTTCTCTTATAGGTGCAATGGGAGTAATACAGCAGGCTGTCGCTTATGTGAGTCAAATTTTTCAGAGCTAATCACTAAGCGACTGCTTTACAATAGCGTTTTCTTTGCATGTCCAACGCATAAAAAGGTCAAAGCAAGTTTTTTTACAGTAATTTTATCTTCAGTAATGTTATATACCAAAGATTATATGAGGCGTTGAGTGCAACAGTGGCCCAACCACTAAATGTACATAATGGAGATAATGGAGTGTAAAAATATCTGTGATATGAAAGTTTTATATTGACTTTAATAACTAAGCAAGAGTCACGATATTTGGAAATTTTAATCAGTGTAACACCGACATTGTGATACATAGTTACATCAGTGGCGGCTCGTGACTTTTTAAACCTATGTGCTACTACGATAACCACAAATATAGCAATAGAAGTAGGTACAATAAATAATAGCACTCACCCTACTGGGGTGAAGTCCATTCCTCCATCCTTCCTGTTGGCAAACTTCTCTATCACCTTTGTATTGAGTCCTTCGATTTGCAGCACTAGACGTTTTTCTATAGAGAGCATTGCAAGGGCCACCAAGCGGTCTTGGCTCATGGAATTCCTCAAAAACATTTTAATCCTCTTGAGAGTAGAAAAACATCGCTCTGGCTCAGAAGTTGTCATAGGTGTTTTCACTAGGATTTTTAGAAGTTTGGCCAAATTGCTGAATGTATGTTGTGCTAATTTTTGCTTTATAATAAGTTGCAATAGAGGAACAGCACCAGCTACATTTCTGAGGTCTGGTTGGGAATATAACACACTTAGTTCTGTTTTAAGCCTTCTTTTGTCAAATGAGGGATAAGATTGCACCACTTCATCAATGAGATTATCTGAGAATTGCTTTGAGAATGCCAAAAAATTCTCACAATTAAGATTTGTTTCGCAATTTAAGTGATCGAGAGATTCAAAATTAGTGCGAGCCTCTTCTATTATTCGATCGCATATTTTCTTTACGTCATTGGCCATGGAACAGTTTCTTCGACGTTTGGCAGGTCTTTCAATTGTTTCACTGTCGCGATCTTCCAGAGAGTGCCTGAGTGCCTGATACTATGCATCACCTGAATGAATGTCGTCACATTGCTTTTAACTTTAATCACGTCAACATTTCTGGCTTGTATCTGATTGTACAGAATGTTCACGTGCGGCATAACTTTGTGAAAAGAGAGAGCATGTAATTAAATTCGGGATCTTCCAAATTAGGCCTAAGCCCTCGAGCTCCTTGAATACTGGGTTTTGAGGAAAGAGATTGCTCCAGTTTCGAGAAACATTCACTAAGTTCATCTTTATTTTCGTAAATAACATTTACAGTTCTAGATTTAAAATTCCACCGTGTTGGTGAGCCACTGGCAATTCTCTTGGAAACGATTGATTCTAGAGCAGCAACTTGTTGGGGAGACCTAGAAAAATATGCTGGAAATGCCGAAAGTGTACTGAAAAATATCCTAACAGCTCGATTTTGCGCCGCGGCCGCTCCCTGGAGGTTGATAAACTTAATGTGCAATCAATTACTGACTATTAAACTACTATTTTAATTTTAATGTAAAGATATATTTTTATTTAGCCCAAATTAATACGGTTATATGCAACAAATATTATAAATTTTGACAGTAAAATAATGAATTAACATTATCGGATTACAAGTTTCAAACACGTACCCCCCCCCCACCCCCCCTGGAAAAATGCCGACGCTCATGCTTCTGGACATCCATTAATTTCATATCTGAACACTAAAACTAATTGCGTGTGTTCAGAGACGTCTGTTGCCTCACCTGACATTACTGAGACGTAATTTGCATTGTCAATTTCCGTTGAAATTGCTTCACGGCGGACTTCGAGCATGCAGTCTAACAGCTCGTTCTGTATAGTTTTCGAAGTTCCTTTGAAAACTTTATTTGACTCCATATGATCCTTCACTGCATTGTCAATGCTGCTGTTAAGGTCTATAGGAGTCCTAAAAATACTCCAGGAATTTCTGATTCTGATGATTCATCATGTCCCCTGAGGGCACCGCATTCTATTATCCTAGATAAAATGTGTCTAGCTGCTGGTTGCGTTTTATAATAATCTCTTGGTATGCTCTGCTTAATGTTGTGGCAATATTAACTGTTCCAAGCATGGACAGATCCAACGCATTGTTGATGTGTTGCTTATTTTCACCATGTAATTTAATTAAATAGTTAAGATGGCCGAGATCTTTAACACCGGTTTTACTAAATGCATCACTATTTCCAAAAAGAAGGCAAGGAAAGCTGAACAGAGCATTTCTAATATCACAGCCACAAATCCAGTTACGTACATCATATGCTTTCCTATTGAACTGGCGTGTATATTCCCGATTGTCGGCGCCTTTCGCTTTTTGTGTTAGGTTTAAGTTGGAGACTGGCCTACCTAATTGTTTAATTTGTATTTTATCTTCTAAAGATTTAGAAGAAAATGATGTTTTAAATAAACTATCAACTAAATTCATGCCTGTTCACTATCGTCTAAAACTGTCACTCACCTCGGAAACTGAAAAACACAACACTTAACTAGATATAAAAATACTGCATCCACCAAACAGATTTGAAAATTTCGTAGTCTTATTTGTGCATGGCGGCTGGCTCTAATCTACACTTGTATATACGAATGGTCTGAACACGTGCGCCAACACTGGTTTTGAAATACTAGGCAATCTGCTATTATTGTGTATGCAGATCATATTCACCTAATATTAGATGTACTGTAGTGTATATGTCTAATTTTATTTACTATAAGGATTCAAAATAGTTACTAATTAACATATTTTAACATGAGAAAAGTTTTCTAATTAAACACTGTGCAATTTTAATAACCCAAGCTCTTTAGCACCAAGTACGAATGTTGGTAATTCTGGTTTGGCTCTTTTTCGTTGAGCACAGAAAGGCGTAGTTTGTGGAGGATTTCGGTGCATGTCGGGGAGGAAAAAGGGTAACTGGCGCACGCGCACTTGCCTTTTCTCGACGGTGTCCTTGTGCTAAGCACATCCCATACTTCATTGGAGGTTGAATGGTGACGTGTAACTCAGCGGACGATTTAAATCGCTTAAAAATACACAACGGAGTGTCTATTTCAAGCTACCATTTTTTGGTGGGGGAAAATAATAAAATGAAGTAATTTTCTCTCTCTTCTTTTAACTATGTTGTGTAGCACATAAGCACATTAGGACCGACCGCCCCTGAGTTACATACATGTAGGAAGGTTGGGCCACTGTTTCTATCCAGGAAGCCAGATTCAGTTCCATGCAATAACACACTTCTCATGCCATCTGCCGGTGGTTGCAGAAATGTGGTATAGGCCACTACTGCTCTCCTAGATTTTGATATGGGGAACATGTCTGTGCTAATAACTCAGTTTCTGAATTTTTTTGTGGGTTGGGCCACTGTTGCGCTCAACGCCTCATATAATAGTACATGCTACACTTAACCGATTAATTTTTTGTGTTTTAATATTAGTATTATAAATAATGTTTTAATTATTAGTCCTAATTTAATTACAATTCTATTAGGTTGAGATGGGTTATGATTAGTTTTCTCCCCGTTTGAGAAAATTGTGTTGAAAAATTCAAACAAATAACAAGGAATATCTCTGAAATTGTTCCACTGAACACAAAAAAAAAAAAAAAAAAAAAAATGTTATTCCACAAATTACGTGTGTTTACGAGATATACATTTTTTGTATAGTAAGATCCCTATCTCTTACGGTATACCAGTTATGCAAAGTATCCAGAATGAACAGGACTTCTTAAGACGCTCCCTGAAAATTCACGATATGCATTTCATTTATCGTGAAAATACCTTAAACATGTGCTATTTGAATGAGAATCCTATAGCGGATATTAACAATGAATGGATGAAGCAGCAAGAACGGCGAACTCTTAAGCATCCCCGTTGGCTTTAGAAGTATAAATTTACTACATGGAGCATTTCAGAAACGGCTAATGCTACGAAAAATGGCAACACAAATTATCTCTATTTGTTTCTGTAGTAAGTTTCGATGTGCTATAACTTCACAGTTTATTTCTCACGTAAACTCAACTTATACATTTTATTTTCATGCCAAAACATTAAGCATACTATTTTAATCAGCATCACTTGAGCCGTTTTTAGAGAAAATAAGAAATAACTTTTTCCTTGTAAAGGTTAGTCTGGAGTAGGAGATTTTTCTTAAAAATCTTCGTGACGGAACCTTATAAAATGTGTACTCTTAAATTAGGTATTCTCAGAGCGAAAGACACATAGATTTGCACTCTTGTGCCTCTTCTAAAGAGGCGTTTTTGGTTAGGTGATCCAAAATACAATTTCCGGAGGAATCTCGATATCAATATATTGGTCAATCAATGGCCTAATGGTGACTAACAATGGAACCAGGGATTTAGAAGTACTTAACGAGATTGTAAGTCGCCTGAGAAGTTTGAATGAATATTGCAACGAAACGTCAATATTGCAAATGACACTAAATAAGCCTGGTGGGGCAGACTTGTCTTCTGTAGTAGGTATACATTCAAGCAAATACACAAAAACCCGTACGAAAATAACACTTATCACATGCAGATTAATGTAACGCTGAAAATTACATTTAATAATGCACGATTTTATAACTTACATATCTTGTTTGAGAGTTGTAACCAGTTCACAGTTTCATTGCTTTAAATGGGAACGAACTTTACGTATCCGATATGGAGAAGTGAATCTCCTTCCTTTCGATGGAGTTTCAACTGCAACTGGGAAGTATCTTCTTCCTGTGCAACTGGCACAGTTTCGATTCCAGTTGGGAAAAGCTTTTCAACTTCAGGCATCAATGGACACTGAGTTCATTTACAGAATCGTTCAAGCGATTAATGTGTTTGGTATCGACCCAGGACTTCTATATTACTGTCCGTCAGCAGTTACAGTTTGTTACAGAGAAGAAAGCAGTGTGCGCCCTGCATAGTCTGTGGGCTGTCAAAAACAAATAAACCGCGAAGGGCATGAACCTTCATCACTGCTTTGTTGCATCAAAATGTTTTATCCCGCTACGCCACAGGGTAGATACTAGTCATACATGAAATGAAAGAAATTTGTAAGTTCCAGGCTTAAGATTTTTAAGTCCACCTAAAAGCGCTAGCTCCAAATCAGCATATTCACTGCCATGAAAAAAGCTTCTGCTGTACGGAATATCCACACACCGGCGGCGCTGATATAATCCTGGTAATTGACAGCATCGTTAAAAGCAAAATATTGAAATAATTCTGAGTTATACTGTTCACAAACACAGACACAGAGACCTTTTACTAAAAAGGCCTTGTTTTGGATGCGGTAGTCTCAAAATATATACCTATCCCTATTTCCGATGAAATCTCGGTATCGAGTTTTTAGGTGAAATCCAACATTTCTTCTATTTACTTTAGGCAAGTAGCAATGAAAGTAAAAAGTTATGAAACTTATATATTTTCAAAACTTTTGGAGAAAGGCTTTGTTTATCCCTCATAGTTTCATAATTATTTCACAAAAATTCAACATGTGCATTTTATCCCTCATTTCAACATGTTGAACAACTAATATTTTACTAAAAGAATCGATAGAGATGTTTTTGATAAAATGTAAAATTCTTCAAATAAAGAATAGTTTATCCGAATTTTGTTTTTCAGTTATGTTGTACTTATAGACACACAAAGCTTGCATAGTTTCGCTTATTATTTATGCTTCCTATTTTTAGCAGGTACATAGGACGTCTTCCTGACTGGAAAATATCAACTATTTCAGTTTTTACTCCTATGCTGAGCTGGCTTGCTAACGCTGATTCGCTGAAGACAGGTTGTGCTCTCAGCGTTGATGTCGAAACGCAAATAAACTGTGGACCCTTCCATATTAAAGTTAGGCAGCTCTCAAGTGTTCGTCACAAGCTATTTAACTCTAGAGTCACACCGTGTCACACTTCATTAAAGTGTGCAACTTGTGACCGACCGCCAGAGGTAGTAGGGAACTTGTATCCAATCTGTGTTGGGAGAACTTTGACTTTAGATGGGAGCGACAGAGTGCGGAGCTGTTTATCCAAAATGTACGCACCAAAAGACCAGAGCCAATAGCCAGCCAGCCAACTATGTATATGTACAGAGTCTCATATACTACAAGTGTTGCCTGCCACTCAGAATATATTTTTGATAAGCATCTCCAATGAGATGTTCTTCCATAAGCTTATAAAAGATTCCCAAGATGTTAAAAAACTAAGGAGCGGGAGAATATACCGTTCAATTTTAATCCCCTTTCTTTGAATATCAATAGGAGGATATTTTTGGTACTTCAATGTGAACATGGCAGATGTAATGGCTTCAAGCCCAAAGGTGTTTATATTGCTTTCATTTCAGCAAATTTCCCCCTGATTTCACTTTGAAACCAGCATTATTGACTGGTAAGATTCATAATTTTATAAAGAAATGATAGGGCGATACCTAAATAATTGCAATAAATATGTTAAAATTAATGCATAATGTAGGAATCACGACTTCTAGTTTTGTCATGGGATCAGTTGTTAGCCAGAAAATGTAACTGTTTACGCAAAGCAATTAGTGACAAGTCAGGGTAGCTAAGGCAATTAACCCCTTCAGTGAAGTCGGTCAGCAAGAAATCCATTAGCTTAAAGTAACGGTACCTAGAATACAGGAGGTTCAGAAGAAGCCTGCAAATAAACACGTATACAAAGTTCTAAAAATTAGAAGGGAAAAAGAATTCTTAGAATTTACCAAGTTGCAAAGTAAACGCTGTTTCAGATAACAGCTTAAGATTTGGCAACGCACAATATACCTTAAGTAGGGTAGTCATGAAGCAGATAGGACTTGTGTTAGTAAAAGAGCTGTATGTCTAACATACGTCTTTCTTCATTTGTGTTTTACAGCTTTGCGAAAATGTCTCACTGTGATCAACAGTCCGTAGCACCTATAATAAGACCTCGCTTGGATTAGCGCATACTTTGCGGTCACAACAAGAGGATTCTCCGCTTAGCATTTCAGCGACTCGCGGCAACTTAATTGCTAATACGGAGAGAGTTACTTTAAGCTGCAAAGTTACTGATATGACAAAAGTGAGCAGATATTTTATAGTTAGTTTCCAGTGTTAAGACTCAGAAGCTGTTAATTCTACATTCTTAAACAGGCAGCAACTCGCTTCAAATAGCTCATTTATTAGTCTTCATTAAATTTATCAGGCAACGTAGCTGATGCTGTCCATTCTCACACCCACCCACGCAAAACCTTATAGTTCACCACTATAGTAGCCGACAGCAGATTCATCGAAGACGGAGATAATAAATAGTGAAACACAAATGTTATCAACTGAACTTTGTTATAAGGAAGTATTTTTGTTATTTTGACAAAACTTGGTAACTTGGGTTTTAGAATCCAGCAAACATGGGACGTTACCCTAAAACTTAAAAAGCCTTCCGCTAACCTTATTTTCAACTCGCATATAAACACTCTTTCGTTTATCTACACAAAACGCTGTATTTATAATACAGGACTCAAATAAATCTTAAAAACTAACCCTATCATATTTTCAGTTGCTTATGCAGAAATGTGCATTATTTAACTGAGCTGGTCAAAATGCTGTATGATTACACAACAGTGCCTATCAAAAACATGGATTGTTTTACGACTTTCAAAAATTACATAAATCTTACTTTCAATCGTGTGGCACATGCAAAGTTTAAAAGCTACCCTTACCAATACAATTTGGTTGCAGATACTAGTGGGATACAGAAGACTGAAGTGACAAATCTTCAAAATGCCAAGGCCGGTAGCTATATGCTGAATTTGAAATTCCATATTAGTTGCGTGATATCTCGAGAAAAACAAATACACATACACGCGCGCGCGCACGCACGGACGCACGCACGCACGCACACACACACACACACCTAGGCGGCCCGGGTTCGATCCCAGGGACCCGCATGTGGTATTCGTGGTGGACGAAGCGGCGTCAGGGCGGGTTTTCTCCGGGTACTCCGGTTTCCCCCGCCATCTCATTCCACCGGTGCTCCATCTTCATGTATCATCAGTGTCACCGCCTGCGGTGCCGTAGTAGTAAAAGCGGGCGTTAAACACTACAACAACAACAACACACACACACACACACACACAGCACTTCAAAAATGTATAGTAAAACGTTGGATAGCAAAATGTTACTTTGAGTAGTATCCCTGAGAGATGCTGGAGTTAAATATGAAGTTTAGTATTTATTCCACACTTCGTTTTTCAGTAGTGGCACACGGACACAGGACCGCCTATTTTTCTAAAACTGACTCCTGGGCTCATGGAACCTCAAAACATTTATTTATGGTGAAATCTCAATATCGAATGTTTTGGTGGAATATAATTTTCCTTTTATCTAATAAAGTAAAATGCCACGCTTTTTATTCATACAGATCTTTTTTTTTTTTTTTTTTTTTTTTTTTTTTTTTTTTTTTTTTTTTGTGGTGTTTAACGTCCACTTTTACTACATATGGCACCAAAGGCGGTGACACTGATGATACATGGAATGCAGATGGAGCACCGGTGGAACGAGATGGCGGGAGAAACCGGAGAACCCGGAGGAAACACGCCCCAGCGCCGCTTGGTCCATCACAAATCCCACATGCGAACGCCTGGATCGAACCCGGACCACTTTGGTGAGAAGCGAATGGTCTAACTACTCGGTAAGGTTCGCCATTGGCGGCGAGAACGGTCACTTCGGCTCAGGCGGAGAAATATCCCATGGGTAACCTCCGCCAAATATTTAGGCATTCTCCTCGACCGCGGGCTAACATACGCCCCACACGTCCGCGCAAAGGCCAGACTTGGTCACGCTGCGCTCAGATAGCTCTACCCTATCCTCCGATCCACCATGCCCAATCACCTAAAACTACGCATTTACCGGGCAATCATTCCGCCATTGATCTTATACGGCTGCGAAGACTGGGAATCAGCGGCACCCTCTACCATACGCAAACTGCAAACAGTGCAGCATAGGGCGTTAAGAACTATATGTGACACCGGGCGTAGATTCCCGTCTTACATCCTACACAACAACTCCGGACTACCCTACATCATGGACTTGGTAAGGGAGCGATCCCGAACCATGCATTCCAAACTTAACTCCCACACCAATCAGCTGGTACGGGTATTAGGTCAATACGACCACAGAGCATCTCGTAGAAGGAAAAGTTACCGCCTACCCAAGGACGCCCATCATCTAACACATACTTACCCCAACACCTATTCCAGCCCCCTTCCTGTATCCAAAATTAGGTATACAGGAAGAAACCATTGCCCAAGACACAAAAACTTGAAGACATTAAAACTCCTTTAATACTGCACAGATAAAGTCGCATTAGCGGCTAGGTACTGTGCAAATAAACATACCGTACAGGAGAACCTGTACGACCTGTTCTCGAATGCTGGAATGCTGGTAAAAGTGTTGGAAATCAGAGTTCCATTATCGTGTATAAAGGGCTCTGTGACACAAATGATTGGTGGGTTGTAAAACCCGTTGTCACTGGGTAAGAGAAGGATGTAGAAGGTTTATAAGAGGCACTAAAACAGGGGGACTGGAACAAGCAAACGTGATGTTGCTAAGGTTACCAGTCTGGCATGTCGAGAGCTAATAATCAACTTCCCATCACTCAGGAGGCACAAACAAAACACCGCCTTAGGAAGGACGCTCATAATAAGGGATCAGTTAACTACAAAGTTACATAAAATCATTTAGTGCTATTAATCAATGAAATTAAAGATACAAACCAACGAGGCTCACATCGATTTAACTCATTGATATTGTTCATTACGACATTTATGTTGTAAGTCATTTTCATTATGCTCTTTCAATAAGAGCAACCTTTGCTATTATAGCCACCTTCAAGATCTGTGCCGATTATAAGAAATGAGAGTATGCCCTCAAACTATGATTAATCATGACATGTCAACCTATAAATGTGTTTCTCTTCTAAAATGGTGGCGTTTTAGAACAAACCATTTTAATACAATTTTCCAACAGCCATGTTTCAATTATATACCCTTAAACAACCCATACTTTTCACCAACTTGTATCTTCACTATAAAATAATCCATCCAATTCAGCAAAATAATGAATTAATGTGGCTTATCATATGAGGTAAATCTCAGCCATTTCTTTCCACTTGGCATCAGGAAAATGTCCCTGGGAGCCAAATCTGATGAATATGGTACAAATTAGCAGCAGATTAAAGCGTAGGCCAAGCAATTTTGCGATCGGGCTTTGTCTTGCTGGAAAGGTACTTCGCTTCTTTAACAAATGGCTTTCATTGCAATCATCAATCAACAAAGTTGCATATTACTGTTCGTTAATTACCAACATGACATCCCGAGTATCCCAGGAAATAGTGGTCGTCGCCTTTCCTGGTGAAGGAACTCACTTGACCTTCCTTGGAACGCCTTCACCCTATTGTTATGACTGCTACTTTTTCTCCGGTGGTGATGGTGAATACATGTTTCGTCAACAGTGATGCAACGTCACAAAAAGTCGATTCAATTGTGTCTGAGCATGTTCAAGCAGTCCTGTGAGCTGACGTTGGATGCGCTGATCGGCGGTTCTGAACAAACGTGGCATCATGTGCTACAAGCTTTCGCATGTACATGCTACAGGCACAACCCAACGGATCTCGGAAGTGTTAGAAGCTCACGTATCTTGATTCGTCTGTTTTAATAGGGCATTGTGGACTTTCACGATCTTTTCTTCAGATGCAGCGATAACTAGACATTCGTCATCAAGAAGGACGGCATCGTTTAAACTCCACAGTCCACTTCCACCGAGGCGACTGAGAATGTACCCACGAAAAATTCAGTTGTCTTTTTACTTTCTCTACTGGTATGTAGGGGAAGTATTGTTATTTGTGTCAGATTCAGAAAACTTAAAACTTGCGTGAAATGGAACATCGTTGTTCGTTTTTTTATATGTTAAGCGTGCAAAGAGAACGGGACCTCAAAGGTTTAAAAGATTTGACTACCGCTCAAAGCCTACTGTATTCCCATATCCCCCTTGTTTCTACAAGGAAATGAACAATAAGATGCTTCCTACAAATGCTTATCTCAACATGAAGAAGACAGAGGAATAAGAGTTTATAAGAATGGTTAGTACAACCATAGTAGAGAAAGTCATGCGAGTGCAACACATCAGATTTCTTTTTATTCCAGTTGCCGTTAAATGTTTATTTTGGAGCTCGAGATATAACAATAAATGAAAATACATGTACTGTAACAAATGAGGACACCAGATTCTTAACTTATCACTTAGGCGCTTAGCGTGGGACAAACTGAGGCACTGTTTCTCACACTCAGAACAAAACACGACTGAAAACAACTCAGGTGTCAACTGTGTACCCCTTACTGTCTTGCCGGCACAGTCAGCTCCTTATATAGTCCCGGAATACAAAGTGAACGTTCTGGAAAAGGAACCCACTGGAAACTATCAAAACGAATCCTATGGACCTACTGTTCTTCACAATGGCTATTATTCTGCACGATATATTATTCTAGAGAGACCGGCCGTTAGCTGCACCTGGACACAGATAGTGGGCGAGTATAAGCTAACCCCCGGCAACCCGTGGGTAGCTTTAGGCCACGACAGTATGAAATTGCGCTTTGCGCTGGATATCTATCCTTGATAATTGGCACTGCCAGCACCATCTCTGTCAGGTTGAGAACTTCCCGAATCGCCCTCATGATGGTACATTAACTGATGTTACCGACATATTCAGTGACGGAGAAAGAATACATTTTTGAAGTTGTAAAAATTGAGGCGTTAATGAAGTTCAGTACAACTATTCATAGTTCTTCACTTTGACACTTCTTCCTCAAATCAAGGCCCAACAAAATGCCAGTTAATGCAGAAAGAAAGAAAGAAAGAAAGAAAGAAAGAAAGAAAGAAAGAAAGAAAGAAAGAAAGAAAGAAAGAAAGAAAGAAAGAAAGAAAGAAAGAAAGAAAGAAAGAAAGAAAGAAAGAAAGAAAGAGACTTGCTAAACTAAACGCGGAATAATTGTGTAAATACTGAAAACTTCAAAATTGGATGAATTTAAATATATTACAAAACTAATAAAATGAAACACAGAACCATAGATCGTACAGTTGTTAATACAATTTGTTAATTTTGCATATTAAAACTGAGTATTTTCTCTCTGTTAATGTGGTTGCTACAATATTTTAAAAATTCGAAATGCTGAAGATGAGTCCATGCTTCAGGGTGATTTAAATGAAATAAGAAATTGGCCTGATACAAATAAAATGGCAATTAATGTTAAGAAAAGTAATTGATTGCGTTTACTAGATCCAGAGGGAAATTCTTCATAACTATCACATAGGAGGATATCAGATACCGCAGGTAGACAGCTGTAAATATTTGGGAGTGTACTTGGCGAGTAACGCTGGACGGGACGATCAGGTAAATCCTGCATCTAGGAAAGCGGGAAAATACTGCATTTCTTAATGAGGATACTGGAAAGGGAGAACACAAAGTTCAGGGAAATTGTCTACAAGAGTTCAGTGCATCGGTTATGGAATATGGAGCAGCATGTTGGGACTCGTATAGAATTAGTCAAATTGATTCGTTAGAAAAGATTCAGAGAAGGGCTATAACATTCATAAAAGGGGGACATATTTTGGGCCCACAAAAGGGAAAGAAACTAAATGAGAGCCTCAAAAAGTCCGGCGCAAAAGGTACAGATTATGCGCATTATTTAAAGCTTATGGTGGTTCAACTGCATGGGTGGGCATTAGTGAAAGTTTGGAGAACCCAACATATTACGGAACAAATGATCATTTATTTAAAATTAAGGATAGAAGGCACATAACCGACGTAGGAAAATTCTCCTTCGTTAATAGGACGATTGACAAATGGAATGAATTACTTGCAGCAGCCTTATAAGGCTGTCCTCTGTCCATGGAGAATTTTAGGAAGAATTTAAATAGAGTAAATATTGGATAATTTACTATACATGTTGTTTACGTGTATGTTTGACATTCTATAAACTAACTGTGAATACTCGTGGTAAATTTATGCGTTATACTGACAAGATAAGTAATGAGTGAGTGTAAATTAGTAATTAATGATTTAAAAAGCTAGCTGTTACATACATTACAAAAACATATCTACGCATGGTCGCTATAATAATCGGTTAGAACTGTTTATCATTGTTCATCGTGTTACTATTATTTATATAATTATGTTTGTAATCTTAATTGTACATTTAATTCTGCCACCGTGTAATGCCCATTTGCAATGAATAAATACATATATACAATTCTTTCTGAGGTCACTGTCACAGCTGAGCTTGGGTGAGAGGTCAACTGTCCAGAAAGCCGCCAAGGCCGCTTCTAGTTGAAAGGACGCGTTCTGATGTGTGTTTCATGTATGACGTATATGGATCACATAATACGTATAGTCCATTTTATAATTAGACTGACATCGTATTTCAAGTATTCACAGCAGTAAAGCGGAAACAGCTCCTATCAGGTGATTTACTCCACGACGACGACATACTGGCAGGCTGTGGTTCAGCCCGACGATATTTTTCTGCGTACCTACCCTCAACAGGGTTTAACCGCAGGTAGAATTTTTGGTAAAGGGTGGTTAAGGGTGTTGTTTTTAAATTTAGGTTATGGCTTAAATAATAAGGAGGCTACTTTGCCCCTTAGCTGATGACTCACAGAACTCAGCAATGTTTGCATTCTGTGGAGATAAAGAGTGTTTAAACATTTTGTAAGATCTTTCGATCTTTTTAAATTTTGAATTTTGATGGTGGGTTGAATTTTTGAACCGAATAGCTCTTTATTGGGATTATTTGTAGTTTAGCTTTTGCTGCTGATGGGTAAACTACTTTGTTATGGGATATACCCGCAAGCCATACGGGGAACCCTGTACGACCTGAAGCGGCGTGTTGTGGGGTCATAATCACCTAGAGATCTAACCAGGACGCTTTGGTGGTTGGGTAATTTGGCGTACAATTTTGCTGCCCGGCGCCTAATTTCATCCTCCACGTATGGAAGAGATGAGGCTTCGTGAAGTAGTCTCACGGGGAAGGATAAAGGGACAGAGTAGATGGACCGAAGTCCTCTGTTCTGCGCCCTCTGGAGCCACAGAAGCCAACTACCCGCTGCCATGCCCCACACTTCACAGGCGTAAAGCATGAGGGGGATAATCAGGGCTCTGAATAGGTGTAGTTTCAGGCGGACTGGCATCTCGGATTTCAGCATAGGGTACAGTGAGGCAATAGCCCCCTGCGACCGCACTGATAGGTCTCTGATATGACTTCGAAATGTTAGACTTTTGTCTAATTTAACTCCCAAATAGGTGATGGTGTCTCTCCACTGGATCCTTTGACCCCGAAGTTGGAAGGTGGGGCAGTCTGCAGGTGTGGGACGTCTCGTGAACAGGATGGCATGGCTCTTGTCTGGATTTACAGACATTCTCCATCGTCGGCACCAGTCTTGGACTAGGCGGAGGTGTCTTTGAATAGGGTTGAAGGCTCTGTGGATGTTTCTGTTGGTGCAGTATAGTAGTACGTCATCTGCATATTGCGCTAGATTGACCTGTGGTTCAGTTGGGAAGTCTGCCATGTAGACACTGAAGAGAGTAGGGGACAAAACAGAGCCCTCGGGGACTCCGCCTCTTATTGGCCTAATTCTGGAGGTTAGTCCAGCAACTGTGACTATGAGGGTCCGGTGTCGGAGGAAACTGTGTAGGATGTGAATGAGTTGTGTGGGTAGTCCCAGGTGAATCAGCTTATGAAGTAGCCCTGTGTGCCAGGTGGTTGAGAAGGCCTTTTCCACATCCAGAGATACCGCAGCGGTGAATGCGCGTTCCTGAAAACCCAGGGCAGCGGCCTCCACCACACGCAGCAGTTGCTGAGGTGTAGAGTGCCCAGGTCGAAAGCCGAACTGATGTTCTGGGATGGCTTGTATGTTTGTCAGTAGAGGGGATAATCGGGTTAGGATCATCCTCTCTAGAACTTTCGAGAGGATGGACAGAAGGCTTATGGATCTGTAGTTGGAGGGGTGTACCGGGTCTTTCCCAGGTTTCAAGATGCATATCACCCGAGCCTCTCTCCACTCGCGTGGAAAGTGACCCAGGGTAAGGCACATGTTGAAGACTCTAGTTAGGAAGAGCACGGCGTTGAAGGGAAGGTGACGAAGCATGAGGGGAGTTAGTCCGTCAGGTACCGCCGCCTTTTTGATTTTGAGGCGTTTTAGTGCGCCATGGGTTTCGCTGGGACGTATCACCGGTAGTCGTTCCGCATCCTCCGGCGGACGTCGTAAGAATCGACGTACTTCTTGGCGGGTACGTTCTGAGAATCTATAATCCTGGGGGTCGTCTCTGGGACACATGGTCCGCTCTAGATAGTCAGCGAACACGTTGGCTTTGGCTTCAGGCTCGTATGCCAGGCCTCGGGTGCCCTGAATTGGCGAGTTGTATTGGCCACGACGGTTTCGAAGGCATCTGGCGATCTTCCACACGTCCCCACTTTCAGTGTCCAGGCTGGCCATCTTGCTCTCCCACGCTTGCACTCGGTGCTCACGCAGTCGAGCCCCGACCAGTCGGCGCAGTCGCCGTAATAGGGCTCTGTTGTGGGGTGTGCGATGCCTTTGATAGAGTCTTCGTGCCGCCCAGGACCGACGGATAAGGAGGATTATATCAAGTGGGAGGACGTCTGGGTGTAAGGGAGCTGGAGCTCGGATTGTCAGGTTTTGGGCAGTTCTTGTCACAATGGATGTGAATGAAGAAATTGCCGCTTCAAGAGTTGGGATGTCGTTGATTCTGGGGTTAGGTGGGATGGAGGTACAAAGGCAGTTACGGACACCTTCCCAGTCCGTTTCCCGAGTGTAATTTGAGCTGTCGTGACTGGCAATCCGGGTATTGATTTCTGCCAGTACTGGGTTGTGGTCTGATTGGAGAGCATTTATTGATGTCAGTGTGAGATGAAATGGGAAATGCTTTATGATCGCAAAGTCTATGACAGAGGGTAGTCCTAGACCATGCGGATGATGTGTGGGTTGCCACGGGCCTTCCACCCTTAGTTCGGGGTCCGCGTCGATGAGGCGGATGATGGAATTGCCTCGGGCGTCCGCCCTTCGACCACAGTGCCAGCGTTGGTGTTTGGCGTTGAAGTCCCCAGCTAGGATGACGTTGGGATAAAGGGCTAGGATGGAATGGTAGTCATTAGGGACAAACTGCCTTCGTGGAGGGTGGTATACTGAGACTATCAGTATCTCTGTGCCGTCAAGGTTCAGAGTGATAGCCGTGGCCTCTAGTGTTTGAAGGGGTGGGAGCTGGATTGGGCGATGGACTACGTTTTGCCTTACGAACACCGCCGTTCCGCCTCCAGGACGACCTTGACGATCAGTTCTGTGGCAAACGTAGCCCGGTAAACGGAAGCGAGCATTTGGGCGTAGGTGGGTTTCGCTAACTAGAATAGCGTCTAGGGCATAAGTGCGGGCAAAGTGGGATAACTCCCCCGCCTGGCCAGCCAATCCGCACGCGTTCCAAAACGCGAACCGAAATGAGGTGCTTGGCCTAATTTGTCTGGCCATTTTCGGTGTTTTGAAGTACGGAGGTTAGGAGGGCGAGCCCCTCCATTACAATGAGCGTCTTGGCTGTTGAGTCGCTCGCAGAGCTATATCTCACGATGAGATCGCAAATCCTTTGCCCATGGGTCTGCAAAACTAGCTGCGCCCATTTGAGCAGGTCAGTGAGCTGAAAGGTAGGGGATGAGGGGGTGTTGTTTGTGGAAGGAGGGGGTGCTGGTGTCTCCTCGGTTCTAGCCACCTCGGCTCTAGCCTCCTCCTGATGTTGTCGGATGGTGGAAACATCCCTCGCTTCGACCACTCTGGGTGCTCGTTTGGGCTTCCGGGGTTTTCTCTCCCTCTGCGGCCTTGGGATTGTTTGTGGGGGAGGTTTATTTTGGGGCTGATGTTGTGTATTGTGTGATGGTTGCTGGTGTTGTTCTCGAGTCCATGGATTACCCGAGGTGCGTTGGTTCGTTTGAGCCTGCGAAACTCTAGGGGTGTTGGATAATTGGGGTTGAGGGGCCTGGTAATTGGAGGTGGAAGGTCTCACTTGGTCTCCTCTGACGGGAGTCGGACCTTGAGGTATCTGTGGTCTCCTGGAGGCGATAACTCTCTTCCTCGCAGGGCAACCTCCATAGCAGGCCACATGTTTGCCCTTGCAGTTTGCGCAGGTGGGATCATCTGTGATCTGTCTAGGGCAGGATTCTTTGTGGTGCGCATCACCACAGCGAAGACATCTAAGGTTTCTGCGGCAGAAATGGCTCGAATGGTTGAAGCCAAGACACCGGTAGCATTGTGGGGGCCCAAAAGAACTCCTCACAGCTTCCACCTTCACCCTGAGGTAGCACAGAGACGTGACTCCGTCGATTTTCATCTCCGGATCACACGCCCTCTCCACCACAACCAGGAAAAGAGGAATTGGTCTCTTGGCTTCCCCGTTCTCGCCCGGTTTGGTAAGTTGCTTAACCAGTCGAGGGGTGATGCCTTTGCGTCTGAGCTCCTCCTCGATATCGCCCACGGGCGTATCTAATGGAAGACCTCTAATGACACGGCGGATGTCTCGAGTTTTGTCGAGACCAAACGTAAAGTAAGGGAGATTTTTCTTGTCAAGGACAGATAGGAGGGTGTTATAGTCCCTCACATGGTTCGTCTGAAAGACATAGCGGCTTTTCCTCCTCGTCACCGAGCACGACCCCGAAAGTGTTGGCATGACTTCTTTTAAGAAGCCCACCATACCCCTGAAATCGTCTACAATGATAGGCGGAATATGCTGCTTGTCTGATTTTTCAGTTGGTTCACCAGTTGGTTCACCAGTTTGTTCGTCAGTCGGGATAGTTGATGTGTTCTGTTGGCGCTTCTTCCGGCGGTTGACCACCTCCCGAAATTGTGCCTCGTCCACCTCGGTAGAGATGTCAGAGGAGCTTGCCTCGTCTTCGTCCATCCTGGACGTTTCAGACTGGATGACGGTCTCGTCTGTGTTGGATTCCGCATCTGAATCCTCGCGGGAGCTGTCAGAGTTTACCTCTGAGGTTCGGCCTAAACGTGAATTTGGTTCGCGTTTAGCGCCTTGGTTGGACGTATATCCGGTGAGTGCCAAACGTTTGGCGTTGCCATTTCCGCCTTGTATGGGCTTTCGGCGTCGCCGGTTGACTGTCTCCTGAGGTGAGCTTGCGGAGACGTTATTGTTTGCGCCAGATGTGCTGGGCATTGCTGAGTTCTCGTTATCGAGTCTCGTTTTGCTGTTTTTAACAATGGGGTTGGGTTTTGTAGACATTGTAGACATAATATTGTCGGGCTGACCACTTACCTTCAGCAGCGGTTGCTAAGAAGCGCTGCCAACAGAGGACCGAACACCCAAAAAGGATGCGCCTATATCCACCCGTAGGTGTTGGCTCTAGCCTTGTTGACAAACCGCTACTGCTTGTTAGTCGGGACCTTGCTCGCAGTATATTGGAGACCAGTACCGATGCTTGATACAAGCACCAATCAGGCACTCCAATGCAAAGTCCAATCTCGAGACAGATGTTGCCGCTCCAGGAAAGCAGTCTTCGGTAAGCTCTAAAGTTTGCTTTCCAAACTTCTTATAGAGCTACCCTACGTAGACTTTGGCTAATGTATTAGCCCGAAGTACGAAGCCTGTGCACCACCGGCATGCGCACTCCACCTTCTTGCGGGATCTCCTGCTCCGTGGGGGGATGGCTGAAAAATTCCGTCCTTTCCACCAGTGACAAGCAAAACACGTCCGCTCTGGTCGAACGACGACGTGAGAATTTTACTCCACGTGGGGAAAGCATTCCCATTTATCTGACTGGTATCCTTCATTGGCTGGAATAGAGTTCATTGCTACCACGCTTGCATACAGTAGGAATGGATTTATTTCTAACTTTAGCCAATCAGACACTTCAACATATCTTCCCCACGTGGAGTAAATCATGTACTGGAGTTGGTTCCACATTACTTTAGTGAACACCTAGTTGCGATGTCAATCTAATTATAATGGACTATACGCCTACGCATGTTAAATTTCAAACTAAAGTTTAACCTCATCTCCTAAGCACAAAATACATTGAAGACATACGCATTCAGCTCTTCCTCCCTGAGGTAGTCTGTTTTCCCGTTTTAATGACATTTGTAGAGAGCCAGGAGCGCGACAGAACTTTTGTTTCTAACTTCATACAGACTGCACGTAAAATGTCGTGCTAGGCAACCATTTTTCAGAAAACGTGTTGCTGACACGCATTCTCTGTTACTTTTAAATCGCAGTAGCGGTGAGATTTTTCACAGTGGAAATACGTTCTAATACTGTAGCTTTAGAGTTTCATTTCTTCATCATATAAATTGTCTAGCTTCACAATGAATGGTCCTCAAAAAAGAGACGACTGCAACCTTCAAATCCTCGCGCTCCTTGACTTTTGCCACGTACTTACCTTCAATGTCACGGGCTACCTCTTGCGTGTGCTTTAGCTGCCGCATATGCATGTCATGCGAAAGGCATTTGACAATGCCCTTGTTTAACTAACTTACTGCACTGGGTGTCCCAGAAAAACACCGACAACATTTAGCATGTGCGGAATGGCAAACTGATCGGCTTTCGAATAGGAACCCCTGTCCGGAAATGCGCGGTTTGGACGTCAGAGAGCGTCGAAGTTAGAGAACTAACGGTTGTGACAGTTTATTAACATTCGTTTTGCTATCTTAATACAACCCCTTAGCCATCAGTATACTGCAGATTAGAGCATGCGCTAAATTCATCCTTAGTGTTAGTGCACATCCTACTGCGTTACTGCGTTCCAGTACAATAACGTTTTAAAAGGAGTGCAACATGTAGCAGTACACAGCTGTGGAAATGGCTGACATGACCTCCAGCACTCTTTGATGTAAATGTGCGCCAGTTCCATGGCCCGCCAGCATAGTCGCCAGATCTGACACCTCTCCACTATTTTCTGCGAAGCTGTATGAAGAGTAGGCTCCAGTCCACAGAGCGATTGAAAATCTCCAAAGACAACCACACGTATTGGGTCGTGTTTGTTAGGCTCAACACCGCCGATGAAGGCTCTGGAATGACATAGGAGGTACATAGTTCGAAGCCCGTTTGTAATGTAGACAGCTCAATGTTGAATTTATTGAAGAAATGTAAACGTACACACATCTCACATTTCAATACACTACAGCGTCCAAACCGTGTATTTCCGGACAGGGGTTCCTATTCGAAAACCGATCAGGTTCGCGTCCCGCACAACATACTAAGCGTTGACGGTGTTTTTGGAGCATCCTGTATGTACTACACAACTTTACAAACTTAAATATTTACAAATATATAATACTATGTAAAGTAGGGGAGGCACTGTATTCGATCCAAAATTTGAATATCGAGATTTCAGCTGAAATATACGTTTTGAGGCCCCATGAATCTGCCCCCCCCCCAAAAAAAAAAAATATTTTTTAGAAAAAAAGTCAGCACAACTCAAAGACGAAAAGTCGGTTTGAAACCAAAGTTGGTATTTAAGTTTAAAATCAATCAACGATGCGACACAAAGATTTTGAAACAAATTCCTCCGCCCTAAACTACCCTTTACATGGACATTTTTTGCAAATTTCTGATTTTCTCAAAAATGGCTCTAACGATTTTGATTACGATGTCATATATTTAAGATATTTTTATTGCAAATGAAACGTATACTTGGAATTTTCTGGCTATAGTCCTTGTAGTCCTGTGTACTCTTGATGACTTTCATAACCAGTAAACCGTGACAGACCAAATCTTACTACACAAAAAAAAAAAAAAAAAAAAATGTATATCATTCGAACACAAATTATGTCCAAATGAATTTTTTGAGTGAACATTTCAAAAATATTCGTTATTTGTGTGAGTTTTGCAATCCTTTTCTCAAAGGGAAGGTTGTTATTAATTTTTTATCTGTTGGCCGTGCAAAGAGAAGGGAATTTCAAGCCTTCATATGGCGACCAGCTTTAAAAGATTTGACTATCGCTCAAAGCCTACTGTATTCCCATGTTCTCCTTGCACCTAGAAGGAAATTAGCAAATGTTTGTCTCGACCTACATGAAGGAGATAGAGGGATAAGAGTTTGTACAAGAGAGAGTAGAGAGAGTTATGCGAATGTAACGCAAGTTTTTTTATTCAAATAATGGTGTTCATGCAAAGAAAGGCGAGAGAGGTAAACTTTTAGGCTCATATTTAATTATGACTTCATATCCGTTTATGAACACAATAAGAGAATTGAAACGAGTCCTTTGGCAATATTGGTACCGCAAGATACTAGACACCACATTCAGAATGCAAAAGATACAAGTGGAACCTTAACCTCAAAACAACCGTATGCGCTTTGCATAACCAATATACTACAATGTCAGAATTTGTAATGACATGTTCTTAATATTTGACATCTTTTAATCTGCAACTACAATCAAATCGTTTTATATGACGTCTTTTATTCAATGTCCTAGAAGTATGAAAACTTACATGTAGATATTTAGACTTATTAAATGGTTTTTTGGTGACACTTCGAAACGAGAATGTCAATGATATTTAGGTTGGTCGATTGTTTATCTGGGTTTGTTAAGTTACTCAAACTTTACAAGTTAAACTTTTATTGTGAAGCCGTTTACAAATATTTCTTTATTTGTAAATTGTTAATATTGTGAAGCAGGGCCCTGGTGGGTTTCCCCGTAGCCTACCGTGTCCTGAACACAAGTCGTGTTGGGTCGTTTTGCTTTCCATATAGTCCACCGTGTTCCTACTGTGTGCAGGTTATTTTCATGCTTGATTCGATCCACAGACGGACCCAGGGAGGGGCTAAGAGGGTCTATAGCCGCTCTCTTAATTACAGAAAAACACCAACTGAGTTCCTTTGGTAAAGTCAAAATCTACATTTATTTTTGTCACAGTCCATGAGTGAATTTATCATGGTGATGGATTATATCTCAAAATACTTCGACTAACAGAAATTGAGCAAAAAGAATCATATATATTTTACATTTACTATTAAATAACTTCTGAATAAGAATTAAGCTCCCGTTACAATTATCCATACCATACAGTTAAACTGAGTAATTTAAATTCTTAAATATTACGTTTAATCTTTATTTAGTAAATCACTTCATAATTATTTTTTTCAATAACTTATATTAAACCTGTCATCCAAAGAATAATTCGTGGATTACAGATCGCGCCTCCCTGTGCGACACCTTTTTCTCCAATATGTCGATCTTCGATAAATCTGCTGCAGTTGCCCTAGTGGTGAACTAAGGAATCTTCTTCTTATGGTATGCGTGGTTGGGACGAGTATAGACAACCCCAGTTAAGTTAGCTAATAAATGTATTAGAAGCTGATAAATCAAGGTATAGAAGTAAACAGTTTCGAAATCTTAACACGAGAAACTTAACTATTGAATTATGACCGACACAAATCTAATGGCCGGTGGCTTAGCGCAACATCCAATCAGAGGCTTGCCACCCCTTGCAGTGTTGTATAAGTAAATACACTGAAATCAAAACCATTGGTATAAATATAATTTGCGCCCGCAAAATTTATTTGCACACAACAATAAAGAAAATAGTAACCATTAGGCACTATCCGCCATTAAATGTTATGTCTGTCATACATTCGCTCAGTTCTGCGTATCAAGACTTGACGATTTAAAAATAACTGTTTTCGTAATAACAATAAGCGTAAGTTGCCGTGAACTGCAGAAATGCTAATCGGAAACTTTACACGCTAGGGACTGCCATAAATCGAACACAGCAAACACTTCCGTAAGACTGTAAAACACGAAGGAAAAGACACGAATTTTAAAAATACACGTTATTTTATCATATGAAGTCCCACCTACAGTCCTAGTCTCCAGCAAAGCTCCTATATTAAGTACGTTAGAGGTTTGAAGCTTTAAATGTGCCCATAAAACATGCTTGTCCACTCGTGACTTACTAAATTCTCAAGAGTATAATCATGCCTTTCTAATTTTCAGAATTATGCCTACATGCCTTTCCCAGGTGCTTGCCTTCTGAACATAACTGATTTCTAGATACGCATTGAGCTAATAGTGTTGTAGATGTGATTGCCTTAGCCGCACTGGCTTATAATTGTTTATCCTAACCAAAGATAGCTAATAACACCTTCCATCTGAGAATTATACATTTCTTACACTATGCACTGATTTTAATCTACGGAAAGTAGATATCTATCTCAATCATTTCTTTATAGTTATTAATCTTACGATCAGTAATTCCAGTATCACCACTTAAAATATATAAATTAAAATTATCTATTTCCGACTCGATTAGACTCATTGGTAAGGGATCTTTCAAAGTTTTTTAAAAAAGCTAGCCCCTAAAAAATTATCCTAAATCCGCCTCTGATTCGATTGCTATCCTTGTTTCAATGAACAAGGGATCACGAAGAACACATTTTTGTAGCCTATGGTGCTTATTTGCTTTTAATGAAGAGACAAGCATCTCGCCTATAACCTTCCAGGTGTTATTTTTTATCTCTGTGTTGTTATAATCTTTGTGACAATCGCTTAACTAACGAATGGCTTCTCTGAACAATGCGCAAGAAATACCGGGTGGAAGTGAAGTCATTACATTAATTTAAACCAGTGTTAGATCTCCGTGTTTGGAACACATTTTGTATCTTACGTTTTTGTCTCTGACCATTTCCTACGAGATAGTTTAGTCGATAACAACCTGGCAACACTGCACATTGTGTAGGTGGTCACTTCCCCTAGCTCAGTACATAAACAAACAGCTTAACGGTGCGTCTTGAAAACAAACTCATACACCACCTTGTCCTTCAGTGTTTTTAGTGTGGAGTGTACGCCAATCACAAGCGTTAGCTTCCAACGAAAGCGAAAGTGCCCGACATGTTTACATTCACAAACTAGGTCAATTTCCAGACCAACTTCAACGCAACGTTGTCGACTTACCTAACGTCTGAGAGGGCAGTTCGGAATATTCCTTCGCGTTTTTTAAGTGATTAATTATTTCGAAACCCTGTGTGATGTTCCATAATTACTACCGAAGCTATGTCAGAAATAAGTTACTCTACGCATGTTACTTATACAAGTAACAAACTTATCTTCGTACGTTCTTGTGGAATTACGCATCCAATTGGGATAAAAAAAAAAAAAAAACTATTTTTTGGAAATCGGCTGATCAAAGAATAAAATGCCATTAGACCTTTTTGTTTGTAATGCTTCTTTGAGGCACATATTAGAAGCAATGTAATGACTTCCCTTCCATCTTGTATATTCGCACCGTTAGGGAAAATGCCGGAAATGCAGAACTACAAGAGGCTGCCAAACAGCGACCTACATGAGGCTCCCTTCGGTCATTTGCACATAGCCTACCGTGTCGCGACTGAGTACCGGTCATTTTCATAAAATCAATATCATTACTCCTCGCTGGCAGCACGGAAGGAACACGGTAGATAGTGCGGAAGTGAACCAAAAGTTCTCTTTGTAAATCATATAGAAGGTGCTCCTTGGCTGCTCCTAAATACAGCACATGACCGGAATTAGGTCGGTGCACAGTCGGAACACGGCAGGTTATATGAGTATCCATCTCAACTCATGGATATTGTTTACCTATGTATAGATTCCATTTCAACGAAAAACATTTGTCTACGCTTTCAACTTTTAGTGTTGCGTATGGACCGTGGTAACCAAAGGAAACAGATTTGTTGATTTCGTCAGTGATTCAGTTTTCCATACATCCTGGAAGAACTTATACTCGAAAAAATGAGACACAAACCCACGTGTGTATTCTAAACGCTTTCATCATGTTAACACTCCATAGTGATTTACTTTCTCTAACACCTACAAACAATAGGTAGAGTTTTGTTTTGTAGTGCTTAACGCCCGTTTTTCCTACATACGGCACCGCAGGCGGTGACACTGATGATACATGGAATGAAGATGGAGCACCGGTGGAATGAAATGGCGGGGGAAACCGGAGAACCCGCAGGAAACAATAGGTAGAGGAAATACTGCAGCAAACCCAAAAGTTCTATGTGTAGAATTCACAAACACATTTTGAGATTCCTTGAATAAAAAACAAAAATCATAACACCAACCTTTGAAAAAATTCAGCGGTCACACCTGTGACCCATATATCTCATGAACGAAAAGTGAGATGAATTACATATTAATTATTGAAGTTCAGCATCCTTGAAATATAGAATAAGGAGGTTTTCACGAATCCCTTCCCTCGCATCACAAATTACACTTTACATGAAAAATTCTTGCTGCGTTATTTTCTCAAAAATGGCTCAAACATTTTTATAAAAATAACACCATAGATTTGAGATATTTACACGACAAAATCTATATGCTGAAATCTCTGGGAATATCGTGAGATCTCTTCATTCCAAATGCATTTTGCACAACAATTATAACTATTATAACACCTAAGTATATTTAGAAAAGTCATGCTTCAAATATTTTGAAATAACAGTATCGCAGTATTTTCTGACTAATATAATTAAAGTTTACTAATAAGAATAATAAATGATCATGAACACATTAGTCTTAACAGTAGCAAAAGTATTGTGTTATTAAAATATAATGATTGTTACTTTACTTCCGTCACCGTAAAGGCATCCTTTTAAACCGGGTGAAATCTAATTAATGGCATGTAATCTAATTTACAAGTAAGAATGTAAAAGATCGAAACAATTTATGCTAAAGTGAAGTAAGACCATCAAAATATCTTGAAAATCGTAAAAATATAGAAATATGCTGAATGGCGTGCCAAACAAGGAACAACATTTGTTGAGGTGTAAAAGGCTAAACGCTGTAAAATTGTGGAACATAATTTCAAAACATTAAAAATTATTTAAAAAATATTAAGATACAAATCTCGCTACTAAAAGTTGGCACAAAATATCAAGCCATATACTAAGCTAGGCTGAAAATAATTAGGAATGTTTGAGGGCCACTAACTCCCAATGTATCTGCAAAGTAGGCCTTGCTTTATTCGACGTATGCTTCCAGCAAGATTTCACTCCTGTAGAGATAGTCCCGACTGTACTCTCAGTGTTGAGGGGAGTGTTGGAAAAGAAAAAAAAGTACTACCTCTCCTCACGCCAACACAAGAACTGCGTGTTGCCTAACAATATCAGCCTGTACACAAGCTGGCAGATAGTCCTCGCCGAAATGAAGGCCATTTGCCGGACATGATTTACAGAAATTTAAAAAAAAAAAAAAAAAAAAAAAAATATATATATATATATTTTCACGTGTTGCACGAACTGGAACATTAGCATTAATGTATTTGTAAAAAGTTGCTTTCACTGAATCACCCTGTAGGCATTTTCATGCAACACGTGCTAATTAACGCCAGAAGCTATTCAGCTAGAGTTAATGCCGCACTGAACCGCTAGTCTGGTTACAAAAAAGGTGGACAGAATATGTCTCAATAAATTAGTTTCTAACACGCACATCGACGGTATGGGAATAACAAACAATAAGACAGTTGCAATCTTTCAAGTACATGCAACAAGACACTAAATAAAACGCTTCCGGCAAGAAGGGGCTTCATGCAGGCGGTGGTATGTAAGGTCCCCAAACGTCACAGCGAATCGATAACAATGTCCTGTAATTTCCAGCCCCAACACACATTTCCACTCTCGACCGTGCCAATGCAAATAGACGACGCGTCCCACCACTGACACCATTGTCGATCACTCGCCTCTAACTAGTGGCTGTGCAAACTTTAAAAAAAAACACGTTCAAAAGAGAAATCGGAGTCCCACACCGAAAGCAGAGACCAATCCTTTACAGGGTGAAACTGTTGGAAGAGAGAAAGTAATTATTTCACTTTAAAACTTGCCTCCAGTAAATCCACGAGTGCTGATAGTTTCTCCGTCATTTGATGGAGGTCAATGAATACTTATTATTTCGAGACCAAAGGTTTAAGGATGACAGAACTAACTTCTGAGTACTGCATTGGACCTACTTTAGTGTAAACATGGTTTGTTACTTTTTTAAAAACAATCTGGTACATTTTAATCAAAAGATGTTAATTCAGAAAAAAACCTTATCTTCTTGAACAAACAAACACATTGGATAAAAATATATCAGTAAACCTATAAACTTAAGTACAAAGCTCAGTTTAACACGTTAAATACTTTATGATATGAACAATGGGCCATAATTTTAGCAGATTTATCATTGGTGCGATATAAGCTCCCCAACGTTATTGAATGATCCTGGCATTTTTCAAGCGTCCCGGTTGGTAGTTTCAGAATAGCAACTTCCACGTAGAATCTCAAGACAATGTATGTTAGACTTCCTTCAGAGCTATACAATCTATCGTCCTGCCACCGAATGTGGCCCGGGTTCGACCCCCCCCCCCCTGGGGGCGCCGATTTTAAGTCCCGGGTATAGGACCGGTGCTCACTCAGCGTCATGAGGAGGTTGAGGAGCTTGCGATAGGTAAGCGGCCCTGGTCATGAAAGCCAACCTTCCGGCTGGGAGTGTCGTGATGCTGACCACATCTCCTCCCCGTATCGGTTGAATCATCGCCCACCTCTACCTTGCGTATGTGGGCGTGAGGCCGGCAGTCGGGTTGGCAGGCCCTGGTTCGATATGGACCGTAGTGCCACGGGATTAACTTTAACTATACAATCTATCACAATGAATGTGTTACCGTTTGTAAAGCAGCTTTGTCTCATTTAGAAACCATAGTCAAATCGTAGGCAAAGTTAATAATTTTTACTCTGTTGCTATTCCAATAAACAAAATATTTTCATGATTTTTTACACATTTAGGTGCACTCTTCTCCTAAAGTGCAACTGCAGTGACACATTTCAAATTTTGTAGTCCATTTATAAACATGTTATTAAACATAGCTGGTGAACGATTAAGACATTTTAATCAACAATAGCAATTTATAAAGTAAATAACTATGCATTTTTTTTTTTTTTTTTTTTTTTATGAAAACATTTTTTTAGCAATTTCATGAAAGTGTACCTTAGAAGCTTTTACCGGCTGTTTAGAGCGGTACATTCCGCATATGCAAAAATAAAAAAATAAAAACTCAAACCTCTATGTATTATACTTTTTTTTAAGTGTACCTAAA
Source organism: Tenodera sinensis (assembly GCA_030765045.1). Lineage (NCBI taxonomy): Eukaryota > Metazoa > Arthropoda > Insecta > Mantodea > Mantidae > Tenodera > Tenodera sinensis. The sequence continues at coordinate 205,848,593 of CM060961.1, forward strand.
GTTTTAAAAAAGCAAGTTGCAGTAAATGGCAAAAGAAGACAACGTTGTGTAGTGCAAAAGGGGCGTTACAGCCAGGACGCCATATTTAAAAGCCCATTTAAATGCACCTATTGCGGTAAACACACAAAAATCGTATATAAGCATGTTCTGCAAGCTATGTAGATTCATATCAAACAACGGTAGTCATAAAAATAAATGTAAACACCTACGAGTTGACGCAAACGCTCCTCTCCGTCGAAGACGTCGCCTTTAAGACCTATAAGATCTCGTGTTTGGTGTCCGGACTAGCTCTAGCAAGAGGTCCTAATCTGCAGGGTGTGCGTGAGTTATGGTAGGAATGGAACCAAACGAAGAATTAACCAACATATCACTTTATTGGCAAATTTCCAGATTTGTAGAGAACTGCCGACGATATTTAAATAGAATGTAACTTTGTAACTTCAACTACAAAGTTATAACACTTTAACTTTGTCACCCTTTAGCAACCGCCGAATTATGTATACGCGCTAGCTTACGTACAACTCAGAAATTGCACGTGTACTCTCGGCTCGATTCAAGACGAGTGTGTCTTGCGTTGCATTTGTTTTTGCGCGAGCAACACGAAGGAAGCGATTTCTATTGGCTAACTTTAGAGCACGTCATGGTAAGATAGGAATCAGCCCGCGGGATCGTTAGAGCTTTGAACATACAACAATTGTAACCTTATCACTCATTTAAATCTGCCTAGGCTTCCATTCTTGTGACTTTAACATATTCAGCTTTAATACGTTTTCCCCTTAACTATTGACTAGAATCTCCTTTTGTTTCTTTCCATTATCAAATATATTGACATAATTTCGGTTTCAGAGTTAAATAAATGTGAGCGAAACATTTGCGGATGTATTTTTGAACTCCTTAACATCTCACTTATGGATTTGCTCTAAAACGATGCCCATTTTACACATCTAAGGTGCAGTATTAAACAATCTAATGATATAGACAATATTAAGAAAAATTGCATCACATGCTATATGCACTTGCCAAGTAAAAGATAAATAAAGGACCATAGCAGGACCACACGTGTGCAGACGATTCTTGAATATTAAATACTGTGTTGTACACAACATGCCCAGGTATCATATCACCTCTTGTTTCGCATTTTTTTCTCTCTCTGATGAACAATCAAAATAATGACTGTCGTGGTACCATAATCGATATATTCCAGGCATGTTCATATTTTTTCTATCTCCATGTGCTTCGTATCGAAGGTCCAATTAAAAAACCAATATATAAAAACATTTAAAACTTGGATATAAACTCGACGTAATATATAAATATATAAATATATATATATAAATATATATATATAAATATATAAATATATATAAATATATAAATATTATAAATAAATAAATAAATATATATGATACTAAAATACCCTAGAATCCACCCCCTATACTAAAATAAAAATTTGATCTCGTGAATGTCCGTATTCCTTTGATCATTAATAAGACATTAATTCCCAAAATAAAATGTATAGCTGCCTCAAATCTGGTTTTGTAACATAAAAAGCCCCCATTTCCCAAAATTGCCTTTCAAAACATTTTTGTTGCTGATTTCAACTCTTGGATACGCATTAAGCACAAAAAATACACACTACTGCCCTGGGGACTGAAGAGGATAATTTGGACTTAACTTGTTTCAAATAAAGAATAACTGGGAAAACACAGAATATTTTGACAGTAGTTTGAGCATTATGCCGTCTGTAGAAATTTAGAAATGAATTTTAAAATCATACTCTGAAACTGAATTTCAAAACCTATCCTAGGTATAATTATTTACAAATTAACGAAAACAGTTTTCATGGTGTTGTTTTATTTTTACTTTTGCAAATTTTTTCTTTCCCTGTCACCCATCAAATGACATTAAAATCTCTGGTTTCATTTTAACTTTCTCTACCACGTGTAGTAAGTACATGAAGTATCGTATTCCACTCAAAAATTCGATGTCGAGACTTCACCGAAAATAAACGTTTTAGGACCCTGAATCCAAGAAAACCATTTCTATATAGACCCGTGTGTGTGAGTGTGAGTGAGTGTGAGTGTGAGTGTGAGTGTGTGTGTGTGTGTGTGAGTGAGTGAGTGAGAGTGTGAGTGTGAGTGTGTGTGCGCGCGCGCGACTGTGGACAGCGTAACTCAAAAATGAAAAGTCGGTTAGAAACCGAATTTGGTACTTAAGTTAAATATCTTTCAGTACGCGGCACGAAGATTTTGAAAAAAAATTCCTCTACCCTAAACTACCCGAAAATGGCTCTACCGCCTTTAGTTAAAATTCCTTATATTTAAGATACTTTTATGGCAAATGAAATGTATATTTTGAATTTTCTGGCTATAGTATATGTAGTCCTGTTTACTCTGGATGACTTTTGAATAACTCGTAAACCGTAAGAGATAGATAAAATCTTACAATACAAAAAAATGTAGATGTTCTTAAAATACATAGAGTATGTCTAAACAATTCTTTTTTTGTGGAGTGAACCATTTCGGAGATATTCCTTGTTATTTGTGTGTTTTGGAATACTTGAACTTTCGTCAAATGGGGCATTGTTACACATTTTTTTATATCTTAGCCGTGCACAGAGAACGAAATCGCAAAGCTTTAAAAGATTTCACTATGCTCAAAGTCCACTGTATTTTCATATTCCCCTTGCACCTACAAGGAAATAAACAATAAGATAATTTGTGTAAATGTTTATCTCAACTAACACGAAGACGATATAGGGATAAGAGTTTGTAAGAATATTTAGTTCAAGAGTACAGAAAGTCGACCGATTGCATCGCATCAAATTTTCTGTCTTGTATGTATCGCCGATTGAATTAAAAAGCAATAAATATAAAAATTAAAAACCTGGATATAAACTAGAGGTATTATATACTACTCCTAAAACCCTCTAAAATACCTCTCATAATAAAATAAAAATTTGATCTCTTGAACATCCGTATTCCTTTGGTCATTAATAACATGTTAATTTCGAAAATAAAATATATTCGTTTTATTCCATAAAAATCCTCCATTCTCCAAAATTGCTTTTAAAAATATTTTTGTTACTAGTTTCAACCCTTATATGCTCATTAAGCACAAAAATGCATACACAAAGGTATTGGTGACTGAAGAGCATAATTTGGAATTAAAGTATTTGAAACAAAGAATAATTGGGGGAAAAAGATGATATTTTGACAGCTGAGCATTACGCCGTCTGTAGACATTTATTTACACGTGCAAATGTATTTTAAAAACATACTTTGAAATTGAATTTCAATAACTAGCTTAGTATATATTTCCAAATTAGTGAAAACAAAAGGCAAACCCTTTCATTTTCTATATTTATTTCACTGTCACCTTTATCAGATGACATTCAAATGTCTGATTTCATTTTGTTTTATTCAGACCATCCCATGCCTAACTCTCATCTGTTGAAGACGCTGCAGTCTGCATGAGCACATTTTCGGAATGCAAGCAATTAATGCTAGAAAAAGCAAACTTACCTGGTTCGCTTTGTTAATTTGTTTCTTGAGGCCTGCGAACGCCATGTTGAAGCCTCTAGTAGTCTTCCTGGTTCAAACGATAAAACGGTTTCCTGCAAAACAGAAATATCCAAATTTAAGATAGGGTGCACAGGGAAACATAACCTTAAAACAAGCATACATGAAGCATTGCCCTAACATTTAAGTCAATAAAGGGATTTCCTGACGCATTTAAGGGGATTCATGGTAAAAAAATCTACAATTAAAAATAAATTAAACCCTGACGCAACAGCCCTTAGCAGTCTCTGAATCCGAGAGAAAGCATTTTAGAGAAAAGGTCTGTGCCTCAGAGAGAGAGAGAGAGAGAGAGAGAGAGAGAGAGAGAGAGAGGGGGGGGAAGGAGGGAGATAACAGGTAATTCAAGCACTAACAATCGGATTTCTAGACACCAAACACTTGTCATTTAAGTTCAGCATCTCCAACGATGCGACGCGAAGATGTATGTTGCAAAATATAACAAGACAAACAAAATCCTATCTCAAAAAATGTAGATCGCTTTAAAACATAGTATTGTATAAAACTTGTAACATTTACCATTTCCGAGATATGGTATTCGTTGTTAATCGTTCAGTTTTCAAATACATATGCACTTGCAATGGTGTCATCCATTTACTTCTCATGGTGTGAAATAAAGATAGCTCTAGTGACGATTAAAACTTCTATTACGGATCTACCACGCTCTCGTTAGAACAAAATTGGATTATGGTGCCCAGATGTACAACTCAGCTAAACCAACGGTTTTAAAACACTAAATATAATTCAAACACCTCTTACAATATGCTTAGGAGCATCTACATAGAGATCCAAAAACTTCCGAACCGCCGTGCAGTGCTTTTCCATTGCGCACACGGAAACACGATAACAGGCAACTGCTGTACACAAGGTCACGCGGTACACTTATTTTTCTCTAATCTGAATATGGACTGCACAACGTGATTTACGATTCGAATGTGTTAACTCAGTCAACTCGCCAAGTGAAAGTGCGATTTGCAGAAAGATTTCCAAGTGTAAAAGTTCCAGGCCGTACAACAATCCATGAACTTCACAATAAATTTCAGGGCCACAAGAAATGTTCAGGCTCAGAAATCTAAAGATGGCGTACGGTTCTTTAGTCAACAGCTGCACCGCGCCCTTATAATTATAGTTATGCAACAAAACTTGCATACTCCAGTGAACTAATAACACGTCCAATTAAATTTCATAATAAGACCACGGCGGTAAAAGTACGATGCGTGCACTCACATGCCTTTCTCTACTCTTGTACTATTCTCACAAACTCTCATTCCTCTTTCTTCTTCATGTTAGTCGAGATAAACATTTGCAGAAATTATCTTATTGCTGATTTTCTTGTAGATGCAAAGGGAATATAGGAATACGGTGGCCAGTTTCAGCATCTCCTTTAATAACCTTGGTAAGTAAGGTCTTTAAAAGTAGTTTTAAAAATGATGTATGATTTTATCCGCGCTGTTCTATGACACGGCAGTCGCAGCCGGTTCAGTCTCTTTTGGATCACCCATTAGAACCAGTCCTATAGTCTGCCTATTGGCAGAAACCAACGAATCGTCACTGGAGTTCCGCAGAATGGAACTGAAATTAATTTTTTTTTCCCTCCCCCTTTACCTGATTACCCTCCCTTTGTGTAGGACAGCAGTGGGCAAACCCCAACAGATCAAGTTCTGCAACCTGCTTGACATAGAACACACACTTCGGGTAGGAGACGTGAAGTCAGCACTATTCCAAGTCAAGGCCACTTTTGCAGTCGTGATCACAACACGCGATCTGCCCATGCCTACCCTAGGACTTACAAGTCAGACGCCTGTCGGGGAGCACAGGAACCAATGGACCGGACAGAGTTTAAGACCTGGAAGCGGGTGGTCAGCCAAGCACCAGGCATGGTAGTGAGGAAAAAGATGATATGGAATGCAGGCGAAATCGATTATTGGAAAGGTGATAATGGAACAATTGGTGGAATGAGTGGGCCACACATATTTTGGTGTGGTGGAATTTGGAACCGGGTGGTAAGCCAAGCACCAGGCATGATAGTGAGGAAAAGAATGATATGAAATGCAGGCGAAATCGATTATTGGAAAGGTGATAATGGAGCAATTGGTGGAATGAGTGGGCCACACATATTTTGGTGTGGTGAAATTTTCTTGAAAATCTTCAGGTCGTATCCTTGGAAGATGCTAAACTTAAATACCAAGTTACCGCGGGGTTACTTCGCTCGGTAATGTGAAGCTAGCATTCGGGGATGTCCAGGGTTCGATTCCTGGTACCTGCGTTCTCTGACCATAGTTTTTCGTGGTTTCCCCGAGTCGGTGGGCCAATGCTGAGGTGACTTTTCTTCTGTCACGACGTCCCTGTGCCCATCTCCATCGTCATCTGTTCAGGCTTCAAAGGACCAGGCGAAGGTGGTCGGTGTGTTGTCGCTGCGCGGTAGAGGTGCGCATTGTGAAGGTTCCTCCTTCGAGTCGGTCAGACTGCTCAAGGACGCACCCTCCGGGGTCCACTGAGCATACCCCTTTAAGCGGAACACTGGGGGTTCGGGTCTTGTGGACGGGCTTTAGATGTGTAGGATGCATTCAAACTGGAAAAATTAGGGTCCCCGTCAACCATTGTGCATGTTGTCTTCTGGATCTGGTCGTCGCCTTTGTGATTCCAACGCGACCTCTAAGAGGGAGGGAGGGATGGGATGGATGGGATGGATGCCATGGATGCGATGGATGGGATGCGATGCGATGGGATGGGATGGGGGGCCGACACAAAGGGCCACATTCACTTATATACGCTGATCTGCCCTGATTTGGAGCGTCCCACCAGTAGATGTATTCATAGCTTTAACTTTAAATTGCAAGTTTGGTATATATGCAACATTTTATGTTTGAGTTCTATTGTTTATATGTGAGCACACAAATGTTTTGAGGATCTTAAAATATGTGAAGTGCGATTTTGATAAGAAGTGTTGGTAAAATACAATACTCTCCACCTAATTCAGACAGCATTCTCTTCTATTGATCTGGTTATTGCAAAATGTGGAAATAAGAGCATAAGGTCATAGTGACAGAACACCCGTATCTGCTCCCACATACGTCATTCCAACACGATCATTATATTGATCTTATTTGCTGGTCTGAAAAGGTTTGTAAATGTCACCACATCCTGCACTAGGTCATATCGGAAGCACCACTCGTCTCCGAAAGGTGTCACTTCCAAACAAATGAACTTCAGACAGAAAACAAACAAAATTGTGATGCTGCATTCACATGGCTATTCACACTTCTGTAAACTATTCGTAAACAAACTTACTCTTCTACCTTCTTGTTAATCTATGTAAAGTGTTATAGATTTACACATTTAGTTGTAGGTATAAAAACGGTGGGCTAAAGGGATATTTGGCTTTTTAAAAAGCGCATCACCGTGTAATGCCATTAACCCTTTAATTGGCAGTGTATCTTATAAGATACATATATATTTATTAAGCATTGAGATACTTTATTGCCCATTTCTTTCTAATTTCATGTTATGCTAGCCTAAATAAATAGAATTCAAGTATTTGCAGCCGTTTTCTATTGTAAAAACCTAAATTTTCTGCAATAAAACTTTTTTTTTTTTTTTTTTTTTTTTTTTTTTTTTTTTTTTTTTTTTTTTTTTTTTTTTAAGAAAAGAAGCAAAATCCATGTAAACCCGTCAGCTTCTAAGCGTGCCATTACGCCGATTGTCACTTTACGTGGTACCTACCCTTCCTTTATCACAAGCACATCTGACTGCAGTTGCTGGGATTTGAACTCGGCGCTTTTTTGCAACAAAACTGTTTATTTATCAAAGAAAGAAATAAAGAAAAGAAAATATGGTATATTCTGGTGAGTTAATATGGACAGTACGTGACAAATGACAAGTCCCGTTAATTTTAATGTCTCTTTATTTCTTCTACAACTGAATCACAATTCGTGACGTTACAACTCAGAGCCGTTTTGCTGTATCCTAACTTTGACACTACTATCGTAATACACTTCTCAACGTTCACAACTCACTCTGACAATTTAGTACCTGGACAGGCCAGTGTACTTACAGTGTGTCTGAATTACCGGCCACTTTTCTGCAAATCAAAGTTTCTAGACTTGAGACGTAAACAAAGCCACTGCCCTCGGAAGCTTCTAGAAATGGGTACAATGGCATTTGTTCTGAGTCGCCCATTGTTACGTGTTGTTTACCGACTGACGCTTACCAAGGCAGTGTTAGTTATACCTCGCACATGTAGCTAACACTTAACGTGTGGCCACCACGACAGTGCTTTCGACTTCGTTCTGGTTTAACAGAATGCTCATCAAATTGAACCTTCGAATAACAAGCGCAAAGTTTAAAAATATCTTATTTGTAAGATCCCGCAGATCATTTGAGAGGACCTGACTGTGGACCTTTTTTTAAAAATGCTCTTTTCACGTTCAAGGGACCTCAAAATGTATATTTCCAATGATATGGCGGTATCGAATTTTTGGGTAGCTTGCAATACTCTACCTATTAGGTACGTATTAGTAGTATTGATGTGTATTTACGTATATAATCATGTTCGTGACTAATCATTTTACTTTTTTTGTTAGAAGGCCGTTTATAAATGGCTAAGTGAAGCAATTGGGCAACTGCACATAATTTACTCTCAATTCGTGCTGTTAAATAAGATCCTATTATCCATGCTTGAATTTGACTGATGTCATTTTGAAATCGCAACATTTTCAGGTTCTAAGGTTTATTTACTCTACCAAAACAAGAAACTCCTACTTGTAGCAATCAAATTAAACACTGGTCATGATTCTTCTTTTATGACACTTGAAAAACTCATTTATAAGCACATAAAGGCGTATTATGATAAATAATTATTAAATACTAAAGCCATAAAACGGCTACGAGTATTCAAACCATCCATTGCTACTTTGAAGGCTGTGACAGACCGGTATCAAAATGTTCGAACAATAGACAAATTCCCTTTGACAAAGAAGGCATTACTTCTGACTCAAGGGTGCTGCCACCGCCATTTTAGAACTGTTTGGAAATTAGTAGGGGCCCTTAAAGGCAAGAAATGCCCAGTTTTAATGTTATATACTTAGACTATCAAGGTTAACTGTATTTAAACAAAACTAAAACCAAAACCAACAAATACAGAATGAATAATAGTTGTTATAAGGGATGTGTAAGAAAGTGGTCACTCACCACGCTTTGACAACTAGTGCCTCAGGTGATTGACAAATGTTCAACTTGGGTCGAAGTCACGCTCGGACGATCCCCAGGTGTAATTTTACCCGCAGGACTTGGGTCACCGAGCTTCCATTTACGGAATTGGTTTGGCTGGTGCAGTGACCTCCGACCTTTAAGGGCAACCCTCGCTGAGCGTGGTATTCTTCCCGTGTAATGAGCCAGTGTTCTCCCTAACTTTCTCTAATAGGCTTCACGTCGAGCAATCAAATGCTGTCCTCGAGCCTTCACAAGAAATCAACCTTGTTATTTCAACCTCTCGGTGACAACGTAGGACAACCTTTCCTCTCATGGCAACATGATTGGAAAATCAAAATTAACCCCGACAAATGCCAGCTGATTCATTTTTCTAAGCGGCATCACACTTTGGCAATGGACCTAACGGTCGGTGGTCAGGTATTGCACTGCCGTCGGCAAGTTAAATACCTAGGGGTTACCTTGGACCGCACAATGTGCTGGTCCACCCACATAAAAAATAGCGCCAACAAAGGCAGACAGCGGCTAAAGTTATGCGCCCCCATCTTCCGCAGCAAACAGCTGCAACTGAAGTCCAAACTCATCCTGTACAAAGCTTTTATCCTGTCAGTGGTTCTATATGCGTGTGTGGCATGGGCAAACGCCTCAAAAACCGCCCTGAAACAGATCCAAACCCTCCAAAACCTCTCCCTCCGAAAAATCCTCTCTGCTCCTCTCTTAACCACCAACCAAACCCTACACCTGGAAACCCAGATCCCCTCCATCCCTGAGGCAATAACCAAAAGAGCTTCCGCGGCATGGGCGCGCATCAGAAACCACCACAATTACGTCATTGCCAATATCGGCAAAGGTGAGCCGAAGCATCGAAAACATGCACGAATCAAAATGTTTTAGACGTCGCTTGGCTCACCGACTGATGTGCGTCCATGCAAACACGGGCCCCAGGCCGCACACAAGCTACCTCAGAGGCCTGCACCCCAGGGAACCAGTCAGGAGCTGCAACCTGCCCGCCCAGGAAAACCGCGGAAATGTATATAAAGCGAGTGTAAATAGCGTCTGTAAATAGTGTTTTTATGTGCGTGTGTGTGTGTGTCTGTGTGTGCGTGAGGACATGTCTCACGATATGCCAGAGCGAATGCGGGAGTGCATGTGTGTAAATAAAGTGTATATATGTATATAAAGAAAAAAAACTAGAAACAAAACCCAAAGACAATACAACAGGGAACTGTTCTCGGTGGCCCAAGGACGGCCACTGTATGGGTTTCCTGGAAAACCCGTTGTATATAAAATGTAAAAACAAAAAAAAAAAAAAATTGTAAATAAATGTAAATGTAAGTCTGTTAGCTGGGCCTGCTGTACCAGCACCAGACAAAATTGAAATAAACAAATCTGAAATCTAGGACAACTTTTCTAAACGTTTCAAATCAATTGCTTCTATCTACAAATCTCTTTTTACTTTCTCACTGCATACAGTAAGTAGGGGAAGTATTGCAAACATTCCATGTTGACATTTCACCGGAAATATGTTTTGAGGCCAACAATACAATTCAAACACGAAAAGCCCAATAAATATCAAACTGGCTATTTAAGTTAAGTATTTTCCTAAGAAGCCGCACGAACATTTTTCAAGAAAATTCCCAACCCCAATTACTCTTTGCACGGAATATTTTTTTAAACGTTTTGATTTTCTCAAAGCCGCTCTGACGATTTTGACTAAAATACTGCGCTTCATTTACATGACAAATAAAATGTATATACATCTTGAATTTTCTGGGTATGGTCTCCGAATTCTTCTTTATTCCAAATTTTGTAAATTGTATAACTAGTATATGTTTAGCGATAGACGAAAATGTGCTACACAAAAAATGTAGATGCCTTTAAAACGAACAATTTATTTAAAAAAAAAAAAAAAAAAAAAAAAACTTTTTATGCCATAAGCCATTTAAAATATTCATTTATAGTGGTTTGAATTGCTCATAATCGTAATTCTTCTGAAGTCCTGCCGATTTTCAGCTATTTCTTGACATTGCATGGAAAGTGTGGAACTTTAAGATTACCAAATAGCGTCCAGTTCTTAAACATTTGACTATCGTTATTCTCTTTAAACCTGTAACGAAATGTGTAAGGTAGCTATTTCTACAAACCTTAGTAAGAATAATAATTAGTATACATACTAATAAATAAGAAGTTAGAGAAACCCCTGTAAATGTAATGCGTCAGATATTTTCCATACGATTTCACGCCCCAATACCTGCAAAATTGGAACAACTTCACCCACCTCATTTTGTGACTTCAGAAGGGTCACAAAAGGTTGCACACAAACTGAAATTGACATCACGTTTACATTTATGGTCTTCTTTATATATTCAGGAAATCTTAAAAATATAGTTCTGGCGAAATATCACCACCTAACCATGTTATTTTCTCAATCAGTGGTTCTAACGATTTTGATTAAAATCTTAAATTTACGACATTTATATCATAAATAAAACGGTTATTTTGCACTTTCAGGGAATAACCTCTTAAGTTCTCTTCAATCAGAAGGGTGTTTTTTTACATTTTGATTTATCTGATAAGTATTAAGAGATAGACAAAAACGAACTACACACAAATGTAGATTCGTTTAAAACAGAATTTATTTTATACCTCTTCATTGATTACTTCATTTTTTTATTTACACATTCAGAGATTACCGCTATTTATTTGCATTTTTCAATACGTCATCTGTGTTTAAAATACTGACACTATTTAGCTGTCGCAATACAATTTTAGAGAGCGTGTGCAATTTTATGGCCAGCATACGACCACTAGCGTTTAAATATCTATGTATTCTATTTCCTATATCCCTCCTTGCATGCTTTGTAATCCATTAATAAACGCTAGGGAGTAGAAAAAGCCTTGCGAATGTAACACAAGGATTTTCTTTTAAACAATCCTATGCTACTCGTTTAACTTGTATGGTCAAATTGGGAAAGTTTACTTTAGAAGCAAAGTGTGTTACTAGCTCGTTGGTTTAGGTATGTAACTTTTATGATGATGGATAATAATAATAATAATAATAATAATAATAATAATAATAATAATAATAATAATAATAATAATAATAATAATAATAATAATAATAATAATAATAATAATAATAATAATAATAATAAGTCATTGAGCTTAACAGCAATAGACATCAGAGTGTTACAATGAAATAATTAAACAATATTACTACATTTATGTAATAGAGTATGTACAGTCACGGAAAAAAGATTGAGCGTATTAGGAGAGCAAACCATTTGTATGTCGCATGTCGTGTTGCAGCGTGGTTTACACAAGTCGATATTTGCAACATGCAGCTGAGTTTATCGACAGTTTCTGTTCCATGCGTTATCGTCTGTCGGACACTCAAATAGGCAGTTTGCTACACCGCCCCTTTTCTTTATCAGGAACAAATACAAACGCCAGTGGTGATTCAACACACAATTTATGTGTCCGACTGACGATGACATGGAATAGACTCAATAAACTCAAGCTGCATGTTGGAAATATCGACTTGTGTAAACCGTGCTCAAGACGACGTGGGACTTATCGTAATATTCTGCTTTCCTAATGCGCTGTCATTTTTTCCATGGCTGTACAAAACTGAAAGTGCAATCTTATGCAAAATAATACAGGTTAACTACAAAGCATATGGTGCAGGTACCCCAATAGTCCTATGTGTATATATTTACACAAAAATCAGTACTTGTTATATTTCAAAATATTCTTGTATTGAATAAAAAAGATATAGCAACTAGCCAATTACAGAGTATCTTTAAAAGTTATTGAAGGACTTTCTTTTAAGCTTAAAGGTAGTATTGTACATTTTAGAACCTAGTACTTGAAAACTCTTCTGAGTTGTAGTCAATCAACACTATGGGACATCAATATGGTCGCCTGATCTGGTATTATAGGTATATATTGTCTACTTTGAAGTTCTGTTGAACAACTTTTTATATATATAATCATACTGTGTAAATATATAACTTTATTACCGTCATTCTTAATTTAATAAATAGTGGTTTGCAGTAGACTGGCTTGAATGCTATAATGCTATGAAAAAATGCAAATATGCTGATCGAATGTAAGCTTCAGGTACGTGCATTTTCAAATGTTCCCGTTTTTGTTAGGGAATACCCACATTCATACTTCCAGACTCTGCCCAGAAAGGAAGCATTGTAATGAAAGAAGAATTCACTCGCCCCAGCCGGGAATGGAATGTGGTACCTCTGGGTGAGAAGAATGGTGATCAATAGATCACAAAGGCAGTTGAAATTCAATATTCCTATAGTAGGTCAACAGTAGAGAAATTATGACAATGTCGCGTGTGAATTCGTTGATTATCTCCGTAGAGCTGGCGATATACCTACATTTCTAGAGCTGATTTATTATCCTGAGTGCGTCTTTATGTCGTTTCCATCCAGCGTCAAGGACCGCGAGTCCCAAGACATGTCGATTACGAGATCGGCGTGTTACTTGCACAAGTTTTCTCCATCAGCCTACATATCTTAACCACACGTCTCTCTGGATTGAAATGAACTGCTTTTCCTGCGCTGATTTATCGCTGAAAATAACTTCATCTTATTCCCATCCGCGCTGCCACCACACACTGCTCTCCAAGTATAAACCAACTTTAGGCACTTTTATTTGTCAAATACAACATTAAATTTATATGAAACTAGCCAGCTATGCGACGTTGCACACTAACCTTTTATACTTGATTGACGAACTCCTTTTACTTTCTCTACTGGTAAGTAGGGGAAGTATTGTATTCCATCAAAAAATTCGATGTCGAGATTTCACCGGAAATATATGTTTTGAGGCCCCCTGAATCCAAAAAAAAAGCATTTTTAGAAAAAGGTCCATGTGTGTGTGTCTGTGTGTGTGTCAGTCTGTGTGTGGACAGCATAACTCAAAAACGAAAACTCGGTAAGAAACCAAAGTTGGTTTTCAAGGATGCGACACGAAGATTTTGAAAAAAATAGCCCCACCCTAAACTACCCTTTACATGGAATATTTTTCGAAAATTTTTATTTTCTTGAAAATGGCTAACGATTTTGATTAAAATGTCATATGTTTGAGATATTTTGATGACAAATGAAATGTATATCTTGAATTTTCTGGCTATAGCCCCTGTAGTCGTATTTACTCTCGACGACTTTTGCATAACTGGTAAACCGTTAGAGATAGACCAAATCATACTATACAAAAAATGTAGATCTTGATCAAATACACAATTTATGTCTCAATAAATTTTCTTGTAGGGTGAACCATTTCGGAGATATTCCTAGTTATGTGTGTGAGTTTCGGAAAACTTAGAACTTTATTCAAATGCAACAACGTTGTTCATCTTTTTATATTAATCGTGCAAAGAGAACGGAATCTCAAAGGTCAATAAGATTTGACTGTCGCACAAAGCCTTCTGTATTCTAATATCTCCCTTGCACCTACAAGGACATAAGCAATAAGATAATTTATACGAATGTTTATCTTAACTAACATGGAGATATAGGAATAAGAGTTTGTTAGAATGGTTAGTACAAGAGTAGAGAAAGTCATGTGAGCGCAACACATCAGATTTTTTAAATTACTGTACAATTATCTCCATCAGGGTTGCTCAACCCTGCAGCACACGCTCGCTTCACCTACACATATTATTTCCACCCCCCATCACTGACCAAGGTGCAACGAGACAGACCTGGTATTCAGAGGCGGATGTCACGGAGTATTTGATTTGATTTGGTTTAAGGGCGCTCAACTGTCGCGGAGTAGCAGTACCATATCAAAAGGGCATACGTTCCACATTGAATGGGAGGACGAATTTTTTGTATTCGTCAAGAAGATTATAATGTTAAGTGTCCGATTTGCAAGACTGGTACTTGTAGATTTATACTACTTCCCTTACTTATGTTCCGTGTTCACGATAAACGTTATTTTCTGGAAACATACACCTTTGAAGCAACTGTATGAGACATTCTCTTCACAATTTGAAGACCTAAACATATCTGAAACCAAAATTCAATTATTTTGCACTCCTTTTGAAGTTTCCACGTAATGAGGCTCCACACGAACTACTGGAACTACTTACATTGAAGAATTCCACGATCGTAAAACGTTCTGAGAAAGAAGGGTGGGAATTATTTAGGTCTCTGTCCTGCTGTGAGCATTCGAGATTATGTTTGTTTGCATCTATAGACAGTTTAATGTCAGTCTTTGGCTCCACTGCGAACAAACATTTTCAAAACTGAACTACATTAAAAGTGAGTATCCCAGAAAACATCTTTGCTTACGTTATGAGATTGTGCACTTCATCTTTTGTACCAATACCTTGTAAAACATAAATCGTGCCAAAGAAGTCATTCAGGAAATATGTCGGTTAATGAGGAGTAGAATATGAATGTGTAAGCCTTTGATTTCCTGTACATAAGAATAATGCCGCAGTGCCGCCATTGGAACTCAGTAACCACGAACAAACGCGTCATTCTGCCCCAGCCGATGGTAGGAGCTGATTTTAACCTCCCTTTTCCTGCTTGTACTTGAGCACGCTGATCTACATGAATTTTTTATGGTTAACCTTCGCCGTTACCCCTAATAACTGTAATTTGGATAGCCGCGGTTATCCCTTGATATTGACGCAACATTTTTGGAACATCAGCGGAAAGTCCGACTTCCTCAGCCTGTCCCCCCCTCCTCCCCCGCAACCCACAGTCTTCTAAGTTCTGGAAATGCTACATGGCCAATAACTGCCTACCAGGTGGTGGTGGTGGAACAATCATCGTGCAGAATGGTCTACTAATATTTTTACATAATTATACAAGGTACATGAAATTTTAAACTTAACATTTATCTTTGGTTTCCTAGCTATGTAATAGTATAAAAGCTGCATAGTTCTTAATAAAACAGAAACCGTTAATATGTAGACATCAAGCTGGTGAATATTAAGACTTCGCACTTTCAGGCCACCAAATTAATATATTTGGAAAACATAAGAAAAATAATATTTCTAGTTTCAATTATAAAATATCGGTTTGCTGAGTATAGTAAAACTTTATTCAAAGGTAAAATAAAGTAAAACTTCCTCACAGGGTCACTAGATGGTTTTGACATACAGAAACTTCAACGTATATAGAATTAGAATAAAAGTTTAGAGGTTTTGACACTGTTTCATTGCATGTACTTCTGCAGCATTAGACAAAAGGCGAACATAACATATTATAAACAGGATAACTTCTCGATTTTTAAGCTGTGTTTTTTCGAGTGTACATCGCAGACGTTGATACGTAAATATTCAAGGGTAGAATTAATAACTGTATAAAAACGAGAGGGAGATAGATAAATCATTTCCATACATTAAACTAATGCATAACGTAATAAGCCTGAGTTAGGCTCATTAGTGGGGCAATTTAGGAGCCGGGGGAAATCGATTAGTTAGGCAGTGTGGCGAAGAAACCGTTAGCTCAATTGAATTCACTTAAGCTCAGCTATCGCAAACGTTGCTAAGCACGTAGAAAAAATTGTGAAAATGATAAACTTAATTTATTTCTTAGGACTGAGCAAAGTCTTACCTCTTTCCAAAGTCACCACAAAGTGACCAGCTCTTAAAAGGGTTTGACTATCGCTTAAGCCTACTGTATTTTCATATTCACATTCTACGTACAAGGAAGCATGTAATAAACCATTTCTACAAATGCTCAGCTCAGTTAATATGAAGAAGATAGAAGTGTAAGTTGAAGAATGCGCCCAGAAAGTCATGTGATTGTAACATCGTACCTGAAGTTACCATTAGATAATTTAAACTGTCAGAGAAACGCATTTTTCAAGCTGTGAAATCTGAGGCGTTAATGATCATATTCAACAAAATCGTTGATATGTCTGACATTCAAGATATGCTCTTTCCATCATATCCATTCTTCTTCAAATCCATTCTCACCACAATTTAGTGTACTATAAACAAATATGCTCTACTAAATGAAGTGGAATATTTTGATAAACACCACATAAACTACAGTTTTCAAATATAAAACTAATCAAATGGAAAATCTTGAAAAAAAGGCAGAAGACGCAAACTGCAAGACATCATTTGTCTTTCTGCACATTTAAAAATAGTTTTCCCTCCATTAATTCGACTGTAATTACATGTTAATTACATGAGAATGGTGACTGTCGAATGAGACAACACTAATACTCTTCAAATCAGTGTACTTCTTTGTAAAGATTCTCAGCGACCTACCCTTCCAAGATGAAATCCGAATTAAAGGAACAGTTCGGCTTCAGGAAAGGAACATGTGTAAATAAAGATGAGTGCTGAGAAAAGTCGGCGTAACTTAAGTTATGTGGCATTTGTGGGTCTGGAAAAGCCATTTCTTGTAGTAGAAGTTCCTTCTGAAAATTCTGTAGAAACTCGAGCGTTGGAAAGAAAGTAGATTCTTCATAATCCCTACAGAAAGCAAATTATCAGAAAATAGATCTGTCAAAGGAAGGGCTAGAGGATGCTGAGCTATGTCCTATTAACATCAACCTATTCAATATCTATTTGTAGAGTTTTGTGATTTGATTTCGAATAATGGAAGAATGGTATTGGAAAGGAGAAAAGAGAGAATGAGAAGTACGCGATGAAGACCATACTGGAAGTACGGCATAACAGATTAAAAGATGGATAATTGGCATAGTAATCTTCAAGACTGCAGACCTGATGATGACCGGGATTGAAGCTTAAACCAGGGCCTTGTATTGCTTAAACCCTACAGCATTCCCTATTTCAATTGTGCCTACATATATAATACATTAAAGCCATTTTTACAAATGATTATCTCAATTAACAGGAAGTACATAGAAAAATAAATATTTTGAGTAGGATGGGTAGTGAGGGCCATGAGAAGGTAACACACGTTTACTGGACTGCAATATTTTCCATATATATTAAAAGTTTTTTTTTTTTTTTTTTTTTTTTTCATTACCTGATTACCCTCCCCTTATGTAGGACTTACAAGCCGTGCCTAGGGTCAGACTCCTAAGGGGGAGCAGACGAACCTATGGACACCTGGAAGCAGGTGTCAGCCAAGCACCAGGTGTGATAGTGAGGAAGAGGGTGATATGAAATAAAGGCGAAATCGATTATTGGAAAGGTGATAATGGAGCAATTGGTGGAATGAGAGGCAAGGGAAATCGGATAACCCGTAGAAAACCCGCCCTGACGTCGCTTCGTCCGCCACAAATACCACATGGGGGTCCCTGGAATCGAACCCAGGCCTCCTAGCTGGTAGGCGAACGCTCTAACCGCTCAGTCACGGCGCCGCCCCACATTTATTAAAACTAAGTGCTAGAAATATTTAGTTTCATTGAATAATACAATGTACATGGTTAACAGAGTGTAGGACGTATAAAGGGGACACCTCGCGCACTGCCATCTACGGGAGATCTATTGCTGGCTACCATCCGCCCCCGGGATAATGGAAATCATAAGAAGCTGCAGACCATATAAATGTGCTCAAGTTCCTAGCAGTTCTTGGCTCTAACACACAACCCACTAATGGAGCTGCCCAGAGAGAACGGTGAACGATCCGATAACCAAGCAGCCCTCTAGTGCCAATGGGAAATAATCTATTCTTGGAGCAAGCATCCGCGCCATCTGTCTGCCATACTACATGGTTAACAAACACTGGCGATGGTTATCGCATTTGCTTACGATAGTACCTTGATAAACTAAAGCGTGCCTCTGTAGCATGGTGGTGCCTCACGTCCAAGAGGTCGCGAGTTCGAATCTCGTTTAGGGTTTTTTTCCGAGGTTTTCCCTTATTCTGAGAAGACGAATGTCGGGAAACTTAAAGCTCTATGGACCTCGGGCTCATTTGACAATCATTTCACCCATTTCATACATTTACCGTCGGACATGACACTATGCTGAAGGACGTTAATAAATAAAAGAAATCGAGGAACTAAAGCATGTATAAAGGCTCCTTAAACTAATTTTTTATTTATGTACACTAACTGCTACGGTTCTCATCCTCCCATTCTATACTGGCCGTGCAAGATCGCTTAATTCTTCTCAGAGGCCTCTTTATCATGCTTAAAACTCTCTTACGTGCCTTAAATCTACAACAAGGGAAGCCATGCTAAGGATTTTAAGCCCGAGAAAAAGAAATCCATCTCCTCCCTCATGATTTGAGCCCACGATCTCTGGAATCAGTGGCTAGCATATAGCCTCTAGACCACGGATGACACTAAATGGCTCCTTGGATGCGAACCTGTGCTCAACCGGATACGATCAGAAGATTCTAACCTGGGAGTCAAGCCTTCACATTCTTCTCAAACTTGAAAAGCTTCCTAAAATGCCATGAGGAGAGTGTGAAAGACTGATACAGATACATAAAAAATCAGCTAGACTGACAAGCGCAATGCGACTAATGGGGTTTGCCTAAGTGATGCAATTTCGCTCGGTGGTGTTAATCTTGTTTTACCATTAAATGCGGTTTACCGCTCGTTCTCTATTCATAAACTGTGGGTTTATATGGACACGTAGCTCAACATAAGCCAATAAGTCAATTCATTTGTTTTGGCATCAAAATATGAAGTAGTTACTGGAAGCTATTTCTCTGAATCAGTTTTCATAAGCGATCTACCGCTCCGTCGATTACATTGCCTTCCTCATTAAACACATTTCTGGCTAAATAGTCATATATAGAGGAGCAATACATAGTTTGGTATTTAACCAACTGGAATATACCTTCTTTACGTACTATATATGTGGTACAGGAAGTACTAAAATATCAGATTTTACCGGAAACACATGGCACATGTAAAATGTATTTTGGGGTGGGGTAGTATTCTTTAAAATCTTTATGTCACATTTTTGAAGATGCTGAACTTAATTAAATGCCAAGCTAGATATATATACAGCTTCTCGTTTTTTGAGTTATGCTCCTCACATACTCTCTGTTCACCAGCTCATGGTCTTAGGGTAATTAACAGCAGGGGAGAGACATTCCACGTAGTGTAACCTGAGATTTGTAAAACTTCCCCGCAAACGTTGCTCTGCTGGTCACCTTGCCAACTTACCTCCATTACTATTCGCGCTAATTTACTCGCTGCTAATTTCTCTTAACCCTTTCATGCCTGGTGTGTATTATAAGATACATAGCTTTTTTTCCTATTTGTACTAGTTTTAACTTTTTTTCTGCTATATTTTTGTTATACTGTATGTCACCAATTAAAAATACATATGAGACGTTTTGGATTGTAAAAAATTATTTTTGTTTACAATTTATTTTGTAGTCTTTTTTTATAAGAAAAGAAGCAAAATCCATGCAACCGCAGTCAAATGATACCCCGTCATCATCCACGTGTGCCATCACACCGATTATTTTACGTGGGGCCTCCCCGTCCTTTACCACAGGGACATTTGACTGCGGTTGCCGAGACTCGAACTCACGACCTCAGGCTTTGAGTGCATGGCCAGTTAGAGTAATTAACAGCAGGGGAGAGACATTCCACGTAGTGTAACCTGAGATTTGCAAAACTTCCCCGCAAACGTTGCTCTGCTGGTCACCTTGCCAACTTACCTCCATTATTATTCGCGCTAATTTCTCTTAATTTCAGTTGTAAAGCTGTACGAGTGACTAGTTCTATGTCCGAAGCAATGATAAAACTAGTGTAGAAGTAGACAAATTCCCATCTGCTACGATATTGTGGTTGTAGAACAAAGGGGTTCAAAGTAAGAGTTCTAAGCGTAAAACAGATCTATATGGGATGATTGAATCAATCAAACCTGAAGAGGTTTTTAAAGGGACGCATTTTTTGTTTTATTTGGCCACACTCGTTTATCTGCCCCCATACATGTGTGATCTCAATCCCACAGAACTAATTTGGGCCAACATAAAGTGAATATTTAAGGAAATGCAACAGCTGACTTATTCTTACGGAATTACACGATATAACGCTTAATATATCACGTAAGACCGAAACAAATTGGCAGTGTTTTTTAAAAATATAGAAAAGGCAGAAAATGATCAGTGAGAAAAAGACGGAGTAGTTGAAAACGTTTACGTTTTATAATCTAAATACACTACATGAACTTAAAATAACATTAAATTGTGATATATTGATCGAGTTCTTTGGTTTAATCTAGCGTAAATGCACATTCCAAGGTTGGCAACATTGTCGTAAACGCGATTAGAAGCAAAACTGCTTCAGACTGCGCTGTTTATCTGGAATTGTTTACTGACGTACTGGCTGGCCGCATTCCTGCCAGGGACCATGAGCTGGTGAACAAACCATACACACATATACAAACACACGGAAAGTTTAATAAACAATCATTATATTTATTCGATGTCAAGATTTCACCGGAAATATATGTTTTGAGGCCCCCTGAATTAAAAAAAAGATGTTTAGGAAAAGGTCCCCGCGCGCGCACCCAAACGAAAAGTCATTTAAAAACTAAAGTTGGTATTTAAGCTTAATATCTTTTAAGGAAGCGACACGACAGTTTTGAAATTTTTCTGTCTATAGCTATGCAGTCCTGTATACTCTTCATCTTGCAAACCTCGTAAACCGTAAGAGAAATCTTACCATAGAAAAAAATGCAGATCTTGCTAAAACAGGCAATTTATGTCCAAGTAATTTTTTTTTTTTTTTTTTTTTTTTTTTGGTAGAGTGAATCATTTCGAAGATATTCCTTGTTATTTGTGTGGGTTTTGGAAAACAAACTTTTGTGAAATGGAAGATCCTCATTAATTTTTTATCTTAACCGAGCAAAGAGAACGGAATTTGAAAGCTTTAAAAGATTTGACTATCGCTCACAGCCTACTGTATTCCCATATTACCCTTGTACCTACAAGAAACTAAACAATAATTTCTGCAAATGTTTATCTCAACTAATACGAACTCTGTGAAACAACAAATGTCATTAGTGTAATACAAAAACTGCTACGTAAGAAACGCTTTGCAAGAAAAATGCTGAAAATATCAATAGTGAGAAAGATTTCAATGCTTACCTCATATTAAAATCCATACAACTTTTAACTATGCAGTAGGGTATTTAAAAATGGCGTCTGAAGGCAAATAGTGCATTTTTCGCATTCACGAATATCCCAATGATTTAATAGAACTAAAATCAAATAAACTGTCTCTTTTTCTTGATTTTCATGAATATAGTGATATATATCCTGAAGATAAGGGCTAGAGTAATAACATGTGATTTTCGAATTTCGTATATCATCTTCAAAGTTATGTGTCTAATTTTTACTCTGCCATATTTTTTTACGGGCACAAATGTTCGCATTATGTCACAGATTAGCGCGAAAAAACATCCTGAAAATTTTACGCGCGATTTTCATTTAAATAGCAAAATATAGCACATACAATCAACCTTTAAAATCAATAATTCAATTTTTCAATAAATATTTTAGAATTAACTATGTGTATTCAAAAGAATGCAACCTACTTAGGTACTGTACAGATAACGTTTTATTTTTTAAACATGGCATAAAAATGTATCATTTGTCTTGAATAGCACTTGAAATAATGGACCATGAAGAAGCTAAATTTAAACTGTGAGATTACGTATTTTGATTGCCCTTAAAGCAGCATAATAATTGCGAATAAGACTATTTATACCCAAAACTGCATATCATACCTATTAATGGAGGTAACTCAAGGTCTGCAATGACTTGAAAGTATTCTCTTCACTTTTAAAAACTTCTAGCAGCCAAATTAGCAATAGAAAATTCTCATGTGCCGGAAGAAAGAAATAAGATACTTCTTCTATGGTTCTCAAGATCATTGGTTTTATTATTCTTATTTTAGTAAACTGCAGTGATTTTTCAACTTTCTCATGTGCGTTTAGTAGGAAAAAATGCTAATAACATTTGGCAAGATTACCGTTGTTTGACTTAAGTCAAAAAATAAATCTGTGGAACACTAAATGTTGAGGCTTTAAAGAATATGCTTATTAAAAACTATAATTCCCGACATTCACACTTTTCCTCCGTCAGATTACAAGCCATTTTCACAAAAATCACAGATATAATAAACATGTACATATTGAAAATAAAATAAAAATCTCGAAAAAAACCAAAACAGTACTGTATTCTGTCCAGAAATTCGATATCGAAATTTCACCGGAAATAACACGTTTTGAAGCACCCTGAATCCAGAAAAAGGATGTTCAAAAATGTCCTGTGTGCATGTCGGTCAGTGAATAGCATAATTCAGGATGGTTTAAATATCAAACTTGGTATTTAAGTTCAGCATCTTTCAAGAAGGCGACACGAAGATTTTCAGGAATGCCACCACCCCAAACTATCCTTTCCATTATAAACCATCGTTATTTGTTATTTTATCAAAAAAGGCTCTAACAGTTTTGATTAAAATATATTTAAGATGTAATCATGACAAATAAAATGAATTCCCTGAATCTTCTGATAATGTCATCAGAAGTCCTCTTCATTCTGAATGACTTTTGCACATCTGGTAAACGTAAGAGATTGGCACAACATCAGTGTACACAAAAAATATAGATCTCATTAAAGCCCACAATTTATGTCAAATCTTTGTGGAGTTTAGCATTTCCAAAATATTCTTCGCTATTGGTTTGATTTTACAAATACTGAAACCTTTTCTCGTCTTTTTTAATCTATTTGCCACACAAAGAGAACGGAATTTCAAAGTCATCATATAAGGACGAGCTCTTAAAGGATATGAATATCGTTTAAGCCTACTGTATCTCCTTATTTTCACTGTACCACAATGAAATGTGCAATAAGACAATTTCTGCAAACCTCTATCTCGATTACCATGAAGGACAATAGTTTGTACAAAAGTGAGTAGAGAAAACCATGTGATGCTACACACTAGTAAAAGCTATCATCTCTTTGTTGTGCGGCACATTTAGCCCATTAGCGTAAAAACGACATTTAATAAACCCAATTTCAGATTAAGTTATATAGATAGACATGCATTATTTCTAATGGAAGAGTATTGTTTCATTTGGTGCGCTTGAAGATAAGATGGTATGGTAACTAGGGCAGAGGTTTCGCCAGGCATTCCTGCACACTTTGCTGGCGCTTACCTAGAGTTGCAGTAAACGAGCCGAGACGATATTCCTTACACTAGTCCACTACTACTGGACCACTAACCACACACAGTACCTACTCATATTCACTTCACTGTTCACAAGCACTTTACTTCGTCCGCGGGAGCACTCACAGAATTTAGACGTAGCTATACCAAGTTCACTGTCTGATCGTCGACGCTCGACGTCCTTCACTTGTATGAGGGGGCGAAGGAGACGCCATGGCGTCGGCGTCACAGGCCGCCTTCAGTGGCGCCTCTATCGGATGTGCGGCAAAATGAGAACCGGGATTTTAAACGGAATCGGGTCGCGGAGCATTTTGCAGTTTGTTGCATCATTAGGGGGTAGAAAAAGGGCGGGGAGGCTATCTGTGTCACGGGGTGGGCGGGGACAAAGCCTCCAAAATCCATTTATGTTGTCTGGAGAAATGGCTTTCCAGAAACGCCTCGTCTGCACACGTGGGCAGGCACAAAATGGACATTGCTAAATGCTGCAAGGCACACATTTTGTATCACGGTTTTAATACATTTTAGTTTCTCCCTTGCCAATAGCGGCTCTACAATAAAAATGTTTTTTGCCTTATTTTATTTTCTAAAATTTCTTACAGCCCGTGCTTTACCATAAGATAAAACATTGCTCCACCTACTGCAATTTCATATACACATTTCCTGTTCCCCATTCTCTTGCATCTTGCAGGGTTAAGCGTGGTGGACGGTGGTCTGCAGCGAATGCGGTGATATAAAATAAATTTGTAATATATCATCCTGACATTTGGTGCCTAAACCAGTACGTATATTCAAAATTTGCTTATTAATCAGTACTTGCATAATTTGTACCGATGTGTTTCTAACCTAGTTAACCAAAATAAAATACTAAAACAAAAAGGGTATTAAATTAAGGTATTTCCCACTGCTGCTATTGCTACTAGAAGCCGGTAGCTCTTCTAACGGGTTGCCCCAAGCTTTAATCTGAGATTCAATTACCGGTAACCTCCGTGGTGTAATGGGCTGGGCGTGTAACTCTACCCATGGGGTTTGGAATAAAGTTCCGGGTATACGATCGGTGCCTACGCAACATCGTCAGCTATCTAAGGATCTCGATAGGCATCAATTCCGGCCAAGAACGTCAGGAGATACGTGAGTTAGTTCCCCGTAACGGTTGATAGACCGTCTATTTTTGCCGTACGTAAGTGAGCATGGAGCCGACAGTTGGATTAGTCCGAATTCTTACTTGTAACCAGCGGCGGTGAATCTGTTTTAAAGAAAAGAACTGTTTCTTCCCAAACATGTCTATTTGTATAGAGGGACGTCTAAAGAACAGCCGAGGATGTTCAATTGGAAACGTTAAGAAACACGCTGCGCCGCGCCTGCAACCTTCATACTTTCGCACCTCATCCCCTCCTCCCGCAGGTCTAGTAGGTCGCAGTGCTGAAATTCTGCTCAGTGTCTTATCTCTAACCCTATGCAACATAAATTTGGTTAACAATTCAAAATGCTTATATGACAAGCCAACTTTTATTACCCATCAGTCCACATAAATAACAAACGACAAATTGGATGTTGAGAAAAATGCTTAATAAATCACTCATGACAGAAATATCTGTGAAGCAGAAAATGTAACAATGAATATTTTGGAAAAGGCTCATTCCACCAGAAAATTTCTGTTATACAAATGCAGATACATTACTTCCTAGAACTCCTCATTTGTTTACATTTACCATCTGGTATAGCAGGTTAGAGGAAGTACTGTGTTTTACCCAAATATCAAGTTTTTACCGGAAATATGTGTTGCAGTTCCCTGAAGTCAAAGAAAGCATTTAAAAAAAAAAAAAAAAAAAAAAAAAAAAAAAAAAATCTGTATGTGTGTCCGCGAATAGCATAACCAAAAACGAAAAGTTGGTTAAGTACCAAATTTGGTATTTAGGTTACGTTTCCTATTTTTGATTTCCTTAAAATAGCTCAAATGTTTTTTATTAAAATACATCTTTAAGATATTTGCATTACGTAAACATGAAAGATACATATTCAATTTTCTAGGGATACTTTCCTTTGTTTCATTGAATTTTCCGTAATTTTCTGTAATAAGGAAGTCTTGAAATAGGCAAAAACTTACTACGAGAAAAATGTAGAGTTCTTTAAAATTAGAACTACCTGTCATTTAAATATTTCATGTTGCAAGTTCAGATTTTACTATAATTTTGTATGAGATAGACGTTAAGAGAAACCAACAATTAAGATCCCTTTAAAAACACGATTTGTTTCAAATAACGTTTTGGAGCATTAGCCATTTCTGAGATAGCCCTTGGGTGTTACTGGTTTGCGCTTTTCAAATACTATGTCATTTTTAAGCACCGCCATTATTCATGTGTCCAACACACAGCGACTACATTTAAAACATTCCTTTGTCATTTTTAAGTGTTGCCGTTCCCTGCGATGTCAGGAAAGAGTATGAAATTTAAAATACAGCGGATAGCGAGTAGCTTTTAAATAATGATGGGACGATAGCACTATATCGCGATATTCGATACCGATACTAATTTTTAAGCACCGATACTCACCTATAAAAAGCTGTAAAGGCGATATCTTGCTTAGTGAATTATGTTCTTATTATTAGTTTCCTGTGAATAAACGCACCTGGCCAATTTTGTTTTTGCTGATTCTGAGATGCCACGGACACTGTTCTGACAGTGGGTATTACTTTTACTTTCTCTACTACATATAGAAGTAGGGGAAGTATGGTATTCCATCCAAAAATTCGATGTCGAGATTTCACCGGAAATATAGGTTTTGAATCCTCGCGCGCGCGTATGTATCTCTCTGTGTGTCTGTGCGTGTGTGCGTGTGCATGTCTTTGTGTCTGTGTGTCACTGAACAGCATAACTCAAAGACGAAAAGTTGGTTAAAAACCAAATTTGGTATTTGAGTTTAATATATTTCCAGGATGCGACACGAATATTTTCCAGAAAATACCTCCGCCCTAAACTACCCTTTACATGCAAAATGTTTCGAAAATTTTGATTTTCTCAAAAATGGGTCTAACGATTTCGATTAAAATGCCATATATGTTTAATATATTTTTATGGCAAATGAAATGTATATTTTGACACTTCTGGCTACAGTCCATTTAGTCTTGTTTACCGTTGACTTTTGCATAAATGGTAACCCGTAAGAGATAGACCAAATTTTGCTATACAAAAAAATGTAGGTCTTGTTAAAACATACAATTTACATCTAAAGTATTCCTTTGTGGAGATATTCCTTGTTATTTGTGTGAATTTTGTGCTGCTTATACTTTTCTCGAATGGGAGATCGTTATTTATTTTTTCTCTCTTAGTCACGCAAAGAGGATGGAGTTTTAAAGACATCGCTTACCAACTAACTTTAAAAGATTTGCCTATCGCTCAAAGCCGACTGTATTCCCATATTCCCCTTACACCCACAAGGAAATTAGCAATAAGGTAACGTTTATCTCTATTAACATGGAATAGTCAGAGAAATAACCGTTTGCAAGAATAGTTTTACTAGGGCGAGTAGACAAAGTCAAGTGAGTGCTGCGCATCAGATTCTTCAATATAGGTTCTGCAAACTTCACTCCAATTATGATTGCCTATCTGCTAAAACACCAACATGGCTTATTGCACACATGTAGCATTATATTGCACTCGTTTAAGGTACAACTTGTAGAAATACACGTAATTGGCAATAATTGACACCCAAGATTATGGTAGTTATATATGCGGTGATAAATGTACTATGTACTTGAAATAAAGCAGTAACGCCGTCTAAATTGTAACCGGGACAACGCTCAACATCGCTTATTGCACACATGATTATATTGGTGGCCTCCTTTATTGCACTACTTGTGGGTAGTAATATATATATATATATATATATATATATATATATATATATATATATATATATAGTCGTTGAGTGTTAGCAACAATTTCAATGAGACAATATCATGTTCTTGAACACTACTTATTAACTCAGGAAAGCTCTGCATCTACACGTGATTCGCTAACATAAGTATTTCTGACGAAATAGCCTATTTAGCAGCTACGTAATCTCAACTGTTCATTCTGTGAAAGAAATGAACTTCTTTAAATTTGTTGCCTTGTGTGACTTACCATCGCGTGAGAACATTTGTCTGCATAATTTACTCACTGTTTTGTTAATATTACATAGTAGCTACTGTCTACTTCATCATAGCTTCATACTTCATGTTGTATTTAATATCACTGCTGTACATAGATAAAAAAAAATATTTATGGAAATTAGTCGTACAATAAAAGACACGTCGCGACACGAGTTTGGCTTGCGAAACAAACTAACAGATGAAAGGAAACAACAAACATTTCCACGTGCTCATCTCTAAAGGGACGAAATGCCCTATCTTGCCAATGTTAACCGATGACCCATTATCTAGGACATTACTTAAAATAATTAGCTGAATTTTTCAAGGCAAGTTTAGTAGCACTTTTATAGCAGATCGATGAAACCATCAATTTTTATTCATCAGAAGTAAATTCATAATTTGTTAGATATAATGGCTAAATTTTTATTGAAAAATATGCTTTCTAAATGTTTAAAAAATAACTATGTTTTATACATAAATGTCTTCATTAAAATAAAGCTTATTTAGCTTCAAATGTGAGAAAATTTTCAGCACTTTACGTCTGTAAGTTTCACGGATAATGCAACATTTGTGTAGAAAACTGTAGTTGCTTCTTCTTCTCCCCCCCCCCCCCCAGAAACTAGAGTTAAACAAGGTGACAGAGCCTATAAACTATAAGCAGCGTTATTTTCAATAAAAATTAAAAACTGTTTACAACTAGCGTATCTCTACAAATGAGCGGAAGATCTGAAACATTGATGTGCAAGTAAATTCTGGATTTGCAAAAATCACAGAAATCACTATTTCCACTCCCCTACGGTGGTGACCCGAGTTTGACTTGCAAAATACAAGCTAGCAAACGGAAGGAAAGAAATATTTCCATGTTCTCATTTCCTATCTCTTATGTTCTGCATTGCTTCAGCTGGATACACACATTTTGTCACCGGAGTAGTATATGTAACGGCCGAGAGAAAGTCATCAAGCCAAGCTATAGCAGAAATGTGTATTTCCAATAAAATCTCAGTATCAAATTCTTGGACGGAATGCAATACCTCCTCTACATACTGGTGGTAGAGAATGTAAAAGTGAATAACGACTTCAAATTTTTAAAAGTGTAAGTACTGGAAAATGCTCCCAAAGGCTTCATTAAAAAAAGTGTAGTACTTATATACTATAGCGAGATCTACCTCTTTAGTAAGATTTTGTCTAGCTCTTACGGTTTGCCGTTATGCAAAGCTGATTCAGACGGCGACTTCTGAGGGCATTTGCAGATACATTTCATTTGTCATAGAAATATCTTAAACATATGGTATATTAATCCACATTTTTGTGTCGCATCCTTGAAAGATACTGAAATTTAACATTAAGTTTGGTAATTAACCAACTTTTACCGAGCGCGACGGCTTCGCGGTAGCTAGTAAGGCTCGCATTCGGAAGGTCGTGGGTTCGATTCTCTTGGCCGAGCTTCCTGGCCCATGGGTTTTTTCAGGGGTTTCCCCGGGGTGCTAGGCGAATGTTGGGAAGGATAATTACATTCCCTGAATTTCCTATCCTTCCATTAATCCTTCATCCCCTTGATTCTCCCGCAAGTGTCAGCGAAGGTATAAGGTGCAGATTGGCAGGGACGATATGAGCATAGTTGTCAGTGGGAATCGGGTGGAAAAGGGGGCGGCATCTGGGGGCGGTGGACCCCCTGAGATGGCCCCGCAGGACCTTAAGTCTTCGAGGTGTCACTAAACTTGGGAAACCTTAGGGACCTCAGTCAATGTCTGTACCGTTAGTGTCTCCTCTCACCTGAAGGTGCCCCTTGGGGACATAGGTACAATAAGCCTGGCTTCAGTTGAGTTATGCTGTTTACAAACATACAGACACACTTTCTCTTAAAATAAGCTTTTTTTTTTACTCAGGGGACCTCAAAATGTGTATTTTCAATGAAATCCCGCTATCGAATTTTTTGGTCAAATAAAATACCTTTTCTAACGCATATTTTGAAACAATAGCTTTTAGAAGTTACTAAAAAATAAATGGATGAACTGGCACAGCTTCCACTTACAGTGGACCCCACAATTATCAAATGTAACAAGATGGCAGAGATGTCTATCCAACTCCACTTCTGTAGAGTTCATGATGTCGTCTCACAGAAGGAATAGAACTAACCTTACTTGAAAAGAGGAATGACAAACTTGATAACGAGTTGTAGGTTTTCCATCTCGACTTGAAACCTCGGCACAACCTTGGCTCACCTACCTACAGAGTTCGCCCACACCGCACTGTGCAGCGGCAAAGGTTATTACGTTAGGTAATGAAGTTATTCCTGAAAACTCGGAAACCGAGAAGAAGCTAACGTGGTTATTTTAAACTTCCCCCGAACCCCTCACAGTAAGACTCGTGCATTTACATTTATCTTTCGAATATGCGCTATCGCTCGGTTTTCTTAATAAGATGCACTCAAGGGATTGCCTGGAACACCATTCATCATCACACGACACGTAAACTGAGTGGAATATCAAACTGTGTTAGTTACAAGAGGAAATATTGCGTATACAGCAGACGTGGTACAAAAGCCACGAATGTCAACAAGAGACTTCCATAAGCACATCTGGACAAACGAAGATATATAGTTACGGGAGTTCAAAAACTACGTCATCATCGCCCTTACAAAGAGAATCATGGCAAAACCCACACATACAAAATAAAAATCCTAGCAAAAGTCACAAATATGGATCAATATGCAGAAGTAATCATGACAAAAACTATAAATAAAGACAAAGTTACTAACAGAAATTACTAAATCCTTACTTGGAAGTTTACCATTGATAAAAATTTAAAATCCTTTCCACCGCTTGATTGTGGTCCGCCTGAACCCCTGTATGACTGATCGGCAGTTGCAGAGAGTCCCGAAGGTGTGCTAGGGAAATACACTCTAGCATCACGTGACGGACCGACAAAAGTTTGTTGCACAGCAGACAAACAGGGATAGGGTCTCCCTTAAAAAGGTAACCATGAGCTAAATTTTGGGTGAACTAATTCAGCTATGCATAACTATATAACGACAGTCACATCACCTGTAAGGCTGTGCTAAAAGCGTACAATTCAAACCAAACTGCGTCTGTGGTCTGGAGGTTAGCTAGCTAACTTCCAAATCGTTTTCAGGTTCGATTTCTGGCGGCAGGATGAGAATTTTCCTTTAGCCAGGATTATTTCGAATCCTCTTTAGAGAATGGAAGTATGAGTGAGTGTCTAAAATGAGTTTGTAAATTTATTGTTTATAAAGAAAACACATCGTAAACAAATCCAAAGATTAATAGATGAGTAAATGAACTGTTGATGACCAAATGTTCCAACGCGAGGCACACATATTATTTATCGTGCGATTCGATGTGTTGTGAAATTTATAAAATTGCTTTTATAGTTTATATTCATAATTAAATTAAGGAAATTTGAGTTATTGTAGAATACTGATAAGATTATTTTTACTATAGTATATTAGTACAGTGAAGGAAATTTGAATTATTTATTATAATTAAAGCTAATTTTATTTATTGTATCTCCAGGTAAAAATAACTACTTCACTGCTTGCTTGTGGTAGACAGGAATAACGAATACTGTAAATATTCCACTCCAAAAGGGTGATATCGAGATTTTATTAGAAAACACTAGTTTAGAGGTCTCATTCACCTAACTTTCTCTGAACTCTCTTCTACAAACTATTCTTCAAAACCATATTCTTACATCTTCTCTTCTTGTTAGTAAGAATCTTAATTACAAATTTAACACCTTATGTATATACATGAAAGATAGAGTAAATAAAAAGATTGTCAGAATTTAAGAGTGTGTCGCTGTGTGATGGCTTTGAAATTGCATACTCTGCATGAATACGAAAAACGAATAACTTGGGAAAAAGAACGTATCAAATACACTTTTTTGTGTGTGGATTTAGCCATTCCCGAGATATTCTTTGCCATTGGTTTCATTTTAAATTACTTATACCTTTTTCAATCCTCCTCCTCTCTCTCTCTCTCTTTCTTTCTTGACCACGGAAAGGGAATGGAGAAGTGATCTGCTCTTAAAATACTTGAGCATCGTTTAACCCTACTGTATCCCCCAATTCCCACTGTCTGTATAAGGAAATATGCAATAAGACAGTTTCTGCAAATTTTCATTTTAACATAAATTGGATACCAAAATAAGCATTTGAACAATAATTTGTACGATACAAGGGTATGTAGTGAAAGCCTTGATTCCAGGACGCTCCGATTTATAAACTTTAAAGTTCGTTTCATTCCAGAAGCAAATAGTTCCAACTTCATCTAGTAGATTAACAGAGCTGTGCTAGTGCAGTACCTCGACCCTAAGGAGTGATAATTCACCTCGTGTTTTGCCTCTGCCCCACCCAGATGTGTCCTTGGAGATGACCACGGAAACTAAACTAATAAGCAAACGCCTGTCGCAGCCGCAACACTTCTCACATGTATGTACCGCAGTGCTGTCTACACGCTGCTCAGCAGGCGTTTATTACAACCTTCAACGCCCACTAACGATGTTAGGAGTGGTGAATTTAATATGATATACACAATTACTTTCTTCTCCCATTCTTCCATAAACTACCCTTATAAAATATAGTTTTTCTAGGCACTTTATGTTCCACTAAATGGCTTGCAGAAATGAATTACAGATTTCGTTGTAACTACCCTAGGTTCCATAAGTACCGTCCCTACTGCTTCACGGGGCATATTATTAACTTTCTCAGCCTCTGCGTACCTAACAGAAGGCGGTGTGTTTGGAGCGTTCTGCGTTTGTCGTTCGACCAAGCAGTAGAAACTTTAGGATCAAAGTTTTAGATGAAAATGACATTTTCGGTTTTTAAAGTATAAATATTCTACAGACACCTGTGAATCATTTTGGTCAAACATTTCCCAACGCGCCATTTTTAAAGTCCAGCGACATATTTAAGTCACCCATCATTTTAACCACTGGTGCTTTTCCTCCTCAATTTTGCATTTTGAATAAAACTTATTCCTTACATTTCAGTTTTGCTCCAATTTATATGTAAATTTGCATATATAGTCTCAAACGTGTTATCTAAAGATTCAATTATGTATTTGATGATTGTTTTATTCGTTGGCTCACAAAAAGAATTCATGTTGAAAAGAAAAGGAATTTTGACACCGACAGCTTCATAAAAACAAAATTGTATTTTGCTGCAAGTAATAACATAAATTTCAATCAAATACTTCAATTTATTTTCATTTTACTTAAGGATCGAAAACTGCCGCTAGATCCTTCTCTGAAACATGTGAATGTAGTTTTTTTTAAAAGTGCATTTTTCGCTAATTAAAAGTATTTAATTGTGTTGTCTGAGAAATTGTTTGAGATAGAACACTGAGCTTTTGCACAGTAGTATCTTTATTCATATTAAATGTGCCAATTTTCAAGTAAATGGATGAAAGATTGAAAAAGCTAGGAAATTCAGTCCGAGTGTCTATTAGCTTTAGCTGATACGATGTATACAAATATTCCGGAGATGCGTCGAGAAAAAACTGTAGGAAGCCAATTTGCCATTTGAAGACACAAATGAAAGTTATATATTCATAAGTGAATAATTTAGAACTGTGCATGTTAAACACGACGCCACTGCATGAGCGAAAAAGTAAACCAATACACACACCTACACCTTCCTACACATACTCTATCAGTAAAGGCCAGTAGAATGCCTCCCAAGGCTGCGGGAACAGCATACATGGAAGTGAGTGTACAAGAGGGATGCATTTGTGTAAGTTGGATTTTTAAATAGCGGATGGCATTGAAATTCTATGTTCTTTGCATGAGAACGAGGAAAAAATGAATAGCATCTTACGAACTGAAAAAAACTATAAGCACGTGCTTTAAAACTCCATAAAAATGTATTAGTCAAACTGCGTGCTTTAACAAGATCTACATTTGTGTGGTAAATTTTATCTGACTCTTAGGGTAAACCAGTTCTACAGAAGTCTTTCAGGATGACGAACACTACACAGGCCTAGAAAATGCAATACATACACCTTATTTAACATGCAAGCATCGTAAAGCACACTGTATTTCTGTGCAGGGGTCTCAAAACCTGTATTTCTAATTAAATATGACTATAGCATTTTTGGATGAAATACAATACTTCCTCTATTTACTACATATAAGACGTAGAGCAAGTAAACAGAGCTGTACGACTTTTGCCGATATATTCGTAAAATATGGACTACACTAGGAAATATCAATATTAACATTCCTTTTAATTTTTTTTACATACATTCTATGACTGGACCACAATTTCCAATTACTCATGGTCGTTTTAAAATTAAGCAGGCATTAGACGTCAGCACAGAGGCTACGAATTGTACGATTATTTACAAACATAACATGTATCTCTTCCAGCATGCATTAATGTTGCTATAAGGTCCGATAAGTATGTTGCTATAGAGAACATGAAATGGAGTAAGCTGTAAAACCTGTTGTATTTTACACTCGTTTTCGGTGTTACACCTGCTTCTCCGGCCCAGTATCTCAATAAACAGCACGGCAAATTTTATCCCTAACTGTGGATATTCTGCAGTTGCTATTCCTAGTGGGGGAGGTGGAGAAAGAGAGAGAAACAATATGGTAAAACAGCCCACCTATGTGGTGTGGGGGTAGCGTATCTGCCGCACATTCAAGAGTCCTGAGTTGGAATCCTGGATAGGGTGAGTTACCTGAATAAGGTAACAGGGTTTTTCCTTATCCTGAAAGATGAATGTTGAATAACTAAACTTTATGGAGCCCGGGCTCATTTGGGTATCATTTCAACTATTTCATATCGTCCGATATAAACTAACCATTTAAAGATCACTATACCTAGAGAAAATAGATGCTAAATGCAGAACTAACTTTAAATTTCGGGCATGTTCCATAGAAATGAATCTGATATTACATTCACATGGCTTTCACTACCATCTCTTGCTCAAACTATTCTTTATTACTCACGCTAATTCTTCTATTCACTTACTTTAAAGCAATAGCTTATGTTATTAAACCAAAATGTAAATATAAACAAATTAAATAAATCCAAAAAAGTTTAAGATAATAAAAAATTGTAAATTCTCGACAGTGAGTAAAAGTAGAATTAACATACCGGAAGTGATGTTAATAGGATTTAAAAACAGAGATGTATAACATACATATTCTTGTACGTATTCATACAAACGCTTATCCTTCTATAAAATCCATGTTAATCGAAATAAACTTTGTAGAAATGGTTTTATTACATCTTCCCTTGATGCCTACTTAAGGGTACATATGACTGAGTTTTGACGATTTTTTGTAAAAAATAGAATTTTTTTATTTTAGCGTTAAAAAATATTACAATCCTTCCTCTATCATATGCATCCATTATTTTTTCAGTTCCGCCATTTTTAAAGCTAACAGAAGCCATCCTTTAACTTCATGTGCGTGGTATTTAAATGTACATATATGCCCATTTTTACGATATTACTGTTACTGTGCCATTTCACTCCTATTTTGAACTTACTAATGATTGACTACTGCCATTTGTAATGTAATTGAAAATATCATCTGAAGAAAGAAACAAGAGGTCTGAGGAGGAGACATATAGTCCAGGGCAATTCTGAGGTCAGTTTATTTTCTTTTGCCTTTTTCTCAGTTTGCAATTTTTAAGCATTTTGCTCTATATAAAATGCTCCTTGCGGAGCATTTCTTATCAGTATGGCTTGAAACTTGCACAGTATGTAGTAATATGTACTATAAATAAAAATTGTATTGGGTTTTGATATCAGATGGATTTTAGTGTTTTTTATCCTTCAGAACAGGCTGTTACTCCATATTTTTTAAAAATTATGAAATATAAATATTTACATTTTTCTGTAAGCCAAACAAATAACCAGATATAAAAACCCAATACAATTCTAATTTATCCTTGATTAAACTGCATCTCTACAAAACTTTGTCGCAAGTGACTTTTTAAGTGCGACTATTAATTTATTTAAATAATTTGCAATATTTCTTGAGCCAAGCAACATACAGAGTTGAAACGTTGCACAGCATAATATGGTTACAATATACATATGCACACAAAATTTCATCAAAATTGATTAAAAGACATAGAAGTTGGAAAATTCAGTCATATGTACCCTTAAGCGATAGAAAATATTTTAAACGGTTGGTCGCTATGCGATGGCTTTGAAATTGCGCTCTCCTCGCAGGGGAAAATTGCAATCAGTAACGACTAGCGTTGTGAAACTATTCTAGGCTACCGTAGACTTACCATAAGTAAGCGTAGACCACGGTAGAATTGGTCAGTTAAGAACCTACCCGCGTTACCTGTACGTTCGGTGTGTTGCATACGAATCGGGCGTTATCTCATGTACAGGATGGAAGAGAAGTCATTAACTCATTGCAGTCCTAATTTGTGTTTCATAAAAGCATTAGGTACAAGAATGCCGAATGGCATTTTATTCTCTGACCAGCCGATTTCGAAAAAAATAAATGTTTTTTGTAACCAAATTGGATGCGTAATTCAGAAAAATGTACGAAGGTAGCAGTTTGTTACTTGCAAGATGCGTAGAATAACTTATTTCTGACATAGCTTCGGTAGTAATTATGGGACATCACACAGAGTTTCGAAATAATTAATTACTTAAAACACGTGAAGGAATATACAAGCAGCTCTTTCAGGAGAGAAGTATGTCGACAACGTTACGTTGAGGTTGGTCAGGGAATTGACCTGGTTTGTGGATGTAAACAAGTCGGTCGCTTTTGCTTTCGTGTAATATTTTGGGAGCTAACGCTTGTGATTGACCTACACTCGCACAGTGAACACGGAAGGACAAGGCACGGTATGTGTTTATGTTCTCAAAACACACCGTTAGGAAGTTTATGTACTGAGCTAGAGAAAGTAACACCCACACAATCTGCAGTGTTGCCAGCTTGTTTTCGACAGGAAATGGTCACAGACAAAAACGTAAGATACAAAATATCTTCCAAATACCGGGATCTACCACCGGTTTAAATTAACGTGATTTCCTTTCCAACCATATCCCGTGTATCCCGTAAGTATATCCCGTACTTTATTTACCGTGATTTATTACACTCCTCTAGAGACCAAAGCACTTAACTTTGAACCTTCTTAAAACTGAAAAAGGATATTTAAGGGGCCGCTGAACCTGCGAAATGTTCAAAAACATTTGGAAGCTCCTCTAAGTATGCTACAGTTCAAATTGAAGACACTGTTAGTTAAAGATGAAACAATTCCTTCGATGGACGCGAGGTTGCCTACACATAAACCATACACTGTAGCTGAGTGAACTTTGCACCCGGTCAAGAGCAGGTTCCAGGTGCACAAGATAATACACAGAACCCCCTCTCAATGACGTAAGATTTATATAGTGCGCGTTGACGTTACGCTATCTGGATTACAAAGGAATTGTTTCATCTTTACTGATCACAACTGAACTGGAAAGTCAATTTTTATTTTGATCACGCTGACCAAACTTATGATCATTGGTGATCATTAAATTTCTTAATTCGTTGTGTTTTGCATTAAGTTTCTTCCTACCAATGATACCACTACTACCGGTTATGCTACCATTTACTACATCATTTATGTACTCTACTAAAACTACCGAACAGTAACAACAGCAACTCTGGCAACAAAGACTATCTCCAAAATGATTCATTCCAAAAAGAAAGAAAACAATTTATCCGACATTCTGTATTTTAACGAGATCATTTTTATGTAGTAACATTTTGTCTATCTCTTAAGGTTTACCAGATATGTACAATTCATTCAGAATGAATAGAACTTCTCGGGATATTCCTACAAAATTCAAGGTACACCAACATTTAATTTGTCATAAATATATCTTAAGCACATGGCATTTTAATCAAAATCATTAGAGACCTTGATGGGAAAATCAAATTTTTCGAAAAAAATAGTTTCGTGTAGAATAACCTGGGGGGGGGGGGGTCTAGAAAATCTTCGTGTCGCATGCTTGGAAGATGCTCGACGTTACAAGAACAAGTTTAGGATTTAACCCACTGACAACGTTTTCAATAACCGTTATTTCTTAGAAGGCCGTGCCCTACGCATATAATGAAACAATAGCTAAAATGAAGTTTTCTCATTCATCTTCTGTTACACAAATGAATAAATTAGCTCAAGCATTACGCAGCTCTTTTCTCACATGCCTTTGCCGACCAGAACAACCATTGTGTCATCCGGCTCATGTTGGCATTGGTAGCACAAGGAGGATTTGATTCAGTTCATCAGTATTTTCCCATCTGAGACCATGGCAACGCCCCATATGACAGGGAATTCAGTGATGTGAAGAGAACTAAAAAGAAAACATCGTCTGTGGAGTCACAAGGAAGGGAAATCCTTACAGCGATGATGCAACTGCTCTAGGGATTTCAGAGCTTAAGGATTTTACCTATTACAAACAAGTTCAGGTTGATCAAAGCACAAAAATTCATTGATAATCTGGGGGAATATTCTGTGACGCCGGGCGCGGCGCACATCAAAGAAGGCCAGAGCCAAGTTACTTCACATCACATACCAAGCCGGCGAGCAAACAAGGTCAGTCTGCC
This sequence comes from Tenodera sinensis, assembly GCA_030765045.1. NCBI lineage: Eukaryota > Metazoa > Arthropoda > Insecta > Mantodea > Mantidae > Tenodera > Tenodera sinensis. The sequence continues at coordinate 205,887,203 of CM060961.1, forward strand.
TCGCGCAACTGTTTGTGTATAAGTGAGTAATAGCAATGAGCGCGGCTCTCGAAAGATATCCGACGGCCGGCGTGTTTGTAAAAGTTCCAGAAAAGACTGTGTGTGTATCCCAGCTACATAAGGAGACGAGGCAACGAGTTAGAGTACTTACAATTACAGACATGAGTTGGTCAGTGTGTCAGTGAGATCCAGACAGGCGCGCGCGCGCGCGCGCGCGCGCGCGTGTGTGTGTGTGTGTGTGTGTGTGTGTGTGTGTGTGTGTGTGTGTGTGTTACTGTCGTGAAAGATACGTCGCGTCGAAGTGAAGATGTAATAAGTGCTGAGACTGTATCGTCGGAGTTAAGTGTAAGAGAAGAAAGTGAAGAGCGATAGTAAAAGGAGTGTGTCAGGTCTATGAGAAGAAAACAGTTGTGAGTTGTAATATAATGTAAGATTGTAGACTGTGTTAACGTCAATGCAAGAGAACTGGTTTTTGTGCAAACGATTTAGAAGGAAAATAGTGATAGAAAAGTAACTGGACTAGATTTTGTCGTTTTTGTCACAATACTTTCAGACAAGCAGAACAAAACCTAATTTCTACTTTCCATCACAATCAACTTCCTCCTGACAATGATTACGACATGAAGAGGCTGATTTGAGAAAGTTTGAAAAGCCTTATTTACCCCATGATCTAAAAATACAATCCTTTTATGCACACTTGTACTCCAAACCGACGTATATGGCTCAAGCGAAGCAATTCGACACAACGGTATACTTGTGTGACGGCTATTGACATTAGATGTGCTTTTTTTACACGATTTATGTCCGTTTGGAACAGAAATCCCCCTAATTCACAATCTAAATCGGAGCTAAACGTTACTGACCTGCAACCTAACATTTCAATACGCTTCCATTTTTCCCTTCTGCTGAAAAATCGCGACGATTGGATACAAAGCTTCAAGCACCAAGCGATTCAATTATGTATGTGGTAGAGAAAGTAAGAAGCAGTGATAGTTTGGAGAGAAATTCATGTGAATGTGACACATCAGGCCCTTTGGAAAGCAAGAAGCCGTCACTAGAATATTTTCGGAATTGTTGTAAGCGACTGCAGTCCTCTTGCCGATGAATCAGAGATCAGAGTCGACGCTTGGCCGCATTCCTTGTCTTCCATCTGAAATCAATAACCCACAGCAGCATCCCAACAATCCCAAGAAAACCAACCGACAGGGCTTGTATATAGACCAAGAATGCTTAACCCAATTTCCAAGTTAGATGCTGCTGCTGGAACCAATGTTTCTGCAATATGTACAAGCCTTGTTATATTAGTAGGAGCCCATTATAACCACCCACAAGTCAGGGAAATAGAAAGGGTCCAATATGAACTTCAGCTACTACAGACTTACTGCTACTTATTTAAAAGTCTGCACGGTACATTTTCTATAATTTGGATCAAAGATGCTAAAGAATTTTTGTGGAATTAACAACGTCCAAGATATTCTTTATTATATCCTTGAACTGCCTAATACTTGATACTTTTTCAACTGCAACTTTGTTCTCTTGTGGTCATGTAAAGAGAAGGGAAACTACAAAGCCAACCATAGTGACCAGCTCTTAAAAGATCTGAATATCGCTTAAGCCTACTGTATCGTTTTGTTCCCCTTGTACCTATAAATAAATCGATATTAATATTATAAACGAAAAATGTATGTATATGTGTCGAGGGGGGGGGGATAATTTCAGAAACCACTTAACCGTTCACATTTTAAATGGGCAGTTTTTCTGTCGGACAATGCCATCTAGTTTCATAGTGTACTAATAAGTAGACTAAAAAGTATTTATAAAGCCTTTGTACCTGAATAAAAAATTACTTTTAGTTGAGAATGCCATGGAGTGTAACATAGTTGTTACTCCACACAATATAATTAGCTGAATTCCACAGAGTATAAAAACAAAAGCCAGTTACATTTTATTGACAATTTAAACAATCGACCTTCTTATAATCATGTGTTATATGTATTTCTTATACAGCCATTTATCAAATATTGCAGGTGGGTATTAATGAAACGGTGTTAAAACTTGTGAATAAACGTTATTCTAATTCTACAGATATGTGCACTGAAGTTTCTGGATACCAGAACCTTCTGATAAATCTCAATTAAGAAAGTGTTCTTTATTTCCTATGTGCTTATGTTGTAATCAAGTTTGTAAGCAGGGCTTGCTAAATAAGCTGTAAAAAGAGACAAAATTGCTAACATTAGAAATCAGTGAAACATTTTATCTGAGAAGATTATTTTTCTCGATAGTCGCAGCCTCTGTGTCTTTTCCAAAGAGGTTAACTTGGTGGCCTGGGAGTGCGGAATCTTATTTCGTTGCCTATGTTCAGGTTTTCTGCAATCTGCAGCTTTAATGTCATTAAACAATCATGGGACCAAAAAGAAGGAACAACGGTTTAAGATTTAACCTACAGTTGTTATCTAAAAAACTTACTCCATCATTTCGATCAAGGATTCTTCCACCACCAGGGGTACTTCATTTCCAGAATTTGGAAGACTGTCGAGAGGAGGTTAACTTATTCCTCTATTTTCTTCATGTTAGTTGAGATAAACAACTTAAGGTCCATTTTAGATCCAAGCTATTGCAACAGAAGAGAGGTTCTACTACTCTCCCTGGTATTCGAAGAAGCTTCCATGCCGCGTAGATCTCTTTGCCTGCCTGTGTGTGAGCAGACACTATGGCTGCTATGAACAGATGGCTGACAAGCGTATTAACATTAAACTGCAATCCGACATGTCACCCTTTGATTGGTTAAATTTATATGGCTTTTACTTGAGAACCACTCCTATAAAACATAGAATATATCTGCCATAAACCTTCTATTTCTAAATAGTCCGTGGAATAGAATGCTAGAGAACTAGTGCATGGACACCTTGTATATATTACTGCGTTATATCTGGGCTACTTAAAGTATACAAGGCAGACATTTCCAGACAAAAGGTAGGTAAATTTTGTTTCACGTCTGAGAACTTATTCCAGTTTCCTTGAAATAATTTCACTATTTTAAAACTTGCTCTGCTGGTTTCTGTTACCCAACTAACAAGATTTATTGATATAAATATTTAGCATCAAAGTTTATACTTATTAAAAAGGAAGTGCCTGTCGCAAAGAAGGATATATGACCACGAATGTCAGCAATGGTATTCAACAACGTCTGGTTTTCTTACGACTTCAATTTTTTTACTCGAGAACTGGCGTGACTGGAAACTCCATGGAACTTTTAGTTTTAATGTGGTACCCATGCTGCCTCTTCAAAATGAGACTGGCGCTGCTTTCAACTGCATTGCTATAGATACAAAAAGAAATAGCAATGCAGTCACATGTATCTCTTGGCAACTGATGATAGATGTTTGCAGTTATTTACCGAGATGATTCCCTTACAAAAATGAGAATTTTTATTACCTCTGCGTAATTGAAAGAGCACAATGTTATATTATCAATGCTTGTTCTTAAAAATGTAATGTAAGTAGCTGAAAGTTAATATTCACCAAGTTAATTTTAAACCGTCCCAGTTAATTTAATTTAAACCAAAATCCGCGATAAAGCAGATATAGTAGGGGAAACTTAAAACCAGAGTTAATTCTCTTTTAGGTTGACATTCCTATATTTTGACACTTATTGCTAAGCTTTGGTCCCGATTGAATGTGGTTGGCATTCAAGCTATGTTTGCAGGTAGGTTTTGTGACGTAGCACACCTTGGGTAGACACGGTCCAATCGCGTCGCCTTAAAAGAGTGTAGCAATGTGTCAACCTGCCTTTTCCTACCTCCTCTACTATCAATAGACATGAAGTGCAAACGAATACATTAAAGTAACTCTCAGTGTAACGTCGTTTGCAACCCGGACCGGAGCCTATTTATTACCTCTTTCACCACGCACCTATGTAGTATTGCATTCAACCCAGAAATGAGATTTCATCACAAATACACGCTTTAAGTACCCTAAACAGAAAAGTTTGCTAGAACAAGCTTTGTGTGTGGGCGGTGTGTCAACAAATAAACTCGAAGTCCAAAAGTGGGTTAAATACCAAAATTAGAATTTAAGTTCAGCATTTTCCAAGAATGCAATACAAAGCGTTCAACAAAATTATTTCCAAAGCCACCCCTTTACTGGGAAAGTTTTATTTTTTACTTTAAAATACAGTACGTTCAATATATGTGTACAGATAATAAAATGTTTATCTTGAATTTTCTGAGAATAAACCTGTGAAACCACCACCCCCCCCCCTCCCCCCGCTCATCCTGAGAGAATTTTGCATGGTAAATCGTTAGAGCTAGACAAAATCTTACTACACAATTTAGTTCTCGATAAAGCACCAATTTATATTCTGTGATTTTTTAAAGTGATGTATTCAGCTGTTTCTCACGATGTCATGAAAAGAGTATGAACATTTTGTCAGCATATAGCCATCCTGTTTTCAAACATCTAACTAATGATACGGTTTCCGCTATTCTCTTGTACCTCCAACGAAATACACAAAAACATATCTGATGTGTTGTACTCACATAACTGTCTCTTTTCACATTTGTATATACTAACTATTCTTCCAAACCCTACTTCATGTTAATCGAAAGAAGTTTGTACAAATGCTTATTTGACATAGCTCCTTGTAGGTATAATGAAAACAAGTGAATACAGTAGGCTTAAGCAACAGTCAAACCTTAGCTGGTGGCTTCACAATGACTTTGAAAGCGCGTTCTCTTTGCAAGACCAGGTAGAAAAATAACGTTCCTTTTGGGAGAGAGAAAAAAAAAACTTAAGTATTTGAAAATTAAAACCAATAAGGAATATCTGAGAAATGCTTAGCTCTATAAAAAGATTTGACATAAATTTTGTTATTTAAGAATATCTGCAATTTTTGTAGATTAAATATTCTGTTTTTCTTTTATGGTTTATGTATACCTAACAAATTCATTCAGAATGAAGATCAGAGGCTATTTGCAGAAAATTCAGGGTATACATTTCATTTGTAATCAGAATATCTTAAAGAAAAATCTTTCCATGTAGAGAGCAGTTTGAGATGAAATAACGTCCTTAAAAGAAAGAAAAAGAAATTCGTATCGCTGAACTTAAATATCAGGTTTGGTATGTAACGACTTTCCGACTTAGTTTTTGAGTTATGCTGTTCCGGAACATACACATATCTTTTCTCCAATTTTTCCCCCTTTTTGGACCTAGAGACTTGAAGCATGCACATATTTCCTGAGAAATCTCGATACCGAAATTATGAATGCAATACTTTGTCTACTAACTATACGCACTAGTAGAGAAAATAAGTTTCTGTAAAAATAATTTGTAAGAAGCTACTTAAACGTAAACGATAGTAGGTAGAAAAATTCTGTGATTGTTACTCATGATTGTTTCCCAAAGAGCATGCACATGTTCTCGCCTCCATTGTTCTGACAGTCTGGAATTATTGAAGTTTGTAACTGACATACTGCCAAATGATTACTTATTTATATATAACCTGGAGAGGATACGTTTATTTATTGATCGTAATTTCATATTGCTAAAATGGGTAGGTAGTTAGTTGAAATAAACGAGTACATCACCCGTTATCTACCCCCATACAAAGTATTTTTCTTGAAATATTATGTAAGGGATGTACCAGGTAGTGAGTGACCCTAGGAATGGAGCGCCATGGGAATTTCTAAGTCACGTAGACATGCGTCCAGGGTTCAATCAACCCCGGGCGTGGTTCTGAGCATATAAAGGACCCTTAAGCGCGCCCTAGCAAGTCATTTGTCTTACAGTTCAGGAGTCTCCAAGTCACTCACCTATCTGTTCTGTCTTCTGTACCGATGGACGAGAATAAGAATCAATACTTCTTACACAATCAATAACTCAAAGAAATGGACATATTGTTTATTTTTTGAGAATCCCCGCTGGTAATTAATTTTATTAAATAATGTAAGCAAAATTTGCTCCATTACTCACTAGAGTAATACAGCTTGTTTGAAACTCTAGTAAAACAATTACAGGATTTCTAGATCATACACCATGCGTTCTTTCACTCCATTCAACTCTGTTCACCAATCCCACATAAGAAACAATGGGGGATAAATTACATACCAACAAGTTTATTACAAGAAATGTGTTACGTTCACATGCCTTTCTCTACCCATTCTTCAACAACGTACTCTTACAAACGTATTCTTCCACTTCATGTTAATCGAGATAAACACAAACACAAATTATTTATGGCAAACGAAAACTTTGATGGCGGCTGATAGTTGACCAATATTATTCTTTTTCCTGTTGTGCAAATAAGTTTTGTGGGCACAAATGATACTTATATCACAGGCTTTACAGCGTGATGTCACAGTGTTCAACTGTATAACACCGCAAGGTTTGGCAAGCCTGTGATTGGTTGTTGTATTGAGCCACACGCCATTAAATTTCGTGTCAACTATAAAATAACTTTCTGTACCATTGGCCATTTCAGAGTTGTACGTTGTTATTGATTTGAATTTTTCAATATCCCTCTCATTGTTTTAATGTGCTGTGACCATTCGTTTGTTTTTATTGTATCGTGGAAAGAGCATGGAATTCCATAGCCAGCACATAGCAAGTACCTTTTAAACATGTGACAATCGATTCGATTTGCTCTATTTCCCTTGCACCTGCAATGAAATATGTCATTAAACTATTTCTGAAAATATTTTCTCGATGAAAATGAAATAGGTGGAAAAATAACGTATCGTGAGAATGAATTGTGGAAGCTACATAATAAACGATTGTATTCTTAGAGAACACGAATAGAAGAGAGATGGCGAGGGTTCGGCAATGAAGCTAGGCTAATTGTACCTATGTCCCCAAGGGAGGAAGGATGAGGTGAGAGGACACACCGAGTGTGCAGATCCAGACTAACGGTACACACGTTGACAGAGGTCCCTAAGGTTTGTCAAGTTTGACAACACCTCAAGGTCTATAATCTTCCAGGATCCTCCACAGGAAGCCGGCGGGGTTGAAGGCTCTATATCCGCTCTTAGTGCCTGGATCCCACGACAACGAGGGACGGAAACAGTTTCTGTGCGTGCGCATATCATCCCTGCCAGACTGCACCTAACGCCTTCGCTGACACTTGCAATTCTGAAAGAACTACCGGGATGAACAATGAATGAAATGATTTAGGAAAACCCCCCTCAAAAAAAAAAAAAAAAAAAAAAAAAAAAAAAAAAAAAAAAAAGGCCAGGAAGTACGGCTAAGAGAATCGAACCCACGAGATCCCGAATGCGAGCTTCACACGTTACCGCGGAGCCATCTCGCTAGGTTAGAGAAAGTCATGTGAATGTAACTGTGAATGTAATTAGAATTTAGAAATCATTAGGTTGGCCACTGTGCCGCAGAGGAAGTTCTCATTCAACAATAGGTGGTTTGAAATATGTTAGGTAATCTTTCCTGTCCTAACGATTTACGATAATGAAAATGGAACATTTTCTGTTAAGCATCAGCGCAGAATACGTACAAATCTTTCTCCCACTGCGCAGTTTCGAATAAAGCTGCCAGCAGAAGAGTAGAACACCTTTGATGATGGAAGTTCTGCCAGTTAAATTTCATCTGAAGTACCTGGATCAATAAAACACATTTCTTGTAGCCGGAACGAGCGCAAACATCTGAGTCGACTTGTTTATCGAGCCACGATTACTGATGGAGGAATCCTGTTACCCCTAATGTAGCCAGATAATATATTACACCTGACAGGAAACTGATTAAAGTCGGGTTATCGAGTTGTCGATATACCTCTTCGCTACTGCTCAAAAGTGTGTCTTTATTATCTTGCAGCAAATCTGAAACGTTCCGTGTACCTATCACGTTACAAATCAACCACTATACCGGGTGAAAAGTACTGCTTCGGCCATACGTTAACCAGGGATTCTATACGAGTGTAACAAATATGTCTAATGTAATTATTATTGTCAATACAAAACCGTTTCACCGAAAAAAAAAAATAATAATTTCTGTCAAATATTTAGTCATCTTGACGAATGGATATAAATGGTTTATCATTTCACTAACTGTCACGCAAACAATGTGTGAGCAATGCTGTTAATACCCTTTTACCTTAATTCGAATGAGTTTAGATACAATTTAATGTTAAAATGTCGTGAACGTTTGAGAGGCATGCATGCTGTGACACCGAATTTTTCACCTCCATTTCTACTTCTCAAACACTGTGCACACCCGGTTTGTGTGCTTAAGAGCGCCAACAGTAAGTGTGTTAAATAAATAAATAAATAAATAAATAAATAAATAAATAAATAAATAAATAAATAAATAAATAAATAAATAAATAAATAAATAAATAAATAAATAAATAAATAAATAAATAAATAAATAAATAAATAAATAAATAAATAAATAAATAAATAAATAAATAAATAAATAAATAAATAAATAAATAAATAAATAAATAAATAAATAAATAAATAAATAAATAAATAAATAAATAAATAAATAAATAAATAAATAAATAAATAAATAAATAAATAAATAAATAAATAAATAAATAAATAAATAAATAAATAAATAAATAAATAAATAAATAAATAAATAAATAAATAAATAAATAAATAAATAAATAAATAAATAAATAAATAAATAAATAAATAAATAAATAAATAAATAAATAAATAAATAAATAAATAAATAAATAAATAAATAAATAAATAAATAAATAAATAAATAAATAAATAAATAAATAAATAAATAAATAAATAAATAAATAAATAAATAAATAAATAAATAAATAAATAAATAAATAAATAAATAAATAAATAAATAAATAAATAATGCCATACAAGTTTAATTTCTAAGTAAAAAGTGGCAACAACACTTCGCGTGTTGTCAATTTGGTTGAATGGCCGGCATATTTAATATATGGGAGGTTATGGGAGGTTAAGGGAGGTATGGCCCGTCGTTACTAAATGTGAGGGGGAAGGGAAGGACAGGCGACAAATACACAGCCCTCAAGCCTCCCAGGCAAAGCAGGCAGCAGTTCCACCTTGAGTGTGTGTAATACTTGGTGAAGCGTTACAAACTTCTAGTGGAATATGTTAAACATTTGTTGCGTTTATAATCAATAACAATGAAACACGGCTCTAATACCAAGAAAAAATGAACCTCTTATGCTTAAATTTGAATTAGTGGTTCTTGTTCCAGTGCTTTAGCGTTACTCAAGGAAGCAAACTGGCTGTCACTCCAAAACATTTCATTTCTGTAATTTACTCACAGTGGACCCGCATTTAGATACTTCGTTGTTTTTGACATTCTAAATCTATATTATACAATAATATGTATTTTCGTCTTTAAAATAAGCGGCATTTTTCCTTTTACATTTTATTTCCATGTATTTCCAGATTTGATTGTATTAGAGTGTGTTCAGAACATCCTGCACCTCCTCTATATTTGTGGATAATTTTGGCAGAATTTTCCGCCTAGCTTTGTATATGGACTTACGTAAACTGTGGATAACTCCGGTGATTACTTCTTCCGTTTTCTCTCTTGTTACTAGTATATTAGTTTTGATGGTGTTACACACCCACCCACACCCACATATTCCGTAGCTTTTCTCTTCAGATCACAAAGTACTTTCTGTCCCTGAATTTTAACACTAGGTGGCGCCGCGTGGTTTGGAATCCGAAAGTGTAACCTTCCCGAGGCAGCATTTTCCTTCCTTCCTACTCACTAATTTCAGTCTCGTCGGAAAACGTTAACTGTGAACTAATCTGTCGTAGATGGAAATCAAGGAAAAAATTACCCATACCCATTACACCCCACATACTGGCTAACTAGATCGGTTCCGCAGGAGGCTTGGAGGTTGTTACCTGCTACGCTACCTGGGTACGGGAGGCTTCGGTCCTGCGCCAACTCCTTATACACGGGCGATAGGGGAAAATGTGGTCAGCACCATACTTCGTTCAGCCGGAATGTTGGATACAGATGGCTGCAAACATAACTCCCCAACTATTCACGATGCACTACGCTCCAATCAAGTATGCCACTAAGTAGAGCTTATAGAGAATATGATTTTTAATTTATTTGTGTATTTTTAACTAACATCTTTTAATTAACGTCCTTAAAATCTCAACTAATATCGGCAATTGGAATGGTTGCTAATCGGCAACGATCGTCACTTTCGTTTGGACTGATCTGTCTACTGGTTTATGTTATGTTTTCTTTATGCAGTGGAAAAAGCGTTTCAATTTTTAGCAATGTTATACATGAATCTAAGGATTCAGACTTTTAGATGTCGAGATTTGATTCCTTTTGGACCCTCTTATAACTTCTTTCTTACTTCATTTGTTTGTTATATGTCTCTATATTTTTGCTTTACTAGTGTTTTATCTTATATTGTCATTTATCTCTGACTTTGGCCATGATGCGCTGATGACCAAGTATTGATCGTTCTTAACCCTACATCAGATTTATTTAGGCACAATAAATTACACAGACACACGCGCGCACAATTTTACATTCTCTAACTCTAGGTGGATAGAGAATAGTCCTACTAAACAAAAATTCCCAACCTTCAGCCGGAAACGCAACCCCTAGCATGCTAACCACCGGACTAAAGCGGCAACTTGGTTCAGACACTCGGACAAGTTTCAAATCAATGCAGAACATGCTACGTCATGTATTTAAGGAGAGTGGTTTTGAGTATAATAATTCTGGCCCAAAGCACCAGCGTCTGGAGATACTTTACCTGCATGTAGAGACGTTAATGGAATTTCATGAACATTTCGAGTTCCGCAACTTGAAGCAATTGCTGATTTGTTGGTCATACGTGATTCAAATCGCTGATGTCTCAGTTTGTCGCATGTTTTGCTATGCTAAGCACGGACACTCCTGTACCATCGCATTTTAATGCCCTCAACGTCTCTCTGGAAATGGATGAAAATAACAAGGCCGGAAATACTTATGTGCTTCTCAGCAATTTTTTGTTAAATGTTTCCTTTTTCCCAGGAAAGATCTATTAACAATAACTGAAAAAACAAAAACATCCGATGGTTTCATTTACACGGCATTGGCATACACAGTATAATATATATTTTACACAATAACAAACACACACGCACCCACGCACGCACGCACACGCACACGCACACGCACACACACACACACACACACAGTTGAACCTGCTTTACACCTAACTCAGTTCTAAGCAATTCGTATTTATTACTAAATTTTTGTAGATCCCGGCAAAATGTAATTTAGAAACGTGTTAATAGAGCCTTATGTATACGTAATGCATTTACACGTAATTCGCTGTTACCTATACGTATTAAATTTCAGAAACATGCAACTGAGCTTTACGTAATTATAATGAGCTTACGCCATACGCATCTTGACAGAAACTCGAGTGGTATTTTCCTTATCTCTGTTGACAAAGACGCAAACTGAGGGGGCGACTTTCGGCCGCGGAACCAAAAGACAAAGACCTTTGCTGGTAGACCCGGCAGCTTTCGGCGCGACAATGTCGTAGTAACAAACGAGAAGTAAAGATAACATTTTTTGGTGTCTGGTGTTTATTGTTGAGCAGCGGTTTTGTCTTTCAGGTCTTAATTGCCTTTAATCAACCATGGAGAACAGAAAAAGGAAATGCACACTAGATCAGAAAGCAAAATTCAATAAGCTTAATCCAAACAAAACCAAAACCGAAATTGCATGAGACTTAGGAATTGCTTATATCACGCTGTGTACAGTAGGTAACAAAATCAGGTGTATGCACTTAATGTAAGAAAAATGAAACTAGTCAAATTAACTGATTTCTTTAAAGCAGGACGAAGATAACTATAAAGTTTTCTTCACACATACTTTTGTTGTTTGTAAGACTATACATGTAGGCCCAGTGTATTGCTTTTTTTAAACAAATTCATGCCTTATCAAAATCTCACTTGTAATTCTGAGTTACAAGTGGTCTTCCCTCTTCCCTTTGATGTACGCATAGTTCAGGTATATATTATTCTTTAAAAATGTGACTACTCTTTCTATCTACTTCAGATAAACTTTTGCAATACTGGTTTCATTGCAAAGTTTGTTATAGGTACTAGCTAGGGATTTGAAGCGATAGTCAAATCTTTAATAAGCATATTGCTATATGTTGCCACTGAAGTGCTTTTTTTGCCTGGCATCACTAAAAACACACCAATGGCGAGTCAACTTCTCAAAAACGTATAAATTAGCGGAAAATTTAAAGGAATACTGACGAATATTTAACATATTATTAATACAACAAAACAGGACAAATTGTTTTAAACGATATCTGCGTTTACCGGTACAAACCCGTCGGAGAGTGATACATTTTTTTCTAGCGTAAAATACTCAACATGGCTTCCTTAGTAAGGGCAGTAAAACCGGTATTCTTGTGTAGTAGTTTACGGCATATAACACCTGATAAAGAGGCATCTGAGCAAAACTGAGTGTCTTTCACGCCCAATAAGGAAAGGATCGCTGAGTACCACAGCGTTAAAAAATAAAAACTCAATTTATTTGATATCCACATTTTTCGTGAAGTAGCTTTTTGCCTATCTTACGTTTTACCAGTTATATAAAATTATATACGATTTTTTCTGCATGAAAAGGACTTCATAAACGATTCCCAAATAATTAAAGGTGTTCATTTTATTTGTCATGCAAATATCTTAAACATGTTATATTTTAATAAAAATAGAGCCATTAAAACATACGAACAAATAGAAATGGTCGTTTGGGAAGTTTGGTATTTATTCGACATTTCGACTTTGATACACACACGCACGCGCGCGCGCACACACACACACACACACACACACAAAAGCTTCACTTACACTTTTCTTTTTTGTTTTTGGAATTTATGAAGTCTCAAAGCGTACATTCCCGATGAAATCTCAGCTTCGAATTTTTGGATGAAATGCGATATTCCCCTTCTGTACTTTATACATATAAGCAGTGCTTACAATAATGCTGTGACGTCAGGTGTGACGACGGTGGCAGCGGCAAAACAACAAAGGACGATCGAAGCCAAGCCTCCCCATGAGAGCAAACACGTGACAATGAGCCTGTTTGAAGGATCCCAGAAAGGTCGTGAGTTTACGCTTACAGACATAAAAGGATCGGTGTGTCAGTGAGTGCGAGAGAGTTGTGCGTGTGTGTGTCGTCGCGAAAGATACATCGGTCGCCGTGAAGATTCTAACGGGCGTCAAGTGTGTGCAATGCCGTAGTTAGTGTATGAGAGATAGAGGAAGTGAAGAAAGACACTGAAAGAACTAACCAAGGTTACGAGAAGTAAAATTTGCGAGTTATGGTAGCACAAAAGACTGTAGACTGTTGACGAGAAGAAAACTGTACATTTATGATAACATTTTAGGAGATAACAAAGTAATTGAAAAGTAACCGGACAGGAATTTTGTCGTCATTGTCACAATATGCTTTTGTTAGAATGGTGGATAGATAAAGACGTTCCAAGTAATGAATGGATGGATAAAGCCGTGGAGTTTTGGATTTAAGGTCGAGTAACCACAGAGCTAATGTGTGAATCATGCAATTAAAGGATGAATGACCCAGACTGCTATGTCTGAAACGGACAATAAAAGCGGGACATCTCTAGACTGCCAGGAAATTTTATTGGCCTATATTCAGTCGCTCGTTTTTTAGCGTTCAGTCTTAATCAAGAAGAAAGAGAGCAGAAGCAAACTCTTTTTTACTTCTTTTTTCGCCTCTCTTCCCTTAATACTGGCGTGTAGGAAGAAGTCAGACTGACATTAGTTTTCTCCTGTTCTTCTTTGTTCCGCAGAGAAGGAGAAACTAGAAGTGGGATTCAGAAAGACAACCTCAATTCATAATCTGAAATGCAGTCACAATGTATTCATCCGCTCCTCAACAGCTGCTTCAGTAAACAGATCTGAAATGGTTCGTTAGTCTAATTATACTAGATCCTTACTTTACAGTCATGGTCTTAATAGATACACCAAGACACCCTAACTGCATATCTATACTCGCTATACCGCCTGTCACTTATTTCATATACACAGGATGTTAGGAATATAAGTGTACATATTTGTATTGGCAATTGAGAACAATATAATGAACAATATTACATAAATATTTGCTTCATTTGTAGTGTTATAATTTTACTTATTAAAAGTGATATGTTTTCGGGTTGGTTAGTACCTCTAAGTAGGCGTGTTACACACAAGCCGTACGTCTTTATTTTCCCTGAGACTGCGGGATATGTTGCTGGGAGGTATAATGCTGCTCAACCATAATAAATACAGAAGATATTATATTTCACCCAAACATCTGATACCGAGATTTCACCAGAAACGCACGTTTTGAGACTGCCTAAATAAACAAATTAACGTGTTGCACTTACATTCTTTTCTCCACTCTTGCACAAACTATTTTTACAAACGCTTATTCTTCTACTGTCATTAACTCAGGAGAATGTCATTGTCATAGATGGGGAGAACCGGCACATTGTGTCATTTCCGCTACATCGTAGTTTTAACCCCGACCACTCTCCTACACAACCCCACGCCACCGTTGTTATCTATGTACCCCAGAGAACCGGCCAGAATTGGCCATTCATATATTGCGAACCATTAATTAGATTTCTTACTAAACAGCGTTTTATTATATTTATTTTTATTTATTTAATGCTCAAGCAATGCAATTGTCCGTGTGTTAAATATTTCAGTCCAAGATCACTTGAAGCACTGCATGCAAGGGCTGCCAGGCAGTCATGACCGTAGCAATTCAAATGCTGCAACTGCTTCTTGTCTGGGATGGTCCGGGAGTGAAGGTTGGTTACAAGCTGGTTCCATTTCTTTGACTTACAGATCCAACATGGTTTTGTTGTTCTGTTCTGAAATTCCTATTTGTGTGTAATATGGCCCAATGGAAGGATAACTTTGGTGTAAATGTTTGCAGAGATGTTGCACCTTTTTTGACAAACATGTCAGCCATATAGTTGCAAATAGTCCACAGTGGGAAAGGATCCACTGAAATTGTATTTCTTTGTTTAAGATTTGTAGTGCGTTTATGGAACTTCGAATTTAAATTCTGGTATTATTACGCGGATTAGTGCACAATGATATTGCTTGTACAACTGAGATAGAATTACAGAATATAGCGACTTTTCTAAATTGATGTATCATTGTTTTAAAACTATATTTATTGCTTGTAACTCTTCATCGAAATTTGTTTGCCGACCTTCTCAGTGCTTTTTAGAAATTAAATAATTTACTATAAATACCAGAACCAGCACAATTTTCAATGCATGATTCGTCCGTGTATATATAATCCAATCTCCCTATGGGTAAATTGAGTGGATTGCTTCTAAAGTCAACAGTTTTATAATATCATTATTCATTTCAGATTTCTTGAATTTTGTATTAAGCTTCAGTCGGTAGTCAACATAAATATATGCTTATTATAAATATTATTATGTTTATGTTTTATTACATTTATCAATAATGTTCTAGATTGCTCATAATCGTATTTTAAACACAATAAAGTGGCATTTAAACAACTAGAGTAAAAAGTATTGCAATTATTCACGTGTGTCCTGCCTGTCACTGAACTGAAAACTAAACACAATTGCTTGCTGATTCCTCGGGATGTGTTCTTTGCTTCATTTCTGAAGGTGTATAACTAGAGATCCATGGTGGTTAAGAGCCTCTGTACGAATCTCCGCTACGCCCCGAATTTTTCTTGTTAACCTTTACACTTATACACAGCAAGTGCATAATGAAAATGAAAACGAACTCTATATTAAAGCACACATTTCGCTCAGCATGGGAGAAGTATGTACTCGAAAAATGTCGCGTATACACGAACATTCAAAAACATCTACCAGAGCTGAAATAAAATGTCAGAGGTCCTGTGTAAAGCCAGCCTTCAATAACTGTGCTTGCGCTCGGTGACATTTTGATCAATGGGAGTCCTCGACCCGCAAGTTAAACGATCAAATTACGGTTAAGACGACGGCAGAGAGCATCCGAGCAACAAAGTTGGGGGCGCCATAGATATCCCTTTGGGAACTCTTAAATCTCTCTGGACTTGATTGTTCAATGACCTGGAACATCCGCTGTGCTCGAGTAAAAAGCCACACAAGGCGCGAATAGCACAATCAACTGGGTTAATTACCGCTGCATAAACAATAAGTTGCTGCCTCGATGTCGCTTGACGGGTAACTTCCATAGCGAAATCAATATCACAGCTCTCCAATGAAAATCTTTCACAATGTTACCTTACTTTTGTATTTTCGTGAGCAAAACCAAAAATCTCATACATCAAGTATAGCTTCTTCACAAAATTAACCTTAGCAATAAAAAAGAAACTAATAATAATAATAATAATAATAATAATAATAATAATAATAATAATAATAATAATAATAATAATAATAATAATAATAATAATAATAATAATAATAATAATAATAATAATAATAATAATAATAATAATAATAATAATAATAATAATAATAATAATAATAACAATAATCATCATCATAATAATTACGTAGTACCTACGTAAGTTTAGATGGCCAAAATCTTCACAAAAGTTTAAAAAGCGCCTTAAGTAATACCACTAGTCCGTAAAGGTTTTCGGTAATTTTTCTGAGGTTAAATTCTTAAAATAAGTATATAATAATGACAACAAGCAGGAGTTTTAAAACTTAATTACCTAAGAAACGTAAGGAAGGGCGGGATTGATGATTTTTATGTGACTATGTCACTTTTTTTCTACTTTTAATTGATACGGCGTTATATGCTGCACCGCTTCATTTATATTTTAAATTCGCAGATCACCGAATTTCGGAATTTTTACAGTTTGTACCAAACGCCAATACTGAACAGAAAAACGCACGAGAATAACCTCCATAGATCCTAGTCAAATCGAAGCAGACATTATTTGGCTGGTCCTCGTAGCCGTGGTCGCTAGAGCGTGTGCTCTTGGCGTTCCACCATGCAGAGGGTCGCGGGTTCGAGTCCCGCCTCGAGCATGGATGTTTGCATGTGTACTCAAAAACCGAAAGAAGGTTAAAAGCCAAAGTTGATATTTAAATTCAGTATCTTCCCAGGATAGGATTTTTCAAATATGTCTACACACCTCAAACTGCTCTTTAGAAGGAACATTTTTAGACAATGTTGATTCTGAAAAATGGCTTCAACTGTTTTGATTAAATACTTAAGATATTTTCAGAATAAAGAAAATGTATAATTTAAATTTCCTCTCAAGTCCTCTTCATTTTCGATGAATTTTGCAGAACTAGTAAACCTTAAGATAGACAAAATGTTGCTGCATAAAAGCTGTAGATCTCGTTAACGCACACAATTTGTCAAAAATTCGTTTTTTGAGGTAACCATTTCCGTAATATTTATTGTTATTCGTTTGAACTTTCAAAAATTTCTACTTTTCTCAAATGGGAAGTTATCGTTTATCCCCCTCTTTGACGTGCAAGGATAGGGAAATTTCAAATCCAGCACATGTTTACCAAATCTTAAAGGATTTTACTATCGCTTAAAGCCCACAATATTACCTATATAAGAAAATATGTAATGAAGCCATTTCCACAAAAGTGTATCGTTAAAGAGAAGTTTGTGAGAAAATGTGTACAAGGGTGAGTAGATAGTCATACGAGTGCAACACTTCAAAGAGACTCAATTCCAGTGAAGTATAAATATATCATTTTTTGGATGGAATACAATCCTGTCTGCCTAGTATAGTTAGGCGGCGGAGAAAATAAAAAACTCAATATTTATTATAATCATTCAAATATGCAAATGTTTTTGAAGTCCTGCAATTTGAAACACAGTTACTCCTTTCTGGCTGCATTTTGTGTATCTCAGTAGGACACAGGAAGAGCGCTTGGCAAAGGACCCTGGTGGTTTGTAAGGCATATCGATCCAACAGCTTCTGCTAGCTCTTGTCTCGGTTATTAACAAACAAACTGGTCTTCCATCAAAACCCGGCCACGACTTAAGCCTGCCTGTACTCCATAGCAGCCGTTCAAACAGCATGTAATGGGAGTACATTCGACAGCACAAGAAATGGCTCATTCCGCTATATCACAATAGTGTTTTTCTTCCCTAAGTTTTCCACATTTATCTAACCAACACTAGCTTATACCTTGCACGTATCACCTCTGTGACTATCTTGAAATATATCCCAACAAACAAAAACGAAGCAACGAGCGATGTGAAACAAAGGAGAGTGAGGAGAAAAGAAAAACCTCCCTTGGTAAATTCTACTGATTCGTGTAAATAAGTAGAGGTGGCTAGCCCACAGTAACATCATTAGCGGCTCGACCCTGTGTAAAGGTGCTCTGAATGAAAAATGTCTGCAGACTTAAAACTCGGAGCACCCGAAATATTTACGCAGTTTCTTCTGAAGTAGACATGCAAACCAAATCTAAAATTATTGTCATATTCGATTTATTGCCACCAAGAGATTATTTCGGGATATTTTCCAATATCAGATATAATGGTCCATGAGCACTTACATGTAACAAATAAACAAAAATAATAAACACCGATATCAATTATTATTGCATAATACAGAGAGATCCAAAAACATAAGAACCGCTGCGCGGTGTTTTTATACTGCGCTGCCGGAAACATGATAACATCTGATGTACACAAGGTCATGCGTTGACTTTGTCTCTGCTCTGAAAATGCAGTATTGAGCTGACGCACTATCCTGAGGTTGAGTTATTACCAGCGTGCTTTATTATTTTGTCCTGTAGTTAGTCACAAAGTGTATTATGGCTCAGCATTTGTTTTTTACTGCACAGTGTTTATTTATTTATTTATGATTCGTATGTGTTAGTCAGCTCGCCAAGTTGAACTGTGATTTGCATTGCAGAAAGATTTCCAGGTGATCTGCAATTTCCATCTCTGGAGTAACTTAAACCATAAAGTGTACAAGACAAACCCACACACCCTGGAGGAATTAAAACAAAACACCTGCCAGGAAATTGCCAGCGTTTCTCAACGTGAACTACGGCGAGTGATGGATAGTTTCTTAAAGAGGTGCCAAAAATGCAACGACGGTTGCCAGTTTCAGTATCTACTTTAATTTTATTGGTAAGTAAAGCCTTTAGAAATACTATGGTTTTATCCGCTCTGTTCTATGATAGCGACAGTCGGCGACGAGCGCAGAGGTCCCGTACAAACAAAACACAGCGCAGCCGGTTCACAGTCTTTTGGATCACCTGTTATAACTGGCGTGGGCCAGGTTATCAAAAATCGTTTAAAAAAATCGACTATTATCGTCAATCTTATTAATACCATCATGTGGTTTATTTAAAAGACAATAGCTACAGCAACGTTGTGAATGCAACACAGACCGTTTAATTCTCTACCGCGCACCTAAGTAAACAGAGGAAACACTGCTTTCCACCCAAAAATCGTAACAATTGAATTTAATATATGTATTTTTTCCTTTGCTTAAACATTTGGTTTTCATTATATGCATCCCGAAAAATTACTGCTTTAACAACTTAACTTAATTAGATTTAATTATAAGCATTTTATCAATAGATGTTATATTTACTTAAAAATGTATACACTCACATGAAATTTCTCTACTCACTCTTGTACATACTACTCTTAGGAACGCATATTCTACTATCTACTTCATGTTATTACATCTCCCCTTGTAGGTAGAATAGGAATAGGACAACAGTAGGCTTAAGTGACAGTCAAATCTTTCAAGAGCTGGTCACTATGTGATGACTTTGAAATTTCATTCTCTTTACCTGTATAGGACATAAAAAATTAATGTGCTCCCATTTGAGAGAAGTACAAGTATTAGGAAATTCAAACAAGGAATGTCTCGGAAATGGTTTGCCTAAAAAAAAATTTTAAAGAGTTAAAAACCAAATTGTATGATATTCAATGACATCTACATTTTTTGTGAAGTAAGATTTCGTCTATCTCTTACGGTTTACAGTTATGCAAAAGTCATTTAGAAGGAAGAGGAGTTCTGAGGAGATTCCATTTCACTTGTCATGAAAATATCTTAAACAGATTGTATGTTAATCAAAATCTTTAGTCATTTTTGAGAAAATCGAAATTTCCTAAAACTTTTCCATGTAAAGGGTAATCTTTGTTGGGTGGATTTTCTTGACAATCTTCGTGTCGCATATCTTTCTCTCTCTCTCTCTCTCTCTCTCTCTCTCTCTCTCTCTCTCTCTCTCTCTCTCTCTCTCTCTCTCTCACACACACACACACACACACACAAACACACACACACACACACACACACACACACACACACACACAGCTTTTTTTCCCCTAAAATGCTTCTTTTCAATTCAGGGAGTCTCAAAACATGTACCACTGAAATCTCGAGATCGAATTGTTGGGTGGAATACAACAGCTACTTTCCCTACTTACTACATGTAGCAAAGAGAATAAAAGTAAGTGCATCAGATTCCTTTTGGCATCAGAGCTTTTTAAACTCCCTGATCTGATAAGTAAACGGCTCTATGAATATTATGTACGAGACGACCAGCATTTCGAAACGCACGCTTGCTCGTAAACGCCAATAACAGCAGCACAGATGAACACTGCCAAATGGATGATGTCAGAATTGACTGCCTGCTCAGCTCGCAGTGGCAAATTTGAGTCAGCTTTGTTAATGAATGAGTAACGTGGCTCTTAATCACAACTACGAGAATACAAAAACACTATTGCTTTCCTATTCTTTCTTTCTCTCTGAGCCACCAAGATACTTAGAAGCTTGTTTTAGCTCTAATATAATAATAATAATAATAATAATAATAATAATAATAATAATAATAATAATAATAATAATAATAAATAATTAATAATAATAAATAATAATAATAAATAATAAATAATAATAATAATAAATAATAATAATAATAAATAATAATAATAATAATAATAATAATAATAATAATAATAATAATAATAATAATAATAATAATAATAATAATAATAATAATAATAATAATAATAATAATAATAATAATAATAATAATAGCAACAATAATAGCGAGACAACAACAAAGTCTCGAGTTCTTGTTAACGTTTATCAATTTTAATATGATAAAACTATTATCAGTAAGTCTAAATTATTTGC
Source organism: Tenodera sinensis (assembly GCA_030765045.1). NCBI lineage: Eukaryota > Metazoa > Arthropoda > Insecta > Mantodea > Mantidae > Tenodera > Tenodera sinensis. The sequence goes on from CM060961.1 coordinate 205,908,334, forward strand.
ATTAGAAAGGCAGCAAGTTGCAATAGCCATTATTGATGCACTATGCAGTGTCTCCAGACACCACAAAGACCTTGCTGAACTAATTTCAAGGAACTGGGCTGCACATATGACATTACGCCTCATTGTAAGACACGCCACAGCTGTAACCTAGGGTAAACATCCCAGTACCGGCTTCTCTCCAACATCCTTGAGAGCTAAGCGTTGCAATATCTCCCCTGTTTCCTCTCACATTCTATTAGTTTTCTCGTGACGTTGGTCTTCTAATAAGGACATGTCCACAAGTGGAGTGCGAACGCTTACTTGGAGAAAAGTGACAACGTTGCTTTTCGCGGCACTGAATACCTTCATCTTCTCACCTGGCTTTATGCGTCGCATGTTAACCATTAGAGTAGTACAATAATAGCAGTCAGAAACCCTCTGAATCAAAATGAAGTTCGCAACTACACCATAACAGGAAGCTTACCCAGCCCAGCTGAAGCTGAGGATGCGACGGTGGCGCAAACGGCGAAGAAACGACGACGGTTAAAATACAGCAATACTACTTACGGGCAAAATATGAACTCTTAACTGTGTCCAACTGGAATAGATCAGTGATCCTTTTACCCAAGTTAAGTGAGCAGTAATTATAAGTATTTAAATGTAATACGACATATTTATTGTTGTTAACACTCCATTCCAAATTTGACGTGCATGACTGAATGTTAGATGGAAGGGAGAGAGAAAAGGGGGGGCAGCTTGGCATTTCTTACTATTCGTAATGGAACGAAAAATCGCGACTTGTTGCAAAAGAACCCCAGTCATATCTAACAGTGGACCAGAAGTATGTTGTTACAAATATGGGTAATACTCGTGGCGTACTTTACTTATTTGGAACGGTTGGAATTTTATTTTTGCGACTGCAACATTACAGCTCAAATACTTACCCTTGCAAGAATCTACTGGGAACAGCTGCTAATTTTTAGCTCGTAATAGCGAGGTTAATAAACTACGAGGTCACATTCCTACTGTGTTTTCCCTGTTGGTGTGATACACGTGAGATAACTATTCCAAACAGCTTCAGTTACCTAGTCGGCTTCCTATTCTTAATTCAGCAGGAATTGAGTTATATAAAAAATATTTGTGTTTGATAGAAACAAAAACCTCTCAGTGGGCGATAGAATCTATGAGAACTTAACGATTTTGAGGAACCACATGAATGCATTAGATAGTGGATACTAGTTTTTGTACCGAATATGAACGTAAGGTACAGGAGGATGATATTTAGCCCAAAAATTCTATACCGAGGTTTCATTTTTTGAGACCCCTAAATAATTACAGAAAGAAATCTTATGTGATGCATTCTCATTACTTTCTCTACTCACTCTTCTACTAACTATTCCTACAAAAGATTATTTTACCTACTTCTTGTTAATCCATATGACATTTGAATTCACACACATTTCGTTGTTGGATACAATGGGCTAAAACGATAGTCAAATTTTATAGCAGCTTGTCGCTATGTGATGGCTTTGAAATATCATGGTTTTGTGTTACCACAAGTATTCGCCTTTGCTTATCACTATACAATAATTTACATCCTTTAAACATTGCTATATTTTACGTGAATATCGCCAGTTTTGCAATATCCTGTGATTCGTTATTACCAATAGTAGATTGGTAGACAGTGTACATGTGAATCAATGTTACCTACCTACTTTCTATTTTGTGTTTATGTTATATTTTGCTATGATTTATTTTTTAATTAATTTTGTGATGTTCTAGTTACTTAATTTGTATTTAATTTTTCCACTTACGTAATCAAACTGAGATGGTAAATTTTAAGTGAACATTGTAATTGGAGAAACCTGTAATGTTCACATTATAGATAAATAAAAGAAAGAAAGAAAAAGTGAAAGAAATGAAGGAGAGGAAGAAACGAAGGAAGGGGTAATGAAAGAAAGGAAGGAAGAACCGAGACAAGTTTTAAGTATTTGAAAATCTTCACCAATAACAAAGAATGTCTCAAAAATGGTTAAGGTTACTAAAAAAGTAATTTGACAAAAATGTTGCGCTTTAACGAGGTCTACGTGTTTGTGTCTGAAGATTTTGTCTATCTCTTTGAGTTTACCAAATTCTACAAGTCATTCAGAACAAGAAGAACTTCACAGGAAGTTTAACATCTGTGTTTTGTCTGTGATCAAAATGGTCTTAACAGGTATTGTAATAAAACTCGTTAGAACCACTTTTAAGAGAATAAAAAATAACAAAAACTTTTCATGTAAAGGCCAGTCTGGGTGGGAGAATTTTCCGTTTTTGACTTACGTGTTCCTATACAAAAACACAGGTACACCCTTTTTTTTTTTTTTTTTTCATAAAAATGCGTTTTATTCAGGAGACCTCAAAGCATGTATTGCAGCAAAATCTTGACATGGAGTTTTTGTGTGGAACACAACACTTCTCCGAGACGCCTTTGCGATCTGGTATTAAGCATGTCAGCTTTCAAATGGTTCGATTTTCTGCTGAGGATGGACATGTTTCCTTAACCATGATTATTCTCCATCTTTCCTCGAGTCTGGAAGTATGATTGAGACAGTGTATGTATTTAATGTTTAAGTATAAAGAAAACTCAAAAGTAAATGCATCAACAGTAAAACAGTACAACAGTAAAACCAGTGAAGTCATTGTCGATGAGCAATTGTTCCAAAGACAAAGCTGCCGACATGATCTTAAAGGCAGTATATAAATGGAACAAATAAAACCAAAAATACTACCTCTACTGCAGTAGCTTACAATTAAATAGTGTGTAGAATATATATGAAAATAAAGGATAATAGTTAAGAGCACTGATGTGAATGTTGCATATTCATTTTTTTGTCATGTATACGACGCATTTTCCATATACTGAGAAACCGTAACTTCCCATTAGCAGAAAGCTAGTCGTGGGTAGAACTACTGTGGGATCATTGTGGCTCAGATTCTCTGGCTGGTCTCCAACATACACCTACACCAGTACTGTCTGTTCAGAAATTCCACTCACTCATGATGTAAGTTTCATTCTGCAAAGTAGATATGGGTTGTAATTATTTAAGCTAAGTAAACGCGTACAGTGAACCGACACGTTATTGTACCATTAGTTATTATTAGGCGTAACTACACAAAAGTGCGGATCTGTTTACTGTGCGATCATGCTAGCAGTGCAGAGGAATTGAGTGATGTGAATTCTACGTAACACTTGACGTACTACCCCAAACGGCACACTGATTTTGGTTGAATGTTTCTTTCATCCAGAGAAATAAAGTATATGTTTAATTAGTGGATAAAAATAAATATATACTTTTCACACTTCAAAGTACCTGCTTATGTACATTTTCAAACCAAAACGTTTCTACTTATGTGATAGATCCACAATTCATTTATATCTACGCATAATATGCATAACAGAAATACCAAATGTTCATTGTGAAACAGTGTTCATTGACAACGCTTTTATTGGTCCATTTCATCATCATATACTTTTATAGCTGCAGAATTAGCATCACAGTGGAAAACATTATGCGATCTAAACACCTCAAAACGAGATAAATCTCCTGTGGTTTTCATTTAAACACTGTCTGTAGTGCGAGAATAGGTGCTTGAGGTTGCTTGTAGTGAGTGCAAAGCGTAAATATTTGATGTGCAATAAATGTACTTTGTTATTCTCAGGTGGACCGTTTTTCTTCAATAGATCTCTGATTACACACAATTTGGCGCATTCACGATATCTATGCAGAATTGCAACGAGGTGGGATCCACTCTCGTATTGTAAACAATAATATGGAAGTGTAGAAAACAGTTAACCTGAGGTCTTCCGTTTTTTCACCATGGTGCCCAAGTTTTGCTGCCCGTTTATTATGCATGGTAATGAACAATTTTTGCATTTAAACATCTGGTTACTAGTCGACTTAGAGGAGGAAGTCTGCTATGTTGACTGACAATGTATAACATTGTCAAGACTTGATATCAAAGGGTGAGAGTGACAAGGGGATAGTAGGAATGTGCAGCTGTACAATGAAAACAGCCTGTCTAGTAAATCCAATTCGGAACCGATTATCCTTTTATTTATCTACTTATCTTTTAACCTGACTCCATTTCCGATGACCTGCCTCTTGTCTCGTCACTGTTTAGTTCCCACCGAACGCACTGAAATCGTAACCTATGATAGGTACCTTTCGTGAAACATGATTGCGCTTAACTTATTAGCTCTTTAACTAAGTTAGACGGTAGGGGCTAAGCTAATCATTTGGGCAAAAGGATCCCCTATATAAATTGAATGTTTTTATCTGCACGAGTGGTAGGAGTGGATTATGGTGTTCGCTGAAAGTGTTACATGTGCGTGGAAGTCAAAAGGAGCACGTAGAGTTATTTGTATCATAGATTTATGCATTTATTTATCACTAGCAAATATTTCCAGCAGAACATCACAAACCATTAGTTCTAGTATCACCACTGAATGAGAAAGTCTCGTGTACAGAGATTATTTGTCAAATAACTCTAAAAACAATCTTGCATGCTTCAATAGCGGGTTAATCACATAACTATAAACTAATTCAAAATTCTGCAATATAATTATATTGAGTTAAAGAATTTACCTGAAACGTATAGGTACTAATACATAAGTTTCAGATAATAGTACGAGTTGGTATTATTCAGTGCTAACTTTACTTGTTAAAAAGGTTCCGAGTTATTTCGAAAATAGCTTGGTTGTGTTTCTTGGTTCTGAAAAGGAAGAAATGCTTGGCTCAACATCTAATTCAGTACAATATGACTGACTTCACGGCTAAATTTCTACTTAAAGCATGATGCATCAAAGGTCGTTTCTCGTTGTGCTTTCTCATATCAGAATTCATAACACTAAGCATTACATAAGTTGTAAGCTGATACAATACTTCAAGATCAACACCACTAAGTTGAAACTAGAATTCTTGGTTCCGGTTCTAGAATATATGAAATTTACAAAGACAAAACGTAGCAAGATTTTATGTATTTTACATTTTTAGGTACTTAATTCGCGTTATTTAAGCGTATTTTACTGTAATGTAATTTAGCTCATGAATTCTGTCTGTGTACGTAACGGAGGGGGAACACCTCGCCCTCTGAGACCCCCATGTGGATCTAATGCGATTACCACCCTACGCCCCCAGGGGGGAAGCGATGAAGCGAAGTGAGACCGGAAGGCACGTCGGAGAGCGGAGCCAGTGAAGCCACCGGAGACGCATAGAAGTCCCTAACAGTTCCATATGTGACACTAGGCGCGCACACCCGAAGGCATACCATCCACCCAGGGAGAGGGCGACAAGGCGACCCTAGTGGCCCGGGCAGCGACTCCCAAGGTGGGCCAGGGAGAGAGTTTCCAATGAGCAACCAACTATGCCATCGGCCCGCTAACGCCGGAACCAACCGTCCTACCAACCGAACCTGAAAGATGACAGTGATGGAAGTGAGAATGGAAGGGAAAGGAAGTCGTAGAGAAAAGATGAAAGCACCCTAGCATTCGCCTAAGTGACATGGGGAAACCACGGAAAACCCCATGTCAGAGTGCGCGGCCACGGGGATCGAACCCGCGACCTACCGAATGCGGCCACAGGCGTTACCGCCTGAGCCATCCCGCTCGGTGTATACACCTTTAGCAGAATAGAATTTTATGTGATAGATGTCATAGAAAATGCATGAACATAGCATAACAATCATACCTAGTCTCTTTCGCTAATGTTACTTTAATTCCAGGTGCAGGTTCACATTTAAGTTTATTTGGTCGGCGTTGCAAAATTCCTATTACACTAAATTGTTGTTACTATTAATCCAGCTATTCTGTACATTGCAAAATCGAGATCTGGAATTCCTTTGTTACAGGTTTGTTTGTACTATTAATACAAAAAGTCTAACATGACAAATCTACCAGACTTCGGGTTTGCTATAAATATATGACTCCTACTGCCGGGCAAAAGGAGTAATTTCTGATGTTTAGAAAGTTGTGCTTCACTCAGATACAACGGTAATATGCAACATGAAATCGATTTAAAAGTATAGCGAAGGGTCTGAAAACTTCTGCATCAAATATCATTCTAGATCCAACATAAAAGCTATCAAATATAAAGTGACTCCATATCCGTCATTGGATGATTGTGCTGAAATTCTTGAGAACTTTAATTCAGTGACGGCAACCTACGGTAGAGGTTGTGTGTTCTATCTAACACACCTCATTTTGCACAGTCCTTTCGGAAATTGCTGGGCTGGTCGAAGCGGCTATGTTCATTGATCCGCAAGATCCCGCAATAACGCTTATTCCAATGGGAGCGACTGTGGACTTTGAGAGCGACCTCGTTACGGCCTATTCTGGAGACACTGTTTTGACCACCTTACTGCGTAATCTGCATAATTATTTTACTCCATCAAACACGAGAAACCGTAACAGATCAGTGACATTAGGAGACTTGTCTCTCCTTTTCTTTTTCTTCTTTCTTCCGCCTCTGCGCTAAAATTGTCTCGTGTACTCCAACGCAACACAACTGAATTTCATTAAATACAACTGCAGTAACTCCACCATTACTGCCTGCTTCTATAACAAAATAATATAACTGCTAGAAACTCCGTCATTTGGGTCCGCTTATGTAACAAATCTGACTAGTACAAATTCCGTAATTGGCTGTTGTCCTTAATTTCTTGTACGGTATACTAATTTGCAATTGAATATATGTCCGTTATATACGAGATATCTTGGTAATACTCCTGGGCCTTCAGGATATTTTACCCCCATGGAGACAAATGATTTAGTATGGTAACAATAAAACTAGGCGGCGCCGTGGCCGAGCGGTTAGAGTGCGCCTACCACCTAGGCGGCCCGGATTCGATCCCAGGGACCCGCATGTGATATTTGTGGTGGACGAAGCGGCGTCTGGGCGAATTTTCTCCAGATTATCCGATTTCCCCCGCCACTCATTCCACAAATTGCTCCATTATCACCATTTCAATCATCGATTTCGCCTGCATTTCATATCACCCTCTTCCTCACTATCATACCTGGTGCTTGGCTGACCACCCGCTTCCAGGTCTTCACTCTGTCCGGTCTGTAGGTTCCTGAGCTCCCTGACAGGTGTCCTACCCTAGGCACCGGCTTGTAAGTCCTACATAAGGGGAGGGTAATCAGGTAAAGAAGAAAAACAATGAAACTATGTTTAGTTATGGAATTTTATGAAAACATTATGATACAAAAACTAAATTTTTAATTACCTTCAAACATTACCTTTCATCATTTTTAATGAGATGTAAGGCCCGTTCACTACATACGGCACTATAGATGGTGGACACTAATTATATATGAAATAATTATGAAATGGAGTTTGAGAAGGAAACGTTCCAGGCCTAAGTTTAGGGTATTCCAGGTATTTTCAGCTGCCAGGATAGCCCTGCCATTTCCCATTCACAAGTCCGTGCCTTAGCTACCTCGGCACCAGCGTCCATTGGGCATTAACATCATCGCCCTCGGTGTGAACTTCTTGATTAAGATCTTGACACATAATTAATTAGGGTGGAGATACAATTTCAATGACTAAACGAATCTGAGCTTCTAGTAAAACCTGATTCGTGTTCGTTACACAGCAAATGATTCGGTGTAAACTTCTTCATTAAGATCTTGACACATAATTAACCATAGTTAATTAGGGTAGATATGAAATTTCAATGATTAAACGAACGAGATTGTAATAAAATCCGAGTCATGTTCATTTACATCGCAAATGACTTGTATAAGAATATAATATCTTCATTTTATACAAATGCATTTATTTCCTGACAGTATTTTCTCTGAAGCTTCTTAGCTTTAATTGCAACACCAGCAGATTCACTTTCCTTGTTCAAAATGTATTTAATTTGCTAATTAAATGCAAAGTTAAATACCTAAGAAAAATTAAAGACGTACCGCAATTTTCAATTTATAGCCGTTCTCTAAGTATTCATTTATTCATTAAAATCTAGTGCACCATGAATAATTTTATGCACCTCGAGAGTTATTAATGACTACCTGGCTGGCCCGACGTTGCAAGTAGCTTTTTAAACTCGAATGAAGAATTAAACTTCATGTATCTCCTTCAGTTCTTGAAGTTCTTCCTGTACAATGGTCTACAGGATAACTCCTTATGATTGTTCATTTCCTACAGGGCCTGCTATTCCCAATAACGGATGAAAACCTTCCTGATATTCACGCAAAACGATGTGAGTAGCTGGAAAACTACCACAGACTATCATAAGCAAGTAGACTACAGTAGTTTTCCTGGTAGAATTTATCAGTTTAAAACGTATCCCATTAGCTGAATGTTAGGTGTAATTATTCTGTTGTAGATAAGTACTCTCAAAAGAATGTTGGGAGCAGAAAATTGTGCAATGCTTTGATTTATTAAATACAAATTATTAACTTTGAAAAAATATTTTTTTCACAATTTTTATAGTTTTCATAGAACTTTATAATTCACCAACCGGTAAATATTAAAATTACAGAATTACATTCTCAGTTTGTTGATTATAAGCACTCGGATTCCATATTTGGTACGGTAAGTTTCCAGGAAATGCAGCGTTCTCTCTACAGAACGTGTTTTCCTTGTAGTGAATCACGCGGATGCACATGAGCAATGTCCATACCTTATCTTCGGTTTCCTGGCGTATATTTCACTTTGACGTTCACACAGGTTACTGTTCAAAATGCTGCGTATTGTACTCTGATACTTACATAAGTTAAAAATATGAAACTAACCTTCACTGACAAACAAAATACCAAGCTTTAAATTTCATTAACAAGCGAGATGCACCTTTCTGCGTTACATCCACTGCGCGCCCACATCGTATGAAGTGTTTTCTGAGATCGATTATCGGAAGTCCGTAGTGCATAAAGACTGCGCTCGGATTATGGCGGTCACTGCCAGGGAACCTTCCTATTAGCATTTCGGTGACTCGCAGCAAACTACGCTTGTCGTCTTTATCACGAAGACAGTTATTTTTAAACCACCAAATGTTAGAATATAAGTATAGTTCAATAGTTACAATTTCGAGTGAGAAGATTCAAGGACGCTTCAATTCTTCAATCTCAAACAGCCGGCAACTCGCTTCAAACAGCTCCTTATTAGGCTCCATTAATTTATCAGCCATCTCAATTTGTGTTGTCTATTCTCACCCCACCATTTCACAGATTACCAAAAGAGCAGGTGGCAGAAGATTCATCGAAGACCAAGATTTTGAAGACTGCATCACAACGTGATACACAGGGAGTCGGCAGCATGCTATATTCCTACTTATTGACTAGACATAATAATTTCATGAAACAAACTCATTTCGAAAGTTACAGAACTAATTTCCTTCTTACTTTCATTGCATATTTATGTTACGAATATTAGCAATTTTGCCAGTTAGGTCAACCACTGTTTCATTTGAAGATTTTATACGAATTTTTTCTCTATATTCCATGGTAAGCTACGCCACAAATCATTATTATGACTGGCTTTCTAACAAATAGGTTAACAGTAAGATTTAACCTTGTTGAACGAGGGAAATTAATTACAGGAAGCCAGCTACAGGTAGCTGTTACAACTACCCTAAATTATGTGTGAAGTGCCACGGTGCCACAGAGGGCAGCAGCTTCTCAAGTAGTCCACATTACACGTTATGTAACGTGTCATGACTCACTTTTGTACAATTGATTATTAGCATCACTTTGCAAGGTTGCCAATTCTTTTAGAGCATTCATCAGTCACAGTTCTAACGTGAGCGCCGACTTCTGCAGTGAAATAACTTGCTGGTCGTTACGAGTATTAGCTTAAACACCTCATTTGCTCAAAATAAAAATCATTACCTCTTCATAGACACTCTAGAGCCCGCTTGCACTACCCTCGGTTATGAATTTACCATAAAATTGCTAGCTAACCTCGTTGTATTGCACGAAGCCCACTTAAGGAGTTTTCGGGTGTTTTGAGTGCAATGCAAAGTGAACTGGTCGCGAGCAAGCGTAGGTACAACCTAATAAGATCAACACCGGTTACTCTGACATCATTCCTTGATGATTTCGACTTATCTTTATGTTTAACTTTCATTTCAAGTTAACAATTATTTTTCAAGTTTTACATTAAAAATCTGATGTGTTGCACTCACATGACTTTCTCTACTCTTGTACTAACCATTCTTACAAACTCTTATTCCTATATCTTCTTCGTGTTAGTTAAGATAAACATTTGTACAACTTATTGCTAATTTCCTTGTAGGTGCAAGGGGAATGTTAGAATACAGTAGGCTTTGTGCTATAGTCAAATCTCTTAAAGCTTTGAGATTCTGTTGTCTTTGCACACTTAACATATAAAAAAATGAACAACGATGATCCATTTCACGAAATTTCTGTTTTCCGAAACTCACACACATAACAAGGAATATCTCCGAAATGGTTCACCCTACAAGAAAACTTATTGAGACATAAATTGTGTATTTTAGCAAGATCTACAGTTTTTGTATAGTATAATTTGGTCTATCTCTAACGGTTTACCAGTTATGCAAAAGTCGTCCACAGTAAATACGACTACAGGGGCTATAGCCAGAAAATTCAAGATATACATTTCATTTGTCATAAAAATATCTCAAACATGACATTTTAATGAAAATCGTTAGAGCCATTTTCAAGAAAATCAAAATTTTCTAAAAATTTTCCATGTAAAGGGTAGTGTAGTGTGGGGCTATTTTCTTCAAAATCTTCGTGTCGCATCCTTGAAAGACATTAAACTTAAATACCAACTTTGGTTTTTAACCGACTTTTCCTTTTTGAGTTATGCTGTCCACAGACTGACAGACTGACACACAGACACAGACACACACACGGACCTTTTTCTAAAAATGCTTTTTTTGGATTCGGGGGGGCCTCAAAACATATATTTGCAGTGAAATCTCGACATCGAATTTTTGGGTGGAATACAATACTTCCCCTACTTACCAGTAGAGAAAGTAAAAATCTGATGTGTTGCACTCACATGACTTTCTCTACTCTTGTACTAACCATTCTTACAAACTCTTATTCCTATATCTTCTTCGTGTTAGTTAAAATAAACATTTGTACAAATTATCTTATTGCTTATTTCCTTGTAGGTGCAAGGGGAATGTTAGAATACAGTAGGCTTTGTGCGATAGTCAAATCTTTTAAAGCTTTGAGATTCCGTTCTCTTTGTACACTTAACATATAAAAAAATGAACAACGATGATCCATTTCACGAAAGTTCTGTTTTCCGAAACTCACACACATAACAAGGAATATCTCCGAAATGGTTCACCCTACAAGAAAATTTATTGAGACATAAATTGTGTATTTTAACAAGATCTACATTTTTTGTGTAGTATGATTTGGTCTATCTCTAACGGTTTACCAGTTGTGCAAAAGTCGTCCAGAGTAAATACGACTACAGGGGCTATAGCCAGAAAATTCAAGGTATACATTTCATTTGTCATAAAAATATCTCAAACATATGACATTTTAATCAAAATCGTTAGAGCCATTTTCAAGAAAATCAAAATTTTGAAATATTTTCCATGTAAAGGGTAGTATAGGGTGGGACTGTTATCTTCAAAATCTTCATGTCGCATCCTTGAAAGACATTAAACTTAAATACCAACTTTGGTTTCTAACCGACTTTTCGTTTTTGAGTTATGCTGTACACAGACTGACACACATACGGACCTTTTTCAAAAAATGCTCTTTTTTTTATTCAGGGGGCCTCAAAACATATATTTCCGGTGAAATCTCGACATCAAATTTTTGGGTGGAATACAATACTTCCCCTACTTACCAGTAGAGAAAGTAAAAATCATAAATATCATTCTGAAATAATAATATTCTGGATTCATTTTCATCAGAGTTCGCACCTCAGATGATGTACGATATTTTCATCAACGGCAGTACCATAAATTATTATTCTTACTGTTCATATTGTTAATCTCAAGTTTATCACATCTTTATCTTTAATCGTCGTTATGGAATTAACAGTTTAACAATTTCTTCCACTCTCGCCGTTGTCCTTATCCAGTTGTAAAGGGATGTAACCACTATCACCTCTTTTTTCCCTTCGTAAGTTAACGCCCTTCAACCTAATAGGTCATATCGGACGGTGAATGAGTGAAACGATATTAAAATAAATCCAGGGTCTGTAAAGCTTTAAGTTACGCGACATTTTTCTTTTAAGGCTAATGGAAAACCCCGGAGAAAACCTTATCCGAATATCTCACCCTAACCGAGATTAGGACTCAGGACCTCTTGAATGTGAGGCACACACGCTAACCCCAGACCCGGGGGCGGATTTACTATCAGCATTCTCGCTATCAATTGCAAGCTCATCTTCACATAAATTGAATCTATCTTTCCCTTCTAAATCAACTATGTAAATTCCAAATATGGCAATATTTGGCCAGCTTTGTGATGTTCAGTGCCATGTTAGTATAGGGAAACAAAACAATATCATAAATATAGTACGAGCTTCAGGCCTTACACTTGCTAGTAAAACATGATAGTTGATACTTAACAGTAAACGATTCTTGAATTAGCTCCAATTTATGCATGAGATTTTTCATCGTCTGACAACACGATCTGAAAGTACATTAAGTAGCAATTGTATGGAGACCGCAAACAATTGGAATTCACAAAAGCCAACTGCAACATATTGCCCCCCCCCCCCCTCCCCCCACATTATGGTGCTCTGTGGTTATTTTGGTGACACTCCGTACATTCCGTTGGCGTTATTACCACCAATTGCTCTTAAAACATGCACTTGGTAAAGAAACGGCCGCAGTTGGCACTAATTGCATCTTGCAGGTACGTAAGCTATTGAGTTTAAAGCAAGGAATCCTTAGTTAAATAAATGACATTATGTTCCACTGTACATTTATGTGGAACTGTTTTAATGCATACACAGGTGTCCCATAACACAAATTTCACATTAAATAGAAATTTTTTTGCGAACAAATGATACGCTGTGTTGATAATTCTTTCCCCACTCGCATTGAAGTAGACTAAGCATATAGAAGTGTGATTTATCATTGATAAATTTGAATATAAAATATTCTTTCTTTAAATCACATAGGATGCATATATGTAAATGCTTATACCTATTGTAATTTGAAATGTTATACATTTTATGAACTATTACATAATCCATTGTAAGTTAGAACGCTGTTAAAATGGACCAGCTATATGAAAATGCATGCCTAGTTCCCATAGAATATGCAGACTTGAAAATATAAATGTCCATTGTAATTGGCAAAATTTTATTTTTTATACAGCTTCACGATTCTGGGTTCAAGAGTTGGTAAGGTGTACACATAAATCGTTAACTGATAAATTGACTTGGTCCTTCAAGTGTTAGGAGCTGGAATGTATAACAGTAATTTTAAAAGTCTAATTTAAAATGGCATAATACTAGGTGATTTCGTAGTAAATACCTAGCGTGAAGTTTGAAGCTACAATTGAAGGTTAGTTCCAAGGCAGGACAATGGCCTGCTTTGTAGATAAGTATGCCACTTGTATGATTTCAGTCGTTTTCCAGTTATTGCGATAATGCAGGTCTTCAACCTACCTCAAAACTAACTTTCCATGCAGTCGACCTTAAGCATGCTGTCGGCCTTAAACATGCAATACGTTATTTTCAGGGTCAGAAACTTCTGCTCTGCAGGACAATAAATTAATATCCTATCAAGAATATGACCATTTGTGTCCTTTTCTTCGACTCATGGCGTCTGTGCCTTTTCCTTTCTCAACAGTCTACTCAGCGAGCGAGAAGGCTCCGCGGTAACATGTGAGGCTCTCATTGGAGGTCCCGGGTTCCCGTCAATCGCCCATCTGACCTTCGTGGTTTCCTTTGGTGGGTAAACAAATGCTGGTGTGGTTTTTCATATACCACGATTCCTTTCCATCATTTTCCTTTAATTCCATTACCTTCTCATGTTTCAGGTATGCTCCTAGGTTTCCTGGCGTGAGGCGGTGTTGGGCAGATGGTGTGGATGCTTCCTCAAAGGAAAAAGTATTCGCCGTGGAAGGCTAGAAGGCTGCTTCATTGATGAGCCATTCACCGCCCTCTCTGGGCAGTTCCAAAAGTGGGATGGGTTATCGTGCCTAGAACTGTTAGGCATCTCCGCGCATCTCTGTGGCCTGTAGTCTTCTGTGGTTCCTTCACTCGATCCCTTCCTCCTAAGAAAGTTGAAGAGCTCTTATTGCTATCCTCTACTCCAGACTCGTATACCTTACCCACCTTTACAGTAAATAAGAGGGACTATTGCAATCCATACAAAAATTTGAGCTCGAGATTTCGCCGGAAATAGGTGCATGTTATAAGGTCCCCAGAACCCAAAATATGCATTTTTAGAAACATCTCCGCGCGCGCGTCTGTACACCATAACTCAAATAGGAAACGTTGGTTAACTACCAGACTTGGCATCTAAGTTGAGCATCTTCCAAGGATGCAACATGAAGATTTTCCAACAAATCCCCCACTTCAAACTACCCTTTACATGGAAAAGTAAAAATGGCTTTAATGATTCTGATTAAAATAACATTTTCATGAGAAATAAACGTATAGTAAGAGATAACACAATTTTATTTCACAAAATTTTAGATCTCGTAAACAATTTATGTTCAATGTATTTCATTAGAGTTAACCATTTCCGATATATTCCTTATTGTTTGAATTTTCCAGTACTTGCACTTTTCTCAGTTTTCTTTTAGCCATGCAAAGAGAATTTTTCCTTATTTTTATGCTAACGTTCTCCAATGTAGTGTCATATCGCACGATGAATAATGCAGTTTGTGAAATGATGCTCAAATGAGCCCGACGTCCACAGAGCTTCAAGTTACCAAACATTCGACTTCTCAGGATAAGGAAAAACCCCGGCCAAAAAAAAAAAAAAACTTATGCGGATAATTCACTCTAACCGAGATTCGAACTCGAGAGCTCTTGAATGTGAGGTAGACACGCTACCACCACGCTATAGAGGTGAGCTGCAAGGGAATGGAATGTCAAAGCCAACACACAGCCACTTTTTTAAACTATTTTACTATATTCTCATATTCCCACTCTACCTACAAGGATATGTATGTACAATAAAGTAATTTCTACAAATGTTTATCTCTATTAACATGAAGTAGATACAAAAATAAGCATTTGTAAGAATAGTTTGTGCGAAAGTGAGAAGAGAAAGTCACGTTGATGCATCACATCAGTTTCTTTTTTTTCTTTTTTTTCTTTTTTTTTTTTTTTTTTTATTTTGGCCATTTTCTGCATATTTTTGTCATACATTTGTAGGTAATCAAAATCCGGACCCTGTTAATCAATATAATGTTTCCAATTGGCTTATTTGTGTTTATTTCTTTACTGAACACAATGTGTACAGCTGAGTTAGTAATTTTCACCAGTCTTTCATTAGCGTGTTTAGTGGTTGAGTTCTGCTTTCACAATTCACTAGGTGATACTTGGGGCATGGTTTGTTGCAGACGCAGTCCTCCTTGGGCTCGTGGTACAATTCATGTTGGCAGATCCTCCCGTGGAAACCGTGGGCGGCGAATCGGGTATATAGGTGGCATTGGCTCGAAGTTTGGGCCCTTCCAGGTTTCTGTCTCCGTTATTTCATCCGGTATATCTCCAGTTTTTTTCTGTCTCTCCTCAAGGGCGGTTTTGTGTGCTTGTGTTTCATGCTATTCACATAATTTGCATGGGATAAAGGCTGAAGTTACACCAATCTCTCATTAAATCTATGCGTGAACACAGAGTCGTTAGAATTCTTGATATTATTTTGTCACTTTCAGATTATCCCGATAATAAGTATAATTCTGAACACACAAAAGCGTAAGAAAGAGGAAGTTTACGTTTATATAAGCAGAAAGAAACCTTTATTGGCAAAACACATTTCAAAATATCATGTGACTTAACCTTGCAACCAAAACGGCAAAACGAGGTAGAGAGAAAATCGCAGGAGCAGAAATATGCTGCCAAGAATTTCCACACCTTACGTAATCCCTACAGCGGAACTCCGGGTTCTGCTAGCAAGACTCCACACAAGTTTGTCCGAATGTTGTAGCACCTAGTGGTTTGAAAGACTCTGCACCCAATTGAGCATCAAGAAGGAGAAAACCGTACTTTATTGCTTTAGTGGGAAGCGATCAATTATTTTGTTGTTTAACGACGCTGTCAATTGCCAGGATCACATCAGCGTCGCCGGTATGCCGGAATTTTGTCCCGCAGGAGTTCTTTTACATGTCAGTAAATCTACTGACATGGAGCTGTCGCTTTTAAGCACACTTAAAAACCATCGGCCTGGGCCGGGTTTGAACCCGCGACCTTGGGATCAGTAAGCCAGCGTCTAACCAACTGAGCCACCCAGACCGACGGGAAGCGATCAAGACCTTTCAATAATGTCTAGGTGTATCATAGCTCATTGAAGTCTTACTTTTTAGCACCTAAATAATGACAGCGCCAGAATTACCACCACCAATCTTGAATAAATCGTATACGTTAAGTGATAAACGAAAACATACTATACAAAAATGTAGAATACATTACAACATTTATTGTAGTTCTTTTTCTGCGTTTCACCCTATGGATATAACGCAGGATATTTAATCTCAAACACATGCTTATGAAATTATTATTAATCTAATATCTTAAATATTTTATGTATAAAGCTGATTGTACGTGGTGGTAAAAGCACTTTTCGTAACACTATGTTGGGGTTCTTCATATCCGCCGGTCTGTTCCTGGCTTGCAGTGAAGTAAGGGATGTATGGCTGTTTTTTTTTTGTTTTTGTTTTTTTTTGTAGTGTTTAACGCCCGCTTTTACTACATACGCACCGCAGGGAATGAAGATGGAGCACCGGTGGAATGAGATGGCGGGGAAAACCGGAGAACCCGGAGGAAACCCACACCTGCGCCGCTTTGTCCATCAGAATCCCACATGCGCTGCCTGGGATAGAACCCGGGCCGCTTTGGTGAGAAGGTTGCATGAGCACTTCGGGTGAGGTTACTTCGCAATTCTATATAGATATTGTTGGAATTTTTCATGGTTGCAATCGTTGAACACTCATTTTTAAAAGTACTGTCGATTTTTAGTTGTTTCTCGCGATTACATGGAAAGAGTATGGCATTTTAAGGCCAGCATATAGCGACCAGTTTTATGACTATTCCTTTTGTATCTACAAAGAAATGTGTAATGTAGATATCTATAAAGATTTATCTCCATTAACATTAATTATATAAACAAATTCTTCACTTTCTCTGCTCACTCTTGTACAAATTATTCTTACAAATACTTATTGTTCTATGTTAATCTATGTTAATCCAGATAAACCTTTTCAGAAACTTCTACTCCACAGTTCCTAGTAGGTACAAGGGGATTAGGGAAATACACTACGCTTCAAGCGATAGTCAAATTTTTTAGGGTGGGTACGTAATTCTATTCTCTTTGCATGGCAGAGAGAAACGAATAACGACTTCCCTTTGAGAGAATGTTAGAATGAAAATCAACACCTAAAAGAGAATATCTCGAAATTGGTTCACTCCACAAAAATAAATGTTTTTATATGAACTGTTTGTCATTCAGAATTAAAACTTCAGAGAACATTCCTAGAAAATTCAGCACATATATGAACATATCTTAAGCGTATGATATCTCAATAAAAATCATTAGAAATATTATTGAGAAAATGTTTCAAGTAGGTAAAGAGTACCTTGGGGCGAGGAATTTTCTTAAAGTTTTCGTGTCGTCTTTTTGGAAGATGCTGAACTTAAATACCAAGTTTGGTAAATTAACTTCTCCGTTTTGAGTTATGCTGTTCACAGCCACACAGACAAGGGCCAGCTTACTCTAACAAATGTATTTTTTATTCAGGGGACCTCAAAACGTGTATTTCTGGTGAAATCGCATTATCGGAGTTTGGGATGAAATACAATACCACTACTTACTGGAAGTACGTAGTAAAAGCAACATTGTGTATCCAATAATAAACGATAGAGTACTGGAAGTCATGTGAATGCACCAGGTCATACTTTGTTCTCTCTCTCTCTTTTTTTTTTTTTGGGGGGGGGTGGCGGGATAGCATTAACAGCTTGCAATTATTCATTGCCATCATTTGGAATCTATAGATTATTTTAGTGGATTCTTCATGTCCTTAATGGCCTTGTAGCAAACCTGATTTACGATATGTAAACAGAACAGTTGTGTTTTGTTTATTGTGTAATGTAGTAACCAGTACATATTGCATCGTGTCAGAATATTTATATAAAAAATATTATGTGCTGTACTCGCATGACTTTCTCTACTCTTCTACTAACCATTCTTACAAACTCCTATTCCTATACAGGGTTGCCAACATTTAAAAGTAAAATTATCGTACCAGCCACTCCAAATTATAGATTTGGATTCAAAATTATCGTACATCTTAAACCAAATGCTACAATAATAAAAATATCAGCATAACACTTATGAAAATGTAATAGTATTGATGTTTATGGTTTCCACTTACAATATTGATGACCTCAACCAGTATAACAACCTTAGTACTTATGCTTCTCGCACTATTCATCTAAAAGTTCATCTTCCTCAATGTTGCAGCATCATACAAATTTAAGATAAACCTTAACATTTTCTCGGTGACTTGCAGATTTTCGAACCCACCACATTCTTTCATAAGCTGAGACCAGCAAATAAGTCCATTTGCCGTATCTAGTGCCAATCTCCAGGAGTCCAGGAGTCCAGGAGTGAGTACAAGTCGTCTGGGTTAACCAATCTGTTTCAAACTTTGGTTTTTATAAAATTCAGTTTAGATAAAACTCGTTCACAAGAAGCGCTTCAATGGGGCAACGAAATCCCTGATAATATAAACTGTGTCAGATCTTTGAAATCTGTATTTCCACCAAGGTGCCATGTGTTTAACAGCACCCCAGAAACTGTCAGGTTCAGGCATGTTCTTTATTTCACACGGGGATATCACTTATTCCGAGTTTTCTCCATTGCTCATCAATTTTCTGAACAATGCCTTCATTGAGATTGCCAGATCTGGGCACATTGGCAATAAGAGGACAAAGGGTAGGAGGCTTAGTAGGGTTGGAAATGGTTGCCTTAGATGGGTGGAGACAGGCTATGATGGTGGCAAAAATGGTGCCGCTTTTGTAATTAGTTTCATTTCGCTGGTGTGACAAACCAGTGAAAATGATATTTCACCAGTATCGAACTATCATACATTCAAATTAACGTACACCCCCATAATTATCGTATGGGTTGCCAATCATGTGTACAAACATTAAAATTATCGTATGCCCCCATAATTATCGTACGCGTTAGCAACCCTGTTCCTATATCTTCTTCGTGTTAGTTAAGATAAACATTTGCAGTATTATCTTATTACTTATTTCCTTGCAGGTACAGGAATATGGGAATACAGTAGACTTTGAGCGATAGTCAAATCTTTTAAAGTTTTGAGGTTCCGTTCTCTTTGCACGGCTAAGGTATAAAAAATGAATAACGATCTTCCATTTTACGGAAGTTTAAGTATTCCAAAACTCACCAAATAACAAGGTATATCTCCGAAATAGTTCACTGAATAAAAAGAAATTCATTTGAACATAAACTGTGTTTTAACGACATCTACATTTTGTAAAGTAAGATTTGGTCTCTCTTACGGCTTACGAGTTATTCAAGTCATCAATAGTAAATAGGACTACTGAGGATATAGCTAGAAAAACCAGAACACACATCTCACTTGTCATAAAAATATCTTAAACATATGGTATTTTCATCAACATCATTAGTCATTTTCAAGAAAATCAAAATTTTCGAAAAATTCTCCATCAAAAGGATAGTTTAGGGTGGAGGAATGTTGAAAATCTTAGTGTCGTATCCTTAAACGATATTAAACCTAAATACCAACTTTGGTTTTTAACCGACTTTTCGTTTGAGTTATTCTGTTCACATACAGAGATTTTTTGTTCTAAAAATCTGATGTGTTGCACTCACATGACTTTCTCTACTCTTGTACTAACCATTCTTACAAACTCTTATTCCTATATCTTCTTCGTGTTAGTTAAGATAAACATTTGTACAACTTATCTTATTACTTATTTCCTTGTAGGTGCAAGGGGAATGTTAGAATACAGTAGGCTTTGTGAGATAGTCAAATCTCTTAAAGCTTTGAGATTCTGTTGTCTTTGCACACTTAACATATAAAAAAATGAACAACGATGATCCATTTCACGAAAGTTCTAAGTTTTCCGAAACTCACACACATAACAAGGAATATCTTCGAAATGGTTCACCCTACAAGAAAATTTATTCAGACATAAATTGTGTATTTTAGCGAGATGTACATCTTTTGTACACTATAATTTAGTCTATCTCTAACGGTTTACCAGTTATGCAAAAGTCGTCCAGAGTAAATGCGACTACAGGGGCTATAGCCAGAAAATTCAAAATATACATTTCATTTGTCATAAAAATATCTCAAACATATGACATTTTAATCAAAATCGTTAGAGCCATTTTCAAGAAAATCAAAATTTTCGAAAAATTTTCCATGTAAAGGGTAGTTTAGGGTGGGGCTATTTTCTTCAAAATCTTCGTGTCGCATCCTTGAAAGACATTAAACTTAAAGACCAACTTTGGTTTTTAACCGACTTTTCGTTTTTGAGTTATGTTGTCCACAGACCACACACACACACACGGACCTTTTTCTAAAAATGTTTTTTTTTATTCAGGGGGCCTCAAAACATATATTTCCGGTGAAATCTCGACATCGAATTTTTGGGTAGTATACAATACGTGTAGAGAAAGTGAAATGTATCGCGAATAACGTTAACATGAATAGAACAATTACTTTTTGTATCAATACTATAATATATAAGGGATTATATGAGATAATTGAGAAGGAAGACCAACAAGAATGAGCTATAAGTTACTAAGTAAACGTGACAGTCAATACTGCACATGTGTATAGAAAGTTTCAATCAAGTAACTGATTGTAGCACATATGCCTAAGCAGGAGGCGGGGTGTTCAACTGCAGGCAAGTTAGGGGAGCTTGAAATCACCTCTTTCCACCCGCTGGGACAGAATAACGCATTTATCCGTGGTTACTGGTTCCAGTGGCGGCACATTCTTACGTACATGAAATCAAACATA
This sequence comes from Tenodera sinensis, assembly GCA_030765045.1. Classification (NCBI taxonomy): domain Eukaryota; kingdom Metazoa; phylum Arthropoda; class Insecta; order Mantodea; family Mantidae; genus Tenodera; species Tenodera sinensis. Next base: position 205,929,518 of record CM060961.1, read on the forward strand.
CTCCTGGTTAGCCCACGATGTTTCTGAGGATTACTTTTTTGGCACGATTTATGCTTCAGAAGGTTCTCAATATTTGATGCAAAAGATAAAATGCACAGTCTCAAAAGATAAGTAAGGTGATTTTCACTTATCTTGTTGCGATACTCACTTTTAATGCAGTTCATTTTTGAAAATGTTTGTTCGCAAATAAAAGTGGAGTCAAAGACTGCCATTAAACTAGATGCAAACAAACGTAATCTCGGATAGGTACTCACTGCAGGGCAGAGACCTAAATAATTCCCACCCTTCTTTCTCAGAATATTTTACTGTCGTCGAATTCTGCAATGTAATTAGTTTCATATTTTGCAGCTCGTGTGAAGCCTCACTACATGGAAACTTCAAAGCTGCAAAAGAATTGGATTTTGGTTTCAAATGTGTTTAGGTTTTCAAATTGTGAAGAGAATATGTCGCACAATTGCTTCAAAAGTTCGTTGTTTTTCCAGATTAACACTTATCGAGAACAAGGAAAAGTTGCAAAAGGCAACTAGCGGAGATGCCGTTTTAGAATGTATTAAGTATTAAAGTCATGGGGAGTATTACAATACGATTACTACAATAATAGTGATACATGCAAATTTCTTTAAAATGAGATGACTAGTAATATAATCAGTATTTAGCATATGTTTTCTTAACAACGTTAATTCGCACGAGCATGGCGAATGCACGATGGGTCGGTTAAAGGAGAGGAGAGGAATGTCATCTATCCGCTTCCAATACTCGTTACAGAACGAAGAATGACGACTTGATGCGAAAGAACACGAGTCAGCAAGTAATAGTAGGTATATGAAGGATATGCTGTTACGGTTATATGTAAACAGTATGACGGTATGTCCAGGAAGGGAAATCTCGCACTTAGACCCAACAAGGATCAACCCCCAGGAGGAAGGATGATGTGAAGAAACCTCAGGAGTCTATGCACCGCAGACAGGTCGACGACACAGACGTACAGAGGTTCCTAACGATTCCAAGCTTGATGACCTGGTCACACCTTCAGAAAAGGCTTCCCTTTGGAACTTTCCCATCTGCAAGTGCTGAAAATAACTTTCCAAGGAGAAGCTCTGCTTGGAAATTGCACTGAAGGTCTCTAATCCACTATGAAAACTGCACTGAACCATTAAAGTTACACATGGTAAATAGCACTTCTTATTTTTGTACTTGCCATATAAGCTGCACTGGAACATTAGAGCTCGGGATACAGATTGCACTGACGAAGCTTGTTGGAAGTTTTTGCACCGCGACTGTTCTTTACTTCACTTTGAAAAGTAATAGCAGGTGCTCTTGAATGCGAAGCGATCAATTTGACCACGTTCATATTTACTGATTTGCTTCTCAACGTAGTGCTGTTTGTTTATTGTGAAAGAATTTTTTCCCGTGTGTGATTTTTCGGATGTTTATTTTTATATACACCTCGGTCTGATAAAACGTTAGCTCTTCCACAAATACATATAAAGATGGATGACAGGAACTAAAGCTCGCATTAAAATGCGAATGAAAGGATTCGCATGCATTCTAGCAGCGCCTATTCACCGCGACATCTGGTGATGAGTATTGAGTACAACCTAAAAAACTGCCCAAAAATAGTATTGGTAATCAGTGCTATTTACACATAATAAATTCAGTACTGCAGTGCAGTCAACATTTTGTATTTGGTGTATTTCACAAACTCCATCATTTCAGTGCAATTTACCCCGCCAATGCACAGTCCTAAGTCTTCCTGAAACAATGAAAGTGAAGCGAAATAAGAGAAAGAACAGAACCACCCCAGCACTCAGCCAACACACCACGAAAAACCCATGGTTAGACTGGCCGGCCCCAGTAATCCAACTGACCTCGCTACTGTTGTGTAAGTAGTAAGTATTCGTGGACATATGGATTGCTATTCTTGAATGATCGAAACTTTTACTCGAAAATAAAAGTTTTTCAAGCCTCTAGCTAGCATTACAGAAAGGAAAACTGAATGCTTAAAAAGAAGAGCATTTAATGAAACATTTGCTGAAATGAACCCGACGAAACATGACTTCCAACACAATATCAGAGGCTTTGTGCGAGTAAACCAAACCAAGGGCCCTTTTTATGCGAGAAAGAATGTATAAAGCGACGTAAGTAATAAACTAAAGAGACAACTTGGTAAAAAGTTATTCGTCACGTTCTCTTCGAGTTTCGGAAGAGGCGACAAAAATCGAGAGATAAAAAGGAAGAAAAATGACGTCCAGACCGTGATGTAATTTCCGGCTATTTAGAAAAGTATATAACTTGATGAATTATTTAAAACACGCGCAGACAAGAAGAAAGTCAAACGGGGCCTCGCTTCCGCTTAACTCTAAACTTTGTATCTCAGTTTCACAGATGTAACAGGGAGAACCTTACTCAAAACTTTGAGGCTGGAAACATTGATCATGGCTTAGAATAACAAATTAGTATAAATGAGCACTTATTTACGCAACAGTGTCATCTAATGCATTCCTTTATGAGTGCGATCTAAGCGAGATTGAAAGTTTAGCATGTAAAGAGAAAACAGCTCATCAATAGCGCAGTGTGTTTTGTCTGCAAACTATATCGAAATGATATGGAACTTTATGCTCGAATTAATAAATTTGGGTATGGATGAAAAAAATTATTATTTATAAGTCTGACAGCAATCCTTTAATGGACTTGCTTAAGTTCAAACTTTCATTAAAGGATTGGTCTTCATCCAATCGGACTATTCAATTTTCGTTAAAGGACAGGTGGTCCACCAATCAGAGAATTCCCATGCAGCAATGTCAAAGTGCAATATCGCTAGAATGTCGGACACTGCTGACAGTGAGATGCAACTTACACTAACCTCAATACAGCATCAATTTCCAAGAATATTGCACTAAGCACAGTCCCGCAAATTAATTTCACTAACTGTACAATAAATAACATAAATGAAATAAAGTTTCGTCTGAAAACCAATATATTCAATTTGCCACCTATTTTTCAATGTTATATAGCATTCTAAAATGGCCGAGTGCATCAACCACGGTAAATATGAGCTGTTACGATACAGCGGTTAAACTATTACCGTGGTAAAGTGATAAAAGCTGTGCACCATTGCTAATCCACGGTTTGAATACCGCGGTTTCGTAGCGCCTGGTTTTCTCGCTATTTTTCTCCTCTGAAGCAATTCCGGTAGTATTCACAAGGCAGTGATTACTTTCGACATTCCCACCCTAAGGAGGCCATGCTAAGGATGTTTACGCCCCCCAAAACTCCATCGCCCTCTGCCGGGTTTGAACTCGCGACCTCGGAAATCACAGGCTACCATGTTACCTGTAGGCTACGCACGGCGACGCAAACGGAATGGAATTTTAAAGCCATCCCATAACGACCAATTCTTAAAAGATTTAACTATCCTTTAAGCCTACTTTGTTTCCCTAGTCCCATTGTACCTACAAGGAAATATATAATAAATCATGTTTACAAATGTTTATCTGTATTAACAAAGTAGAAGAAAAAGTGTCTTTGAGAACAGTTTGTACAAGAGTTATTTGACAGTCATGTGACTGCACTTATTACATATTCTGCACATCTCTTCATTCCGTGCTCCTCAACAATGTCATTCATTTCCATTAGCTTGCTCTTTAGAATCGTTTCCTCTTCTGGTACGTACCTCTTTCATTAACAAAACCTTATTCGGCTTCCCTCTTCTAGCACGTTTCTCTCGTTATGGAAACAGTTCTTCACCAAATCCATTAAGTAGAAATGTATTTCTGCTGTACGTCTCTCCCCATTCTGTTTCCTTCTTGTATTTTCTCTCTCCTGATTTGATTAGTTCTATATAGAGAAACAAATGCCAACCCGCGGAAGTGTCACGTCTCCAAGACTGTGCACCCTGCAGAGTTGGACCTCCTCACCAATCCATTTATTTTTACTCCCTCCCTCACAGAGAGTTCCGTGTCGTAAAACCCTCCCAATACAATGTATTTATAACCCCATGCTTTTTTCTTTCAACTTAGTGCACCATCTCAAGAAGATGGTATGCAAATCATAACGCTTGGATCAACCTTCAACTTTTGTGCAGAAAGCTGATTTTATTTCCAACATAACGTTCAAGTTTGCAAGCTCCCATGTACACCAGGATTAAACTTGTTTTAAAAAGCAGTACTACCTGCGGATAAACCCATCGTGATAAAGGATTAGAGGGTCGGGAGCAAGCATCCTGCACAAACCCGTCGATATGACACACAAATCCTGTGAAACCTTTGCAATGAACATCAAACATGAAATGTTGACAAAATCTGATGTATTGCACTCACATGACTTTCTCTACTCTTGTACTAACCATTCTTACAAACTCTTATTCCTCTCTTCTTCGTATTAGTTGAGATAAATATTCGCAGAAATTATCTTATTGCTTATTTCCTTGTAGGTGCAAGGGGAATATGGGAATACAGTAGGCTTTGAGCGATAGTCAAATCCTTGGAAGCTTTCAGATTCCGATCTCTTTGCACGACTAATATACAAAGAAAATTAATCACAATCTTCCATTTGACGAAAGTTTGTTTTACAAAACTCACAGGAACAACAAGCAATATCTCCGAAATGGTTCACTCTTCAAAAAACGTATTGTTTTAACGAGATCTACATTTTTTGTATAGTAAGATTTGGTCTCTCTCTTATGGTTTACGAATTATTCAAAAGTCATCCAGAGTAAACAGGGCTACATGGGCTGTAGGCAGAAAATTCAAAATATATATTTCATTTGTCATAAAAATATATTAAACATATGGCATTTTAATCAAAATCTTTAGAGCCATTTTCTAGAAAATCAATATTTTCGAAAAATTTTCCATGTAAAGTGTAGTTTAGGGTAGAGGAATTTTCTTGAAAATCTTCGTATCGCATCCTTAAAAGACATTAAACTTAAATAACAGCTTTGGCTTTTAACCGACTTTTCGTTTTTGAGTTATGCTGCCTACAGACTGAGACGCACGCACGCACGCACGCGCGCACACACACACACACACACACACACACACACGAACCTTGTTCTGAATATGCTTTTTTGGAATCAAGGGGCCTCAAAACATATTTTCGGTGAACTCTCAACATCGAGTTATTGGGTGGAATACAATACTTCCGCTACTTACTAACATCGAACTAATAAATTGAATTGGGGAAAATACTACAGGACGTAAACTGCAATATGGTTTGAGAGGTAGAACTGGAACTTAAAAATTCAATGCCACAACTGGGATTTGAACCACAGACCTTCCGCTTACCGGGCGGCTGCTCTAACCAACTGAGCTATTGTGACAAACTGCCAGAATGGCACTAAATTCTCAAACCAGTTCGTATTTCTGGCAGTTTGTCACAATAGCTCAGTTGGTTAGAGCAGCCGCCCGGTAAGCGGAAGGTCTGTGGTTCAAATCCCAGTTGTAGCATTGAATTTTTAAGTTCCAGTTCTACCTCTCAAACTTTGCCCACACACGGCTTGTTTGTTGGCATAAATAAATAATAATTGCAATATGGTTTGTTCATTCTACATACTACGAATCTTGTTCGCATGACTTCAATATATTGTACATGGGTGTATATGGGTCTGTTTATGCACCCCCGTTATTGTATTGTGAGCAAGACGTTTCAATGAGTGCTGACACGTTGAGAAATCCAGAGCTGCAGTTCTGATTTTCAGCATGTTTGTTCTTTCACGTTTTGCGACAGTGATCTGGTATTCTTCGTTCAAACTTTTATCAAACACGTCACGTGCATAAATAGACCATTAGAAATCATTTCCCGTTGCATCCTTCGTTCTCGTGCGAACGAAATTGCATGAATAAATGAGACATAATAGTGCAGCAGGCGCAAAGCTTTTGGTATTGTACCCTGACTGCCAGCATAAGTAGCGAGCCTAGGAACTGTTAAATGTTAGATTACATGGAGTAAGCGATTTGATAATTTTGCTTATTCACAGCGAGAAACATATCCAGAGGCTGAATCAAAAATCATCCAGAATGAAGAGGGCTTCTGAAGACATTCCCAGAAAATTCAAGGTATGACTTAGAAACGGACGTGGAATCGCCTGTTTGTGTCCATCACTGGATACTGACTGTCTGCACCTCCGACTGGAGGAGTGGAGTGGGATGTAGCCGCTCATTAAAGTTCTCCAAAGAGAGAAGGTTGAAGACCGTCCGCCTATCACCAAGGCTGCCTGGCTTCATTTTGAGGGGCCTATATGTGTTATTCATGGTGGAGGAAGCGGCGTCTGGGCAGGTTTTCTCCGGGTTCTCCGCTTCCCCCCACCACTCATTCCATCAACTGCTCCATCGTCACCTTTCCATTCATCCATTTCGCCTGAAATTCATATCATCCTTTTCCTCACTTTCATACCTGGTGCTTGCCTGATCACCAGCTTCCAAGTCTTCTGTCTGGTCTGCTCACCAACAGGCCTGAGCCTAGGCACTGGCTTGCAAGTCATAGGGGGTGTCAGGCCTCCATACGGGGAGGGCAATCAGATAAAGAAGAAAAATTGTATAGTTAGTCTTGTGGCATCTGTGGCCTTGTTTCAGTGATATTCACTTCTGAAAACAGAGTTAATTAAAGCTAGAACACAGCGAAATTGAAAGTACCAGAGATTACTGGCTCCAATTTTCACGAGGGCAATAAATTTTTGCGCACTCCAAACTGCATAACCGGAATGAACAACAGCCTGCTCTGTGCCACTGGCAGTTAAATATTGTCACCCAAAACTTGGAACGTATCGCTCAGTCAATTACCGTTTTTGTACTAAGCGACAGCTAACGGCATTTGCAGTGTCATACTAGGTGCTTATTTTGCATGTAAATGAATACAAATTGATTACTTTAAGTAGTAAAAATTGAATGTTGGCCGACAAAACTGTAACGTTTTTGTGCAATAACTTACTGGTTAGGCTAGCTGCCGTTAATGGTATTATTATGGAGCCACCTGTGCTCAGAGAAACCTACGCTTCGCCATTACTGTACACAAGGTTAATTCACAATTTATGATGCAAATAATGGCTGATTCAAAAAGTTTGCACATAAAGACAAGGAGCCTATATACAGTCAATTTATGATGCAAATAATGGCTGATTCAAAAAGTTTGCACATAAAGACAAGGAGCCTATATACAGTCAATACAAAAGGTTTAGGAAAGCAACTTATTGTCCAGCATAGGAAATGGCAGTCTTGTCACTGCTGTAGCGATCAGCGCCCCCTTTCCTTCCCGTTTGCTGTTTGTAACACACGAGCGGTCTTCGATGCAACATACAAAGAAGCTACAGTGTACCGTATACTAATATACAGAATTTAGTAACAAATTCAGCCTCCCAAAATAATGCTGCCATTAGCAAATACAATAAACGCACGTAACACAATTGAACTTGTAAACAGTACAAATAACTTAAAGCCGTAACTACGAGTATATAAAACAATATTTGAAAACAATATAATCTGCAAATCAGTTTGGAATAGTAAGTCAATGTTAACTGAAGCAGATGACTTTTTTTTCTGTACAAGCTGTAAGTGTTGAGTATTATTTATTTTAGAAGCTGGGAAATGTCGGAAACAACATTGCGAATGTAAGCTTACTTTGCAATTAGATATTGGGTTTTTCTGATAAGTCAGTTGTGGAAGCAACCAGATGCAGCCCCTGTGCAGGTTTATCTTCAAATAGTGATATCCTAAGGCGTTTTAATATAAAAGTTGGGTTCAACTCCCGGATAGTTTTATGCACTATAGTGTGTGTAATGGAGGACACCTCCACCGACGGCGACCCCGACATGGATCTATTGCAGGCTACCACCCCCTCCCCCAAGAGGGAAGGGATAAGGCGAAGTGAGACCGTTAGACAGCGAAGCCCAGAGACGCATAGAAGTCCCTAACAGTTACAGATATTGACACCTGACGCACAACCAAAGTGTATCTCTATCTATGGAGAGGGCGGCGAGGCGAACCTTGCAGCCCGGGCACCAACTTCCAGGAGGGCCAAGGAAGAGGTTCCAAAGCACAAGCAACTATGGCATCTGTCCGCATTCGCCAGAACGTATTGCGCTACCAACCAAATTTAACAGATGACAAAGGAGGGAAATGAGAAATGAAGGGAAAGGAATCCGTGGAGAAGAAACTAATGCATCCCAGTATTGACCTAAGTGACATGGAAAAAACTCGGAAAAACCCATGTCAGGGTGCGTGGCCACGGGGATCGAACCCACGACCTCCCGAATGCGGGCCACAGACGTTACCGCCTGAACCATCCCGCTCAGTATGCACTATAGCTTTTCGTATTATAAACGTGAATCTTCATTTTAACTTTACTGAAATTCGTCTTCCATTTAATTACACTTTAATGCTATGTTGTCAAATGGTGATTCCAGCTGTATATGTAGATATTGGGGAGGCATTTGGGGAATTGCTCAGTGATGAAGTTATTCAGATAACTGAAAGACCTCGGAGACCCACGACCTGATCACTTTCAGATGTGAAATGACCATGAATCTTTAAAAAGATTCAGACTTATGAAACAGACTGTCCTAACTTTATTAGGCCAAATTCGAAACCGGATACAGCTGTAACGAGAAAGTATAAGCTTGAAAATTGAACATACAAATAAAAGCTAGGGACCATGTAATCTATATATCACACACGTGCGGTATGTTCAATAAATATTAATTGCTTGTCGCCTATCCTGTATACCTATGAGAATGTTCCATTTCGGCCATGATTAACTTGAAGTGGATACAAAAACCAGTTTCGAAACAATTTGTAAAATATACACGAAAATAAATCCTGATAATTAGTGTCAAGTGATAGGCTTTAATATGAACAAAGTGCCAAGCAAAATGAGCAGTGTAGATACTTAAATTGATTCAAGTTTCCTTACCGTAAACATTCTTCGTTGTGAATGGACCACGTCCAAGAAGCCCGGAAACAACATTCTACTGGCTGTGCGTAGTTATTATGTAAAATACAAAACAACGTGTGTTTATTGTGTTAAGTTTTGCTCAAACGGAATCGCATGTGGACTGTCAGCTTCATTTTATACAGAAACTCCCTGGTACCACTGTTCCTAGCACACTCGCAATTTATAGGTCGTTAGAAAACTTGAAAAGAATGGATCAGTATTAGGGGAAAAAGCCAGTAGTAGAAACCGAGAATAAATTAAACGAATTTGGCCATTATGGAAAGAAGTAAAAAGAAAATCACTGCCTTGTGTTAGAAAGTGTTTTCTTTTTGTAAAAATAGTTGACTCGTTCAACATATCTAAATCCATGTAATTATTATCTATGGAAAATACTTAAAGATAAAGCTTATACAACAAATACTCATATGCTCGACCAATTAGAAGACCGTACCTCGCGCGCGCATTTCAATATATCTGCTACAAAAATTTGCCTAGTGTTGAACAATATGTTTAACATTTACCAGACTTGTTCAACATGTACACATAGAGGCATCATTTTGACCACTTTTGTGAAGAATATTAAACGTAAAATATTTATATTGTTTCGCATCGTCAGTATTACCATGGGAGAAACGCCAACCCGGTCCGCCGCTACTGTGCCAACGCATCTGTATAGGAATGCCGTGCAACCGACGGTCTGCCAGTTGCGTCATTCAAGAGAAACCCTGTAGTATTCTTAAGGCAAGAGTGATTTTGTACAAAAATAGTATATAGTCCTGCCTCCTTATGGGCTTTATTATTTATTTTCCTTTTTACGAGTATAGTAGGAGGGTTAACAGGAGTAATTCTCATTTGAAAAAAATATGATCCTCTTTAGTACAGGAAGGGCTTTCTATCGCTAGTAAATACTTAAACATGCAGAACTGACAGAATTAAATAACGTAACAACGTTACTGAAAGTTCCCGGTTAATTACCTTAGATGTCACTTAGCACTTGAGTAATTAAAATGCAATCAGCAAACTCTGCCTAGCGATACCAATTACTCAAGCTGTTCATTTCCTTAACGTCATGATCAAATATGACGTCAAGTGTTAGTTGCCTGTGAGCAAGCATTTATGTTTTTTTTTTTTTTTTCTCATCTGTCATGTTCTTTCATGTAACGCTCTGCAGAACGTTGAAAGTCCATTACTTTTTTATTCACACCACACCATAACAAGTTCGGCTGAAGTAAATCATGAATTGCACAATACCTTATTTGCGATTGCTTAACCAAAGTAAAGCTAAATGTATGTTTAATTAAAACAGACATCGTCTTTAAATCTAACTGAAACCTCTAGCGTTTGCAGTTATTTTAAATTTAGTAGCTATATTAGCAAGGGGTGGCGCCGTGGCCGAGCGGTTAGACAGTTCGCCTATCACCAACCCAGGCCGGGTTCGATTCCAGGGACTCGCATGTGGTTTTCGTGGTGGACGAAGCGGCGTCTGGGCAGGTTTTCTCCCAGTTCTCCGGTTTCCCCAACCATTCATTCCATCACCTTCACATTCATCCATTTCGCCTGCATTTCATATCCTCTTCCTCACTCTCACAACTGGTGCTTGGATGACCACCCACTTCCAGGTCTTCACTCTGTCCGGTCTATAGGTTCGCCTGTTCTCCAACTTTCACATGACCTTCTCTACCCTTATATAAACTATTTTTACAAACGCTTATTCCTCTATCTACTCCATGTTAATTGACAAACATTTGCAGAAATTATCCTATTTCTAACGTCCTTGCAGGTGCAAAGGGAATAAGGGAATACTGTAGACTATCTTTTAAGAGCTGGTCGTAATGTGATGGCTTTGAAATTCTATTCTCTTTGTATGGTAAAGAGATAAAAATGAGCAGGTCGCTATGTGACGGCTTTGAAATTCTATTCTCTTTGCATGGTACAATGAACAATGGCTTCCCATTTGAGAAAACTATAAGTATTGGAAAATTCAGACAAATAACAAGGAAATGTGAAAAATTAAGTTAACAAGATTATATTTTGTATGGAGTAAGAGTTTATCTATGGTAATTTAATCAAAATCATTACAGACGGTTTTAAGAAAGCCAAAATGTTTAAACACTGTTCTACGTAAAGGTAGTTTGGATATGGGATCTTCTTGAAAATACACGTGTCGCATCCTTAGAGGATGCTGAACTCAACTACCAAGTGTGATATTGGATCTAATTTTCGTCTTTATATTATACTGTTCAAAGATACACATAGACCTTTTTCCAAAAAGATGCTTTTTTCGGGGGCGGAGATTCAGGGATTGTCAAAACATGTATTTCCGGTGAAATCTTGGATATATTTTTCGGTGGAATACAATATTTTCTCTACTTGACTGTGAGTAAGTAAAAACTGAATGAAAGTATTGAAAATGTATGCTTCCTCCAACTGGAAGTCGCTTTACCTACATAAAATATTCGAAAACTCAAAATATTAAATAAACAGGTAATTTCTAACAAAACCAGTTAAAATACATATATGGCAAGTAGATGTGAATAAACTGTCGGTTGTTATATAACTGCTAGAATCGCAATCGAGTTTACGAAAAATACATTACTACGATTGTAATAGCAAATCCTAAATAACTGTTTACTAATATATCCATGTTAAATGTCACTATTTATATATCAAATACACAAAATAAGGGTTTAGCGAAGTCATACTAGGAAGCGTTTATCGTAACAATGATATACAGATGAAATTGCTGTGCTTATTATGTGTAGGTACTCGTTTCTAAACAACAAACTTGCGACTCAAGATATGGGTGAAAATTCCGAGGAAACTCCAATCTGAACCAAAAACATTCAATCTGTAAGCAGTATGTCTATAGTGAATGAAGATGTGATATTGACTTATCTACACAAACATTTAAAGACACTGAAAGTTACCTCACTGTGTTCCAAATACCCAATGGTTAGAGCTACTTTGTATTTCAGGAAAAATATAGTACTGCATCAGTCACCATCTGCGACTTCAGTCATTCTTCAGATTCTTCAGTCATTGGAAATGTCGGAGAAACAAGTGCTGGATTTTAATTTACAAAGAAAAGTTTCAAATTTGCTAAGAACTGTCATCTTCATTTTTGTGAATAGTTTCTGATAAACAATAACAACTAACTTATATTGCTGTTAAATAATGTATTTTTATGAAAGATGCTCGTAAAGTTTACGATTGACATGAAACTGTTGACTTCTTGTTCTGTGATGAAGTATTCTGTTTAAAATCTTGTCAAGTTGATATGACTGGTCTTTGCATGTTAACAATCCTGAGCGGCAGTTTTAGACAGCATGCACTAAAAGGGGTTTTAACTAAGAACAACGCTATACATATAGTATGCTCCTGCCAAAATAAAAGTTGAAAGTTATATTCGCATAACGAACAGAGCATCCCTGCAGTAAGATATTTTTCATGATAAATGACTTGAAACACTTCTCTTTCCTGAAGCTGGAACTGCGTTTTCTTTATATTCTTACACAAACCCAGCAAGTCATGTCTTTATTCTTTCTGCAGTAGTCGAACAAGCCCTGTCTTTGCAGGCCCAAAGCTTCTGCAATCTCTGGAGATAGTTTGTTGGCAGAGACTAGAAGTGGAACATTTATCAACTTTTCTTCCAGTTTATGACCTGATTCTTCCATCCTGCTATCTGCTCTATTACATAGATAAGTGCATCAATATTTTCAAAGCAATTTCGCCAATCGGGCAGATTTTTTGAGTGCCGATGTTCAATATTTCAAGCTTCAACCACTCAGATTGCATTGATTTAATGATGGAACCTAGAGTTTGTGTAATATAAGAAGTATTTTCAGACGTCAGCTATTTCCGAACTACTCGTAATTTAATACACAATTTGCCGTACCCGGCTCGAGAGTTGCTACAAACTTAAAACTGAAAATAAAAAGAGACGACGCACCTGTATTAGATCTATTACGAATTTTGAACGATCATATACATTAAGCGCTCTGATTTTTAACTGATACAAGCATAGTAATGAGCTACTTTAGGACAAATACAAGAAAGTTATAACTGCCGACGCTCTCTCACGAGGAAGTTAGTTTGGTTGACCATTACAACTGCGTGCCATATGACACATTTCCTCGTTTGAAAGACTGAACCAAACTAACACAGATATACCGTATAATCACGGTATATCTGTGAAGACTTTCGTTTTCCCTCCTTTCTTTACTTTCTTCTTTTTTATATGTACCCCACCTTTACAGTGGTCATATCGGCGAACTTTTGTACCTCTGGATCATATTGGCAATCGGCATTGGTGCTAATTCCCATACAATTGTCATTGGATTCCTCTGCTTTAACACATTAGGTCACACACATTCACACTTTCACACTTCGGAGGGCGGATAGGAAATAATATTGGCTCTAACCCCAGCTGGGAATCGAACTGGGGACCACTAATACAGCAGACTGAGCTACAGGGCCAGCTCGAAAATATTTTGGAAAGTGAAATACATCAAATCTAAACATAGGTCCACTATGACTGTTGAACATCTACAGTCGGTTTTGATAAAAGGTAGCTCAAAATTATAACTACAAATGTCTGCAATTATAGCACTTTAGTGTGTCGTTAATTCTGTGTCGTCATACTAATCCTTAATTTTCATGTGAATGGTCCCTTACACTGAATATGAAATTCCTGAAACAAATGGAATGCCCAATTTTGATTATTACACATAGTCTTGAAATTAATTAAACATGGAATTCGGTAACCAAAACTATACATACGAATGAGTCGGTAACAGGAAAAAGATGATCGCTTTCTGTAACTGTCTGTGCCGGGTGACAGGATAATTCCGCTACAACGCCCCCAGGTTTTCAGAGAAAAGCGGATAGCCGCAATATATGGCCGCCGCCAACAGGTTTTTGTATTTTCAGCTGAACAGTGATATACTGCACTGGGCTCGACGCCAGGTCATTACATAAAAACAAAACTCCTGTATCCGAAGCTGATATCGAGACCATCTCTAGAATGTAATATTACTTTCCTCGCAAGTGACGAAAACGAAGCCTCATATACTTCCCTAACAGTTTGTAGCGAAAAACATAAAATGTTATTTTCCGATTCTCGCTTAAGCTAGCACCGCACTGAATGCCTTCCATTGTTCACCGACTTACCAGAGCTAAAACAATGCAGCAAATTTTAACTTCTCGAAATTAAGAGCAATGAAACTGTTGTGCTGACCCAAATAGATTATATATTCTGCTGCTCATTCTTCTTGTATAATTAATACACAGAGTACAAAATAGTGTTACAAAACCTCGACAGTAGACACATGTGCACCATGCGGCCATATTTTGCTTATAAACTCATGTCCAGGAAAGCTTTGTTTACGCACCGGAGCTTCGTAAAACGGGGAGATGAATGTGCGCACGGTACATACCGCGAATGTGCGTAAACAAACTGTAGCCACGCAGTACACATCACATTCGTTAGTTCAGAGTTGTTTACCAGTGATACTGCATCAGCTCTTACATGTTGCACACAATACTACAACCAACCGTAGTGTTTACGGCGTTCTTCTGTTATAGGAGTTTCGCATCTTAATTGTTCACTTGTGTGGCTATCGTCAAGGGGTATGAAGTATGGCGGCTTGGTACAGTTCGGCGTCAAAATTGTTCCGACTGCCATGCTCCTTGCCGCGGGGGGAAGCCAGGATGGCTTATCTATTGGTTATACCCGGTAGTCTCAAAGGTCGACTTGCCAGCTCATACTGTCTACAAGGTGAGGGGCGTCATGTGTTTGTAAGTCCAAAGAGAATATCATTCCAGCATTTCTCTTAAATTTGTTCGTAAGAAAGTAAGTTCAATGTAAAGAAAACAATGTTATAAATCCAGAACGAACTCGCAGCGAGGATGAAAACTAAATATTCGGCATTAGAGGCGTCATATCACTATAATGAAATTAAATTTAAAACGTCTACATAATTTTAATATACCACGTTTTTAAGCTATTCATGGCGACACACGAATGTGCGCTGTAAAATATGCAAATTGGTTTTATTCAGCGAACATGAAATCGTGTATCTGACTTCAAATTCCACATGGAAGTTTAAAACACTGAATGGCTGTTTGTCGGAAATAGCAGTAAACCAGAACTTCAAAGGAAAATGAACACAAGTAATAGAACTACTGTATATCGCAAATGAGCATGTTTCAAAAAACTATGAGGCAATCAACCTCTATAGGTTAAGACGTAGCTTCTCCCGTTCAGCTTTCATCCCTATCACCCTTTAAATTTGAACTGGTTTATTATTATTATTATTATTATTATTATTATTATTATTATTATTATTATTATTATTATTATTATTATTATTATTATTACTCGTATTATTAACGAGGAATACATCATATGCATTATTTTGTTTAAACATATTTCTTAAACGCCGTTAATGCTGCCACATGAAAGCTTACTTGTTCAAATACGTACAGAAAAGAATGTGAGTTTTTTTTTTTTTTTTTTTTTTTTTTTTTTTTTTTTTTTTTTTTTTTTGAGATAGAATAAAATTGATTATTTAGTTTCTTGTTGGCTCCCCACTGACCACACTTCAGTCGCATTAATTAATGCACTAATTACATTAATTGACCTTATAGTTGGTTATAGTAGAAGCCCGGAACATAAGTACTTACACGTTGTAAGTCGCCATTAAAGTATTTTATCTCAAAGTAAATTAGGATCTCCTTGTGTGGTTTACCGGGAATAATGCCAGTGAGTTGGAGAATTTAATGTCATGTCGGCACGTTGACCATGATAGCTTAGTGGTTAGAGCAGCCGGACGGTAACCGATAGATCCGTGGTTCAAATCCCGGTCATAGCATTCAACTTTTCAGTCTCACTCTACCCTTTCCAATTCATAAGAAAATTGCTTGTCTCTTTTCCCTACACCTTCTCGTCCATCGGAAAACATTTGCAGCCGGCTGTACACAAAAACAAGGTATACCGTGGCTTCTCAACAAAGAGAAAGCCGAAAGGACTGCAAGACAAGTTTACTGGCTCTCACGATGTTAACCCGACAGTCGTCGCCCAGCCCACGCCATGTTTGCAATATTGGAAAGGCGTTTAAGTAAACAAGCGAATACATCGTAACAAGCCCAGTGGCATTTATGATACCCGTTTGAATTCTATCCAAGGGATAGAATCTGAGATAATAGGCGATGACCAACATGTATCCATAGAGCATCTACAGTAGTTCATTAAAATTACACACACATACAAATTCACTCTCTCTCTTTCTCTCTCTCTCTCTCTCTCTCTCTCTCTCTCTCTCTCTCTCACACACACACACACACACACACACACACACACACACACACACACACTCACGCAAGCGCACACATTTGTTTTCTAAAAATGCTTTTGGGGGAGAATTCACTGTCTCAAGATACACATTTCCGTTGAAATCTGTGTATCGAATGTTGGACAGGAATGCGAATCTTTTCCTTCGACCTACTCCTCATATGTACTGTGATAGAAAAATTAAAAATGGATATAAATATTGCAAAATAAAGAATTCATGGCACATTTGTCACCAAAAACAGCGGTCGCATATTTCAGGCTAATAACAGGACATGACTGCCTATAGCAAAACATTTGCAAAGGGTCAATATCTTCGCTTCACCTCCATGAATCTTATACAACAATACGGAAGAAGGTATGGTCATACACCATCTGAACAACAGCGTTGCGTTACAAAGTACTAATGTAGGACAGCGACGTACAAGACACTAAGACTACTGATGACCGGTGTCAAAAGCAGCACATAGAAAACAATAAGTTAATCAACAGCAGAGAAAACGTTATTTTCAACTTATTCCACGTGTGGGAAACAATTTCAACAGCAGGCACTGGTTGGAGATGCTCTTAGATGTTACACCGTGTGACCAAGCCGTATTACATTAGAAGGGACAGAGTCCTGGACGTAGTGCGCCCTGTGGGGACGGGAAAAAGCCCAGAAAGATGGGAAACTTTGAAAGGATTTGCGGCGAGCTGAAGACAAAGCCTGGTTTGTGAATTAAATAGGATGTGTGCGTCTGTTGCACGAGCTGACGGGCCTGCAGATCGATTGCGGTTGGAAGCAGCATACCCTCGCGTTTCTGTATCACCTGCCGAGACTTCTCTTTAACGCTTTGAGAACACTGCTTGCAAAAACCTCTTGATGGCAAACCTGCCCTAGTTTACAAAGTTTGACGATCTAATTTTGGCTTCTACAACAAATGCAGTGTTAAAATTCTGATGTGTTACATTCACACGACATTCTCCAACAAACTATTCTTACAAAGGCCTATTCTATCTAGTTTAAATAAACTCAGATAAATGTTCGCAGATATGGTTCTTGTTAAATTGTGGGTACAAGGGAATTATGGGAATACATAGGCTTTAAGCGATAGTCTTTTAGGAGCGTGTCGCTATCTGAGGGATTTTAATTACGTTCTCTTTGCAGGACCACGAGAGAAGTATCTTAGCAAAATTCGATATAGAATATTTCGCCGGAAATCACATTTTGACGTCCAAGGGAATTTTTAGAACAATGTTCGTCTGTAAACAATGTAATTCAAAAACAAAGTGGATAAAAGCCAATATTTATATTTAAGTCCATAATCTTCCAAGTATGACACGAAGAAGTTAAGGAAAATTTCCATTATTAGTTAGTTTTAACAAGTTTGACAAAATGTGTCGTATTTGAGTTTTGTAAATACGAATCCTTAAGAGATAGCTAAAACTTGCACACGAAAAATGTACCCCTTATTAAAATACACATTTTGGGGACGTACTTTAACGTCATTTAACCTGGTCTATCACACCGGACATTATGAAATGTCCAAATGAGCCCCAGGTTCACACAGCTCAACCGATCCATCGGAGTGGCCAAAGAGGTGTGCTCCCCCACGGGGGAGAGGCCTTCGACTATTGCCATAGCGGGACTTGGTCCCTCATTGTCTTAGGAACGGTGTATTTCAGAAAAATGGTGAGTCAGGAATAGCGAGTAGGAATAGGTTTTCTTTTGGTCGGAAAATGTTAGAAATGTATATTTAGGTAAGTGCTTGGGATGGTTAGGATGGTGAGGTGGGGAAAACGTTTTCTTTCCCCTAAAGCACAACGTTATTATGGATCACTTGTAGCGTTCCCAGGGAGCGAGGTTGTATTTCCCGAGGCCACGGACGAGGTGGTTAATAGTGGAAGACAGTCTACAAGGGAGTGCCATCTCGGGCCTCCTATACATATTATACACAGCCGACACACCACAATCCATACACAAAAACATACACCTAGCCCAATATGCAGATGATACTGCATATTGGAGCACACACGCCACACTACTAGGAGCCAGAGGCAGACTAGAAAAACAAACATTTCTACAAGGGGCTCTAATGACCTAGCTGTCGACGGGCCCTTAAACCCTAATCACTCACTCATTTCTACAATGGACACGAAAATGGCGAATAACCATAAACATACAAAAAACACAAGCCATTGTAATTAGAAAAATAAGAAAACACACATACAGAACAGCCACACTTACTTTCAACAAACAGACAATCACACGTAAAAAAACAGCAAAATACTTAGGAGTACACATACACAACAAACTCAGAATTAAACCACACTATACACGACTACTCAATAAAGCACGTCCCATACACGCAACACTAAACTATCTGGCCAGACTCAACAAAAGAGGACTCACACCACAAATATTACACAAACTCTACATCACCTTAGTCCGGCCACAACTCACATACGCAGCCGTAGCCACAATGCCCTTAATCACAACAACAATGATGAACAAAATAAAAGCATATGAAAGGAAGTGCCTACGGACTGCTCACAAACTCTCACCATCATTCAAATCCAACACTGTACATCAATACACAAACACAATACCCATTGACACACACATAGCAAAACAATTCATAAAATACATACATAATGCACACACAAGAAGCTACAGAAGAACACTCATAAACACTGCACAAAAGATGAAGACTATACAAGAAACACCAACAGACAAAAACCCTCCCCTTATCACACTCATACATGTATACGATAAATATCAAGAACAAGAAGAACAGAAAATACGAGGCCATCTACAACACTTTCAAAATTTAGACACCCAATAATCACATAAACACACACTAAAAACACCTAACATACAAAAACACACTAAACATACAAAAATACCTATGAGCCAAGCAGCAACATTAAAATAAAAACAAAAAACAAGCAACAAAACCTAGGATCTTCTTTGGGCAAAAGCACATGAATGGAGCCATGGATGTGGAACACGGGAACTGACACACAGATACACAAATCACAACACACTACACTACACAATGTCAACAAAAACACAAATAACACAAATACGCACCTAAGCCGAGGGAAATCCCAACACGTAAACGTAACAAATACCAACCACACTAGGCTGAAGAGGGATTTCCCTAAACAGCCCGGGCATGCTGTAAGCATGCCCAAATAAACATTTTTTTTTTTTTTTTTTTTTTTTTTTTTTTTTGCACAGAAGCTCTGGGAGAGTTAAGGATGTAATCTGTTACAGCAGGGCAGCAAGTCAGAATTGATATCATTAGGAATGTACCATTCGGCAGCAGCCGCCAATCAAAGGTACCGGTTCTGAAGGGCTTGAAGTTGCTAGAACTTAACGTTCCCGACATTCGTCTTCTCAGGATACAGAACCTCGGGGAAACCCCCTTATACCAGTAACTCACCTTAACCTAGGTTCGGATTCGAACCTCAATGTGAGGCAAACACCTAAAACATCCACACCATATAGGCGGTCAAAATATACAATTTGTGCAAAATAAACTTTTTGTAGTGTCCACCGTTTCGAAACATTCTACGCTAAACATTATGTAACGGGCATGCTTGAAAGTTTGCAAGGGGTTTTGTTACCAGGATTAAACAGTTCTGCTATTTTTGCATGTTGAAACCTTCTTGCTGATTTCAAACAATTCGAAAGTTAAAATCTGACTGTGTGTGTGTGTGTGTGTGTGGGTGGGTGTGTGTGGGTGGGTGTTGTGTGGGTGGGTGTGTGTGGGTGGGTGTGGGTGGGTGGGTGTTGTGTGTGTTGTGTGTGTTGTGTGTGTTGTGTGTGTTTTGTGTGTGTGTTGTGTGTGTGTGTGTGTGGGTGTGGGTGGGTGTGGGTGGGTGTTGTGTGTGTTGTGTGTTTTGTGTGTGTGGGTGGGTGGGTGTTGTGTGTGTTGTGTGTTTTGTGTGTGTGTGTGGGTGGGTGAGTGTTGTGTGTGTGGGGGGTGGGTGTGTGTGGGTGTGGGTGGGTGGGTGTGGGTGGGTGTGGGTGGGTGGGTGTTGTGTGTGTGTGTGTTGTGTGTTTTGTGTGTGTGTGTGTTGTGTGTGTGTAATAGTACACATTTCACTTAATATTATTACATAAATATGTGCATATTCTACATGTTGAATTACATAAAAATCTTAGCCCTAGTCATCACTACCTTGCTCCGCTTGGGACGAATGGATTCCCGGGACGGCAACGGAGCAGCAGTGCATACAGTGGCGATACTTGTAAGTAACCGCGCGAAGCTAATGCTAATATATGAACTCGTTTGTGCATGTAATACTTACTTAAGTTTATACGATACAGGTTACAGAACTACAGACGAAGAAATTTACTGCAAACCACGTAGCATTATAAACATTAATCATATCTGGTAGGATTTTCAAACACTGTAACAGCAAATGCGCTCCAAGATAGTATCCACTCCACATACCTCCTGCCGCGTGTTATTTTTTAGTTCTTCTAATAAAGCTGTCCTTTCCTGGCCTTCATATTTATCATACTTACTGGCATGACGAAAGGAGTAATGATGCTGCAGGTTAAACTATTTAACATTATTAAATATTTTATGGCATATTAACCAATTTGGTGCTGAATTTTCTTCTCTCTTTGCTCACTCCGTTACTCCCCACCCTCCAAAGTGCTGAACAGGCGGCTGCGAAGTTATTTTGCTCCGAGCTCATGAGGACGGGTCATTAACGCAGGTAGACGGCCAGGTCGGTAGGCGCTAAACTTCTGCCGTGGGTAATCAAGGGAAGTGCAAAGTTAAAGGCATATGAAGACGGATCATACCGAAGACTCAAGCGAGTCATATACTTGCCCCTCCTATCAGCGATGCCAAATATGGGTACACGCACTTACGCGCCTGAGCTAGGAGCGTTAGCTATATTAATTACGCTCGGATGTATAGTTAAAATGGTAGATGTCATTCTCATAATTACAGCAAAAAATATTTTTGATCATGGCTGTACAAAAATTCTGTCTCTATGTAACTTAAAATGTGAGCCATGCATTCTTTAATTTCAAATAGCTATCGTCGCTCAACGTCCAACTCAGATAGGCCTTAAAAATACCACCACTCTTTGCTCACAAAGATTATCTCAAATATTAACATACAGGAGTAATATGAAAATATAAACCAGGCAGTTTGAAAAGGGGTAAGTCAATGTTCAACTCGTTTTCAGAGTAGTAGTATGCTATTTTATTAACAAAGTGAACGGGCCTGTGTTAAGTCATGTTTCAAACTTGAGCTGAAGTATTGTCAGAGCATAAGTGGCATTATCGTACTTCTATTTCCCCCGGTGCTTGTGATACAGGTGTGTGAGCAAGTCCATCGTAGATGGGACAAGTGATTTTTCTATTAACAAACGTGAAGTGATTCACTGACAACGTAGAAAATTTGTATTTAATGTATACACTTAAAAAAACACTTTCCAGTCCAGAGTGCAGGGCGAATGTAAATTCTGTGGAGGGTTGTGGGGTGGGTGCGTACATCTAAACAAAGTGAACCTGTATTTATTTCTCGGGGAAAACCCATAAAGTTGTAAAGCGAGTTACTAGTTTGGACGATTTTGAAAAAAAGAAAGATGTTTCCTGTGTTAGCAACAAGGTAAAATTGTTATCTTTTAAGGATATTTAATGTGTTGTTTAGTTACGGAAACAATAGGTGCCGCCGTGGCTTGCATGTACATAAAAAGTGCTTTGATACACAGAGTTACTGCCGATACACGCCTACAGAGGTATTTTTAGACGTGGCGAATGACCTTGCTGGGATCTGCGTGAGTGACGTCATGTAACTTGATGGGGGTAACGTTTGTTTATTTCCTAGAAATAGACAAGAAACTGCCGATAATGCGGGCGGGCGCTGTACGTAATCACGTACTGTTCAATTGTTTACTACACGGAAGTCGGAGAGATACTACCTGACACCCCTATGGTCTTATAAATATAAAAGTTAACTCGTCCACAAACCACTGCACATTTATTGTCCATTCGCTACGTCTAAAAATGGCTCTGTACTGCGTATGGCAAGAGCGCTAAGCGCTCATATTAGTATGCCATTCCTCTAACCGCGGCCGCAGTGACAGTATCCTCTGAGTCGATGTTCTCTATAATTATCAACATTGGTCAATAACTGGAAACTCACGTCATTGAAACGGCAATGTTGTGTTTTTTTTTTTTTTTTTTTTTTTTTTTTTTTAACGAAGTACAAAAGAATGCCCAAAACTCCGAACTGTTATGTAATTCGTAGGCTATTGACGTCATTGGCAAGAAGTACACACTGGTAATTTGTTTTTTTTTTTTTTTTTTTTTTTTTTTTAATTAACGTCCTCCAACATTGTGTCATATCGGACGAATGAATTAAATTAAATGGGTGAAATGATGCTCAAATGAGCCCGAGGTCCATGGAGCTTTAAGTTATCCGACATTCGTCATCTCAGAGTAGGGAAACCCTCGGAAAAAAAACCTTACCCGGATAACTTACCCTAAGCGAGATTCGAACTCGCGACCTCTTGAACGTGAGGCAGACACGCTAACCATCACGCTACTGAGGCGGGCACACACAGTGGTAATGGGAAACAATGTAAATGGTTTGACGATAACGTTTATTTCCTTATCTAATTCGCTGTCCGTAACACATTCAATCGCAGCAGATTTACTCGCAAGTACTTCGGCTGGTCAGAGTATGGAATACGTCAGATATTATCATAGTAGCTTCCACGGATCCACTGCAATCTGAAGAATCGATAAACATTTTTTGCACGTAGCTGTACCTATGCTGAAAGAAGGCACGGGGCAAGTGGCTGTTTACAAAGAGAAGAGCGGCACAGGTATTATTTGTTCCGCCACCGGAACGTGTAAAATAGTTCCGGAAGGCAATTGAGCGCACCCCCCCCCCTCTTTCTGAAACAAAGCTCTGGAATAAATAAAGCGTCCCTACTGCACACGAACAGATGAAGGAAGATTCCTCTTTTTTATCTACCAGGGTGCGCTCTACAAATTAAGGGTTTTTTTAAGCTCTCGCAGAGGCTGACGCAAATGGAAAGGGAGAACGTTTGCGCTGGACAATTCTTATGCGAGTTACTCCCTCTTCTAGTTTTAATGGCACTTGGTACGGGAGCTCGGAAAAGTGCTATGTTAAATGAGTCCACCTTTATGGGCGAAGTTGGAAATGACCTCTAGTCGTAACCACACAGTACAAAAACGTTCTCTTTCGGTTCCTTGCATTGCATTTTTTCTTTCTTTTTGGGTTAAGCATTCCCAACCTTCTATTATTTATAAGTGGGTGCACAAACCATTCTTATGAAACCTTAATGTTTCTATCTATTTCATTTAATAGAAACAAACCTTTACAAAACTATCTACTTTACCAATTCGTTATAAATACAATGGGGACAGTGACAGTAAAATGCTTAAGAACTGGGCATGTGCTGACATTAAATTTTGAACGATTAATGTAAATTAATTGACAAAAACAGTTATTTGAAAGAAATTGTGTATCTTAGATATCTACATTTCTGTATAGTACCTTATCGCCTGTTCCTCAATTTTTACTAGTTCTAAAAGATCATACAAAATTCCTTACGAATGAAGAGGACCACAAAGCCTATTCCCGGAAAGTTCAAGATATACATTTTATTTGTCATATAACTGGCTTTACAGTATCAATGTGTTGGAGCCATGTTTGGGAAATAAAAAAAAATCGAAAAATGTTCCAAGTAAAGGGAAAATCTCCTTAATTTCTTAAAAACGAAAGGTCGAATGAATATCAAACTTATTATTCAAGTTCATTATCTTCAAACTTGTGATTGTGTGATTTTCGAATTATGCTGCTCTTAAAAAAGCGCACACGCATACACACTGAACCTTTTTCTAATTTTTTTATTAAGGAGCCCTCAGAAAATGTAAATCTCAGTATATTATTTTTTTTCGGGGGTATACATACTTCCTCTGTTTACTGTAATTGCAAAGAAGTAGAGAAAGTACATAATAAGTTTCCGTAGGAATAGATTGTGGAAGAGATAAAGAAATAAAATGGGTATAGCAAGTTTGAGATACTTTAGAAATCCATATAAGCAATCGACAAACATTAACATGTCCATTTCGTCGAATTCCTGATCCTCAGCATGACTTCCTTCGGAAGAAAAGTTAAGTTACGTTACATAAAAGAACTTCAAACCAGATAAATAGGCCTCTGAGCAAAATTAAGCAGCCTTTGATGTCCAATTTGGAATGAGCTGCTGAGAACCACAGCAGTTACAGAGCCTCTCATTTCCATTTTCCAAAGTGTCGCCAACCACGCGTTACACAAACCTCTAAGCTACTCGCTGGTCCGGCCAGTCTGAGAACGCACGATACAAACAAAACAATAATGGTATGGACACGTAAAAAGAATGACGGAGGAACGACTTACACGTCAAATTATGGAATGGACCGCACCAGAAAGAAGGAAAAGAGACCCACGAGCAACAATATGGAGGTAGGGTACAAAAGATCATGACTTCAAGAAAGTTGGATCTTGATCAGTCCGGAAGTCAGTGTCAGCAGTCATGAACACCGAATTAAGAAGATTATTCTTTTACAGATGCATTAACACATGCTCATAATACTGGATGCAAGAATGGAAATCCATGTAATACCAGTTGCGATAGGCGCGAGCTCCAATGTCAACCATACGCTTCATATTGGATCCATTGATAACTCCTTCCGCGTACGCCGCAGGCCTTACTTTGGTGATTGGAGAACTTGTCCAACACTTGACCGGGTTAAGTGTTTGTTCTTATACTTTCTGGTCCTATATGTTCCTCAGAACCATTACATGCAAAGCCAAAGATGGTGCACTTGCATGTCCTGTTCTGTAACTGCGATGATAATATTCTACACTCCAAATACGTTCTAAATTACATTTTGACATGATCAGACAACAAAATGTAAACAAAGAACAAAAAACTCAAGAGTAGCCGTCAGGAACGACGGCGGTAAATAACATAACACGCAGACAGAGGTAATAGGGGAAGAGCTGTGTTTCAAGTTTTTTCCATCTTTCCCAGGAAGTATTTGTACACATTATACACCATTTCTCTGGCTTATCTATGAATAACGCAGCCTGTTTTTCTTCTTCTTGTTCTTCTTCTTCTTCTTCTTCTTCCTCCTCCTCCTCCTCTTTTGCTATCATCGGAACTTATAACGAACTTATCACACAATGCAATGGACTTATTGCTCGAATTATTTAATTTCACTGTTAAACTATAGGCAAGTACTCTTCATACGCGTTCTGAAGCAGGCTACGCCTGATTGGCTAGATAACGGATGACTGTAACGTCGTTGGATATTTGTCTTCTGAGCAATCGCCTTCATTCGTGACGGTGGCTATAGTACATGTTTAATTTCGGTTACCTTTCTTTTGACCAACCTATTGGCTATGTTAATTGGTCTTGATTTGATGGATCGTTTGCTGAATGCGTTTAATTACTTTGTACAGAAAGCGAATTTAGTAAAATGCAAGGGTACCACGATTATTTAACGAGGCCTTCGTAGCTTCCCCTTCTCTCCTGTCTTTGCCCCTCTCTGAGCAGTATTAATGCTCTTGGCTGGACATAGTACTTATAACCAATGACTCGTCGGCGTGAGATGAAAGTATTATTTCTATGGCTCACTAAATCGTTATTCATTAAGCTATAGCTGTTTGTATCACACCATGTCATGCGCATCACAAGCTACACGTGGACAGATAATTGATCTATGGCAAGCCGGTAACACAATTCCACAAATTTCAGAAACTGTGAAACTTAACGGAAACGTAAATTCGAGAACTGCTCAGCAGCCGGAGTGCTTGTAGAGGTTCAGAAAGATTTGGCTACGTCATCGCCGGTATAAAAGCTTGCGAAGCAAGTGAGGGTAGGCAGTTTTGAATCGGTCAGTGTGTCAGTGAGCGCGAGACAGCTTTTCGCGCGCGCGTGTGTGTGTGTGTGAGTGTGTGTGTTAGTGTCGTCGTGAGATAGGTCATGTCGATGTGAAGACGTTTTAATTAGTGTTAATGACTATCGCCAGAGTTAGTGTTTGAGAGACAAAGAGGACAGTGAAAGGACTGAGTTAAGGTTACGAGAAGCAAAAGGTTTTAAGTTGTAATATCACGAAAGACTGTAGACTGTAAAGGTTACTTATTAATTGTATTAGCTGGTTAAATTAGAAGCTCGGGACTTAAGAACTTGCAATATCCTAAGTCGCCAATGAGGTATGTTCTCTCATACAAATTGAGATCTTGTGTGGTTTACCAGGAAAATGCTAGTGAGTTGGAGAATTTAAAGTCCTGTCGTGGTCATGGCACTGAATATTTCAATCTCATTCTACCCTTTCCGATTCTGTCCTACACACGGCTATTGTGTGGAAGAACATTAATTACACTGTAGACTGTGTTAACACCAGTAAAGGAGAACTGTCTTATTTGTGCATTCAGTTAGAGGAAAATAAAGTGACGGAAAAAAAGTAATTGGACCGGACTATTTTGCCGTTTTGTCACAGTATTTTAATCAAAATCATCACTGACACTTTTCGGAAAATTAAAAATAGCTAAGACATTTCAGTTTAAAAGGTATTGTGGGGTAGGAGGATTTTTCTTGAAAATTGTTGTGTTGCATATTTTGAATATATTGAAGTAGAACACAAGTTTGGTATTTATCCGGTATTTTACTTAGGTTGTTCAAATGCGCGCACAAGTATATGTACCGTGTTCAAAAAATACTTCTGCTTTTTAATTCAGGGGAGCTAAAATGTCGATATCGAATTTCTGGGCGAGATGTAAATACTTCCTCTATCGTACTTTCCAGGTGTGTACGTGGTAGATTAAGTAACGATTATGCACCTGGATAATGGAGATAATGTTTATAAATTACTTTGAGTCATTAATTATTCGTTAATAAGCAGAAAATATATACAAATTCATATTCATTAATAGCTTTCCTCGGCGGAATAAATATCACGTTTTGTCATCAAGTTTTTACCACTTGGCCTTTTATCGTATGTAATTATCTCGCGTGACAGCTGACAAAAACTTCCGGCCAATTTATTGATGTGTGCATTTAATTCGTTCATAAAAGTCAAGCTGACAAATGAAGCAACTCCTCTGAGCTTGGAACCAGTTTTGCATTCGGTTGCCTCCATGTGCAAAATGTTTCCACGGGAACTTGTACAAAATTATTTAGTCGCATTGTTTCGAAAGGACACCTAGAACTTGAAGGACCCGTCGAGTATAGTCCACCTTTCTCTTTGAGCCAAGGTGACGGGGCAGGAAAATAAAAACTCTGATGTCAAACAAGGTGGGAGAGATAACGTTAACAACACCCTTTACTGGTTTTTAATCACCCCATTAACATGTGCAAGTATGGAGTTAATAACTAAAAATATGTCACTGATAAAACTGATCTAGGTTAATTAATAGCACTAAATCTACTAATGTACTAATCGATAAACACGGATACCAAGTGCATCAAAAAGCATTGCAACCGTGGCTAACGAAAAAGGCAGGCTGCGGTACGGTATGTTGAGTAATACGGTAGTATCACCAGCTAGAGGCGCAGTAGACTTCCGTGCTAGTGACGTCATCTGGTGTAGCTGGCTAGCGCTTGCTCTGATTGAATTGACAGGACTAGTGATAATATAGCTCGTTTTAGAACATTCAAATATTTAAATGAAAGCTTTGATGTGAGTCACCTACATTTAGTAGCAGTATATCTTTTGGAATCAAAATGTGATCAAGACGTAATTGAGAGTTGTTTTTCTCAAATCACCGGTCTATACACATTCCATGATAATCCTTTACCAACTACCGTGAATCAGAACATAAAATCCTAGCTACTTGGGCGCAATTATTCCGAGGTATTAAGTCTGAGAATGCACGGGATATTAGGTTACATTAAGAGCAACGATGATCAACGAAACTGAAAGTAACGATAAAGAGGCAAAAGAAGTAGAGGAAGAAGAAAGGAATTTAAACAGAGACCAGCAGGAATATTAGGATTGTTTCTTTTCCTGTGATGACCATCTTATTGAACAACTAGATCACATACAAGAAACAAACAGTAACACAGGCACAACTTCCCAAAATGTGCAACTTTTAGAAATATTGGAGGGCTATGTAGCATATAGATTAAGAAAATCAAAACTAGTTTAAATTGCTTCGCTGTATGGGAAATATACAAGCTACTCTTCTGCAGATAAATCGTGGTTTTCGTCGCGGAGAGCGCGTGCTACAGAGAAATCTGCACGTGATACCTACCGTATTACTCAACATACCGTGGGCTGCGGCGCGAATCGGAGTTACTAGTAATGGTAGTCTGGTATATGGCTAACACGGTGTATCAACATGATAAAACTGTATCTTTTGTATAAATTCAAAGAGCAATTTTTCGGTTGTTTCGAATATGGATATATTAGGTGATTGTGGTTTTACTTCATTGGGCCATGACTGCGCTTTATTATTGTTGTTATTATTTATTATTAGAGAAGTTTGCGAAGGAAGAAGTAGTTTGGGATGGGGGGGGGGGGGGGGTTCTTGAAAATGTTTGTCGCATTCTTGAAAGAGACTGAGCCTAAATACGGTTTTAAGCGACTTTTCGTTTTTTGAGTTATGTTGTTCACTCGCGCGCGTTGCATCTTTTTTTCTAAAAATGCTTTTTGCGGGTTCAAAACATATTTCGGTGGCTCTATACGTCGGATTTTTGGATAGACTGCAATATTTTCCCTACCTAATATGCATTTGTAGCAGAGAAAGTAAAACTTCCCTGAAACAATATTAACATGCAATATTTAGAAAACGGTTAAGAATGAACTGTATAGTTTCCCTGTAATAAGGTTTTGTTTTTTTATAGATTCGGTTTCCTAGTTATAGAAAATCATACAAAGTTAAATTAAATAAATAGAAATCTACAGAGCATTCACATAAAATCCAATACATACCTGTATTTTATTTTACATGTCAAACTATCAAACCTGATATTTTTGTCAAAATAGATAGTCTGTGTTTAAGAAAATAAAAGAAAAGACTGCATTTTTTGTCATTTAAAGGGCAAATATACATTTCTGGCACAAAATGTAATATAGCATTTTAGGATGGACTACATACTTCCTCTGCCTACTATAGCTAGATGGTAGAAAAGTGAAAAACGCAAGCTGCAGTTCTTATCAATACAGATCAGTCGGGTGGTCGAAGGTTTGTGGCCGACCGCATTCACAGTTGTTTAGTTATTAGTCTGAATGCTAAAACTGGCAGATTTATTATAGTCTACTTAGGCACAGTCTTTGAATCCAGCCATTTTCGAGGATGACAAACAATGTCGGTATCAAACACAGTTTACGACACACTGTCCATTTGTCGAGTAGTAAGACATTCCATTCCGAGTGTTTACTGCATTCACTTTGTAAACTGTGAGTTCATTTTTGCTTTCTCTACTGCATATTATAAATAAGGGCAGTATTGTATTGCACATAAAAATTCGATGTTGAGATTTCACTGGAAATGCATATTCTGAGTTACACTGAACCTTAAAATGCAGTTTTTAGAAAAACGCGAGAAAAGCGAAACTCAAAAACGAAACGTTCGATAAATATGAAACTGTAGTTCAGTTGAGCATCTCTCAAACTTTGCGACATGATTTTGAATCAAACCCCCACCTCAAACTACCTTTCACCTTGAAAGCTTTTCGACGATTATGATTTTCTAAAAAATGACTAATGATTTTGACCGAAAATATCATACGTATGACAGACCAAATCTAACTTCAAAACTTTCTAACCTCACTTTGATAATTGTAAATATTATTCTGTCATATATAAGTACTCTCAAAAGAATGTTGGGAGCAGAAAAATTTATAATTTTTGTTTAATAAACCAAAGCAAGTTTGAAAAACAAATTCAAATTGTTATAGGAACTTTATAATTCGCCAACTGGATTCCATATTTGGAGCAGTAGGTTTCCAGGAAATGCAATGTTCTCTCTACATGTGTTTTCCTCGTAGTGAACCACACGGAAGCACATGGACAGTGTGCATACCCTGCCTTCGGTTTCCTGGCGTATTTTTCTCTCACACCTTTACACACATTACAGTTCAAAAGGCTGCTTGTTGTACTCTAATACGCACAGAAGAAGCTAAAATATGAAACTGGCCTTCACTGCCAAACAAAATAGTGAAAATCTTGGCTTCAAACCTCATTAACATTAACAAGCGAGATGCACTTTTATGCGTTACATCCACTGCGCTCGCACATGTTTCGCATGACTGGCGTAAGGCAAGGACAACCACCAGCTGCTCTGTTTTAATGCTAACAATATTAATTCATAGTAGATTGTTGCTCGAAACGTACTCCTCTGCAAGCATTACGCCACTTGGATTAGCATATATATATCGACAAGTTAATTGAGGAAAACTGGCAGGGTATGCAACACATCACTGACATCCATTGACGCTACGCCCCTGTTTGCAAACAAATAGCAGTGTGTAAAGAAACTCGGGGGAGTAGCACATATTAAATGCTTCTTTCTTTCGAGTCAGAGAGCATTTCCTATACCTCTAACTACATTCTCAGAGACAATGCTCACGATAATTGCACAATTGTCTCCACATAACAGACGTGGAAGTTTTAAGTCTTCTCCCCTTCTGCCTAGTCTACTTTGCGATTCAATTAGGGCTGCTTGTCTTTTTATACGTTCTACGAACAGCATTCTGCATTACAATGCAGTGGTCGATCTTGCTTGATAAAAAGAAATCTATACTGTTCAAGCCCTGCATGCAAAGAGACTAGCAATGCGCCGATAACATTATGCTGATTTTTACTGAACAAACAGCAGGGCAGCGAATATAAACCTCAAAATCATTTCATTCTGACCAAGGTTATCTGAATGGCAAATTATCCTGATAACACCTATTGGCTCTGTAAGTTATATCTAGCTGTTTTAACGACAAATCGTTGCCAATTACACTTAATACCGGCTCGAAAGCTATTTAAAAGTATATGCACTGAAGAACAGAAGAGATGCTATGCATTGCAAATCAAGTATAACTAAACGATGAGACCTATAGGTAGCAAACGCCTAGTGAAAGTTTAAAACAATCAAGTACTGCAGCCAACTTGTATTTGTACATATACATTATGTAGCCTTATGACGGCAGGGAAGTATAGCTTATAGCTATAACAAAAGACTATAACTTCTGAACTAATAGAATCTGGAGATGAAACTACTTGCTACAAATAGTGAAAACCGGGAATTGTTTTACCTTATGGTTCATAAACCTCAACACGGCTGTCAATGATAGGGGAACTGTCCAACTGATATTCAACCTCGACACATGTGTTATAAAGCATCTGCGATGTAAAATTGTCAACAGCTGCATAAATTCTTTGCCGTAACTCTACCAAATCAGTTGTATATCTGATCCTTAACAAATCCCCTTAGGAAAAAGTCAGGTGGCGTCAGATCTGGTGATCTGGGAGGCCATGAGACCTACCCCTTACTATCCATCTTCCAGGGGCCTGTCTGTGCAAGAATGTCCGTAGTACATTGGCAAAGTGTGGTGGTGACCCATCTTGGCGGAAAATTACCCACATGCTGCATTCTCCTATGCAATGACCTGTGCATGCACCCGCGATGTTCTAACCCTTTAATTGACAAAGTTGCTTAAAAGCAACATATGTTTGAGTTTTGAGACACTTTATTGGCTTTCTTTTTAATTTGTTATGCTAACCTAAATAAATAAAATTCAAGTATTTGCAATTGTCTTACGTTGTAAAAACATTCAATTTTTTCAGTGAGTTTTTTTTTTTTTTTTTTTTTTTTTTTTTTTTTTTTTTTTTTTTTAAAGAAAAAAGAAGCAAAATCCTTGCAACTGCAGTCGAATGTAACCCCATCAGCTTCCAAGTGTGGCATTACACCGATTAAATTGTTTTACTTGGGCCTTCCCCTTCTTTACCACAGGCACATTTGACTGCAGTTGCTGGTATTCGAAGTCGCGACGTTCGGCTTTGAATGGCCGGCCAGTCCATTGCGTATCGCCTTAACCATCACGGCTATTCGAATCGCTTCAGCTAAGGTGCCTTAGAAAGGGATACGAAAACCGGTTTAGGAATTAAGGAAGAGCAGCATATGTAGCAAAATAACTTTCCAATTAAAGGGCAAAACTTAACACCCATCATGGATTAAAACTTCCCAACTTCGCTCGATGTCGAACCCTCGATATTGAACCCCCGATGTGGAAATTTCGATGTCGAAATTTCAATGTCGATATCTCAATGTCGAAACTTCGGTGTCGAAACGTCGAAGTGGAACCTCGATGTCGAACCCCCGACGTCGAAATTTCTATATGGGTTCGACATTAATGTTCGAAGTCGAAATATCGATGTCGACATATCGATGTCGAAATATCGATGTTGTAATTTCGATTTCGAAATTTCGATGTGGAGCCCTCTATGTGGAACCCCCGATGTGTTACCCTCGATGTGGAACCCTCGGTGTCGTAACTTCGATGTCGAACGCTCGTCGAACTATTGATGTGGGAGCTTCGATGTCGGTTTAGGAATTAAGGAAGAGCAGCATATGTAGCAAAATAACTTGCCAATTAAAGGGCAAAACTTGACACCAATCATGGATTAAAACTTCCCAACTTCGCTCGATGTCGAACCCTCGATGTGGAACCCTCGATATCGAACGCTCGATGTAAAAATTGCAATGTCGATACTTCGATGTCGTAGGATAAATGTCGAAACTTCGATGTCGAAACTAAGATGTCGAGCCCCAATGTCGAAATTCGATATTGAAATTTCGATATCAAAATTTCGATAACAATACTTCGATTACGTAACCTCGATGTCGAGCACCCGCATTTGAATTTCGATGTTAAAATTACGATGTCGAATTCCCTATGTGGCACACTCGATGTTCAGCCCCGGATGTCGAACAGTCGATGTAGAACCTTCCATGTCCTACCCTCGATGTCGAACTCGAGATGTGCAACTCTCGAAGTCGAATCCCCGATGTAAAAATTTTGATGTCGAAATTTCGATGTGGATACTTCGATATGAAAACTTCGATGTGGAGCACCAGATGTCGAAATTTCGCTGCCGAAACTTCGGTGTCGAACACTCTATGTGAAACACTCGATGTCGAACCCCGGATGTCCAACTCTCGATGTCGAACCCTCGATATCCAACCATCAATGTCGAACGCTCAGTGTAAAAATTTCGATGTCGATACTTCGATGTTGAAAGATAAATGTCGAACCCCGATGTCGAAATTCGATAATGAAATTTATATATGGAAATTTCTATGACGATACATCGATATCGTAACTCGATGTGGAGCACTCGAAGTTGAATCACGATGTCGAAATTCGATGTTGAAATTTCGATCTCGAAACTTCGCTGTCAAACCCCCAATGTGGAACACTCGATGTCGAGCCCCGGATGTCGAACCCTCGATGTAGAACCCTCGAGGTCGAACGCTCGAAGAAAAAATTTCGATATCAAAATTGTGATGTCGTTACTTCGATGTTAAAATCTCTAGGTCGAACCCACCATGTCTTACACAGATGTGGGAATTTCGATGTTGAAATTTCGATATCAAATTTTCGATATCGAAACTTCGATGTCGAACCCACACTGTGGAGCACACTACGTCGAATACCTGATGATGAAATTTCGATGTTTAAAGTTTGGTGTCAAACGGTCGATGTGGAACCTAGATATCGAAAATTCGGTATTGAAATTTCGATATCGAAAATTCGGTATTGAAATTTCGATATCGAGAAATCTGTATAGAAATTTCGATATCGAAATTTCGATGACTAGACATAGACATCGTAACTTTGATGTCGAGCACTCGAAGTTCATCCCGATGTCGAAATTCAATGTCGAAACTTCGCTGTTGTAACCTCAATGTTGAACACTCGATGTACCGCCGAAGTAAAAATTTCGATGTTGCAAATTCGATGACGATAATTTGATGTCAAAACCTCTAGGTTGAACCCACCATGTCTTACAAAGATGTAGGAAATTCGATGTTGAAAATTTGATATCAAACTTTCGATATCGAAACTTCGATGTCGAACCCACGATGTGGAGCACACGATGTATAACCGACGACGAAATTTCGATGTCGAAACTTCGGTGTCGAACCGTAGATGTGGAATCTCAATCTCGATTTTCCGATATTGAAATTACGATGCCGCAATTTCGATGTCGAACACTCGATGTGGATCCCTCGATGTGTTACCCTCGATGTGGAACCTTCTATGTCGTAACCTGGATGTCGAAGCCTCGATGTGAAACCTCGATGTCGAACAACCGATGTCGAAATTTCGATGTAGTAACCTCGATTTCGAAATTTTGAAGTAGAGCCCTCGATGTGGGACCCTCGATGACTTAACTTCGATGTGGAAACTTCGATCTCGAACACTCGTCGAACTCTCGATGTCGGAGCTTCGATGTCAAACCCTCGATATCGACCGCTCGATGTCGAACCCTATGTCGAACGCTCGATGTGGAACCCTCGAAATCGAGACCCCGATGTCAAAATTTCGGTGTCGCAATTTCGATGACGATACTTCGATGACGACACTTCGATGACGACACTTCGATGACGATACTTCGATGACGACACTTCGATGACGACACTTCGATGTCGAAGCTTCGATGACAAATCCTCGTTGTGGAACCCTCCATGTCTTACACCGACGCCGAAATTTCGATATCGAAACGTCGATGTCGAACACACGATGTGGTGCACTCGATGTCGAACACCTGATGTCGAAACTTCGGTGTCGAACCGTCGATGTGGAACCTCGATGTCGAAATTTCGATGTCGAACATTCGATGTGGAGCACACTATGTCGCATACCTGATGATGAAATTTCGATGTTTAAAGTTTGGTGTCAAAAGGTCGATGTGGAACCTCGATATCGAAAATTCGTTATTGAAATTTCGATATCGAAAATTCGGTATTGAAATTTCGATAACGATACATAGACATCGTAACGTCGATGTCGAGCACTCGAAGTTGATCCCGATGTCGAAATTCGATGTCGAAATTCGGTGTCGAAACTTCTCTGTGGTAACCTCAATGTTGAACACTCGATGTACCGCCGAAGTAAAAATTTCGATGTTGAAAATTCGATGACGATATTTTGATGTCAAAACCTCTAGGTTGAACCCACCATGTCTTACAAAGATGTAGGAAATTCGATGTTGAAATTTCGATATCAAAGTAGATGTGGGAACCTCGATCTCGATTTTCCGATATTGAAATTTCGATGCCGCAATTTCGATGTCGAACACTCGATGTGGATCCCTCGATGTGAAACCTTCGATGTCGTAACCTGGATGTCGAAGCCTCGATGTGAAACCTCGATGTCGAAATTTCGATGTAGTAACTTCGTTTTCGAAATTTTGAAGTAGAGCCCTCGATGTGGGACCCTCGATGACTTAACTTCGATGTGGAAACTTCGATCTCGAACACTCGTCGAACTCTCGATGTCGGAGCTTCGATGTCAAACCCTCGATATCGACCGCTCGATGTCGAACCCTATGTCGAACGCTCGATGTGGAACCTTCGAAATCGAGACCCCGATGTCAAAATTTCGGTGTCGCAATTTCGATGACGATACTTCGATGACGACTCTTCGATGTCGAAGCTTCGATGACAAATCCTCGTTGTGGAACCCTCCATGTCTTACACCGACGCCGAAATTTCGATATCGAAACTTCGATATCGAAACTTCGATGTCGAAGGCACGATGTTGTGCACTCGATGTCGAACACCTGATGTCGAAACATCGGTGTCGAACCGTCGATGTGGAACCTCGATGTCGAAATTTCGATGTCGAACATTCGATGTGGATCCCCGATGTTACCCTCGATGTGGAACCTACGATGTCGTAACCTCGATGTCGAACCCTTGATGTCGTAACCTCGATGTCGAACCCTTGATGTCCTACCCTCGATGTCGAACACTCGATGTAAAAAATTCGATATCGAAATATATATATCGAAACATTGATGTCGATACATCGATGTCGAAACTTCTACGTCGAACCATATGGTGGAAATTGGATGATGAAATTTCGATATCAAAATTTCGATTTCCGAACTTCGACGTCGAATACTCGATGTCGAACCCCGTATGTCGAACTCTCGATGTGGAACCGTCAATGTTGAACACTCGATGTCGAACCGCCGAAGTAAAAATTTCGATGACGAAATTACGATGACGATACTTCGATTTCGAAACTTTGATGACAAAACCTCGATGTGGAACCCTCCATGTGTTACATTGATGTCGAAATTTCGATATCGAAACTTCTATGTCAAACCCACGATGTGGAACACTCGAAGTCGAAATTTCAATGTCGAAAAATAGGTGTTGAACCGTCGATGTGGAACTTCGGTGTCGAAATTTCGATATTGAAATTTCGAAGTCGAAAACTCGATGTGGAAAGCCTGATGTGTTACCATCGATTTGGTAACTTCGGTGTCGAACCCTCGATGAGGAACCTAGATGTAGAACCTCCGATGTCGAGTATCGATCTTAAAATTTCGATGTCGAAATTATGATTATAAGCTCTCGATGTGGTACACCCGGTGTGTTACCCTCGATGTGGAGCCCTCAATGTCGTAACTTCGATGTCGTTGCTTCGTTGTCGAACACTCGAAGTCGAACATTCGATGTCGAAATTTCGAATTCGGAACTCTGATTTCGAAATTTCTATGTCGGAACTCTGATTTCGAAACTTCGAAGTCGAAACTTCGAAGTCGAAAATTCGATATCGAAATTACGATGTCAAAGCTTTAATTTCGAACCCCGGATTTTGAACTCTCGATGTCAAACGTTAAACCCTCGATGTCGAACCGCCGAAGTAAAAATTTGGAAGTCCAAATTTCTATGACGATACTTCGATGTCGAAACTTCGATGACGAAACCTCGAGGTGTAACCCTCCATGTCGTTCACCGATGACGAAATTTAGATGTTGAAATTCAGATATGAAAATATCTATATCAAAACTTCGTTTTCGAACCCACGATGTGGTACACTAGATGTGCAATACCTCATGTCGAAATTTCGATGTCGAAATTTCTGTGTAAAACCGTCGATGTGGAACCTCGATGTCGAAATTTCGATATTGAAATTTCGATGTTGAAATTTCCTTGTCGAACATTGGATGTAGAACCCCCGATGTGTTACCCTCGATGTGGAACCCCCGACGTGTTACCCTCGATGTCTTAACTTCGATGTCGAACACTCGTCGAACTCTCGATGTCGGAACTTCCATGTCGAACCCTCGATATGAACGTTCGATGTCCAACCCTCAATGTCGAAAGCTCCAAGTGGAACCCTCGAAATGGAAACACCAATGTCAAAATTTAGATGTCGAAATTTCGATGACGATACTTCGATATCCAAACTTCGATGTGAAGCACCCGAGTATGAATACCGATGTCGATTTTCGATGTTGAAATTTCGATGTCGAAACTACGGTGTTGAACCCTCTATGTGGAACACTGGATGTCAAACCCCGGATG
Source organism: Tenodera sinensis (assembly GCA_030765045.1). Lineage (NCBI taxonomy): Eukaryota > Metazoa > Arthropoda > Insecta > Mantodea > Mantidae > Tenodera > Tenodera sinensis. The sequence continues at coordinate 205,967,366 of CM060961.1, forward strand.
TCGAACCCGCGATGTCGAACCATTCCATGTCCTACCCTCGATGTAAAAATTTCAATGTCGCAATTTCGATGTCAATACTTCGATGTCGAAACTTCTATGTCGATACATCTATGTCGAACCACGGACTCGAAATTGGATATAGAAATTTCGATATCGAAATTTCAATGTCAGAACTTCGAAATCGAACAGTCGATGTCGAACTCTCGATGTGGAACCCTCAATGTTGAACACTAGATGTCGAACTGGCGAAGTAAAAATTTCGATGTCGAAATTTAGATGGCAATACTTCGATGTCGAAACTTAGATGACAAAACCTTGCGGTGGAACCCTCCTTGTCTTACACAGATTACGAAATTTCGATGCAGGAATTTCGATATCGAACCCACGAATTGGAACTCTCGATGTCGAATACCTGATGTCGAACTTTCGGTGTCGAACCGTTGAAGTCGAACCTAGGTCGCGAAATCTTGATATTGAAATTTCGATGTCGAACCCTCGATTTGGATCCCTCGATGATACCTTCGATGTGGAACCTTCGATGTCGAACCATCCATGTCCTACGACGACGTCGAACGCTCCATGTAAAATTACGATATCGAAATTTCGATGTCGATACTTCGATGTAGAAACTTCTATGTCGAACCACTTAGGCGAAATTGGATGTTGAAATTTCGATGTCAGAACCTCGACGTCTAACACTCGATGTCGAACCATCGAAGTAAAAATATCGATATCGAAGTTTCGATTACAAAACCTCAAGGTGGAACCCTCCATATCTTACACCGATGTCGAAATTTCGATGCTCAAGTTTCGATATGAAATTTTGATATCGAAATTTCGATGTCTAACGCACGTTGTGTACACTCGATGTGCAATACCTGATGTCGAAATTTCGATGTCTAAACTTTGGTGTCGAAAAGACGATGTGGAACATCGATGTCGATATTTCGATATCGAAATTTCGATATTGAAATTTTGATGAAGAAATTTCAATGTCTAACACTCGATGTGGAACCTTCGAAGCCGTAACCTCGATGTCGAACCCACGATGTTGTAATTTCGATTTCGAAATTTCGATGTGGAACCCCGATGTGTTACCCTCGATGTCTTAACTTCGATGTCGAACACTCGTCAAACTCTCGATGTCGGAGCTTCGATGTCGAACCCTCGATATCGAACGCTCGATGTCGAACACTCGATGTCGAACCCTCGATGTCCAATCCTCGATGTCGAACGCTCGAAGTGGAACCCTTGAAATCAAACCCCCGATGTCAAAATTTAGAAGTCGAAATTTCGATCACGATACTTCGATATCGATACTTCGAAGTGGATCACTCGAAGGTGAATCCCGATATCGAAATTCGATATTGAAATTTCGATGTCTTAACTTCGGTGTCGAACCCTCTATGTGGAACAGTAGACGTCAAACCCCGTATGTCGAACCCTCGATGTCGAACCATCCATGCCCTACCCTCGATGTAGAACGCTCTATGTAAAGATTTCGATGTCGAAGCTTCGGTGTCGAAACGTCGATGTGGAAGCTCGATTACGAAATATCGATATTGAAATTAAGATGTCCACATTTCGTTGTCCAAAACTCGATGAGGATCCCCCGATGTGTTACCATCGATGTGGAACCAATATGTGTTAACTTCGATGTGCAACCCTCGATGTGAAACGTAAACGTCGAACCCCCGATGTCGAAATTTCGATATCGAAATTTTGATATGGAGCCCTCGATGTAGAACCCCCGATGTGTTACTCTGGCTGTCGTAACTTCGATCTCGAAACTTCGAGCTCTAACGCTCGATATCGAACGCTCGATATCGAACGTTCGATTTCGAACTCTCGATGTCGACCCCTCGATGTGCAACTCTCGATGTCGAACCCTTGATGTGCAACCCTCGATGTCGAACACTCGAGGTGGAACCCTGAAATCGAAACACCGATGTCAAAATTTAGATGCTGAAATTTCGATGACGATATTTCAATATCGAAACTTCGATGTCGAGCACTCGAAGTCGAATCCCGATGTTGAAATCCGATGTCGAAACTTCGTTGCCGAACGCTCGATGTGGAACACTCGATGTCGAAACCCGGACGTCGATCCCTCGATGTGGAACCATCCATGTCCTACCCTAGATGTCGCACGCTCGATGTAAAAATTTCGATGTCGAAATTTCGATATTGGTACTTCGGTGTCGCAACTTTGATGTCAAAACATCAATGTCGAAACTTCAAAGTCGAACCGCGATGTCGAAATTCGATGTCGAAATTTCGATGTGAAAACTTCAAAGTCGAACCGCGATGTCGAAATTCGATGTCGAAATTTCGATGTGAAAACTTCGATGTCGAAACTTCGATGTGGTACACTTTATGTCGAACACTGGATGACGAACTCTCGATGTCGAGTCCTCGATGTAAAAATTTCGATGTCGAAACTCCGAGTTCGAAACTTTGATGTCGAAATTTCGATGTTGAACTTTTGATATCAGAATTTGATATCGATACTTCGATGCTGATCCCACGATGTATAACACTCGATATCGAATACCTGATGTCGAACCCCGGCTGTCAGACTACCGAAGTCGAACCCTCGATGTTGAACCCTCGATGTCGAACCACCGGAGTAAAAATGTCAATGTCGAAATTTCGATGACGATAGTTCGATGTCGAATTTCGATGACGGACCCTCTAGGTGCAACCCACATGTCGTACACCGATGTCGAAATTTCGATGTTGAAATTACCTTAAACCCTAACCCTAACTCGATGTTGAAATTACGATATGAAAATTTCGATGTCGATACTATGTGGAACCCCGTGGTGTTAACCTCGATGTGGAACCCTCGACGTCGTATCTTCGATGTCGAATACTCGATGTCGAAATCTCGATGTCAAACTCTCGATGTCGGAGCTTCGATGTGGAACCTTCGATGTCGTACTCTCGATGTCGAACCCTCGATGTTGAATTCTCGATGTCGAGCTCTCGATGTGCAACCCTCGATGTGGAACCCTCGATGTGGAACCCTCAAAGTCGAACGCCGATGTAGAAATTTCGATGTCAAAATTCGATGTAGTTACCTCCATATCGAAACTTCGATGTGGAACCCTCAATGTCGAACCCCGATATCGAAATTCGATGTGGAAATTTCGATATAGAAATGATGTCGACTCATCGATTTCGAACCCTCAATGTGGAACACTCGATGTCGAACTCTCGATGTCGAACCCTCGATGTTGAACCCCGATGTAAAATTTCGATGACGATACTTCGATGGCGAAATTATAGTCGAAACTTCGATGTCGAACTTCGATGACGAACCCTCGATGTCAAACCCCGATGGCGAAACTTAGATGTTAAAATTTCGATATCAAAAATACGATATCAAAACTTTGATGTCGAGCCCTCGAAGTTGAACCCGCGATGTCGAAAATTCTATGTCGAACCCTCAAAGGCCAACCCCACGATCTCGAATCCTCGATGGCGAACCCTCGATGACGAAACTTTGATTTCGAAAGTTCGATGTATAAGCTACGATGTCGAAACTTCGATGTCGAACCCTATGTCGATCGCTCGATGTCGAACTGTCGATGGCGAACCCTCGATGTCGAACCCCCGATGTTGAAATTTCCATGTCGAAAAAGTGCTTATCGAAAAAGATACGTGTGCCACTGTGTGCCTGTGTGTCTGAACATAACTCAAAAGCTAAAAGTCGTATGATATATTATAGGGGAAAGGCGGATAGTACGGACCGGCGGGTAGTATGGACCACTTAGTGTTTCTCGGATTTACCACTAGGTAGCAGACACATACATTGTCAAGGTTACACCTCCTTCATCGCTCCATTTTGTTATAGAAGTTGGTTGATGTAAGTGCTTTGTTTTGGCTGCCACAACATATTGTTTGTTTTCGTGTGGTCGAGTTGCTGCTGCGCGTAACTTTTGCGATCATTGTTTGCTGTTAAAGGTAAGGAGTCAAATTACCAAACTAGTATTAACGTTCAGCTGGACTTAATATACATCATACTGCGGTAATGTACAGCTGGATTCAGCGTTCTTGGCCCATGAAGGAAATAAATGTAAAGCTTGAAAGCGAGTTACTTACCAAGCCAGGTGACTGCTGATAGCAAGCGAATTGGTGCGTAAGCATCATATGCTACTCACATAACGTTCTACTTCGTAAAGTAGTATGTACAGTCAATGTAGAAAAAAATGTCTATACAATGTACCTAGCTTAATTAACTGTGCAAATGTGTTCGTATTAATACATGCATCACTGCAGATGTTGTAAATTTGGTCTTTTTCCGTTTAAAACCCAGTTCTCTCACTATTCCGTTTAAGGATGACTTGCTGCCCTGGAAGTTAATGCCTTCTCTTAAAATTCTAAATAATTTGGCTACTGTAGGAGCACTTCTTTTTTGCCCGCCTCGGTAGCGTGATGCCTCACGTTCAAGAGGTCGCGAGTTCGAATCTCGCTTAGGGTAAGTTATCCAGGTAAGGTTTTTTTTTTTTTTTTTTTTCCCCGAGGTTTCCCCTTATCCTGAGAAGACGAATGTCGGGTAACTTAAAGCTCCATGGACCTCGGGCTCATTTGAGCATCATTTCACCCATTTCATTCATTCGCCGTCCTATATGACATTACGTTGGAGCACGTTAATTTAAAAAAAGAAAAAAGAAAAAAGCACATTTTTCCTAAACATAAGAATTATAAATCGTTCTTCTAACGACACATTTATCGAAGTCACCTAGATCCGTTACTCATTTCGGAACTTCTTTTGCCTGGAGTTCCAAAAGACGTGTTCTGATTTTCATGTTGTTCGCGTTCTTGAACAATTCCTTTCACTGTTATTTCTGACGCTCCTGTGGCATCTAATACGCGTTTTTGAACTTTTTTAATTTTTTTGAAAAACTCTTGTGATGTAAGCAGTTCTTTGCTTTTAGCTTTTTTCTTCATGTATGCCCATACATTTGAAACAATTTCGCTACTCTGATTGTGTAATGTTTTGGGTCCTAATTTAGAAAGAACTGGCAGCATACTTTATTTATGCTATGATCAATGTCTCATAAATTCACTATATTCATTCTTATCGCAAACATCTTAATATGTCTTTAATTACCGCACGCTGAACAAAAAATGAATTGTGAATTAGCAGGGACTGTTGAAATGCAGACATCACTATCTTCCCCCTCCCCGCCCCACTTGTGTGCATGGTTTCATTATCAGAATTATATGAGATGACGAGAGAGACAGAAACTATAGGTTCGCCTACAGGACTTCCACTCAAGGTCAGGGGCCAAGAACTGTGAATCCAGCTGTAATTCCGGTTGCTCAAGCCGTTTTCGTTTTTCAACATGTTTAAGTGCACAATGTTGGTCGGGTAGTATGGCCCAACAAAAATCGGGTAGTATGGGCCACCTAAGTAGATTGCAAATTTTTTTTAGGGTGCGATGCTTAAGTTCAAGAAGAAGCCTGAGGGTGAGGGTCGTGGAGAGTGGAAAGAGGATGCTATGAACCAAGCAGTTTCATGCGTCTTAGAGGGTCAAATGACTACAAGAGCTGCAGCCAATCGTTTTAAGGTTCCTAGAACTACACTTCAAAGAAAAATATGTCTTAGGAAACCAGCAAACCAACTGTGAAACCCCAGATGGGCTTTTTCAAACCAACATTTGAAGAACAGTTTGTATAAATATTACTAGAGCTTGAGAGATTTGGATTCAAAGTTGAAAAGAAAAATAAGGAACTTGAAAAAGGAACTGTAAAAGAAATAAAGAGGCAGTTAAAATTTGAGAAACAACAGAAGTCGGAAGGAGTTAGTTCTGAAATCCAGATTAAAAAGAAAACCAAACCGCAAGGAAAGAAGAAAAAAGAAATCAAGCCTATAGATTATAGCAATTCAAAGGTGGGCACATCAAAAGAAGATGTAAAAAGACTGCATTATGTGTGGGGAGAGCTCTGAAGAAAAACTGGATCCAGTGCAAACCATGTGAGGGGTGGGCTCATGAACTTTGTGCGGTAATTGAAGACCCTTCGTATTATTATTGCGATTACTGTAAAAACAATAACTGTTAGATAAAGGTTAGTTAAACCCTTATTCTTTTTTATGACAATTATGATCTGATTTTCATGATAATTTTTGTTCACAAAAAACCATAATTTGTATTTGTGTGAATACAAATGACTTTTGTCAATTAAATTTTTACTTTTTTATTTTGAATCGCTTCGTATATAGATAAATAAATGTTCTCTATGTTATTTTACACCAAAAGTATTTTATTTAATTTAAAATCCTGTCGTTTTTTGTATGGCCCATACTACCCGACCTTTTCTCTGGCCACCAAATATAAGCCTTTTTTTAAAACTTCAATATGTGTGTGTATCTCTTGACTATCATAACTTTTCAAAATCATATACGTAAAGGAAGTGTTCAAAGAAACGCTTTAATGTGTCTGTGACCTTTTCTGTGCAAAATCAAACATATTATAAACGTTTTTCCTTAGGGGGCCCATACTATCCGCCGTTCCCCTACCAAACTTGGTATTTAAGCTTGACTGAGGACAAAGGTACTTCAGTATACCAAGAGCTAGGTGAAAGGAAAGAGAACAAGGAGAAGAAAAAAGACGGAGGAGAGGACGGATAAGGGGAAGAGGAAAGGGGGAAGTTGGGAAGGGGAAGAAGAAAAGGGGTAAGGGGCCAAAATTGGCGCCAACGATTTAATTAATCGAAGTACCATAATTATGTTAAAATATTTTTACGATAAATGAAATATGGCTCTTAAATTTTATGGGAAAGTCCTTCTGGGCGACTTTTGTAAAACCGGCAAACGGTAAGAGATAGACAAAATGTAATTGGATATACAAAAAATGTAACACATTTCTCTTTAAAACAGACAAATTAATAGCAAGTACATATATTTTTTGTGAAGTGAAACATTATTTCTTATTACTATTTGTCCGAATTTTCCAATACTTATACCTTACTCAAATGGAAAGTCTTATTTTTATCTTGGCCATGCAAAGAGGACCAAATATCGTCAAATTGTGACGTAGTTGATCGGGGAGTACGGATTTCCAAGGAATAGCTTGTACAAGAGTAGAGAAGGTCATGTGAATGTAATATATTTGAGCATCATTTCATCCATTTCATTCACTGCCCAATATGATCTGCCAGGTTAAAGGAGGTTAAACTTACCCATGTATATGAAAGTATAGTTTTATGAGTCATACTTCAGATTTCCCATTGGCATTTTTCCTCCCTTATGGCACATTTTTGTTTACTCATTTCCACATCTGCTCACTGTTACGGATGGCTGTGGATGCTAGGTTAGAAGACCCATTTTGCAGTACCATATACAGGGATTTGCGTGATAATAGTTTCACATGCCAAATAAGAAACTCCAATAACAAGTCCATCTATCGTCAAAAGTAAAGGAAATAATGTAACATTATTGAATACAATTACGAGATACGACTATTGTTGTTATGCTTACGTTCACAACTAGGACGAGTAATGTCCAAACACCGCGCCAGGTCTATAAAACTGGTTTCCGAGCATATTCACGAGAGCTGAGTAGGTTGGTTTTAGTGTCAACATTCTTGATCTTCCGCTTTGCGCGCTTGCCAAAGTATGTGCAACAGACACGCTGAAATGATTCATTTTAGCAACAAATATACAGTATACAAATAACTAATCCTTTAAACCTCTACCTCTCTAGGCTAATTACGTAAGTAAAGGATAAAGGAGTGCCGACGTTTTTATGCAATTACGCAGTATAGAGGAATGTCGTCCTGGTGGCTCAGTTGGCTAGATGCTGGCTATTGATCCCAAGGTCACGGGTCAGTAGATTTACTGACATTTCAGACAATTCCTGTGGGACGAAATTCCGGCACACCGGCGACGGTGATATGTTCCTGGCAATTGACAGCGTCGTTAAATAACAACAAAATCTGATGTGCTGCACTCACATGACTTTTCCTATACTTGTACTACCCATTCTTACAAAGTGTTATTCTCCTATCTTCTTTGTGTTAGTTGAGATAAGCATTTGTACAAATTATCTTATTGCTTATTTCCGTGTAGGTGCAAGGGGAATGTTAGAATACAGTAGGCTTTGTGCGATAGTCAAATGTTTTAAAGCTTTGAGATTCTGTTGTCTTTGCACACTTAACATGTAACAAAATGAACAACGATGATCCATTTCACGAAAGTTCTAAGTTTTCCGAAACTCACACACATAACAAGGAATATATCCGAAATGGTTCACCCTACAAGAAAATGTGTTTAGACACAAATTGTGTATTTCGCAAGATCTACATTTTTGTATAGTATGATTTGGTCTATCTCTAACGGTTTACCAGTTATCCAAAAGTCGTCCAGAGTAAATACAACTACAGGGGCTATAGCCAGAAAATTCAAGATATACATTTCATTTGTCATAAAAATATCTCAAACATGACATTTTAATGAAAATCGTTAAGAGCCATTTAAAAAAAAATTTTCGAAAAATTTTCCATGTAAAGGGTAGTTTAGGGTGGGACTATTTTCTTCAAAATCTTCGTGTCGCATCCTTGAAAGACATTAAACTTAAATACCAACTTTGGTTTTTAACCGACTTTTCGTTTTTGAGTTATGCTGTCCACAGACTGACAGACACACACACACACGGACCTTTTTCTAAAAATGCTTTTTTTTTTTTTTTTTTTTAATTCAGGGGGCCTCAAAACATATTTCCGGTGAAATCTCGACTTCGAATTTTTGGGTGGAATACAATACTTCCCCTATTTACCAGTAGAGAAAGTAAAAATAAGTTCCAAAAAATGTGTGGAACTATTCGAAGAACATTAAGAAACAAAACTAGAAAGGAGACAAAATTGTCATAATTTTATTAAATTTTAGAACTGCTTGCAGTCCCTCTACTTTTATAGGATACTGAAAACTGCGTATCGTTCGCCTACTACCTAGGCGGCCCGGGTTCGATCGCAGGGACCCGCTTGTGGTATTCGTGGTGGACGAGCCCTTAAAGACCTCCACCGCCACTCTTCCTCACTCTCATGCCTGGTGCTGGGCTGACCACCCGCTTCCACGTCTTCACTCTGTCCGGTCCACAGGTCCCTCTGCTCCCCGACAGGCATCTGATCCTAGACAGTGGCTTATAAGTCCTACATAAGGGAAGGGTAATCAGATAAAGGAGAAAACTGGGTGCTCAGCAGAGTGAGTGAGTGCGTGAGTGAGAGCGTGAAAGAGTGCATGAGTGCGCGTAAGTGCGTGCGTGATTTAGCTTTAAGGAACCGTCGACAACTAGGCCATTTGGGCCCAAAGTCAAACTGTAAAATCTAAAAGAACTCAGAAATTGGTGTGGCTAAAAGATGGAAGCTAAAACACAAGATTAAAATGCAAATAGAACATTAAAAAGTGCAAGGTAAAAAATTAAAACAGTAAAGAGTTAAAACGCTAAAAACAAACGGTAAAAACAACTCAAGTCCAAGTTCGTATTCCAAAACCGTGAAATCCAACGCCTGAAAATAAAACACACGTTAAAGGTGTTTCGCAAAATGAACTTCGGCGACGAACCGCAGCACCTTATCTACGAATACCGTGTCGTCGCTTAGAATTGACCGCAGTGTAAAACCCAGGTCAAGGAATGGCACTCTCTAGCATATCGCCAACAATCAGTCAAAACGTGCGGCACAGAGAGTTGCACGTCGCACGTTGGACACACAGGGGCCGGGTCGCCACGCAAGGTGCTCAGTAGGTCTTCTAAAAGAAGGTTATAAACAGTTGAGATGTAATTTCTAAGACGAATATGGGTTACACATTAAACGATCATACACTTAATGTTAGAGTTAAATATGAGTTAGAGAAGATACGCAACAAATGGAAATGGTTTCAACACATAGAAAGAATGGAAAATGCCACACTTACACTGCAACACAAATCAGAAGGATGGCGTTCAGGAAGACGACCAAAGATGAAAGACGATGGGTAGATGTCTATGTCGGAGCGGGCTTTATAGCCTAACCTTGAAGAGGAAGAAGAACGGAAGATTTAGTTAAGCCAAACCTAAAGTTTAACTTCACACGCCATTTTATAACTTTCTGATTAAGTTAAACGGTAGTAACCGTAGTGGTGTTGGTATATCTGAAGGCTGAGAAAAGAAGAAGATCGCTAATTTTCTTCTTCTTATAACACAACTAAAATGTTGGTAGACTTTCTAAGTTAAAAAAGAAATACAGAAAAAAGAAAAGACGTTAATGTTCAAAACAATGGTCATTCAGGAGAAAAATTAAGTGCAACTGCTTAGCGTTAAATTAACGTGGTAGACCGCTATTTACAACGAAAACAGTAATGTCTGCAGCAATAAAACGTTTCTCAATTTAGGAGTCTACATTCACCAACTTGCTTGGAGTTTTGCTCGTACTAAAAAAGTGATGTACACCCACTCGGCGCTACTTATCTTTCCAAGTTAATAATGGCCGAAATGGGACATTTTCTCGTAGGTATACAGAAAACAGGTGACAGGCTATTAGTTTTGTTTATAAAAACGTGTACCGTATGTTTACGTGATGTATGGATTAACTGCATTACGTGGTCCCTAGCTTTTACGTATACGTTTAATTGCCAGGCAGCATTGTTATTGTCAAGAAGTTCAATAACAAAATATATGGTTTTCCAGTTTATACCTTCTCGATGCATTCTGTATCCGAGCAATGTCCAACGTTTTCGAAAGAGGGGAGTTAGGGGTTACCCCCTTCCACTAGACGTGAACTTTGCCCCTCTTTAACCCCCTGCCATGTACTGTGTTGCAGTGGCGGGCTGGTTACAGGTACGTTGTGTTTGATTTAGGAAAACACTTTCAAGTCTTATGCGTTAAACATCTGTTCATTAATGACTTCTTTGGTACTGCTTACGTTCATGAGGTCTATAAACATTTGGTGACGAAATCGAAGTGCATAGCCTTAGCAGATCCACCAAGTGATCGTCACGTGACATATTGCGATATAGACTTTTAAAATAGTTCAATTTGGAGAAACTCTGTTCGCAAATATATGTAGAGTCATACTCACTCTTATACATACTATTCTTGTAAATGCTCATTTCTCTGTCTACTACATTTTAATCGACGTAAGCATTTTCAGAAATCAGCTTACTGCGATTTATTTTGTAGGTGGAAGAGAAATATGCTAATAATGGTCGTAAATTGTTTTAAGAACTGGTTGTTATGCGAAGATTGAAATTCCGTTCCTCTTTGCAAGGCCAAGGAATGAAAAAACCAATAACATATTCCTATTTGAAAAAGGTATAAGTATTGGCAAATTCAAACAAATAAGAAAGAATATCTCGGAAACGGTTCGCTCAAAAGAAAAAAGAAAAATATAACAAATTGTATGTTTTAACGAGAGTCACATTTTTATGTATTTATTTATTTATTTAGTAAGCTTTCGCCTGTCTCTCCCTGTTTGCCGGAAAATTCAAAGTAGGACTTAGATGGAATCGCTTGTTTATGTCCGTCACTGAATACTGTCTGTCTCTCCGGTTGAGGAGTGGAGTGGGTTATAGCCGCTCACTGCGTAAGGTTCTTCAAAGAGAGAAGGTTGAACATCCCTGCTGCATCCGGTTTCGAATTTGACATAATAAGGTTAGGACTGTCTGCTTCGTGAGCATTATACTGTTCAGAAATTCTTGGTCATTCCACATTTAAAGTGAACAGGTCTATTTAAGAAAGTTCTGGGTCTCCCACTCTGTCAATTATTGGAATAACTTCATTATCGTTCACCAATTCCTCAAATATTTCCCCGATATCCATATTTGCAGAGCTATTGTACGAGGTTCAACGGAAGCCGAACTCCAGTAAAGTTAATATGAAGCTCAACCAAAGATTCAAGCTCAATTTAAAACTATGGTTTAAATCTAACCGGGATTAAACCTCCTTTATAATACAGGGGCTTAAACGGTTTGTTACATCCTAGCCAAATTTGTATTTTGATTTTTTAATTGTAAAATTGCACACTTGCAGTTCAAATGCAAGAAAGTGAGAAAAGTATAAATCGTTTCTATTTGTGTATACCTAAAGTTTTCACATTACGGAGTTTAAACTAATAATAAAACCATATTACAATTTATAAAAACAAGCATGTGCATTTTAGTAATATTTACTGAAATTACTAAACCAAATTAAAGCCCAGGACATCAACAAATAAAGAACTCAAAACCTGCCTTTTTTTTTTTCAAGACTTTCACTCAACTTTTAGGTGCACTGCTCCTAAGAATAGTGCCCACCTAGGTAGGTGGTGGTTAGCGTGTCTGCCTCACGTTCAAGAGGTCGCGAGTTCGAATCTCGCTTAGGGTAAGTTTTCCGGATAAGGCTTTTTTCCGAGGTTTTCCCTTATCCTGAGAAGACGAATGTCCGTAACTTAAAGCTCCATGGACCTCGGGCTCATTTGAGCATCATTTCACACGTTTCATTCATTCACCGTCCGATATGACATTACGTTGGAGGACGTTAATTAAAACAAAACCCCTAAGAACAGCAAAAAATCTTTCTACAATGAAATGGTTCCAAAGAAACTGGATTTAATTTTAAATGCCTTAAGCTTCTATGGTGGTTTATCTAGTCATAAATGTACATAAATGTGGGTTTTATATAGGCTACCCAAAACCACCAAATTGCCTGTTGCAATTTAAGACTCAAGTTTTCATACGAAAAACTTACCTATACGGGTCTTAAAATGGCCGTGGGATCTGCAACCTGCAAGCAATAAGAGAAACGTTGTTAGGAGTGAGAAATCAAGGTTACATCAAAACACTTATTCTGCCTCTATGCACAGGTCTTCCTCTATGTTGTACTATTCTACAGTCGGGAGCATGACCGAAGGCGCGCAAGTGCAGGTTGCACAGTAGCACTGATTGAAGGCATGCGACGTGCCAGCCAATGAGCGTTGCTCCTTCCCGAGTGCACGTCGTGGTGTGTAAGGGTACTCCTTGGCACTGAGCCCGTTGAAGAGAAGTCAAGGCCCAGAGCAGGTGAGAATGACAGAGAATGTATTATCTGTCTCATTCTATGCGCAGTACCTTTCTGTTCGTGCTCCCGACCCAGTGCAAAGCGACCTATTCATTAAGTGTTAATTATGGTATATGCTTACACAATTGTTTAGAATTAGGAAAAACAGAGAGGTTCACAGGCTAAGATTTTCAAGGAAATAATCCCACCCTGAACTATCCTTTATATGGAAGACTACTAGTTTTTTTGAAAATTGTAAACTTTTTATTGAAATGCATTGCGCATAATTTGTATAACTAGTAAATCATAAGGGAAAAACAAAAATGTTCTACACAAAAATGTATAACATTTAAGAGAGACAATTTATACCACCAAAGAACTATTTTTCTAGCATCAGTCATTTCCGAGATACGTATGTCTTACTATTGGCTTGAGTCTTTTAAAACCTTGTCATTTAAGTTCTGTCGCTAATCCGTATTTTTCACAATATCACGAAAAGAATATGGAATTCCAAGACCAGCATATAGTGGCCCGCGTTTAAAATCTGATTAACCATGCGGTCCCCTCTATCCCCCTTGCAACTTCTACGTTTACAATGAAACCAATTTTGCAAGGTTTATCTATATTAACATAGTATAGAAAGGAAAATAAACCTAATATGCTGCACTTAGATGATTTTGTTTACCCTTTCTTCAACAATATTCTTTAAAAAAAAAAGCTTCTTCTTCTTCTTCTTCTTCTTCTATCTACTTCACATAAATGGAGATACGCATTTATAGACATGGTTTTAATCACATATTTCCGTGCGTACAAAGGGAGTAAAATAGAGTAGGCTTAAGCGATATTCAAACCTTTTAAGAGCTGATCGTTATGTGATGGCTTACAAACTCCGTTCTCTTTCTATAAACAGGATAAAAACGAGTAACGAGTTTCCATTTAAGAAAAGTTTAAATTTGAAAATTCAAACTAATAATTAATGAGTGTCTCGGAAATGGTCAAATCCAGAAAAAAGTATGACAAAGTGCTTTAACACCTACTACATTTTATGTGCAATAAGATTTTGTATATTTCTTAGAGTTTACCAGTTATGCAAAAGTAATTCAGAATGAAGAGGACTTCATGGACTATTCCCAGAAAATTAAGGTAACATTTCATGTGATGAAATACATAGCGTATTTTTGAGCAAATCAAAATTTTCTAAAACTTTTGCATATATATTTTGGAATGTGTGTGTATATATACGGAGTGTCCCCAACCTTTAGGGTCAAAATTATATAGGTGGAAGCTTCTAAGCTGAGCATTTTGACATATATAAAATATTTAAGTCATGTCGCATCCTTCAAGTAGCTGAAGTTAAATATCAAGTTTAGGATCTGCCAAATTTCCGTTAATACTGCTTACAGACAGACCGAATACACACACGGACGGTTTTCTAATGGTTTAATAGTTTGTGAAACTGCTTGAAAATAAGCAATAGTGTGTAGAGAAAGCTATGTGAATGGAACATAAGGTCTGGTTTCCTTATTTTACACCGCCAGACATTTGTTTCCTATGAGTCATAAATGTTGGAGACGGAAACATGCTATAAAGTGGATGATTTCAGACTAATCGCAGGCTATTGACCCTGAGAGGGCAATTCTTCCAGTCCCGTGCAATCAGTTTCCAGTTTCCGGAACGATGATATGTGCTCTGCCCACATATTCCGGACTGCTCGTTTCATCTGCCGACCCATTTCTTTTCTGTCCCGCTTTAGTAAATCTCGTTTCTTCTGCTTTATGGCCTAGTTCAAGATCACTCCGCCTTTACTACGATGCCACACAGTTACTACTTGGCGTCCGTCGTAACACACGATAAAAATAAGCACGCTTCAAATACAACTCCCATTTCAAGACAATCTGACGTGTTACATCCCAACAAAACCTAGGAAACCAACTGCTGATCTAGCTCAAATTACACAACTTCCGAAAGCTTCCTTTTTCCTTATAATAATTCTGGCATTTTTAGTTAAAATACTATTCAGTTCATTTATGACTACCAAAAGCCATGCAGAGGCCCATCCATATGACTTTCTCTATCCAATCTTCTACATACTATCCTTACAAATGTAGGTATGTATCTAATGCTCACAGCTTTACAATGGACTAATTAATTTTTACTTTCTCTACTGGTAAGTAGGGGAAGTATTGTATTCCACCCAAAAATTCGATGTCGAGATTTCACCGGAAATATATGTTTTGAGGCCACCTGAATCCAAAAAAAGCATTTTTAGAAAAAGGTCCGTGTGTGTGTCTGTGTGTCAGTCTGTGGACAGCATAACTCAAAAACGAAAAGTAGGTTAGAAACCAAAGTTGGTATTTAAATTTAATATCTCTCAAGGATGTGACACGAAGATTTTGAAGAAAATAGTCCCACCCTAAACTACCCTTTACATGGAAAATTTTTCGAAAATTTTGATTTTCTTGAAAATGGCTCTAACGATTTTGATTAAAATGTCATGTTTGAGATATTTTGATGACAAATGAAATGTATATCTTGAATTTTCTGGCTATAGCCCCTGTAGTCGTATTTACTCTGGACGACTTTTGCATAACTGGTAAACCGTTAGAGATAGACAAAATCATACTATACAAAAAATCTAGATCTTGCTAAAATACACAAGTTATATCTCAATAAATTTTCTTGTAGGGTGAACCATTTCGGAGATATTCCTTGTTATGTGTGTGAGTTTCGGAAAACTCAGAACTTTCGTGAACTGGATCATCGCTGTTCATTTTTTATACGTTAAATATGCAAAGACAACAGAATCTCAAAGCTTTTAAACATCTGACTATCGCACAAAGCCTACTGTATTCTAACATTCCCCTTGCACCTACAAGGGAATAAGCAATAAGATAAATTGTGCAAATGTTTATCTCAACTAACACGAAGAAGATATAGGAATAAGAGTTCGTAAGAATGGTTAGTACAAGAGTAGAGAAAGTCATGTGAGTGCAACACATCAGATTTTTTTTTCTTCCCAATATTTGCAGAAGTTCTTGACTGACAATGCCTCCGTGTTGGTAAGTGGATCTTCGTTCACCTCTTTCTGTTAAAGACAGAGACCAGTTTGGCAACTCCAATCCTGTACAACTTCTAGCTAAAAAATCTGATATGCTACACTCACATGACTTTCTTTACTCTTGCACAGCTATTCGTACACGCGCTTATTCTCTATAAACATTTGCAGAAATTATCTTATTGCTAGTTTTCTTGTAGCTGCAAGGGTAATATGGGAATACAGTACACTAAGTGATAGTCAAAGCTTTTAAGAGCTGGTCGGTATATGATCGCATTGAAATTCCGTTCTCTTTGCATGGCCAAAAGATTAAAAACACGAATAACGCCTTCCCATTTGAGTAAAGTGGGCAAATTCAAACAATAACCTGGAAATGGCTCACCCCACAAAAGATTGTACTCGATATAAACGGCGTAACGTTAAGAGCTCTACATTTTTGTGCAGTAAAATTTTGTCAATCTCTTCGGTTTACCAGCTATGCAGAATGAAAACTCTTGAAGACATTTCCAGAAAATTCAACATACGCACTGTATGAAAATATCTATATTTAGATAAAATCGTTAGCTATTTTTTTGAGAAAATAAAAGATAAAATCTTCGAAAAAGGTCCATGTAATGCGTCATTTGGGATGAGAGGATCTTCTTGAACATTTTCGTGCCGCATTCTTGAAAGTTTCTGAACTTCTCCAACTTTGGTATTTAATCGACTTTTCGGTTTTTTTTTTTTTTTTTTTTTTTTTTTTTAAGTTATGCTGTTCACAGACACACAGACTATCTTCTAAAAGGTGTGTTTTATTCAGGATCCTCGAACCATGTATTTCAGTGAAATCTCCATATCCAATTTTTGAGTGAAATACATTATCTACTTCCTCTACCTACAAAACTTAGGGGAGAAACTAAAGAGCATTTGAGGAAAATTGAATCCAATAAAACGGTTAAGCTGGTCCGGAAAAGTTACTTTAAATAAATCCTATTTTAAACAAATCTACAATTTGTGTGTAGTAGATATATTTTTGTCTATCTCTTGTACGAAATTTCTTCCCAGTGAAAAGGCCCTCAGTCTATTGTCAGAAAATTCCAGATAAACAGGTTATTTATCTGAAATGTCTTAAACATAGGGTAATGAAAATCGTTAAAAGCTATTTTGAGAACATAAAAAATATCCAAAATTTGTCCATGTAAAAGGCAGTTTGAGTGGACTTTTTTTCAGAATCTTGATATCATATCTTTGGAAGATAACTGAATTTAAATACCAAGTTCGATATTTATGGAATATTTCGTTTCAGGGTTAATACTGTTCCTAGAGGGATAAAGATGCGCACACACTTTTTTACTTTCTCTACTACATATAGTAAGTAGAAATATTGTATTTCATCCAAAAATTGGATGTGGAAATTTCACCGGAAATATGTTTTGAGCCCCCCCCCCCCCCCCCCAACCTTCTTTCTCTCTCTGTGTCAGTGTGTCTATGGACAGCATAAGTCAAAAACGTAAAGTCGGTTAAAAACCGAAGTTGACATTTTAGTTTATCTTTTAAGCATGCAACACGAGATTTGAAAGAAAATTTCTCCACCATAAACTACCCTTTACATGGGAAATTTTCATTTTCTCGAAAATGACTATCTTGATTAAAATGTCATGTTTAAGATATTTTTTTGACAAATGAAATTTATATTTTCAATTTTCTGGCTATAGTCCATTTAGTCCTGTTTACTCTGGATGACTTTTGCATAACTGGTAACCGTAAGATATAGACCAAATCTCACTATACAAACCATGTAGATCTTGCTAAAGCACACAATTTATGTCCAAATAATTTGTTTGTTTGTTGAAGTGAACCATTTCGGAGATATTCCTCGTTATTTGTGTGAGTTTCGGAAAACTTAAACCTTTCGTGAAATAGATCATCGTTGTTCATTTTTTATATGTTAATTGTGCAAAGAGAACACAATCTCAAAGCTTTAAAACGTTTAACTATCGCACAAAGCCTACTGTATTCCCATATTCGCCTTGCACCTACAAGGAAATGCGCAATAAGACAATTCCTGCAAATGTTTATTTCAACTAACACGAAGAAGTTATAGGTTAAGAGTTTCTAAGAATGTTTAGGCAAGAGTAGAGAAAGTCATGTGAGTGCAACACATCAGATTTTTTTTTCTATGTGGTTTTGGATTCACGCAGGCTTAAGACGTCTATTTTCGGTGAAATCTGGACATGAAATGTTTGAGTGGAATACAAATCCATTTACTATAAGTTCGACGATGTTATGAGTGGCCATGGAGAAGGCAGCCTCTTGTTCTGTTGATAATCTGCAACATCGTCAAGACATGATCAAAGGGGTATGAGTGGCAAGGCGGTAGTATAGGTAGGAACGTACAGTTCCACAATGAAAACAGTACTTCATTTGCACGCCTTGGCCTCGCCAGTAAACGTAACTCGGAACTGGGAATTTTTTTCCTTTACCTAACTGTACTTCCGATGCCCCGCCCATTTGTTCCTCTTTCCACATAACGCATTGATATGGCCGAGTAGTCGGTGGCAGAGTTCGTAACAATTGTTTATATAAACATAGTATAGAATTCTTAATAAATAAAAGCTATCAGATGTTTATCGGTTCTTTACACACAAGCAGTAAACTCAATGTTTCCCTTTAGCCAGGTCTATTTCCTTTTCGATTAGCGCATCGAGTTTTTGGTTTGACAAACGACCTCGAGAAAGCGGCTAACGATATCTGATCCCCAAATGCTACACATACACATGCTCTTATTTTATTTCCCGGGGTTGGGTTCGTCGCCCCTAGTGACGTCACAGCGTCTGCTCCACAGGTTTCCATAGCAACGCTACCCTTCCCGCCAGTGTCCCCGATTTGCTAACTTGTGTTCTGTCCGATTACACCCCAGCTCTTTTGCAGTAAACGATCTTATAAATACACTGTAGGTCGCCTTTGAACTCACCCTGCAGCGCATCCCTTGCATTTTCTGTAATGATTTATCAATAACATGATTCAGCAGTTAAAATACACTAAACGCGATATAGCGATAGCGGTATCCTTATGTCGGTCTGGGTGGCTCAATTGATTAGGTGCTAGCCTGCTTATCTGAAAGTCGCGGGTTCAAATCCGGCCCAGGCCGGAGGTTTTAAAGTGTGCTAAATTAAACCCCAGCGTAACAGCCCTTACCGGGCCAAGGCCTACCGCCAGGCGCTGCATCCCCCATCTCTATCCACTGCAGGCGTCATCAGTGGGGTGCAGTACTGAGGGTTGGGCGTGGTCAGTACCCCGAGCCCTCCCGGCCGGTTATGCGGTCTTCGTGGCAGGGGTAGTTACTACTTTAATCAAGTAGCTCCTCAATTGGCTCCTCAGGGCCTAACGAGCCTGAGTGCCCGGTCAAGGTCTCCCAACAGAACACATGCCGGTACCGGGAATCGAACCCGAGCCTTCCGCTTGGTAAGCAGCAGCGCTACCACCGCGCTAAGGCGACAACCGTGCAAAATAACTTGTGCGCGACGAAATTCCAGCACACCGGCGGCGCTGATATGAACCTGGCAATTGACGTCTTAATAAACAACAAATACTTCTTTACTTAGGTATCCTTATGCATTTCTCATGGTAGTGAAAGCAGAACAGAATTTCAAAGCCATCATATAGCCGTACACTTTTTAAAAATTAGCTGTGACTTCAGCCTGCTGTATAGGATTTTATCCTACAACGAAATGTGTTATGAAAGTTTATCTCGATCAAGACGTAGATAAAAGAGTAACAGTTTGTGAGAATAGTTTGTAGAAGAGCGAGTAGAGAAAAAAACATGCGAGTCCATCACATAAGGATCTTTTTAACATATCTATAGGGGATTAGGTGGGCCAAACAAATATGCCTCGAACTTTTCAACTTGATATTCATGATCAACAAGCTTCAAGATAAGTCCGAAGAGCCTCTTTCGGCTCAGAAGGGATCTTCCCAGCTTCTCCGCGGTCTTCCAACTTCTACTACCAAATGGTTTGTACTGCAAGACCTGTTTGATAAGTCTGTATTCTGGCATTCGAGAGATATGATCTTGTCATTTCATTTTATACTCCCTGATTTAGTCCTTTAAATTAAATATTTTAGTTGCTCTCTTATTGTTTCACTTTTAATATGATCAAGACTACTGCCAGCTAGGTACCTCAAGAATTTCATTTCAGCCCTTTCAATACTTCTTTTGTCATTTCTATTCAAGGTTTAGGTCTCGGCTCCCTAAGATATAATGGGGACTGCCACAATTTTATAAAATTTGAATATGGTATCTCTTGTTTTGTTTTTTAATGCTCGTTTTATAGTGCCACGCATGTTTTGAAACTTGCATACTTTTGTTTTAAATTTCTATCATATTCATAAGAAATATCAAATCTTTTATATTCATAATGTCGTATAAAGACATACCATAGCGTGATATGACCAAGTAAAGCATCCCCGACTGGTGTAAACGACTAATCACAGCTATGTATGTTTACCAACCATATTGATCAAATTGCGTTAGCTTTCACGACCAGTGTCATAAAATACAGAATGAATATCCGGACTTGTGGACCGTGGTCTAGTGCAAATTCTTCCAGACGTTCCGTTCGAAGCTGCGCTGAACACCATCAGTGGTGTGACCGCAGTACTGACGTGACGAGCTTCTGGCAGACTGAGAACAGCCCGAGGTGTGTCAATCGTGTACCTACCCCTTTAGGGGTTAACCACTTTATGACGGGATGTGGGGTTTTGCAGGATGATGGTTAAAGTTTGGGTTGTAGGTGGTAACGAGGTAGCAACTTTATGCTCCTCTGCGGCTGTTTTCCAGTGTACAACTTCCGTTGGGCACTTGCTGGTATGAGGGTCCAAATTTGGAGGATTAGGATTTAAAAATTTTGATTCCAAGCTTTTCTTGGAAGGACTGTATGGGAGCTCAGCTTACGCTGTTGTTGCAGAGGCTCCTCTGTTACCGGGGGTGCCCGCAAGGCATGCGGGGAACACGGTGTCGCACACGCGTCCGTTCTCTGGGATTGCAGTCCCCAAAAGACCTAACCAGGGCGCTCCGATGTGCAATCGTCGTATAATTTTGTTGCCCGGCGCCTAATTTCGTCCTCCACATAAGGGAGAGACGAGGCCTCGTGCAGTAGTCTCGAGGGGAATCTGCGGCATACAGAGTAGATTATCCGAAGTCCTCTATTCTGTATACGCTGCAGACGCAGGGTAATGAGAGCCCGAAAAAGGCGTAGCTTCAAGGGAATGGGCATCCCCGACCACAACATGGGATACAGCGAGGCAGTTGCCCCGCTGTCCCGATGCGACAGGCCGTTGATGTGTTCCCTAAAGATAAGGCGCTTATCTAGCTTCACTCCCAGGTAGATGGTATCCACCCATTCTATACTTCTTCGAAGGTATGTAAATGTGGGGAAGTTGGCGGGAAATCGGCGTTTGGCGCCAAAGTATGGCGTGACTTTTCTTTTTCAACATAATTGGGGAGTATGGAGGATGCTCCAGAGTTTGCCAGTTCCATTTGCGAAATAACCACAGGAGCAGTTATGTCAGAATGAGCACCATCATGTAGCAGAACAGGATGAGAATTCAGAAGAGTAAGACGTTTACAGCCCAAGTTGATCGACAATAGTGATCCAGAAAGTAACTGCAACGATCTCCCGCGGGGATTGAATGAATGACAAGGACACCGTCAGCATCATAAGCAACTATGAACATGACTATGTGGATCTGTTCTTGTAGATACTTTTTTGGCCATAAAGAATCATTGTGCGGCCACTCATTTACTGTCTCTTCTGATTGGTAGCATCGAATCCAGGTTTCATCTAAAGTTATGATACGCCGAAGGAAACGCTTGCCTTCACATCCATAGTGTTCTAAGTACAATCTCACTGTTTGCATTCAGTGTCCATGTTTTCTTCAAGATTGTGTGGAACCCATCGAGCGCAAATTTTCCTCATCTATCTTTTTTATGCACCTATGTGAAGAATCGTACCAGGAGCAACTTCAACTTCCCTTGCTAGTTTAATATAAGTCCAACAGTGGTGTTCTTCAAGGAGGGCTCTAAATAGCATTCACTTGATGCGGCTCCACGTTTTTATGAACATCTTCTCTATCTCTGCGTCCAGCTAGACACAATACGATATGAAGTCTCTCTATCACAAGCTTCCAGTAATGCTGCATGACATTGCCGGGCAGTCGAACCTCTTGCAATCTGATGCTTAATGACACATCTTTGCTCGTATAAGTATTACAGGTAAGTCGACAAATTAAACTCACTACAAATTAATAAATCAGATTACTGTCTTGAAATTCACAAATAACAGACATCAGGTCGGTCCTCTTCTTTCTCACTGTTATCAGCTTGCATCATTTACCGTGATGCCACATACAATGTTGCTAATATATTGAATGACCCAAGCACACACATTATAATAGTTAATTCCAATAATATTTCCCACTACAATGGAAATTAGATAATTCGAAGCTGAAAGGACAAGAAAAAAATTCGAATTACAATTGGCATTTTAACAATATAGGTATATATCCATAAGGATTTTCCCGCTACCTCTCTTTTTCGACTCTTTCCATTTTCACTACAGGCACTCACTCTTCAGATAAGTTAGTTAACATGTGTCCCGTGGTATCCCGTATTCTTTAGTGATTTCAGATTTTTTCTTCAAACTCTTTTCAACTTCTCGAAAGACGACAGCTTTTTCCGTAAAAATTAAAGTCTTTTAGTAGACACGGAGTTTACTAAGAGACACAGTGTCATTGATTTGAAACACACTGAACAGAAGGAAACTTAAGCGACAAAGTAGTGGCGCACGTGTTTCAAACAAGGGGATGTGGGAGCAGGTACAGAAACTCATGGCCGACAGCTAGGAAAGCTATTCCACCCCCAAACGGCATTCCAACTTAATTTCGACAAAACAAACCGGAACGATTGCGTCTTTTGCAGAAATACATGGACCAAGTTATTATATTAAATTTCCGCGTTTAGACTAATTTTCGACTGACATTTCTGAACAAAAACTTCGAAAATGAAATTCGAATTACATGCCAGTCTTTTACATTGCTTTAATACAAAATTCAAGGGACCAAGAAAAATCTTGGAATTAACGACGATTTTGAATTATAAAGCTTCGAATTCTCCAAGTTTCACTGTATTACCTTTGCTACTGAAACCCAGCAGCTCTTCCAACAGGTTGCTAGTTAGCATATACTGCTCTTTAATTTTAGCTTAATTTAAACTTCTAACTGCTGGTAACCAGCAGCCCTCTTAATCCAAATGTGCATTACGACCACCAGGGTTGATGCAGAAGTTAACGGTATATAAAGGCGAGCCGTGTTCAACACTCCAGTGAATCATATACTTACCAGAAGTAACGCACCTTATGCGTCTGAACTGAGAATATGATCTTAAGCTCGAATAAACATTTTAAGGGATAGATGCCAACGGTATAATACGACAGAAGTTTACTTTCTGATCATTGTTGTACAACGCTCCTGCCTCTACGAAACTCAGAGCGCGAGCTATGCACCATCTCTGCATGGTAATCCTCACTCAACCTTCGTTCAATGTTGAAACGCCTTAAAAACAATCATTCCTTCCTCAAAACGCTATCTCAAATGAAATTATTACATTTCTATTTTCCACTGTGTTTTGGATACTAGTGTGTGAACATGTACCTACAGCCGGCTCCAAATGTTTTCCGGTGGACGAGAGGATGTAAAGAAAGAGGCGAAAAATTTTCTTTAAAGTACTTGCGCCTGGTCCGCCCGGCCCAGCGATGGCTTCATAAGAGTTATTCACTTTTGTGTGTGTTCCTCCGATGTGGGTCAGCGGGGAGCAAACAAGAAGCTAAATAATCACTTTTATTCCATTCAAAGAAAGAATCAGCACATTCTTTTCTGCACTTATTTAAACAAGTAACATTGCTTTTCTGTGTTAGCATTAACAGCGTTTAAGAGATGTTTAAAAAGTTCCTTAAACAAAGCTAATGCATATGAAGTATTCATCGTTAATAATAATAATAACAATAACAATAATAATAATAATAATAATAATAATAATAATAATAATAATAATAATAATAATAATAATAATAATAATAATAATAATAATAATAATAATAATAATAATAATAATAATAATAATAATAATAATAATAATAATAATAATAATATAATAAACAGATTCAGATTTAAAGGGTGATAGGCAAGAAAGCTGAGTTGGAGAAGCTACGCCGAAGCATATAGAGGTTGATGCATCACAGTTTTTTGAAACATGTTTTGCGATTTGCAGTAGTTCTATTACTTGTGCTACGCTAAACTTTCATTCTTCTTTGTAGTTCTGTTTTCCAGCTAGGCATTTCCGACAAACAGCCTTTCAACGTTTTAAACTTCCATATGAAATTTCAGGTCAAATACAGGATTTCATGTTCGCTGAATAAAAGCAATTCGTAAATTTCACAGCGTACATGCGTGTGTCATTGTGAATAGCTTAAAAACCTGGTGTATTAAAATTATTTAAACGTTTTAAATTTAATTTCATTATAGAATGACATGACACCTCTAATACCGAATATTTAGTTTCCATCCTTCCTGCGAGTTCGTTCTGTATTTATAACGTTAATGTTGTTTTCTTTACACTGAGATTACTTTCTTACGACCAAGTGTAAGAGAAATGTTGGAATGATATTCTCTTTGGACTTACAAACACATTACGCCTCTCACCCTTGTAGACAAGTATGAGCTGGCAAGTCGACCTTTGAGACCATCTGGCATAACTAATAGATTCTGGCTTCCCCCCGCGGCTTGGAGCATGTGACTCGGAAAACATTTGAAGCCGGCTGTAGATCGAAGCTGGAATACGTGATTTTTCGATTAACAAACGTTATGATTCATTATCAGAGCAGAAACATTGCTTTTAATGTACATTATAAAACCCTTTAAAAATTAAAATACAACTGTAACACAGGATAACACCACAAAGGTTAATGTTTTAAGGATATTTAATGTACCCTGATGTACAGTTCAGCCTGTACAGACCTACTACACTTGACAACAGCGCGAGTATTGGCCAGTATTCATATGCCTTCAACTTCTGCACTGACTTTAATGATATATAGCGAGTTTAACCATGCTTATGCTAATAGTAAATCTTTGTCTAGCAAACACACGTTTTCCGGTTGTTGACCGTCGCCGACCCAACTCGGGATCAGTGGCGCAATGCAGCTCCTTGAGGGCGCCAACATACTCGGCTCCTTCCGCCCGAGTTCGATTCCCTGCAATTTAATAGCTTTGCGACACCCAAGACCTCAAGTGATTTATCATCTCTTGTTTTTCAGACTCAGTTCTACAAAACAAAACGTGCTTCAATGCTATGGAGCAGCGAACCTCATGTATCAGATAAGTCATCAAACTATTTGACCGAAAGTGTTACTGTTTAGGAGCACGCACTACAGATAGAATATTACGATATAAGCGTGGTAAGTGGTTTATAGCTCGACTTCGTCTCGTATTTTCTAACTTCTCCATTCTTTTATATACTTGATCCATGTACACTGCTTACTTTTTAATGACGATCTATTACATTGTGCTAACTGTAATCTTATCTACTCAGTTGTTCATTAATCTTGACTTACCAAAATATTGTATGAGGCGTTCATTAACTTATGAAATTATTCAAGCACTCGGAATCTTGGAGTGCATGTAAAAGCGTTCGCTGAATATTCGAACTGAAATTTTAAATATTAATGAACAATATAGACACTACAAATACCACAGCATAAATAAAAGTTTGTACAAAAGAGACCTCAGCCGTTTGGCTAAGATAGTTTATCGGCAGAATATAGGTGTAAAAACATCTAAGAAATTTGAAGTTCTCCAAACCGGTCCCACAGTGCAATCTGACAATGCTTAAATGAAAGACACTCCCCCTTCACTTTTCTTTGCCAACCGGTTTGTTTATTTCTTTATTTCCTTGTTTGTTTTTGTGATCTATAGTATGCATCGATTTACCGCACGACTTTCTAATCAGACTAATTACTCCGTCATGCATCTTGAAGTGCAACTTGCGTTATTAGCATTTAATTATCTTTTTTCTCTTTTTTATCACACGTCCATGCATACTTATTCCATTAAGCTAACCGTTCAAGTCGATAAATGTTAAATGTACAATGTGCGCCCTTTTTAATTTTTATTACTTCCTCTACTTCGCATAAGTAGAAGTATTGTATTTCACCCAAAAATTCGGGCGGCGCCGTGGCCGAGCGGTTAGCGCGCTCGCCTACCACCTAGGCGGCCCGGGTTCGATCCCAGGGACCCGCATGTGGTATTCGTGGTGGACGAAGCGGCGTCAGGGCGGGTTTTCTCCGGGTACTCCGGTTTCCCCCGCCATCTCATTCCACCGGTGCTCCATCTTCATGTATCATCAGTGTCACCGCCTGCGGTGCCGTAGTAGTAAAAGCGGGCGTTAAACACTACAACAACAACAACCCAAAAATTCGATGTCGAGATTTCACCGGAAATATGTTTTGAGCCCCCCTGAATCATTTTTAGAAAAAGGTCCGCGTGAGGAATAAGAGTTTTGTTGTTGTTGTTTTTTTTTAATTTATTTATTATTTGAAGTCGCTTCAACATAAAAGTCATATCGCGACTAAACATTGAGAAAAAAAAAGGAGGAAACAAATGAAGTTTACATTGAATTTAAACATTAACTTTGCATGCTTTGATGAACTTGATGATTTTCTTATGATACTGTTGATCACCCAAAGCTAGCTGAAGGTTCTCAGGAATTCCATACTGAAGTCGCTGGTGAGTGTATCTTGGGCAAACAGTGAGCAGATGTTGAACGGTAAGAGTAGAATCACACAGAGTACATTTAGGAGGAAGTTCACGGGACAGAATGTAGGAATGAGTAAGCGCAATGTGGCCAATGCATAATCGGGTTATTAGCACCTGGTCTCGCCGGGTTAGTGTTCTAATTGTTGTGGACAGGTTAGGTATTGGACAGATATCATGCAGTTTGCTGTTGGATGTAGTTGTCCAATCTGTCTTCCATCGGTGTAGGATAGTTCTTTTAAGATGCCGTAAATAGTCTTCATGTGGTAGCTTAAGATCTGGTAAGCTTGGAGGATGCTTGGTAGCTTCTTTTGCGGCAGTGTCAGCAAGATCATTTCCTGGTATGTTACAGTGAGATGGTATCCATGCCAAGATCAGAATGGTTAGTAAAAGAGTAGAGAAAGTCACGTGAGGACGACGACGTGCTACTGGCAGGCTGAGGATTTTTCAGCCCGACGACTTTTGCTGCGTGCCTACCCCTGTTAGGGCTTAACCGCAGATAGGAAATGTGTGTAAGGGGTTATGTAGGGTGACTTGTTTTTGGTTTAGGTTGGTGTGGGTTAGAAGGGAGCACTAAGGCCCCTTGACAGCTGTCCTGCAGGATGCAACAATGTTGGCATTCTGACGATTAGAAAAAGGATTTTTAAAAATGTTTTAAAATTGGTGTTTTGAATTTTGAATTTTGAATTTTGATTGGGGAAGAAATTTTGAAGAGGATCAACTCTCTGTGGGGATCTTTGGAGATCAGCTTTAGCTGCTGGTGGATGTTCTCCATGGTTATGGGGCGTGTCCGCAAGCCATGCGGGGTACCCTATACGCCTTGAAGCGGCGTGTTGATGGATCATAGTCCCCTAGAGACCTAACTAGGGCGCTTTGATGGTTTGGCAATTTGGCGTATAATTTAGCAGCCCGGCGCCTAATTTCATCCTCCACGTATGGAAGAGATGAGGCTTCGTGAAGTAGTCTCACTGGGAAGGGTAAGGGGACAGAGAAGATGGACCGAAGTCCTCTGTTCTGAGCCCTCTGGAGCCATAGGAGCCAACTACCTGCAGCCATGCCCCACACTTCACAAGCGTAAAGCATGAGGGGGACTACAAGAGCCCGGAAGAGGTGTAGCTTTAGGCGGACTGGCATCTCGGACCTCAGCATGGGGTACAGGGAGGCAATAGCCCCCTGAGTCCTTGCCGAGAGGTCTCTGATGTGACCGCGGAAAGTCAGACCCCTATCCAGTTTGACTCCTAGGTATGTGATGGAGTTTGTCCACTCGATCCTTCGGCCTCGAAGTTGAAAGGTGGGGCAGTCTGCGGGGATGTGGCGCCTCGTGAAGAGGATGGCGTGGCTCTTGTCCGGATTAACGGACATTCGCCAGCGCCGACACCACTGTTGGGTTTGGCGGAGGTGTCGCTGTATGGGATTGAAGGCTCTGAGGAGGTGTCGGTTGGTGCAGTATAGCAATACGTCGTCGGCGTACTGAGCTATACTGACCTGTGGTTCTGTGGGGAAGTCTGCCATGAAAACACTAAATAGGGTGGGGGACAGAACAGAGCCTTCGGGGACTCCGCCTCTGACTGGCCTGATTGTGGAGGTTCGCCTCGCGACTGTGACTTTAAAAGTCCGATGACGGAGGAAACAGTGTAGTATGTGGATGAGCTGTGTGGGTAGCCCCAGGTGGATTAGCTTGTAGAGGAGCCCTGCATGCCAGGTCGTCGAGAAGGCTTTCTCCACGTCCAGTGATACCGCAGCAGTGAAGGCACGTTCCTGGAAACCCAGGGCGGCAGCCTCCACCACCCGCAGCAGCTGCTGAGGCGTAGAGTGCCCAGGACGGAACCCGAACTGATGTTCTGGGATGGCTTGAATGTCCCCCAGCAAGGGGGACAAGCGGTTTAAAATCATCCTCTCGAAAACTTTCAAGAGGGTGGAGAGGAGGCTAATGGATCGGTAGTTGGATGGGTGTACCGGGTCTTTCCCGGGCTTCAAGATGCAGATCACCCGGGCCTCTCTCCACTCTCGTGGGAAGTGACCCAGGGCGAGGCACATGTTGAACACCCTGGTCAGAAAGAGCACGGCGTTGAAGGGAAGGTGGCGAAGCATGAGGGGTGTAAGCCCGTCAGGTCCCGCCGCCTTTTTGGGTTTGAGACGCTGGAGTGCGCCCTGGAGTTCGCTTGGGCGTATTACCGGGAGTCGGACCGCGTCCTCCGGGGGGCGTCGGAGAAATCGACGTACATCCCGGCGGACACGTTCCGAGTGGTGGTAGTCCTGGGGGTCTTCTCTAGGACACATGGTACGTTCCAGGTAGTCGGCGAAAACATTGGCTTTGGCACTGGGTTCATAGGCCAGGCCTCGGGTGCCTTGGAGAGGGGAGGTATATTGGCCTCGACGGTTGCGGAGGCTTTTTGCTATCCGCCACACGTCCCCCGACTCAGTGCCCAGGCTGGCCATCTTGTCCTCCCATGCTTGCACTCGGTGCTCGCGTAGGCGGGCGCTGACCAGTCGGCGCAAGCGCCGTAACAGGGCTCTGTTGTGGGGGGTGCGGTGTCTCTGGTATAGTCTCCGTGCCGCCCAGGAGCGTCGGATGAGAAGGATGATGTCCAGTGGAAGGACATCCGGGTGAAGGGGTGCTGGAGCTTGGACTGTTAGGTTGAGGGCAGTTCGTGTCACGATGGATGTGAAGGACGAGACTGCCGCCTCAAGGGTAGGGGTGTCTGTGATTCTTGGGTTGGGTGGGATGGAGGTGCGAAGGCAATTGCGCACACCCTCCCAGTCCGTTTCTCGGGTTGATCTCGAGCAATCATGACTCGCAATCCTAGTGTTGATTTCAGTCAACACCGGATTGTGATCTGACTGGAGGGCGTTTAATGATGTGAGGGTGAGGTGAAATGGTAGGTGTTTGATGATCGCGAAGTCGATGACTGAAGGCAGTCCTCGACCTAGCGGGTGATGCGTGGGTTGCCACGGACCCTCAACACGAAGTTCGGGGTCCGCGTCAATGAGTCGGATGATCGCATTGCCTCGAGCATCTGCCCGTCGGCCACAGTGCCAGCGCTGGTGCTTGGCATTGAAGTCGCCGGCCAGGATGGCGTTAGGATACAGGGCCAGGATGGAGAGGTAGTCGTTGGGCACGAACTGCCTGCGTGGAGGGTGATACACAGAGACTATCATGACTTCAGTACCGTCGAGTTCCATGGTGATAGCCGTGGCCTCTAGGGTTTGAAGAGGTGGGAGTTGGACTGGTCGGTGGACCACGTTCTGCCTAACGAACACCGCCGTTCCGCCACCAGGACGGCCTTGACGATCTGTTCTATGGCAGACGTAGCCCGGGATGCGGAAACGGTCATTTGGACGGAGATGTGTTTCGCCGACTAGGATGGCGTCAAGGGCATAGGTACGGGCTAAGTGGGACAGCTCACCCGCCTGGTTACTCAGTCCACACGCGTTCCAGAACGCGAGCCGAAACGAGGCACAAGACCTAGTTTGACCCGCCATTTCGGGCGCGTGTGAGGAGAGATGTCAGGAGGGCAAGCCCCTCCATGGCGATCAGCGTCTTTCCTGCAATATCGCTGGAGAAGAATCTGGCGAGGAGCTCGCAGATCTGTTGCCCGTGGGATTGCAGAACTTGCTGCACCCACTCGAACAGGTCCGCGAGCTGGAAGCCAGGGGTTGAGGGTGTGGTGGTTGTGGATATGATGGTTGTGGGTGGGATTGGAGCTGGTGGAGACACCTCAGCCCTGATCTCCCCCTGAGGGCTTTGAGGAGTGGTCGGGCCACTCTCCTCGGCCGTTCGGGGTGCGGTTCTGGGCTCCCGGGTCCTCCGCCTCCTGGGGAGGGGGGTTGCCTGGATGGGTTGGTTTGCCTGGGGCTGGTGTTGTGTATGTTGGGGCTGTTGTGAAGGTAGATCTCGGGATGTCCTCTGAGCCACCGACGTGCGCTGGGAGTATGTCCCCCTAGAGGGGGCGGTCGGTGAAGGTGCCTGTTGCTGACCTTGGGCGCTAGAGGGGGCCGAAGTCCCCTGCGCAGGTTGGGGTCGCCTAGAGGCGATAACACGCTTCCGCGTGGGGCATCCACCGTAACAAGCCACGTGCTTTCCCTTGCAATTTGCGCAAGTGGGTTCGTCCGTGGTCGTACGAGGGCAGGAATCCTTCATGTGCCCTTCGCCGCAGCGTAGGCACCTGAGATTGCGGTGGCAAAAGTGGCTTGAGTGATTGATCCCAAGACACCTGTAGCACTGAGGGGGCCCAAAAGAGCTCCTCACTGCCTCCACCTTCACCCGGAGGTAGCAAATGGACGAGACCCCGTCGATTTTCATCTCCGGGTTACTCGCCCTGTCCACCACCACCAAGAAAAGGGGGATTGGTCTCTTGGGCTCGCCACTCTCACCCGGCTTTGTGAGTTGCCTCACTAGCCTAGGGGTGATGCCTTGGCGAAGAAGGTCCTCCTCGATCTCGCCCACGGGCGTATCCACCGGAAGGCCTCTGATGATTCTTCGGACGTCCCGAGATTTGTCGAGGCCGAAGGTGAAGTATGGGAGCTTTTTCCTGTCCAAAGACCTCAGGAGAAGGTGATAGTCTTCCACGGTTTTTGCCTGAAAGATATACCGGCTCTTCCTCCTTGTGACAGGGCACGCCGACGAGAGCGTAGGCATGACTTCCTTCAGGAAGCCTACCATGCCCTTGAAGTCGTCCACTATCACTGGTGGAATATGCCGTCTTCCTTGTTGGCTAATCTGTGGAGCTGGTCCATCAGTAGGAATATTTTTGGTGGCCTGTTGGCGTCTTTTCCGCCGGTTGACCACCTCACGAAATTCTGCCTCGTCCACCTCTGTCGAGATGTCTGAGGAGGAAGCCTCATCCTCGTCCATCCTGGACGGTGCTGACGAGACCATAGTCCCGTCGGTGTAGTACTCCGCGTCTGAATACGCGCGGGAGTGGTCAGAGTCAGACTCTGAGATAGTGCCTATCCGCAGGGAATTTTCGCGAGAAGCGCCTGCGTTAGGGGGTTGATCATCTAGTGCCAGACGTTTGGCGTGGCCTTTTCCGCCCTGTCAGTAGGAATATTTTTGGTGGCCTGTTGGCGTCTTTTCCGCCGGTTGACCACCTCACGAAATTCTGCCTCGTCCACCTCTGTCGAGATGTCTGAGGAGGAAGCCTCATCCTCGTCCATCCTGGACGGTGCTGACGAGACCATAGTCCCGTCGGTGTAGTACTCCGCGTCTGAATACGCGCGGGAGTGGTCAGAGTCAGACTCTGAGATAGTGCCTATCCGCAGGGAATTTTCGCGAGAAGCGCCTGCGTTAGGGGGTTGATCATCTAGTGCCAGACGTTTGGCGTGGCCTTTTCCGCCCTGTTGGCGTTTACGGCGACGCCGGTTGGATCCCTCCGGAGCTGGGCTCACGTGAGGGGAAGTGGGTGCGCCAGAAGTACTGGGCATGGGTGGATCCTGCAGAACAGGCATTGGCCTGTGCACGGGAGGGTTGGGGTGGGGTTGGGAGCCTTTAGAGGTAGGCATGCTGCTCTGCACCGAGAGGTGCAGTGCGTACAGGGTGGACTGACTGTCCTCTTACCTGCAGTAGCGGTTGCTGAGAAGCGTAGCCAACAGAGGACCAGACACCCAGTGGATGCGCCTAAAAACCGCCCTAAGGCGTTGGCTGCGGCCTTGTTGGCTTACCGTTACTGTTCTTGCTGAAGCAGCTAGGTTGACTGTTAGTCTGGTATTGCTTGCTCATATATCGAAGCTCTGGCAGAAGCTGGTCCTCGCGGGGGAACAGTGTGCCTGGAACAAGGTAGCCAAAGTCCGTACCTCAGGAGAACGGACCGGCCAGCTCGGAGTAGCTCGTAGACTGGTTGGCTGAAGCTCTGCTGCGATGTTCCTTCTTCCGCTGCTCACTGGCGAATCATCAACTCTGCCCTATCAGTCACGTGAGTGCAACACATCAGTTTTTTTATACTTACTGTCTGTGCCCTCTACCTATACTAGGTAAGAGGAAGTGTTGTATTCCACCGAGAACTTTGGTATCAAAATTGCTGTGGAAATGCATGTTTTGAGGTACCTGATAAAGTATTTCTAGAAAAGAGCGCCCGTGTTTGCATGTGAATGATGAGCGCAACTCTACAATGAAATGTTCGATAAATACCAAACTTGGTATTTAAGTCCAGCAAGACCGCCTGCGGTGCCGTAGTAGTAAAAGCGGGCGTTAAACATTACAAGTCCAGCAAGGAAGAGGCAAGAGGAAAATTTTAAAGAAAATATCCCCACTCCATTTGTACTCTTTACGTGGAAATATTTTCGATATATTCCGTTTCCACGTGAATGATTAATAATTTTGATTAAAACTTCATATATTAAAGCTATTTTCTTGACAAAATGTACACATATCTTGATTTTTTTTTTTTTTTTTTTGGGGGGGGGGGAATAACCCGTGAAGTCCTTTTTGCGCTCTGAGCAGATATTTAAACCGCCGTCTCCCCCCTCCTATTTAATTTCCTTCCAAATATTGTAACATTATACAAATTCATGCCTATTTATTGTCATGTTTAAGCCAGCACATTATGCAACTAATGCTAAGCTGTTTGTCTTTTTTTATTCTTACTTAATACATGGTTTTTGTAGACTGATACAAAAAATAGAAACAAAATAAAAAGAAGTCATTTTGCCAAATTAGTTTATTGTTTCAAAATCAAAGACAAAGAAGTTATTTATCATGATTCATTTACTAAGATACCCTTAAAAATTTAAGAAATATTTGATTTTTGTTTCATGTGCACCATCTTATGTACTTTTAACACCTATTCATCACACTCTTTGATCGATTTTCCTGTTTCTCCCACAATTACATAATGTATTTCCTCATTTACAACAATCATACACTTAGTCTTATCCACATTCATTTTCGGTCTTCAGAAGAATTGCTCTTCTTTCGAATTTCTAAACCTTATAACTTAATCACTATCACTCCTATTACTAACTGGTCACCAGAGAACAATAATAGTATACATGCTGTTTTCTCCTACCATCTTATTGAGACTGCTACACTTTTTTCTAAATGTCTATTCCTTAATGTAAATTTTAAATCAATTTGGTGATAAGAGAAAATTCGACGCGAAGGCAATAAAAATTGTGTTGCGTTTACATTACTTTCTCTGCTCACTCTTTTAAAGCCATTCTTACAAAAACTAATTCCAATCACTTCTTGTTAATCCAGATAAATTTTCATTTCACATTTACACATTTCGTTATATATATGTTAGTGATTGCGAGACAGCTGTGTGTGTGGTACTGTCGACGTGAAAGATACGCCGCGTCGAAGTGAATAAGTTTTAACGAGAGTCGAGTGATTGTATCATCGGAATTAGAGTATGAGAGACGGAGAACATGAAGAAAGACTGTGAAAGGACTCAGACAAGAAAGGCTATGAGAAGAAAGCAATTGGAAGTTGTAATATCACGAAAGACTGTAGACTGTGTCAGCAGAAGAGAACTGTGTTTTTGTGCAAACATCTAGAAAAAAAAATAAAAGTGAGAAAAAAGCAAACGGATTGATTTTGCCGTTTTGTTACAATAATTTTCGTTTTTCAGTTGTGCTTTTTACAAACACTAACACACATACATGGATCTTTTTGGGAAAATGCCTTTTTAGGTTCTAGGGACTCTCAAAAGGTGTACGAGGATGAAATTCCGGTATCGGATTTTTGGGTGAAATGCATTAAGTCCTCTACTTCCTCTAGTTAAACACTAGAGAAAGCAAATATCCAATCTTCCCTAATTTAATTTTAGCAGTATACAAATTTGTGGAAACCGTTACCTCGATTCTCGAAGCTGGGGTGGTATCGAAAGCGTTGGCAGCCCTGCTTGTATTCCAGTCACGTACGGGAAACCGTCATTTGTGCATATAAAAGAATCCGGGCAATTTGCTCACGTCACGTCGGAAAGAAAGAGTAAAACCCAAGTGGCGGGAACGACATTATCATCAACTGTAAAGCCCTTGGGATTTAATAATCCACTTAGCGAACATGAAGCTCCGCTTGGGCCAGCCAAAACAACCACTTGTCCTAATCTTCCAGACGTAGACAATCCTCCTGTACATTCATGTTTACATTCTTTACTGCTTATTTATAGTAAGTAGGGCAAGTATTGCATCCCATCGATATTGCCATTTCAACGCACACACGTTTTGAGGTCCCTTCCCTGAATAAAAATTAAGCATATTCACTTTCTCTACGCCTTACCTATAGTACGTAGGCAAGTATTGCACCCCATCCAAAATTTAGATACTTAGATTTCAAAAGAAATGTATGTTTTGAGATGCCCTGATCAAAAAAGAAGCATTTTAACTTTTTGTGCTGCTTACCTATACCCAGCAAGTAGAGGAAGCACTTTATTCCTTCCAAAAATTCGATGCTGAAATTACACTGGAAATGCATGTTTTGAGGCTTCCTGAATACAAGAATGTTAAGAAGCA
Organism: Tenodera sinensis; assembly: GCA_030765045.1. Lineage (NCBI taxonomy): Eukaryota > Metazoa > Arthropoda > Insecta > Mantodea > Mantidae > Tenodera > Tenodera sinensis. The sequence continues at coordinate 206,002,714 of CM060961.1, forward strand.
TGTCCTTGTCTCTTTTCTGTCTCCCTCTCTCTATCTCTTACACACACACACACACACACACACACACACACACACACACACACACACACACACACACACACACACACACACACAAACACAAAAACAAACACACTCGGACCTTTTTCTAAAAATTCTGCTTTTTAGATTCAGGGGGCTTCAAACACATTTTCGGTGAAATCTCGACGTCGAATTTTTAGGTGGAATACAACAGTTCCTCTACTTATACGTAGTAGAGAAAGTATAAACGGTAATTGCTTAAAATTGTATCGTGTGGAGTATTTGACAAAATACAGATTTAACATTTCATCGTTCGAAAACTAAATCAGATTTCGAACTGAAATTTAAAACCCTCCAATGCTAATATAAAAATATTGAATATAAATTTTCAACTGAACTGGCTGAAAACTAGAAAATCACATTTTCACTGCTGTATTCCCTTAAGGGCCATCGATAACGAGGTCATTTGGGCCCGATAACCGGAAGTGATAGACCTAATTTACTACATAAAAACTCTCGTTAGAGAACATCATTTATATCAAATAGTTCTTTGTGTGGAGTTAACCATTTCTGAGATATTCTTCGTTGTTTGCATGAATTTTTAAGTACTTTCCTTAAATTAAAAGTTGTTCCTTTTCCCCTCCTGGAATGCAACGAGAACAATGTCAAAGCCAACACATAAAAATCGGCTCTTAAAAGATTTGACTCGCTTTAAGCCAGCCTACCGTAGTCTCCTATTCCATTCCATTTCCAGTCCATGTACAAGAAAATATATAATAAAAGCATTTCTACAGATGTTTATCTCGATTAACATTTAAACTGCACTCCGGCCAATGAAGGGTGCGATGGCATGCGCAGAGTACGTTGTTACCCGCTACCATCCAGTAGGAATCTATTCATATCTAACTTTAGCCATTCAGAGGCATCAGATTATCTTCCCCACGAGGAGTAGATCACGTGATGAAGCTGGTTTAGCTTTACTCCCGTGCACACCATTTGCGATGTCATTTAATTACAAAATGGACTACATTTATAGGGGGCCTCCCATATAAACCAAGACCGCACATGCGGTGTTTGTGCTCTGCGCTAGGACAGTTGCCTCAGCCGAACATAGGTCGCGCGCGGCTGCGCTGCCTTAAGCGTGTGTACAGTTCTTATATGAACTCTTACCTTGTAAAAGATGCTGGAAGTGTTGTTCTCCCTAGGTTTTGCAGGCTTTGTATCTTGTAACCACATTCGGACTGGCGCGAGTGAATTCTGGCACTGTAATGTTTTTAATTCCATTCGTTTTCTTTCAGTTCCTCCAGTGTGTGCGGATTTGTTTGATATACTTTTTCTTTCAGTGCACTCCACTAGTAAAAATCAGTTAGATCTGGAGAACAAGGTAACTCTGTGTACAGAAAAAACTGAAATCCCTACTTGTGCTAATTTTGCGAGTGATTTATTCAGTGACCGTTCATGATTCACACAATGTACTCTAGCTTTTCCTCTGTTAAAATTGTTTGTGAGCGCGTATGTTTTTTATTGAGCACTGAGCCACTAGTTTCAGCTTTATTTATTAATACGTGAATTTGTACTCGTGAAATGACACTTCACTAGGAAATTGCTGAACAAATGCATCGCGTACCAGTCGAGCCGACACGTACTTAAAATAATTTATATACGAAAATACGGTATTGCAATGAAGACTGTCTCACTCTGTTAACAGCTGATATGTAGAGGTCGAACTTGTGCATGTTGCTTGCAAGGTCAACACCTCCAATACTGCAGCTTACGTTCCGGAGAGTAGGCACGCCGCTTGAACGGTCTTGGTTTATATCGGAGGCCCAATACGTAATGCAAAACTTCCAGTACTAGGAAGCCTCACGGAGGGAAATTAAGGAAATCATACGCTTCGCCGAAGTTCCTATCCTTTCGCCAATATCAGGGAATTTTTCACACAATAAGGAACACTGGGGTGTACAAAATTATAATTAGGGAGGATTTGCCATTACAATCATTGTACAATAATTTCACACTGGAAAGTGGCAAGGTAAGTGCAATTCGTGTTTCAAAGCTAACCGTGAAACGTCAGGTGGCAAATCAGCTCCAAGGTTCTAATTTTCCGCAACACACATGCAGTTGTCGATTTGTGGAACTACATGTTCATTAAATAACTGTGTAAGCAGGTTTCTCTTCAAGCTCCCATAAACAGCATTTGCTCCTTCTTCAGCTTATAACGTCATGTAGTGCAAGAAAGTTGGCCGTTTCATATCGCTGTGTTTGGTTTATGTGCAGGTCTAGTTTCCATACCTGCAGCAAACCAGGTTTGATGCATTTAGCATTATCCGGGGCAGTCCATGTTTGCATTTCTGGTAGCCCAAGGGACTACTATCCAATACACTGCTGCATTTAATCACTGATTGATTGATTCGCTGTAAGAATACAGGCTTCGTCAACTTGAATCAAAGTATATGGGAAACACACAAAATAAAGGAAATCTTACGTGTTACATTCACATAACGTTTCTCTACCACTATCGTTCACTTTTACATAACTTCTATAAACAGGTTTAACGAAGCTATTTTTCTATTAACTTAACGTCAATAAGGATAAACATTTATAAAATAGTTTCACTGCACATTTTGTAGTAGTCTAAGTCAAATCGACTCGGATGTTTACAGGTGGTATACCATATATTTATTGACCTAATCGTCCATAGTATCGCCCATGCCTTAAGGGCTTTCCTCATCACACTGCCATTTAGAGTCCCAACTTGTCACGTGGACGTTGTTACGTGTTTTTTTTTTTTTTTTTTTTTTTTTTCCTCTCTTTACTTTGGTCGCTCTGAGGTGTAACTCAACAAGCACAATCTTTAACAACACTCTGAATGCACAATAGTAATCGAATTCTTTCGCTAAGAATATATTGAGAGAACCTTCTCCATTATGTTCATGTCATTAACGACGGGAGAAGGTTGACAGTTGTGCAATTTCTTGGACTGTGGTTAAGGAATGGACATTACTATACGAAGTGTGCTCCTGCCCCCCCCCCCCCGAAAAAAAAAAGAAAGAAAGAAACACCAACAGCGCTTAGCATGTTGTCCGGGATGGCAAATTCATCGGTTTTCAAGAAGGAACCCCTGTGCGAAAATGCAGAGTTTGGGCGCTGGGAAGCACCGAAGTCGGAGAACAAACGGTTGTGAAAATTTAAGATTCGTTTCAGTATCTTAATACGGAAGGAATGCAATCCTTTAGCCATCTGTGTACCAGGATGAACGATCTGAGTCTAATAACATTCCTTTGATTAGCTACATTCCTCCTTAGGGCTTCCTACTGCGTTACTTGTGCAGTTTCCTGTACAGTAATGTTTTAACAGCAGTGCGACACGTGCGTGTACACAGCTGCGGAAATGGTCGACATGAGCTATAGCGCACTTTGATGTAAATGTGCGGAATCACCTCAATGTCGCACATCCAAATCGATGGGTAGAGGTGGACCAGTTCCATGGCCAGCATGGTCGCCAGATCTCTCGACTATTTTCTGTGGAGTTGTATGAAGAATATGGTGTATGGCGCTCCTGTAACGTCAGTGCAGGACCTTATTGCTCCAGTTCACGCAGCGATTGAAAATCTTCAGACAACCCACGTATTGGGTCATGTGCGTTAGGCTCACCACGGCCGATGTAACCTCTATAATAACGTAAAAGGTACATGGTTCGAAGCCCATTTGTAATGTAGACAGCTCGAAGTTGAGTTTATTGACGAATTTTGAACGCACTTCATAGTGATCACTCTGAAATACATTTATATTCAATTTTCTGTTTAAATTACACATTTGTGACAATATATTATCACAAACTTATCTGTTCTCGTGACCATGAAGATGCTATCACATGTAAACTTTATAAGCGACGCCATCATCAGAACTTGACCAGTTTGTAGGACTACCACAGTCCAATAGCCTCTGACAGAACGACGCCTGTGGGGTAAGCTACTATCAAATAAAATACACTGCAAAACTATTTTCCATGAGAGGGTTTGCAGTTGAATTCCTTCTCAAATAAGTGAGAGAGAATCAGTAGCGTAACTTAAATGTCACAAAAGGCCAAAACGTTTCCAGTACAGTGGAGTTTTGGATACTACAGTAGGTTGTTCCAAAGATGCTGCGACATCAAACCCCTTTAAAGAACAGATACATTTGGCAATCTCAATTCCCTCTCTTACACATTGCAATGCGGAAATAGAAAAGCCTTATAGTCAGTTGATTGTCAAAGCTAAAGAATCAGCTTAAATGCTCTTAACTGTGGCAGCTGGGTATTGTAGAAATGCTGCTAAGATTTTACAAAATACGTGTTCGAAATTCCACAAAACGTCGAGCGTAAATCTGGTACACATCTGGTGTAAGCGTACACATGGTCCATCCAGTGCAACCTACAACGTCATTAATTGCTGTGGAGATGCTTTGGGAACAGCTGGAAGATGGAGTTATTTTTATTCTGATTATGAAAGTGAAATTTTCTTGTAAGACTATTAAATATTATATAAATACCTTATAATTAATTATAGTATCTATTTTGCTTTAGTTGACCTTCTAGCGACTTTTATTTAAGATTTGGCGAATTTTGGCACTGATATGTGAATCACTAGCATGCATGACCATGATAGAAATAGTAGCAAATCTTTAGCACAATCCTCCAACTCGCCTTCTTCTGATGAGCAGACAGTAGATAGTAATTACTAAATTGCAACGACGGTGAGCAAAGCAACTTTAATACTGTGCAATCCTTATGGCAGAAAACTAAATAAGAAAGGTCTGTAAGAGCTTATGTTTACAAATAATGAGCAGATTGAGCCTTGATCGTACTGAGCAACTGAATGACTGCCGATCCCTATTCCAAAGGAAGAGCACGTGGGAGAGAACATAATTTTAGACTCTCACAAAATACAAATCCACTAGTCGATCCCAATGTGTGAGTGTAGAGGGGTGAGATGCCTACAGATTTCGCCCAGATCTGGCACACACATTCTTTAGGACAACAATAAGAATACTCTAGGATGGTATCACAAAAAAATCACCAAAAGAAGAGAGGGTGGAAAATGTTTGGCAAGAGACAATTGTGAGAGTTCTCAGCACGAATGGACCTGCTTTCTCAGGTAGCTTAACTATATAAAAATATAAAAGTTGCTCCTTTCAGTCTTTTAGAGGTGGGGTGAAAACTTCGATGGGAGGCACTTTGGAGGATTTTCGGTATGAATGTCCAATTCGATATACGGATTCTTTAGTACGGGAGTTAAACACACTCTTAAGGGTCTTAGCTTGTTTTCGCAACAGTAACATTACAAAAGTTAGCTTTGAAAAATTAGTTGGGATGCAATTTGGAGAATTTTCAGCACAAATGGGAATGGCGATTAAAACAACTAAACACCAATAATGGTGTAATTGTTTTTTATCCCCATAGGCAACATTTCTATGTCTAAAAGATACAAACAATTATTACATGCTTCTGTATCATAATCATAAGCAAATATCGTGCACATATTATTTATATTTATAAAGCTTTGAGTGAAAAAAGTTTACTTTTATTAACTATATCCACTAACCATTTAGGTGTTACAATGCATATATTGTAATTTTGGAAAAAGTAAGTAAAATACTGTCATGTTATTTAGATGTTAATACACAAAACTGACATACCGAATTTTATCACTTAGTTGTTTTAGAAAAACGGTTTAAATCTTTAAATATAATTTGTGGAATAGTTATCCACAATGGTCAAATCAAGCGTGTTAATCTCTTGAGCAATTTGAAAGTTTAGCAAAACCATATGCGAGCTTTTAATTCAGTCTCTGAGTTTCTTCTGAAAATCGGAAGAATTTGGTTACAAACTAGTATGTAACATTTAAAGCAACATAGAAGTCAAAAGGCATTGGAAGTAAACACAGGTCTTAGGACCGTGTACTTTTGTGAATTATGGTCAGATGTTGAAGATTTAAAGCGCTCTGAGCCATAGAAGATAATCTGAAGTTAAAGATTAAAAACATTTTTGAACATAAAACTAATGTTTGATTTGTTGAAATGTTTATCACATTTCAGCTAGGCATATTCCTTATTCATTCAGTGTAAATAATGAAACATTTGAAACCCGTAAACGCCCGAGCAAAGCCAGGTAGTTCTGCTAGCAAGTCGAATTCGACGGTTAAACCTAAATAGGTCCCACATCCCAAGGGGGACAAGCCTATTTCAAGTCCGTCTTTCAAAATGTAAACAACCATGCATATTTAATTATGTACAACTCGATAAAAATACGTCTACGCTTTTAATTATATATGTATTGCCATGAAGTGAATATTTTAAAAACATCTTAGGTGCATCCGGAGATGCCAGATATATCTGGACACTCCTCAAGATATCTTCACAAATAGAACACAAACATTAGCATTAAAGGTATAGTAAAAGCTTGAAATCTCACGCATTTACAAAACAACGTATCATACAACGTAAAGATAAAATCCCACTCATGTAGGCAGATTTACAAAATGCAATCTCCTGCACGATGATATATAAAGAACCAAAATGTACAATTTAGGTTGGTATTATTTACATCACAGAGAACAAGAACCGCTTTGAGATGCTATGGAAGATACGCCAATATTCATAAATGGAGATTTAGGTAATTTATATGGTGAGTATGCTAAAAATTCAGCATGTGTTCTAAATATCAGGACACAAGCAGACAATGTTGTAGATGCACCTCAAATAGGACGCTAAATGTATATTTATGATCTTGCTAAGTTGCTTACGGCCACATCATAAAACTAATCTGATTTCACAGTTGTAACGCCTTGGCGAAGGGGCGGGATTATTACAAGGTAAAACGTTTCTACTTTGGAGTGTTGTCTGACGTGTAAACCCAATCATTAGCACAGTATAATTTAAACACCTATGTAATAATTAATGTCGTCCGCTAATGCCGTTTATAATATCTATATAAAACTCGTTTGTTACTGAAACATCTTAATCCATTCCTATGTTTTTATACCTCACTTCTGTGGTATGGGTACACCGTGTCTATCTCACATTCAAGAAGTCCCGAATTCGAATCTCGGTTAGGGTGAGTTACCTAAATAAGGTTTCTTCGGGGTTTTCCCTTACTCTGAAAGTTGAATGTCAGGAAAATCTAAGCTCTATGGGCTCCGGGCTCATTTGAACATAATTATGCTCATTTATACCGAGTGGAAGGCACTCCTTCGGCCATGTTAACCAGGGTTACACACACACGCACGCACAAACTTTTCCAAAAATCCCTTTTGGGGGTTCAGGACCTTCAAATACATATTTCCGGTAAAATCTCGGCATGGAATTTTTGGGAAGTAGAGAGTAATAATCATTCTGAGTTAAGTTTTAATAACGGATAATATTGTGACACTGGCCGCAGCGCACAAGGTGTGGTCGGGGTCAAGTTACCACACACCAGGCGCGTCGCATATCAAATGTTCAAGGTCAGACTGCCTCGTGCGACTGCTTGTGAACACATGACAATGAGCACGGCAGTACAAAGTTTTCAAGATTATTCGAGAGGCGTCCGGCGACCGCCGTACTTGTAGAGGTGCCACAAAAGATAGGTTCCAGAGAGGTCCGTGTTACCTCATTCTTTGTAGAGGTGCCACAAAAGATAGGTTCCAGAGAGGTCCGTGTTACCTCATTCTTGCTATGTAAGGAGTTGATGCGATGAGAGAAGTAGCTGGTTGTTACAGACATGAGTCGTAGGAGTAGTCAACTTTCAGTGTGTGTGTGTGTGTGTGTGTGTGTGTGTGTGTGTGTGTGTGTGTGTGTGTCAGCTGCGTGTGTTCGGTTGTCGTGAGAGACCTGGTGCGTCGTAAGGGAGGTTAGCAAAGCAGTTAATGAGTTTTGAGTGATCGTATCGTCAGAATCAGCTGTTTGAGAGACAGTGAAATTGAAGACGGACAGAAAATTGTGTTTTAAGGATACGAGAGAACAGTTGCGAGTTGTAATATCACGAAGGACTGAAAATTGTGTGAACGCCAGTAAAAGAGATCCGAGTTGTGCATTCAGGTTTGGAATAAAATAAAGTGAAAAAATAACTGGACTGGATTTTGTCATTTTGTCACACCGGTGTCAGGGGTGGGATTTGTCGAATTGTCAATTCGTTACAATATATTGTATACCAAGTGAGATTAAAATATATTTAAAAGTTCATGAAAATTATTAACTATTTGCTAAGCTCGGGCGTTAGATAATGTTAATATATATTACTATTAAACTACTACAGCAACATTTGAAAACTATTTCAAAGGGTTTGAAAAGGTCGATTACACAATCTGTTTCCTTCATTTTATAGTGAACAGCAATTAATTGCAAGCGCCCTCGGATATAACAGTGTCTTGTTTTATTTTCATGTAAATCCCTGCGGTAGCTAGCTGGTCATTTTACAAGAGCTAATATCACTTCCTCTGCAGTTTCATTATGCACGGCTACCAAATAAAGCTAGGCCGCAAATGGAGCACTTTTATGTAGGGAAGTCTGCAACTGTTTTTGGCGAGATTTGCTAACGAATTCCGGAGTGGTCGTTGGAATTCACAGCCCCTAGGCAACGTTTTAATTCCCCATAGGGAGGAAACCTGGACCGTTCCATTTGTATGCTATCTAGGCACGTAAGGCAAACTCGCAAATATGGGGAGTTTTTATTTTCTCTGCCATTTGTCTGTAGTCGTAGAATCCATTTTATAATAAAGCTAAATGACATTTTAACCAAGGTATTCACAGTAATAATCTGGAATTAGCTCCTATGCGTGATTTACTTCATATGGGTAAGCTATTCTGATGTCTGGCTAAAGTTGAATATTGTGCCAAGAACGACAAAATTCAGTCGTTATTTTTTCTGCCACTTTATTTTCTTACAAAACTTTTGCACAAATAGGTAAACAGTTCTCTTCTCGTCGTTAACAATCTTATGTCCTTCGTGACTTTACAACTCACAACTGTTTTCTTCTCGTAGCTTTGACAGTCCTTTCTGTCCTTCACTTTCTCTGTCTCTCAAACAGCTGACTTGGACGACAATCATTCTACACTCATTAATTGTTTCGATATCTTTCTTTCGACGCGATCGTACACATGCAGCTGACACACAGACTAAAACCAAAAACTGACTGATTCATGTCTGTAACTAATTACTACCTCCGCTCGTCGCCTCGCCTTTTTATGTAGCGAGGATGACGTAACACGGACCTTTCTAGAACTTCTACAAATACGCCGACCGACGGACACTTCTCGAATAATCTCGAAAACCTCCTGTGTTGCCGCTCCGATTGTTGCCACGTGTTCACAAACCGTCGCGAGGCAGCCTGACCTTCAGCATCTATGATGCACTTACCGCCTGTGGTAGTGTGAGGTAGCTTAGCTCCAACCGTCCATTCTTGAGTGCCGGCGTCACAACATGTATGGATACCTACTGAATGGAAGCGGGATAGCAATGAGCTCTACTCCAAGCCAATGAAGGCATCATGGTTTTATACAATTGGAAATCTGTAAGGAATAGAAAAATACTTATTACACAAAAAAATGTAGATCTCTTTAAACGACTCAGTTTGACAAATAGTTTGTAAGTAGGTTAACTATTTCCGCGATGTTCACGGTTATTTATTTGAATTTACAAATACTTCTTTGGAAATGCATGTTTTGAGGCGCTCTCCACCCTATAAAATCATTTTTAGAAATAAGTTAATTTAGCCTTTCTGCCTGTGTGAAAAGTTCGATAAATAGAAACCTTTGTATTTAAGTTCAGTATCTGTCAAAGATGTGACACAAAGACTTTCAACAAAATGCTCCGCTCCACACTACACTTGATATGGATGATTTTTCGGAATTTATTTTCTAAAAAACCGGCTCTAACGATTTTTAATAAAATAATATGTCTTTAAATATTTGCATGACAAATGAAATGTACATCTGGAATTTACTGGAAACAGCCTGTGAAGTGCTAATTTTGAACGACTTTTGCACAGCTGGTAAATCTTAAGAGATAGACGAAACCTAGGTGCACAAAAATGTAGATATTGAGGCACACACTATGAGTCAAATAAAATTTTTTGTGGCGTTAACAATTTACTTTAAACAAATCCATTGGATTTTTATGACGCTGAAATGCTGTTTCTCTTCTCGCAATTTCCTTTGCTGAATTACCCGCTTAAAAGCCAGTTATTACATATCAAAGGTTGTACGAACAATGTGTAGATATATGAATGTGTATAACCTTGATTATAAACCTAGGACACCAAGAAAAATTTTGAACTACGGCATTTCAAATCTTCGGAAACACAAAGCATAAACGATCCTACATTGGACACTTAGCTGGTCCTTTTTATTGGACCAACAAATAATAAGGCAATTAGGTCTCGCATAACCCAGATATACTCAAGTGCCGCTACTTATTAGGGCACTGTAACTACCGCTTATCAACCAAACATATGCACAACAATCCTCAAGCCTTGAGAAGCGCAATCCAAAATACCAGGTGCAGGTTTTGTAAGTGACAATTTCGAATCATTAACACTAACCCACCAGAAGCATGAATGTTACTACAATAATTTTACTGCAGCAAAACACAAACATCTACATAAAATCTCTATGGGTAGATCATGAGATTGCCAAAGTTCTCATGACCGCTGCCATTAACTATCAGAGACTGAATCGCGACATCAGTTTAAGATAGGAACAATAAATTCACAGACACGAGGCGCATAGATCACAATTTTCAAACAGCGTTTTATTGAACTAAAAGCTACACTTACATATTAATTTATTTCTTCTTCTTTTTCTTCTTCAGTTCAAGGAGTGAGCTTGTAGCTTATTCTGATTTCACAATACCCATCTTTACCTTGATCTTCCTTTAGATCTATTGTCTATTACTTGTCTATTCTTTCTGTTCCTATTCTCCCTAAATGCTACCTCCACCTCGTTAGGAACTTCCTCTATTCTTTCATTCATGCTATATAACTTTAATTCCTTCCTTATTTCCGAATTCTTTATTTCGTCTCTTACACTACACCCTTTTACGTTCCTTAGGAATTTCAATTCTGCAGACTATCCTCCTTCCATCTTCTTAAGCAGGCTTCATTAGACAAAGCTTCACATTGTTTCTGGCATTTACAAAGAGTTCGAATAACTGACCAGCCGTGTTCAGCCGTGTTGCTAAAGGCGAGAGAAAAAAACAACAGGTTATGTAACGGAGGAAATATTAATTTTTGTTCAATTATCAAAAAATAAAATGCTTTCGAATGATCTTTGTTTCTATTGTCAGAGATCTGCTTACTACAAAATGGAATGTTTCTAATTATGCTCACAACGCTGACATCGAGAAATACAAGGTGTCCAGTAACTGTTTCGGATAATTTCATACCAAAGGCGTTATATTATCATATGCGAATTATCATTTGGTCATTCTTTTGTTTTGTACAAATTAACACCAGTTCATCCTTTTGTCTAGTCAGTGTCGCCAACTGCGTCCCATAAATCGCTGCAAAACAACTTGCTACATATTATAATCAATTAACAATCAAAATAGCACTTCATTTCAATTTGACATCTGTGTTTCTTCTTCTTCTTTATCTTTTCAAGGAATAGGCTTGTCGCCTGTTCTGACTTCACAATACCCATATTTTCCTTGGTCTTCCTATGCCTCTCCTTCCTTTAGGTCTATAGACTGTTACTTGTCTTAACTATTCTTTTTGTTCCTATTCTTCCTACATGCTCCTTTCACCTCCTTTTTCCCCTTCCTCTAGTCGTACTGTGTGTGTACTTGCGTACTTGCGTGTGTGTGTTTAATTCATTCCTTATTTTCCAACCCTTTATTTGGTCTCTCAGAGTACATCCTTTTACGTTTCTTAGGAATTTCACTTTTACGGACTCTATCCTTGTTTCATGCTTCTTAGTCATTGCCCAAGTCTCATTTCCGTATGTAACATTGGTGTTGCCACTACTTTACAGAGTTTTACCTTTGTATCTTTGCTGGTTTTGTTTGCTAATGTTCTATTTATCGTACCACATAGGTATTATTTGATACTTGTTTAGCTTATTGGAGATGTCATTATCACATTCACATCTTATATCACATCCTAGTAAGTAAAAGTGAGATTCCTGTTCTATTGGTTTCCCATCTACTACTATTTTAGAGCGTACTGGGTATTTTCCTTTAAAGGCAACGCATGCGCACGCACATGCACACTATCCGACCAGTACATAATAGTCAATCATCTAATTAATGAATGTGCTAACACAAAGCTTAAGTCCATTCTCATCCAAGAAATAATAGAAGGAGGCATTTGGCCTGTCAATAACCCAACATTAAGATCACAATATTGAGAGGCTTTAGCAAATTCATTTAATCCCTGAATATCCAGAGTTGCTAAATTATAACAAGTAGGATAATCAATAAATAAATAAATAAATAAATAAATAAATAAATACATACATAAATACATACATAAATACATACATAAATACATACATAAATACATACATAAATACATACATAAATACATACATACATACATACATACATACATAAATACATACATACATAAATACATACATAAATACATACATAAATACATACATAAATACATACATAAATACATACATACATACATACATACATACATACATACATACATACATACATACATACATACATACATACATACATACATACATACATACATAAATACATACATACATAAATACATACATAAATACATACATAAATACATACATAAATAAATAAATAAATAAATAAATAAATAAATAAATAAATAAATAAATAAATAAATAAATAAATAAATAAATAAATAAATAAATAAATAAATAAATAAATAAATAAATAAATAAATAAATAAATAAATAAATAAATAAATAAATAAATAAATAAATAAATAAATAAATAAATAAATAAATAAATAAATAAATAAATAAATAAATAAATAAATAAATAAATAAATAAATAAATAAATAAATAAATAAATAAATAAATAAATAAATAAATAAATAAATAAATAAATAAATAAATAAAGAGCAGACAAACACCATTTACTAAAGGTTTCTTTAGGATTTAGGTGTCACAAAACGTGTTTTTTCATTAAATCTCGACATGTAAGTTTGGTGGGAAATGCACACGTTGTTATTTCTACTGATGGGTGCAAGAAACTAATAAACCCTACTTTCGTAAATATTTTTAAAAATTGGCCCTTATATTTACAATTTAAAGTTGTTATTTTTTCTATTAATTTACATGTTCCTAAGAATTCTTATTACTTTTTCCACTACGTATAAGTAGAGGAAGTATCGTATTCCACCCCAAAAATTCGATGTCGAGATTTCACCGGAAATATATGTTTTGAGACCCCCTGAATAAAAATATAACATATAACTGTTCAAAGAGAACGGAATCTCAAAGCTTTTAAAAGATATGACTATCGCTCAAAGCCTACTGTGTTCCCATGTTCCCATATTTCCCTTGCACCTACTAGGAAAGGACCAATAAGATAATTTCTGCAAATGTTTATGTCGACCAAAATTCAGATATAGGAATAAGAGTTTGTAAGAATGGTTAGTACAAGAGTAGAGAAAGTCATGCAAGTACAACACATCACTTTTAAAATAACATCTCGAAAAGTTTATAAGATATTCAACTAAAACTTAAAAACATCCCATTTGAACATCAGATTGGCAAAACGTATTTTGGAATATGGTAGCTTTTCTGTATGGGGGAGAATTACTTTAAAGTGGATAGATAGAAAGAAAGATCGATATCGTTTTTTGGTAAAGGAAATCATATGATGACTTAGTTTTTTCCTATCCTGGTTATACAAGCTCAATGAGCACGAGACACCTAAAAAGCTGTATTCCTCCACAAGTTGAAAGTAAACACGAGATTTCCGTGAAAGGATGACGAAGAATTAAACTTGTTCTAGCCAAGGTCAGGATATTAAGCTCCCAGGCTTGTCTGCCAATCTCTCATATTATACAACTTTTTAAGCGCATATTTTGACGGCAAATTCTGGTTGCCTGCAGACCTGAAACAAGTCCATTTGCTACATATTTGCAAGTCAAACTCTAGCTCTATAGGACAAAAAAGAAATAGTAGCACAAATTACCTCTACACTTAATGTACCCACAATTATCAATGTGCCAAACACCTAACAAATTCTCAATTACTTTGAATGGATGAAAAAGTTGCATCAACACCTGCAGTATTGCATTCAAGTGTCTTTCTCCACTCTTGTACAAACTATTCTTCTATCTACTTCATGTTAATGTAGATAAACATCTGCAGAAATTCCTTATTCCATATTTCCTTTATAGGTACAATAGAAATAGGAGAGTTCAGTAGACTTAAGTGACAGCTAAACCTTTTAAGATCTCGCCTCTACACGATGGCCTTAAAATACCTTTCTTTGTATGGTCAACAGACAAAAAGACGAATAACGACTTCCCATTTGAGAAAAGTATAAGCATTGAAAAATCCAAGCCAATTCACAAAAAAAGTATTTTACATAAATTGCGTGCTTTAACAAGATCCACATTCATTCTGCAACAATTTTTTGTCTTTCTCTTCTTGCAGGTTATATAAAAGTCATCCAGAATGAAGAGTACTACAGAGGATATTTCCATAAACTTCAGGATATACATTTCACTTGTCATGAAAATATCTTAAATAACAAATTGCATTTTAATCCGTTAGAGGTATTTTTTTAAAAAATCAAAATTGTCGAAAATTTTTCCATGTAAAGGGTAGTTTGGGGTGGGGGATTCGAGTCTGGAATTCTTACGGTCTCTCGCGAGTTTCTGCTCTGGCTCCATTTCATCCCTCCCTCCTGAGTGGTGTTAGTCGCAATGGATCTATGTAGGTCTAAGTATGCCAGGAGCCTTCACCCTAGCACAATAAATACACTGTCGCGCTGTAAACACCATGGTAAACCACAAAAACTTCCATAACATATTGAACTTCAAATACCGTTTAAATGTGTGAATTAAGGTGCCGCAGAATGAACTATTTCAACACGCTAAGATTCAGACCGGGCAGCCACAACTTATGTCAGTTAAGTCAAAGGTTGCATTTGCTACGACTTTTCACAAAGAAGTCAGTTTACAGTGTTTCTCAAGAGCAAACTTTCTACTAACATTTTGGTTTACGAATAAAGTCAAATAAGGATTATAAACGCCCAAGTTAAATTAGGAAAGGAAGTGGAAGTGGAAGTGATAAAGAGATAAGAAAATGAATCACTGAGTTGTTTAGTTATTAACAAATGGTTAAAAAACAAAGAAAGAAAACTGGGTAAGCAGGAGGAGGGGGAGAAATGAGTTCAGAATGTAATGGGTGGGAGTACAATTGTCATTATGCTCAAGTTTCATACGAGTATTTATGCTCGACCATGAGTCAGGTTTAAAGCATTTAAAAATATGTTTAATATTCTATGCTACATGTTATTGTCACTAGCATCTGACACTTTAATCACTTATTTTTATTCGGTTGTACATGCGTGAATCGATAGTTGCGCCTTCAACTTTTGTTACGTTGGTCTTGACACAATGATGCAGAGAGTATACCTTTAAAAAAGCAGACATTCAAAACGAGAATACAAATTGAATTTACTACAATGTTATTTATAATGTGAACAATAATTATTAAATAAACAGAGTAGCTTAATTTCGAGAGCCCATAGTTTCGTTTTCAGCTGCGTGCAAATGTGCGCAGACAGTTAAGTATTGATTGCTACATGCGGATCTTTTGATTGGTGGATTAGCAAGGTCATCATGAACAGGTGTACCTTTCATTGGTGGATAATAGTATCGTTGTGAACTGGTGCACCTTTGATTCGTGGATAGCAATATTATTATGACGAGGTGGATATAATGAGGTCCATTACAGTGACGTAGATATAAGCGCTATATTATGGCATGGTTAAGCATAAAATAATCAAGAATAAAGGGAAATTGAAAATAAGGGAATTGGGTGAGAAAAGTGAATCAAACACGAAAGTAAAAGGAAACAACAAATTTGAAGAAGCCTATAAAGACTTCGGTCGCGGTTACAAACGACGCTGGGTTGAGAGCTACTTTACTGTGTTTCTACTTCATGTTTGTTGACATAGGAGGTAGACACATTGCTAAAGTAACCTGTTTGCAAAGCGACGCCACTGTACCGCCCTAACCCAACCTATACCGTTAGGTAGGGGCGGTAGAAAACCTCCCTGCAAACATAACTTAAATGCCGACAACATCCAACCGGCGCCGAAGCCTAGTTATAAATACTAGTTAAAGAATAAACAAAGTTACAGTAGAGAATTTCAGTGGGCTGTCCAATGACAGAAGGGTTCTAGCCGTAGTTAGTGGCAGCTCAACTTGTATATACTTTAATGTTCAATAAATTCATACTATCATTTTGCTGCAAGCACAGATATTCTGCAACGAGACTCATCTTGCAAGATAGTTCTATCTCTGTGCACTTAGATTTGGCATCTCTTAGGCACTCTTGGTGTGTCGCCAAGCACCCGGCTAACTGGCTTAACAAACAAGCAATGAGTTACATCCTTAGACACGAATGGTATTGAAAGCCTCGCAATTTCTGTTATGCTAAATCTTCCAAATGCACAAATATTTTTGGCGCATTGAATTTATTGAACTGCGCACTGCAACGTTTGCTGAGCTTTTACGCAGTCTGTCGGAAGGTAATTTTGGACAGAAATTCATAACACTAATTATATCCGCTCCTCTGAAAATGTCAACCCTCCACCCACAAAGAATTCTTTGGAGACTAAAAATTAAATAAGAATGATATTTTTCCAAAGTTCCCAGTTAACTATGTACGTTATCTAATTTTTCAGCTGAATAGTGAAAAATTGTCCTTAAGTAAAATGTCAATAATATCAAAATCTGTACACACTCAATAAAATTATAAAAATTGCCCACCTGGGTAGCGTGATGGTTAGCGTGTCTGCCTCACGTTAAAGAGGTCGCGAGTTCGAATCTCGCTTAGGGTAAGTTATCCGGGTAAGGTTTTTTTCCGAGGTTTTCCCTACCCTGAGAAGACGAACTTAAAGTTCCATGGACCTAGGGCTCATTTGAGCATCATTTCACCCATCTCATTTCATTCATTCGTCCGATATCACACAATGTTGGAGAACGTTAATTAAAAAAAAACTCAATAAAATTGCAAGAAAGTGACTAAAAACGCAAATGACATGGCGTAAAGTGGGGGATACAGTAAAATAGAAACTGATAACATAAAACAAATATGAATAACCTTACAACATTTACCACTAGTCACTAAAAACCTCTTTTGCAAATCTTGTTTCAAAACAACACAACTCAGCGTTAAATATCGTATAGCACTATATTTATCTGCTAATACTGGACAATTAAAAAGCGTGGAACACTTACAAACACTACAGCAATACAATCTAAAGTGCTACACAACATCCTGTACACAGCCGTTTACATACCTGCAAGATAAGGTTGACAATCTAACAGCTATAATTTACACCAACCACAGTCATATTTTTCCTTGGTATCTTCTAGGTACAGCTGCTGGCATCGATGTCAGCTGAACAGACGAAATGCCTCTAAATATAACCAGAAAACACTATAATGGGATAAAAATGTCACGGTTGCCTTTTGGTGAACTCTAATGGCTTGGGTTCTCTACAGGTTTCATTCTCTCACGCTCACTCCCCCACTATTTATTAGTTTGAGTTCTGGCGGTAGCAAGCGTGTAAGTTTGCCGGCTCGTTAATCTAACTGCACACTAGTGACAGCTTATTGGTTACAGTGTACTTTTTAGTATGATACCTAAGTAAAATACGCTGTAAACACAAGCGTCATCAACTAACCCGCGATACGCCGAAACCAAAACACACCATAAAATATAGTAGGTACCTCAAATATTGGCGATTATCTGTATATTCCAAAATGGATGAAAACCTTGGTAAAGACTACTTGAATGTAACACTATTCCTAGAACTGCTGAGTAAATATCGTTCTGTTGCAACATAAACGAGGCATGGGTTCACGTCGTGTTAGTGTTAGTTGCAGCTGATATGAACATCAGGTTATCGCGGAGGGATACAAGGTATGGACCTAAGGACGGACGGAGTATAGCAGGCAATCCACATTCTTATGATAAAAATCTGATGTGCTGCACTCACATGACTTTCTCTACTTTTGTACTAACCATTCTTAAAAACTCTTATTCCTATATCTTCTTCGTGTTAGTTGAGAAAAACATTTGTACACCTTATTGCTTATTTCCTTGTAGGTGTAAGGGGAATGTTAGAATACAGTAGGCTTTGTGCGATAGTCAAATGTTTTAAAGCTTTGAGATTCTGTTGTCTTTGCACACTTAACATATAACAAAATGAACAACGATGATCCATTTCACGAAAGTTCTAAGTTTTCCGAAACTCACACACATAACATAGTTCACCCTACAAGACAATTTATTAAGACATAAATTGTGTATTTTAGCAAGATCTACATTTTTTGTATAGTATAATTTTGTCTATCTCTAACGGTTTACCAGTTATTCAAAAGTCGTCCAGAGTAAATACGACTACAGGGGCTATAGCCAGAAAATTCAAGATATACATTTCATTTGTCATAAAAATATCTCAAACATATGACATTTTAATAAAAATCGTTAGAGCCATTTTCAAGAAAATCAAAATTTTCCATGTAAAGGGTATTTTAGGGTGGGGCTATTTTCTTCAAAATCTTCGTGTCGCATCCTTGAAAGACATTAAACTTAAATACCAACTTTGGTTTTTAAACGACTTTTCGTTTTTGAACTATGCTGTCCACAGACTGACAGACACAGACTAACACACACACACGGACCTTTTTCTAAAAATGCTTTTTTTGGATTCAAGGGGTCTCGAAACATATATTTCCGGTGAAACCTCCACATCGGATTTTTGGGTGGAATACAATACTTCCCCTACTTACCAGTAGAGAAAGTAAAAAGCGTACACGTTATTGTTTCTGTTGTTTTTTTTTAACAAAAAAGCAAGTTCAAGAAAGAATGCGGGTGAAGCGAAATTGTTGTTGGAGATACGAATAATTCATCTGCAGTCAAGGTCATTTTCAGTACTTATTGCAATGAAGGTATGACAAGTATGTATTCTTATATAACGTCTGTTATTGGTGAGTATGTCAGCTGCATGTGTTGTTCGTGGCTTGCCTGCCTTTACAAGTAATTCGGACGGCGGATGGCCAATTTTCGCTGTAAGACAAGCTTATAAGCATGTTTCGTTGAATAAAATGCAAAATAAATCTTAAAACCATGCAGTGCTTTAGTTTACTCCGGCAACTACCTGTAGTTAGTATAAGAAGCATTGCATTTCATCCCTAATTAAGAATATAGAAATTTTACGGAAATACAACAAAATAAGTTATGGAAAATAATGGAAGAATATAAAATATCAGCCAATTTGATTAATGCTATTAAATTATTGTATAATGAAACAATAATATCAATCAACAAGGAAAGGGCGCATGTTAACAAGGATTAAGACAGGGCTGCGGATTGTCACCAATACTGTTCGACCTGTATTTAAATAAAATAATTGAAGAATGGAGAATAAAATACAAACCCAAAGGAATAGTTTTGAATAATACTAATATTGACACCATAATATTTGCAGACGATCCGGTATTGCTAGCCGAGAATGAAACAGAATTATAAAAAGCAGTCAAACACCTAAATGAAGTAGGAAAAAAATATAACATGAAAATTTCGGGAAAGAAAGAAGGCAATGGCAATGATAGGAAGAGAACAAAAAAGAATAAAAATCGTTATCGAGGAAGATATAATCGAACAAGTATCAACATTTAAATATTTAGGCTCTAAAATATCAATTTGGAACACAAAAGCAGATATTGAGGAAAATATAGAAACCTACAATAAACTAAACGGATGCATTAAAAGACACTTCGGTAGAAGTATGAGAAAAGAAGTCAAACAAAGATTACATAATATTGTGTCCAAACCAGCACTAAAGTACTCTTGCGAAACATGGGTCCTACGATCTAGGGAAAAATCCAGATTAGAAGCAGCCCAAATGAGATTTTTACGACCACAAGAGGGGACAGAATGAGAAATACTGATATACGAGCACAACTTATGGAAGAAAATATAATTGAAGAGATTCAAGGATATCAGAAAGAGTGGAAAGACCATGTTTTAAGGATGTCCCCTTCGAGATACCCACGGCAAGCTTTATTTTACAGACCTTCTGGACGACAACGGAGAAGATGGAGCGACCAATTTATTTAGCCTCGGAACATGTCTAAAGGCCTAAACCTTGTCAGGAAGAAGAAGACGGAAATACCTACAAGTTAATATAAAAATATTTTAAAATGTATAAAAATATATAAACAAAAAAAAAAAAAAAAAAAAAAAATTAAGCAAAATATCCGCATGTGTAAACTCCGTCACTCAGAACCTTAAAGTTAAATAAACGTCTAATTTCGTACTCAATCTCAGCACCTTCCACGTATACGTTTTTAAGAGATATTCTTTTTAACATGTTCTTTATTATAGGTATGAATTTGTCAAATAGCTCCGTACTTTTTCAACTCCAAAACACTAACTTTTTCAGTCACATATATAGACACATAGTGGTAAAGAAGGTAGGTATAGCATTCCACCCAAAAATTCGACATCGAGATTTTACCAGAAAATATACATTTTGATATTCCCCACCACCACGATACCATATACGTTTGTGTGCGTGCGCATGTATCTAAAAGCAGAATAGTCCCAATGTGAATATTTAGTTAAACATCAAACTTGGTATTTAAGTCAGTGTCTTGCAAGAATGTGATACAAAGACTATCGCAAAAATTCCTCATCTCAAACTATCGGAACATTTTCAGAAATTTTTATTTTCTTAAACATGTTACAAACGATTTTAATTAAAATATATCATGTTTAAAATATTTTCACGACCAATACAGTGTATATCTTGAATGTTCTAGAAATAGCCTCTGAAATCCTCTCCATTCTCGATGACGTTTGCACTACTGGTGAACGGTAACAAATAGACAAAATCTTAGCATACAAAAATGTAATGTTAAAAGCGCATAATTTATGTCAAATAATTTTTTGTGAAGTTAACCATTTCAGATATTCCTTGTTATTGTCTTGACTTTTACAATAATTAACTTTTCTGAAATAGGAAGTATTTATTGGTACCTTTTTTGTTTCTTTACTCCACCTGATCTGCAACCAGAACGGAATTTCAAGCAGCCAGATCTTAAATGATTTGACCATTGATTAAGGCTACTTTATTCCCATATTCCGACTGTACCAAGAAGAAAGTGTATTAATAAAAGCATTTCTACAAGTAGATATCAATTAACGTGAAGTAGATAAAAGAATAAGTTCTTGTAAGTATTTTCTTGAAGAATGCGTAAAGAAAGGCATGTGAATTTAACATAAGATTTTCCTTTTAAGTACGCCGTTTTTAAAATCCTTAGTCATTTTAAAGGACTTTTTCATTTTTATTTTCTCTACTGCAGGGGAACTATTGTATTCGACCCAAAATTTCGATATCGAAATTTCACCGTAAATGTATGTTTTGAGGACCCCTGAATAAAAAAAAAAGCAATTTTAGAAAAAGGTCCTTGTGTATATGTATGTTTGTTTGTTTGTGTGTGTGTGTGCGTGTGTGTGCGCGCGCGCGCGCTCAGCGTAACTCAAAAACTAAAAGTCGGTTAAAAACCAAGTTGGCATTTAAGTTTAGTATCTTCCAAGGATGTGACACAAAATTGAAGAGAAAATTCCTCTAACCTAAACTATCCTTTACAATGGAAAGATTTTCAAAAATGTTTAACTTTCTCAAAAACGGCTATAACGACTTTGATTATTTTTATGGCGAATTAAATGTATTTTTGAATTTTCTGGCTATAGCCCATGTAGTCCTGTTCACTCTGGATGACTTTTGCATAACTGGTAAACCGTAAGAGGTAGACAAAATCTTACTATAAAAATGTAGATCTGGTTAAGACAAGTTATGTCTAACTGCATTTTTTTTTTTTTTTTTTTTTTTTTTTTTTTTTTTTTTTTGTGACCATTTCGGAAATATTCCTTACTATTTTTACCATCACTTTAAGTCTTGACCGTACAAATAAAACGGAACTTCAAAGCCTTTACATAGCGACCAGCTTCAAAATGTTTGTTTGTGGCACAAAGCCTACTGTATTCCCACATCCCCCTTACACCTACAAGGAAATATGCAATAAGATAATTTATGCAAATGTTTATCTCGACTAGCATGAAAAATAAGAGGAATAAGAGCTTGTAAGAATAGTACAAAGTCGTGCGAGTGTAACGCATCAGATTTTTTAAATTCTAATTCTGTTAAAGGTTCATTTTTTATGTCTAGGTAATCAAATTGCAGGCGTTGGTCATTAGAAAGAGTCGTCTACTAAAATAATTATGTGAAGCAAGCTCCAAGGCGAAGAAACGAAGCGAATGTTTCTTTAGGGCGGTGTTCACGACGGCGATAATCGAAGTGTAAATGTTGGAGCAGGTTTCGGCGCGAGGGTATCGGGTATCTTGGAACATCTGCTACACTCCAGCTGACCCAGTTTCCCTCGGGGAGGTGCACAACCCCACGTTTCAGCGTTTTAATATTCCCCTGACAATAATTCAAAACACCGACACAAATGGGCCAATATCGGTCGCCTGCAAACAGCACCACTGGAAAAGGCAACAAGCCCTATTTCATTTTATCACGTGTCGCTTCCACACATTTTCTGTTCAAATTAATTGAACGACTGCTACGACATTAGGGTGTGATGAAGTTAGTGGGACCACTCAATCATATTTTCTCTGCCGCTTACTGTGGTAGGAGCATTGCATTCGACCTGAAAATTGGTATTGAGATTTCATCAAGTCAGTTGAGTACAAAGAAACGTTTTAAAAACCGCTACACCCCCCTCTCCCTCCCTCTCCCTCTCTCTCTCTCTCTCTCTCTCTCTCTCTCTCTCTAGTGCATGTGTTTGTGTGCGAGAAAAAGAGGGAGAGCACAGAAAGAGAAAGAGGGGGAGGAGAGAGAGAAAGGGAGAGAGAGAGAGAAAGGGGGAGAGAGAAAGGGAGAGAGAAAGGGAGAAAGAGGGTGAGAGAGAGAAAGAGGGTGAGAGAGAGAAAGAGGGTGAGAGAGAGAAAGAGGGTGAGAGAGAGAAAGAGGAAGAGAGAGAGACAAAGAGTCAGAAACAGAGGAATAGGGAAAGAGGTAGAGAAAAAGAGAAAAAGAGAAAGAGAGAAAGAGAAAGTGAGAGGAAGAGAGTAAGAAAGAGGGGGATAAAGAAGGAAAGAAAGAGAGAGAAAGAAAGAGGGAAGAGAGAGAAAGAGAGAGGAAAGAGAGAAAGAGAAGTAGGCGAGAGGGAAAGAGAGAAGAAGAGGAGGGAGAGAAATGGGAGAGAAAGAGAGACAAAATAGTGGAAAGAGGGAGAGAAAAAGGGAAAGAAAATGTAGGAGAAACTGGAGAGAGAAAAGAGAGAACAAGGGAAAAGAGAAAATAGAAAAAGAGAAACGAGAAAGAGAAAAGAAAACAAGAAAAGAAAGAAAAAGAGAGGAAAAGAGAACGCTAAAATATGTACTCTGGTAGCTATGCAATTCCTCCTTGATGGAAAGTTACATTCAGATGGCTTTCTTTACTCACTTTTGTTTATTTTGGGGGTAGCCAAACTTTTCAAATCGGGGCCACATTAACTAACGGAGAATGAATAGCGGTGTAGCCACAGGCACAATGACCGCCAAAGAACATCTCTCTGCATCTCCGGTCTATGGCACATCATCTTGTAATATAATCCCTAGGACGTCTCCTCTATGCAGAGGTGACCCTCATCGCCCGGCCGCTGCGTCCTCCAGCAGCAGGCAAGACCACGGGGAGTGCAGGTTGGGGGAGGCGGGGGTCAGAAGGGACCCAACGAGGCTAAGTGCACGCCGTATCAAATCTCCCAGCGGGGGGAAAAATTCCATGCCGGTACCGGGTATCGACCCGGGTTCTAAGCGCGCTACCAACGGCAACGGAGGCGGTCTTTATGAAGCCAGAGCCATTCCCTGGCTGTTTCAGGCCACAGTGCAAGGGTACATTTCCTAAAACAACCAATGAAATGGTCACAACGATAAATAATGTGATACAGGCCGGAGGTACGGAGAGATTTCCTTTGGCGCGCAGATCCATTAATTTTCAAACCCAGTATTTTATAACTAATTCTTGTTCAACTTTCATAAGCTTCCCATAATTATGGGTTATCATTAAAACAAATAGTACAACAAGCAGAGAATAGGACTGAAAATTAACATTCAGTTTTGTAGTGAGAACATAAACTTGTATTAATACAAAACATGAAATTATAGCAATCTTAATGCACATTATGTAGTATTGTATTTTATAAAGTTGGTTTCTTAAACAAGCCACTAATAACACAACGAACAGATTCTTCATGAATGTTGGGGCTTCCTCTGGCTCCCACCCAATCACTTACAGTTCCTTCAGATGGTGCTCCTCCTCACAGTAACAGGAGACAGTTGACTTCCCTGATTTAAACCTCACAGGGTTGGGCACACATTGCCGCATTGCAGTATGTCAGATGCATTGATTTGAAACAAACTGCAAATGAAATAAAGTGAATACGTGAATGTGTCCTGCATTTACCTTCATAACGAATGTTGGAAGTGCCCTCCACTGCACCTAGACCTGGGGTGCTCAACAAGCCAGCATACGCTCGCTCAACCGCATGTGGGATTTGTGGTGGACGAAGCGGCGCTGGGGCGGGTTTCCACCGCCATCTCCATCTTCATGTCTCACCAGTGTCACCGCCTGCGGTGCCGTATGTAGTAAAACCGGGCGTTAAGCACTGCAATAAAGAACACGCTCGCTTCCTCTACACATCCCCCCCCCCCCTCTTGACCAAGGCAAGGTGAACCAGAGCTACTAAGTAGAAACGGACGGCGCGGAGTATCATAGCACATACAATTCAATGGGAGGACCAATATTTTTGTTTTCGAGATGAAGTGCAGACTGGTAGTTACAGATTTGTAACATTTCCGTTGCTTACGTGCCATGTTCACGATAAATGTTATTCTCCTGGAAAAATACAACCAACTTTTGAAGCAATTGTACAACACATTCTCTTCACAATTTGAAGACCTAAAAACGTTTGAAACCAAAATCCCATTATTTTGCACTCCTTTAAAGTTTCCATGTAGTGAGGCTTCACATGAGCTACAAAATGCATTGCAGAATTCCACGACCGTAAAATGTTCTGAGAAATAAGGGTGGGAATTATTTAGGTGTCTGTCCTGCTGTGAGTATCCCAGTTTACGTTTGTTTGCATCTAGTTTAACGGCAGCTTTAGCTCATTTATACCTGCGAACAAACATTTTCAAAAATGAACTACATTAAAAGTGAGTATCGCAGCAAGATAAGTGACAATCACCTTGCTTATCTCTTGAGACTACACTTTGTCTTTTGCACCAAATACTGAAGACCTGAAACGTGCCAAAAAAACTAAACCCAGAAACATCGTGGGTTAATCAGGAGTAGAGTATGAATGTGTACGCCTTTGTTTCCTGTACATAAGAATGTGCCGCCACTGGAACTCAGTAACCACGGATAAATGCGCCATTCTGCCCCAGCGGGTAGAAGGAGGTGATTTGAACCTCCCCTAACTTGCCCTCGGTTGAGCACCGCTGAACTAGACATTTCTGTGCACGTCTTTTACAAGTTCATAAAAACAGGTGTGAATTTCTCATAGTAACGGCGAGAATGCAATTCTCGATGTTCTCCTTCAGTTCATCAATGGAATAGAGATTATGCTCCTACATTTTCCCCTTTAAGTACCTCCAAAAGTAAAACTCACATCTCGACCAATCTGGTGAACACGGTGCAAAGTCTTTCAAACGAGGAAATGTGGACCTTTCTCTGAAAGTGTTCTTTTGGATTGAGGGGACCTCAAAAAAATTTCCAGTGAAATCTCGGTATCAAATTTTTGGGTGAGATACAACACTTTCCCTACTTATTGTACACAATAGAGCAGGCATGCGTTCAGCACACTATCGTGCACACCCGGTTTCACCCTTTCCACGCAATGTGACGTAACCTGAAGCGGATTGGCCACCACGAACCAGTGCTCAGTTTCGAACGACTAATTCTTTTTCGAAGATTAGAGCCGAATATTGACATGCTCGTAGCTGCAAAGATCTCCAAATCATGACCCCCTACCCCCAAAAAATGATTGATATGTTGTATTAATATAGTATTGCAGCCAAATATAAAAATAAACGCATTGCTTTTCAAAACAATTGTGATTCTTACATGCTATCAGGGAAAAAAAATCTGATGTGTTGCACTCACGTGACTTTCTCTACTCTTGTACTAACCATTCTAACAAACTCTTATTCCTATATCTTCTTGTTAGTTGAGATAAACATTTGTACAAACTATCTTATTGTTTATTTCCTTGTAGGTGCAAGGGCATTATTAGAATACAGTAGGCTTTGTGCGATAATCAAATCTTTTAAAGCTTTGAGATTCCGTTCTCTTTGCACATTTAACATAAAAAAATGAACAACGATGATCCATTTCACGAAAGTTCTAAGTTTTTCGAAACTCACGCACATAACAAGGAATATCTCTGAAATGGTTCACCCTACAAGAAAATGTATTTAGACATAAATTGTGTATTTTAGCAAGATCTACATTTTTTGTATAGTATGATTTGGTCTATCTCTAACGGTTTTCCAGTTATGCAAAAGTCGTCCAGAGTAAATACGACTACAGGGGCTATAGCCAGAAAATTCAATATATACATTTCATTTGTCATAAAAATATCTCAAACATATGAAATTTTAATCAAAATCGTTAGAGCCATTTTCAAGAAAATCAAAATTTTCGAAACATTTTCCATGTAAAGGGTAGTTTAGGGTGGGGTTATTTTCTTCAAAATCTTCGTGTCGCATCCTTGAAAGACATTAAACTTAAATATCAACTTTGGTTTTTAACCGACTTTTCGTCTTTGAGTTATGCTGTCCACAGACTGACACACAGGCACACACCCTTTTTCTAAAAATGCTTTTTTTTTTTTGGATTCAGGGGGCCTCAAAACATATTTCCGATGAAATCTCGACATCGAATTTTTGGGTGGAATACAATACTTCCTCTACTTACCAGTAGAGAAAGTAAAAATGATTGATGTGTTGCAGTAGTCATATTGTATTACAGACAAATAATAAAGAAAAACACGCGAGTTGTGAAAATAATTACGATATTTACAGGATATTGGGTGTCGCCACTGACCCCAATCGTTATGACTTTGTTTATGTCAGAGGGGCTAGCGTAGCTGGGGTAGATATAACGGTGGGGGAAGTCTAGGCGAGACTATTTCCCTTTCAACGGCACCCCTGCAATAGAAGAAGTATCATCGTATCTCCGATTTATAACAGCTGGCACCGTCTTCCGGAAGCTAAACTCCATGCCTCTCTGTTTCTCTATTGTTCTGGGTCCAAATTTCTTGATGCTATGGCTTCTTGTAGATCACCCATCCAAGTTGTCATCGGACGTCCTCTTTTTCTTCTTTCTTCTGGTACCCATTCCAGCATTTTCTTTGGCGGTCGTTCCTCTGGCATTCTTTTAACATGCACATATCACTGCAATCCTTTCTTCTCTAATTATATCTCGTTCTTCTTTTACTCTCATAATATCTTTTTTTTTCTCTTCTTTTTTTCCTTTTCTTCTATTTTTTTTACTCTTTCCGATCTTGATTTTCTAGCAGATCTCCTCAATACATCCATTTCTGTAGCTATAATTTTTTTCTCTGGTTGGGATTTGCCTTATCAGTAAAAAGCCCTAAATAACGCGAACTGTGGGAAATGACACACGACCTCTTAATCATGATTGATTTATCAAGTTGACGCCCAATGGCGTATTTAAAGGTGTAACTAAAAGTAAAATTATTCAAATATTACTTAATTTTCATCATATTTTCCAATTATTCAATACTTTTTAGGGTAGTTTTAGGTGTTTTATAGACAACTTCCGAGGGATACTAATAAACTAAGGAAAGGCGTACTGAAAGATTGTTTCTGCAGCTTATCGGCGCCACTTGAAAGAGGAGAGTAGAGCAAACAAAGCCATGCATTATATAACACGGGTAGCCGGCCCACAAAATTACTGGTTTGTGACAAGAAGACGTACTTCATTGCGATCGTCATGCCTACGTGTCACGTCGACCCTAATCACTGCCGTGACTGTCATTCTATCTCACTTTATTACCGCAGTATATTTCCCAGACACGTGATTCTCCTGTCATACAGATTCCATCGTACCACCTCATTACAACCTTTGCCCATTTGGGAATAACACCAAGGAAGAAAACAAAATCCCAATCACTCTTCTTTCACTCTTGGACATACTATCCCCATTGTTCTATTTACTGCATGTTAATCCAGATAAACTTTCCTAACAGATTTACCTATTTTGTTGTACGATACAGAATGTAAAGCGATAGTCAAATTCTTAAAAAACGTGTCGCTATGCGATGCCAATGTCTTTGCATAACCACGAACGAATAGCAACTTCCGCTTAAGAAATAACATTTGACAACTCAGACCAATAACAAAGAATATCTAGGAAATGGTTAAAGACACACACACACACTGCATGATATATTTGATATAAATTGTGTGCTTTGAGGAGATCTCATTTTTACTTTCTCTACTGCGGATACTATGAAGTATTGTATTTGACCCAAAGGCGAGATTTTACCGGAAATATATGTTTTGAAGCCCCTGAATCAAAAAAGGCATTTTTTACATCCATGTGTCTGTGAACAGCATAACCCAAAAACGAAAAGTCGGTTAAAAACCAAAGTTGGTGTTGAAATGTAACACCTTTCAAGGATGCCACACGAACATTTTGAAGAAAATTCCTCTGCCTTAACGTACCCTTTACATGGAAAATGTTTCGAAAATTTTGATTTTCTCAAAAATGGCTCTAACGATTCCGATTTGAATGCTATACGTTTAAGATATTTTTAGGCAAATGAAATGTATGTTTTCAATTTTCTCGCTATAGCTCAAGCAGTGCTGTTAACTCTTGATTACTTTTGCGTAGTTGGTAAACCATAAGAGACAGACCAAATCTTACTACACAGAAATGTAGATCTCGTTAAAACACAAGTTATGTCCAAATGCGATTTTTATTTTAAGTGAACCACTTCGGAGATATTTCTTGATATTTACATGAGCTGTGCAACACTTACACTGTTCTCAAATGGAAGATCGTTATTCACTTTATCTCTTGGCCGTGCAAAGAGAACGGAATTTCAAAGCCTTCATATAGCAACTAACTATAAAAGTCTACTGTATTCCTATATTCCCCTTGCCTCTTAAAGAAAATTAACAATAACATATTTCTGTAAATGTTTATATCGACTAGCATGAAGATACAGAAATAAGAGTTTGTAAGAATACCTATTTACTACCTACAAGAGTAGAGAAAGTCATACGAATGCATATATCAGAAATTTATCTAGGATTCTATTTCTTGCAGTTTACCATTGCACAAAAGTCATCTAGAATTAAGAGAACTTCAAAGATTATTTCCAGAAAATCAACGTGCGTATAGGTACATATTTCTCATGAAACTAGTATCCTAAATATATCTATGGTATTTTGATCAAAATCGTTATGAGCCATTTTTAAGAAAATGAACATTTTTACTTTCTCTACTGGTAAGTAGGGGAAGTATTGTATTCCACCCAAAAATTCAATGTCGAGAATTCACCGGAAATACATGTTTTGAGGCCCCCTGAAACCAAAAAAAGCATTTTTAGAAAAAGGTCCGTGTGTGTGTCTGTGTCAGTCTGTCGACAGCATAACTCAAAAACGAAAAGTCGGTTAAAAACCAAGGTTGGTATTTAAGTTTAATGTCTTTCAAGGATGCGACACGAAGATTTTGAAGAAAATAGCCCCACCCTAAACTACCCTTTACATGGGAAATTTTTCGAAAATTTTGATTTTCTTGAAAATAGCTCTAACGATTTTGATTAAAATGTCATACGTTTGAGATATTTTGATGGCAAATGAAATGTATATGTTGAATTTTCTGGCTATTGCCCCTGTAGTCGTATTTACTCTGGACGACTTTTGGATAACTGGTAAACCGTTAGAGGTAGACCAAATTATACTATACAAAAAATGTAGATCTTGCTAAAATACACAATTTATGTCTCAATAAATTTTCTTGTAGGGTGAACCATTTCGGAGATATTTCTTGTTATGTGTGTGAGTTTCGGAAAACTTAGAACTTTCGTGAAATGGATCATCGTTGTTCATTTTTTTAGATGTTAAGTGTGCAAAGACAACAGAATCTCAAACATTTGATTATCGCACAAAGCCTACTGTATTCTAACATTCCCCTTGCACCTACAAGGAAATAAGCAATAAGATAATTTGTACAAATGTTTATCTCAACTAACACGAAGAAGATATAGGAATAAGAGTTTGTAAGAATGGTTAGTACAAAAGTAGAGAAAGTCATGTGAGTGCAACACATCCGATTTTTTAAAAATGTTCCGTGTCAAGTTTAGTTGAGTGAGCGAGCGAAGGTTAAGGGACCGACCACAGGTAACTTGGGCCGAGGATCTTGAGCCTTTTGTGTAGAACTTTGCGTATCGCATTCTTGAAAGATGTTGAACTTAAATACCAACTTAGGTGTTAAATCGATATATGGTTTTGGCTTACGCTGTTCACACACAAACTGGCCGTATAAGAAGAATTGTTTCTACTTTTTTTCCAACTATGAAATCTCCACATCCTAATTACAGTACGGATATAGTAGAAAAAGTAAAAATATGGTATTCCCATAATTAAAGCGACTATTTTACTCATGCCCCAAATGGGAGAAGATAAGAAACAATATTTCTTTAGACGTGATTGAACAACCAGTGATGGCCGTTATGTTTATCGAAATCTCTTATCTTCTTTGGCGATAAACACACCATTTTTAATACTCTGAAGAGTTTAGAGTATCAACATGTAAAACGGAGAACACTACATTGAGTATATTGTGAAAACAATGTGGAATGTCACAGCTAACAAGCTAACATGTATCAGTATTTTTTCGGCAAAGAAAGCAGTAATCTACATGTTCCATTCCTACAATCAGATAAAACAAAAGCGAAACGCGACCATACAACTTCTACCCCGTTTTCGAAGACAACGCCACTTACATTCCAAATAAATATAAATAGTTTATGATTTTACTATACTGTGATACCGGACTGGGCGCACAACAAAGGAGGGACAGGGCTAAGCTACTTCACACCACATACGAGGCCGCGCCGTAGCCAAATGGTTAGACCAGGGAGAGACACGTATCGCTACTGTGACGTCAGCTCACTCAGCTCACATGCTCCCACCGACGGCCAGTAGAACGTGTGACGTCACAGCGGGGAAGAGGAAAGGCGTGCGGGACATCGTAATTTTAATGCTGACTGTTTCAATTACGGAATAGTCACAGATTATAAATAATTACATTTCGGCTTTATGCCATAATATGGCATAAAGCCGAAATGTAATTCTAGTTGTAATGTATATATATATATTCTTGTTTATGTGAAGTCATGTTATAACGCAAATAGAACAGAACTATTTTGCCTGAGCTAGAGTAGAGCTATACAGAACAATTAGGTGGACATTTTCCGACATTTGTCGTTTCGCTTTTCTCTAACTAGTTTGTCAATGTTAGGGCGTAATGTACGGCACATTTGTAACCGAAGACTGCATGTAAGATTGTGATCTGACAATATGCTTCGGGATTTTGACTTAGAAAGGTTCATAACAGAAAAGAATTGTTCGCACAAATACGTAGAACCAAACATACATAATACCCGTGCAACAAGGACATACAACCTCTGAAATCTGGTTTGAGGAACATTCTTATAAAAATCAGCCAAGTCTTCCTTGTGTTTATAGTTGTCCTTCAGCAAATCGTCGCACTGTAAATTTATCAATTCAATTTGCTACCTGCTAGAAGCATTGTTAACATCCAGTGAATACTGTGTCGCAAAGATCTGAAACGTAGTTGACAATGTTTCTACATCTTGAAGCCTGGTCTCAAACTGGTGTGAAACACGGGGAACTGAACACAAACATAAAACTACTACACACAACACTACACAACGTCAACAAAAACATAATAAAAACAAAATTCGCACTAACGCCGTTAAGATCCCTCACACAACAAATAAATACCCTCAGACTAGGCTGAAGAGGGTTCTCTCTAAACAGCCCGGGCAAGTTGTAAACATGCCCAAATAACATTTTTTCATATTCATTCAGTTTCGTGCAAGTAGCGCCACTGATCTAGGCAGCATAGCAATACACTGCTCTTGCCTGACGTCACACGAACGTACAAATACGTCACACATATTTCATTACAACGCGAGGAAAGAGATGTGACATCACACATTGAAACTAGTTCACATTAGTGAAGTGATAATTAAAAATGGACTAAGTCCTTCGAACTGACCGTAACTTCTATCAGGACGCGGGTAGAAACCTTCAGAATCCTCCATTACAACTTCTACAAAACACCTCACGAGTATGAAAAGAAAATCCTTTGTTTGATTCAGGTTTAATCTGCTGTCTCGTCAGCTACTTCTTCGGCGTGCAGGCAAGTAGTACATACGTCACGTTTAAATACGTCACACGGCCCGAAGTTGTCTTCCCCTGGGTTAGACTAGCTTCTCACCAAAGCGGCCCGGGTTCGATCCCAGGCAACCGCATGTGGGATGCGTGGTGGACGAAGCGGCGCTGGGGCGGGTTTCCTCCGGGTTCTCCAGTTTCCCCCGCCATCTCATTCCACCGGTGCTCCATCTTCATTCCATTTATCATCAATGTCACCGCCTGCGGTGCCGTTGTAGTAAAACCGGACGTTAAACACTACAAAAAACACCACATACCACCAAAGGCGCACGGTTAAGCTTTCCCCACACCACTCACGCGAGAGAAAACGTGACTAACAAAGAAGCGGCTACACCAGACATGGGCAAAATAGGCTCAAGTGGACCAATCGCGTTCTCGCCTCACTCCACTGGCCATCCCTCCCCTTCACTGCTGTTCAGATTCCGACACACTTCAGTCAGTGGCGAGTATGGCTGTTTCATTAACTGGTAGACAGAATTTGTTCTCAGTTACAAGAACAGGAGAGTTTGCTATTTAATATGCGGACTTCCATTTGAAAATATATAATATCAAACACCACTTTGATCAAAAGCATAAATCAAACTTTGGTGATCTTACAGGTATTTATTTACTATTTCAAAAGGTACTCTCCCAATACTCCTATTTGTGAACACATAATGGGGACGATATGATTCCACTTTTTAGGGGTTTCGTTTCTTATTAGTTTAATATAAACTATTGCATTTCGTGTTTCAAAGCTTGAACATAAAATTAATTTAAAACCAAATAATTTATGTTGATCAAGTAGTTTTAAAATACTTTTAAGTCTAAATAGCAATGGAATTTTACTGCTTTAGTTATTGGGAAAGAGAAACGATATAATATGGTAATAAGGCAGCGTAAGAATATTACGTGCGTAAGATAAAGGGAGGTTATAAACTTGAAGATTATGTAATTTGCCTGACCACAGTAGGTGGCTGTAATAATTATTGTATATAATTGTCGTAAATTAATTGAAATATTTGATTACGTAAATAAAACACACTATAACTGAAAATGAGGCAGAATTTTATTGGATGAATTTCCATTCCTTGAGTCTATTGCCTCATTGTGGCATTAATTTTGCGGTAATATTCATTTTTAAAATGTGGTTAAAATTGAATCAGGTAACACTGCAGCGATTATCTCTGACAGGGCGTGGTTTCGGTGCCGACTGCCATGTGGATGGTTGGAGACGACGGGCGATGTGTTTTCGGCGTATTGTGACGCAGCGACTATGGACCAAGGTTATCGGGAGCTCGGCACCGGGCATTCGGAGCAGTAAACAGATAAGCAGTGCGCTCGCCCAGCGTAAACATTGGAAGCGCTGTCACCAGATTACCAAAATATTCTGGAAGTTTCTCCGTTTCGAATTTTCTAGAATTCTGTGGAAATTAGCAATGGCCATACAATCGAGTGCGTTTCTGGTGCGATGAAGTGTCGTTCTACGAGCGAGTTTGTGACTTGTGAGTGCTATTACTGTAAGGGATTAGAAATTTCCCAGCGTGTGAACCGTCCGGAAAAAGAAGCGACGACGTGCTGCATATTTCATTACAACGCGAGGAAAGAGATGTGACATCACACATTGAAACTAGTTCACATTAGTGAAGTGATAATTAAAAATGGACTAAGTCCTTCGAACTGACCGAAACTTCTATCAGGACGCGGGTAGAAACCTTCAGAATCTTCCATTACAACTTCTACAAAACACCTCACGAGTATGAAAAGAAAATCCTTTGTTTGATTCAGGTTTAATCTGCTGTCTCGTCAGCGACTTCTTCGGCGTGCAGGCAAGTAGCAACTGTCTAAGCGAGGAGGAAGACTACAGAGAGGTCGGAAGAGAGAGGAGGCAGGGTTGAAAATTTGCGATTCATTGCGGTTACAAAGGAAACAAAAATATTGCGCTCCCGCAACAAAACAAATACTCTAGTTCGATTCGACTCGTTTCAATTTCGCGTACTTCCTAGTTCCAATTAAAATACATTGCGAAGAGAAATTCCAATCCATTTCAGACCCCGCTAGAGAGTCGCATCAATTCACTTCTGTGGATTTTCTCTTCAAATTATCATCAGGGTTTGCTAGGAAGCAGAAACGGACATTGACAAATTAACAACTCTAGGGTAGGAGGAATATGTGGTGTGTGAGCAATCTCTGCAAGACTGCAAATTCGGGTCAACACACCGGCGACATTGTGACAGATATGCCAGGAAGTCTGCATTGATTTCGATTATATTTTGACAAGAACGAAAATGAGTTTGGACTGTAGTAACAGATTTGATTACATTAAACGCGATGACTCAGGCGGTAACGGGTTCAAATCCCGTGAGCAACAAACTTGACTAGGGTTTTTTCCTTTCCTTCCTTCAGTCGCCAAGGTAAATACTGGATTGGATATTTAATACCACGACCCAAAGTTCCCCAATCTGTTCGTCACAGAAGCATAGAAACAGTTGTACACGTGTCTTTGTGGACACGTGACGAAGTAGCATGGCTTAGTGCAGGGATGAGACTTGGAAGGCTAAATGTCCACCAGACACTGACCAACAAGGGATGTCTTAATAGATCCACTGCAATGTGAGCACGTAGTTAAAGTGAAATATATGTAGGGAAAGAAATGTGTGGTTACCTCTTTTAGCTATTTAAAAAGCCTAGCAATGATTCCAAACAGATTTACTACTAATAATATGAACTAATTTGGGGGTAATGTAAACCTAGCGCAACAGCCCTACGCGGGCCAAGGGTTACCGCTCGGCCGCTGCGTCCCCACCTCTCCCCATTACAGGCACCATGAGTGGGGTCGGTCAGCACCCAGAGCCTTCCCGGCTAGTTATGCGACCTGGAGTAGCTAGTTCATCAAGTAGCAATTCAATTGGCACTTGAGGTATCTAACGAGGCTGAGCGCACCACGTGCCAGACCCCCAGTAGGGGAAAATCCGCATGCCGGTATTGCAAACGAGCACCAGGTCCTCCGCGCCAGAGGCAGTCGCGCTACCTCTTCGCAACGGAGGCGGTCTAATTTGGAGGTAGGGAAGCAAAACTTTTAGCACTGAGAATGAGGGGTTACAAATCCGAAGACTACTGGCTGGCGAACTTAATATTTAATAATTTCCGTGGTGTTTAGAAATATTTATAGTGCTTAGATCGTTATTGAATAAATAATTTAGAGAAATCATGCATATCACTTTCTAGGAAACGGTATCCAATGATTCTGTATTTAAGGAGGGACTACATGTTTGATAAGTAGATTTTTGCATTTTCTATGTTTACCTGTAGTAAGTACAAGTAGCGTTTATTCCACCAAAAAATTAGATAGAGATATTCCACAGGAAATGCAGGTTTCGAAGCCTTCTAATAAAAAAGACACTAAGAAAAAGGTCCGGCCGCGCAGCGTGCCTGTATGAATTGCATGATTCAAGAACCAAACTCGGATGAATACCAAACCTGATATTCAAGTTAAGTCACAAAGATTTTCATGATAGTTTCCCTCTTAAGGTACTCTTTACATGGAAAAGTTATCGTTATTTCATTTTTTTGCAAAAAGGATCTTGATTTTGATTAGAACGTTATTTACAGAGGAGTCCGAAACTATGCACTTATAAACAAAAAGGCAAAGACTCACAACTCTTGCGCATTAATGCAGTTGAACGTTGTATCAGGAGCTCTCCGTTGTTTTGTGTTCAAAGTGACCACCATCAGCCGTTCCAACAGTGTCCATGGCGCTTAACTGCTGAGGGAACTACAGCGTCCAGACCAAACTCCTCTGGACTTTTTCGTATGGGGGACCTTGAAGAATAAAGTTAGTGGACAAAAGTCAGCTGTGCTGAATGCTCTACGAGTATCTATCGGACTATCGTACCCAACCACCAAACTGGATATACTGATATCCATAGTTCGCTGAGCAGTTGACAATTCTGGAGACTGATTGTGGTCACTTTGAACAGACAAAATAAGTGACACCTCTTTTGAAAGCATTAAACTTCAATACTGCGCAAAATTGTAAGTCTATATCATGTTGTTCCAAGATATGCATTATTAAAGAGTACATAGTTTTGGACCCCTCTTATTTCAGGTATTTACATGACAAAATGTACATATTGAATCTTTTGAAAATAGTCTTGAAGTTCTCTTTATTCAGAAGGAATTGTGTATAATTTTGCATCACTGATAAACAATTAGAGATAAAATTTACTATATAAAAATGCAGATCTCTTGTGGATATACAATTTAGTTGAAATCACTTATGGTGTCACTCATTTCTGATATATTTTTATTTGTGGTTTGAATGTGTCAATACTTTTGTCTCTGTTTAAAAGTGTCATCGGTATTCGGTGTCATGGAAAGATTACGGAATTTCAAGGCCAACATATAGTGACCTGTTTTTAGACATCTGGCTATCGATTCTGTTTCTCTATCCCACCTTATACCTGCACCGAATTGTGCAATGAAATTACTTATGCCTGCAAAAATTTATCTTCAGTAACATGCAGTAGCAAAATAAGCTTTTATTAGAACAGTTTGCAGAAGCTTTGTGAAAATAAATGATAGTGGGTTAAGGAAGTCATACGAATGTAACACATCAAAGTGTTTGTATAATATTCTTAAAATATATTGTAAGACTTAAAGCTTTCACGGCGAGCGTTATTAATCAAGGCTTCACGGGTGATTCTGATGAAGGCCATGGAGTCTACAATGGCCGAAAGCTCAATGTTTCTATATCTCGCACGGCTGATCACCCGTGAAGCCTTGATTAAAATGTATTCATTTATTTTATTTCACTGTACCTCAATAAGTTACAGCAAAGTTTGTCATCATTCACGAAGACGGGTTGCGATAATTAATCGGTGACATTTGGATCGACTGATATTACACCTTTCATTTCAATATTCCCAAACAGTTTAAACCTGTTTTATTAAATTGCATTAAGAGTGTAGAGTATGTTACTAAAGGGGACACCTCGCAAACTGCGATCTACGGGAGATCTCTTGCGGCTACAACACCCCCAGGAGGAAAGGATGAAGTGAAGGAACCACTGGAGGCTACAGGCCACAGAAGTACCTAACTGTTCCTGCCTGGAAGATTCCATTACTGGAGCTGCCTAGAGAAGTCAACGAACGATTCGTAGACCACGCAGCCCTTAAGTGTACATCGGGGACTCTTTCCTCTGAGTAAGCATTCGTGCCATCTGTCCGGCACTGCCTCGCGCCACGAAATCTAAACCGCTCCTGAAAGATGAAATCGTGATAGATGAGAAACCACCCCAGGATTCACCTACCGACCATGAAAACCTACGAAAGACGCAAGGTCAAAACTAGCACTCGATGGGAATTAAACTAGGGAGCTTCCGAATTGGAGCTTTACACGTTGCTGCGAAGACAAGCTTACTTTTACAGAACATCAGAACAACATGATATGACTGCGATGAAACTCAAGAGGTTCTGTAAACTTCACTCGATGTGTAAATATAACACGCTTCTTTAAATTTGTTGTATTGTGTGACTTATCACCGCGCGTATATTTTACACGATGCTCTGTTTAAATAACTATATAGCGTTTCACTCTTAGAAGACAGTATGGAGTTAAATGGGACATCTCTGTCTCTATCTAGCGCATACAAGTTGCCATTAGCCGCGTCCTTTTCTACCCTTGCGCTGTTGCCAGGTTCCTAATAGCATGGTATAAATATTCATTTGTTATAAATTTCAGGTTTGAACACATTATCCTATGCAGACTTTTTTTCTCTATCAGGTTATATCCTTTTCAGAGTCATTATACATTTCTATAGGCCCAAATTTCTTCAGAAAACGTTTTTTTCAATAGAAGTCCGATATTTGCTGTTTCTACACTCATCACGCGCTAACTAACAAACTAACTGCTAGAATGCATCTATATTTTTTACTTAGGTAGAGTAGACCATAGTGCTACTACCTGCCTACTTTGAGTTCTCTATGTTTACCCAGTTAAGTGTTATAATTTTTTAAATTTAATGTTTTCGGAAAATTTTATATCTGTGCACTGCAAAAGTTACGCAGTGTGAAACTTTTTTGTTATTGAGTTTACATCAGGGAACCAGCGAGAGCAAATGTTGAGGAAGGTTGGAGAAAGTTTTTAAAATAAACCAAAAGGCAGTAACCTCTTTCTTTTATTCAGTAAGGCAAACAAAAGGTATTCATCTATTCAGCGCCAGGCCTGACACAGAAGACAGTATAAGGAGCAGCACTAACATTAGTTCGAAAGAAGCCGTGTGTGTAACTGTGAGCTGTTATTGCGTTATTTGTTTAATATTTTTGTAAATATTTGTAGTTATGGAGGGGGAAGCTAGGAAGAGACGATATGTTGGTAAATTAAGAAGTAAGGAACGCCAAATAATTATGAATGTGTTCGATTATTTTTGAAGCAAAATGCGTGTAAGGCAGTAAAAGAAACAGCTAAGGCTGTTGAGTGTTCAGAAGCAGTAGTGTATAGGATTAAAAAGGAAGTAATGAAAGGTCTCTAAGAACGCCATCGAAAAAGAAAGCAAAAAGGGTGGGACTACACAAAACGCCAGGTTAACGCAATATGATTGAATAGTGCAAGGTGGAGTGCGGCGAATTGTTCATTCTTTACTGTTTGCAAATATTCCACCCACGCTGAATATAATTTTGTCACTATTCAACAGTGATGAGACACAACCAAATTTTTCAAGGGCCACTCTTAGTCGGTTGTTACATGATTTGAGGTCCGAATATGAAAGAAGGGGTAAGAAGTGCATATTAATAGAAAGAGACGATACCATCAGATGGCGACATAAATATCTAAAATACGTAAAAAGGTTTAGGGACCAGGGTAAATCAATTGTTTATACAGACGAGTCATTTGTAAATTTAGGTCATACAGTAACAAAGGCGTGGAGGGATACCAAAGTTAAAAGTGCCCATCTCGTCAAGCAGCAATTGAAGTACTAAGTACATGACTCTGGTCACCTCGGGGTCGCGCGCGGAGAAAGATTCGCAACTAGTACATGTTGCAACACTGCGCTCCATTTAACGTGTACTGTCTTCTAAGGGTGAAACGCGCTTTAGTACTTTCTATCTTAAAACAGTTTCATACTTGAGTTGCATTTTATTCAGTCATTATTGTACATTGATAGAACAAAATATTTCTGGAAATTAGTTGTATGGTATACCAATAAGGTACAGATGTGGTCCAGTTATACTTGCGAAACACAAGCAAACAGAAGGGAACAACAAATACTTCCAAGAGCTGTATTACCTCTACGTCTTGTTTCTGCTGGATTCATACATTTTGATCACCGGAGTAGGTAAATGTAATGGCCGAGAGCGAGTTCCCAAGTCAGACTATTGCAGAAACGCGATTTAGTGCGTCAGTCAAATCAGCTTCATTCACAACTCAGTTAACGCTGCACGTTACATAAGAACCTCTGCACCTTCTCCCATTGTTTTGGCGTGGCACCGAAGACATGGCGCAGAGTGGGCCGGTCTCATGATAGCGAATGGTGTAATGGAACCAAGTTCCAATGCTTTCTGCAAGGCCAATAACCTCACTATACCTAGGCCTTTAGGTCACGCATTGAGGTGTGAAGCAAAACAGACAGTCTATACGACAGGAGTTGCTCATTTTGCGACGTAATTAAGACCATGAAAAAAAATATCAGATAGTAAATTTATGATTGGTTTGTGGGAAAACTGTTTAAGAAGAGAAAAACAACACTCGAAATTGATAGGTGTATATTAAGGTACGAATTAACAAAATATCTGCACTTATATCACCCCTAATAGCGTGTATTAAAAGTGTTGGTATAACAGCAGTTCACACTGCCACACAAATTTAGATTTCCTTAACTTTGAAAAAAAATAACTGTTGGGATGTGCCCCTTTTTCTAATGGGCCCCTCGAAGCTATACCTCAATTAACATGGTATGTAGAAGAATGATCTATAGTTGCTTGAAGAATGGGTAGAGAAATGCATATGAGTGTAACAATATATATTTATATGTATTTTTATCGTGAAATAACTTTCATATTCACACTGTAGTTATATTGTGCATAGCTGCAGTTAATTGTATTGCGTCTACCTTGCAAAAGACTGTACGTACTTTGTGAAGTATGCTTGTAGCCGGGTCGGCACTCTTTTGTTAGTAGCTCTGTCACGACAGCCTCTTCCTTTATCCCTCGACTTTAACACAAAGTAGCAAGGCTTTACCAGTTATTTTTCCAACACACAACAACACAGACATTCTATCCTTGTCATACAAACATATGCCTTTGTATCATTTACCAAAAACGATTTCAAACCGTATAAGCAATACTTTACAGTACTTAGGTTATACTTTCCTGTTGCACAAATAAATTTTGTGGGCGCAAATGATGTTTATATCACCGGATTTGCAGCATGCTTAACTATACACATTGTAAGGTGTGGCAAGTCGCTTATTGGATGTTGTGTTGACCAGCTCATCCTGTCTCACGCCATTAAAGTTTGTGTCTCCTATAGGTTTGAGTATCCCTTAAGTGCCACGTCCACTTAATCCTCGGACTTTTCTCTCGTTTGTTTACTTTCTCTTCCACGTTTAGTAATGTAGAGGAAGTAAATTGAGCAATTCCGCGTGTGACTGACATTTTTGTCAACTGTAGGTCAGTTAGTCACGAAAAGTTTAGCACTCATTATTAAATAATTGTTTCACTTTTTAAGGTTTTTATATTCCCTAACACAACCGCCAATGTATTCTCTGTCATCATATGTCGTTAAAATAACATTTTTACACCTATATTGACCATTAGACAGACATTTTAAGAAGAAAATCTAGTGTAAATGTCAGTTAGTCACACGCGGAATTGCTCATTTTGTATTCCACCCAAAAATTCGATGTCGAGATTTCACCGGAAATGTATGTTTTAAGGCCCCTGAATAAAGAAAAAACAGTTTTAGAAAAAGATCCGGGCGCGCGCGCACGTGTGTGTGTGTGTGTGTGTGTGTGTGTGTGTGTGTGTGTGTGTGTGTGTGTGTGTGTGTGTGTGTGTGTGTGTGTGTGTGTGTGTGTGTGTGTGTGTGTGTCAGTCTGTGGACAGCATAACTCAAAAACGAAAAGTCGGTTAAAACCAAAGTTGGTATTTAAGTTTGTCTTTCAAGGATGCAAAACGAAGATTTTGAAGAAAATTTCTCCACGCTAAACTACCCTTTACATGGAAAATGTTACGAAAATTTTGATTTTCTTGAAAATGGCTCTAACGATTGATTAAAATGTCATATGTTTGAGATATTTTTATGACAAATGAAATGTATATCTTGAATTTTTTGGCTATAGGCCAGGTAGTCCTCTGGATGACTTTTGCATAACTGGTAAACCGTAAGAGATAGACCAAATCTTACTGTACAAAAAAGTAGATCTTGCTAAAACACACAATTTATGTTTAAATACATTTTTTGTAGGTTGAACCATTTCAGAGATATTCCTTGTAATCTGTTTTGGAGAACTTGTATTGCTGTCAAAAATAACATCGTTATTAATTTTTTGTGTGTTAACCGTGCAAAGAGGACCGAATTTGAAAGCTTCAAAAAATGTGACTATCGCTCAAAATATTCCCACATTCCCCTTGTACCTACAAGAAAATACGCAGTAAGATCATTTCTGTAAATATTTATCTCAACTAACACGAAGAAGATAGAGGAATAACGGTTTGTAAGAACGGTGAGTACAAGAGTAGAGAAAGTCATGTGAGTGCAACACATCAGATTTTTTAGTTTGCGTTTACCTACCAACAATTGACTTTTCTCCTTTCCTTCCCATTCAACACTTTTATCGCTATCATGTCTCATGACATACTATGCCATTTATTTCCAATTATTACTCTCTCCCAATTTCTTATCTCTTTATTTTCAACTAAACAGTGACTAATACTATCCTGTCCTCTCCCCTCGCATATATTACATCGTTCTAGTTCGTTGCTTCTCATCCAAGCTAATCCTTCCCTCTCATGTTTAATATGCATATCTACATAGCCCTCTCTTATCCACTCTATTTTTCTGTATAAGCAAAGCAAACTTTTATTTTCTAGCTCGCCCATATTTCTTCTTTATGTTTCTACCTTGTTTCACGCCGAGTTTCTTTCCTTTTCACTTTCTCTATCACATACACAACCGGTAAAGAAGGTAATGTATTCGTCCAAAAATTCGACATATGTCAATATTTCACGGGAAATATACATTTTGAACCCCCCCCCCCCGGTATAAAAAAGAAGCATTTTTAGGAAAACTTTAATGGTTCAAGGTTCATATGTGTGTGTGTGTGTGTGTGTGTGTGTGTGTGTGTGTGTGTGTGTGTGTGTGTGTGTGTGTGCCGTAAGATATTTTCAAGATACCCATTATTAATTATTCGAATTATTCAATACTTTATCATTCCTTTAAAGCCCTTTGGAAATTCAGTCATTTCTCGCGATTACGTATAAAGAGTATGAAATTTTAAGGTCAGCATATAGCGTTAGTTCACTGTCGCTATTCCCTCTGAATTACCTATAACAAATGCCACTTTCACAAATCCCACATCTGACACCATGTGACAAATTGACAAGTCCAGTTTACTTTTTGTATAACTTTATTTCTCTTCTAAAGCTGAAGCATAAAACACAGTTCTGTTTTATCATTAATAAAGTCTACAGTTCTCCGTGACCTTGCAACTCACAGCTGTTCTGTCTTCTCTAAGATTGACACACACTTCTCACTTCTTTCTGTGTAACTGCTGGTTTCGACAATCACACTAAAACTATTTCATACAATTCTAACGCGACGATTACATGTCCCAAAACTGTCTGTTTCACATTGAAACCGAAATTATAATGCCAATATATATTTGATAATGGAAAGAAACAAAAGGAGATTCGAGTCAATAGTTAAGGGGAAGACGTAATAAAGCTGAATATGTTAAAGTGTCAAGAATGGAAGCCTAGGCAGATTTAAATGAGTGATAAGGTTACAATTGTTGTTTGTACTCAGCCTTAGTGATTCAGCGGGCTGATTCCTATCTTACCATGACGTGCTCTAAAGTTAGCCAATGGAAATCGCTTCCTTCGTGTTGCTCGCGCAAAAACAAATGCAACGCAAGACACACTCGTCTTGAATCGAGTCGAGATAACGCACGTGCAACTTGGGAGTTGTACGTAAGCTAGCGCGTATACATAATTCGGCGGTTGCTAAAGGGTGACAAAGTTAAAGTGTTATAACGTTGTAGTTGAAGTTAAAAAGTTACATTCTATTTAAATATCGTCGGCAGTTCTCTACAAATCTGGAAATTTACAAATAAAGTGATAAGTTGGTTGATTCTTCGTTTGGTTCCATTCCTACCATAACTCACGCACACCATGCAGATTAGGACCTCTTGCTAGAGCTAGTCCGGACACCAAACACGAGATCTCATAGGTCTTAAAGGCGACGTCTTCGACGGAGAGGAGCGTTTGCGTCAACATTCACATCTCTCAACGACTGTATATGCGCGCGCGTACTCACACAAACACACGCGCGCACGTACAATGCTAACAACTCTCTCGTTCAACAGTCACGACTCCACAAAAGAGCTCGCTTTTCTCGCAACTGCACTCGTTTAATAACTCAGGAGTCCAGGAGTAAGTTCGAGTCGCCTGGGTTAACCCAGTGGCCACGGTACCTATCCGTTTAGTACGGATTTACCCGTGTGGTTTACAGGTATAGTCTAATTTTACATGTACTCCACAATTGGCAATACCACACCTAATCCTAATCTCGGTTTTCTGTCCACTGGCACTGTCTTGCTTAATAACTCAAACACGAAAATTCCGTTAGGTAAATACCACAGTTGGTAGTAGGATAGAATACACTAGGCTCGGAGGGAGGAGCACCGCAACCAATAGGAAGGACGGATGAGGTGAGAAGGGTAGTCGGACCTGAAGAGAGACGACAGCAGAGAATAGAGACCCTAACACATTTGACCCTCTTGGCTCCCCTCCCGCATGCGGGCTCGCAGGTCCAAGCTTGGTATTTAT
This sequence comes from Tenodera sinensis, assembly GCA_030765045.1. Classification (NCBI taxonomy): domain Eukaryota; kingdom Metazoa; phylum Arthropoda; class Insecta; order Mantodea; family Mantidae; genus Tenodera; species Tenodera sinensis. The sequence goes on from CM060961.1 coordinate 206,047,530, forward strand.
CAATTGTTTTGGAAGTATGCTGTGCATGCATACACACGCGCCTGAGCACGGATGTTTCCAAAACACCCTTTTTTTAGCTCAACGGATCTCAAAACATGTATTTTCAGTGAGATCTCGATACCTAATTTTCCCTCTTATATTAAATGTTTTCAAATTTCTCAGGTAAACGAAGGAAGTCTATGTAGAGGTTATTAAAGCACACCTGTGTGTCTGCGTTCCACGTTTATGTGATTTATTGCAAATTCTTTCCCTATTATTACTTCAAACTGATTTTGCCGCACCTTATATAAGTGCAACAAACCTAGCTGCCTACTAGTAGGCCAGGTAGCGTAGTTTCACATGCAGCCTTGATCTTCTGCACGCGCTCTCTTTGGCCTTCTGCACCGGCCTATAAACCGCAACAAAATAAAACTTGAGTTGTGTATGGTAACACGCGCTGTGAGAATTCCAATGAATATGTTAAACTGCTATAATAACTGAATTCCTAGGGAAGTTTGTTTACCGTAATGAAACCTTGCTCCGTCTCTAAGTGCTTATGTCGTCGCCTGGCAGAATCCCGCAAATCAATTGCAGAAATGTTGTTTACGACCCTCAAGCTAGAACCACCTGATTAATAACCCAAAACCTTCACAATATCCTGTTTGAATAGTTAAACACAAACACAAATACGTCTAGTTTCCAGCACGTCAAATAGAACTAATTTACTCAATGATATTGCCAACGTGAAATTCGCTGTTCAGTATTTGCAATAGAAACCGAGCTAACTGATCAGCAGATGAACGTTGGGGCGGTTTCTCGTGCACCGCGATTTCCTTTCCATCATTTCCCTTTCATTTACCTCGCGAGATCGCGAGTTCGGGGTTCCTTCCTGCGGCCGACCTACTGTATTTCACACAGGAGCTTAGCTATGGCCTTGTGGTTGTCACAAGTGAACTTGAGATAGCGCTCTATTGTTTTTCCTCTCGCGCTGACAGCTTACAGTCTGCTTCAAAAGCAACTTATGCTTTCTTACCCGGTGCAATAAATACTACGCGAAAGAGCAACACTAATGCATCATATTACTGCATTAAAACAAAGCACTTACGATCATACTTTGAATAATATCACCAGTTAATTATGTTTATTGGAGACTCAAGGACCACACAGTATAATACTGTAGCTTACAGTCCAACTGCCTTGTAAACAGACAGCTAGTATGGGGACTTTGCGAACTGTAACTGCTGTTCTCAGCGGATGGGTGGCAATGTAGCCGCCGGAAAAAAAAAAAGTTTGTTGTTTAACGACGCTGTCAATTGCCAGGATCACATCAGCGCCGCCGGTGTGCCGGAATTTTGTCCCGCAGGAGTTCTTTTACATGCCAGCAAATCTATTGACATCTCACGTAGGTTGCAGTGTGAGAGGAACCCCTGATTTGTATACCCTGTACCCTGTTTGCTATGGAAGCTGTTTCTAACATAATGCACCTAAGATTCTAATTTCGACCAATGGCATAGGATAGTCAGGGTAAACATTCGTTTAACTGATTTTGGTTTAGATGTTCACATTTAAATATACTAGTAATTAATGCGTTTCATTGTAATAAGTAACATATATACAATTATTATTCACTGAAAAGCAGATCTCTTGCACAGGCATTTCCTTCTGCGTCTGCTCTGCTACTGATACAGCGAAGCGACAAGATAGTATATGGCTGCACTGCTATCTTCACTTTCCTTCTAGCGCTAGCGGCCCTTGAGTGCATACCTTAACATTACTTCTGGCAGTATTCAGAAGACTTTACCCCACTCCGTGCAAGAATATCGTGCGTACATCGCCCATGATATGTTCTCTCTTCGGAGTGTCGGCGTTGTTCGTTGTAGATTTGTTTGAGTAATTATGATACTTCATTGTCCGTACTAATACAATTACATATCTTCTTCTTTACCTGATTACCCTCCCCTTATGAAGGACTTACACCCCCAAGAACTTACAAGCCAGTGCATAGGGTCAGACACCTGTTGGAGACCACAGGAACCTATGGGCTGGACAGAGTGAAGACCTGGAAGGGGGTGGTCAGCCAAGCACCAGGTATAGCGAGGAAGAGGATGATGTGAAACGCAGGCTAAATCGATAAATAAAAAGGTGAATTGGAGCAATTGGTGGAATGAGTGGCGGGGTAAACACGAGAACCCGGAGAAAACCCGCCCAGAAGCCGCTTCGTCCACTACAAATACTACACGAGTCCCTGGTATCGAACCCGGACCGCCTGGGTGGTAGGCGAATGGTCTAACCGCTTGGCCACAGTGTCAACCAATGTAATTATCCTGGATGTAAATTCGGACAACAAAACTTCCGCTTCTGTTGTTCATTCGAATAATAAATGGCACTTGGGATGTGAGTTAGTTATGATAAAATTGTGATCAAGATCTAGATATAAAATTACAAAGATATCAAATGATGTTTGGGACAATAAGAAGAAGTATGAAAATTGGACGGAAAGACACACAAATTAAGTTTCATGAAGTAATGGCAGTGCCATTCATTCTATATGGAAGTGAAACATGGATCCACAACAAAAAAAGGTTGAAAAACGCATCCAAGCAGCAGAAATGAAATGTGTGCCAGCTGTTGGAGGATCCTACCAGAAAGGATAAGATACCAAATGTTCAAATAAGAGAAGATTTAAATATGTGTGCAATAAACGATAAAATTTTACCGTATAGACAAAATTGGTGAGAACATCTGCAGCGAATGGAGGAAAGCTCGTATCCCAAAGATGGCCTTAAATTATCGACTTGTCTGGGGAGAAGAAACGTGGGAAGACCATGGAAGAGATGTGAATGAGACCGTAACAGGCCTAATACCTGAAAGAAGGAAGAAGATAATAAATGGCTTATTGATTATGGCTTCAGAGGTGATCAGCTGCATCAAATTTATAAATGTCGACCTTTTCGCCATATCAAACTCCATGGGCATGATCAGGAGCTGAATAATAAACAAATGGCCATCTCAACTCATGTCCTTCATCAGGGACTGAATAAGAAATAAACGGCCATCAGAAAATCATGGCCTTCTGGAACTGAACATTAAAAATATTAAACATAAATGGTCATCTCAAAATCCATGGCCTCCTTCAAGAACTGAATGAGCCATATGGTTGGATGTGTTTCGTGCGGTCTGTCATCCTCTTCTGGCAGGTGTTTTATGGCTGGTATCTAAGCTGGACTTAATTGAAGTCCTCTGGGTTCCCTGGGGATAATTTAATTTTAATGGTCTTTTTGAGGACTCTGTCATAGCTTTCCGTACGTTCCAGCACTGAGATGACCTTAATTTTGTGCACCTTCTCTATAGAGTGTTGGGCCACTGCCGACTTTTGTGGTTCAAGGAGTTTGATGTTGCGCTGATGTTCCTTGCACCTTTCATCAATAGTGCGTCCTGTTCAATGCACACCTTTCCACATTCACACGCCTGGGACGATGAGGAGCAGTGGATCTTTTATGGGCCTTAGGTATTGTTGTCGGATCTTTTTGATGTTGAATTTGGAGAGGTTGCGGGAAATCTTATTAGAAGATTTACTTACCTTTTCCGCCTACTGTGTATGTGGTAGGGAAAGTAAAGAAGTGTTTGCATCATTATGATGGCCGTGAAGTCGAAGTTTGAAGGAAAAAGTGTAGTTTTGCATATAGACAATACGATTGTGAATTAAAACTTCTTGAATATCTAGAGGCGTTGTCCGGCTGTTCTAAATACAACGTGCCCATGGATAAGCCTACATGGATAAGTGGTCACACAGGGATATTGATTTTTGGTGTCGAGCTTACGGGTACGACCTACTGTGAATAGAAAATAAGTGATTCGTTAGTACTGTTAGGCCATTCATGAAACTAAACATCGTGTGTCAAAATGCCTTCCCCAAAAGTAAAACGTGCCAAAATACAGTGATTAGCATTTAGTAGGTCGTTACTGAAATGCAATGAAGTACTCAACTATCTCAGAGGCCAAAGGAACAGATTTACTAAAACGACAGTGCACAAAGAAGGCCTTCATGGCGTCTCAGTGCCCTAAACAGCTGACGAACGAGCCTACCAGCATGTTTCAGCTGTTTACTGTACATTAGTCACCTTTTCCTCGCTAGATTATATCCACTCTTTCTCACTTGGAAAGTGTTATCAAATACGCACAATGTGAAGATATATATTAAAGCCAAACCTTCTTATACTTTAGGGTTTTGAGGCAGATTCGTTTTATTGGTTTAAGAACAGGTTTTGTAGATTTTTTCAATGCTTAATGATAACACATCTAATGAAACACAACAAATTACTAGAGATTATATGTGTTAGTCCTTGTGGAACCCTTAAACTGAAAAACAAAGAAAGTTGGTAGCTTTGTCCTTACTTAATGCTAATTATAATAAACCATTAAAAACACCGATCTGCGAAAATAAAAACTCGTCAAGAATAGAGCCCGTTTAATTTCACACCTGATGTCACACACAAGGAATCGTGGCTAACGAAAAATACAGGCTGCGGCGCGAATCGGAGTTACGTACTAATGGTAGTATGATATATGGCTAACGTTGTATACCATCATGATAAAACTGGGTCTTTTGTATGAATTCAACCAGCAATTTGTTTGTTTGTTTGTTTGTTTGTTTACAACATGGATGTATTAGGCGATTGTGGTTTTACTTCATTGGGCCATGATTAGACTAGGAGAATTACGCCAATGTAGTTTGCACCGTAGCCTGTCTTTTCCGTTAGTCACGCAAGGAATTGCAACATTTTCTCAGTAAAATCTGATTTATTGGAAAGTGTGATTTGTGGTTTCCAAACGTGTTTCACAGAAAAGCCCGAATAAAGATTTGGAAAGCCCGATTCGTTGCTAAAGGAAATTATTTTAACCCTCTATTACATAAATTATTTTGCAACATATGCCACCCTTTTAATCCCTGAACCAGTTTAAGTACAAAGGAAGCAATTCGAATAGGCAAGATTGTTAAAGGTAAGATGAAATTGACCCTCCATCTATTCAAAGCTGAATGTCGCGGGTTACATCCCAGCGACTGTTGACAAATGTCGCCTATAGTAAAGGATGGGGAGAACCCACGTAAAATAACCAAAGAAATGTTACGCGTGGAAACTACATTAGACTACAATTGCTTGGATTTTGATTTCTCAAAAAGTAAAAGAACCTACAATAATAAATAAATTGATACATTTATGATATAAAATGCTGTCAGTGTCTTTATTTTATTGTTAAACGCCAATGTAATATGAAAATAAACAGTTACAATATTCTAAAACAGAAAAGAAACATCATTGTTGCCGAATGGCAACACAATGCACTAGAAACTTAAAAACAAGAAATCTGAACTCTTACCAAATACCATGAATGGTTTAGAATATGACATTTCATGGCTAGTTTAAGCAACCGAGGTTAGGATTTCTAAGATATTGCACACCTGAGTGTGTACTGAGACATGCAGTAACATGCGGCTTTTCCTGTTGCCGAGAAATAACATCTGCGTGCTCAGTTGTGGAATTGCAGTTCACCCAATAAGCGTAGTGCCCATTACCAGTTTAGCCTTCCCTTCAGATATTCCAAAAATGTACTTGTCAAGCACATTTCAATTAAACAGCTTCTCAAGTAAGCGTTTTTCTGCACTCAATGAAAGAATGTGTTTGATAAAACAAGAATCTGATGTGTTGCACTCACATGACTATCTCTACTCTTGTACTGACCATTCTTACAAACTCTTATTGCTCTTTTTTCATATTCGTCGGGATAAACGTTTACAGAAATTACCTTATTGTTAATAAGGGAAATACAGTAGGCTTCGAGCGATAGTCAAATCTTTTAAAGCTGGTCACTATATGAAGACTTTCAAATTCCGTTCTCTTTACACAGTGAAAAGATAAAGTAAATAACGACCTTCCATTTGAGAAAGTTTAAGTATTGCAAAACTCACACAAATAACAAGGAATATCTCTGACATAGTTCACTTCACAAAAAATCTGATGTTGCATTTACATGACTTTCTCTACTCTTGTACTAACCATTCTTACAAACTCTTACTCCTATATGCTCTTCGTGTTAGGATAAACATTTGTACATAATTATCTTATTGCTTATTTCCTTGTAGGTGCAAATGGAATATTACAATACAGTAGTCAAATCTTTCAAAGCTTTGTGATCCCGTTCTCTTTGCACATTTAACATACAAAAAATGAACAACGATATTCCATTTCACGAAAGTTATGTTTTTCGACACACACACATAACAAGGAATATCTCCGAAATGGTTCAACCTACAAGAAAATTTATTCAGACATAAATTGCGTATTTTAGCAAGATCTACATTTTTTGCATAGTATGATTTGGTCTATCTCTAACGGTTTGCCAGTTATGCAAAAGTCGTCCAGAGTAAATACGACTACAGGGGCTATAGCCAGAAAATTCAAAATATACATTTCATTTGTCATAAAAATATCTCAAACATATGACATTTTAATCAAAATCGTTAGCTCCATTTTCAAGAAAATCCAAATTTTCGAAAAATTTTCCATCTAAAGGTTAGTTTAGGGTGGGGCTATTTTCTTCAAAATCTTCGTGTCGCATCCTTGAAAGACATTAAACTTATAAATACCAACTTTGGTTTTTAACCTACTCTTCGTTTTTGAGTAATGGTGTCCACAGACACATAGACTGACACACACAAGGACCTTTTTTCTAAAAATGCTTTTTTCTTTGAATTCAGGGGTCTCAAAACACGCATTTCCGGTGAAATCTTGATATCCAGTTTATGGGTCGTATACAATACTTCCCCTACTTATACGTAATAGAGAAAGTAAAAAAGTGTTAGCAACACGTTTAAGATTTAAACGCAGGTGTAGTTACTTATACCTAAAGATCTCAGTTGAAAATACCTATAACAAATAGCATAATGCTTGTTCAAAATAATTAATCAAAGACATCCATAGTAAGCAAGCATGTATAGAGTGCATGGCTGTCCTAAGGCATTACAAAACATCGTGGGATATCAGGAAGAGACAAGTTGCCATTCACTTTATGGTATGCTAGCGGAGAGCCTTGGCGGAAAGTGACGTGGTTGCATAAACATCGATGTTGTCTAAAAACGTCACTCACACACGTGTGGATTCAAGGTGTACCGAACTTGGTTCGGGGCGTCTTACCTCGCATTGGTGGTTTTCTACACACGCGCGAATTTTTATTAGCTTTTTGTGAGGATAAGCCGCTTCGTGTTTTATCCGGTTTTATATGTGCTACAGCGTATCCCTGACACGAGGAGACATTTTAGAGACTTCTGAACCAAACGTACTTGAACCTCCATTCCCTCTCAAAGAAATTGGAAATAACACAAGATGGCCACACCCTTCATACCTGAGAAAGTACAGGTATAATAGAATAAACAGCGACAAAGTAACCGAGTCTTTAAAATGGTAGGTATGTAAAATAGGTAATGAGGAAAATGCATAACATTCATTGCTAGCTGGTTTAACCGACGTTGCACGGTTTGTTTTTTTATTACATTCATTAATTCCATTTATCTCGCACATTCATTCTGATTTTCGTCTTTATTTTCTCCTCTATTTTACGTCGCTTTAAGGGACACTGGGAGTGAAATTTTGGTCAAAATTGTCAAAAAGTCGAAAATTGTTTTTTTACCTTAAAATGTTCCTGGAACACCGGTGCATTTGTATCAGCTAACATTTTTCATATCCCCCACTCCATGTGGTCATTACGGCCCTTTCAAATAGCGCTCTTCCCTTAACGTACACAGGCTGCTCCTATATAAAAGCCTGTTTTTCTCAAAACTACATTTCTGCACATTCCAAAAGAAGGTCGCGCCTGAGTTTTGCTTCAAATTCAATGAAAATTTCCAAAAGTATTCATAAATAGCAGCTAAACAAAACTATGATTCAATATTGATGTTATCATTAACATGAATGTCAAAAACATTTTTTTTGTATGAAAAAAATCAATAATTTTTAAGATTAAATTTTCTTTTATTATTAAAAAAAAATATGTACAGCATAATCAGCAAACGTATTTGAAATATCTCTTAATACAATTGTTACCCATGTTTTAGAGTATCAGTTCTGCCAATATAAATGAATTTTGAAAAGTCAATAGACGCGAGCTCTATTTTGAAAATGTGCCTATTAATTTCATAAAATAATTTATATATCCTAAACGAATTATCCAATTTTAATGAAATTTGGTGTACCTCCTATTCTCATATAAATACAAAGTAAAATTTTCAGAAAAATCTATCAAAAAATGTGGAACTTTCAAATTTCACTCCCAGTGTCCCCAAGTACGCGATGGATCTGTTAGGAGATAATACCATGCCATCTTGCTACATCACGAGTTCACAGAGGGAGCAATGCAGGGCAACTATACCCATGTCTCTGTGACGGGCAAATGGCATTAGGGTGTCATCCAGTCTATTTATTTTCATTATCTGTGGATAGATGCCATAGCATTCGCTATTGCCATATATTTCTCATCTTTACTATTGTTTTAGACTTAAGGCGGAACTTTGGGTCGTGGTATTAAATATCCAATCCGGTATTTACCTTGGCGACTGAGGGCAACTACGTAGAAAGCCCACTAAGATTGGTCGGCCCACGGGATTTGAACCCGAGATCTCCCTAATGCGGGCCACAGACATTACCGCTCGATATCGTGAAACTGTTCAATGACCTAGGGCAGCTCTAACTTCATGTGGTCGAACACATTTAACTCATGCCTAAGGAGGCGCGGGCGCCATCACAACCACTATTTGACTGTCCGCCCTGCTTATATAGCCGAGGCGAATTACCGATGAATTTTCTGGAATATACACATTCCTCGAAGCTTCTCGTAAAGTGACTTTGTCCTCAATACCCGACAGGTTCAGGTCTGTGGAAAGCGAAATTTACGGAAGGAGGAATTGGGTATCGGTGAATTTGTGTGTCTTGTCTACGGCAGAAAGTTTTGTGACAATAGCGGCTCAGCTTTTTGAAACGATAAAAGCACTGTTAGGGCAAGTACCCTCCTTTTGAGAGGAAAAAGGGAAAACTCTGCTTAGGGAAGTAATGAATGCAGCTTTAGGTCTACACGAGTGTATATACCGCAAAGATATTCAGAAGGAAATAGCTCTGTCTTGAAATTTGAATATTAGGAATCGTCGGAGTAAAAATTTGCTTATGAAGGGCGCCGCGTTGGACAGGGCTGATCTAGAAGATTTTTATAGTGAATGTTCTCCGTTACCCCTTATAATTTTAATTCTCTACAGTCCTAACAATTCTAAATAACGGGCGAATACTCCCCCGATATTCGCACGTAAGGATCTGAAACTTCCGACTTCCTTAACCTCTCCCCGACGGTCTTAACAGTTCTGGGAATGCTGTATAGTGTATATTAAGTATCCTCTGGCGGAATACTCCAGTAAGTTTTAGACAATTATAGTAATTTAAATTTAAACATAATGTACTTCTGTTAGGTTTCAGTCATTTAATAACATAAAACTTAACACGTTTTCACAAAATACAGAAACCTTTATCGTATACAATAAATAATATTCCGCATTTTCTAGCCACAAAATTAACATCCGTGGAAAACATATTCCACGACTATCGAGGAAAACAGTCCTCTCAGTTAATATTAATTAATTCAGTTAATTTTCTCCCTTTATACAATTATTTAGAGTGCACTGACAACAAACCTAAAACAAATACAAAGGAAATAAAGCAAACCTTTCTTGCACAAAATTCAGAGCATACCTACAACAGGGGCGGGCACAATAGTGTCTGCTCCGAATCCCTGGGCACGCAACCCGTCTAACGTTCTTGCTGGTTGGAGGAGTGGCAGTTCTTCGATTCTTAAAGTCTTGGCAGTGACGAACTGATACAGTTAACGATCAGAGCGTTTGTTTCAAACTACATAATGCGTTCAAAATTGGCTTGAAGAAAATCACGTCATATCTTGTTACAAATAACGTATTTAACATTGTCTCCTTCCGCACAACAGAAAAATTATTCGTCCAATTTGACATTTGATCTTCGTTTCCTTGAGAGAGACGGTGTTGACCCTGACAATTTCCCCACTGATACAGTCGCGAAACGAGTGGAAGTGACCTGTGAACACCTGAAATCTACTAAGCGGGTGCGTACCATTGTGTTGCATAGCTACACGGCGAAAGGTTCACGAATCACACGGATTCATGAATCTGCTTTTGCCCACCCCTGGCATACATGTATAGAACTAGAGTAGGACATCTGAAGTATTGATGGGAATTAAAGAAATAACAAATTAAGAGTTTAAAAAATGTTAACAAGCTTTTATTTGAATTCTCCAAAAAGATGGAAATAAACTTTAAATTAAATCAAACTCATCAACGTATTACATTGCACAATTGATATTATATAAAAGCTTGTCATGAGATTTGCCTATTCTATAAAAAAACATTTTTTCTTAGAATTACTTATGTCAAGATCAAGTTAAATTTGTTTACCCAGCTAAATATCGCGACAAGCTTTTATATATGTAATAAATTGCTGGATCTGATTTAATTTAAAGTTTATTTTCTTCTTTTTAGAGCATTTAAAAAGAAGCTTGTTTTAAAAAACTGTTTAATATTAATTTATTGTTTTGGTTATCGCTGGACATGTTTCTGAGTCTGTTCATTTCACTTAATGCGTCACTGTTGCACGGTCGTTTGCCTGTTAATTTAGTACAGTCTAGTTCTTCAATAAGGAGACCTTCTAGTGCAGGGATGTCCAACCTTCTCTTTGGAGAACCTTACGCAGTAAGCGGCAATGCCTCACTCCACTCCTCAGTCGGAGGGCCAGACAGTCAGTATCCAGTGATGACACAAACAGGCGATTCCATGGCAGTTTCTAAGTCATACCCTGAATTTTCTGGAAATCTCCTCAGGTCTCTTCATTCTGGATGATTTTTGTATAAATGATACACAGTAAAAGACAGACAACAGCTTACAAAATAAAAAATGTGGATCTTTTTAAAACACGCAATTTATGTCAAATACTTCTTTTTTTCTTTTGAGTAACCATTTATGAGATATTCTTTATTTGTTTGAATTTGCCAATACCGATACTTTTTTTCAAATAGGAACATGTTATTCGTTTTTTCATTCCTTGACCTGGCATTCAAAGGCATTTCATAGCAACCAGTTCTTAAAACATTTCACTATCGCTTACTTATAATCGTATTCCCCTTGCACCCACAACAAAATTCGCAATAAGGTAATTTCTGAAAATGCTTATGTCGATCAAAATGTAGTATATACAGAAATAAGTATTTGCAAGAATAGTGTGTATAGAGTTACTACAGCTCTACATATATTTGCGAACAGAATTTCTCCAAATTGAACTATACTATCGCAATATGTTACGCGAGCATCACTTGCTGGATCTTCTAAGGCTATGCACTTCACTAAATATTAATAGACTCCTTAAATGTAAGCAGTACCAAAGAAATTACTGATGAACAGATGTTTATAGCATAAGATTTGAGGGCACTTTCCTAAATCAAACGCAAGGTACGGGTCACCAACCCGCCACTGCAACACAAGGCACGGCAAGGGGTTAAAGAGAGGCAAAGTCCGCGTATGTTGGAAGGAGGCAAACCCTCAGTCGCCTCTTTATGAAAAGGTTGGACATAGCTGTTCTAGCGATTTGACTGTACTTAAGGCCACGTAGGCTTGACCAGCAGCGAAGAACTTTGAGCCTAAATAGACAACAGCACGGCATACATTACTACCCTGCATTTTGTGTACTGTGCAAGCCGAACATAATATACGTATTACATAATACTTGTAATTGGCGACATCCTTCGCTAAGACGAACCGTGACTGTATTTTGCCGGAAATTGCACAGACTTGGATTGAATAAGGTGAACACTATCTTCACCATAGTTTAAACGACGGAGGGTAGGTCAATACCATACTTTTGTTTTCTTCGGAAGCATACTATTTCTGTAATATGTCCAATGGCACCGTTCACCAGATCCTTGAACCTTGGCCGCAACGAATATCTCTTACTCCTTAGATAGCCCTCCTGTCTTGTTTATACCGCATGGCATACTATTATTTAAATCTATGTCATTTTTTCGAGCACACGCTATTTTATTCGTATTCCTCTCAACAAACCTTTCGTTTGATAGCCATAGAATCATGGGAGTGCATAAAAAAATAACTAGACCGCCGTTTTGGGCAGTCCGCCATCACGTCACATAGCTAACCATGCATTATTATCCAAACTAAACGTGTATGCAAAATTTCAGCTCAATCGGTTGAAGATAACTGCTTTAAAATTCAGTTGCAAGGTTTGACCCGAACATACAAACATTGCAAGTAACATAAAAGCTTATAATACAACACAGGGTTGTTGCTTGAAAAAATTCTATCTTTTGCTGTCGTTGCATCAGGAATATATGTATTTCCTGCAATAAATTATAACCGGATATTTTTTATGCTCTATTTTCTACTCTATATCATTCTCAAGTAAAAGCCAAGGTCTTCTTCACAAGAATGCTCTTTTATAACCCCAGTGTTCAAGTACCTTTTGCAAATCCTTTTAATTTTTAGTAGTTCATGGAATGAAATTAGAAATGTTTTATAACCCTATATCCACCAGAACGAACTGAGCCTTTCAATGGTGAAAGAATTATCGAAATGAGGTGAGTGGTTTTTGAAATTACCCTACATACCTACACAAAAAAAAAGTCGGTTAGACACCAAACTTAGTATTGAATTCCGGTACTTTCCATGGAAACGACCCACAACACCCTGTACATGAAAGTGTTCTTATTTTGATGTTCTCAAATCTTGCTCTATGATTAAAATAGTGTATGTTTAAGAAATTAGCATGACAAATGCACATTTTAAATTTTCTAAAAATGAATTGTAAAGTGTTCTTTTTGAATGTATATTATATAATTTGTAATCCTTAGACCACAACATACAACACAAGAAATGCAAACCTCGTAAAATACTCAATTTGTGATAACTAATTGTTGTGTTTTAACAATTTCCGATAGATTATATTTAATATGATTGGCCTTAACTTTCCTTCTTTTTTTTTTTGGGGGGGGGGGCGAAGCTCGTGGTCATCAAAGAGAATGAAATTTTAAAGCCAACACATAGCAACGGGCTTTTTAAATACGCCGCAATTAGAAAAGTAAGATTTTTAAGAATAGTCTGTAGAAGAGTGGGCAGAGAAAGTAATGTGAATCTAACAGTTTTTTTAAAAACATTTGACTATCGTACTTCCGTCCGATATGCTTCTATGTAAACAACCACAAAATGTACATTTACAAATTTCAGAAAACATTCATAATGATTAATGAGTTGAATAATAAGAGTTTTATAAATAATTTGCAGAATTGATAAAGTTAATTATAAAATCGTGATTTTAGCAAGCTATTTTGTCACTCTTGTGTAGCTGTATACAGCGGCAGTTTTAAAGCCAAACCATTGCAACTATTACTTGTTGAAATGTAATACTAGATATGCCATGACATGCAGTATGAAATATCTAGAATCACACGTGATTGATAGCTACCAAGCGGTTATTCATTGCCATTATGTGGAGAGGAATACATTACAAAACGAAATATGTAGTTCAATGGTACGCGTTGTCAGCTGTCTGCATACGAGACATTTGTCCATAACTTTTGGAGGAGGATGTACCTGCTGTGGGTGGAGGGCGCTGTTTTTACTATCAGTAAACCACACAGAGATACTTGACAGACATCTGGCGCACATGGGACTTCCTCTCTTAAGTGCAGTCCACACAATTATTACATATGAGGTAATACATGCTTATCCAACATCTTTAGTTTATTTAACACCTAGGAAAGGTATTGTATTCCAACCCAACAAGTCGAGATCCAGATTCCATCAGAAATACACGTTTTGAACTCCAATGAATGCATAAAAGAAAACATTTTAGAAACAGATCCACGTATATGTGTGAACAGCATAATTTAAAAACAAAATGTCTAATAAATATCACAGTTTCTATTTGAATGAGGTACTGTTTAAAGTACACCAGGGAAATATAAAAAATTCCTCCATTTTTACTTTCTCTGCTGGTAAGTAGGGGAAGTATTGTATTCCACCCAAAAATTCAATGTCGAGATTTCACCGGAAATACATGTTTTGAGGCCCCCTGAATCCAAAAAAAAAAAAAAGCATTTTTAGAAAAAGGTCCGTGTGTGTGTGTGTGTGTGTGTGTGTGTGTGTGTGTGTGTGTGTGTATGTCAGTCTGTCAGTCTGTCATTCTGTGGACAGCATAACTCAAAAACGAAAAGTCGGTGAAAAACCGAAGTTGGTATTTAAGTTTAATGTCTTTCAAGGATGCGACACGAAGATTTTGAAGAAAATAGCCCCACCCTAAATTGCCCTTTACATGGAAAATTTTTCGAAAATTTGGATTTTCTTGAAAATGGCTCTAACGATTTTGATTAAAATGCCATATGTTTGAGATATTTTTATGACAAATGAAATGTATATCTTGAAATTTCTGGCTATAGCCCCTGTAGTCGTATTTACTCAGGACGACTTTTGCATAACTGGTAAATCGTTAGAGATAGACCAAATAAATGTAGATCTTGTTAAAATACACAATTTATGTCCGAATAAATTTTCTTGTAGGGTTAACCATTTCGGAGATATACCTTGTTATGTGTGTGAGTTTCGGAAAACTTAGAACTTTCGTGAAATGGGTCATCGTTGTTCATTTTTTTATATGTTAAGTGTGCAAAGACAACAGAATCTCAAAGCTTTAAAATATTTGACTATCGCACAAAGCCTACTGTATTCTAACATTCCCCTTGCACCTACAAGGAAATTAGCAATAAGTTGTACAAATGTTTATCACAACTAACACGAAGAAGATATAGGAATAAGAGTTTGTAAGAATGGTTTGTACAAGAGTAGAGAAAGTCATGTGAGTGCAACACATCAGATTTTTTACTGCTGCTACTGCACGTCCTTTGAACATCAGGAAACTACGTTTATGTAGAGGATTCGCTGATGGTGCTACAATATCCGCTCTGCACTTTGCCTCGCCGCCCAGCGTTGGATTAAAGCGAGGGTCGCACACCCTGTATAGGGGGCTGCAGATGTTGGCACTGTAAGGACAGGAAGGCCAAAGTTCTAGTAACACAGATATCTACATTTGTAAGATAGAAACTGCTACATACCCTGTGCCGTTAGCTTGAGCGAGTTTGTAATGAGATCCTTCTGCAAGCATGAGTAAGATATCAACTTCCAGGGTCTGTGTACATACCCCAGTCAAGGGCAATCTCCAAATATTGTCCAGATATTGCTGCACCAACACTGACCATCTCAGATTGAAAATATAGGGCAAGGCCTCAGGTGAGGTACTTCAGAACTTGCGTAAATTGCAGTCCCTACTTCATTACATCTGAATGAGTCTAGCCCTCGAGAATGAGCATATGCTCGCGGTAGGAGAGAATCTAGTGCAATCCCCGGTACGGATATGGGAATGTTCTTATGGTGGGCGGGTTCTGAAACGCCTTTAAAGGATTGTCATGCGAAATTGAAAGAAAATTCTCGTGTAACTTTCTCCAGAGCATATTTGTAGTAAGTAGAAGCATTGTATTACACCAAAAACTTCAATATAGACATTTTACCAGAAATACGCGTTTTGAGGGCCTTCAGGAAGGTCCTGTGTGTCTGTGGAAAGCATAACTCAAAATGAAAAGTCGGATAAACAATATTTGGTATTTAAAGTAAGTGATGCAACACGAAGATTTTCACGGAATCTTTCCTCAGCTCTACTCTTTAGAGTGCGATGCAGCGGCTATGGCACAAGGTTAGCGGGAGGTCAGCGCCGGGCAGTCGGAACGGTGAACAGTTAAACAGCGCGCTCACACAGCATAAACATCGAAAACGGTATTGCTGAATCTTCCAGAAGTTTCTCCATCTCGAACATTCTGGGACTCCGTGGAAATTTCTAACGGCTGTATAAGAGAACGCTGTGAGTCAGCAAGTCATCGAGTGCGTTTCTGTTGCGACGAAAAGTGCCGCTCACCGAGCGAGTTTGTGACGACTGTAATGACTTGCAGTGAGAAGTTACTACAAGAGATTAGAAAAGTCTTGCGTTCGATTCCCCAGCGAGTGAGCCATCCAGAAGAAGAGGCAGCGTCGTGCTGCGTATTTCATTACGTCACGTCGCGAAGAAACGGAAGTGATAACAACTGGAATTGGTTCACATTAATGAAGGAATAATGTGAACTGAGCGAACTCAGGGATAATTGGACTAGGTTAATGAAAGTGAAAAGAACGTGAAGTACAGTTTTAAAAATGTGTTGCACTTTCACTACTCTTGCACAAACTATTCTACAACGCTTATTCCTCTGCCTCCTTCACGTTAATCGAGATAAACATTTCTACAAATGATCTTATTGCTAATTTTATTGTAACCGCAAGAGGAATATGGGAATACAGCAGGCTTTAAGTAAAGTCAAAACTTTTAAAGCTGGTGACTATGTGATGGCTTTGAAATAATTCCGTTCCCTTTGCATGGCCAAGAAATAAAATAACGACTTCCCATTTGAGAAAAGTATAAGTATCGGAAAGGTCAAACAAATAAAAACGAATATCTCTTACATTGTTTACTCCTAAGAATTATGTATTTGACATAAGTTGTATGTTTTAACAAGCTATAGTAAGATTTTGTTTATCTCTTACGATTTACCACTTATGCAGGTCACCCAGAATGAAGAGGACTTCTGGGGACATTCCCAGAATTTCAAGATATACATTTCATTTGCCATGAAAATATCTTAAACATGTGCTCCTTTAATCAAAATCGTTAGCCATTTTTTAAATTAAAATTTACGAAGAATGTTCCATCTAAGGGTTGTCTAGAGTGATTTTCTTGAAAATCTTTATGTCACATCCTTGGAAGTTGCCGAGAGTTTACATGCTACACACACATCCACACCTCACCCCCACAACCCCACTCACCCAACCCCACCTCCCCACACATACACACACACACGCACACGCACTCGCCCACCCACACACACACTCGCACACATACACATGCACACACGCACGCACGCGCACACATACACATACACACACACTCGCACACACATACACATGAACACACACTCGCACACACATAAACATGCACGCACGCGCAACAGCCTACCCACGCACGCGCACACATACACATGCACACACGCACGCTCACTCGCCCGCCCACCCACCCACCCACCCACTCACACGCATACCCACGCACACACACTCGCACACACATACACATGCACGCACGCGCACTCGCAACCACCTACCCACGCACGCACTCACATACACACACGCACGCTCACTCGCCCACCCACACACACACATGCACGCACGCGCACTCGCAACCGCCTACCCACGCACGCACACACATACACATGCACACACGCACGCTCACTCGCCCACCCACACACACACAAACTCGCGCACACATACACATGCACACACGCGCACTCGCCCACCCACACACACACTCACACACATACCCACACACATACGCGCAACAGCCTACCCACGCACGCACACATGCACATGCACACACGCTCACTCGCCCACCCACACACACACACACACACACATACGCGCAACAGCCTACCCACGCAAGCACACACATACACATGCACACACACTCGCACACACATACACATGCACACACGCTCACTCGCCCACCCACACACACACACATACCCACGCACATACGCGCAACAGCCTACCCACGCACGCACACACATACACATGCACACACAATCGCACACACATACACATGCGCACACGCTCACTCGCCCACCCAAACACACTCACACACATACACACACATACGCGCAACAGCCTACCCACGCACGCACACACATACACATGCACACACGCTCACTCGCCCACCCACACACACTCACACACATACCCACGCACATACGCGCAACAGCCTACCCACGCACGCACACACATACACATGCACACACGCTCACTCGCCCACACACACTCACACACATACCCACGCACATACGCGCAACAGCCTACCCACGCACGCACACACATACACATGCACACACGCTCACTTGCCCACCCACACACACTCACACACATACCCACACACATGTGCAACAGCCTACCCACGCACGCACACACATACACATGCACACACATACACATGCACACACGCTCACTCGCCCACCCACACACACTCACACACATACCCACGCACATACGCGCAACAGCCTACCCACGCACGCACACACATACACATGCACACACACTCGCGCACACATACACATGCACACACGCTCACTCGCCCACCCACACACACTCACACACATACATACCCACGCACATACGCGCAACAGCCTACCCACGCACGCACACACATACACATGCACACACGCTCACTCGCCCACTCACACACACATACCCACACACATACGCGCAACAGCCTACCCACGCACGCACACACATACACATGCACACACACTCGCACACACATACACATGCACACACGCTCACTCGCCCACCCACACACATACCCACGCACATACGCGCAACAGCCTACCCACGCACGCACACACATACACATGCACACACACTCGCACACACATACACATGCACATGCACACACGCTCACTCGCCCACCCACACACACACACATACCCACGCACATACGCGCAACAGCCTACCCACGCACGCACACACATACACATGCACACACGCACGCTCACTCGCCCACCCACCCACACACACACTCACACACATACCCACGCACATACGCGCAACAGCCTACCCACGCACGCACACACATACACATGCACACACGCTCACTTGCCCACCCACACACACTCACACACATACCCACACACATGTGCAACAGCCTACCCACGCACGCACACACATACACATGCACACACATACACATGCACACACGCTCACTCGCCCACCCACACACACTCACACACATACCCACGCACATACGCGCAACAGCCTACCCACGCACGCACACACATACACATGCACACACACTCGCGCACACATACACATGCACACACGCTCACTCGCCCACCCACACACACTCACACACATACATACCCACGCACATACGCGCAACAGCCTACCCACGCACGCACACACATACACATGCACACACGCTCACTCGCCCACTCACACACACACACACATACCCACACACATACGCGCAACAGCCTACCCACGCACGCACACACATACACATGCACACACACTCGCACACACATACACATGCACACACGCTCACTCGTCCACCCACACACATACCCACGCACATACGCGCAACAGCCTACCCACGCACGCACACACATACACATGCACACACACTCGCACACACATACACATGCACATGCACACACGCTCACTCGCCCACCCACACACACACACATACCCACGCACATACGCGCAACAGCCTACCCACGCACGCACACACATACACATGCACACACGCACGCTCACTCGCCCACCCACCCACACACACACTCACACACATACCCACACACATACGCGCAACAGCCTACCCACGCACGCACACATGCACATGCACACACGCTCACTCGCCCACCCACACACACACACATACGCGCAACAGCCTACCCACGCAAGCACACACATACACATGCACACACACTCGCACACACATACACATGCACACACGCTCACTCGCCCACCCACACACACACACATACCCACGCACATACGCGCAACAGCCTACCCACTCACGCACACACATACACATGCACACACACTCGCACACACATACACATGCGCACACGCTCACTCGCCCACCCACACACACTCACACACACTCACACACATACACACACATACGCGCAACAGCCTACCCACGCACGCACACACATACACATGCACACACGCTCACTCGCCCACCCACACACACTCACACACATACCCACGCACATACGCGCAACAGCCTACCCACGCACGCACACACATACACATGCACACACGCTCACTCGCCCACACACACTCACACACATACCCACGCACATACACGCAACAGCCTACCCACGCACGCACACACATACACATGCACATACACTCGCGCACACATACACATGCACACACGCTCACTCGCCCACCCACACACACTCACACACATACATACCCACGCACATACGCGCAACAGCCTACCCACGCACGTACACACATACACATGCACACACGCTCACTCGCCCACCCACACACACACACCCACACACATACGCGCAACAGCCTACCCACGCACGCACACACATACACATGCACACACATACACATGCACACACGCTCACTCGCCCACCCACACACACTCACACATATACCCACGCACATACGCGCAACAGCCTACCCACGCACGCACACACATACACATGCACACACACTCGCGCACACATACACATGCACACACGCTCACTCGCCCACCCACACACACATACCCACACCCATACGCGCAACAGCCTACCCACGCACGCACACACATACACATGCACACACACTCGCACACACATACACATGCACACACGCTCACTCGCCCACCCACACACATACCCACGCACATACGCGCAACAGCCTACCCACGCACGCACACACATACACATGCACACACACTCGCACACACATACACATGCACATGCACACACGCTCACTCGCCCACCCACACACACACACATACCCACGCACATACGCGCAACAGCCTACCCACGCACGCACACACATACACATGCACACACGCACGCTCACTCGCCCACCCACCCACACACACACTCACACACATACCCACGCACACACACTCGCGCACACATACACATGCACACACGCGCACTCGCCCACCCACACACACACACTCACACACATACCCACACACATACGCGCAATAGCCTACCCACGCACACATACACATACACATGCACACACATACACATGCACACACGCTCACTCGCCCACCCACACACACACACATACCCACGCACATACGCGCAACAGCTTACCCACGCACGCACACACATACACATGCACACACACTCGCACACACATACACATGCGCACACGCTCACTCGCCCACCCACACACACACACATACACATGCACACATACTCGCACACACATACACATGCACACACGCACGCTCACTCGCCCACCCACACATACCCACTCACACACATACCCACGCACATACACTCGCACACACATACACATGCACACACGCACGCTCACCCACACATACCCACTCACACACATACCCACGCACGCACGCACACACATACACATGCACACACACTCGCACACACATACACATGCACGCACGCGCACTCGCACCGCTCACCCACACACACACACACTCACACACATACCCACGCACACACGCACGCACACACATACACATGCACACACACTCGCACACACATACACATGCACGCACGCGCACTCGCACCGCTCACCCACACACACACACACACTCACACACATACCCACGCACACACGCACGCACACACATACACATGCACACACACTCGCACACATACACATGAACGCACGCGTACTCGCACCGCCCACCCACGCACGCACACACACTCACGCATACTCACACATGCACACACACATGAACGTTTTTTTAAACATTATTTTGTTCGTAGCGGCTAAATGTATTTCCGGTGAAATCTCGATATCGAAATTTTGGGTGGAATACAATACTTTCCCTACTTATTAAACGTAGTAGAGAAAGTAAAAAGAGAAAAGGGCAAGAAAACAGATTTCCTCAAATAATTGTTAAGTGGATTACAGCGAAAACATGCAGCTAACAAGTTTCAGATCAATTTGAAATATGTATATAGGGCACACTTTGTGATAGGATTTAAATAAATTATCCACCAGTATAACCGTGCTGTTGGAATAAGTAACAGATCCTGACTTGTTGTTTGTAGTGTTTAACGCCCTCTTTTACTACTACGGCACCGCAGGCGGTGACACTGATGATACATGGAATGAAGATGGAGCACCGGTGGAATGAGATGGCGGGGGAAACCGGAGTACCCGGAGAAAACCCGCCCTGACGCCGCTTCGTCCATCACGAATACCACATGCGGGTCCCTGGGATCGAACCCGGGCAGTAGGTAGGTTGAGGGAAGGCTGGAACAGACCCAAATGCGCAAGATGGCCGCCATGCGTAATCTAAGGATTACTAGGTGAGATGGTACTGGAAGCAGGCATTGTAGGTGTTCTAGTGATAATGGGATCAATTTCTAAGACAAATAGCAGGGACACACACGTGTTTATGTACGTTTGTAATAGATGAGTATTTTGTTCGCTATATCTAAGGTATGCATCCTAACGCAAGAGCTTTCTAATTTGATCCAATATATTACCCTCAACATAATGACACCTCGCCCCCCCCCCCCCCCTCCTCATCGCTGCGCTAACCTAACTTAGCCAAGCTCCTACTCTTTTTACTCAGTCTTTCATAATTTAACATAACCTAAGCCTCATACTACTACTCGGGTAACCTAACCTAGCATTACTTAACCTAAGAGGAGCTTAAACCTTCCTATTTATTAAGATATTTTAACCTTACCTAAGCTCCATACTTCTACTCGTCTAACCTAACCTAATCTAACCTGGCCTAGCCTAACCTAAGGTAGATCCTCTTATTATTATTTATTCTATTCTACTAACATGATACGTTTCTAGACATTCATTCTGTCCTCTTATCATCTATCCTATTCCCTCCTTTGCTTCTCTATTCTATCCTGCCATACGCTGTGCTGATCTCCCTCTAGGAATTTCATAAACATTTTGATACTATTTTGAGTCCTCTGATAGATCTTTTTTAAGCACTTTTAGTATATTCAGGCTGCTTTTACAACATATTTAAGAACTTTTCAGAATATTTTGAAGATAATACAGGTTATTTGATCGATTTTTCAGAGGTTTCATGGTATTTTGACGTTGTTTATAGACCGTTAACAGATATTTTAGTTGCTTTAGGCTGTGCAGGACGCTTTTACAAATTATTTTACACAACGGCCAGGCAATTTTGAGTGATTTAGACGCCATATTATATATTTGCAGGGTGTTTTGAGGTCCATTTGGACTCGCTGGTAGATATTTCAGCCTGTTTCCAGATATTCTGAAGACTTTTACGTACAGTTTAAACATTTTTCAGAGTATTTTAGACGAATTTTACGTTATTTAAGGCAATCTGAGAGTTATTCTGGACGCCCATGTCTATTATTGTTTGCTTTAAACACTTTGAAGGGTAATGGAAGATAATTTTCTCAATATCAGGGATACTGAACCGGCTATTTCAAGGTTGTTAGACCAGTTAATTATCATTTCAGCCATTTTAGAGACATTTTAAGCACTATAGGGGTATTTTAGACTTTGTCACCAACATTTTGCATGGTTTTTCAGAATCCTTTGAAACACTTTTATAGGCGTTAGACGCTTTTAATGGTATTTTTCGAGCGCTAATTAAGACATTTTAGCTCCTTCACAGGTATTTTGAGGATTTTCAGGGCATCTTAGACTCGTGAGAAGCATTTTTTTCGCCAGTTTGAAGATGTTTTAAGACACTCTAGTAGGCATTTTTAACGCTGATAGAGTTATTTTAATTGGTTTAAGAACATTTTACTAAGTTTTCTTCAGTAATAGCTTTGTTTTATAGTAGTTGAAGAGCAGTCTAACCTATACAGTCATTTATTGCATTTCTCGCATTATTATTTTGATTACATTTCACTAATAACCTAACTCGGCAACAATCATCATCATTATCATAATAATAATCATCATTATCAACTACTCTATCTTATAGTCCAACTAAGCTAACCTAACCTAACCTGACCTAATGAGGAAATAGGGATGTTAAGGCAAGCAATGAAATAAAAAAAGAATAATAGCAATGAGATAATTTTTATTCAACTTATAGAGATACATACACTAGCATTAACATTTAGAAAACAAGTATACACTGCTGAAAGACGATAGCGCCCTCCTCAGTTCTTCTTCTTATTATTCGAATTATCATTCTTCTCTCTTGGTTAGATGTGCCATTGGCGCACGAAGTTCATAGTTCAACAATCTTCAATTTTTTCTACAGACAAGCTTTAAGTACCCATGTCTAGGCACTATTCTCGACACTGTAATGTCCATACGCATACGTCGATATTCCATCCCCTTCAATCACTCTCTTGTCATCGTGAGGTGATAAGGCTATTTTATTAACTTCAACCGTAGAAATATTGTGATGTCGGGATAGGATTAAATTCATCGGAGTTCTAACAATTTTCAAAGTTTTAAGGCACTCTACATAGCTATTGAAGTTGATGTATTGCTTAATGGCGCTACGTTTTATACCTTTAACTTTTTTTATCACAGAACCATCAATATCGATAGCATACATTTTAGGCCTGAGACCTACAAAACGATGAATGATTTTTCCAGAGGCTTCATCTTTAAACTTTCCCAACACTTTTTTGTTGTGTGTAGAATGACATACATGGTTTGCAGGGTAATCAGATGTATCCAGATGTTCAAGCATACGTAATTTATCCTGATATATATCTTTAGTAGACACTCGATGGACGAAAGAATCCGTATCCATATACAAGAGTTTAAGATTTTCAGCTCCATAATATGGAAGTAACACGTCATATTGATAGGAATACATTAGACTCTTGGAGATGTCTAGTACACTCATGCCAATGTATATGGGCTTGTTGAACACTATTTTACGAGAAGCCATATGTACAGCCGCAAGATTAGGTCCATATATGGTTCGATCAATGAATATAGGTTTAGCTATGAGTTTTTCTAACGTTTTGCTGTTTGTCACAAGCCGTATATCCATACGATTACGAATATTTTCCATAGTTTTTTCCAAACATAGCATTATTGAATAGTTTATAAAGGTCCTTCTCAAAATCATTTCTAGCTTGTTGTCGCAGTCGGTTATTAAACTCGACGTAAGGTTTTAGCCAACACGATTGATGGAACTGAAGTGCTCGATGAATCTTTGTTAATACTAGACCATGACCAAGAGCTTGTTTCAAGGCCATGTAGTGTACCACATACTTCTTTCGGCATCCAAGATGAGCAATTAACTTCTCTGAAGACGTCTCACGCGGTTTCAGACTCTCAGGCAGGAAGGGCAAATCATTATGAAGATCGTGGAGCTCGACAGGATATTCGACATCAACTTCTAAGATGTATCCAAGGGGGTCATCTTCCTTCAATAAATCCAGGTCTAGATGATCAGGAGAAACCCACTTAAAACCTCCATAAGGAAGGGCCTTACACATTGCCCAACCATATTGGTTATTGGCGTCTTCGTATGTAATAAACTGAGAGGGTTTCCGAGAGTCATACTGTGCCATATAGATATTGTTCGCCTCAGCATAGCGATGAGAAACCTGGCATAAGCCTCCTCTTATACCAGATTCAACCATGAGCAGCTGATCGTAGTCCAGCAGCAATTGCAGCTCAATTCCAGTATACAGCAGCATAGCATCCCATGTAAGCCTTGGAGAAGTGAAATAATGTGCAGGATCTACTTTATGAGTTTTCAGAGTCTGGTCTCTAAATGTTTCAAAGACATCTGCGAGGAGCAGAACATCAGAGATTAAGTAAATATCGCTGTACTCGCCCAAATTTCTTACATTAAACTGATTCCATACATTTGTAGCATGCTCGTAGTCATCGTCGGTAATTTCTTCTTCGTTTAATTTAATGTAGAATGCTTTCCTTGGAGGCAGATGAGTATCATTCAAAACGTCCCACGATGTGAGATAATCATAGGGGAACACTCCCTTACGTGTCATCAAGCCAATCTTCTCTTCACCGAAGTACTTCTCTGTTTCGGGATACGTAGTTAGGTTTTTCACTAACTTGTCCAAGCTTGTACTCAGGAAACGGAAGGTATCCACAAATCTGAGTTTAATATCTCCAACATATTTTGAGAATGAGATATAGCTTTCTTCAGAGTTTGGTATTACCTCCACTCTTTCGCTTGTGCAACCTAACTCCTTAACAATAAAATGAGCGTCATACCCACTCAGGTTATGCATGAAAACAGGAATATAATTTGGTGTTTTACAGGCCAGATTACATTTATTGTGTAAAGATGCTCTGTACACCCCGGATACATGATCGTGATCGCGAACCTTCCAATTATCTTCTGAAAATTCACGCCCGCACAGGTAGCATATTGTAGAAGCATCGAACGATTCTTGTTCTTCAGCTGTAAGTTTCAGAGGCTTAGCAGATTTGTATAAGTCACTAATTTTCTTCGCAAGGGAAGTTAGATACTCTATGAACTTCTCAGCAGCATCATGACCTCGATACACGTAGGGATGTGTAGGAAGATCGGTTTCTACTTTGTCAACGCCGGATGATGGTTTGACGTAAACAGCAAAGCTCATTGGAGAATGACTTTGATAGGGTGTTGTATAGGAGGTTCCAGGATTAGAGGCGCAGGTATGGTAAGGTGTGAGAATGCTCTCAAAATCAGCGTATATAACATAAGGAAGTTTCAACATTCTTTCCACGTTTTTGAATCTGACGATAGAGTTTTCTTTTGTAGGCATAACGCATCTAGCAATACCATGTTGTCTACATATTTCGCTGTGCTCCTCCAATTTTTTCATTCCACTTGGTCCATGTTGATCATCAAAATGACTGAAACATCTTTTACATACATATATTTGCCCATGATGTTTAGTTTTCTGACCGCGAATAAGCTTCTCAAAATCCTTTATGTATACATAGTGATGCTTGCCAGCTGAATCACTCAACAGAAGAAGATCGCGATGATCAGATAATTCTTCATTGACTACCTTTACAGGAAACACTTCATGTTTTTCATCCAGTCCAAACACATTTATGGACATATTGTTGAGCTTTTCAAATTTAGCGACTTCGCCCAAGCTCGTAGGAAACGAAACGCATGAGAAATTGTATTTTTCTTGGTGATCCTTGTACTTGCCGACGCGATGAGCATTCTTATCAACGAATTTTGCAAGAACCGCATATATAAAGCACTTCTCGTCACTATAATTCTGTGGGTTTATGCAGGCTTTTCTCGCTTCCACAGATGCAGGTAGAGGAATATAGCTGCTCCCTCGAAGGACATTGTACTTGTTAATTCGGAGTCGAACTCCATCAACTGCTAGCAAGGCCCAGTTGCTTCCTTTAAGTTGACATTCTTCCATTTCAGCACAAATCTTCTTAAATTCTGTTTCCAAGAGGGTGTCCATATCAGTTTCTAAAAACACAGGTTGGTTACGTGTTTTAAATGTTCTGTCACACGTCTCTCCATGAACATTCACAAATTGACAGTCGACCATGATGTTAATTTTCACACTTTTATGTATCGACAGTTCTTTCTTTATAGCTTGAATTATGCGATGTTTTGACTCCTCCAGATAAGTTTTCATATCCTTGAAGGTATCACAGCGAATATAATATGATTTAAGACGCCTTTCAAATGATGTTTCATATTCGGTCATATCACACCCATCCGTCATTGTCAAAAGTTGATGCTTGCTAGGCTCAGACTTGATTTTCTTGCGAGATATAGTTTTTTCACATCTTTCTTCATGTACGTCTCTTCTATGCTCAGTATCGCAAACATTACCACAATGTTTACACCTGTAGACTCGACCGCATACCAACTCATGTCTCTTCTTATCATAGTTGCGTAGAAAACGCTTATCACATTTGCTGCAGCTATAATCTGGTATAGCACTCAGAGACGATTCCACCACTCGTCCACTCCACATCTTTATAATATGTAGTGGTAACACTTGTAAATTATATAAATCAATAAATGCTTATAGCGCACTACGCTAGTTCACCTTGATAACTTATCAAAGCTATTGAACGACAATCTCACTAAGAGAAACTCGTCTACTCAACTCGAAGCAAAACCACACAATGAAAGTTCAAGATAGATCTAGGTATATTTATTCCACTAGCACGTACCTTATAAACTACTATGCGATTCAAGATTAAGTTTGTATCTTAAAATAGTTGTATCAGTAAACTACTCGAGTCAAGATTAACTTGTTTCGTTTTTATTTGCCAGTTCAACGTTAACATGCATTTCCCCTCATTTTTAAAGTTTAAACAAGGTAAATTATATATCAACCATTGTATTTATACAAATAAATGTTTATACTTTTATATACTTTAATGCCAAACACACACATACTCACACCCTCACACACACTCTCCCACACACACACACATACACACAAACACATACACACACATACACACACCCCAACCCACACATACATGCACAAGCATACATACACACATGCACGCAAACACACACATGCATACACATACACGCACACCCACACACATACATGCACACATACGCACAGACATACATGCACATACACACCAGCAAACACGCACACATACACACGCCCGCAAACACACACATACAAGCACAAACACATACACACACTCTCCCACACACATACACACAAAAACATACACACACCCCAACCCACACACACACATACACACTCTCTCCCACACACACAAAAACATACACACACCCCAACCCACCCACACACACACGCCCGTAAACACACACACACCCCAACCCACACACACACATACACACGCCCGTAAACACACACATACATGCATAAACACATACACACACTCTCCCACACACATACACACAAAAACATACACACACCCCAACCCACACACACACACATACTCACGCCCGTAAACACACACATACATGCACAAACACATACACACACTCTCCCACACACATACACACAAAAAACACACACACTCCAACCCACACACACACATACACACATGCACACATGCACACATCCGCAAACACACACGCAAACACCCACATTCACATACGCACAAATATGCATAGCACACGCACATACACACATGCACACAAACACACACATACACATACACGCACACTCACACATGCACAAACACATACACACTCTCCAACACACACACACATACACACAAAAACATACACACACCCCTACCCACACACACACATACACACATGCACACAAACACACACACATACACATACACGCACACTCACACATGCACAAACACATACACACACTCTCCCACACACACACAGCCACACACACATGCACCCAAACACACACGCGCATGTACATACAAGCACGCTCACACGCACACTCATACACATACATGCAAACACACACACACGCATAAAGATGCATAGCACACACATACACAAACAGACACACACGCACGCTCACACACACGCAAACACACTCAGGCACACACACGCACAAAGATGTATAGCACACCCACAGACACATACACACCCACGCCCGCAAACACGCACACACACGCCCGTAAACACACACATACACATACACAAACATGCACGCACACACATACACGCAACACGCACACATGGACCTTTTTTCTAAAAATAATTTTTAGGGATTCAGGGGGTCTCAAAACATATTTCGGGTGAAATCTCGACATCGATTTTCTGGGTGGAATACAATACTTTCCCTACTTACAATTCGTAATAGAGAAATCGTTCGTCTCATATAAACGTCTTTATTAGAAAGAACATGAAGAGTTTCGAGAACACAAAAATGCATTTTAAATTCTCACAAGTATATACATTAATTCAATAATACTTTTTCCATACGTTTATCACAGTCAGTTTGAGCAATATTAACACGATAAGTTTTACCACGTACAGGATTCGTTCTGCAAACCTACGGACAAAGTAAAACACATCGTAATAACTCATACATAGAGAAAACGGGTTCTTTCCACATTCCAAGAAGTTATTTGGCGTAAGAGTAAACTCATTTAAAGATGTGTTCCTTAACCCACTCTTGCATTAAATGGAGTAGTCATTATCTGGGAATTTCACCACCAATTTGAATCTCATTAGTATATCAGAGGGTTGTAGTAATTGTATCGTATGAAAACGGTTTTTACTAATTCTCCAAGCTTCATATTGGTTTCTCACGTCTGCAAAGAAATTGCAAGATATGTTTTGAAGTCCAGAGGAGAGGAGGATTGTGTTACCCTCATGCAGTTAATTTATTTTTTCAAAACTGACAGGGGGTAACATTTCCAAATGTCACATAATTTTTTTTTAAACCCCCCATAAATATGTCAGTTTCTCAAAGGATCCATTAAGATAACCATCTTTTTCATCCTCACTTGGAAGGGTGCGAAGACCACCCCCACTGACCTTCAGAATTTGGCGGGAGAGGGCGAAGACCACCTGCGCTGGTCTTGAGAATCTGTCAACAGTCAGAGGGGGAGGGTGGCTTATGGGGGGGGGTGTAATTAATGGGAAAATTATGTTAAGTGGTGGTAAAGGAACATACTACCTTTTGGATATTTCCACGTGGGGGGTGGAGGGGGGGAGGGGGAGGGGTAGGTGGGGAGGGGGGAGGGGGGGCGTGACAGGATTTGATTAATGGGAAATTTATGTTAAGTGGTGGTAAACTGCATGAGGGTAACACAATCCTCCTCTCCTCTGGACTTCAAAACATATCTTGCAATTTCTTTGCAGACGTGAGAAACCAATATGAAGCTTGGAGAATTAGTAAAAACCGTTTTCATACGATACAATTACTACAACCCTCCGATATATTAATGAGATTCAAATTGGTGGTGAAATTCCCAGATAATGACTACTCCATTTAATGCAAGAGTGGGTTAAGGAACACATCTTTAAATGAGTTTACTCTTACGCCAAATAACTTCTTGGAATGTGGAAAGAACCCGTTTTCTCTATGTATGAGTTATTACGATGTGTTTTACTTTGTCCGTAGGTTTGCAGAACGAATCCTGTACGTGGTAAAACTTATCGTGTTAATATTGCTCAAACTGACTGTGATAAACGTATGGAAAAAGTATTATTGAATTAATGTATATACTTGTGAGAATTTAAAATGCATTTTTGTGTTCTCGAAACTCTTCATGTTCTTTCTAATAAAGACGTTTATATGAGACGAACGATTTCTCTATTACGAATTGTAAGTAGGGAAAGTATTGTATTCCACCCAGAAAATCGATGTCGAGATTTCACCCGAAATATGTTTTGAGACCCCCTGAATCCCTAAAAATTATTTTTAGAAAAAAGGTCCATGTGTGCGTGTTTGCGTGTATGTGTGTGCGTGCATGTTTGTGTATGTGTATGTGTGTGTTTACGGGCGTGTGTGTGCGTGTTTGCGGGCGTGGGTGTGTATGTGTCTGTGGGTGTGCTATACATCTTTGTGCGTGTGTGTGCCTGAGTGTGTTTGCGTGTGTGTGAGCGTGCGTGTGTGTCTGTTTGTGTATGTGTGTGCTATGCATCTTTATGCGTGTGTGTGTGTGTTTGCATGTATGTGTATGAGTGTGCGTGTGAGCGTGCGTGTATGTACATGCGCGTGTGTGTTTGGGTGCATGTGTGTGTGTGGCTGTGTGTGTGTGTGTGTGTGGGAGAGTGTGTGTATGTGTTTGTGCATGTGTGAGTGTGCGTGTATGTGTATGTGTGTGTGTTTGTGTGCATGTGTGTATGTGTGTGTGGGTAGGGGTGTGTGTATGTTTTTGTGTGTATGTGTGTGTGTGTGGGAGAGTGTGTATGTGTTTGTGCATGTGTGAGTGTGCGTGTATGTGTATGTGTGTGTTTGTGTGCATGTGTGTATGTGCGTGTGCTATGCATATTTGTGCGTATGTGAATGTGGGTGTTTGCGTGTGTGTTTGCGGATGTGTGCATGTGTGCATGTGTGTATGTGTGTGTGTGGGTTGGAGTGTGTGTGTTTTTTGTGTGTATGTGTGTGGGAGAGTGTGTGTATGTGTTTGTGCATGTATGTGTGTGTTTACGGGCGTGAGTATGTGTGTGTGTGTGTGGGTTGGGGTGTGTGTATGTTTTTGTGTGTATGTGTGTGGGAGAGTGTGTGTATGTGTTTATGCATGTATGTGTGTGTTTACGGGCGTGTGTATGTGTGTGTGTGGGTTGGGGTGTGTGTGTGTTTACGGGCGTGTGTGTGTGGGTGGGTTGGGGTGTGTGTATGTTTTTGTGTGTGTGGGAGAGAGTGTGTATGTGTGTGTGTGGGTTGGGGTGTGTGTATGTTTTTGTGTGTATGTGTGTGGGAGAGTGTGTGTATGTGTTTGTGCTTGTATGTGTGTGTTTGCGGGCGTGTGTATGTGTGCGTGTTTGCTGGTGTGTATGTGCATGTATGTCTGTGCGTATGTGTGCATGTATGTGTGTGGGTGTGCGTGTATGTGTATGCATGTGTGTGTTTGCGTGCATGTGTGTATGTATGCTTGTGCATGTATGTGTGGGTTGGGGTGTGTATGTGTGTGTATGTGTTTGTGTGTATGTGTGTGTGTGGGAGAGTGTGTGTGAGGGTGTGAGTATGTGTGTGTTTGGCATTAAAGTATATAAAAGTATAAACATTTATTTGTATAAATACAATGGTTGATATATAATTTACCTTGTTTAAACTTTAAAAATGAGGGGAAATGCATGTTAACGTTGAACTGGCAAATAAAAACGAAACAAGTTAATCTTGACTCGAGTAGTTTACTGATACAACTATTTTAAGATACAAACTTAATCTTGAATCGCATAGTAGTTTATAAGGTACGTGCTAGTGGAATAAATATACCTAGATCTATCTTGAACTTTCATTGTGTGGTTTTGCTTCGAGTTGAGTAGACGAGTTTCTCTTAGTGAGATTGTCGTTCAATAGCTTTGATAAGTTATCAAGGTGAACTAGCGTAGTGCGCTATAAGCATTTATTGATTTATATAATTTACAAGTGTTACCACTACATATTATAAAGATGTGGAGTGGACGAGTGGTGGAATCGTCTCTGAGTGCTATACCAGATTATAGCTGCAGCAAATGTGATAAGCGTTTTCTACGCAACTATGATAAGAAGAGACATGAGTTGGTATGCGGTCGAGTCTACAGGTGTAAACATTGTGGTAATGTTTGCGATACTGAGCATAGAAGAGACGTACATGAAGAAAGATGTGAAAAAACTATATCTCGCAAGAAAATCAAGTCTGAGCCTAGCAAGCATCAACTTTTGACAATGACGGATGGGTGTGATATGACCGAATATGAAACATCATTTGAAAGGCGTCTTAAATCATATTATATTCGCTGTGATACCTTCAAGGATATGAAAACTTATCTGGAGGAGTCAAAACATCGCATAATTCAAGCTATAAAGAAAGAACTGTCGATACATAAAAGTGTGAAAATTAACATCATGGTCGACTGTCAATTTGTGAATGTTCATGGAGAGACGTGTGACAGAACATTTAAAACACGTAACCAACCTGTGTTTTTAGAAACTGATATGGACACCCTCTTGGAAACAGAATTTAAGAAGATTTGTGCTGAAATGGAAGAATGTCAACTTAAAGGAAGCAACTGGGCCTTGCTAGCAGTTGATGGAGTTCGACTCCGAATTAACAAGTACAATGTCCTTCGAGGGAGCAGCTATATTCCTCTACCTGCATCTGTGGAAGCGAGAAAAGCCTGCATAAACCCACAGAATTATAGTGACGAGAAGTGCTTTATATATGCGGTTCTTGCAAAATTCGTTGATAAGAATGCTCATCGCGTCGGCAAGTACAAGGATCACCAAGAAAAATACAATTTCTCATGCGTTTCGTTTCCTACGAGCTTGGGCGAAGTCGCTAAATTTGAAAAGCTCAACAATATGTCCATAAATGTGTTTGGACTGGATGAAAAACATGAAGTGTTTCCTGTAAAGGTAGTCAATGAAGAATTATCTGATCATCGCGATCTTCTTCTGTTGAGTGATTCAGCTGGCAAGCATCACTATGTATACATAAAGGATTTTGAGAAGCTTATTCGCGGTCAGAAAACTAAACATCATGGGCAAATATATGTATGTAAAAGATGTTTCAGTCATTTTGATGATCAACATGGACCAAGTGGAATGAAAAAATTGGAGGAGCACAGCGAAATATGTAGACAACATGGTATTGCTAGATGCGTTATGCCTACAAAAGAAAACTCTATCGTCAGATTCAAAAACGTGGAAAGAATGTTGAAACTTCCTTATGTTATATACGCTGATTTTGAGAGCATTCTCACACCTTACCATACCTGCGCCTCTAATCCTGGAACCTCCTATACAACACCCTATCAAAGTCATTCTCCAATGAGCTTTGCTGTTTACGTCAAACCATCATCCGGCGTTGACAAAGTAGAAACCGATCTTCCTACACATCCCTACGTGTATCGAGGTCATGATGCTGCTGAGAAGTTCATAGAGTATCTAACTTCCCTTGCGAAGAAAATTAGTGACTTATACAAATCTGCTAAGCCTCTGAAACTTACAGCTGAAGAACAAGAATCGTTCGATGCTTCTACAATATGCTACCTGTGCGGGCGTGAATTTACAGAAGATAATTGGAAGGTTCGCGATCACGATCATGTATCCGGGGTGTACAGAGCATCTTTACACAATAAATGTAATCTGGCCTGTAAAACACCAAATTATATTCCTGTTTTCATGCATAACCTGAGTGGGTATGACGCTCATTTTATTGTTAAGGAGTTAGGTTGCACAAGCGAAAGAGTGGAGGTAATACCAAACTCTGAAGAAAGCTATATCTCATTCTCAAAATATGTTGGAGATATTAAACTCAGATTTGTGGATACCTTCCGTTTCCTGAGTACAAGCTTGGACAAGTTAGTGAAAAACCTAACTACGTATCCCGAAACAGAGAAGTACTTCGGTGAAGAGAAGATTGGCTTGATGACACGTAAGGGAGTGTTCCCCTATGATTATCTCACATCGTGGGACGTTTTGAATGATACTCATCTGCCTCCAAGGAAAGCATTCTACATTAAATTAAACGAAGAAGAAATTACCGACGATGACTACGAGCATGCTACAAATGTATGGAATCAGTTTAATGTAAGAAATTTGGGCGAGTACAGCGATATTTACTTAATCTCTGATGTTCTGCTCCTCGCAGATGTCTTTGAAACATTTAGAGACCAGACTCTGAAAACTCATAAAGTAGATCCTGCACATTATTTCACTTCTCCAAGGCTTACATGGGATGCTATGCTGCTGTATACTGGAATTGAGCTGCAATTGCTGCTGGACTACGATCAGCTGCTCATGGTTGAATCTGGTATAAGAGGAGGCTTATGCCAGGTTTCTCATCGCTATGCTGAGGCGAACAATATCTATATGGCACAGTATGACTCTCGGAAACCCTCTCAGTTTATTACATACGAAGACGCCAATAACCAATATGGTTGGGCAATGTGTAAGGCCCTTCCTTATGGAGGTTTTAAGTGGGTTTCTCCTGATCATCTAGACCTGGATTTATTGAAGGAAGATGACCCCCTTGGATACATCTTAGAAGTTGATGTCGAATATCCTGTCGAGCTCCACGATCTTCATAATGATTTGCCCTTCCTGCCTAAGAGTCTGAAACCGCGTGAGACGTCTTCAGAGAAGTTAATTGCTCATCTTGGATGCCGAAAGAAGTATGTGGTACACTACATGGCCTTGAAACAAGCTCTTGGTCATGGTCTAGTATTAACAAAGATTCATCGAGCACTTCAGTTCCATCAATCGTGTTGGCTAAAACCTTACGTCGAGTTTAATAACCGACTGCGACAACAAGCTAGAAATGATTTTGAGAAGGACCTTTATAAACTATTCAATAATGCTATGTTTGGAAAAAACTATGGAAAATATTCGTAATCGTATGGATATACGGCTTGTGACAAACAGCAAAACGTTAGAAAAACTCATAGCTAAACCTATATTCATTGATCGAACCATATATGGACCTAATCTTGCGGCTGTACATATGGCTTCTCGTAAAATAGTGTTCAACAAGCCCATATACATTGGCATGAGTGTACTAGACATCTCCAAGAGTCTAATGTATTCCTATCAATATGACGTGTTACTTCCATATTATGGAGCTGAAAATCTTAAACTCTTGTATATGGATACGGATTCTTTCGTCCATCGAGTGTCTACTAAAGATATATATCAGGATAAATTACGTATGCTTGAACATCTGGATACATCTGATTACCCTGCAAACCATGTATGTCATTCTACACACAACAAAAAAGTGTTGGGAAAGTTTAAAGATGAAGCCTCTGGAAAAATCATTCATCGTTTTGTAGGTCTCAGGCCTAAAATGTATGCTATCGATATTGATGGTTCTGTGATAAAAAAAGTTAAAGGTATAAAACGTAGCGCCATTAAGCAATACATCAACTTCAATAGCTATGTAGAGTGCCTTAAAACTTTGAAAATTGTTAGAACTCCGATGAATTTAATCCTATCCCGACATCACAATATTTCTACGGTTGAAGTTAATAAAATAGCCTTATCACCTCACGATGACAAGAGAGTGATTGAAGGGGATGGAATATCGACGTATGCGTATGGACATTACAGTGTCGAGAATAGTGCCTAGACATGGGTACTTAAAGCTTGTCTGTAGAAAAAATTGAAGATTGTTGAACTATGAACTTCGTGCGCCAATGGCACATCTAACCAAGAGAGAAGAATGATAATTCGAATAATAAGAAGAAGAACTGAGGAGGGCGCTATCGTCTTTCAGCAGTGTATACTTGTTTTCTAAATGTTAATGCTAGTGTATGTATCTCTATAAGTTGAATAAAAATTATCTCATTGCTATTATTCTTTTTTTATTTCATTGCTTGCCTTAACATCCCTATTTCCTCATTAGGTCAGGTTAGGTTAGGTTAGCTTAGTTGGACTATAAGATAGAGTAGTTGATAATGATGATTATTATTATGATAATGATGATGATTGTTGCCGAGTTAGGTTATTAGTGAAATGTAATCAAAATAATAATGCGAGAAATGCAATAAATGACTGTATAGGTTAGACTGCTCTTCAACTACTATAAAACAAAGCTATTACTGAAGAAAACTTAGTAAAATGTTCTTAAACCAATTAAAATAACTCTATCAGCGTTAAAAATGCCTACTAGAGTGTCTTAAAACATCTTCAAACTGGCGAAAAAAATGCTTCTCACGAGTCTAAGATGCCCTGAAAATCCTCAAAATACCTGTGAAGGAGCTAAAATGTCTTAATTAGCGCTCGAAAAATACCATTAAAAGCGTCTAACGCCTATAAAAGTGTTTCAAAGGATTCTGAAAAACCATGCAAAATGTTGGTGACAAAGTCTAAAATACCCCTATAGTGCTTAAAATGTCTCTAAAATGGCTGAAATGATAATTAACTGGTCTAACAACCTTGAAATAGCCGGTTCAGTATCCCTGATATTGAGAAAATTATCTTCCATTACCCTTCAAAGTGTTTAAAGCAAACAATAATAGACATGGGCGTCCAGAATAACTCTCAGATTGCCTTAAATAACGTAAAATTCGTCTAAAATACTCTGAAAAATGTTTAAACTGTACGTAAAAGTCTTCAGAATATCTGGAAACAGGCTGAAATATCTACCAGCGAGTCCAAATGGACCTCAAAACACCCTGCAAATATATAATATGGCGTCTAAATCACTCAAAATTGCCTGGCCGTTGTGTAAAATAATTTGTAAAAGCGTCCTGCACAGCCTAAAGCAACTAAAATATCTGTTAACGGTCTATAAACAACGTCAAAATACCATGAAACCTCTGAAAAATCGATCAAATAACCTGTATTATCTTCAAAATATTCTGAAAAGTTCTTAAATATGTTGTAAAAGCAGCCTGAATATACTAAAAGTGCTTAAAAAAGATCTATCAGAGGACTCAAAATAGTATCAAAATGTTTATGAAATTCCTAGAGGGAGATCAGCACAGCGTATGGCAGGATAGAATAGAGAAGCAAAGGAGGGAATAGGATAGATGATAAGAGGACAGAATGAATGTCTAGAAACGTATCATGTTAGTAGAATAGAATAAATAATAATAAGAGGATCTACCTTAGGTTAGGCTAGGCCAGGTTAGATTAGGTTAGGTTAGACGAGTAGAAGTATGGAGCTTAGGTAAGGTTAAAATATCTTAATAAATAGGAAGGTTTAAGCTCCTCTTAGGTTAAGTAATGCTAGGTTAGGTTACCCGAGTAGTAGTATGAGGCTTAGGTTATGTTAAATTATGAAAGACTGAGTAAAAAGAGTAGGACCTGGGCTAAGTTAGGTTAGCGCAGCGATGAGGAGGGGGGGGGGGGGGCGAGGTGTCATTATGTTGAGGGTAATATATTGGATCAAATTAGAAAGCTCTTGCGTTAGGATGCATACCTTAGATATAGCGAACAAAATACTCATCTATTACAAACGTACATAAACACGTGTGTGTCCCTGCTATTTGTCTTAGAAATTGATCCCATTATCACTAGAACACCTACAATGCCTGCTTCCAGTACCATCTCACCTAGTAATCCTTAGATTACGCATGGCGGCCATCTTGCGCATTTGGGTCTGTTCCAGCCTTCCCTCAACCTACCTACTCCGGGCCGCCTAGGTGGTAGGCGAGCGCGCTAGCCGCTCGGCCACGGCTCCGCCCAGATCCTGACTTGAATTAACTCATTACTGCATTAGCAAACACTGAGTAGCAATAAGTAAAACAGCTTCGGTGCTGTAAGATAATCATCGGTGTGTTAGTAGGAACAGCATTTTAATGCAAATGCATATTTCTTCGCTGTCAGAAACTATGCTCACTTGTTACGCGAATTAATTACCAACTTTCCAACAACTTAATTGTGTTCTATCTTGCATATTTTGCACGTTTTGTTAATAAGCATAATATTTCAGCAGTTTATAAATTACGCAGCATATTTTATTGTTTTACATGCATATTTTATCAATATATTTTTATTTTATTTTATCCTCATATTTAGAAATATGATATTTAAGAATACCTGACATCAAATCAGTCAACATAGATGACGATTCACACGCAACGCATCACTTAAGCGTTTCTCAGACTATATAGGACTCTAAAGACAATTTCCCTCTGGAAAGTAATACAGATTTATGTATCACTTCACACATGCCATTCATTTATTGCCGATATGATATACTCATATAAAGAATGCTGAACATACATGAGAAAATTATAATTCCTCAAAGGTGTTCAGTTTTATACGAGTACGGGCCAGCCAAAAGAATACACAAGTAGAAACTAATCTTTCTTGCAAATCTGGACATTTCTCTCATCTTCGTTTCGCGCTCTTCTTGGGAAACCGAAGTCGACTGTCGTTATTGAACCTCAAATTGAGTTCGGTGCCTGAAACTATGAAGGAAGAAATACTTAGTATTCTCTACACGTAGGTACTGCGAAAACCTCCGTAACAACTCTAATTCCTGGACAAATATAAGTCAGGAAACTGACCTCAGATCCAAGCAACATTCTTTCCTCATGTCTTGTGAGATAATGTAGAACAGGAATAAGGAAAGAACTTGCATTCAACTGGTCACTCCAGAACACATCTGCCATATGAGAGGGACAAAGGCTTAGAAAGGGTAGAGTGAGACTGAAAAATTCAATGCCATGACCGGGATTTGAACCACAGATCTACCGGTCCGGCTGCTCTAACCATTAAGCTATCAGGGCCAACATGCCGACCCGACCCGATATGACACATGTCGGCCATGACAGTTTAGTGGTCAGAGCAGAGTGGGTAGATCCGTGGTTCAAATCCCGGTCATGGCATTAAGTTTTTCATCCTCACTCTACTCTTTCCAATCCTGTCCTACACACGGTTATTGTGTGGAAGAAAATTAATTACACTGATAAACAAAAACTTACTTAAAAAAGTAAAACTCTTTAAAGCATGCAATTAATTCAAATAATCTTTTTTGTAATACTAGCACATATCCGTTGTTCTTGATTTGAATGTTTCAATACTTTTCCGTCGCTTTCTGCTGTTTCTCGTGGTATTTACCGAAAGAGTGGGTAAGGAATATGTAAGCCAGCATTTAACAATCCGATTTTTACACACCTGTTTATTCGATTTCCTCTATCCCCCTCGTGTCTTCAACGAATGTATAATGAAGCTATTTATGTAAAGATTTATCTCGATTAACATGAAGTAGATAAAAAAAAAAAAAAAAAAAAAAAAGATTTCCTAAAAATGGTCTGTGGAACCTACATATATGAAAATAAATGGTAGAAAATGTTTAATATAGATAACAATGTTTTCATATTTAATGTATAAAGTGGCAGAATTTTCTTTAGTATAGCTATTTCGATTCCATTATTTCATATAAAGAGACGTTAAATTATCATATCAAATTATCACCTGGCCATTGTTTTGTTTAGTCAGAGCCACCAACTGTATCCCATAAATCGCCCAAAACAATTTATTACATATTACAATCGACTAACAATCAAAAGAGCACTCCATTTCAATTTGACAACTGTTGTTTAAGAATTTTTCTTTTAATAATTTATTTATTTTTCCAGAAGAAAGGTTATTTGCTAGTGTTAAAATAAACTCAGATTTATTTCATATTACAAGTCGGTTTTCTGCTTTAACAAGAAAAGATCGAAATACGTGCAAGTCCTTGGTTTCGTTTTCCTCAGTTGGCAGTGCTGAGTAAATCCAAATGCATATATTGCACTAATCGAAATGAATATATCTTAGATTATTTTTATAGAATTCAGCATTTTCTGGTCAAATCTTCGCGATATAGTATCTAAATTCAATTTTTATTAATAAAATAGTACAGATAAATATATTCGACGGTTCGACCTTCCCCTCTCTATCCGCTCGAGTTGGTTAGTTCAGACGTCTTATATTATTTTTGATAAATACCATGACCCATCGATTGCCGATCTACCAGTCGCATGCCATAGCTTCTGCACTCTATTTTAAATGAGCTTAGAGCAATTAAATGGCCTGAGATGGTTTTCGGTTAACACACTTCTTTTCAAAATGTGCAAAAGAGGATAAGGGAACTGCCTGACACATTCTCTTTGTCTATAACAAGAGAACATCTAGTAGAGAAGCTGATACTGCAGCTTGTTCAGGGACTAGATTTTGGGAAACAATGAAGGCATCCTTCCCAACGAGATTGCGCAATAAGCCTTTTGGGTTGATGAGCGAGAGATCGACAAAACTCAACAAAAATACCTTATCTTACCTAGCATTCTTTAAAAGCAGAGAACATAGTCAAATGCGTGAGATTGAAGAAATGTTAGCTGGGAAAGGTTCCGAACTGCCTGGTGAAATACCATGAAAAGCAGATCAAATTGCAGCTTTTGTGTACCTGTCCCTAAGTTCTTGTGAGATGGAGGGAAGCTTATAAGGATATCTTAAGAAGCTGGCTAACTATGGAAAACCTAAAATATCCGGTGGTCGTAAACCTTAACAGAGAGGAAATTCAGAGTGTGGACAACTAAAATGTGTACTGTTATTGACTGTTTTTAATTTTTGTTTTACTTTTAAGGAAAATATATCCTAATTGTTCAGTAATAAGATTAATTTTGATGAGTTAAATAAAATGCTTTCCACTATATATTTATATTCACGGAGAGATCACATAAAACTGGCTTACAGTGTTACTTCATGCCAATGTCTTAATGCTTTTATATGTGACCATTATGAAAGTTTCGATGCATAATTATTATAGGAATTTAGAACATAATTCCTGTTCCTAAGCGAAAGATTGCTGAATGACGTTTTGTGCAGAAAGATAAGATCACCAACATTTTCTTGGAAGTTCATTTATATTTGAATCATTTATGGTCACAAATGGTCAATTTTCAGTTTAAAAAAAACGGTATCCTAAATCCAAGGTGCTTCATCTTCATATAAGCAAGTGTGTGTGTGTCTGTGTGTGTGTGCGTGTGTTGTAACCTATAGATTCGCTTTCAAATTGAAGATAGATCTAACACATTCTCATTTCAGAAGAAAAAGAATTTTTTGAAGCCCGATAAGGAAAGTAAAGGCCAAGCAAAAGCATCAGAGAAGGGAAGAAAACCATAAGCAAACAAAAATGTCATGTAATCAGTTACAATTGTGAATAGAAAATCATTTGAATTATGTAAAAGCAGTGTTTACTTAAGAAAGGCCCTTAGTCTAACATTTTCAAAAGGCTCTATAATGGCAGTTTTCACCAAAGTGAAGTATAACTAATCTTAAAATGTTTCTTTTATCATGTAGTATAAAATACTTTTTGGATTTCCATCATTAATAATATTTTCAATGGGATGTTTTTTCCACTTTCCCAACACACTATGTTTTGGACAAAGGACTTTTCATAAATAAGTGATTCGTTTTGACTTTTTCATAATAAAATGATAAATCCTTAATAACTATATACTTATAAAAATATACCTCGTTATGAATGTTTATGACGTTTTAGTTTCCGCTAGCAATGGAACAGATGAAGGTCGAAATACAATAATTGATATTTTGTAGTTTTACATCAGACATTCTCCTCCTTTCTCCCTCCAGCTTCGTGAGTTGAGGGGGTCGAACGAATAGAAACTCCTTGGGCGATAGGCAAATCAAAGAACAAAATGGGGGGTGGCTTAAACTTCCAGTGGCAACACCAACCGACAGGGAAAATAGTACCGAAATTGAATTTTCTTTAAAACTATAGTCGATACTGTATTTTTGATAAACATTTAAAACAAATAAAACCTTTTAAATTCTTAACAGGAAAAATTTCTCGAATATTGTAGTCAAATTATTGTGATTTTGGTTTCTGGCCATTTAAATGAATGTGCGCAACTTAGCAAAAAATTTATTTTCCGAAAACTTGCGTCTTGCAATTTCGCCGCTTAAAATGTTCATGTTGCAATTTCAGCACACTTTCTTTGAAAGTGGGTAAAGACATGTAAGGTGCTTTCCCTTGATAAAGTATACCTTCGGATATACTGTATTAATAATTGAGAACATGATTGAATTTTAAAACTAACACACCATTTTCCACAGGATAAGTTATTTGATACAGAGGTCCTGGGTTCGGATACCAGCTACACGGGAGATTTGTGTTTAATTTGTGCCACCCCCTACGCTACGTATAGCTTGCAAGTATGCATGTGAACGTGTTTCATTAATAAAATGATGTAAATGCCATTGTTAAAATGAAGCTCAAAGTGTTGTAAAGAACTATATTAAAGGAATAATAAGCAAGATTTACGAGCTTAAAATTGTTATCTTATGAGGCATTTCAAATTATTCAATTTTCATGTTTTCAAATTTATTTTATTGAAAGTAAGGCACAAAATTAATTTTCTGTTATCTTTAACAAATTTGTGATACAATTTCTTTGAAACTGAATTAAATCCGCAGCACAGAGGTGCCTGGATACGGGCAAAGTTGGTCTGTAACTTCCTCTACGATATCTAATTAAGCTATAGTCGGTAATAGTAAGTGCCAAAGTTATCTTTTACGCTGCCAAAAACGGCGCTAGCCAATTAGATTAATTTAGCACACGTTTAAAATATTGGTATGACAAATAAATTTATACATAGAAATTTCTGGAAATAGCATTAAAGTGCTCTCCATTCTGATTTAATTTTGTATAACTGATAAACCACAAGATATTGTTGCGCCAGACACACATCAAAGGAGCCTCAAGGTACACCACCTTACACCACTACGTTGCTAGGCAACCCGTGACCATGTAGGCCGATGTGTTCCAGGCAAGCTGCTCGCCAGTGAGCAGCAGCGTGATCGTCGCCTTGCGTGAGTAAGCCTGCAACATGCAGCAGAGCTCTGTTCTGGGGTAAGCGTGTGAGGAAATATCCTAAATTGAGTGCGCCCAAAGTGTGTGTCGAGGTAAGCTATACTACTGGCAAGAAAGTAACCCCCCAAACGATTAGGACTGTGCTGTAAAGAGATTCCATGGTCGTGTGGTCAGGAAGCAGTCTTATGTAAATGAGAACAGCAGGAAAATGCTACAATTTGCAAACCAGTTAATTTGTAAAAAAGGAAACTGCTGGGAGAACGTTCTTTTTGCAGATGAAAGCAAGTTTAACGTTTTCGGATCGGATGAAGGGCAATGGTCTGGAGGAAACCTAATACGGAAATGGAAAAAATAATCTTC
Organism: Tenodera sinensis; assembly: GCA_030765045.1. NCBI lineage: Eukaryota > Metazoa > Arthropoda > Insecta > Mantodea > Mantidae > Tenodera > Tenodera sinensis. The sequence continues at coordinate 206,091,664 of CM060961.1, forward strand.
GACCTACTGTAAAACATGGTGATGGGAGTCTGATAGTTTGGGCTTACATGGCGGGTCTGGAGTTGGAGAATTGCTTTTCATTGAGGGGAAAAATGGATAAAATGAACTACTTGAACCTTCTGAAGGAGAACCTACGCAGGAATGTAGAGAAAATTGGTATCCGTACTAGTTTTAAGTTCTATGAGGATAATGGCCTCAAACATAATGCCTAGGTTGTGCAGGAATGACTACTCTACAATTGTCCACGTATCCTTCATCCACGCAATCATCGGACTTAAATCCAATTGAGAATATATGGGATGCATTGGATACTAGACTCCATATACAACCAGTTTCTTCAAAGGAGCATTTGAAAAAGAGATTCAGTGAAGAGTGACCAAAATTTCAGCTGCATATACTGCTAACCTTGTAAGCAGCATGCCCAATTGTCTGAGAGGTCATAAAACACAAAGGAAATCCAACAAGGTATTGAAACTTCTGTTTTGGTGTACAAGATAAGACTATTTTCCTTCAGGTGTCTCAGTATTTATTTTGTACAGAAATATATAATGTTTTTATATTTGTCGGCCTTAAAGATATCTGAAAATGTTGTTTTGTATTTTTATTGTTTATAAATATCTTGTCCCGGGGGGGACCTTGTAACCCCTACCGGGCGCGTCCCCCGGGTGGCGGATGGGGGAGCCCAGCAGAAATGGTGGGTTGGCCCGAATAGCTACGGTAATAAGGACCCGTGGACCAACAAGGAGCCCGGTTCCTGGGGGCTTAAATACTGGGACACCCTATCTCCAGGGAATATAAATATGGAGGTCCCATGCCCGGGGTAACTGGGTGAAGACCTCAACGGCGACATTCATGGCGGCGGAAGAGGCAGCCCTTCATTTGGGGATGGTACATATGATAGATGTGACTGTTAGTCTAGGAGCTGGCAACCCCAGCAACAGTCTTACTCTGCTTCACGTTGGTACCGTGTCCAGAGGACAATTAACTCTACTCAATCTCTTCAAGGAAATAGAATCATGTGCAGAAAATGACCGAAGACCGTACACCACAAATAGTGCACAAGTATAAACCTGTAGGTAGAAGAAATGTTGGCAGGCCACGAATGAGATGGTCCGATCAATTTCCTTGAAGTCGGAACGGGCCACAAGGCTTATACCGTGATGATGATGATGATGATGATGATGATGATGATGATGATGATGATGATGATGATGAATATCTTGTTATGCACAATAAATAATTTGAACGACTTCTGATGATACATTATGACGTTATTGAGAAAAGAACTTAGAATTTCAAGCTGACCCAATATTTTTTACTAGCTGTAAGTATACTAATTTATAAAACGCACGGCACAGTTTTTGAGCGTACAAAGACATGCAGAGTACTCGGTCGTAGTTTGTGTTCACGTCATTAGCGCGTTGCATAAGAAGCTATTTACCATGACAACACAAACGTCCTGTCGATTTTCCCAAGGAGATAGTCTGAGCAATTTCGGTCCCTGGCCGCATGTTTGCCTGCATATGACGAGAAACTGAACGAAGTAACCACCATGGGACAGAGCTAACTCTCATGTGGCAAGGGTCAAATGGAGGTCAGTTTTGGTGGTTGCATGAGAGCAGGCTCAAAACGTCTAAGGGGACACCTAAGGTAGTCTAAAAACACAGAAATTGTGTTTTTGTGCAAAAGTTTAGAAGAAAACTAAAGGGAGAACAAAAGGTTGTACTGAAATTTTTGTCGTTTTGTTACAGTATCATTGGTGCTTTTAATACTCAGTTTCTTGTGCAATGGTTGCCAAATGGTTGGGGGGAGGTGGCTGTGAGATTTACAAGGGGGCACAGACAACTTAATGAGAAAAAGAGATCTGCCATCTGATAAATAAAACCAAGCAATTATAAAAAAAATAACACACACATTTCCTGAAATCAGTGTTCCCTTGTCACAGATACTTGTGTTCTCCCCCACTCCTCTCTCTTCAAATTCTCTCTCCCTCTCCGCGGTGAGAGGAGTTGATGCTGTGCATTGGAAATAAAATGTTATTGATTTTGGCAACAGTCGCTCAGCATGCAACGCTATAGACCATTAAGAACACTACAGAAATACGAAACAAAAAACTACACAAGCAGTGAATAACAAAAATAACATCACTAGAACAAAGAGCAGTAAAGGAGGTCAATTTCAACCAGATCCCTCGGGAACACAATAAAGAATCAAATAAGACACAACATAGGGTCAGAAATGGATTAATCTTCCTCGTAGGATGCGTTTAGTGACAGAAGATGATCTTGAAGTATTATGCTTCGAATCCTGCTGGACAGGGAGAAAGGAACGCTGATGTAAAGAGGTTTTATCTCCCCCCCCCCCCCCCCCCCCTTGCATGTCTGCGTGTGTACGTCTGTGAACAGAGAAATCTCGGATGTACACTAAACTAGATATTTAAGTGCGGGATCTTCCAAGGGTGTGACATGAACATTTTCAGCAAAATCCCACCACCCCAAATAACGTGGAAAATGTTTCGTTCTTTTTGTTTTCAATAATAGCTAACGATTTTATTTAAAATAGAATATATTTGTATGAAAAATGAACTGTGGAAGGGAAGTCATTGCATTTCTTCTAACATGTGCTTCATAGCAGCATACAAACAAAAAACATCGAATGGCATTTTGTTCTTTGATCAGCCGATTTCAAAAAATAAATGTTATTGATCCAAAATGGATGCGTAATTCCACAAGATACAGAGATAACAGTTTGTTACTTGTAAGATTCGTAGAGTAACTTATTTCTGACATAACTTCGTAGTAATTATGGGACATCACACAGGATTTCGAAATAATTAATCACTTAAAAGACCTGAAGGAATACTACGAGCAGCTCTTTCAAACGTGAAGTATGTCGACAACGTTGCGTTGAGGTTGGTCAGCGAATTGACCTGGTTTGCGCATGTAAACAGGTCGGGCGCTTTCGCTTTCATGTAATGTTTTGGGAGCTAACGCTTGTGATTGGCCTACACTCGCACAGTAAACACGGAAGGACAAGGCAGGAAATGCGTTTATGTTCTCAAGATACACCGTTAGGAAGTTTATGTGCTAAGCTAGTGAAAGTGTCACCCACACAATCTGCAGTGTTGCCAGCTTGTTTTCAACAAAACTAAAATATCTCCGTAGGAAATGGTCAAAGACAAAAATGTGAGATACAAAATGTGTTCCAAATACCGAGTTCCACCATTGGTTTAAATTAATGTAATGACTTCCCTTCCACCCGGTATATACATGTTTGAAATGTCTGTCAATTGCCTTGTGAAACACGTTTGTGTAAATGCTGGTAAAGCGTAAAATAGAGAAAATCTTGCTGCACGAAAAGTGTAGATCTTCGTCAAATCAACAACTTATGGCAAATAACATGTTTTGTTGCGTTGTTCCAAGGTCATCTTTGTTATTCGAATGAATTTTGAAATGCTTGAAATAATAACTCATTTGTTTTTGCTCCTGGTCAAGCAAAAGGCATGGAATTTCAAAGGCAACACATAGCGAAACGCTCTAATACAGTGGTGTCCACCTTTTCTGTTGTGTACTAATCACGTCACCTTGTTGCTTTACCTCTCCGCCTTCGTTTCGTGCATGGAGCATTTCCCCTTCATTCATTCAGGTAACCAAGCACTCGAGAGGTTTCTTTTAGAGTCCGGTGAATGCGCCATAGCTAAGCAACAGCCCTTCGCGGGTCAAGGTCTACCGCCCGGCGGCTGAGTTCTTCACCTCTACCCACTAGGCGTCATGAGTAGAGTGCAGACTGGAGGGTGTCACATGGTCAGCGCCCCGAGCCCTTCCGATACTTCTTTATCAAGTAGCTCCTCAATTGACCCCTCCAGGACCTAACGAGGCTGACTGCACCCCGTACCAGATCTCCCACGGTACCGGGGATCGAATCCGAGTCCTCTGCGCCAGATGCAGGCACGCTACCACTGCGCTATGGAAGCGGTCTAGGAAAACAGTAGGTGAAGGCAAATCCGCCCTCCTCTTTCGCATAAGATTGGGTATCACTGCCCATCTGACTGTCGCTTTAGCTTAGTGTGCCTGTCCTTATACCTAAAAGGAAAAGACCTGTGAATGCGTAATTTAAGGTTCATTCTGATTGTCAAGAAGACAGAAGAGTAAGCTTTTGTAAGAATAGCTTATAGAAGAGTGAATATAGGAAGTCATGTGAGTGCAGCATATCAATGTTTAAGTGTGTAAAAGTTGCTGCTGTACATTGTGAATGTTTAACCCTGTCATTTATTCTATTCTCAAAGAAAAACTAGACTGTAGGGGACTTGGGAAATGCACGGCTCTTGAGGTGACAGATGACTAAATTTTGGATTGGTCTGTTGCATGTACAGTCTCTTATTCAACGTGCTTCTTCACCTCATTGTCCTCCCCTTATGGAGGGTTTGCACCCCCTAGGACCTATAAGCTAGTGCTTAGGGCCAGACACCTGTCGGGGAGCACAGGAACCTACGGACCTAACAGAGTGAAGACCTGGAAGCGGGTGGACAGCCAAGCACTGAGAGACTGGAGAAACCGGAGAACACGGCGAAAACCCGCCAGACGCAACTTCGTCCACCACGAATACCATTTGCGGGTCCCTGGGTTCGAACCTGGCCGCCTTGGTGGTAAGTGCAGAGTCTAACCACTCGGCCACGGTGCCGCCTATTACTCACCGTACACCGCTCTATATAATACATAGGCCTTAAAGTGTGTCGGTCAAATTCAGAAACACTGTTCACAAAACAACCTTAATACCCGCGCACACGAAACTCCATTTAGAAACGGCACCTAAAGGCCTAATATATTATCACGTTACTATCCTGAAACACGTAGGGCTGGTAAAGCTTGCCAATCTGCAGGATGAGCAGATGCACCGCAAATGCACCGTTACGCCTGTTGCAGGGCGACTATCCCTATTACGGCTCCAATATCTAACATCTCGCAGTGAAGAGCTAGGGAGAGTAGATCGTGAGACTGGCAGGTCTGCGAGTGGAAATTGCATGTGGCCATCGATCGTGTGAGGTAAACCGACTTTATCCGAGTAGTACCAAACTTTCGTGCAGCTCTTGTTGGCAAGCTTTCGTTGCGTTACATCTACGTCTCCCTCGCTCAGTTCTTATCTAATAGGGCAACTTGGGGCCAGGTGTGCCTGTGGTCAACTGAGGCTACATATATAACATAAACAAGGCTAACACGGAGTGTAGGTACTCAAGTATACACATCCACAACATTCGAGTTATTCATAACAGATTTCTCAGTACTGCAACAAATACTCCATGGTTCGTAAGAAACAATCAGCTATATCATGAATCAGACATTTCCCAATTAAACAATAAATGAAACACTTAACAGAATCCCTCTACACCAAACTGGTTAATGTCCCGGAGCTCACGTATACAAACTTGGAATAAAAAGTAATTGCGGAATAAGACTAAAAGAAACTACCAAAAGATATTTTACCCAGTGATTCGGAAGACGATTTAATATAGTTTACCTGTAATGAATGACCACTTAATTATTGTACCTAATTTAATGTGACACCGGCCGCGGCGCACAGCAGAGGAAGGTCGGAGCCGGCCTATCCTATCCCATCCATCAAAAACGCTCGTCAGGTTGCCTCGCGCGACTGTTGTGAACACGCGGCAATTGGAGCGGTAGAACCAAAAGGGGTGCTCCAGACATCGAGAAGTGTCCGGCACCCGGCGCATTTGTAGAAGTTCGAGAAAGGTCTTGTTACGTCATGTTCGTTAACGACAGCGTCGTTAAACAACAAATGTCGTTACATAAGGAGGCGAAGCGACGAGCAGAGTGAGTGAATCACAGACAGGAGTCAGTCAATTTCTGCTTTTAGTTTGTGTGTGTGTGTGTGCGTGTGTGTGTGTGTGTGTGTGTGTGTGTGTGTGTGTCAGAAGCGTGTATACGTGAGAGAACCGACTGTAAGACAGCGAAGCAGTTAATGAGTGTTGAGTGATCGTATCGTCAAAGTCAGCTGTACGGTCGCGTCGAAAGTGAAGAAAGACGGGGATGAGTCAAGGTTACGAGAGGAAAAAAAATTTTAGTTATAATATCATGGAAGACTGTAGACTGCTAATGTCAGTAAGAGAGAACCGTATATTTCTGCAAACATTTTGGAGGGGAATAAAGTGATGAAAAAGTAATTGGATTACACTGGACTTTGGTCATTTTGTCACATTGGTGTCAGAAGTGGGCTTTGTAAAATTGTCAATTGGCACAAGTGGGATTTCTGGAATTGTCGTTTTTGTCATATTAAATATTTAGCCATGTATTCATTATGTCAATGTTATGTCTTGGAGCCAAATTCACCGATCATGTATGTTATATAATGGTACTATGAAATAATTATCAATGACTATATCGAAACTTCTGATCTGTCAAAATTAAAAAATAACCTGTAATAATTATCACCCAAATATTGGATGGAAACAAGATTTGCACATATAATTAACTAGCAGATTGGGTATAACCATAAGTTAACATCGACACGATAATTACGCCTTGCGTTAACCCTTATAGCTTGCTCGTAATGCTGCAATGATAACGTTATCGGTTCAGAAATCTGCTGGAAGGTCATGTGAATTATTCTTTGGCAACCTTTATCGTCCGGGAACTTTCAGAGCTTGCCTCTTATTAGTATGGAAGGTATTACAATCAGAATACAGGAGCTTTCTGCTACAAACCGAACATTTATGAACGTGTTAGTTCCACCTTGGTTAAATTTCCATTTCACAAAATTGGACAAACTTATAATCGAAATAAAGCGAGCTCTATCCAATAATATCCCCAATCTATCTATCATGTAACTGCAAAAAGTATTCGCCTCTACTTGGAACACATTCTAATAGTAAAATTAACAGAGACAAAATTCTAATTTTTAATAAGCAACAAGAACAAACCATATTAGCTTAAGCGTTCTGTCGTTTTCCAAGATTTTTTATTTTAAAAATGTTTTTTGTAATTTTTACAAAACGTGTACATGTACTTAGTACAGTATTTATTAGGGGCAAACTTCCGCAGACCGAAGATTGTTTACGTTACGGCTGGTAATGTCTGGGAGCGCCATGTTAGCTTAGCTTAGGTTAGGCTAGGTGTAGCTTAGTTTTTAGGTTCGAGGAGCAAGATCGAGAAAGGTGAGGGACAAGGAGAGTGTAGAGGAGGAGAGAAGAGGCGAAGTGTACAGAAACTGCGTTTCAATTTCTTTTTTTGTGAGCGTTCTCTAAAATTTTCGGTTTTTTTTGCGGAACTTTGGGATCTTTTTGGCGGTTTTGGGCATTTTTGGAAGCTAGGATTTTGGGTACGTGCCTAACGAATATTTTGGGATAAAAATTTCTTCTTTCCGGTGGGGTTGGTCTGCGGAAGTTTGCTCTTTATTGGTGTAGTACCTGACGTTGCAGAGAAAATAATGTTTGATCTGATGGAATAAAAATTTCAATAAGGAATTATTAGTTTTGCTTACCTTCACAATGCAAAATCACTATGTAAACACCAATGACAAGGTTGAAAAACCGATGGTTTTCAAAAAAATCAAAGCTAATATAATAAAAAAAGTATGACCAGAAACCGTAAGCTAAAATGTCTACTTTTCTGCACATTAAAAATGAGAGTTTCCTATTCGTTAATTTGGTTAGAAATTTTTTAAACAGAGGTTACAACAGAGGGCGTTACAGCCTTATAGTGTAAATTTGTCCTTCAAAAAGACTAAACCGAATGTTAATTCCCAACTGGATATAGTCCTCCAGTAATTGTAGATTAATCTGTTGATATTTTGATCCTTGACTGCCAAATTCCTCCCCTAAATACGAAAACTCCCTGGCGGCTTCATGTCCAGCTGAAACTTCTCTGCCCGTGGTTTAACGCTCAAATACTTATTTTTTCCTTCTTAAGTGAGGACTAGCTAACGTCACTTCATTTACAAGCAGTCCAGCGCTGGAAAACCAAGTTCAAATTCTGGGTTTCGAAATCCTCCCCACAGATGTACTTTACATGTGCCTTATATTTTCAGTAAGAATGTTTTTATATAACACTACAATTAGGTTCTCAATTTATTTTGGAGCAAAATTGAGAACAGATTTACTAAGTCCTTTAAGTACACAAGAACAAACTTTTTGATTTATGGAACGACACAATATTATATATTTAAAAACACATTTATATGTAGGTTGCCATGACAAGGTATAGCTATACAATTAACTTTTTTTTTAATTTACAATGATGTACAATAAATAACTCCAAATATAGAAAAATATCATGTTAATCAGAATTAACGTCAAATAAATTAAACCGGTCCTTTTGCCACTTAAAAATAGGTAATCAATTATTTCAACTTGCAAAGGCTAGTTTTCTCTTCTTACTAGGCGTTTCAAAAGAGCGCTAGCTTAAAAATGGCAAGTAACTTTATATTCACCAATAAAATGCATGCGCAAGATTCGTTTCCAAAAGAAGTTAATTCCATCGTTTACTAACTATACAAATGAGGATCTACAAAACAAAAAAACGAATTTGATTTAACTAACAAATGAAAAACGATTATCAGAATCTGTGAAACACGTGAGAATTTCAAAAACAGTACGTGCTTTACACATTTCAATCAATACCAATGGTTTGCACCTTTAGTTAGTTCGCAACGGGTACTCAACAAATGTTATTTCTGGTAATAAAGGCATTTTTCAATTGCTGCAAAAGCTTAACTCTACATCTCTATCCCAGTACTATTTAATTTATACCAGTATTATCATTACCTGCAGAAAACGTATAGTTCTCAAGCATGGATGAAGCAGTCATTATACATTGCAAGTCAAATGAGAAACGAAATACATTGCATTCGTACACATAAGTGTTTTAATGAATGGTACCCACGTGTTAATACAACACAATTTGATACTACTTAATAGCACTTACCTTCTTCGGTGACAGCCGATAGTCTTGTCAAAACCACTTAGCTTACCTCCACGAGCGATAAATACAGAAAAGCACAATAGCAGCAGTACTACACAAATTTACAAATATTTAAAATTCGCACCAAAAAGTTATGAGAGCCTGGGAAAGCGTTCCAATAATTTGCAGTAATCCATTAACAGCTGACACACACTAACGCCATATTTATTAGCCTCTAGCGAATTAACCGCACCAACGTATGAATGAATATGATGATCAGTGACATCTACCAACCTTAGCGAGAAAACACGCGCTTGGCTGCAGTCAGCTGTTACCTACATATATTTCATAGTTCTGCCGCTAGATGTCTAAAAGGATGACAACCGGCTGCAGCTAGTTACCTTGGGCTGCAGTACTTGTGTTACTTTGGGGTTTAGGTCGATAATCCATTGCATATGCAAATATTGAATAGTATCGACCGATACACGTCAAAATATAACAATTTTGGCCCCTGTAAAGCAAATGCTTATTTTCCCTAGTCTTTACTGCTTCTTTCCATATTTTCTTTCACTGTAATCTTTACCTATCCGTTTTCTCACTTGACACATCCCATCCTTGCCCATGAGCAAAATAAGAACATCCATTACGTATCCACGATTGTGGGTTCGAAGATCATGATAATTATGCATAGATACTGGAAAAAATGAGAGAATAATTCTGCAAAAACAGTTACTAAATTTCATACCTCTGCAAAAATACGTAGAATAATTAATTTTATTTTTAGCTTCAAGTTAGTCCTAAATAGTTACATTTAAAAATGGATTTGTTGGTATGAAAATTTCAAATTACATTTTGAATAACGTGAATACGTTTAAAAAGTTACATATTTGCAAATTTTGGACATTAAAGCAGCATTCAATATTAACAGATTTACTAAATATTATTCAGAATAATGTGTCAAAACACTCGGAGTATTAAACAAGATTAATGGTATAATCTATTTTCTACTGCAAGCATACATATTTGTTTGTGTCTAGAATGTTAAACAAATCCCAAAAATTATATACTAAGATTTTAATAAACTGCTCAAAATAGGTATTTAATTGGACAGGAAGTTGTCCAAGTATATTTGTATAGTGGTGTTTATTGTGATCTTACAATAATTTTCTTGAATAACGAACCTTTAACAATAACACAAATCATGTTCACTTCTTGTAACAAACTTGGCTACTGTAGGCACAAATTAAGTACAGTGTAGAAAACAACAGTGGACGATTCTTCCACTGAATCAAAACAACAAAAGAAGTCATTTCAGTATCTTGTATGACCCCCACGGGCATGTATTATTGCTGCACACTTTTGGAGCATGCTTCAAATTAACCTTTGCAGCTTCTTTGAGGGTTGTCCCATTCTAGAGTGAGGGCATCTGCAAGCTCTTGAAGAGCTATAGGAAACTTCCGGATGTTGCATTCTAGCACATCCCACAAATGGTCCACAGGACTGAAATCTGCACTCATAGCAGGCCATTCATTGTATTTGGAGATTCTCTAAGATGCTATATGGATTCTAGCATTGTCTTTATTTATTGTTTTAGTTTTGGACTTACCAGTTTACTTTTACATTTTTAGGCTTATAGTTTTGCTTGGGCGCTAATGACAATAAAAGTTGAGCGCCCTAAAGCCACACTACTACTACAACATTGTCTTGCTACAATACAAACTTGAGCTCCATCCCCACTGCAACAGGCATAACATGATCCAGTGTACCACAAGATTAGTTTTACCATCAATACTCATATCATCACACACCATGGATGACCCAGCGCCAAATTTGTCAATTTCTTGGATTGTAGCTTCATCATAACACTCACCATGACAAATACACTCAAGATGTCCATCACACTGTATTAAACAGAAACGAGATTCATCTGTGAACAGTATGTTGCTCCAGTGGCGAAACTGCCAGTTTCTATGTTGTTGAGCAAACCTCAATCAATTTACCTTGTGATGATGTTAAAATCAAGGGATCTTATGGTCTTAATCCCACCTCTTGAAACCCGTTTTGTGTTGTCTGATCACTGACAATAACACCAGTTGCCAACCTCAGATTATTTAGATGGTCTCTAGTAGTAGCAATGCATCGCTGAAGAGCACAATTGACCATACGTTGGTCATCTCTAGCCAACGTTTTATGTTTTGTACCCTGGCCTGGTCTTCAGTATAGGTGCCAGTTTCAATAAATCTTTTCCAGGCCCTTCCAGCAACAGATGAGGCCACATTGATCTCTCTAGCCACTGCGCGAACTGCCCAACCTTCCTGTGTCAATGTGACCTCGAACAACTTTAGCTTCGGATAGGTACCTCATTTTAAACTTATTTAATGTAAAAAGTTGTAGAAAGCTACAATACTACATTAGTGACACGAAAAAGACACCAACAAAACATCAATCATTACATTCTATACATAAACCTCTTCAGTTTTTAATACAACACAATATATTATAATATTGTCATCAGGCCATGGATTTAAAAGTTGTTGTAGTGCATTGCATATCTTAATTAAATATATCTGAACAACAGTATGTAGTATGTACACCTTCATTACAAACTTGTTCCCCTAATTATTTTGTGCAGTGTATTATTATTTGTCATTTCCTGCTGTTGGTTTTTTATTTATGCTGAAACAATACCTTTGTCACATTAACAAGTGGAGTTATTGCAATTAGTGTAATGTAACCAATTCTACACTGGTTGTCAGTATTAGCTATTTCAGAAATTTATTTCTACCCTCCCAGTTAAATGAGGGGTGACATCAACAGGTTTTCAATAATGATAATAAAAATATAAGACATAAAATAATAAAATCCTAAACATGAAAATATGAGAAAAGCAGGTGCTCCAATATATGATATAGTCTGATATGAGATTTTAATGAAAATAATTAATCATTTTGAAGAAACAAACATACAAAAGTTATTCAAAGGATTATTATGGGAATTTTCTTCATAGTTTTTAACTGACATCCTTGAATGGTGTTTGTCACAGTATCATTTAAACAAGAAATGAGTAGTGACATTTTGCTCATAGCAGGGTTGTCGGCTCATATTTAGACAGTACTATGGACATTGCTTACCCTAAATTTCATTTTCCATATTTCAATTTGCAAAAATTACCCTATTGCTAATTTCCTGTAGGTGCAAGGGGAATATGGGAATGCAATTCGCTTTGAGCAATAGTTAAATCTTTTAAGGCTGGTCATAATATAAAGGCTTTGAAATTTCCTTCTCTTTGCGCACTCAAAATAAACAAGTGAATAACGACCTTCCATTTGAGACAAGTATGAGTATTGCAAAACTCACACAAATAATAAGAAATATCTCCAAAATGATTCATTCCACAAGAAAATGTGTTTGGACATAATTTGTGTTTTAACAAGATCTACATTTTTTGTACAGTAAGGTTTTGTTTATCTCTTATGGTTTACCAGTTATTCAAAAGTCATCAAGAGTAAACAGGGTTACATGGGCTATAGCCAGAAAATTCAAAATACACATTTCATTTTCACATCAGAATATCTTAAATATATGGCACTTTAAACAAAATTGTTAGTCATTTTAGAGAAAATAAAAATTTCTTATTTTGCACCCTCACCCCACCCCCCAACTGCACACGCATAATTTTGCTGATTTTAAAAGGTATGAGGTATTATTATTTATTTATGTTTACCAGGAGAAATACGAACTGGTTTGAGAATTTAATGCCATTCTGACAGTTTGTCACAATAGCTCAGTGGTTAGAGCATCCGCCCGGTAAGCGGAAGGTCTGTGGTTCAAATCCCAGTTGTGGCATTGAATTTTTAAGTTCCAGTTCTACCTCTCAAGGTATGAGGTAATTTATTTATGCTTCGTGACCATTTTGAGATGGACTGATCTGCATGTAGTTTCTGAACTATTTTTATTTTATAGGGTTTTAATTTTAAAAGTTTAGTGACATTCCAAGCCAAGGTTTACAAGGCAAGCTTTCTCTGAGATTTCATTATAACTTTTCCCCAATGTTCATAAAATGTTTCTTTCAAGAACATGGCAATTTAATTTCAGTCTCTTATCACGAATAGATCACATTTCCTTAACGTATTCATAAGATTACCTTTTCTCTCTGAGGTGCACAAACAGCAGGGAATGTGTCTATAAATCGTGCTCTCACTTCTCAAGAAGTTCCCAGATGAGAAGATTCATGAAGATTTGTGTGCTACAATAAACAGACTTTTTGGCATTATTCACACGTGAAACATGTGATCTTGCTATAAATCAACTTGTGTGCAAAGACTGCATCAACAGATTAGCTAGGACACAGAGGAGACAAAAAGGAGAAACAGCACAGCACAGGGCAAGCAATTCCCTGCAATATGGTCATGCTCCGAAGAAAACTGTACTTTCTCTTCTTATCAGTGTGAGGTGTGTAGCCCCTAAAAGCAATTTTAAAACCTTTTGCTGTTGCTAATTTCCTGATTTGTTACAACTACCATCTGAAGCAAAACTTTTAATATGTAACAATGCAAACTTTTACTATAATTTTGGTTTTAATGTTGTGTATGTTGTTTTGTTAGCTTCTATCCAAATGCACTGGATGGAAGTGAAGATGATGTATTGTGGGAGGTAAATGAAGAAACTGATGAGAGCGATAAACTGAATACTGGTAATGATGACACAGAATAATACAAAATATGACAATGTGATGTACCACATGCTAGCAAAAACGTTAATACACATGTAAGTACAAGAAAATAAACATCTTTGTTCATTTTCTTTGCCTCAATCCATATGAGCCTTATTTTCATGCCAAACTTTTACTCCCCTTTTACCCCTTGAATTTTAAGGGTGCAGGTTATATGCAAGGGTGGCTTACTTTTGGTAGGTACTGTGGATTATTTTTCCCCCATACTACAAATTCCATAACATTCGAAAACTCTGTTATCCATTCAATGCTGTATTCTTTGACCAAAAATGAACTACTGTAGATTTGAGAGGTAGAATCGGAACTGAAAAATTCAATGCCAGAGCTGGGATTTGAGCCACAGACCCTCTGTTTACCAGGCGATTCCAGCTCTCAAACAATGCCCACACACGGCTTGTGTGTTTAAAAACATCAACAGTAAGTTTGTTGGCATAAATAAATAATAATTACTGTAGATTTATCTGTTTCCTTAAAATGGAACAGAACACAAAAATGATGTTTCTCCCCAAGTGAAGGATATGGCCTTTAAAATGTAGTGGTAAGATTATGCTTTCACTGTATGATACCACGATTGTGGTGCAAGCAAAACAATAAACACTTCATAATTATGTCGTCCACACTATCCGTGCACCAGAGGCACAAAGAATTTCACAACTCGGTTACTGCTACATGAGCACTAATACATTTTCATAAATGTTTTTGTTGGTATTTAAGTTCAGGAATAGTGTACCTTATGGTAGTGCTTAGATGATAGTGTTACTGAGTTCAGTTTAATATTACACAAACAACATAACGTTGTAAAAAGTAAAGTGGCACAATGTGAGAAGCATTATTTCTAAATTTTTTGACAAAAGATGTTTTAGAACAAAGTTGCCGGTAAAGAATGGCTTAAAAGATCCTTGAAATTAAGGGTGGGCTAGATTTGATTTCTTAGTAAGAAGGGCCTTCAGTTTTTATTATTTAAATCACCTCTGATAAACCAACTTAATTAGATGTCTATTCTGAAGATAAACCATGAATAAATCGACACTGGCACATGGAACTGCTTAGTAATTAAATTTTATTTTAAATGTTGCATGTGCTGGTAAATCTCATTTTAGCTTTATTTAATGCTTATGCCTACACTAACTATGCTCCAATACTTGGGAGGCTGTTTGTAGTGGTTTCCCACTGGGCGATGGGGTCGCCACTTCGCTATGCCAACATTGAGTTCTTTTTCAAGAAACTCATACATTCCGTAGACAGCTTATCATGGTTGGCTATGTAAAACACTGTATTTTTTTTCTTTTTAATCTTCTATTATTAACTGAAGCCGAAATAATGGTATCATTATTGCAAGAAGTCGTTAGCGACAGTGCCTATGTGACCTAGGTAGCGTCACTTTGTTTAAACTTCCGGGTAATGCTAGGCCCACCGACTGGCTATGACGTGCTAGTGAGAGAGATTCCTACACTCAGCAACAAGGCAGGCTGCGAGACAGTTGCATCTTTTTGTAGCACGGACAGAAGTATCTGCCCACCACGTGCAAAACTGGAAACTTGCACATATTCACCGGTCTACGAGTCCAGCATTATTGTTATTATTTTTATATTACATTGGTCAGCAATTTCTCCATAGTTTGAAAAGTTATTAAACCTGATTTATACTACAAAGTTGTGTCATTTGCAAACAACCCACCCATACCCAGAGTTATAGAGTAACATTGCTCGAGCTAGGCCAGGGACAATGAGAGGTGATATTGTGGATTGAATATCCACTAGCGTCCAGAACACCACATCTTCAGCAGAACAGTGAGTTGTTTCCAACTTACCGCAGCGAGGAAATGGTTGTTGATTCAAATTTACCGCAATAATGTGGAGCATAACATCTTTGTTTCAAACTGGCACCATAACGTGGGGCAAATAGCTTATTTGCTACAAATTGGCGCACCAACGTGTGAGCACGAAAAGGACGGACACCAGGAGCTGAGGAGGACAAACAGGAATCAAACCGGAGACGAACAGGAAGAGAGGCCAGCGCCATCAGCAGTATCATCAGGCGACATCAACGTTTGAGAAAACAGGTACTGAGTGTTAATTTAACAGGGAACTAATGTACATGTATTTGAGAAGTGGTAAAATGTTGAATCAGTGTTGTGTTGAAAATATGGAAAGTCAGGAGGTAGAAATTAGTGATAGGAGCCAGTAAACTGTAGAGGGAGTAGTAAATTCAGGGGAGAGTAGCATGGATGTATAAGATAGGACAGGTCAGCAGTCAGCAAACAGTGCACCTAAGGAAAGTCATGTAAATAATTTGGGAATGGAAGGTAATATGTTAGGGTCAATTATGGCCATGCTAAATGAAATGAAAAATAGTTTAAAGGAAGAAATGAAAAATAGTAACAAAGGGTTAACTGAAAAGATAGAAAATAGTAATAAAAGTCATTGTTGATGGTGATGTGATTGCCAGCTTAGATTCGATTTCCTCGCATCACAGTTTTTAGTTTAAAACTGTAGTTATAAAGAAGCAATCGCTTGAACCTTATACTACATTCAGATTCCAGTAGCGTTGGAGCTCGATAATAGTCGAAGAGTATAACAAGAGAGCAGTGTTCAGTGGCTTTAGTTCAGTGTCGAGTAGTAGCCATTTTGATTTCTATTGCGTGCACATATTCATCACGCGTGTGCTAGTGTAACTTATATTTCCTAATGGCGGGGGAGGCTCCCCCGCCACTTACGGACGTTCTCGAACACGAGAAAAATATTCCAGTGACTATGGATCTCTCCTCCGTAATTGAATCGAATACAGAAATAGTTAAACCAACTTTACACTACGATAATCAAGATACTTCACCATTTATAGTAGTATTAACTAGTTCAGTGGGTACCATAACCCAACTACATCCACTTAAATTGGGCAAACTAATATTCGAAAATCACCAAAATCTAGCAGTAGAGAAAATTATAAAAACAGGAAAAAATAGATTAGAAGTATTTCTACCCTCCGCATCTGCCGCGAATGCATTACTCAATTCAGACTTTGCTTCAAAAAACCAGCTGAAGGCATATATACCACATCACTATATACACACAAAAGGAGTTATACATAACATAGATACTGAAATCACAGAAACAGAAATCCAAAAATATGGACAAACTATAGAAGGTTATCCAATCCAACATGTATATCGTTTTAAACGAGGTGTGCTATCAGATAATGGGACAATAACCTACGAACCCACTCAAACATGTCTATTAACCTTTAGATCGCAAATGCTCCCACGAAAGTTTCGCTTATATTACAGCCAGTTTCCAATTTCACCTTACAAAGAAAGAGTATTACAATGTTTCAAGTGTGCTAAATTCGGTCATTCTACCAAAACATGTCGTGGTAATACCACATGTATGCGTTGTGCAGACAACCATATCACCTCAGATTGTGATAGCGACATCTTGAAATGCAATAATTGCACACTTCCACACCGTGCTAACGACAAACATTGCCCAGTTTTTCTGCGCGAACAAGCGATCACTGATAAAATATCATCCTTACGTATCTCTAGATACGAAGCTATACGGTTAATTCGTGGGGACCAGTCATACGCTAGTAAATTACATAGCCAAACGGATCCATACAACACAAACCCCGCTTCTACCAAAATGAATCAATTCATCCCAGATAAACCCATCATAATTCCTAATACTGTTACAAGACCTTACAAACATAAACCCTTCGAGATACCCCAGACACCTCCACAACACAAACGAATCAAATCGAATAACACTAAACCACATTTCCAGATTCCGTCCAATCAACCTTTCTACTTTACGGGGAGAAATAGTATCCGTGAATCACATACTCCCATATATCTACAAAACCAAGGGCGCCAGGAGACATCTTCCGAGACACTTCCTATTAAACCCTCCCTTTCTCCTTTGTCCACTCAAAAAGTGGACAGTCAACTGTTCTTCAATTATCTAGAAGAAATGGGAAAACTCACCAGAAAAAATGAACCCATTCCGAGCGAGGCCTTGAATCAACTTCTATGCAAACTGATATCCTCAATCAGAGCTAACTAAATTGATCACACTCATAGCATGGCTCCTTTCACGATAGTTCAATGGAACGCCCATTCCATAAAGCCAAAATTACACGATCTACAACATCTCTTAGAGAGATATCACATAGACATTATAGTGATTTCAGAAACATGGCTAACCCCTCAACAAACATTTCGATATCGTCCATTCCAGGTTATCCGACAGGATCGCTTGCATGGGGGAGGAGGAGGAATCATGGTTCTTCTTCATCCTTCTTTGTTGGTGTCCTCTTTTCAAACAAATAACAGTTTCGACGAGCAATTTCAGGCCATATTGCTCCAACTTCCTAGTCTGCAACTAATAGCAATCTATAATGCACCACAACATTATATTTCTCGAACTTTCTGGATGAATCATATACCATTACTTCCAAACAAAAACACCATAATCTGTGGCGATTTTAATCTCGGCCTTACCCCGAACCAAATTCGTTGTTCCCAACATAGTTTTTCCTTTCTTCATCAGCTAATAGAACAACATTTCCTTTTGCTTAATGACGACTCACCAACCCGATTTGGTCCTGCTCATCAACTTCCCTCATATCCAGATCTATCACTAATATCATCATCACTATGGCAAAATACCCATTGGAGAGTAAGACTTGATTCTATGGGAAGTGATCACTTTCCCATATTTATAAACATAGACAAACCACCTACTTTAGATGCTCGTCGACCTTCCATCCCTCGTCAACAAATACTGGATTGGAATGATTTTACCAACAGGCTAACAGCAACTTCATTAACATCTAACAAATCATACACAACACAACATCCTATGGATCACGTGTCTTTCATTGTAGCAACAGTACTATCACATATATCTCCAACTCGGATACACTCTTCCAATACAACTAGGTACAAACCCATTTGGTGGTCTCCAGAATGTTCCGAGGCCGTTGCTAAACGTAGATTAGCATTAAACCAATACCGTCAAACACCAACCTGTAACCAATTTATAGTTTTAAAAGCACAATTCACATCCACTCGACGCATCATCCGATACCATAAACGCAAAGGTTGGCGAAAATTCTGTATGGAATTGTCGCCATCAATTACTACCTCCACAATGTGGCGTAAACTACGTTGGTTCACACGACATACCGGACACCCTACTAATCCCATAGTCATGGACATACATCTTCAACAACAATTTTTAGAACAACACACTCCAGACTCGGTACGTAACAATCCTCTTTTTCTGAATTCCATGACACAGGAAGAGCCTTTATTTGAGGGTGCACTAGCACTCATGTCACCAATTTCAACACACGAACTGTCCAATGCACTTAATTCACATCATAAATCCACCGCTTCAGGACCAGATAGAATATCATACGAAATGATCAAACACTTTCCACATACCTTAAATCTTTGGATTACACATGGGTATTCATACATTCTTTGCACAGGTCATATCCCAGATTCATGGCAACACTTTTACATCATACGACTTCTGAAATCAAATAAAACAGGAAGGGCAGCAACTCACTATAGACCGATTGTCCTAGCCAACACACTAAGGAAACTATTTGAACAAATTCTAAAAACCCGAATCACGTTTTATATGGAACGTTACGGTTTTTGGCCCAAAGGACAACACGGATTCAGAAAACTATTCTCCACACATCACAACCTACTTCAACTAATGCATGACATACACGTCAATTGGACTCACAACCGAGGACTTCTAGCCCACTTCTTAGACATTTCCCACGCATACGATTCTGTACAGTTGGACATCCTCATCCCTATTTTAAGGAAACTTTCCATTCCAGCACCTATAGTACGATGTATTTACCACCTGTTTATTGACCGTAAAATTCAATTAAATCTACACTACTCATACACCCAAATTTGCTACAGTTCTCAAGGATTACCCCAAGGTACTCCTCTAAGTCCACTACTATTTATTATTTATATCCAGGAACTTAGTACTCTTCCTTTTAAACAGAGTCAACTGCTCCTTTTTGCTGATGATATCCTCCTTTACTCTCCGGCAACGATTCAGGAAATCCGTTTATCGACACATAAGTTACAACATGACTTAGACTTGTTAGTGCAAACCCTTATACGACTAGGGTTACAACTCAATGTTAGTAAAAGTCATTCTATTTTCTTTAAACGCGGCACACCAATTTTACAATCACCGATACATATTGACGGACATCCTATACCTCTCACGCAGTCAACCAAATTCCTAGGCTTATATTTTGACCATAAACTATCCTGGAAAAATCATGCTGTGTATCTTCACTCCACCCTTAGATCAACCATTCCCATATTTAAATACATACAAGGTCGACATTGGGGAGCACACCCACGATATCTCTATAATATATTTAAAGCCCTTTGCCAATCGAAAATAGATTACGGAGCAATCACTATTACTGCATATCCAGTTGGACTGCAAAATAAAATTACATCCATACTTTATCAAACTGGTAAACTCATTTTAGGGATCGGCGGTAAACCGGCTACTCAAAAAATTTTTGCCGAATTAGCACTACAAAATTTTGCCGAACGGCAGATAACCCTAACTATTCCTTTTATAGCAAAACTCTTTCTCTTCACAGAGACACTGCTGTTCTCTAAATTGCAACTAGGCCTTAATATCCGTTTACAGTGCAAAATAGGATCACGGAAGCAGACACCGATATATTTAAAAATATTTAAAGCTTTCAAATCATTCCAGGGAGGGATGTCCCATAGGAGACCTCCCTTATATTATCTCAAATATGATCAGCTGATCCCTAAAACCAAATTTATTCTGTCTAACTGGCAAAAACATGATGTTACTACCCCTAAACAGTTTGCATACTTCCTAGACCAGTTTTCTCAATCTTTACAATCACCCCCTCAGATTATATATACTGATGGATCACTATCTGACCATGGGGCGGGAGCTGCATATTTCAATCAAACCACGGATACCAGAGACTTATTCACTCTTCCACGTTATTTTTCTAACTATTCAACAGAAATATACGCAATATACCAAGCTCTATATTCTTTACGCCATATACATAATTCCACAATCCTACTCTGTATCGACTTCTACAGTGCTATACAAACCCTTAATAGATTCCAAATAAAACCTTCTCTTGATTGGTGGGAAATATTATGTTTCCACGAACTAGATTCTTTAGATCAACGACATAACATAACACATATGATATGGATACCTGGCCATTCCAACATAATAGGTAATGAGTACGTAGATAAACTGGCCAAAGCAGCTGCTAATAATTCTCCCCCAAATCCATCACCAGAATACACATCCAGGACGTCCGACAACATATTACTCATCATATCGATACTTATTTCCATCTACCTAGATCATCTAAAACACCATGGTTTTCAGTGGGAAATATAGATAAAGAGGCTATATCTCTGGCAACAAAATTGAAATTAGGCGTAGCACCCACCCCGGCTTATTTATTTAAGATCGGAAAACGCGATACAGATTGCTGTGAGTGTGGTCAGTTTGGCGATGCAGATCATATATTCTTTCAATGCCCTAAAAATTACCAACATTCGACATCTCTATATTCACACATATGTGCACGTATTGGACACGGTCCCTGGAATATTTCCTCACTTCTAAATTGGAAAATACGTTATATAGCACCACTTGTTCTTCGTTTCCTCAGAAAATGTAAAATGAAACTATAATACTAACAGCATAATAAGAACATATGTATATTCAAATTACATCTTATGTTACATCTATATCTCTACTTCATCAAGGACACCAGACGCGGAAGTCCAGAATACACTGGATACAGCGTCATTAAATAAACCAACAACAACATAGTAATAAAAGTCTCAGGGAAGCAATGATAAATGATAATAAAGGGTTAACAGAAAAGATAGAAAATGATAATAGAATTCTAAGGGATGAAATGAAAGCTAATAATGAGGTTTTGACAGAAATGAAAGAAAGTCACAATAAGGGCTTGACAGAACTAGCACTCACTCAAAATTGATAATCAACGGAAAGTGTTAGAGGGTTTCAAAGAGGAAATTAGAAATGATGTAGATAATATTAGGATTGAGGTTAGGGAGAACAGAGAGCATATCCAGGGTGAAATGGAGAATATTAGAAAAGAAATTACTCTAGAAATGGAAACAGAAAGTAGAAAATTGAAGGAGGAATTAGGGCACAAATTAGATAACAAGAGAAAAATAACTAGTAGATAATTAGAGGCTAGATTAGATAAATCAGAGAGGGAAGGTAGAAGATTGACTGTAAATGTAGAGGATCTAAATGAGCAAATTAAAGGAGTAGTCACTGAAATACAGAGGGTTAAACAGGCATTAGAAAACATGACAATCAACGATAATAGTACTAATTCTGTCAGGTCTACCATAGAGAGCACCAGTCGAAACGAGGCAATGCACAATGCATCAGCTGACATTTTGGTGGTTAACATGGGTGCAAGCACCTCCAGTAATAGAACTTGCAACAACACAAACAGAAATGCCAGTCCAACCATGCAATGGCCAAGCTATATTCTGAATGAAATTACGCCACCAACATTCGAGCATGAGGAAGCAAATGACCCTAAATCGTTCATCAATGGTATTCAGGAGTACTTTACGGTGAAAGACATCCCGGAGCAGTACAAAATGACCATTGTGCGCAAATGTTTCAAAGGAAATGCAGCAAATTGGCTTGATTTGTCAATGGGGACCGATAATAAACTATAGTTTACTCTACCTAAGAACAAAATATAGACGCATTCTAGCAGTTAGTTTGTTAGTGCGTGATGAGTATAGAAAAAGCACATATCGGACTTCTATTGAAAAAAAAATGTTTTTTTGAAGAAGTATGGGCCTATAGAAATGTATAATGACTCTAAAAAGGATATGAACTAATAGAGAAAAAAATTCTGCGTAGGATAATGTGTTCAAACCTGAAATTTATAACAACTCAATATTTACACCATGCTATTAGGAACTTGGCAACAGCGTGAGAGTAGAAAAGGACGAGGCTAATGGCAACTTGTAGGCACTAGAGACAGATATATCCCATTTAACTCCATACTGTCATCTAAGGGTGAGACAAGGTATAGTCAGCGTACATTGCCTGTTGCCTAATACCAAGGGGTATGTACACAAGAACTATAACAAGAAAACATTTGTCTTTTGAGGACCCTATCCAAAACTAGTCCTGTGATTAAGATAATTACAAGTAAGTTGGAGCATGTTTAGAAATATTGAAATATTTTTCAATTTACTATATTATTGTATTGACTTTTACAAATATCTATTAAAAAAGTTTCAACTTTTGAAAAGAATCGGATCTTCACAGAAGTATTTGTAAAAGAAAAAGTGTGTTCTTCCATAAAATTAAATAAATATTTGTAGTATATTTCTACTTTAATTTAACCAGCAAGATACAAGTCTCCCTTTTCTGTCTACAGCAATCTGGTCACCCTACATGCACCAGAACATTATCATTGGGAAAAACTAAACAAAGTATAGAATCAATTTCCAAATAATACATCTTAAGCACCACTCTTCATTTTCAAAATTATAAAACAAAAGCCTGCGTGCTGTTGTGAGAAAGAAAGAAAGGGAGGGGCATAAAAGAAATAATTATTTGTGCTTAAATAGTTTCCCTAGTAGAAAAAAAATCTGACCAACACTTTCTCATTCAAAAATAAAGAAATCATCTCAAGTACAAAACATGCACCATTTATTCCTCACATAAGCATTTTATAGCTCCAACGAAATGTCTTGACGGTCAACCTTACACCCTCCCATTTCCATGTGAGCACTGCTATAGCGAAAATAATGTTTACAATATTAAAATGGCATAAATGATCAAGATGTGGATGGCAGTAATATGATGGTAGCATGACAAAGTTCAAACACTGAGATTCCTTCATTTTCTTCTCGAAACTTGTGGAAGAGGGATGGCAGGCTGTGGCAAGGTGCACCAGGGTCAGTAATAGCTGCTCTGTCGCACTGCTTCTGCATCATACTCAAACACAAGCATCCTGATGTGTAATAGCTTCCCATGCAAGTAATCAAACTGTCTCTTTGCTTCCTGGTATTTGAGGTCACGCTGGAGATCTTGGTACTCCTGTATTATTTGATGCTTTATACCCTGAAAAGATGGACAACATTATTAATATATGTAATATGTGTGAGTGGGTATGTGTGTGCTTGTGCATACATCCACTTGCTCTAAAAAAATCTGATGTGTCGCACTCACATGACTTTATTTACTCTTGTACTAACAATTCTTACAAACTCTCATTCCTATATCTTCTTCATGTTAGTTGAGGTAAACATTTGTACAAATTATCTTATTGCTTATTTCCTTGTAGGTGCAAGGGAAATATTAGAATACCGTGTGCTTTGACCAATATTCAAATCGTTTAAAGCTTTGACATTCCATTCTCTTTGCATGCTTAACATATAAAAAAATGAACAACGATGTTCCATTTCAAGAAAGCTTTAAGTTTTCCAAAACTTATACAAATAACAAGGAATATCTCCAAAATGGTGTACTCTACAAAAAAATTTTATTCAGACATAATTTGTGTGTTTTAGTAAGATCTACTTTTTTTGTACAGAAAGATTTTGTCTATCTCTTACAGTTTATGAGTTATTCAAAAGTCATCCAGAGTAAATACGACTACATAGGCTATAGCCAGAAAATTCAAAATATACATTTCATTTGTCATACAAATATCTTAAACATATGGCATTTTAATCAAAATCATTAGAGACATTTTCAAGAAAATCATAATTTTCCATGTAAAGGGTAGTTTAGGGTGGGGCTATTTTCTTCAAAATCTTTATGTTTTCCCTTGAGAGACATTAAACTTAAATACCAACTTTGGTTTTTAACCGACTTTTCCTTTTTGAGTTACGCTGTGCACAGACTGACAGACACACACACAGACCTTTTTCTAAAAATGCTTTTTTGGATTCAGGGGTCTCAAAACATACGAGTATATTTCCGGTGAAATCTCGACATCGAATATTTGGGTGGAATACAATACTTCCTCTACTTAGCAGTAGAGAAAGTAAAAAGTACTAATCAAATTACAATAAGTTGTTAAATCATACTTATGCATACGAGGGTGGTTTGATAAGTATCTGAGTGACAAGAGAATGCCCATGAAGGATAGGTTTTTATTGTTGGCACCTAAGTCTATTCTTATAGACTATAAGAATAATTCTATAGTATATACTTGCATAAATTGGTTGTTATCTATTTCTTAAAGGGTTGTTGGGAGCCCGCAAAAGGTCTGGCTTTGTATTGCTTTGTGGAAAACAGAGAAAAGTGAATTGTTTTTTCATAAAGCACTACCTTTTGCTTGGTAAGACGAAAATAAGCAAAAAAGTATAGTTCAATATTTAAGAGGTAGAACTGGAACTTAAAAATTCAATGCCACAACTGGGATTTGAACCACAGACCTTCCGCTTGCCGGGCGGACGCTCTACCACTGAGCTATTGTGACAAACTGCCAGAATGGCATTAAATTCTCAAGTTAGTTAGTTCGTTAGTGGTAGATTTGAAAGAAACTTCCTCCACTCTAAACTACACTTAACATGTAACATTTTTCAAAAATTTTGGATTTCTCAAAAATGACTAGCAATTTTGATTAAAGTGCCATATGTTTAAAATATTTTTATGGCAAATGAAATATATATTTTGAATTTTCTGTCTATAGCCCATGTAGTGCTCTTTACTCTTGATAACTTTCACATAAATAGTAAACCGTAAGAGTGTTGGTCTGGGTGGTTTGGTTAGATGCTGGCCTACTGATCTCAAGGTTGCGGGTTCAAATCTGGCCCAGACCAATGGTTCCTAAGTGTGCTTAAAAATGACAGTTCCATGTCAGCAGATTTACTGGCATGTAAAAGGACTCCTGTAGAACAAAATTCTGGCACACCAGCAATGTTGATGTGTTCCTGACAATTGACAGCATTGTTAAAAAAATGGCCATAAGAGATAGACCCAATCTTACTATACAAAAAGTGTTGTTGCTAATGCTCTTCTAACTGGATTTTATCCATTTTTCTATGGGCTTCCAAATAATATTTACATTGTTGAACTGGAACATTGTCATTTAATGTAGATCTCATTAAACACAGAATTTATATAATATTCATTTTCTTCATGGAGTTCACCATATCCAAGATATTGCTTGTTAATACTTTCAGGTTTTAAGATCCAGTACTTTCCTTTAATACAGAGCAGAGGTCAGTAAAAATCTGATGTACGGCACTTTCTCTACTCCTCTATCAACAAACTATTCTCACAAAAGCTTCTTCTCCCACTTCTTGTTAATCAAGGTAAACATTACGCATTTCATCATACACACAAGGGTCATTCCGTAAGTCTTGGCAACTATGTGATATTTTTCAATATGTGGCATCACTGTACTGTTTGTGTATACATTCGAAACCCTGCAGCAAACCGTACCGAATTCGACCAACAGGTGGCGACAGTAAGTGAGGAAGGCTAAGGACCAGCACCAAAAACATTCAGTCTGAGGCTAGCCATGCTACAACAGATTGGAACAGCAATCACATGTGAAAATTGCCATGCTGTGGCCAGAAGTCATGCTGACCTACAAGAAGCTTTGGGAGAAATACCGTTTGGAACAAAAATTGAATGTAGCAATGAAAGAATTGTTTATAATAGGTTATCAACAATTTAATACAAAAGGTGAGTCAATTAATAGCCCTACACAATACCTACATTATAACCATATTGACACCACGTTAACTCAGATGTTCAGATGCCAAGCTAACTCCTCCAAGGAGACTACGACCACACCACTGAAGATGTCTGCCGCAGCTGTGGATGAAATGTCTGGGTACTTAAACTCCAGCAGACCACAGCATAACAGCTCGGAAATAACTCCTAAGTATATAGGCTGTTGAATTTGACATTTCTAAAATGGGTGTGGCAATTTAAATGCCACTTTGCAGCGCACTTCAATATCATTTTTCTATGAAACACAGGTTTCAAATTTGCCTCCTAAAGTACTATAAAGTTTTAGAAGTAAATGAGTCAACCTATAGACACTAATAGTTTCACTTACACTTATTTATGTCCAGACGCATTTCGAAGACCAGCATCTTCATTCTCAACAGTTTCTTGAGTTATGGTTGAAGAGGAAACATCTGTTGCAGTAGTGACTTTGCTGCTATCTGGGTTGCTGGATATAAACTTCATTATGGCATCTGCTGGTGGTATATCAAAATTCATGGCTATGTGAATATTCTTCATTTTGATATACCACCAGCAGAAGACATAATGAACACATAATAACACTTTTGAGAGGTAGAACTGGAACTTAAAAATTCAATGCCACAACTGGGATTTGAACCACAGACCTTCTGCTTACCAGGCGGCTGCTCTAACCATTGAGCTATTGTGACAAACTGCCAGAATGGCATTAAATTCTCAAACCATTCTGGCAGTTTGTCACAATAGCTCAATGGTTAGAGCAGCCGCCTGGTAAGCGGAAGGTCTGTGGTTCAAATCCCAGTTGTGGCATTGAATTTTTAAGTTCCAGTTCTACCTCTCAAACTTTGCCCACACACGGCTTGTGTGTTTAAAAACACCAACAGTAAGTTTGTTGGCATAAATAAACATAATAACACTTTTTTTAATTAATGGATGAAACATCTTGACGTGCATTACATATATAACATTGAAATTTACACAGTAGTTAGATAGTTATGATGATAATAATAAGCACACAAAAGTTCGAGCAAGTTGACTATATCCACCCAAAGATATGAATTTGTCTGTCAACGGAGGAAAAAATAAATTTTGCAAGTTAATGCCAGCTTAACTGATGAAACGGTACCATAGACATTAGTTTATTTATCACTGTTTCATTTGTACTCGTGCACAATAAATTTACTCAGTTCCATGACGTGTTTTTCATTCCAATCTCCGCTGTTAACTCCTGTCCTCTATCCCTAATTTCTGTTGTCATTGAGATCCATGCTACCTTCATGGTGCAATGCACTGCCTGGATTTCCCCTGTTGTCCATTATCGAATGCTATCCCATAGTTGCCAGGATGTATGGAATGACCCTCGTATATCAAGAATAATGCAGACTCATACTTAAAAAAAAACTGGATCAACTACGTGATGGGTTTGAAATTTTATGCACTTTGCAAACCAGGAGTAAGAAAATGAATAGCATTATCCCATTTGAAAAAATATTAGAACATTCAAACCAATGACAAAGTACATCTTGGCAACAGTTAACCTAGCTTCAATCTTAGTTTCCTAAGTTACAGTATAATAAATAGAATTGAATCCTCTGTCAGGTCTGTAACACTTTGAATCTGCTCACAAAGCTATAAAACTGCCTCCACCTCTTTACATTTTACAGCCACACTGGAAAAGTTGGCAAGTAAGACAATGAACTACTGCATTACATTACCCTATAGGCTGGACTATTTCTCTCATGCTGCCTAAGTCTGTGCTCCAACTGATAAAATCTTCTGCATACTTTCTCCATCACAGTATGAAGATCTCTATATTCGCTGTAATTTGCATTAAACTCTGCAATGTACTCCTTGCGTTGCTCACTACTGCGTATGCTAGTGCAAACCCTGTATAAATACCAACAGAATATTAATTTGTATTTTAAAATGAAAAACATCTGTTCTATGACAAAAACCATAACAATAAGGAAATTTTCTTTTATAATACTAAGAAAAAATAGCTAGTTTTAAATCTTACTTGCAAGTTGTTTGAATAAAAATTTAGCAAAAATTAACTGCATTTTCTTCCACATGCCATTGATCAGTACAGAAATGCTAACTCTTTAACTCCTAACTCATTTTGACTCCTAAAATGTGATGGGAAAAATGTCTGTTGTGGAATTAAAGCTGATATACTGATACACCATGCAAGGTGATCAAACTGGCTAAACTAAGGATAAATAGATTTAGATTCATGCAAACTAAGATAAAAAAGTGCAATACATATTGATGTGGGTATCAAAACAATGAAAACTTGAAATTGAGTTTTTATTTATGGGCGCTCTTTAACTACTATGGTTCTGAGTATCCTTATAGGGGGTGAAAAACTACTTCATTTTGCTCAGGCTTGAGGTTCTTTCTACTAAGCTAAACTAAGCCCCGGAACTACAGCCCATGAACAGCCAAGCCTTACCGCCCAGCCGCTGCGTCCCCCACCTCGGCCCACGTCATTGGTGGGGTGCAGTATTGGAGGATGGTACGCGGTCGGCGTCCCGATCCCTCCCGGCCAGTTATGCGGTCTTCACGCCCTACTTTTCTATCAAGTAGCTCCTCAATTGGGGCATAACAAGGCTGAGTGCACCCGTGCCAGACCTCCCATGCTGGTACCGGGGATCGAACCCGGATCCTCCGCGCCAGAGGCAAGCGCGCTACCAACTGCGCTAGGGAGGCGCAGGGGACTAAATCTACGACACGTGATCACCAGCTTTACTTCCCTCCTGAAAGAAGCCAGGATTTGTATGCCCCCCCCCCCCCCAATGTTTGCGAAATATTCCTGCATGTGCGGTTGTGAAATTCGAAATGCCCTTTTCTGCTTTCCTTGCCTGTTCGAAAGTAATGATTCCTGGTCAAAAAGCGGCGTAAAGGACCTAGGCCGTTTAAATGAATATGCAAATAAGCATATATCGAGTAGGAAACACTTGAGTTAACGTTCTGGATCTCACTACTCTTGATGCAGTAAACATTGGTGACAGCTCAATTCTGAATACGGTGAGTCTCTTAAACTAAAAAATTACAAAATCGAAAGAAATAGGTCTATTTTATCGAAAATAATAGACTGCATTAAACTGTGTGGTGTATTTGATTGACATTAAGGGGACACGACGAGACAAAAGAATCTGAAAATTCTGGAATACTTTTAGGACTTATTAACTTACTAGCTAGTGTCGATGGTGCTGTAAAAAAGGCACATGGAGACAAGTTTCTAAATGGAGGTCAAAAACAACACAAAACGACCTGTTACAATGTATGCTGAACGTCTGCCACAACAAAATAAAAGAGCTGAAGGAGACGAAATTTGTAGCCTTAATGTCAGATGAAACTAGTGTGAGAGTATCAGCAATTGGTTCTCGTGTATCGATACGAGATTAACAGTGACATCTACGAAACTTTTTTTCTAAGCCTAATGGACAGACTGTCAGAATTATCCTGGTGTTTGCCTATGGAGTTAGTCATTTCAAGTCAACAACAAACAAAATCATTGCACAAACATTTTATGGCGCCGCTATCCTGAGGGGAATAACAAATGGTATATAATCTAAAATAAGAGAACATTATCCTCTGATACACTATATATGTACACATCAGTTAAATCTCTTAATGGAGAAAGCTGCTTCGCAAAACAAATCAACAAGAGTGTTTCACTGCACCCTGACAGGATTTACCTGCTTTCTTCTCACGCTCGCCCCAGCGTATATGAGTTCTCGAAAAAATCTGTGAACGTATTGCTGCTGGTTCTGCCACTAGATGAAATTTTAAGTCCTGGACAGCGAGTTGTATTTTTGAAAACATAGAAGCACTTATTGAATGTTTTCTTAAACTTGAGGGTTCATTTTAGAAAGACACGGGAAGAATTGCAAGAGGGCTAAGACACAACTTGCAAGACAGCGAATTTCTCTTCTGGTTAGAGGTCCTTCCCGTATAATGCCCCATGTCAATATCGTCTACAACCAACTGCAGACAAGGAAAACTGATGGGACTGCAACAAAATGGCTGACGCTAAAGAAGTGCGCGGTCGCATCACAATATAGACGAAATATCTGTTTGAGTCAATATCTCCTCTTGATGTTTTTAAGCCCTTAGACAGAAAATTTCGAAGAATATTCGAGAAATTTTCCGGATCATATTCTAGACTTGGCTGTAATGACATATCCCGTGTTAAACAGGAACAAACTAAAATCAGAGCTTTCAATTACTACTTATGTATGAAAGGCCAGAATTTCATCATGGGAGTGGGGCATTACCACTAATTAAGATGCTGTATTCAAACGATCTGGTTGAAGCTTTTAGCAAACCTCCTGAGGATTATCGTAACGATCTCTATGACTACGGCTTCTCTTTTCTCCACTAAAGCGGATCAAGTGCTTCCTAAGGAATACAGTGAAGCAGGACCGACACTCGGCACTTGCCATGCTCTCTGTAGAAAAGAATCTAGTTTCGAGCATCAAAGACTTCAACACCAAGGTCATCAACATGTTTGTGGGCATGAAAAATCTCTATGAGCATGCAGCACGCTATCCGTTAAATCCACGAGTGGCCACTGGAGTATCCTGAGGAAAATTATTTTTGCATCAAAATTGAGGTAGTCTAATAGTAATATACATTAATTTCCAAGCCCCCCCCCCCTCCACTTCGCGGCACCCAGGCAGGAACAAGATTAACGTTCTTTTACGTCTGTAAATCTACGTCACGAGAACCTGCCCTATCTTGCACGTCATGAATTTCAAAATTTCAAAATATTTCTTTACCTACGTACGTCATTCAGGATGTCTGTCAATTAACTGCGTACTTCTTGCATTTTGATATATTGCAAACCGCCCAGGTGCAAGTTATAAAGTATTTAAGTACCTACGCAATCATTTTCCACGAGAATAAAATGATCACTTCGTTTTTTTTTTTTTTTTTTTGGGAATATGTTGTTGGTATGAAAAATCTCCATTGTGTTTAGATTAAGAGGTTTAGTTGTACAGTATAACCTCGTTATAAGAATCCGAAGGGACTGATAAATTGTACTAAGTGAAAAACAGATTTTAATATGCAAACACGTACAGTAATACACTACAGTATAAAGTGAGTGTAAAAGTACAAATACTCATAAATTACACGGGAACGAAAATATATTGTAATTTCTGCTCTGCGATTGCTGTTCTTTGCACCACTGTCCACTTTATTTAGAGTCGTTAGAGTCTTAGCCTTATCTGTACATTTAGAGCTGTCTGTTTCTTCTTTGCCAAGTTTCGCGTGCTACCGTTTGTACATTTTTATTCGGTATTCTAACTCGATTTGGCGACAACTAATAAAAGAACACCTGGCACTGAATACGTTTCTAATTCATGTTAATGCAAGCATTATTGAAGTCGTTTATATGCACCGTACACGCTGATTATTGAGGTGATAATCACAGCTGCTGACCTACAATACGGTAGAAAGGAGTCAACAATGAGTAGTTAGCTTTGTAGTCACATTTCTTGCATTTACTTCGGAAAAAATAACCCTTAAAATACTGGAAATTTGTGTTACGGTGAAATTTAATTACGCTTGGGACTGAAAAAGACTTCGTAATTCATCTTACCCGATAAAACCTCCCATAAGAACTAATTCTTCCTACCGGAGCCAATATTTTTATGGCGTTAACCGCAAGATCGTATTAACCCAGTTCGCGCCAACGTTATACTGCTTAACTGTAGAGCGCGCACTGCCCTTTACAGTGCTACCAAAATCTCGTTTTCCGACAATGGAGGTTTCTTCCCGCCAGCAGAAGAAGAAGCTGTAAGAATAGGCATATAATTGTGAAAATACTAGTCAAATAAAGTACAAAATAATTATCCCAAAATAGTTAACGAAAGGGAATTGGGAATGATGTCTTTAGGCCAAGGTTAGCAGGCAACACCGAGTGCTGGTGAAAAACAAATGAGAAGTAGGCAACTGGATCACTCCAAGAAATGATGTAATGAAAAATTAATTAAAAGAAGCATATATCTACTTATTACAAGAAGAAAGCGCGATGAAGCTTCAAATACAAAGAAGTATTGAGACAGCCGAACAAAATAACCGCGGCAAGTGTAAGAAATAACTGCCAAGAGCATAAACATCGAAACAAAGAACTCGTATTTGTGCTTAGAAGAATGAAAACCAAGAAAACAAATCATATGAGGGAAAAATACAACAAAAGTAATATTAAGTGGGGGATACATAGGAATAACCATGCACGATGCACAGCTTCCACGTTGTTATATAAATTGGAATGTGAAGGCCAATGATAAACTGGATTACGTTACCGAGGGTATAACTGAAAAAAACTGACGTGAATAAAATAGATGGATCAAACAATATCTACAAAAACGAAGCCAACCAAATTATCCATATAATTAATGCACTATTGGACTTGTAACTAAGGAAGGCAGGCGATTGTTACAAGTACCCCACATAAACACGTTTAGCTTACAATTCGTGTGTGAATAAAGAAAGAAGACTAAAGCTATTACGTGCTAAATATCCTAATGTAGTAGTAGTAAATATACATTACCACCAAGGCATACTCATGCTGATCCGTCGTTTCACAGTACAGTTACTAGCAACTGCGTCGTAATGGTCGCAATCACGCAGCACGCAATGAACTGCGACCACAGCAATACCAAGAAACAGTTCCACCCACGTGACCGCAGTGAGTGCTCTCATTGGTTAGCGCCAACTTTCAGTTAGGGCTCAGACAACTGCATCCAGTGAACTCTGTATCAGGTGGAAGGTACTGCTTCGCCCATACGTTGGCCAGGGATTCCGCATGAGTGTAACAAATATGTCCAATGCAATTATTGTCAAATATTTGGAGCCATCTAGCTTCTTGACGAATGACATACATAAATGGTTTATCATTTCAATAACTGTCGCTCAAACATTGTATAAAGAATACTGTAATGCACTTCTAGCTTAAATCGGATGAATTTAGCTACAATGTAATGTTAATATGACAGAGAAATCTCTCTTAGAAATTACACGTTGAAACCTAATTCACTGGATAAATCTTCCTCATATTCATTTTGAAGAACTACTGCTGCATTGTGAATCTCTTTGCAGATACAGAATTTAGAAATGTTGGGAAAATAATTTTGAAGAAATGAATAACATTATGCATATCCTCAAATGATAATTTTAACTTGCCTATGGCGCGGAGGACCCGGGTTCGATCCCCGGTACCAGCATGGGGATTTTATCCCCTCTGGGAGGTCTGGCACGGGGTGCACTCAGCCTCGGTAGGTCCTGGGGGGACCAACTGAGAAGCTACTTGATGGAGAAGTAGCGGCCCCAAGTCGAGCAGATCGCATAACTGGCCTGGAGGGCTCGGGGCGCTGACCACGTCCCACCTTTCAGTACTGCACCTCACCAATGACGCCTGTGGTGGGCAGAGGTGGGGGACACTGCGGCTGGGTGGTAGACCTGGG
The DNA here is from genome assembly GCA_030765045.1 of Tenodera sinensis. Lineage (NCBI taxonomy): Eukaryota > Metazoa > Arthropoda > Insecta > Mantodea > Mantidae > Tenodera > Tenodera sinensis. The sequence goes on from CM060961.1 coordinate 206,125,586, forward strand.
TCCTTCATGGGCTGTTGCGCCGGGGCTTAGTTTTAGTTTAAAATAATGTTCAAACAGCCACATGAGCATTGTGCAATCAAACAATATTAATTCATTATTCTGTTGTCAAAATTTATAGTAATTGTAGCAGATAACCATATTAATTTGTGCTAAATAAAAATTGCTTTTACATCAAAATTGAAACAATAGTCTAATATTCAGTATTTGACTGCACATTAAATTCATTTATTTCCAAGGGAGGGTCACAGCCCCCCCCCCCCTTTTGTGATGCCCATGAACAGCCATTAAAAACAATGCTTCTGAGGTACATATTTTAATCTTCTAGCCACTCGTCCTGACACAGTTCAACAAAATACTTTTGCACTTTTTGAAATATTTTATTTTCAAATTGTGGTGAAATGCCCTATTTCTTAAACAGAGATGTAGATGATGACATTGCTTCTCCAAAATTATTTCAATAGCAAGATAAACTATCAGCCGCATTCTGAATAAGAGAACATGCTTTATCAAGGTCTACATTTTCTGATTGCATAATTTGAGATGCTAAATTAGCACATTCTAAAATCTTAGCAACTCTATCTGAAAAAAAAAAAAAATCCGATTTTTCAAATTGGTTAGATGTTAATATTTTTGACAAAGCCTTGGGCACATCGACATAAATATAACACACAACTTTAACAGACTGATATCTTGAAAACCAACATGTTGGGCAAAGCTTTTCTAAGGTACCACAAGATACTTGACTGAAGAAAAGATACAAAGTTTTTTATTGTGTCATAAAAGACTTAGTAACTTCTTGAATTCTACATGCAGCATTGTTAACCCTTAGATGGTAACAACCTCTCTCAGGAGGATGTAAAATTTCTCAACATATGTGGGTACATGTGTAATGTTAATTTGATCTTATATTTCTGCTATGCTTTGGTTGAGAGTTGAACTCTGAATTGTGTGGACATCAGTGTTTGTTCCACAGCAGTACAGTTTTATAAGTGTACACACGTAAACCACATCATCTCACAGGTACTGTAAAGGTAACATACTGACATTTGATTTCTTGCAAGATCTGATGTAAACTGAATCAAAATATTAATAGTGGTAATTCACCAAGCTTTTAAATTGTTATTTATTTTCGAGATTCACTAAAGTGGGCATAAAATGCAAACTTTTGTCATCTTAGTCTCTCAGACAGATGCTACTGTTAGTACCATTTTTTTCATGAAGACTGATATGTAATTTTTGCATAATTTATTGCAAGATATGATGTAAATGGAATAAAAATATTAGTATTAATAATTCAGACCTAGGTATCTCAGCTTCACCAATATGTGTCCTGTGTAACGATCCAGCAGAAATGAACGAAGACCACTTGAAGACCTGTGAAGCATTAAGATCAGAAGAAACTACAGTTCAAAAGTATTGGAAAGCACGAATGCTAGTGGCTTCATTGCCAGGTGCAAGGCACTAGAAAACAACAACATAATTCAGACCACCTCCGTAGCCATTGGTAGTGTGCTTGCCTCTGGCACGGAAGACCCAGGTTCGATCCTCAGTACCAGCATGGGATTTTTTCCCCCACTGGGAGGTCTGGTACAGTGTGCACTCAGCCTCGTTAGGTCCCTGAGGGGCTAATTGAGGAGCTATCCTGATAGAAAGGTAGTATCCCTAAAAGGTCAAGTAGTCACCTTGCAGTTGGGATAGCCGGCATGCTGACCCATACCACACCCAACCTGCACTCCTCTGTTGCCTTGGCTGCGGCTGGGCGAAGAGGGTAACCTCTGCATAGAGGAGACGCCGTAGGGTTTATTAATAATTCATTAAGCTTTTAATTTGTTATTCACCAAAGTGGACATAAAATGAAAGATTTTTTCATCTTAATCTCATAGACGACGTTGCTGTTAGTGCCATTTTTTCACATGACCAACTAAGGCTTAAGTGCTAGATTTAAATTGTGCGCTACATACTGCACACATTTTGCATTTCTTTGTCTTTATTAAATTCTCGTTCTAGCACACCTTTGTATTAGCACAACCGTCACACCCCAGACCAGGACATTTAATTAATTAGTCCCTTTTCATCTATTGCACATAGTATTCCCTCTTTTATTCCTAATGCACTTTGATCTTTTATTTCACGAAAACCTAAAAAGCTTTTATGTATCATGACATATTTACACTGATATCTAGTGAAACTAACATATGTAAATGTCTGAGTTAATTGATCTCTTTTTGTAATATCCTGTTTTGAGTCTATAAGAATAAAAAAGAAAGGGATGGCTTTAATGTCATTAATAATCTATTTTTCAGCTGCATGGAATAGAACACTTAATTCTTTTTAAATTGAAAGGGTAAGGTACTTTAGTATATATTTTGGTTTATTAATTGGATTGTGTAATATAGGATCATACTTTGCAAGAAGTATGATGCTTGTTAAAAAGTTTTGACTTTGATTTTCCAATTTCCTCCCTAAGTTCCTGAAAAGCTAGATTATTGGATGCCAGTGTTAACATAACATACACAATATGCTCATAGACCTGTTTCAACACATTTTCTTTGTTTGAGGTCATTTTGAGTCACTTTCTACACTCACCTTCACTTGAATTGTTTTAAAAACAGGAAACATTTTCAAGACTGTTCAGTCCCATCATCAGCTGTTGGGTGACTGACGCTATCTTCTTGTTCCTCCTCTCTGCTACTATCATCCTGCTGCTATCTGTTGTTAGGGGTGCACTTCATTTAAAGCTGGGATTTCAAAGTTAATCTCTTTATTGTTTGAGAGGTAGAACTGGAACTTAAAAATTCAATGCCACAACTGGGATTTGAACCACAGACCTTCCGCTTACCGGGCGGCTGCTCTACCACTGAGCTATTGTGACAAACTGCCAGAATGGCATTAAATTCTCAAACCAGTTCATATTTTTCCTGGTAAACCACAAAGGCAGTCTCACATCAGAGACAAATTACCCCAATGGTGACTTACTATTGTAAGTACTTTATATCCCAGGATTAAATAACCTTCAGATGGTAATTATTATTTATTTATGCTCAGTGGTAGAGCAGCCGCCCGGTAAGCGGAAGGTCTGTGGTTCAAATCCCAGTTGTGGCATTGAATTTTTAAGTTCCAGTTCTACCTCTCAAACTTTGCCCACACATGGCTTGTGTGTTTAAGAACACCAACAGTAAGTTTGTTGGCATAAATAAATAATAATTACTCTTTATTGTTGTTTTTGATTATGTAAATTTTTTCCCAAATGTGCAGTTCTATTGATGAATTTAGAGATTTTAACAATTTTATATTGAGGCCAGTGTTGTTGTTTTCATTCCTAAAGTGGTGTGCCACAGCAGACTTTTCTGTTTGTTTTAATTTTATGTTCCTCTGATGTTCCTTTAGTCTGATATCCAAATTTCCTTTTGTTTTACCTATATAGCATTTTTTGCAACTATTGCAGTTCTGGTAAATTCCAGATTTGAGATTGTAAGGGAACGTATTGTTAAGCGGCTTGTTGAGCAGGTTTTTTGAACTGTATTTGTTTTGTGGTGCCAGTTTTATGTTTAGCTTTTTGAAGAGTCTTTCAAATTTCCTGAAGGCCCAGGGATGGTAGGTGAATTTTCTAAATTTCCAGGTATTTGTGAGAGGTGTTAATGTAGTGGTTTGCGAAATTATCTTGAGCTCTTCTGCATTAAAAGTACACAAACAGGACAATAGCATGAGACCCATCATCAACAGCATTAATTCACCCGCTTACTACATCGCTAAATGGCTAGTAAACAAGCTAAAATCTTACACAAAATATGAAAGTTTAAGAATTGAGAACTCCTTGGAACTTGTAAAATACCTACAGAACTACAATATCCCTGAAGGCTATATAATGGTTTCTTTCAACATTAAATCTCTTTTTACCACATCCTGGTGGAAAAAATACCTACACGCATTAGGAGATGGTTGACTCACGCTACAACAGAACCCACAGATATAAGCGACATTATTAACCTTACGGAAATTTGCACAAAGAATAATTACTTCACATTTGATAAATTCTACAGACAATCCCAAGGTTTAACAATGGGGAGTCCACTGTCACTGTTTTTAGCAGACATGTACATGAGCTTTTTCGAAACTCACATAGTATATTCCTTTCCACATAAGTTCAAATTTTGGAGAAGATACGTAGATGACATCTTCGCCATAATCCCCCAGAAACAAAAAGAGGACTCTCTGAAATTACTAAACCTACAGGGCAACCATATAAAGTTTACAATTGAAATAGAAGACAACACATTACCTTTCCTGGATCTCAAAGTTAAGAGATATAGACAGTATAAAATTTGGAATATATAGAAAGTCTACACATGTGGATAATTACATAAAGAAAAATAGTTGCAACCCAGCTTCACACCAACTAGCAGTATTTAGAAGCTTAATTCACCAATTATATGTCCCTTTAAGTAAAGAGGAATTTCTGAAAGAGCAACATCATATACAAGAAACAGCAGTACTAAATGGATTCAACCCAGCCACCATTAGGAACATGTCAAAATATGCAGAAAAGCTCAAGATAATTTTGCAAACCACTACGTTAACACCACTCATAAATAACAACTTGAAATTTAGAAAATTCACCTACTATCCCTGGGCCTTCAGGAAATTTGAAAGAATCTTCAAAAAGCTAAACATAAAACTGACACCACAAAACAAATAGTTTAAAAAGCCTGCTGAACAAGCCACTTGACAATACCATCCCTTACAATCTAAAATCTGGAATTTACCAAATCAACTGCAACAGTGGCAAAAAAAGCTATATAGGAAAAATAAAAATAAATTTGGATATCTGACTAAAGGAATATCAGAGGAACATAAAGTTAAAACAAATGGAAAAGTCTGCTGTTGCACACCACTTTTGGAATGAAAACCACATTGGGCTCAATATAAAATTGTTAAAATCTCTAAATTCACCAATAGAACTGCACATTTGGGGAAAAATTTACATAATCAAAAACAACAATAAAGTGATTAACTTCAAAATTTCAGCTTTGAATGAAGCTCTGCACCCCTAACACCAGGTGGCAGCAGGACGATAGTAGCAGAGAGGGGGAACAAGAAAATAGCGTCAGTCACCCAACATCTGATGATGGGACCGAACGGCCTTGAAAACTTTTCCTGTTTTTAAAACAATTTAAGAGAAGGTGAGTGTAAAAAAGTCACTCAAAATGACCTCAAACATGAATACTTCACTGTTAATAGTGCTTCTATTTGTAATATTCACATTTTCTTTAGTTTTGTCAACAGTGCTTTTCTTATGCCCTGAGTTGAAAACAATGCATGTGCACAAACATGTAGCTAGTTTTGTGTTGCCCTATACTTTTCCTTAGCCACCTCCAGCCTCAGACTCCTCTCCAAGCTAACAATGATTTCTGTCCTCCAAAGAGCCAACATGGTTTACAATAAAGTCGTTTTTAGATGAATAACACAACCATTCTCTCCAAATTCTTTATCTGCCAATGTGAACTTTTTGTAACATTTAGCGGAGAAGGATCTCTTTTCCTGCTTAGCATCTTTGGGGAATGGACCCACTGGCTGATAAGGATTTTGTCTAAGAAGAATTTTTTAGTTTCATTATCCACATTAACTGATATTCTGCACGATCATTTGAATACTCTGCAAAATCCTAATTATATTGATGACAATTTGATTAAATATTCTTTTGTGCTTTCACAATTGTTGTCAAAGCTGTGAAAAAGTTGAATGTTTAGCAAAACTGTGCATAATACAATCTTAAGTACATTACAAATCCAGAAAGAATCATCTTTCTTCTTTACCTGATTAACCTCCCTTATGTAGGATTTACACCCCTAGGACTTACTAGCCAGGGCCTAGGGTCACGACTGTCGGGGAGCACAGGAACCTATGGACCAGACAGAGTGAAGACCTGAAAGTGGGTGGTCAGCCAAGTGCCAGGTATGAGAGTGAGAAGAGGATGATATGAAATGTAGGTGAAATCAATGATTGGAAAGGTTATAATGGAGTAATTAGTAGAGTGAGTGGCAGGGGAAACCAGAGAAAACCCACCCTGATGCCGCTTCGTCCACCACGAACACCACATGCGGGTCCCTGGGATCAAGTCAGGTTGCCTGGGTGATAGGAGAATGCTCTAACTGCTGCCCAGAAAGAATCATTTCCTACCTAAAATGTAATATTTTGGCACATATTTTTATTGTTGTTTTTTAATTAATATGACTACTCTTTTGTGACAACTAAGGAACTGCTAACCAAGTGTTATGAGAGATGGCAAGGACATGCATTGTTTACACACACTTACAGCTCAACGTTGAAAGATTGTATGAAACCATCTTGAACTGACCATTTCAGTGCAGACTGGCATTTGATTTGACTACATTTTATATGCATTTGTATATTTATATCTGTAAGGCGAATGGCGATAAATCAAGCATCTGAACATTAAAATAATATTTATATTTGCTTTTATGCAGGCCCCTTAAGTCCTGGGCTCACCTGCTTTGCAGGCCCTATAGTTACACCCCTGGACTTGATCTTTATTTGGACTGAATCACCACAAGAATGAGAAATGAAACCCCAAGCCTATTGAGTTTCAGAAGCAGGAACTGTTGAGAGGGGGAAAGTTCTGGATGGAGGTATGTCTGGAATCCATTTTACCTTTAGAAGTAAAAATGGCTGTTGAGCTAGCAGAGAATGCTTTGACAGCTGATTCATAGCACCAGATAGTAAATACCGTTACAAGTCCTTATTGCTTTGAATTTGTACACTTGTCCAGATCGTGGTGACACTCCATATGCACATGAGAAGAGAAATTAAGGAGAAATGACCGGAGTGGTGGGGAACAAGCTAACGATATCAGAACTCAGGCAGTCACATACACACGCAGGGTATGTTTACGAATTGTAAACAATTATTGTGTAGTTATCACGTTGAGAGTAAGCAATGCACTGATCCCCACCTCTCCTATTATGCAAGTGGGCATGTCTCTTCTATTGCGCATCTATGCTTCAGAAGTGGGGGAGTTTCACAAGGAACTGGACAAGCTGTGAGTTACTGAGTCAGTGAACAAAGAAATAAAATGATGAGACTACAAACATGTGCAGTTCCAGAGTCTTTGTAGCAACTTCACAGAGAGAAAGGCAATGAGCAGAGCCAGATAAATCTGCTATTTCTTCAAGTTTCATTCACTTGGCTCTCTAGCGTCTCAAGTCAGTTGTCTGGCCCTGCTTCCCTCTCAATGTTTCCATAAACCAGCAATCATTTATCTACAGACAGAGAAGACATTTTAGCTTCTTCTGCTATCACAGTCCAAAGTTATAAAGTAATCATAATAAGTGAGAAAAAAAATACCATGGTAAACTGCTGAAATGAATGAAAATGTGATCAAAGATGCAAAAAAAAGACATCTACTGTATTATCAAATGAAAAAATTATGTACATACAAATAAAAATAAAAAAGGGGGAAAAAAAGACCTACAGTACATACATACAGTATTTACATCTTCCAGTTTAAAAAAGTTATTTCTTCAAGAAGTCCATAAATGTTTTCCGTCTTTTACAGAACTCACTTCTTTGTGCTGTTTCATGCAATTGTCCTAGCAGTAGAAAGTCTGTTGAAGTTGTCTCTGATTTTCTCTTTCTCCATTCTCACTTTCACTTTCTTCAGCCACTACATTCACTGCCTCTACTATCACCTCATCAGTCACTTCCACTTCATCTGCGTTGATCCATTCAGCTACATCGTTTTCAGTGATTGTTTTATCTGCCAACCTTTGAGCTAGTGGTGCAAGACTGAGATCGTCATGGTCTATGGGCAAAATTACTTGATTTTCCATGACGTTTAATAACTTTGCATAGCACACTTCATAAAACGGTACCCCGGGTTAATGGGGGCTTGGATAAGTGCGGCCTTGCTGTATATACTTTGTATGCAGTTGTTGTATCTTCACGTTCAAATCATTGACCACAAACGGTTTCCTTTATTTTGGGGAGTAAAACATTTCTTGGGGCCAAATTTGGGCAGTAGGAAGGATGAGTCAAATATTTGTCTTTTGTCCCTCCAGTGGAACTGTCACAACATGACCACTAGCTAAGAAGAATCTTTTTGCAGACACATCTTGCTCATTGCACACTTGTTGCATGATTCTCTCCTAGGAAGATGACTTGTTGCTCAATTTGTGAGTCATACTGGTATATCCAGCTTTTGTCTTCTATGTTAGATACGCTTTTGTATCCTCCCCTCTCCCCATCACATTATTTCTATTGATTGGTTCCAATGCATATATGCTTTTTCTTGCTTGTTTATGAAATGGTAGCACAGATCCCTGGCATGAAACTTTTCTTTGAGAATTGTTCTCACTTGTGCTGACCCAATATTTAGAGCTTGTTGAATCTGATATGTGTAACATGTGCTTTGCTTTCATTAATTCTCATTCATTGTTGCTGTAGCTGGCATTCCTGCTTGTCTTCATCTTTGAGGGATTCCTTTCCTTTTCTGAAACCTGTAAGCAAACTCATATTAACTGCGGCAGCACCTAACTATGTCATTGTATTTATACGTTCATGTCCCTACAAATTCAAGGCAAAGCTACAAGTGTTGACTTACTCAGAGATAAACCTGTAGCAAAAGGAGAGGACCAACAGAGAGGAATGGGAGTTGCACACCAGACCAATAGTAGAGTTCAAAGAGCAGATCACTCCAGAAATCATGGAATTGATTCAGTAACAGCACCTGGGATTCCTTGTGGAAGGAACAAGATTCACAAAATACAAATGCAAATGAATATGAACTTTCTTCCCATTTTGGTTCTCGTTTCCATTTCTGTGCCAACTATTATTTTTCAGTTCATACACCTCTAAAAGGAGGAATGCCGAGTGGATAGATTTATTATTAAGGAGAGGAAGGAAATCCACTAAAGTCTGAAAACTAAAATAAAAAGATCCAGTTTATCATTTGCTGCATGCATGTAAGTAATAGGAATTTATTTTTTTATTTTTGTGTATTTTTTTTCTGTTTACATTAGTCCCATGGGACATATGTCCTTGTTTTTAAACAAAACTTCTCATTTATCAATCTCTTTCAGAAAGAAAAAAAAAAGGCGAAGAGGAAGAAAATATTTATATATGTATATATAAGTATATTTTCCCAAGTGGCACATACATTCCACGCATACATATACAAATAATCTGAATGCAATGCCCAGTCAAAGCTTTCTCAAAAATACATATTCTCACTGCTCCTACCAAACATTTCACCTATTCAAGCACACATGTATTATGTAGTTCTATAGTTATGCATTTGCTGCGTTCCTGAGCAGAATTCACATACATTTGTTTATACAGATCTTTTGTGCATTATTAATCCTTTTTGATTTACATTTATGGATTTCATATGCAAACTAGTACAAATAAAACATACACTCTGCAGTGGGCACGAACAATTTGTAACTTAGTTTTCTTACTTGGGGCAGGAAAACCTGTCTTCGGAACACACGATTGTCTTGTCTCTTAACAGATTTTTGTCTGCTGCTTTGTTATATATTTGGGTATGTCACAGTCAGGTTTAGTACGGCACAATAAGTGATGCACAAAGGGAGAGGGAGAGGGGGGACTTCTCTGCTTATGGAGCACTTCCTGCAATATGTCTTGGAGTACTTTGAAAATCCTGTTGTTGTAGTTTAAGCTTCAAACTTATTATTAAAACAAGGATAGATTATCTACATCACCATTGTAAAAATAATTCAATCTAAAAATATATTGCTCTCAAAGTCATTAGGGACCTGTATCTGTTGCTCTGTTTACCATTCTGATGTCTTGTAACAATGCAAGCAGTGATTCTGAAAGATACATAGCAGCATATCTGGCAGTAGAACCCCATTTATCCAAACTCGGTCAATTCAAATTTTAAGTTAAGCATGGAATGCATGAGCTTGCTTTAGAGAAAGTACCGCTCTACAGTGTTTTAACGTCCTCAAAGAGTTCTAGTGAAGCACCACTTGCATAATAAAATGTGGGAAAAATAACTGAGAGAAAACCTTTATATAGTCAGGAAAATTCCTCAGAAATAGTGCAGGTAAAACCATTGCTTGGTTATAAACTATTTCAAAGAGGCAACAAGCCTATAATTATTTTACAAAAATGTGATATGGTTTCCAGCACACTGAGCTTTCAAATCTGAAAATTAAGTTGTCTTTGCCAAATTCTCACTGCTAATATTTTATAACCAATTAATAAAGTAGTGATACTTACATTTAATATTAATGAAGCAAAAAGCAATTTGTTGGTTCTCATTAGTAGTAATTACAAGTGGTTCTATATGCACCACAAAGATATGTTTAATTCTCAAATTTGTAATTCTTAAAAACGTTTTCATATATAAGATATTAACATTTAGTATCACAAAACACATTCTTAATGTGTCACTGTTTTTAAATGTAAAGCTTAAGATCATACTGCAACAAATTTATGCATTTATTTGAATGTATTTGTGGGAAGTAGTTTATGCATTTAGGGTTGATAATGCAAGATGGTATATCAACAGTTGACACTGCCCTCTATCAAGGAGGTAGTTAACCTATATTCCACTCTATCAATCCCGAAGGTTACAGTCCTACTTATGATGGGGTGGTGACTTTAGATGTTTATCTTTGACCAGCCTTAAGAGCTTCCTGTTGTATTGTTCACCCTAATTTTGCTGTTCTATCATGTGGACTTCAAGGATCATGGAAACAAACATACAAATCCAGCATTCATTATATACCTAGGGAAACCCCAACCCCCAACAAACTTGGATCTTTATTTATCAATGCTCTTTAACTGCAGTAGTTCTGAGCATCCCATTCTATATTGGTAGTGAAAGATCACTTAATTTGTATCAGATGCCTCTTTAGAAGGCTTGAGCTTCTTTTATGTGCCATAAATATACGACACAGGACCACTGGCTTTATTTTCCTTCTGAAGGAAGCTATGTTAAGAATTTTTATGCTCTAAAAATATCCATCACCCTCCACTGGGTTTGAATCAGAGGCTAGCATGTTACTCCTAGACCACAGAGGACGACTAGGGAATACCCCCTTGTTACATTTATGAGAATAATCTTCGTTTCTCCCAAAGCTTTTCATCTTTTCTTTAATGTATTCATAATTGATTAATTTTCTGTATAAAAAGCACCTCCAATATAGAATTCCCAAGAACTGTGACATAAAAAGCAAAAATTAAGAGAACTGAAGTGCACAGTTTTTGTAACAAATTGGGCTCAAAAATCATACACAACATGGGAAATTCGGAGAATTCAACACCTAACAGCCCTTCAGATTTTAAGATTGTTTTCTGTGTAAAGCAAATATGTCATCTAAGAAAAACTGCTCCAAATTTTAAAATTTATTTATTAATACTCTGGATAAAGCTTTATAGTTTCAGATTTTGAGAAAATGTGCATATCCAGAAAAAAAGTAATTTTTAAAATCATTTTATTTGAAATATATTGTCCACTATTATAAATTCAGGAGAACAACCACTGGCATCATCTTGGTTGGTTAGTCTGATTGTACAGCTGTAAGACTAATAACAGTATCTGTAAATTTGTCTACAAATAATAATAATTTCAATAAAAGGAATATGGCAAACCAAGCTTACAGAAGCTGCGTACATTATTTTAACACTTTTCTCAAACGTTTATTAATCAGGAAGAAATGTACAGTTTACCTTCACGTTTATTAATCAGGAAGAAATGTACAGTTTAACCTTCATCAAAAGGGTTGTTTTTGTTGTTTCCAACACTCCCCTATGGTCTACTCAACCTTTGAGAACGTCTTCCCTCCAAGCCGTTTATTAACTGACCATAGAACAAGGGAAGCTGCAGCTTGTGAACTTTGAACCAAGTTAGGCTTTGGGGGTGTTTCATACGAGACAGGTGAAACCCTGGACAGGGGCTACTTAAAATTGTCACCTGATAGCTGGGAATTGAACTATATGCATATGAGCTGCAAATGAAGCCAGTGAGATTTTTCTGGCTTCATTAAAAATTTTGAATTTTGTTGCTTTAGATTTTCTCCTTTCCTCACAAAGCTGCAAGAAGCTTGACACCAAGCTATAACTACAGTCATTAACTGAGGAGAATGTCTTTGTCCTTGAACGCACAATCGTGCTATGAAGTGGGGAGCTTCTTGGTACAATGAACAGAAAAACACCAGCAATTCAAAATTGTCTACAAGGCAGTTAGACTGTAAGCAGTGCCAGTGTTGCTACAATATTATATCATGAGGTTCTCAAGTCTCCAAGAAACATAATTCATTAGTGATATTACTGAAAGTATAATCATAATTACTTTCTTTTATGTGGTAATATAATGTATTAGTGATGCCTTTTTTGCATACTATTTACTGTTCCGGTAAAGAAAGGTGAAGTTCCTTTTGAAGCAGGCTGTAAAACATCAGTGCGAGAGGAAAAAACAACAGTGCAATATCCCAGATTTACTTGTGTCAACCACAAGGTCATAGCTAAACTCCTGAGACAAATACAGTAATGCAGTTTGTTTACATTCTCTTTTAAGCTTTATTTGGTATCTTTTGGAAACAAGACCCAATGAAAACTTGGAACATAGTAATTCTGCAGAACCCTGAAGAGAAAACCAATGAAGAGTGCGACTTATGGTGAGTTTGACAAATTTTTCGGTAGAATCAGTATTAGGCGATGTATGAAAGCAACGTTCCTTTGTATTTTAAGTAACTGTAGCATACCCCTAAAAACAGAAATAAATAATTTCTAATATTTCTCTTATTTACATTTGGTCTTTTTGTCATGACATGATTTCAGATAAATAGGATTCCACTGCATTACAAATTTATGTTACTTTATAACTAGAGTTGTAGTAGTCCTGATATGATTTTACATTTCTTTTTGTTTCCATTACATTACATTTACCATATCATAAATTTAAACAAGAATAAACAATTTCTTTAGAGCAATTAAACTTAACCAATTAACCATTATTATCTACAACACATGCAATAAGATTTACAAACTCAATAAATTAAATGTCTGCAACAGTGTGCAATCAACCAGGTCTTAATTAACAAAACAATATTTTTGCCATTACATCCCATATACCTAGGCCACTTGGGAAGAGCTTTCACTCCATCTCTTATGTACACTGTGCTCATGAGGACTAGGGGGCAAACAACTATTTACATTATATGTTACATACGTACTGACCCTGCAACTAAACCCATGTTTCTTACAACAGATAAAAATGAAAACAAAACCTCATGTTTCTCAATAAATTTGTTTCTTTTGTTAAAACCTGATGCAGCACACATCAGTTGGACTTGGATTTAAACACAATATTTTATAAATAATGGACAACCCTGTTGCTCCTATGGCATTGCATTTAAGTTGCTCTGCAATACACTTTGTCCGTTAGGTTAAATGTACACATTCAGATGTATGGCATAACACCATATATTCTGCCGCAATATTATGTATTTAACATTTTACATGATTCTTTTGAACTGCCTTCTCAATAAAACAAGAGCTGCAACTTGCAGTTTTTATGCAACACAAGCTACTGAACTACTGTGAATTACTTAAGCCTCCAAATATTAGACAGCTTTCTGATATAAGATATGTGTCACACTTTGCAACAAGCAATGAAAATACCACAGAAATTTCTGTAACATAGTCCCAGAAACTTGACTTTGGAAAACCTCAGTATCTTTCCTTGAGAGTTATTTAAGGACATTGCTTTAGGATGATCATCTGCACTATACTAGAATATGAAAGCACATAGCCATATTACAAGGAACTGCTTGTCCCGCACTGCACTGTTTCTAACCAGTTCTCACTCCCACCCCACAGAGGGGCTGTGTGCTGGCTAATCAGTTGACAATGAAGTCTCTTACAGAAGTTCATACATTGGGAGATTATAATGCACAGGAAACGGGAATTTTGTAAACCTCAGCTTGGAGTGCCAGTTAACTTGTAAAATGTAAGCCCTTTAAGATAGCTGTAATTCAGGAATCGTAACCACACAAATGTGAGTACAGTGAATTTCTGCATTTGGTGTCAGATAATCTTAATTGAGTGTTAATGTAAGATTTTTGCAAGTTTTCTTAAAATGTGCGAGAGATGTGCGGCACATGATTATCTCTTTAGAAATGACGAGGAACTTGGAAACAGCATGGTTTTCAACATTTTATAGGTATTATTTTCAAAGACATATGTCCAATGCGTGTGCTATTGAATCTTGTAATATGCCCTTTTTGGGCAGGAAGGGGCCTTTCAACAAATTTTAAATGGAATAAAAATCACCTAAATTGGGAGAACTTTTTTTTTTTTTTGGCCACTGAATCAGATACATAAACAGAATAATGAACCTTATTCATGCTGATGTATGAGAAATTTAGTGTATTTTAATAGTATACTTACAAACTGTCAGCTTCTGTAAGTACAATGCCCCAATACATATTAACTAAACAGTAGATTTCTACCAACAATCTTAATCATATCATGATTTTATACTTCCATGCCATTTTATGGGAGCTATGAAATGATGCATATTTTTGGAGTTCAAGGTTATGAAAAATGATATAAATATTGGAAAACTTACTCAAGAAACACTGGAAAGATATGTTACAGCCTCGGTTTCAGTATTTGCTGCACAAAATAACACAGCAATGATCTCTGAGTTAATTTTTAGAGGAAGGCCTATTTCTACAAATTCAGTGAAGAGTTTTGCTGTCTAATACATGGTGGTTTCTGTAATACACAGTGCTTATAAACTGCAAAAGTTTTAGTGTGTTTTTCAGCCTTAAAAGTAGCACTTATAAGTCTGAGTATGTCTTAAAATAATGCAAATAACATTCTGTTAATGCCCAATGACATTCCAAACTCGAGAATGCTAGAGAGCACTTTAGCATCTTAAACAATTATAAATTAGCAATAAAACTTTTTATTTACATTGATTGTCTAAAAGGGCGAACAAAAGCACAATAAATGTTGGAATGACTTTCAGCTCATTTCTAACATTGTGAAAATAAATAACTCATGACAGTTCATTAACAACCCTGTGTCATACTACTGTCTGTACATAGACTTCCCTCTGTTGCTTGCAAGTGCAACAAAGGGAATTACATAAATACAAGTTATGCATCATTCCCCCATACATAAGCACATTATTCACATAGGCACAGTGCACAAATTCACTTCAGCCCACAACTTTCAGCATACTTAAGTCGTTGGACTTGAAGTACAGAGTCATTACACAACCCCCGGACTAAAAACTTTTTTTTTTGGACTTTCTCTTGCAAAATTTCACAAAGCAGAACACAGTAATGAAAAACACAACATTATATTAATTATTATATGCATTTTTATAAAACACTATACAGACAATTATTAAGAATATTATAATTATTATTATAATTATTATTATTAAAAGCCAAAGTCAGGGAACAATTCCGGTCGTCACCAAGGATTCAGGCCAGGGCAATGCTGTATATTGAGGCCATTGGAAATTACTATTTCCATTATATCTACGTATACAGTATTATATAAGCACAGTTGCCATATGCAAAAGACATCCTGATACATCTTCTCTATCCTAAACAGAGTTTAAAAAACAGAAAGGGAAAAAAAGAACAAAGGCTCGTCATTGACAGGAGATGGACATGATATGAGAAAAAACATTTTCTCTCTGGACACAATTATTTCTTCCACAATCAAGCAGTGACATAACATGCCTTATTATGAAATCTCCTCCCTAATTTGGCAACGATGGCAGGATATAACATATCTAATATTTATTTTTAATATATATTTATATATATCATTTTCCTTTTTTTGGCGTCAGTCAAAGAAAATTTACTGTAAGTATTTGCAGCATCTTCGCCACAGGAATGAGCAGCCATCAAAAACATCACAGTCAAAAATATATATATTATATATATGTATAGTAGAATGGTTATCTATCAACCAAACTTGCAGATGGTTATTATTATTATTATTATTATTTTTATTTTCACAACTGTCACTCATCACAACATTCTCACACTCGCTCATGCTCTCACACAGTTTATCTTGCATGCAGAGTCCAGAACACAGCCAGACGTAATGGGTTATGAATCTAGCGGCTTGTTCAGTGCGTACCACATTTTATTACTACATTCATTCTTTAGGGTGTGTACCAACTCCAGAAATAATAAGGAACTAAATCTGTTATGCTCTGTAATACTCTTGATATAACACTCGTTCTAAAGGAGTGTATGCAAACCCTGGAATGCCTATCAAATTTAACAGATCCAAAGATAACAATCTTTTCCAACCATGCCTGGTTTTAAAATGTCTGGTCTTCATTCCCAGTGCAAACTTGAGGGATGCTAATAATTAACACAAGGTGGTGCTGCTGCTGCTGGTGTTCAGTATGAGAAAAGGCAACGCTGGTGCAAGAAGCTAACTTAACATATGTATACCTGAACATTAGCGACAGCAGTGTTATGGAAGGAAACTAAATATCTCATGGTTTGAACAAAATGCTACAGCCATTCTTAAGGCAACTAGTCATTTTTTTTAAATAAATGATTGCTTTAAAGATCACTGTAATTTTCAATCCCAAGCGAGGTTTGCAATTTGCATTGCAGTATCTTATTTGGTGTTTCGATTTAGAATGAATGCATAAGCGAGATCTGTGCATTGCTTAAGCAAAAATACTTCAGTGCTAGTATTGATAATCAAAAGACCAAATTGCCATAATCCATATAGAATGGCAACTGGAAGAGGAGAGAAACAACTTCAAATTCTAGGAACTATAACTGAGGCATTCAAATTTTACAACATGCATTTTTTAGGAGAATTGTGAAGGACATTCATTTTCTTCTCACAGAGATTGTCAAAACTCAATAAAAAACTTGTTTTAAATATCACAGATATCTGATGTGATAAGAAAGGGCATGAACTTTAATCTGAAGCTTTTGTCAAGATCAAAACTACTGCAACAGAAAGCAGAAGCTTGAACGTGCCAGCAGTACCAACCATGTGCATATACCTATATGAAATGAGAGACTTATTACCAGAATTACCCGCTTCATTCTTTTCTATGATGCAACCTGTAGCTTTTCAGATAAATAAAGTTTATTATGACAAGAGGTGGAATCAGGAACTGAAAAATTCAATGCCATAGCTGGGATGAGAACCACGGATCTTCCCTTATCGAGCAGCTGCTCTAACGACTAAGCTACCATGGCCAACTTGCCAGTACGACATTAAATTCCCCAGCTGATTCATACTTTTTTCCCCTGGTTAGACCACAAGGGAATCTCAGTGTGTTTAAACACCAGCAGTAAGCTTGTTGGTATAAATAAATAATAATTTATTATGACATTTAGCGGAGTTGCTTTTATCCACTACCTACTGTGTTTTTAAGACAACTTGCAGAAACTGAGTTTGAGTATTTAATCCTTTATGGTTGGAATGTGTCTAACTGCAAGCGTCCAGAGATTACAAACTGAATGAAGCTGATCTATTTAATGGTTTGCACAATCATCACCAGATGTCAGCAGTATGCAAGGAACCACTGTTAGCCAGTTAAACCATGCCTAAGGGGATTACCAGTCACACGTTTTAGAGGTTGTATGTGTGTATGAGTGAATAATTCTGCTTTTGTAGAGCTTTTTACATGATATGTGAAGAAGCCATTGAAATAAATACATGACAAATAGTGAAATAATGCCAATGTTCAATGAATTCAGTGATGATTCTTATGTTGTTATTTGGCTCAGATAAGGAGAACAGTGATATAGAAGCCATCCTGCAGTAAGCTGGGTGCAATGACAACTCGGGTGATTAGTTGAATTTGCAGATGTTTCAAGCAGTACTTAAACTGACACGCCTATTTCTATCCAGATACATAATTTCAAGCTTTCTCACACAAAGAAAACTGAGCCTGTGACTGTTTATATGCAAACAGCTTTCAACACATATAGTTTTTGCACCAATCATCTTAGTGATTTCTTCAAAATCAGCATAAAGTTAGGTATTTACACAATATTGGTTGTAATGTGCATGAATAAGCGTAAACAGCCTAATGTGTTCAATTTCAGACCAATTTTTAAACTTCGTCAAGTCTGGTCCATGCTAATTTGGTACAGTAAGAGTTAAAATTCTCTTGGTTTAATGTCATTCTCATCCTTAAAAGTTCTACAAAGAATATTATTGGAAAAGATCCGC
Source organism: Tenodera sinensis (assembly GCA_030765045.1). Classification (NCBI taxonomy): domain Eukaryota; kingdom Metazoa; phylum Arthropoda; class Insecta; order Mantodea; family Mantidae; genus Tenodera; species Tenodera sinensis. Next base: position 206,143,817 of record CM060961.1, read on the forward strand.
TGTTTGATTTTAAATAATTTAAGAGGCAGAAGTGCATTTGTTAAAGTGCGAAATAGAATAGGATTTTTGGACCATTTTTACAATGCAAAATATTAATGAATGCCTGAATTTACATTTAACCAACTCTTTGATGTTGGCACTCGTACTTGCATATCTTGCTTTAAGAACCATGTTGGGTATAACTGGCAACAACATGTGCTATTCTCTTACCCCTCGACAGCTGCAATGGAAGCCCTAAATTCTTCTGCTACCCAAATATGAATCCATGGAAAAGCAACGTTACAATGCAACTTCTACATAGCTTCCTCAATGGGAAATATTACATTTTTGATGTGTATGTGTATATGTATATGAAATGCACAAATATTTCTTTTAGAAATGCATTCCTATTTTACTTTAATAGTGCCATGCCATAAGGGTGCTCACTACCCTTGCCACCACCCCAGATGCACTTAAAAATTATAGCACATCTTTTAAACACTTAAAGGTTTATTTTAGTCATAGCTTTTGCCTTCCAAGACAGGATTAATTGTGTAATGCACTTTGTAAAATACTGCTGTAACATTCTCAACAATGACACCATGGTACACCACAAAAAGTTTCAATTCAATAATTTTTATGAAATTTCAAATACTATAATGGCTGAGAAACAACTCTTGTTACTAATGAAAAAATACTGAAATACTGTGACAGAAGATGCTGCTCACATGCATCTTATTTGAGAGAATGAGACTGAAAATGGGATGCTTAGTAATAAACAGATTCCTCCCATCTTTATGCAAGTGAGTTGTCTTTAGCTATTCAAACCAGTTTTAGCTAAAGTGAAAAAAGTTAATGTTCTAATGAATTAGAAAATGAACATTAAGCAGCAAAAGAAACATTGTATTATGCATGTGCCAAGCACAATTAAAATGTTTAGCATTCACAATGCAGATTAATTTTTTTTATCTTCTCCAATAAAGATTACCATTTTACATTTTTTGTTTGAACTAAATGCATTTGAGAACATAACGTGTAATATTATGTATCATACTAGAATGAAGATGATATTTTAAAACATTTTCATGGTTGGTTTGTACAAAAATTAAAACACTTTCATTTTTAAACTCCAAATAAGGCACACTTCTCTTCAAATCTGTTGAAATAAGTTTAAGTCACCTTACACACTTAAGGGAGAACTATTAATACACAAAGAACACGAATACCAACTTCTTAACACATGACAGACAATGCACAAAGGTATAACATTATAAACACGACAAGAGCAAAATGTCAGCCTGTTTTGTACGACTAAAACTGGGGGATGTATTCAACACTGACAGCTCTGTTTAAAGAAAAGGCTCATCTTGCATAATGTTTAGATCATTTAAGGCATATGTATATGCTGCAAAATTATTGCCAATTTTCCCATTGAAATTTCTCTTAACATCAAGGAAATGACATCTATTTCAATTTCAAAACACAAAGCACATTACATTAAAGTTTGTTTCTAACAACAAAAACATTTCAGGCACTAGTATTCACAAAGTTATCTACATATAGAGGTCAACGGAGGATATTGAACTGCATTTCATTCCTTGCACTCAAATTCAAATAAATATATCCTTAACACGAAATAAAATCAAAAGCACACCTCTAATGCATCACAAAGGCAACAATTATTATTTAGGGTGAGTAAATAACAGTGCCATTTATTGCCATGTTGTATTATTTAATCTCCCTGCAATTATGTTACCTTAAAAAAATTTCAGACTTTATGTTCAACCAACAACTCAACAGTTACAATAATTTTAAAGGCACAAAGAATGGAGGGCTAAATAATAACAATAAATGAGGACTAAGGGGAAAAAATAGTGAGAGTCAAGTTTCTGCCTAAGATGTAACAATTGTCTATGCCATCCTGTAAATGTTCTCTAGATGAAAAACTGGAGCAAATCAATGGCGCTGCTGAAACCCAGTCTCTGATTAAGATTTGTTATGTTACTGTTTAGAGAGGAATGGGTAAATGTCATTTAAATTTCTTGGTTGCTTGAGGTTTAGTTTTGTTTGAAAGTTCAGCAAGAAGCTTTCTGCACATCTGCAACATTCAACTAAAAAGGTGAGGAGCTGTGTAGATTAAGTAAAATAATTGTATTCCTCACTTAAGGAACAAATAACAAGCAATAACTGAAATTTTGAGTGAATCTGTAACACTTTAGTTTCACCAAGTCTTTGCTCAAATCATGCTTCGAAGAGCTTTGTCTCCATCATCAACTGTATGCCCACTGGTGTCTGAAAGGGGATCTTCTACTTCAGTGTCAGTTCTGCTACCACCTAGCTGAGAAGTGGAGAACTTCACTAAATCAGCAAAATTCATTACTATCCGTGCATTTGTGCTGATGTACCACACTGAACCAAAAATAATAAGCAACTTTTGCTCCAAATTTCAATAGCAAAGTCAGGTTGCAGCTTATATTTGCTACCTAGGCTGTTTACATTCCGTTGCTTGCAACAATACAGTTAGTGTCTGAACCAAAACTGGCAACATTTTAATACATGACTGCAAACTTTAAGCAGCCTTTTGACTTTAACACTGTGTACATTGTTTTGTTAGCTTCTATCGAATGTGCTGGATGGCAGTGAGGATGATGTATTGTGGGAGGTGAATGAAGAAAATCATTAACAGTGACAAAATGAATACTGATAATGAATCTGAATAATAAATATGGTGATGTGATATACTATATGTTAACAGAAACATTGAGACACTTAAGAAAATAAACATTTTTACTCATTTTTCTTGTCCCAATCCAGATGAGGCTTATTTTCATACCAAATTTTATTCTCTGTTCAACCCATTGAATTTTAGGGTGTGACTTATGTATATGCAAAGATAGCTGTTTTCTAGTTTTTTTGTTTTTTGTTTTTTTGTTTTTTTTTTTTTTTTTTTTTTTTTTTTTTTGTCATTCTGTGAATTTTGCATGTTTTGAAAACTCCATTACCCATTCAATAGTGTCTCTGAACTAATCCAAATTTATCCGTTTGCTTAAGTTTGACATTTCATAGTATTTCATTAGTCTCCCTCATAGGTTTGTCTTGCATTTTCTTATGTACATTTCATGGCATCTTCACAGTAAATCATGTCCTGTGTGAAAACTTAGTAAGTGAAACTAGAGTATCATCTATCCACTTAAAGTTTTAATTATTGTTGAAACTTTCACCATTTATAATGACTTCTAAAACTTTACATGTATAACAAACAAAAGGCTGTTAGGTTTTGCTATCCTTTTTCAATATTTTTATTTTTAGGATTATTTTACATGCTTAATGGTATTTCTTTAAGCTATGCTGAAAAGATATCTAGTTCCTACATATACAGTTAAATCTGCTTAATATACTTTAATGAAAAATCATTGCAAGTAACTCTCTCCATTTTTCCCCTAAATTTCTCACATGAAAATGAAACAGTACTTCGTGAAGTAAGGCCTGTAAGCCATAAATTTAGTGATGTGTACTCAGTTTGACAGGATATAAAACCTGCAAAAATTAAAGTGCAATTGAACATTAACATGTCTATGTAACACATCAATATGCATTATCGTCTGCACATTCTGAAATCATACTGATTTAAGCACTGATGCTTTTTATGTATGACGCATCATTTTGTTTGTTCAGGAAACACAAATACATTACACAATGACTCACTCCATTGTTTGATTGCCAGTGCTGCTATTTAACAAATGATAACACTTCTTAGTTATCAAAAAGATGTATTCTGATTTGTACGTAACTCACAACTACCTAGCTTCGTTTGTTTACTTATTTAAGATTTGTTTATACTATCTTGCTATAAAATCAAAGATTAAGGCTGACTTTTTGCTATCACAGTCTAAGATGTATGATTATAAGCATAGATTATCCTGAAAGATAGCATTAACCCTAAAAGCTAAATTTGAAGATGTGGTCCACAGCATGCGTAATAATTTAAGACACACCAAGAGGGCAATCCAGAGCTTTCCAACATAAAATCAGCAAATTTTATGTCACTTTCCAGAATGGTAGACACCCAACATTTAAAATGCATTTTTCTACCACTTTTCTACCTCTCAGAAAAGTAAATGGTTAACAGATAAACTCGGCACACATACTATGAATGTATACAAATGGACAAGAACCTTCCAATTTTAATGTTAGATAAGCAATGTATCCACCCCAATACTAATTGTTTATTTAGGTTTTGTTATTATTTTCAAGAACGGTGAAGGATAACCACTGAATTCAGTCCATTCAATGGAAAAAATGTGCACTGCTTCCATTCTGTATATGATTTACCTTACATTTGTCTCCACTAATTCATTTCTAATATTAAAAATAACAGACGGAAGCACTATCATATGATAATGTGTATTTGTGTGTACATACATGTAACCTCAGCTTCTTGGTAACTAATCTGATTATTTGCAGCTTCAGGAACAGTTGCAGATATGATCTAACTTAAGTATGATTCCTTAAGAGCTTATGTATTTTAAGTGATGTGTTTTTCCTTAATTTCTTTCATTTTGTTGCATACATAACCTGAGATAGCATGAGAACCCGGAAATAACAGTGATGCTGAATGGCAGCAATTCAATTCAATTTTCAGATCTCTTCTTTTGAGTTTTAGTGTCTATGCAGGTGTTAGAGAAATGGTAAGTGCAAATGCTGCATTTTTCCATTCAATTTTATGCATGCTGTTTGGATAAAAACCATGCTTAAGTGATGAACAGATCATGAACTGCCTCAGAATGTCATATTAACCCAATGGTTCATTTGGGAACATGTGTCATGCATGAAATGCTGATAAAACCATAGAGCAAACACTATAAGTACTTAAGTTTTGGTACTAGTGACAGCATACATTGATGAACTTCACTGATTACACAGGTAAGAGCACTGGAAGAGAGCTTTGCCACACTAGAACAAAGTGCGTCAGACCTAGAGATAGAAGTAATAAGTAAAAAACGAAGTTGGTTGATTGACTTACAAAGTTCCCCATATAGTCAGTAACTTCTCGGGAAATCTCATTTCACCGAATAATATATGGACCCATTTATTAACTGGAGGCACCCAGAGGGCAGAGTCTGCCTTTTTCAACGAAGGGGTGATAATGGTAATGATGATAGAAGGAGAGGGCCTACACCTATTCTGTGTTGGGCCTTGTTGGGATATATCACACGGCCAATTAGAGGTGGGGGCTCAAAAGGGCAGACTGAAAATTGACACCACAGAGCTAGGAATCCAACCATGGAACCTCAGCAAACAAAACCACTGAGTTACCCCAGTGCCAGTAAAGCAAAGAAGAATAAAGTGGAGTCACATTCAAAGAATACCAGTAACAAGATGAGTCAAAAAATCTTTTTAAAGAAATCAGATGGAAGAAATAGAAGAGAAAGTTGCAGGAAAAGATGGTCAGTGACAAAGATATATCTGGCTATTTAAGATGTAAAATAATGGGAAAGCAGCAAGTAGTGAAGGAAATCAAGGCCTCATATTATTTTATATTAGAAGAATAATGGTACGATATGATTGATTTAGCCTGCTCAGGAATTTTTCTGAAATGCAATGCAAAGACTTCAGTAGCACACTTTTGGAGAAGTTCAATCTTTTCACATCACTATGAAGAATATTGTCCACAAACACGTGGTTTCCATTAAAGTATTTGCCAAGTGTGAACCATTTAAACTGTCATGGATGAATATTTCTGCCATAGAGATGACAATGAAGTCTGTATGTTAGATCTTTCCAGTCATAATATTCATGCAATTGGTAAAATGCAAAATATAGGGTCCATATTACATGTTATCCCATTCCTTAGCCTCTCTCCATTGTGCAAGAGAACGGACCATCACCAGGAAAATTTGAACGTCACAGGCATACTAAATTCTGTATCTTATCGTAGATGCTGGAAATGTTAACCACCTGTTCTCAAGCACGCAGCACATCTCAAAAATGTTGTCACTCGTCTAAGTTCAGCAACAGGAATTCTCATATACTACATGATCTTAGCGACATCATACAAGAAAACACAAGGATTCCTGTTGCCGATCTTAGGCAAGTGAGTGACAAAATTTTTAAGAGATGTGCTGCCTGTTTTGAGAGCAAAAGATCAACACTTCTAGCAACTACAATAAGGTAAGGTATTTAGTGCACATCTGACATTAAAATTTTCCTGAGAATTCTCAGTTCTCTCACGCAGTGGAGAGGCGCAACGCAATGGGATACCATACATAATGACCCTGTTATACAGTTAGAAAACTACATGATTCCCATTGCAATCAAGGTGACTTGTGATTCAGACCAAATTGTGCACCAGTACAATAAAAAAAAAAATGGAACATACGTTCAATAGTTCAAGAGGTTTTAATATCCAAAAGCAGATTATGGATGCAAGTATAAAGACTGAATGTAAACAACTTTTGGTCTTGCACAAATTTTGTCTACACAGTCACCTACAAGCTATACAGGGAAAATGTCTAGAATCTTTCCTTTGAATAATTATATAATTTACTGCTTAAATTGCAAAACAGCCAATAGATTTAAGATTAGTTAACATTGCAATCTGGAAAGTGTAACAAAACCTTTTCTTTTATTAAATTTATTATGAAAACCTATATAGAGCAAAACTTTCACCTAATAAACAATACAGAAATATAAATTCTAATATCAAGTTCACAGTCAAGTAAAGTAACATTTTTATTAATATTTTACACATGTTTCACAGCTCAAATTAGTGAAATAACTTGTCTAAAAACAAAGACAAACTGGGTAAAGAATTATGCTCTATCAGTTTTCCAACAGATACGGAAATCTATTTTATGGGGTGATATCAAAATAAGGTTCATCATTTAAATGTATGGCACTAGATGCCATTCTATAAAACTTTGTTGGCAGAATTGTCCTTTATCATTCAAATGTTTTCAGGCTGAACAGTAGGCTGATGAAGTCATTCTGCAATCTGAATTAGGCAACCTTGTTAACAAGCACGCATAATTAAATAGCTTAAATCCAAGTATGACAATCAAGTTATAAACTTTGATATTCCTATGGAAGAGGATAGATATGTGAATTTATTTAAACCTTCGGTGCCAGGGAAACTTGGTCGAGCCTTGAGGGATCCAGATGTTTGAACCATGCGACAGCAGCTGATTATGTAGATAACTTACAAAAGCATGTTCCTACAATATATGTAAGCTTTACAAGAGTTTAGTCCACTCCAACTCTACCTTTTATATTTTTTAACAAAGCATGCATTATCTTACAGACTGCTTGTATCTCGCTCATCACCTTCGACGTCACAAGGTACATGCTTGTTTAAATCATGATCTAACAAATAAACAAGCCTGACACAATTATTACCTGTGGTATGATTAATTACATCCACCTATTTTTCAACCTGAAAACATTCTATTTTATTAATCTAATTTTACATTTAAAGACAGATGAAAATATTAACAAATCTTACTCAGAATGGTGAACTAGTCATTATTTTGAAGGATGAATCTTATTTCTATTATACTCTGCATATTCAAACGGCATACCCAACTCTGAAAGCAAAGCAAGAAGTGAATTTAAATATCCATGTAAACATTAAATTTTACTTTACTCCTCTTCTCACAGAGCAACAATTTGGAAGACTGACATGTAATGAGCTGCTTGGACAGCTAGAGAAAAGAAATAACTTCAGGGGAAATGGTTAACTTCATTTAATTCTAATTATTTTTAAAATACTTTTACAGTGTAATAATTCAGAACACAAACATGTTATTTTGCATAATTTTGCTAATGATTTTGAGAAAACAGCATTCCATCTTGTGCAGTCCATCAAAAGAATAAATAACATTAATACCCGTTCACAAACTTAAGGCATGAAAACAAGTAGAACAGTACACAACTTTTGGTTTTATAGTTGACATAACTTCAGCGGTAACTGATGTAACTTACGTTTTACATGTTTGCATTAACCCGGTTAAAATGTCTCTAAAAAATGTTGTTCTTCGTAGCACATTCATAATTTTTCGTGATGTTTCCCACAAATTGTATGATAGCAGTCATAACCACAATCTTGTCTGCATTGCAAATGAAAAGAGCCAACCATGTATCTTAGATTAACTTCTGTTATTTAATTTGAAACTTCTGATCACTGAACTGATTTTATTTGAAGTGGATCTATGTATGCATTTTTGTATCTCTGATGAAGCTAATAATGCTTTATTACACTAAAGATATAGGAATGGTCTAGTAAGATTTACTTCCAGAATTTTGTAACATTATTTCAGAACACCTTGCATATTAACCAATTGAAGCTTTATTAAAGTTCAACATTCAGAGGAAATGATATTTTCATCCAACAAGTTTGCCTCTTCTATTATTTGTTTCCGATTACCTGAGATTCAAAACAAAATAATTTTATAAAACATTGATTAGACTAGTGCTGTTATATGGATCAGAGTTGAAAACAGAACACAGAAAGTCTGATGGTATTTGAAAGGAAAGTACTAAGAAAGATCTATGGGCCTGTGAACGAAAATGGGACTTCACATATTAGATATAATAGTGAATTATATAATCTGTATAAAGAGCTAAACGTAATTAAAGTGATTAAAGTAATTAAGGCCAATAGAGTGAGATGGCTAGGACATCTGTATAGGATGGAGGATAATAATCCATGTAAAAAGGTCATTCTCACCGATCCATTATATGCAACCAGAAAAGTTGGAAGACCACCTATCAGATGACTCAGTGATGTGGAAAGAGATCTGAAGGCCATCAGTGTAAGCCATTGGAAAAGAGTAGCGCTGGATACAGATCATTGGAACGGTCTTGACCTTATAAGACTATTGAACCTAAGAACCTCCAAATATTTAATTTGTGTTGCACAAAAATATTGTTCTTTAAATCATTCGTAATTTTGGTTAGGCATTGTTTCAAGATTTCAGCAGTTGATACTGATAGTACAGATAGTAGTTACACAGTGTAAGTAGAATTTACACTTGTGTATAATAATAACAAATTATGACAAATATTACAAGATAAATTGTGCGGTTTGCCAGATAAAGGATCTAGGACTGTCTCCCTTTACATTTATAAATCACTATGAGAAGCGTATTTTCAAAACATCTTTTCTTCATCTCAAAATGATTGCTGGCAAATCAAGATAAATATATACATTTTATAGTTACAACTGATTCATCTACTTTAACTATAATTGTTTTATGCACTGACACTTGATCTTTCGTCAAGTTTATACTATTCAACCTACCATGTGTAAATGATGTAATACATCTGAACAAGATATATTTTTTGGAATAATAAGCCTCAAAGGGCAGAAGCTGCTTGTAAAGAATGGTTTAAAAGAATCCTTGAAATTGAGTTTGGTCTTGATTTGATTTCTTAGTGAGAAGGTCCTTCCAATTTTAATTATTTTATCACCCTGTTAAAACCAACTTGATTAGATGTCTATTTTGAGGATAAACCATGAATAAAACGTCACTGGCACATGGAACAGCTTAATAAATAAATTCAGTTTTAAATGTTGCATGTGTTGGTTAATCTCCTTTAACTTTATTTAATGCATGTGCCAATACCAACTATTCTCTCCCGCTGAGGACAAAATGCCTCTATAACATGAATCAGTCTTTATTTGAAATAATTGTATCCTTGTATAATCAAATATTCTCAGCCATGCCCATGAATGAGCTACATAAGGTACAGCAATGGCTTATCTATGGATTATAACTACATTCTTTGCTACTGTGAAATATGTAGGAACCTTACACAAGAACATATTGTTTGCTTATTGCTTGACCTGCCTCATTTACACAAAATACTGCACTTTAATGCAGATTGCTGTTCATAAAGTGTGAAAGATGCAAATAGCTTGGAGAATGCTGATGATTAGGCAAACAAGGCTCAAAACATATTCAGATGAAACTTACAATTTGATGATCTTATCCATTCAATTCCAATTTGCAAAAGAAATTTAATTGCAATACCTTATGGTTTCTAGCTTCTGTCTGTGTTGTACAACAGATAAATGAATTCTAAATGCAAAAACTTTAACAAAATATCTCAACTACGTTGTTGGCACATAGCAGTGTCAGACACTGATTTGAAATGAACTTTTCCAGCAACCACACAAAAAACACGAATTTGTTAATTCTGTACAATTACATCTTTCAAAATCTTAATTTTCATATGTCAGTCTGTTATTTCCCCTGTGTATGTGCAAGATGACTACAGTCTTCCTTAAACAAGGAGAAAATAATGCCAAAGAATATGGTTTGCTGTTTTTACATGTTAAACAGGTTTTAAAGGTACTACGTGACAAACCCACGAGGCATATCAGAAAGAATGTGAAACTGCCGAGCTGTTAATTCTGTTAATTCTGTACAATTACATCTTTCAAAATCTTAATTTTCATATGTCAGTCTGTTATTTCCCCTGTGTATGTGCAAGATGACTACAGTCTTCCTTAAACAAGGAGAAAATAATGCCAAAGAATATGGTTTGCTGTTTTTACATGTTAAACAGGTTTTAAAGGTACTACGTGACAAACCCACGAGGCATATCAGAAAGAATGTGAAACTGCCGAGCTGTTTACGCGAGCTTATTACACATACACGGCAAATCAGTGTATGTATACTCTGTTCAGATGCAATCATGTCTTCTGGACAGCAACATGTCATACATCGGCAGGCGCAAAGGACCATATATTTGTGTTGCATTACTGACTGTATGACACGTTTCTAGTATTTCACTGTTCTAGTAAACAGATAACAAGCAAATGCAGCACTGCCAACCAAGGTCAATACACCTGGATGCTTTGCCAGGTAGCATAAGTCAAATGAAAATAGCCTCTTTCGGACTACAAATTATATTTTTATAGTGATTTTAGTTTTGGAATTAGCTTTGTATACATATATAAACCAGTCTATGGAAACCTCAGGGTCATTTAAATGGCTGAAGTGTTAAGTACAATAATAAGTTGAAGTGCAGAGTAACAATGTAATCTGTCTCCAAATAAATAATTAGTATTTGGATGTAGATACCAAAAATAATAGCAACTGCCTTACCTACTTGCAAACTATTTCAGAAGCAAGATTATATTCTTACAATTTAACTTTACAGTCATGTACTCTCATGAAATAAAATGGTACATTAATTTTATCCTCCCTTCAAATTTGCTCATTTATATTACAGAAGTAAGCTGTACTTTATAAAATATTACTTATGGAAACAGTTTTCTAAAATTAAATTAATATTATAAAGTGCACTGAATAAATAGTGCTTTTAATCTGTTTCTGCCTCATTAAGTCTTTTGGAATATACATGCTTAATTTTTGAAGGCATACTAAGTCCTTTCAGTTAGTAAATAATGTTAATTATCATTCTTATATTTTTACAAACTGGTGTTTAGTTTAATGTTATCATTAGAAATTGCTCTGATTTTATGGTATCCCCTTTTTTCTTCTGTAGTAATGTGCATATATGTCATTTCAAGGGCAGAAGATGGAAACACTGGTAACCTTTAGAAACTTCTCGCTAATTGTTAATGCCTGAATGCTACTGTATGTAGAATATTTGCTTTAAAACAACTTATCGTTGGGTATGCCAAGTTTGCTTCCAAATTCATTAAATATATTATTCAAGAGGGTAAATATAAAAATATTGAGAGGGTGGATAAACAAAGCAAGCGCCTCTTTAGCATTTCTAAAGTTCTAGGTTTTACACTTCCATGTGTTACAGGATCTGTTAAATAAACTTTTAGATGCAAATATAACACAACAAGCAACAGCAGCGTAGAGTTCCAATACAAGAGCACTGGTGAACATCAGACGATTTTCAGAATGGTATGGAATGCTAAGACATATGTACATTAGCACTGAAGTACAGACGTACAGTCCATAAACCCCAAATATTAACACCCTTAGTGCTTCTTCTGAAAGTAGAAAGATGCATTTATGACCATTGCTGTTACCCCATGTTAAATAGAAGGAATATTATCTTACAAGCTTCCTCATTTAATAAATAAATCCTGCTTCATTACCACGCACTGGAATACTGATTATCACTGGGATAAACTAAAAAAAGTATATATTCAATTTCCAAATAACACCACATCTTAAAGCACCACTCTTCAATTTTAGAGCTATAAAACAAAAGCCTGCATGCCCTCTTAAGAAAGAAAGGAACAGGAGGGGCATAAAAGAAAGAAATAATCCTTTGTGCTTAAATAAACTTTCCCCAGTAGAAAAAAATCTGACTTTCAACACTCTTATCCAAAATAAAGAAATCATCTCTGGCACAATACGTGCACCATTTATTCCTCCCATAAACATTTTATAGCTCTAATGAAATCTGTCTTGATGGTCATTTTTACATCCTCCCATTTCCATGTGAGCACTACTATAGCGAAAATAATGTTTAAAATATTAAAATGGCCTAAATGATCAAGATGTGGATGGCAGTGTAGGTGTAGTAATATGATGGTAGCATGACAAAGTTCAAACGCCGAGATTCCTTCGTTTTCTTCTCGAAACTTGTTGTGGAAGAGGGATGGCAGGCTGTGGCGAGGTGTCCCTCGAGGGAGGCCAGGGTCAGTAACGGTCGCCCCCTCGCACTGCTTGTGAGTCATACTCAAGTACAAGTCTCTTGATGTGTGACAGTTTCTCATGCAAGTACTGAAACCGTTTCTTTGCTTCTTGGTATTTGAGGTCCCGTTTGTTTTCTTGGTACTCCTGTACTATTTGATGCTTCACACTCTGAAAAAATGGACAACATTATTAAAATCAAGCAAATGTTTTACACATAGAACTGTCCCTAATAGTTTATTCAAAACATTGTCTGTTATGAAGGCAAAATACTAGTTTTCTAAAACCTGATATGTTGGACTGGGATTTTCAAAATGTAGACACTTGCATATTCCTTTTATACATATACTGTGTGTCCCAAAAAACACTGCCAATGCCTGGTATATTGTGTGGGATGGCAAACTCATCGGTTTTCAAATAGGAACCCCTACCTGGAAATACATGATTTGGATGCTGGAGAGCATAGAAGTGTGAGATGGGTGTACATTCATATTTCGTCAATAAACCCAAAATCAAGCTGTCTACATTACAAATGGGTTTCGAACTGTGTGCCTTGCAGAGCATATATCAGTGGTACTGAGCCTCATACCCAAGACCCAATATGTCTTCGAAAATTTTCAATTGCTCCATGGACTTGAGCTATAGGTCCTCCGATGACATTAAAGGAGTGCTATACACCATGCTCTTTACAGAGCTCCACAGAAAATAGTCGAGAGGTGTCAGATCTAGTGACCTTGCCTGCCATGGAACTAGTCCACCTGTACCATTCAACTAATTTATGTGACGAAGTGATTCCGCACATTTACATCAAAGTGTGCTGGAGCTCAAGTCAGCCATTTCTGCAGCTGTGTACTGGTGTGTGTCACACTGCTGTTAAAAAATGTTACTGTACTGGGAACTCCACAAGTAGCACAGTAGCATGCACACCAAGGACTCTATGGTGGAATTTAGCTCAAGTGCAAGAATGTTATGCTCAGGTCGTTCATCCCAGTACACGGATGACTTCAGGGTTACATACCTTCCATATTAAGATATCAAAATGAATGTTCGATGCTCCCCAGCACTTAAACTGTGCATTTCTGGACAGGGGTTCCTATTTGAAAACCGATCAAATTGCCACCCCACATACAACACTAAGCATTTTCTGTGTTCTTTTTAGGGGGGACACCCAGTATATACAAAAGTGTGTCTGTGTGTCTGTGGGTGGGGGTGTGTGTGTGTCTGTGTGTCTGTGGGTGGGGGTGTGTGTGTGTCTGTGTGTCTGTGGGTGGGGGTGTGTCTGTCTGTCTGTCTGTCTGTCCGTCCGTCCGTCCGTCCGTCCGTCCGTGCGTGCGTGCGTGCGTGCGTGCGTGCGTGCGTGCGTGCGTGTGTGTGTGTCATCACCACTATCAGTTCCTAAACCAGGGCTGCATCCGAGAAACGTTATACTATGCATTTGGTGGGATTGCAAAGGACTCCTGTATATGAACTGCTTCCCGATAATGAGACTATCAATTCCAAGAAATACTGTTTTCATTGTCAGTTGGATCGTCTCAAGGTAGTCATTGAAGAGAAAAGACCAGAATTGGGAAACAATGTTGTCTTTTAGCAACAAAACCATACCACCTGTCAAAAGTTGTGCAATTTTGAGTGTGATGTGTTACCCTAACCACCGTATTGTTCAGACACTGCCCCTTCCAACTTTTGTCCATTCCGTTTCCTTAAGAATTTAAACACCTCACTTCCTTGGAGGACTACAGACTGAACCTTGAAGAGTTCTTTACCCAGAAAGTTTGGCAACTACTCTGTCGTAGCGGGTGACGTGGTTCCAAGGAGTTCTTAGTGATTGAAACATAACAAAAAACTTACGAGACAACCATATACTTGTTAATCAAGATAAACTTTCAGTGCACATTACACCATTTTGTTACAAATATAACAAGAACAGTGTAGACAAATACATTCAGTCATACTTAAAAAAATATGGTTCAACTACATGATGGATTTGAAATTCTATACACTATGCATGACCAGGGGAAAAAATAAATAGCAATGTCCCATTTGAGAAAATATTAGAAAATTCAAACCAATGACAAAGAATATCTCTGAAATGGTTAACCAACTTTCAAACTTAAAGTTGGTATAATAACACAGAATTTAATACTTTGTCAGGTCTGTAAAACTTTGAATCTGCCTACTAAGCTGTAAAATCGCGTCCCTTGCTCTAAAACGATCTCCACTCCTATACATTTTGCAGGCAAATCAGAAAAGTTGGCAAGTGGGATAATGAAGTATTACATTGCGTTACCTTATAGGCTGGACTATTTTTCTCATGCTGCCTAAGTCTTTCCTCCAGCTGTGCAAATCTTCTGGATACTTTCTCTACCACAGCATGAAGATCTCTATATTCGCTGTAATCTGCATTGAAGTCTGCCTTGTACCTGTTGCGTTGCTCACTATTGCGTATGCTAGTGTAACTCCTGTGCAAATAGCAATAAATATTAATTACATTTTAAACTGACAAAACATCTTCTGTTCTATGATATAGACCATATCCATAAGCAATTTTCTTTCACAATACTAAGAAAAAAAATACCTAGAATTTTAAACCCTTTTTGCAATTTTTTTGAATGAAATATACCAAAAATTAACTTCATTCTCTCACATATGCCATTGATCAGGTACGGAAGTTCTAATTCTTTATTATTAACTTTTTCTCCTAAAATGCGATGTGATACATGCCTGTTGTGTGATTAAATCTGATATATTGATACACCATGAATGGTAACCAAAATGACAATGGCTAAACTAAGGATAACATGGATTTAAGATTCACGCAAATCAGATTGGAAACTGCATTACATATTGACATGGGTATAAAAACAATGTGGAAGTTCCGTAAATAACATTAGTAACTTCTAACATTCTTTTCCTCATTAAGATCAAAACCCTGTTTCTCCACAATTTCAGGTATTATATAAAAAAATTTGCTCTACTAAATACACCTCAAATAATTTTACAAAAACACAAAAAGTCTAAAAATTGGTGCAATTTTGACAAAATTAAGAAAATATAAATTATAACATAGTTTATAATACTAGAAGAAACTTCTGGGCTGATTTGCCATAGTCTGCTGGAGTAACTTGGTCCAGACGTTTCGTCCATAAGAAGAAAGCCTTAAGCTCAACAGAACTTGGTATCCTGTCATTGATGACATTAAACAACAATCCAGACAGCAAAAAAATGTGGATCGATCAGGAACTACTAGCGACCAGGAAGCTGTTAGGCCCCTCCCACCAGCCGTACTGTATCAGTTGGCCCAGAACCAATCAGAGAAGACCCCTCTCTACATAAACACTGCATCCACAACCGTTAACATTTCAGATGCAACTGAACCTTCACCAAGAAGACTTCGCCTGTATCACCAATGATGTCCACTGCAGTTGTGGACCAAACATCTGGACCGAGTTACTCCAGCAGACCACGGCAAATCAGCCTGGTAGTTTCTTCTAGTTTTTTAATTTAATTAAGGAAATTGAAGCTATTAACAGTGAAGCAACAAGATTCTAAAGTAAGAACAAGATAGAAACTAAAAACTTCACTTATCTTAGTAATATTGCAAGTAATATTCGAGTTGACTCGAAACTTTAGTCAGCTTTGTACCAAGAACTTGCAATATTACTAAGATAAGTGAAGTTTTTAGTTTCTAATTTGTTCTTACTTTAGAATTCTTCTAGTTTTGTCAACTCTGGTAGTGAAAACCTATGCTTACTCATGTGACAGTTTGTTCGTTTTACATTAAAACTCAGAATTTTCTCTCCATTAATTTAGCTGCTGATTAATCTGGGCATTTAAAAGTCAAACTGCAACTAGATCCTGATATTACAAGGTTTGAGGACATCTTTTTTACAAAAGTTAATTTTTTAACAATTCTTCAAAAATGGAGTATCAAGTACCCATAAATATAGATATTAAACTAACACCACAGGAAGAGGTGCACAGACTGCAGAAGTGCTCATAGCTTAATGCATACTACAGGATCTAATGTATATGCAGTATTACAAGGGTAATTCAAATATAAGTGGTAATTAAGTCAGTGTACTGACCAAGCAAATCCAAGTGGGATGTGGAGTAAGGAGTCGAAGATCAGTGTGTTAGGGAGGGACACCAGTTCAGTGAGCTCCTTCCCTCTGTTCTGCCCTCAGTACAGCCATGAGTGAACAACAGATCCCTTCATCCCTTACAAAATATTATTATTAAGTTTTTAACTCATTCTAAGGAACAGTTTGGGGATGCTCACTATCCCAGAACTAATAGAGGCTATATACATTGCTCTCCGACAATTATTAAATCTTCCCTTAAATAAATTTAACAAGGCAGTAATTCTTTCAGATTTTAAAGCTGCAATTCAGGGAATATGTTCAAATACTACAAAGAAGTCAACAAAAATTAGAGAATGCTACAAAATGTTAACACAACTCCAAAAAGTTAATAAGACTGTTCATCTCCAATGGATTCCAGCACACTGTGGAGTCATGGGGAACGAAGCTGCAGACTCACTTGCAAAGAAAGGCACAACAATAAAACAAAAGTCTAAATTAAATTTCTCATATTCCTCAATAAAACGCTTGATCATTAAAAAATTTTCTCATTCATACCGACAAGAAATAGAAACAAATGCCAAAGATAAAAAATGGATTACACTACTTTCCAACCCAGATATAATCCCCCAGAGACCAATGAAAACAGCGGTTGCAGCCTTCCGACTACTGACAAATCACGACTGCTTAGCAAGTCATCTCTACAGAATAGGTATCTCAGCCTCACCAATATGTGTCCTGTGTAACGATCCAGCAGAAATGAATGAAGACCACTTGAAGACCTGTGAAGCATTAAGATCAGAAGAAACTACAGTTCAAAAGTATTGGAAAGCACGAATGCTAATGGCTTCATTGCCAGATGCAAGGCACTAGAAAACAACAGCTATCCCAGAACTGAGTGTTTACTTAGACCAGACAATTTAAGGGCAGCCCAGAAATTGTGGAAAATGAAGGTCAAGCTCAACATCCAAAACAAAGTCTCCCAGATGACAACATTTGGGCTGTTCAAAAACTTACTGAAGGTATCACCAATGTAATGTTGAAGAAATTGCATCAGAAGCGGTATCAGCATTTGGAATGTTATATCATCTTTCTTGGAAGTTCGAAAACAGTGTTATAATATTAGATTTAAACAAAAAAGGTAAGTCGATTAATAACACTATACAACACTTACTTATAATTATTATTTATTTATGCCAAATGTGAAGGTTATTTAATCCTGGGATATAAAGTACTTGCAATAGTAAGTCACCATTGGGGTAATTGTCTCTGATGTGAGACTGCCTTTGTGATTTACCAGGAGAAATACGAACTAACTTGAAAATTTAATGCCATTCTGGCAGTTTGTCACAATAGCTCAGTGGTTAGAGCATCCGCCCGGCAAGCGGAAGGTCTGTGGTTCAAATCCCAGTTGTGGCATTGAATTTTTAAGTTCCAGTTCTACCTCTTAAACTTACTTATAATTTACTGGAACATGTTTCGCTAAATAATAGGTAAGTGTTGTGTAATGTTATTAATCGACTTACCTTTTGTTTAAAATGTTATGTCATGTTAATGGGAATGTTAATAAATAAAATCAGCAAACCTCTTCGCTTTAGAAAAATTAGTGTTTGATGGGTTCTGAAGTTGTTATCCGAACTGCAAAAACAGGCCAGATTGGAGAGACTTCTGTATCATTCCAGCAAGAAGAGGACAATATTTTGAGGTGCACTGTCAGATGTGACAAGACATGAGTACATCACGACACTCCAAAATCCAAACGGGTGAATAAGGAATGGCAAAGAGAGAATGAAGGGCAAAACTCACCTCTCAGCATAAAAATTCAGACAGTGGGAAGTTTTACTTATTGATTCTCCTCACCTACCGGTTGTTAATATCAGCAAAAAACGATCTACCAAAACAAAATACACTGAATGCCCATCAGAGATGTCATCCTTCTCCATGATAGCGTTAAGCCTCACACAGTGAACTTGACAAGGGATATATTGTAGAACATCCACTGGGAGACCCTTTACCACCCTCCCTAGAGTACACATTTGTCCCTCCTGTCTAGCGCCTGTGTTCATCAAACAATTACTTGGAGGAGGATGTTTTAAACATGAAGTCGTCTAGAAGCATGTGCACAATTGGTTGATGATATACTCTCAAACTTTTTTTGAACAAGAAATAATCAAGCTTCTAAATTGTTGGTATAAGTGTGTAGAGTGTGAAAGAGATATGTAGAGAAAAACAGAGTATTATGATCAATCAATAAATGCGTAAAAAAACTACCATTTATATTAAAATCACATTCGTAGTACATTTGCAGTACAACTGTGCATTAGAAACATTTGCTGTTTTCTCCCAAGAATGTGAATAACTCATTGTTATAGCTTGAATTGCAGAGATTTCACTAATACAGTGTAGAACACGTTAATTTGTGTAAACACTTAGTTAATTGCTGCAATTGCATCCTGCACATAAATAAAGGATGAAGAAATCTTCCATTGGGAAAACATAAGTTCTTTAGCATATACCATATTTTATCGCATAAGCCCCCCCGCATATTTCCCTTTCTTATGATTTTTCATCACTAAAAACTATTTACCTATTAAACATCACATAATTCCCTCTCCTGGTTCGTTCTTATTGGAGCGGCCTTCAAATGACTTGATAATGCACAACAATCGACGCAGTGGTGCCTGTCATATTGTTAAGAAGATGTACATATATATATATACAACGCTTACATAATACTACATGGTTTCCCTTCCTTTCTGAATTCCTAGACGCTCCACTCGCATAATTCCCTCCCCAGTGTTTCCAAGCAAATTTTTCGAGAAAAAAAAAGGGGGAGGGGGGCGTTATGTGACAAAATATGGTATATATAAAGAACTTCCAAGTTTTTTTCTGCTGTAGAAAAAGAGTTAAGAGTAATGAAAAATCCAAATGTTTACATAGAAAGAGGAAGAGCTGAAGAGTTTGACAGCACACATGCAGTAGCAAATTCTTTATTCTGATGTTTAGAATCATCAATGCCTGGGTAGAGTGTAATTATACTTTCAAGAGCAACCCCTTTTAATTCAGGTAGATGAGATTCTGTTTTTTAACAAATCCTCGAATGAGTTTATACTAAAATTTATTAATTGTTGTAATGGTGACTTAGATAGTATACGTTTTTCTGGTTTTAGTTTTAGCTAAATTTACTTTTAATTGCTGTACTGACTAGAAATATATTATGTCTCCTTATTTTATTATGTTTGAATTAGAATCTTAACCTCTACATGTCATTCCTTTATACTGCAACTATGTTCTATTTATTTCCTCTTTCATGAGTGAAATTTTCTATTTCTATTGCTGTGACGGGGACAGATTGCACATTGTCAACACAAGAATATTGAAGGAAACAAAAGTGATGTATGTGAACGGAAAATATTAATGCAAAGGAAACTGAAAACAGAATTGCATCACGTTTAAATTTAATTTCTATTATTCCTTTGTGGCTTTCCCAAACTGAGTAATGGCTAATCAAGAGAAATATCACACAAGATTAACAGTTAAAAATTATTAATAATAAAAATATTAAAAATGATAAAAATATTAATGATAATGATACCATTAATAATCATAATAACATTAATAATGATGATGATGATATAATAATAATAATAATAATAATAATAATAATAATAATAATAATAATAATAATAATAATAATAATAATAATAATAATAAACAACCCTTACAGTAAGATATCTAATTATAATAATCTGGTGTATAATTTAAATGGAGAGAGGGGAGGGGAAGAGGGAGAGAGGACATATGTAAAATAAATTCCAGATTTGTGGAATAATACTTGCACATGACACTGAAAAGCTAAATAAGAAAATACACTAAACTAAAATTTTATAAATCTACAGTCATTCTCATTTTAATATGTGGCTGTTAATGTTTGATCACTACAGAAAAAGACGAAAGAAAGCTGCAGACAACAGAAATTAGGTTTCTCTGAAGAGTTAGGGTGGTGCAAGAATAGTTAACATGAGAAACAAAGAAAGACAGCAAGAACTTTATATAATGCAAAGGGTGGTCTAGAATAAAAAGAATTGGAAAAGATATCTAAACTGAAGGAGTAAAGAGAGAACACCAAAAATAATTTATAAAAACTGTCAACTGACGGCAAAAAGAAATGTTAGGCTTGTTAGAAAGAGTGAGCGAGTGTGTGAGATTTAACGGCCCGTCAACAACGAGGTCATTTGGGTTGTTCGAAAGAGGCAGAGCTAAACAATTGTGAAGATAGAACAGGCATCCATGAAGTGCAGAAGAAGGAAAGTGTTTGCTTTTAGGTAACTTGCATTGAATATTTATTTTTAAGAATTCAGTGACTACTGCAACTATTGTTAAGGACAATGGTACTTACACGAAATAATCTGGGAACTCAGAGTTGGGTTCTCCAGCTGAGGATTTGCTGTTGTCGTTTGGCCCTCCAGCGCTAGAGTCCACATTCTCCAGTTGACTGTCTGGACTATTATGACTGGTGATGCTCTGCGTTGATGATACTGCACCTCCATTGTTGGTATTCCACCTGCTATTCCTGTTGTCGTGGTGACCTCCATGCCCCCTGCTGCTGGTGGAAGTGCTCAGCACACCACCTCCGCTGTCTGCCCTGTTGTTCCAACCTAACGCTGGACCTTCCGATGGCACATTATTACTCACACTAACACTGTTATCACCACCATTTCTGGACGACAAAGTTTCACTATGTGCCAACCTGTACTTGCCACTGGACACAACACTTTCGTAACTACCTTGAGCACTACCTCCCACATTCTCTTCGTTTTCTTGAGTACCTGTGCACTTTCCGCTGTCCCCATTACTCTGGATGTTGTAACCATTGTTTCTGATAGCCATTTCCCCCCCACTGTTATTGTTAGTATTATTTCGCCCACCTCCAGCCAATTCTCTGCCACCATTATGGTGTGAGCTATCCTGTCTCTCCTGGCGCCGATATGAGAGCACGTCGTTTGCACGAGATGAGGAGTCTGCAGCAACACTACGCTGCTGATGTTGTTGACTGGAGTCTGGTAATCTGTAACTTGTCACAGAAGCTAGCTCTGCTGGCTTGCGGTAATGAGAAATACGCTGTCGCTTGGTTGGCAGACCATCTGCTCCCTCCATGTAGCCTGGTCTTTTGGCAGAATATGATGATGAAATAGTGCTTGGGGGACTACCCGGGTGTGTACTTGTAGGTGATTGCCCACTTCCAGAGCTACCTCCATCACTGCTACCTGGTGGAGTCAGATTCTGAGGTTTTCGGCTGAAAATCAAATCATATATTAAAACAACTCTTCAAATACAAAGTCAAAAAGAAATGCCTATTTTATACATTCAAAACATACTGTCTAATTTTAATGAATGTAGTTGTAATGAAAAATATCTGGTGCATTACTCAAAATTAAATAGTTTTATAAACTTAATATGAAAATCTCAAGTAGTAAGACAACAGTAATAGATGGCTATGCACAGAAAGGACAACAGGAAGAGCCAAAAATACTGATAAACCAAATAATAGGGCAAGTGAATAATCAGAAGTACCTGGGATGTGACCTGTCAATTTATAATTTGAATAAAAATCTAGATAAAAATGTAATAAAATACATTAAATGGACATATTAATAGATATTTAGGTAACTCATTGACAGAGGAGGTCAAACTTGGACTGCACAGTGTAGTTTCAAAACCAGCGTTCCTGTATGGCTGTGAAACCTGGAGAAGATGAAAGCCAAAAATAAAACTGAAAGCTAAGATTCATCAGAAGGTTAAAAGGAGTATCTATTAGAGACAGAGAAAGAAGTGAAGATATAAGAAAGGAACTGGACCTGGAAAGCACGGTGAAAGAGGTAGTTAAATATTGAGAGAACTGGCATGAGCATGTCAGTAGGTGGTCTTCTAACAGACTACCAAAGCAAACTATTTCATATATCCTGAAGGGAAGACGGGATATAGGAAGGCCAAGGACGAGATAACTTTTTTTGGCACCGAACGGGGTAAACCCCAATCCTTGAAAAGGAAGAAGAAGAAATTCATTATTCAGGATGAGTCACCTGAAACTTCCATCATATATATTTCTGAATACAAACAGGAACTGAGAAACAACTTTCACATGCATAAAGGCAGGGGAGGTACTCATTAAAGTACATTATACAGGCAATCCAAAAATAAGAGCAACTATGATTTTCAACATAAACTTGTAATTTTTTAAATGGAAACCCAGCAAATTTGTAAATATGGATAAAACAAGTCATTGTTATGTGACACAATACTTTAATTTGAAAGATCTTAGTCCAACTAATATTAAAACTGAGTGAGATTCTACTCCGGGCGAGTCTGCTCCTTCATTTACAACATTAAAATATTGGGTGGAAGAGTTTAAGTGAGGCAGTACAAACTACAAAGACAAACATCATAGTGGTTGACCAAATGAGGCAATTGTAAAGAAAATCTACAAAATGCTATTGAATGACCATGCTTGAGTTAGCAGGCATTTCAAAAAGTGCTGTACATGACATACTGACTGAAAATGTGGTTATGAGAAAGCTGTGCACAAGATGGGTGCCATGTTTGCACACAATGCAATGAAAACAGCATCATGAGGATGTCTCAGTCGAGTGTTCCGTTCTCGGTTCTGTTCGCTGCAATAAAATTGAGTTTTTGCGTTGAATCATAACCATGGATGAAACATGGGTCTTCACACTTCACATCTAAGACCAACAAACAGTTGAAACAGTGGATTGAAAGGGCAGAATTGGCTCCAAAGAAGCAAAGACAGTTTCATCTGCAGGCAAGGTCATGGTACCAAGCTTTTTGGGATGCACATGGGATAATTTGTATTATTTCCAAAAAGGAAAAGAATCAACAGCGAATATTATGTGAACTTGTTCAGCATTTGAATGGCGAAATCAAACAAAAACAGCTGCATTTAGCGAAAAAGAAAGTTTTGTTTCATCAAGACAAGGCATGATTGACACATCCAATATCGCCAAGGCCCAAATCAATGAGTTAAAGTTTGAATTGCTTCCTCATGCACCTTCTCCAGATTTAGCCCCCATTTAATTATTTTCTCTTCCCAAACTTGAAGGTGGTAAAAGATCTGGGTGGAGTCTGCAGTTGATGGCTATTTTGCAGAGGTCAATGGTTCTCGCTATAAATAAGATATCAAAGCTATTGAGCACCAATGTGAGAAAGGTCTTGAGCTGAAAGGAGACTATGTAGAGAAATAGATATGTTTTTTCCCAAAATTTTTGTGCTCTCTTTGTTAGGTCAGGATCTTCTGGGGCAGCCCTTGTAAAATTACAGTAGGTCAATTAAATCCCAATATATTGTCAATGGGGTATTACAGTATGTATACACTTGTCATATGAGTTACACTTCATTTTTTCTGGCAAGTGAAAATGGCTCATAAAATCTAATCCCAATTATGTTAATGCAGCTCTTCTGATATATTGCATCTGCAACCATATGCTTAGTTTGTTAATGCTCTTCCGCATTGTACAGATGCATGTTAAGTTTGAATTAAAATTTGCACATTGTTAAAGGTATGTGTGTATGCAAAAGCACAGGTATCTGCCATTTCTGAACTGTACAAGCGAGAATCTGTTTCACACAAATATGACTAATTAAAGTTGTTGTTTTTTAATTGTCATGGAATGTTGACAAAGTAATGATATGATAATGCATACAACAATATTAATTCTGCACTTAAATACTGTATTTCATTGCATAACCGTTGGGTGTTTATTCTCCCCTTTTTTAAAGTAGACACACTGTGTGACCATTATGCGTGACGAATAAATTATTTGAGACCGGCCATGTTAATTTTCAGTGACCAGTTATGGGAATAAAGAGCCTGGACATATTCAAGCACCACCACTCTGTAGTTGAAAAGAAGAGAGTGGGGAAACAGAAGTACCATGTGGCACTGAAACCACAATACAAATGCGTACTCCAATTTAGAAAGAAAAGAAAACAAAAAAGAAAGAAAGAAAAGAAAAAGAAAGGTGACTAAAAGTCATGTTTCATTTGCAAAAGTATTTGTACTACTGTTGAATTGCATCTATTTCATTTTAACTGGTGCCAATATCAGATTGCTGACTGTGAAAAACATTTATTGTTGCACAACTCTTCAACATATGCTAGCATCTTGGTATTAATTTCTAGGAGCTTTCAGGTTTTACGGCCATGAAATCAGCTGTTTGAATAGCTTGTAGATTCCAGTAGTACTTTCGTTTTGAGCCAATCTCTTAAAAGTTTTTCACTTATTGAAAACTTCCGCAAATGCAATCAGTCTTACTTAAAACCTCTGTATAATTTCTGTACTTCCCTATACAAACAGCAGCACACAACTGAAGAATAGCACACGACTGACTTGGTGCATGCTAACCATGTGTAAAACAGTTCACACCATTTGCAGCTTCATTCGCTTACCACTAGTCACATCTGCTAATTTCTGCACTTTAAGCGCTTGAACCAATCAGATTCATTTAAGAACTATCCATCAATTCGACAAGCTAATCGCATTGATGTATTGGTTCTTTTTTACTTTAAGTCTCACAAAAATGTTTTCTAACTTTTCTTTATTGAAAGTGAACAGCTGGCATATTAATGTAATGATTATGCAGTGAAATGCTCAAGTTCCTAATCACTTGTCTATAAATTAAGGTGTGACCTTTATGTGAGGCAATGATCATGCAATGAAATACAGCAATTAAAGTGTGACGTGTTTCTACAAACCATGTAATACATTATGTTAATGGGATACTGAAGCAATGTTACAGACCGTTTTAATGATTGCCTCTCCTGCTCTGTGTAGAAGGGCCAGTCTTCCTGCACATCGTTCCACACATGGTGGATTAGATGATAAGTGTTGTCTTTCATTTGAGCCACCTGTTTCAGCATAACCGAAAGACAATGTTTCTCTCTATCCCTTAAACCATCTGAAATGAAAATAACAAATGCATTTATTAGTATAAATAAGAGGTATAGAAAGGTTTATTTGATTACATGTGCTTCTATAAGAGATACAGGGTTATTCAAAATGATTGTGGGGCTTGCAGAAACATCACAGCACACAATGCTATTGACGTAGGAAGAAAAATCTTGTTTTATTGTGTACTGGAACTCAAAGTTGTTTTACATGCATTACCGTTGCTCTATATGTGCACCATTCGTCACTCTACCACATCTAATTAGTAGTCTATCTCTTCCCACACATGCATCAACGTGTCAGTGGTGAGATGGACTGTCTCAGTTCCAGCAAATTCACTGCTGGAGAAGGAACAAATGTGTGATCTTGAACAAATATCAACCTTTAACATTTTCCCACATGAAGAAGTCACATGGTGTGAAATTTGATGAAAGTGGTGGTGATGGTAAAAGCATTTGATCACAGTCTGTTCTGTGTGCGATCCATCATTGTGGAAGTTCTTGGTTTAAAAATGCTTACGATACCTTCATAACACATAGCATAATGTGGTTTAAGGTAAATTCTGTTCCTTGTTGCCTCTGTTAGTTAATTTCTCAGGGTTACCAGAAAAATGTTCCTGATCAGATTCTTCTGCTTCTGGCACAGCAGGACGTCCACTGCTTTTCCCCTTACACAAGCAACCTGTGCCCACAAATTGAGAACAAAATCTCCCAATAGAATTATCGGAAAAAGAATCCTGTGTTTCATTAAAACATGGCAGTGAACTACGGTAACGAACTGATGGTGGTGATATTCAAGAGCACAAAACGCTTTCTCCTTACCACTGACTGCTACTTTGTACACACTGTGGTAAATGCCATCTGGTGGTAACTGACGTCACTCTAGTGGATGCAGAGGAAAACTTTGAGTGTGTGTCTAACCACAGCTACAACAACAATAATAACAGTATGTTTTCCATTGTTTCTTAAAAAAGTCACAAAATCATATTGAATAACCCTATGTCTTACATTACATATTCAAAATTAATAATTCACATTAAACACATTAAGACTTGCTGTAAAGTTATTTGTGATGATTATATTATTATTATTATTATTATTATTATTATTATTATTATTATTATTATTATTATTATTATTACTATTATTATTACTATTATTATTATTACTATTATTATTATTACTATTATTATTATTACTATTATTATTATTATTATTATTATTATTATTATTATTATTATTATTATTATTATTATTATTATTATTATTATTATTATTATTATTATTATTATTATTATTATTTACAATAACACTTTAACAAAATGTTAACATAAATGTTTCAAATATTTCAGGTGTTTAATATCAGCAAATGTATTGAGGAAAAAATGTAATGTGTTACATTCATGTGGTATTTTTCACCCACTATACTTTTTTTTTCCTCTCTTCTGCAAACTACTCTTACAAAACCTATGTCAACTGAAATGAAGCATTTAAAGAATAGTTTCATACACATTTCCTTATAGGTAGAAGGATGATAGAGAGGGCTGAAATGATAATCAAATTTTCAAAAAGCAAATCACTGTATACTGCTCTTCAAATTCCTTATTCCTTGTATGACCGTATAAGAAACAAAAGAACGACAGTTTAGCAGTATACAAAGAACATACAAGTTATTTGATAACTCAAATCAATAGCAAGGAATATCTAAGAAATGGTTAATGCCACAAACAAATTTCACAAATTGCATGTTTGAATTATATATACCTATCTCTCTCTTACATCTGCCTCTTCTAAAAATGTTTTTCTTGGGTTCAAGGCAATATTCATATTAAATTTTTCTCTACCTCCCATAGACAGGTGTTAGAGATATAAGGACCAACTTTCATGGGGTCCATTTCTCCTTACTCATTTACAAAGTATGCTGTCACATTAAGACCATCCGCAACAAAGTTTGTCATGTTAATGATAGTTATTTTTTTACATTAACCTTAGATTCATTTTCACGTCCTGAATTGTTCACTATCATACAGCTATTGATTAGAGCTTCTCAAGTTATCAGCCGTGTAATATTTATGAAATTTGATATGGCTGAAAGCTTATTGATTAGAATTGATTCAATAATCTAATCAATAATCATCGCTGTGAAAGCTTCAAATGACATGCCTTACAACTACTACCCACCTTTAAACAATCTATCGTAGAGTTCTGGTTTTTTATATGGCCTTACTGCTAAAAGTTGTATTAATCTCTCTCTGTAAAAAGCAGAAAAAAATTGTGATAACACTATTACATATCTTAAACACCTTCAATAAGGTTTGAAGAATTTAATTGCATACAAAAGGAAGTGTCTTCTGTCACAGGATCACCTCAGCTTTCATTAGACCTGTCTAAGAATGGAGTATCTGTTACTAGCCAGAGACGGCCCCAGATGGGCTTCTGTGGAGCCGTCCTCTAAGGACGAAGATAAATACTACACAATATTATTATTATTATAATACAAAAATGTTAAGTGCATGATCACTACACCTCGGATTTAAGCTAAATGCCTACTTCATATATGTATGAATTAACTAAAATTGTTAAATACCTTCATTTTTTTATACATATAGACAAACGTATGAAAAGGGTTTTATGGCGTTTAAATGCCCGTTTTGACCATTACAACTTATTTTAAAATTTTAGGGCCTTATAATCTTGATTGTCATCATTGTGATCATTAACCATACCTTTTTTTTTTTTTTGGTGGGAGGGAGGGAGGGGGTTCGGGGCCCTTGGATTCTGGAATGAAAATCCCCTATAAACAGCAAAAATTAACTTGTGTTGCAAATGAATGTAGTTAAGATGTGGTAACATCAGCACACATCATGTAGTTTGAGCTTTTGTATATCAACAGATGGCTTCAGTGCTCCAAAAATTCACAAGTGACAAGTTTAAAGATAGTGCAAAAAAGTATATGTTAGATCACTTCCTAACACTGTTATCTACAAAGTGAATTTCAAATGAACATGTGTTCTGGTAAAAAGGTTGCTCTGATGCCTTCAGCTCTGTATTATGTATTTAAGTTTTAGATTCAAGTCACAAAGTGATCATGTAATCAGGCATTAGTAGTGATCATTGTTGCCCAGTGATGTACCTACAAAATTGACGAAATACAAATGTGAGTAAGCATGCACACTTGAATTGGTTTTATAAAATAGAAGTCTTAACTGTTACCAAGCAACTACTGTGCAATCTTTAATGCTCACTAATTTTATTTTAAAAATTATTATGATCTTAGAAAGCAGATATACATTTTAGATGCATGAAATCAAATGCACATTTAGGTGCATAAAACTGTATCTTTATTACCTATTTTGATAAGCCTAAAAATCTGGGGTCTAATGATTAGAAGTGTTTAAAACAGTGCATGATAACAAAGTAATAAACAGAAAGTTAGGACTTACTTTATGGGTCGCCTCATAATATCCGGGTTCCCTGGTTTCTGGGCATGGTTGTTGCCTTGCGGCTTGGTGTGCTGTGAACTTGGCACAAAGTTTCCATTAACATTGTTGTGACTAAATGGCGGGAAGCCATTACTTGATGCTTTGATGGATGAGCTGTTGTTTTTTAGTGCTGGGGCAGAAGGTCCTAGGTATTCCCTATCCCTCTTGGGAGGAAGGATTGGGTTTTTTACCTTTACCTTCCGCCCTATTCCTGGTAAACCAGGTTTAATCTCTCTTGTGCTGAAAACAAACACCACAAATATCTTACGGGTTGTTTGGTAAAATTCTTCCAACATTCTTATTCTTACTAGTATTGCTATAACAAATTAAATAACACCATCCTTTTGCTTCCAACACTATAATGTTATGATAAAACCTTGTTACTTTGGATGCAATTAAAAGAGTTGTACAAATGCCACTTCTAGATGCACCGTGCTTGCCTCACTAGGTAACAGTACACTCTGTGCAAACTGCTTCACTCCCATTATAGGAGGACTATGCATAGCCCAACTTGCTTGTCTAAATTTTCTTCTTGTATGCTACACAGCATAGTGGCATGGTTGCACACAAGAACCTTGTTCATCTCGTCCTCATTAATTCCTCTGGTTTTTTGTACTTACTTTTGGTTTTTTACTTTTCAAATGCAGCATTAATTTGAAATAAAAGTAACTTGTACATTATTTCACAAAGTGATCACAGTATTGAGTTTAAGAGCCAAAAAGTGTTTATCATTCTTATTGGTGCCAAAATAAGTAATAGTATAAATTTGTGGTTTACATCCATGATATTTTGTTTTTCTGGATTATTCAATTTTCACTAATCTGGATTATATCCAGGTGCACCCATTTCAGATAAACAAGGTTCTCATGAATGTTTTTGTGCAATGTGATAGTAATAATAGCAGAAAAGACGCTTACCTACTTATTTTGGGATTCTTCTACACAAATTATTTATGAAACAGGTAGTAATATCACTGCTAGTCATTACAATTTTCTTGTTTTCAGATTTTTAAGTAATTATTTCACTAATAAAGTTACAACTATGTCAAATGAAGTTACGTAAATACAGTCCACAGAACAAAACATTTCATTATATAACTCCAATGGGTAAAAAGGTAACACATATTTATACAAGAAGCAAGGTGCTGTTTACTTATGGGAGAGAGCTATTGAAATTAGCCTTCATTTAATATATCTAACATTTTAAATGTTTAGCTTCAGGGATCTTAGTTCTCGTTTGTTAGAGGTGTATTTTTCACTACTTAATCCCTGTTCCATCTCCTTTAGGATTAATTTACTTTCATCTTCCTGCAGTTTGTGCTGCTCACAACCTAAACTGTGACGAATGAAATAAACCTACAGCAACATAATTATGCCATGTGCATAACACACCTAGTAAGGGTAGATCGCTTATAAGGGACTCCAACAAACTTGGCAGCTTTAAGGGAACCCAGGTTTGGCCACCTGTGCAACTCTGCTTGATGCACAGTAACTAGGGGTAAGCAAGCTTGAAGTGGAATCTGTACACTGTTAATCTAACAGAAATGCAAATGAAGTGTCACAGAATCAATGTTTCTGAAAGACAAACTTTAGTTAGTAGACCTAAACAAAAATAATCCTCAAATCAGTTTTATGTATATACATTCTAACCTCATTGCACTCCCAATGGCACTCTGTATTAGAGGTCTGAACAGGCTAAGGCAAAGCCCTTTGGCCAAATTTGAAAAATGTATGTCGGGCTCACGGCAGGCCTGGGCTTGAAAATTAAGAAGCAAAAAATAATTTAGAATACTTTTTTGATCACCAATGTCAAAATTGTAAGATTGGCAAAATTACTGCACTTCTTTAGTATAAATATTATTACTATTCTGCTGACACATTTCAATTATTATTATCATCACCATTATTATTAATAATAATAACAACAGCAACAACAACAAATAATGTCAATAACTGCAAAATAACTTTGCTTAAAACAAAATTATACAATTGGCCCAGGCCAAGCAGTACACTAACCTCTTCTCGGGCTCGGGCTAGGGCTAGGTCAGCCCATGCAGACCTCTAGTCTCTATCACATTGAAACCTAATCCTTGCTTCACTTAATTTTCAAGAATACTTACCATTTATTCTTTTGATTTTCTTCAACTACTGCCATCCTATGTTTGGTAGCCTCATAAACATCATCTTTGGCCTGGATGCGCATATTGCACTGCATAGCCCCCACAGTCTCCAGGGACCTGCAAATATATAATTAACAATAACAATTTCATTTTGAACATAACATGGATATTTCACTTACATTATCCAAAATAATATAAAGACTCAAAACATTACATTTGCTACATTATATATGCTGCGAGAGTCATAATGGAAAATCTCTACATGAAAGTCTTGGAAAGTTGCATCCAATCTGTAAAATTCAATACCTTGGTCAAGACTGATTCTGTGCATTTAGTGTAATCAACTCACTGTATCCCATAATGGAGTAAGTTTAAACAATAAGATACCCAACCCTTTGAAAGTTTTGTTGCATAAAACTTCTGAAAGTGCAAAAATTGCTTTTGAAGTACACATTAACTCATCACTTTCGTTACACTATGTTGATTATTATTTACTTTATGTATAGTATATTTAGAATTAGATATTGCAACCAAGTATGCATATATACATCCTGATCAAGTCGTATATACATAGGCAAATCACAAAGTCCTTGCTGCTACTTTTTAGCCAAATTATGGCTGTAGAGGTGATGTCAACATATCCACTCCTATATCTAGACTTATAGACTTATCTTGGACAGGCCCCGCCTAACTACCAGTAGCTTAGCAGCATGGCACTGCTGTCAGTTCTTCAATATCCTATATGTGCTTCATTTGTTCAAGGAGTATGAGCAACAAAGTGGGATTCATTTTCTATGGAGCAAGGGACAAACACCCATCAAGATCCACAGGGAAATGGCAAAAACTCTCTTGTTTTGAGAAGTGCGACAGATTAGTGTTGCAAGTTTGCAAAAGGCGAATCTGGGTCACCCATCATACAATCCAGACCTCGTCCCTAGTAATTTCCACATTTTTTAACTACTGTAGAAGTTTCTGGCAGGGCAGTGATTCACATCCAACAATGAAGCCAAGACAGCAATGGTGGTTCCACAGTGAGCTGGACAAATTCTATCACAGGGGCATCTCAAATTTAGTGCTGTAATGGACAAATGTCTGAGCCAGCATGTGGACTATGTAGAAATATAGTGTAAGGTACCAGAATAATGCACAATTGTCTGTATGTAGGAACCTTATTTTGGCTAATAAAAAAATAGGGGTAAAGACTTTTTGATTTGCCCACATATATACTTTGATAAATAAAGATCTAATTTAATCTGCAACCACACATGTGTGACCTTCCCTATTGACACACTATAACTATATTACTGTGACACATTAAACCACTCTCATCAGAGTCATGCAATTTGGTAAACCTCAAAAGCGACCTCAACCTTTGAGATGTTATACCTTAAAGTCAAACAGCAACGTGATTATGATTTCCTGGCTTCTAATTAAATACACTACTAATGATCCATTTATAGCTAATAAAACTTTTAGCTTTTGGATTTGTTCTTAGTGTAGGATTTCTAGCCCTATGCATCAACCCCCAACAGTGGAGAGTGGGACCAGACCGAACCAGACCAGAACCTCCTCTCCCAGTTTTCAGGATTTATGTTGGACTTTCATAGCTACCATGTAATTATAAGGCACTACATCTCCTACACATTTCATCCTAAAAATGTTGATTCCATACTTCCTGTTGCCCTTCAGGACCATCATATGGATGGTCTGTCACATGCCAGGGAGTGCTGGCTACGAAAAATGTTAAGAATGAATTCCACTTCAAAGATGAAAAAGAGAAAGAACAAGACAAACATCAAAAGATGATACAAAAGTCAATACAGAAAGAAAGCTGAATGAAGAGACTACAAAAGCAGCCAGAAATGACTACTGGGATGTGAGAAATGACTTAAGTTATTAAAAACAGTAATAGAGGTAATATAAACTAATAGATGTTTGGATTTCCTGAGATAGAAATGTGATTCATCAAAATCATCTTTACGTAAGTCTCAAAACTGTGTCTTCTCTCTTCTCAGAAGCAGGAGGAATATGTAAAAGCAATCTTTCCCTAATGACCAATTCAATTTGAAAGGAGGCCAACAGCTTCCAGAAACTTGCCCAAATCTCATAAAACATAAACATATCTATGCACTTCTAGTGTTACTGATAATGAAAAAATCTTTTTCTACCCTTTACATGGAATATTTTTCAAAAATTTTGATTTTCTTGAAAATGTCTAACGATTTTGATTAAAATGTCATAGGTTTGAGATATTTTTATGAAAAATGAAATGTATTTCTTGAATTTTCTGGCTATAGTCCTGCAGTCATATTTACTCTGGACGACTTTTGCGTAACTGGTAAACCGTTAGAGATAGACCAAATCATACTATACAAAAAAATGTTGTTGTTAGCTAATGCTGGATTTCTGACAATGAAGTCATTAATCCTCTTGCTCTCCAATATTTTTCACTGATGCTATTGAAGAGAGCAATAGCAGTAATAGTAACCGTTTTTTAGAGAGCACCATATTTTTATGTTTTGGCGGTCACATTGCTCTCTCACAACCCCCAGAATGTCTGGAGGACCACACCTGTCGTTGGTTTACGGGTCTCACCAACCTGACCGGGAGAGTTATCAAAATAAATTCACTGACCATATCCTCTGATCACCAATCAGAAGATGTATTACATGCCATGACAGGTCAGCATGTTAGGGGTTGACTTTATAGAGAAAATAAATATACAAAAAAAATATACAAAAAAAATGTAGATCTTGCTAAAATACACAATTTATGTCTAAATATATTTTCTTGTAGGGTGAAACATTTTGGAGATATTCCTTGTTATGTGTGCGAGTTTCGGAAAACTTAAAACTTTTGTGAAATGGAAGATCGTTGTTCATTTTTTTATTTGATAAGTGTGCAAAGAGAACGAAATTTCAAAGCTTTAAAGATTTTACTATCGCACAAACCCTACTGTATTCTAATATTCCCCTTGTACCTACAAGGAAATAAGCAATAAGATAATTTCTGCAAATATTTCTCTCAACTAACACGAAGAAGATATAGGAATAAGAGTTTGTAAGAATGGTTAGTACAAGAGTAGAGAAAGTCATGAGTGCAACACATCAGATTTTTTAAGATAAAAATGTGTTAATATCAACGTGAATATTTGCTTTTAAGCATGCGCTCTGTATACTTTAAGTCTTTCAATCCATAGTTACCCATATCCACATTTACACCAATACATTATTTTCCCAGCTCTATTTCTGAGTGTTCAATTCTTTGCTTCAATCAATAAAAGTTTTAATGCACACAAAATGTAACTACTTTCTTTTTCTTTTCCTCCATGTATATGCCAACATTAACATCGAAAGTTGTTTCCATAAATCAGACCAATCAATAACATTGTTTTAACACACACAACTTTGAAAGGCAGAATCAGAAATGAAAAATTCAATGCCACAGCTAGGATATGAACATGGACCTTCCACTCCATGCACGGTTGCTCCTAACCAATTCAAGATATAAAGATATACACTTTTTCTCATGCAAATATGTTAAATATTTTAATTCAAACCATAAGTTATTTTGAGAACAATACCCAATGTGTGTCTTTTAGCATAAGGAAAAATCTTGAAAAAAACCTTGTACGGATAACTCACCCTAACTGAAACTTGAATGTGAGGCAGACATACTACCGCCACACCACAGAAGTGGGCTTGTATTTAACCAACTTTAGTTTTTGAGTTATGCCGTTCACATGCACACATACAATTCTTTTTCCAAAAATAATTTTATTCAGGGGACCCCAGACATGTGTGTCCAGTGAAATCTCTGTATAAATTTTAAGTGGAATGCAATACTTCCTCTACTTACTATGGGTAAACAGTAGAGAAAGTAAACATTTCCAATGTGAAATTTAGCAACTAGGACCAACACTCAAAGCCAACAAACTAATTCTGCAAGTTCTTTTAATTTTGCTGATAAAACACACTTCGTGACCTCAGAGTGACTTGTCGCAGTGCCAAAATATAGAGCTTATCAGGCACAGAAGGCAAAGCTGAAGTGAAAGAAGAGGTCATGATGTGGCAGACTTTTATGAATCAGAGATAACACTTTTTCCAGACTTCACAAATTTTGACCATTTACGAAGATAATGAGCAAAACTAAGAAAGTTTTATGCATATCTTTTTCAATAAAATTTCTTACTTTTACTTTATTTTGTCGATCCTCTTGTACCATCTGGTGCTGCAGTTTTTAAAGCAGCCTTCTATTTCACATGGTCTCTTGCAAGCTTCTTTGCTCCAATGTACTCGGTGCTTTTGCTTTCAAAATCTCATCAATCCAGTCTTCCCAGAAATATCTACACCTTTCCCCTTGATCTCCTTCCCTCCACTCTAGTTTGCCCAGCCTGTTTTGGGATCCTGTTTTCACTCATGCATTGAACGTATCCAAAACCATCTCAACTGTTTATTTTCTGTTTCTTGTAAAGGTTGAATTTTCAAATTTGTTCCTATCGTCTGATTTCTAATTCTATCTCGTTTAGTTCTACCTTCCACTCTTCTCAAGTTATCTCATTTCATTTGTTTGTGGTTTGCTAATCGACTTAGATGTTAATGGCCAAGATTTGCACCCATGTATTAATGTTAGTACATAAGTTGTCTTGAATACTGTTAATTTAGTCTTAACAGCCTAGGGATGTGGTGACCCCATAGCCTGGCCTTCGGGTTACAATCAGCCAACCTAATGTCTAGGGTTATAGCTGTACCACCCTGTCCCAGGGGAATACATATGGGATCTGACCCTCCAGGTTGGGGGTTTAGCATAGGATCAACAACCTCACCTTGTAAGAAATAAAATCTGTCAAAAGCAAACAAAGAGCAACAACCAGACAATCCCAATGGTCAACAAACTGGAGAGGAAAATAGTCAACTTTAAAATTTCTTAGCAACTTTTAAATCTGATTAAAACGTGTACTAAACTCATATGGTGAACCTCCAAATAATTTACAACTTGTAAGCAAGCTGCTGCAAGTATAGTGTTGAAATCTTGTATATGTATAGATTTTGGTTTGAGAATCATAGTCCCATAGTTAATCTTCATACTTTATTTATGCTGAATAGCAATAATAATTTGTTTCTTTTATATATGTTCTTCTCTCAAATCAAATATAATACTATAGTTAATGTGAAATTTTTAAGAACCATAGATTCACTATATGTAAGAAACATGTTTGGGAAGAACTGAAGCAAATGTTGTTTGAATGCAAGTGTTCAACTAAGGAGTCTACACTGCACCAACAATCAAAATGTTGAGGTGTTAACAGTTTATGTGCAAGCAGCTTATGCATTAGCCAACAAGAATATGCAGAAATTTGACATTAAAAACTACTAATAAGTACAGTAAAAGTTGTAAAAAAGTTATGGCGTTGGCCACCGGCAAAGGAGTAATGAAGATTAGCTACCACTACTTTGCTAGGCAAAGTGTGACAATGGCGGCTAAGATCATACATCATTTCCAGACCATTCAAGAAGCTTTGCAAAACGTCTATTTTCAGAGAAATCGCTGGTACCTAATTCTTGGCTATGTAACCGAGTAGGCACGGACAGAGAAGTTAATTTTTTTATTGAGTTTATTGTCAGGGTAAAAACCTATAATAAATAACGTGCGCCGTGAAAGCTTTAAATCTTACAGGGTAAGTTATGTTTATTTAGACAGTGAGTAGAATTGTCAGAGCGAGCTGTGGACAGTTGAACAGTGTGTGTATCAAGGTTACAATTGAACAATTGCGAATTGCAAGGTCATGACTTTAGAATTGTGACTCAGTTTTAGAGGAACTAAAGTGAAATAAGGATAGCTAGACTTTTCATTTATCACAATGTCTTATCAGTGAGTAAATAAACACCAATTAAAAGAAATTAAATAAAACTGCTTATGAAAGAGCAATTTTTAACAAACCTTTGCAGTAAAATAATGATTTGTATTAGGAACTTTGTTCTTATTCTTTGGGTATTCATCATCTAAGCCTATGTTAGGCCTTAAGAGAAATGCATTATACATACCTTGAGCCTTTTTGGGAGATGCATTCAAAGCTCCCTTGGGGTCCCTCGAAGCTGGAAAGGCTGAATTTGAACCTTGCTTGCCCATGGCTTGAGTCTGGAGCAGGAAATGACAAATGCTGCAAAAGAAAAACTTTTGTTAGTGACTTATAAATTAGGTAACTTCCTTACAATCGCAAAACACTAAAATAGTAATAAAGTGTGCAGGTGTGGATGTAAAGTGATGTAAAAATTTGACAATTTGGCAAATTATAAATTCTTTGTATGCGAAGAAAATGTATTTGAAATGGAATGATGGCAGACATGCACATTTTAAGTGCTGTGACAGAAAGCGATATTCATTTGCAAACATGTTTCAGTACAAATACATGTTAAATCCATTACAGAAAATAAAAATAAAGATGTGACATATCAATCATAGAAATCAAAACAAGATAAGTTGAAAATTGTTCACATTTTCATTTGGTAACTGTTATTCATTGTCCTATAAAAAGTAACACCACTGAGATTTGACTGTAACACTTCAGAATTTCAAGAGGAACATGAAAATATATAATTTAGTTTATAATTTAGTTGTATAATATACCTACTTATTCTGTTAGTATTACTGCTACTTCTACATAAACAATCTTGTTATCTTTGGCCATGCATTCTCTCACATTTTGGAGTGTCTGCAGACTTTTGACAAACACCTGCTCATACATCTAATTACTATTCAAAGAATAGTCATCCGAATAATTCCTATAGCCTTTCAGTTTTTAATATTAAATTTGCATAAGCAACCAAGGTTCAAAATGTTTCACATGTTGGATTCCATAAAACGTGCAGGTCAAGTCGTTCAAATAAATGCCCCTTTCAAAATGCATTAAGTAAAAACTTCGACGTATACATCAAAATTAAACAATGCTTCTGTGAAGAATTATAAAAGAAACGATCATAAATGCCAAAATTATTTTACATTGTTCAGGACATCATTCTTATGCTATTAAAGAGTCGAATCAAATTATTTTCTGATCAAAAAGTTGACAAAAAATCTGACGTAAAACGATAACAGTATTTACTATTCCTTTATCCAGCAAATGTTCTCAATTACCTTAAGGGATACATAATAAGGAAATAGTTTCCGAATCCCTGGACTAGGTGCAGAGGGGTAGGAGAAACCGTTCAGTGTGACGTTGCCGGCGCGATCTCTTGACAGCGAAACATTCCACTGTTTAGGAACCTTTCTTGGCCAGGTTAAGTAATGGCTGCCGCCCACGTGCAGTGGCGGACTGTGCATATGACGCATCTGATAGTAGGAAGCTGAGAGTGCAGCTGTATGAATCACCAAGGATAGTTCTGAAGGTCGTCCACACAAATCTGATCCACTTGTCCACACCGGATACTACAAATCCGGTTATTTTCTATTATAACTGCTCTTTGCGTTCACCCTTATAATATCTTAGCGTTTCTTTTGTAGCAAAACAACATTTTTAACATGTTTGTGGAGTTTAAAGAATTTTAAGACAGGTTATTTGACAGAGGATCCTATTTTCGGTCCATACGTAACGGAAACCTACTCCGTTCTGAGACACGCACACCCACACATTAGCGAGAGGTGAAATAAGTACTAAACGAAAACAAACCATCAGAGGGTTGATTCAGAAATTACGGAATACTATCTGGATGGGATCAATTTAAACACGTATTATGGTCTACTTGTGTCAGGCGTTATCTAAAATGTACATGCATATAAAATAACTTTGTAAGCGACACATTAAAACTTAAAAATGTTCAAACAATTCTAAAACTAATTAAATAAAAAACCTTTAAAAACGCCAGAACACGTAAACTAGGTCATATAGTTCCTTCTTTTTGCAGATTGAAATAAAAAATTTTCTCTGTTTATTTAATAGCTACTTTTTTTTTTTTTTTTTAATATATAGTGGAGACGAATACTTTTTTCTTTCAGACGGCACCACAGGTGCACCACAATGGTGCATAAAATGAAGTGATAATTTGGAAAGGAAACATTCCAATCCTGAACTCCCCAGCATTTGCCAATTACGACTGAGAAAAACCTGGACAAAGGGATTCGAACCGCAGAATTCCCGTTCACCAGTCCGCGTCTTAACGACCCAGGCCACCAGTGTCGGTTGAACAGTTTCTGGAGTCATTTTATATCATACGTGCTTGGCTTATTGTTTTCAAATATTCTATTTAAGATGATTTATATATAACAGGGTATCCTGCCTGCTTTAAATATTCCGCATGAACAAAACAGGATTAGATCTCAAGATGTGATAAAACACAGTGAAACAACACAAATTAGCACTTTACACGAGTTTTTACGAAACAGCGTACTTGCTTATACAAGAAATGTATTCGACAGAAAACAGCAGTTATCTATTGATGCTCTCATCTCAAAGGAAACAAGATTGATATTTTGCGACCAGGTATATAGTAGAATTTTTCCCCACCTGTCTGAGTCACATGTACA
Organism: Tenodera sinensis; assembly: GCA_030765045.1. Lineage (NCBI taxonomy): Eukaryota > Metazoa > Arthropoda > Insecta > Mantodea > Mantidae > Tenodera > Tenodera sinensis. Next base: position 206,183,586 of record CM060961.1, read on the forward strand.
TACTCCTTCGTGACTTTGTAATACTTTTATGTTACATCATCACAGAACGCGTACACTCTTTCGAAAGTACTTGATAAGCATCACTGCTTACTCTGATGCAATCGATAAGCGATTAACAAACGAAAGACTGCACAATAAGGGATACCAAGAGGAACAATATACACATTTAATTGTTCTTGCCAACTATCACGCACAGAAAGGCAAAATCCACCTTTGTAGGTTAAGAATGGCGATGCTGTACTTTTAGCTACAATTAGAAAAAGTTGCTTCTTTTACTTTATAATGTAATGTATACAGCTGGAAGAACTGTATTCATGGTACCAAGATTTAACCAGAAATGCATGTTTTGAGGCCATCTGAATAAAAAAAAACATGCTTACAAAAACGTTGCATATGCGTGTATGAACAACAAAATGTCAAGCTAATATCTAGGCGACATCAAGATTTTCAAGAAAATCCCTCCAAACTAAGCTACCCCTTACACCCTTACATGAAAACATTTTGCTTATTTTGGATTTTCTCAAAAACCAATTTTGTATACTTTGGTGTAAATGGTAGATAATAGACGGACAAAAATCCTACTACTACGAAAAAATTTATTTATATGGAACATTTTGTAGCATTAATATTTTCCGAATATTTGTTACTAGGCAAACATTCCTTTGAATTTTTCAATATCATTTTTCATTAGTTTCAAGCGACATAATCTAAAGAGTATGGGATTTTAAGACCAGATACAGCGACCGGATTTTTAAAGAAATGACTATCATTTGAGCCTCATGTACCTACAACGAAAGGTATAATAAAATCATTTTTGTAGACGTTTCTCTTTTTTTTTCTTCTTATTTTTGTTGTTTAACGACGCTGTCATTTGCTAGGATCACTTCAGCGTCACCGGTGTGCCGAAATTTTGTCCCGCAGGAGTTCTTTTACATGCCAGTATATCTACTGACATGGAGCTGTCGTTTTTAAGCACACTTAAGAACTATCGGTCTGGGCCGGATTTGAACCCACGACCTTGGGACCGGTCGGCCAGCGTCTAACCAACTGAGCCAACCAGACCGACGAGTTTATTTCGATTAATAAGAAGCGGATAGAAAAATACGCTTCTGTAAAAACACTTTGCAGAATTAGAGAGTATAAAGCATTATTTGTTCTGTAGTAACTTCACCTACACGGCTCAAATAACAGTCAAGCAGTAGAGGGGGGGGAAAAACCGGTCTAAGCTGAAAACACAACAGGAATGAAATCGCATAGAAAACGAAGTCACTCATTTCTAACTACCACCCGAATCTTTGTGGATAATACACGATCTCACAGTTGTAATGGTTACCAAGCAGCAGTTTCAGGAAGATAAACTTTATAACAGGTTACACACAATAAACAACGCTTACAATTTAAAATCCAAATAAAAGATATTCAAGCTGAGAGGTGAGAAGCCGCCAAATGTAAAACAAAAGAGCAACGTGGGACAGGCATGTTAACTCGCATCCGCCTCGACTACATCAGACTAGTTTGAAGAAATAAATCTTTTCAATTGAATGGAACTACTGATTATGTATTGTTTTCCGCGAGGGTTAAACTAATTTATACAACAATAGTGTCGTAACTCTGTCAGGATGCTTTGACATTGTGCTGTGGACAAGCTCCTCAGTTCTTTACAGCATACCAAGTGTTCTATGTCCCATAAGAGACAGGTTTAATTGAAATTACTCCACTCCCAGACGACGCTTACAATCGTTCATTGTAAAAACTGCCATTTCTAATGGTATCCCCCTTTTTTAATTTCTCTAGCACCTATCTACAGTAGGCAGAGGCAGGAGTGCCCATATTCTCAAAGGCCGGCCATGGCAAAGCCCCTAGTTCAACTGTTTAGTTCATTTTTCTGCATATGGAAAACTTCGCAAAGGGACTGTCTTAGAGGTACTGTTTAAACAATTCCAAGATTAAAATCAATTTAAATAATCAAAATATTTACAGCATAAAAATAATGAACTAGATGCAGGTGATGTACTTTATTACTTAGCACTCCAATGTATTTCATGGTATCTGAATAGACCAGTATAATAAGTGAAACCAAACTACTTGTAAAGGGTTTACTTACTAACTTTATGAAGGGAGATTGTTATTAGAGCTCTGAGAAATCTAATATTGTTCACGAAGTATCCCTTCACGACGAAAAAAATTGGTGTATGGTGCGCCATTAGAGGAGAAACAGTTATAAGGTCTTTTTTTTTTTTCTTTCTTTCTTCTTTTTTGAGTAACAGTTGACGCCTATACGTGAACACAATTATTTTGCCTTTTTGCAACAAGGCTCTGCAGCATCTTATACTGCCAATTTTTGGATGAGAACAATTGTAAGTGTGTTTCAGGACAAAATTATTAGTGCACATTTGTAGCCACCTCGGTCCCCGACCTAACCGTCTGCGATTTCTGTACAAGACACACCCACACACCCTCAAAGAGCTAAACAAAACATCCGCCAGGAAATTGCCAGCATTTCTCAACGTGAACTACGGCCAAGTGATGGATGGTTTCCTAAGGAGGTGCCAAAAATGTATGGACAACAACAGTGACCAGTTTCAGCATCATGTAGGTATAGTTTCATCCACGCCTTTCTAAGGTAGCGGCAGGCAGCAACGAACGCCGAGACCGCGGATAGGCAAAACACCGCGCAGTCACTTACGAACTTTTGACTCAGTAGCTACTCAATATCTGAATTATGCGAGCTAATATTTTGTATTGCATCCCTTTCCCCTCCGGCATATCGATTGTCTTTCAACTGTTGGAAAGAGAAATGCGAATTAATTACAAGTTTTTGCCCATTTTCTTCAGAAGCTTCAACTAGGCACGATTGTGAAAGTTGTGGACGAAAGGAGCGGGATAGATTAACATTTTTCTTATGCATCATAAGAAAACGGAGCAATAAAAACACATGCCAAACTGCACTGTTGGTGTTCTAGCTTTCTAGTTCCAAAACTGCGTAAAAATCAGAATATTTACTGCAGCACTACTGCTAATGGAGGGCATCGCGCAACCACTTTTTGTGATTAAAGCTACTAATACTGCATTATTACACATTGTATTCCACCCCAAAAATTGATGTATGAAGATTTCACCCGAAATACATGTTTTAAAACCCTTAATCTCCCTCAAAAAGGCATCTTTTGAAAAATATCCGTGTCTGTGTGAACAACATAACTAACGTGGTATTTAATTTAAGCATCTTCCAAAAATGAAACACAAAGCTTTAAGAAATTCCTCCATCCAATGGCTATAACGATTTTTATTATAATGCCGCATATTTAAGATTATTGCCATGACAAATAAATGCTTATCTCTAACTTTCTGGGAATAGCCCGTGAAGTCTTCATTCGAAAGAATTTTGTGTCACTTGAAAACGATAAGGGCAAGCAAAAGCTTGCTGCATAGAAAATCTAGAACGCTTTAAAACACCCATTTATTTCAAATAACTTTTTGGCATCCTCCATTTATGAGACACACATTATTAGAGCACGGAGCCGTGTGCAGAACGCGATACAGGTTAGTTGGGCACGGAGGATGATGTAACCGGTACCACGCAGCCTTGTATATGCCCGCGCATCAGCAGACGTCTGCAGCTGTGTACCTGCGAGAGAGCAACAGAACCCATATGCACTAACTGAATTTTTGCACTTATCCGCCCTCTGGTTATCATTGGTCCCAATTTTTCACTATTTTCTCATTTTTACTTTCTCTACTACGTATGCTAAGTAGAGGAAGCATTGTATTCCACCCAAAAATTCGATGTCAAGATTTCACCGGAAATATATATTTTGAGACCGACTGAATAAAAAAAAAAATTTACAAAAAAGGTTTCCCTCAGTGTGTGTGTGTGTGTGTGTGTGTGTGTGTGTGTGTGTGTGTGTGTGTGTGTGTGTGTGTGTGTGTGTGTGTGTGCGCGCGCGCGCGCGCAGCATAACTCAAACCAAAGTTGATATTTAAGTTTGCCTTTCAAGGATGCGACACGAAGATTTTGAAGAAAATTCCTCCACCCTAAACTGTCCTTTACATGAAACATTTTTCGACAATTTTGATTTTCTCGAAAATAGCTATAACGATATTGACTTAAATGCCATATGTTTGGGATTTTTTTTTTCTTTTTCAAACGAAATGTATATTTTGTATTTTCTGGCTATAGTCCATGCAGTCCTCTTTACTCTGGATGGCACTTTGAGAGATAGATCAAATCTTACTATATAAAACTGTAGATCTTGCTAAAACACAATTTATGCCCAAATACATTTTTGTTTGTGGAGATGTTATTTGTGTTAGAGTTACAATACTTATACTTTCCACAATGGAAGATCGTTATTCATTTTTTTTATATTTTAGCCGTGCAAAGAACGGAATTTAAAAGGTTTAAAACTTTTGTCTATTGCTAATAGCATACTGTATTCCCATATTCCCGTTGTATCTACAAGAAAATGAGCAATAAGATAATTCTGCAAATGTTTATCTCGACTAGAGGAATAAGTTTGTAAGAATAGTACAAGAGTAGAGAAGTCATACGAGTGCAACACATCAGATTTTTTATGTATATAAACAGACGGAGAAATAACCACTCTAAATCTTTTACATGCTATATTACGCCAATTCTCGTGGCTTAAGCACACAACAGAAAATTGCGGTGGTAAAGAGTAAGAAGTGTTTTCTGAAAGCCCACGGATCGATGTAGTTGATGTTCCCCAATTACTTGAATCTCCTCCCTTCCTCTCCACCCCCTTCTACAATCGTGACTGCAGTAATGCACAAGCGAGACAAAGTTCCTTTCAAAATCGTGATGCGTCATTTCCCAATAAAACTCGCTGCAAGGAAACAATCGACTCCCAGACATGGCATAATTATATCTCTCATTTATAAGTTGCCTTCCTTCAGCGTTTATTCTTCAGTGTCAATAGTTTCTCCAAAATGCAATATGCTGGTGCCTTGCATCCCCAACTGACAATTTTACAAAGTTTATTCTTTTACCTATTTCTTGTTAATACCTACAGATTAAGAATACAGTAGTATAGTGAATCAGATTTTTAAAACGCGAATCGCTATGTGATGGCTTTGAGATTCCATGCCTCTTGCACGACCACGAGAAAAAATAACGACCTAAAATGGAAAGAAAGTACATATATTCAAACCAATAACAAAGAATATCTCAGAAATTGTTAACGCACAAAAACTATTTCACATAAACCGTGTGATTTTACGAGATCTACACTTTTTGTGTAGTAAGATCGTTTATCTCTTATGATAAACCACACCACTGCTTATGAATGCGTGACTGACGACAATCAGCGCGGCTGAACAAAGGGGTTTCGAGAACGTTCGCGAGACCTCTGACTGCCGGGTTGTTTACAAGTTCGTAAGATAAGTGTCGACAGAGACAGTTTGGGATACGTCGCGTGGGAGTTAGTCTTGAAGTGAAGCAGTTTTAATGAGTATTGAATGATTGTATTATCAAAACCAGCTGTTTGCGAGACAGGGTAAAGAAAGACAGAAAAGTGTGTGTCAAGGTTACGAGAAGACAGAACAGATCACGAGGAACTGTAGATTGTGTTAACGATGGAAAAATAGAATTTCAGTGACAGAAAAAGTAATTGGACTAAACTGTCAGTTTGTTACACTGGTGCCAGGAATGAGATTTGTCAAATTGTCATTCCGTTACAGTATTTTAATTAAAATTAAGTCATTTTTAGAAAACCAAAGGTAACACTTTTTCATGAAAACGGTAGTTTCGGGTGGGGGGCTTTCTACAAGATGTGCGTTGCGTTGGAAGATACTGTACTTAAACACAGAGTTTTGTATTTAACTCCCTCCACAAACGCAAACACATACACCCACACCTACACACACACACACACACACACACACACACACACACACACACACACACACACACACACACTTCATCTAGGAAGAATGGAAGGTAATCCTGGCTAAAGAAAAAACTTCCAATACCCAGCCGAAATCGAACCCGTGACCTATGAATTTGGAAACTAGCACGCTAACGATGTCACAAAAGCGTGTAGTTTGATACTTTCTTACACTATTACTACATTACCGCACAAACAGAATAAGTCCCAGGGATTAACCCAAAGTGTATAAAAACAGTCTTTTCTATGAATATTCGGGCGACAGTTACGTAACTAAATCATAGACAGACAAATAGGAACTCCGCCACTCCGCACCCGAGGGGCTTCCACCAGCCCATGTGCAATAGGAAAGGTTTCCACAACGCGACAGTGAATGTCTGCGAACTCTATGACCGAACTGCACCTGTTCGAGTGGTGTGAGACATTTCGTTAGGTGTTTGTTTTCAGTATCACATAGTTCGTTGTTCAAATGGTGCGTCACAACAAATCCAAGGACGGCGCCTGCACTCCAGGTTTTCTTTCAAAGCGGTTTACCGACAAAGAAAAAACAGAATGCAGTAACGCCAAAGAGATAGCGCGGGATTTCCCTCGGTACAACATTACGTCATACGCTTACGGGAAGACATCGGCTTAAAAAATGATCTATCAATGACCTCAACAAAGGTGAAGGTCAAAGAGAACATATCATGCATGCATACATTGGAACACCTGTGGCTATTTAATTAGATGTGTATCGACAAGAGATCGGCTGTTGCCGGGTGAACATTCCAGTATGTTCATATAAAGATGATCGTCGCTTCTTAAAACATTACTTATTTTGTAGGTTAAATGTTACATTCAGATGCCTGTTTCTACAAATTCTTTAACGAACTGTTCTTAAAAGGCTTACTTTTCACGTTCATCGAAATGAACATTTGTAGAAGTGCTTTTTTACACATTTCCTTGTAGGTATAATGGGAGTGGGAGAATACAGTAGGCTTAAGCGAGTCAAATCTTTGGAGAGCTGGTCGCTATGTAATGGCTTTGAAATTCCGTTCTCTTTGCATGACGGCGAAAAATCTCACTTGAGAAAGATACAGCTATTTGAAAATTCAAACCAATAACAAGAAATATCTTAAATGGGTACTCCCTTACGGTTTGCCAGTTATGCAAAATTCATTCAGAATAAAGTACTTCAAATGTTATTTCCAGAAAAAAAAAAATATATATAGTATATATATTTCATTACTTATAAAAATGTCGTAAGTATGACTTTTAATAAAAATCATTAGCGTTATTTTCGAGAAAATCAACATTTTGAAAAATTTGCCATGTAAGGGTAGTTGAGGGGAGAGATCGGGGATGATCTTGAAAATCTTCGTGTCGCATCCTTGGAAGATTAACTTAAACACCAACTTTGGTATTTAACCGACTGAGTAGTGCTGTACTCCCACAGGGACTTTGTAAAAATGTATTTTTTTTAATTCAGGGACCTCAAAATGTGTATTTTCAGTGAAATCTCCGTATCAGATTTTTGGGAACTAATACAAAAATTGGACCTTTCCAAGATTTCTGTTTTGTATAAAGTTTCAAAATAGATTTACCATGGCCTGTTTTGCGCAGAGCACTATTTTCCTTCTATAAGAAGCCAACATTTCAACAAGGGAAGTGCTTCTTGCTCATACACACTTGACTCCCGAACGTACATACATATCCGTTTCCACATTTACAAGTTCTACCAGGTAAAGTTTTCGTGTATAGTTTTCACAGCCTTCCACCCAAAAATTGTAGATCCACATTTCGCAGGAAATACGCTTTGAGATCCCGAATTAAAAAATATTACTTTAAATACTACTGCTTACCTATAGCTAGTATATACAAACGGATTGTATTCCACTCAAAAAAGTCAATGTTGAAATTTCACTGGAATTAATGTTACGTGACTCCCCACCCCCCGCCCAAAAGCAGTGAATATACCAAACTTGATATTTAAATTTGTTTTCCAGGAATGACATGAAGATTTTCAAGAAAATGCTTCTACCCTAAGCATTCTCTACATAATTTTTGGTTTTGCCAAAATGATTCTGATGATTTTGATTAAAATACTAACTGTAGGCTATTTGCATGGGAAGTAAACATAGTATGTTTTCAAACCACAGATATTAGAAAATCCAACTTTTACCCTAATTCTCTCTGTGGAAGTTTCTTCTGTTCATCACAAATCTACAAAATTCCTACTCAATTTAAACATCTATCATTGTGTTTTGTTGATTCTTGATTGTAAGTCCACAGCTACCGTCTCATCAAAACAACAGCCCCGCAGATGTTTTAACAATATTTCGCTCTTTAACTGCCTGTCTTGTCTATATATGCAGGTTATCTTCGTCACGGCGTAGTACACAGGCTTTATTCTGAACACGTTTAGACAATCAACTGTTTTGATGTTTATGTATATGAACTTGGTCTATCTGCTTGAAATATTATCTTCATAGAATACAGCACAAGCTTGTTTGGACTCCTAAGCTCTGAACTGCCAATGTCAGAACAATCAAACGTTGCCAAGATCATTGCCACTACAGAGAAATAAAACATCACAGTTTAATTTCTTGCTTCATTCAAGTACTCTTCTTTGAAACGAACGTTCCAGTTGTTACAAATGATCCTACTACAGCAAAGATCAAAGTTTTATAATCCCGGAAACAAGATCGTAAGTGTACGATATCATTTGAAATGTCTACCGGAAAATGCACAAATGCTGCCACAGATTTTTAAAACTGTTCTTATTTTTCAACGTGGTTTCCTTAGACATCAACGCACTTGCTCCAGCAATGGGCCGTTGCCCCGTAATTTAAGGTTCTTCCAAGGCTGCAAAATACGTCTCAAGTGACGAAGTTCAAGTTCAACGAATATATGGAAATTTGATGGAGCTAAGTCAAGGGTATCAGATGGATGTGGCAGCAATTCATACTGCACTTGGTTGATTTTCGTCATTCCAAACAAAACACGAGAGGATGAGCATTGCTTTTATGGAAGATGACTTTCTTCTTCGCAAAATTCTGCCATTTCTGACGTATTTTGTTTTCAATTGGTCCAGAAGGTTAGCAAAGTATGCTGCGGTGATGACTTTTCAAGGGAGAGAATACTGTTGCAATCTGTGGATTACTCCGAGAACATTTCAAATGGCCGCAATACTCAGTGACATTTCAGGCGTTCGCAACATTTCATGTCCTCAGCTGTGTTGTCTTTAGCCTTGTTTCTGAGGCTCTACATCTTAAGTACCCTTGGTTTAGTACTGATTAAAAATCTGAAATATCTCGACAAATCTTTCAACTCTTTCTTCGGAAAGTTTGAGCACCTCAAGGAAGGAATGAAAAACAGCGACTCTGGTAGCTGTGTTCGGATGACGATCTCAGACGCTTTTAACATTCATTTGGATTTGAGGGTGACTTTTTAAATAACGAGCTATGTTTTATTCCTAGGCATTATGCAAATCACGAAAATGTAATACGTTGACCGGAGTTTTAAAACCGTATTTGACCGAAACAGATGGCCCGGACAACAGCATTCTTGAGGTCTCGAGAAAAATCCAAACATCGGCCAAATTGACTTCCTTTTTATTTTCTCTACCACATATCTAGTAGTTAGAGGATATATTGCACTTTACCTAAAAATTCGATATTGATATTTCAGGCGTGCTGGAAAGTCCCAGTGTGGGGGTGTCTGAAAGCGGGATAACTTAAAAAAGTTATAATACCAAACTTGGTATCTCAAATCAGTTCCTTCCCCACCCCTGGCTACCCTTTGCACGGAAAATTTTCCGTTATTTTTTACTTTCTAAAAATTCTCGATTTTCATAGAAATTCCGCAAGTTTAAGATATTTACCTGACAAATTGTATATAATCATTTTTCTGTGAATGGCCTATGAAGTCTAATTCAGTCGGAAAGAATTTTATATAACTGCTAAACCATAAGAAATAGAAAAAACTTACTACAGGAAAAAGTAGATCTCGAAAAACAAATTATTTCATTTCATTTGTGAGTCAACCACTTCAGAGGTATCCGTTGCTATGGTTTGTATTTTTCAATTCTTTCGTCATTTTTTAAAATGATCAATTTAGATGTTTGTCGGGATGCCAAGGAAAACGTATGGAAGTTCAAGGCCACGAACAGCGATCCGCTTCTAAATATTTGACTACTGTTATTCCCCTTGTATCTAAATTAACTTAAAGTAGTTAGAAGAATGAACCTTTTTAAAAGTGGTTTGTATACAAAAGTTGTATAAAATGAACGATAATGGTTAGAGAAGTCATGTGAATGTAACATCAGAATTATTTTACTCGCGGTTTTCTCCAATCGCGAGGTAAATACGGATGACTCAAATCAATACGCAAGAAATTAGTCCAGCAAATGGTAACAGAAAGGTGATGCAGCAGCTCAGACCACCTGTATCGTGTTTACTGAGCAACAATTGATACTGGGATCTTAGGCGATGCTGGTATTCACTGCCCAATACAAGGGTACAGTTCCGTGATTTTTCAGTAAAACGCTTGATCCAAGTTGTACTACACGGTTTGTTGTTCTAAGCTGCTTTGTTCCTTCTCTAGTCTTAGGCATGTAGCAAATGAAGTACCTATACCCAGGAATCTGAATTTTATGTGAAAACTTCCATAATATACAGATAAATATGCCAATTTAAGTATAATGACATACACTAAGAATGTTAGGCAATTTATGTAATCGAAGTTTCAATTGCAGGACGATTGTGAACCTGGAGGAATATTTTCAGAACTGAATTTCGAACAATATTAGCGGCTGAATGTGTTGATATTGTTTTCTTTGTGTGAATTTGCAGGTTGTATTTTTACAAATTTTAAGGAGGTACTAAAAAAAAGCCACAGTAAATTTAGTACTAGTATAAACACCAGACTTGTAGTCAATTCCGAGAATTTCTTAGCAACACCTTCGCATCGTCTGGAAACGACTAGGAAGAGATAAGGCACGGATTCGCCGATGTGGCGTGGTCTATTTATTGCATTGTTGACACAATGGTTCATGTTTATAGGAAATGTCGTTATTTATAACTCAAATATGAAGATAAAAGTATACTTAATGTACATATAAAACAAGCAGATACGTGTTAAGCATTATTTTAAGTGTTGAATTATTATGCTTATTAACAAAACAGTAAAATTGTGCATTATATACAGTATATTGTTTCAATTGTTGGACATTTAGAAATAAACTTACATACCAAGTGGACATACTTTCTGGCAACAAAGAAATATAAATTTTGTATTAAAATGTTGAAAAAACATTCGCGCAAGAAGCGTGTTAAAAGACATCGCTCAAAAAAGAAAGTCAGACGAATACGAAATTCAGATACCATCCAAGGATGTCAGACTAAGATTTTCAGGACCACAACCAAACATCTTTCAAGTAAAATTTCTTTATTTTCTCAAAAATGGCTGAAACTATTTTGGTTAGTGTCACATGTTTGAAATTCTGACATTAACAAAATCTTGCATTTTCTTTAAACATGTCCTTCAACTCTTTGTTCCTTCTGATTTAATATGCTGTAAATGGAAAAAAACGTGAAATGAAAACGTACCAATAAAAATAATTTAAGTTTTAGATGTTTTCGAGATATTCCTTGTTGTATACTAACACTTTTGATGTTGAAAACTATCAGAAGTACTTTTCTTCGTATAAGCCCGTTACTATACAAATATCGATTTCTGATGCAAACAACTGATGTGCGCGCCTGTAAATAAATATATGTTTAGTTTGAAATAACTTCTTGGCAAATGTAGGTATATGATGAATGCATTAATAGACAAGGTACACACACAATTTTTGGGTGGTATACAAAACTATACCTGCCTTATAGATGAATATACAAAGTAAACTTGGAATATAAAAAAGAAAATTAGCATAAAATATGTTTAGTTATTTTGGGTGTTGGTGAGTAACGCAAAACGCCGCAGCAATGCATGACCAGTACTGTACATCCGCTTCGCGAAACAGAAGGGAAAGTGGAGGTTGCGGCAGGTTGCCATAAGCCAGTGAACAAGAATTTGGAATTACAAGGAGAGAAAAGTGTCAAGTGCCGGGGAAACTCGCTCAACCTCAACAAGGCAATAAGCAACGCACAATATTTAGGCCAGCTCGCAAAACCATCGGTACCGACTAATACAGTGTTCAGTGTGTCTCCACAGAGTTTTCCGAGAGATTAGCATCGAGTTTTCATACATTATCCCTCCGAATGGATGTCCGCATGCACGCCACGTTCTTACCACTCCCTCATAATTAACAAGAAATGCCACTGGCTCTGGCCTCTACTAGTTCTTTTTGGCTGCATTACCTCCATGTCAACATGCATGCAAAATTAGGCCAACTGCTACTGTTTAGTCCCGCTACAAACTTCAAAAACTATTTACTAAGTAACGGTGAGTCTTTGCTAGATAAATAATTCATTCACGAATTTCGAATTTTTAAATAAAATATAGTGTTCACATTTTTACTTTCTCTACTGGTAAGTAGGGGAAGTATTGTATTCCACCCAAAAATTCGATGTCGAGATTTCACCGGAAATATATGTTTTGAGACCCCCTGAATCCAAAAAAAGCATTTTTAGAAAAAGGGCCCTGTGTGTGTGTGTGTGTGTGTGTGTGTGTGTGTGTGTGTGTGTATGTGTCAGTCTGTGAACAGCATAGCTCAAAAACGAAAAGTCGGTTAAAAACCAAATTGGTATTTAAGTTTAATGTATTTCGAGGATGCGACACGAAGATTTTGAAGAAAATAGCCCCACCCTAAACTACCCTTTACATGGAAAATTTTTCGAAAATTTTGATTTTCTTGAAAATGGCTCAAACGATTTTGATTAAAATATGTGTTTGAGATATTTTTATGACAAATGAAATGCATATCTTGAATTTTCTGGCTATAGCCCCTGTAGTCGTATTTACTCTGGACGACTTGCATATCTGTAACGGTTTACCAGTTATGCAAAATTCATCAAGAGTAATCAGGACTACATACGCTATAACTAGCAAATTCAAAATATACATTTCATTTGCCATAACAATCTTAAATATACGGTATTTTAATCAAAATCGTTAGCCATTTTTGAGAAAATCAACATTTTCGAAAAATTTTGCATGTAAAGGGCAGTTTAAGGAGGAGGAATTTTCTTCAAAGTCTTTGTGTCGCATCCTTGAAAGATATTAAGCTTAAATATAACTTCGGTTTTTAACCGACTTCACGTTTTTTAGTTATGCTGTTCACAGGCGCGCGCGCATCCACTTACACACCCAAGCGCACACACACCATTTACTAAAATGCTTCTTTTTTATTCAGGGGGCCTCAAAACATATTTCCGATGAGATCTCGACATCGAAATTTTGGGTCGAATACAATACTTCCACTACTTATTACATATGGTAGAGAAAGTAAAAATAAGCTTTTGTAAGAATGTTTTGTAGAAAAGAAATCAGAATAAACGTGGGCAGTGAAAGTCATATGAATGTAACTCTTCAAGCTCTAAAAATATCTTTAGAAAAGGAATGAAAACAGATGCCTAAAGTGTGTTTCTATTTGCACACCAAACTATAAGTGTTGACAGACTACGTACTGAAAGAATGCAAATACCAAAGGTGACACAAAGCGGTACAAAGTTAGCACTGTGACATAAACAAAGAAAAATTGTGCAGGTAGGCGTCGCTACTGATAAAAGGATATCGCTAACGATTATTAATGACGTACTTCCGTTGTGAGGTTTAATAACCCTGGAGCACACATATCAACATACCTAAGCCCTGCTGACTTAACAGCAAAATGGCAAACTTTCGCAACTTAGTGCAAGCACTTGCTATCTTAACTGAATTTAACAGGTAACCTTAAAGCTATTATTAAACAGAAAAACAAAGTCTGATGTTAGCACTCACGTCTTTCTCTATTCCTATACAAACTATTCTTATAAATTTAATGACAATTTTCCACGTAAAGGATAGGTTGGGGTAGGGTGATTTTCTTGAAAATCTGTGTCACATCTTAAGAAAATTTTTCTTTTTTTATTTTCTTTACCTGACTACCCTCCCCTTATGAAGGACTTACAAGCCAGTGCCTAGGGTCAGACGCCTGTCGAGGAGCACAGGAACCTATGGACCGGACAGAGTGAAGACCTGGAAGCGGGTGGTTAGCCCAGCACCAGGTATGAGGGTGAGGAAGAGGATGATATGAAATGCAGGGGAAATGTGTGAATGGAAAGGTTATACTGGAGCAATTGGCAAAAAGTTCAGTTTATACAATAAACTAGGTTGATCTTCCTTGGAATAGTTTTATAGGACTACAAAATCCAGCTTCGTTTCAATTCACAGAGGCCCCTGTCAATAGGGAAGTATGGGTTAATTGTAACTGTGAAAAATTAATGTGGTACTTTAATTAAACATGTAGACCCAGGTTCGATTCCCGGTACTGGCGTGGAGATTTCTGCGCTAGGGCACCAGGTCCGGGGTGCACCCAGTCTTGTTAGTCCCCTGAGGAGCTACTTGATTGAGAATTAGCGGCCCTTGGTTGTCAAGACCACATCCCATCTTCTAATGCTGCTCTCCACCCATGACATCTGTGATGGGCAGATGTGGAATGCTTTTTGCGATCTTATTTAAAATGCCCACTCCAATGGCCTTTCCTCTTTCGTGATATTTTAAGTTCTTCTACATCCATTTTAAGAATGCAATAGGAGAGTTACTATTTCAGCATGTCCTACTGTTCTTGCTAATTTTAATCCAATATTGTCTATTCATGAATGTCAAGCATTAAAACATGCAATTTACGATTCCAGCTGAATGCATAAGCGTGAGTTTTTAAGATCATAAATAAACACTCCTCATTGAAAATACACACATTGTCATTCAAGAAAAGCGGGGCAGTATGATGGATGCACAAAAGCGAGCCAAATTTGTAACGATACCTTGAAATAAAGGTAGATGTTTACAACTTGGAGTTTAATGTATGGAAATGTTGGTGAAATTTGTATTACATAAGAAAATATGAATTTAAAACACAATTTACATTGAAAGTGCAAATTATTGAAAAAAGTGGGGCAATGTGATAGTTGCGTAAAACTGAGCCAAATTTGAAACGATACCTTGAAACAACTTAGAGTTAATGTATGGGAACGTTGGTGAAATTTGTATTACATAATATATGAATTTAAAACAGCCGGTGCATGAATCAAAAGTAGTAGGGTGAAATATACGGGAGATGAGCCATCTATAGTAGGACTGGGCAACTGGTACTCTCAGAGCAGCCTGTTAACTGTATGTTTAGCGAAGTACATAAAAATGAGGAGCGCTCAAGCTATTTCACGGGTTGCCCAGTTGCTACGGCAGTGGTCAGGTAGAAAACTGACAAAAGAGGTCTTTGTCTCATTGCTGCACAGAATTATGCAAAACTCTTACAAAAAGCGTATTCTTCTATCTGCTTCATGTTAATCGAGATAAATGCAAGCAGGAATGATTATATTATTAATTTCGTTGTTGGCAAAAAGGGAACATAGAAAGCGGCTTAAGGAGGTGTAAAGATTTTCTGCGGTTAGCTATAGTCTATCTCTTGCTGTTTACAGGTTATACAAAAATAAACCAGAATGAAGAGGATTTCAAAGCCCATTCCCATAAAATTCAAGATACAGGTTTTATTTCTTTGCAAATGTCTTAAACAAATGGTATTTTAACCAAAATCATTAAGAGCTATTTTTGAGAAACCAAAAATAAACAAATTTTCCATGTGTGGAGTACTTTAGCATAACTTCCACACAAAATCTTTTTCTAAAAATGCCTCAAAAGAGGCACTTCCTGAGAAATCTAGATATCGAATTTGTAGGTGAAATACAATACTTTCTCTACTTAGACAAGTAATAAGCATTAACCTATGAAGAATGAATATTTCAGTATCAATTAACCACCATCCAAATGGAACTTTCCATGAAAAGAACATCCGACATTCATGATCTATAGGAAGTAGGGATAATTCAGGTGTAGAAAGTTTTGATGTAAAGGTAAACCAATTACCTGCTGGAATCTTGAACAAAATTTAGTGTTGCGCAATTATTGGCAAGAATTCTACTGCTAAAATCTAAATGTCTCTGGAGGAGACAAGCACATTGCTATTTGTTCAGAAGAAAATTAACATGTTTGTTTTAAAATAGTCCTAAACAAAAAGCTATATTTGTCCCGAACTAAATACACTCACTCACATTGCTCAGTTTTTTGACACATCAATATCTGCTGTATGAACTGCAGAATCAACTGCACGCTGTGTGATTAAGGTTCAACTGATGAGTCAAACAGTCTGATTAAAGCTTCCGTTCGGAGTTTTTCCTCATTCTTTACAGAAAGAGTAGGCTGAATATGGGTTGTTTCAGAGTTCCACGTGCCCAAATTGTTTTCATAGTGTGACTTCGCTCTTTCTTCAGTCACTGTTTAGTTTCTCTACACGTAGCAATTCCAAACACTTTTCGTCGCTCGTGAACGTATTGAACTTAGGACTATCTCCTGCAACGTGCCCACACGCTGCAAGCATTCTCCGAGAAAGCAGCAGAACTGAACTGAATCAAACCAAGCCAACGGTCAGCCTTCTTTTCATATCCAAGAGGCTCTTCTACAAGATTTTAGGGTGGGGGGGGGGGGGATTTTGGAGATTTCTGTTAATGTCCTAATAAGAGTCCCGGACAGTTCGATAACTTAGAGCACCTTGTCCCTCTCCAAATCAACGTCACGCCAGCCGACGTCCAAACCACGCCCTTCCCAAGAAGTCACTGTTCATTGCGCGCCGAACAACTTTTAAGTTGAAGAAAGAAAAGCATAATAAAACAAAGAGAAAGAAAGAAAATAACTGGAGACCTTTCTGTTTATCGTATTTCTTTTTGGTCACATCCACGATTAACGATAGTATATTACGTTTTACATAGAATGTTATAACAATTCATAAAATGGCCAAACTACCACAGAATACGTATTAAATTCACAAACCGCGGCATGTATGGTGTTGGAATTTTACATATCTGGAGTCGGAAGAACTATTTATCGCGCCCTTTCAAATTTGGCTAAAATTGGCATTGTAATGAACGACATAGGCAATATATCGCTGCACATATGGAGTTGAAATTTCACATACTGAAGAAGCCTTTCAACATATTTTAAATTTGATGCAATCAGCAAGTATACCATACATGGAAGCCTTCCGAACAGTCAAGAATTTAGGATCCCCTTCCAAATACGTAGAAGAGTATTTTCAAAAACTTCACCCTATGCAAACATTTACTACAGCGTGTAAATGTTTTCAACGAGGAATTAACCTTGAAAATTTGTGCAATTCCGGATCTGCGAGTGACGTTGTTAGCACCTGCCGGTTGCTGATATGCTTATATGTTCATTCTCGTTTAAAAGCTATTTACCTACAGTAGGAAACCTACTGATAAGACTTTTTATTCTTATCATCCCATAGATATGACGTTCATGCTACTTGTTCGCTCTTAAATTACAGTGATATAGTGAAACAAATGAAGTGACCTAATACAATGCAAAGTTATACATTTTTCATTCATAAATTACGCACAAAGTTTATTCCACAAATGCCTACACGGTAATGTAAAACAACAAAGCAATATCTTGACTAATCGAGTGATTTTGAAATGGCAAAGATAGGATTTAACCAATATTGCAACTTTTAATATTAACTCATTCTACGATGGTAATTTTAATACATTATTCTTATTGTTTACATAGACTAGTAACAAAAATGTAGCTACTGATACAAATCTGTTACTTTCACAAGATTTTCTCCAGTCACAACTGCTTATTTTTATCTCTTCTACACACCATCCTTACCGAGCGAGGTGGCGCCTCGGCAACGTGTACAACTCGCATTCGGAAGATACAGGGTTCGATCCCCGTCGGCCAGGCACTCTGACGGGGTTTTCCTTGGTTTCCCCTTGTCACTAGACGAATGCTGGGATGGATTCTCTTCTCCACGAATTCCTTTCCCTTTCTTGTCTACGTTCAGGCGGATGTGGACACATGGCACAGATGCTTGCTCTCTGGAAACTTTTTCCTGGCCCCTCCTGGAAGTTGCCGCCCGGGCCGCTAGGGTCGCCTCGTCGCCCTCTTCCTGGCTGTGGAAACACTTCGGTTGTTGTGCGACAGATGTCAATACTTGTGCGTCCCTGGGCTTCGCTAGCTCCACTCTCTGATCAGCCTACGGTCTCACTTCGCCTCATCTCTTGCCCCTGTGAGGAGGGGGGCGGGGGGAACCCGCAAAATATCCATGTCGGGACCGCGGTGTTCCCCATCCGTCCTATGCACGCATGCACATATACACCTTTCTCACGTACTACCTATTTCATGTTAATCGGTATTTGCAGAAAAGTTTTCATTATACTTTTGGTTGTGGGCACTAGACTAAATTACAGGAGATCGCAACAATAGTCAGAACTTCAAAAAGCGGTTCCCTGTGTGATGGCTTTGAAATTCCATTGCTCTTGGCATGACATCGCGAAAAACAAAAGAATGGTAACTTAACCATTAAAAGTGTATGACCAAGTACCGGAGGATTTAAACCAATAGGAACGAATATCTCTGAAATGGCTAGCGACACAAAAAAATGTTTTTGGACAAAAATTGCGTCTTAAACAGATCAATTTTTTCTTCTTTTTTGTGTCGGAAATGAATAATTTTTTTGTAATATACAGTTTACAAAATGTATGAAATGCTTTCCTAATGAACAGAGGCCTAAGATACCTGAACAACACACGTGCGCGCGTAACTCAAAAACGAAACGCCTGAGGCACACCTAACTTCGCATTGAAGTTCAGCACCTTTTAACAACTCAATACGATTTTTACGAAATGCAACCTAAATTTGTGGTTAGCTTTTGTTTTCTCAAACATTGCCCTGATCAGTATATCCTAAATGTTTTGTAAAATGATCTTGAAGTTCTGTTCCGAATAAATTTTATATAACACTGTGTTTAAAGACGGATTTAAAGCACACGAAAAATAGAGAGCTCAATGTAATATACAATTTATATGCGTACTTTTGTAGCACAGCTATGAAAATAATTGGTATGGATTTTTCATATGGAATACATTCATCCTCAGCGTCCTTAGTTGCATAAGAGTATCGGCATAGGATATTTTTCATGGTGGGATGGCTCCGCCTTGAAATTTAACTGAGAAGAGAAATCTGGTCTGTTGGTAAATTCAGGTTAAAAGACCCGGGCAGGGCAAGATAATCCACATGCCACATGTGATTGAAGGAGGGACCGCAGCGGTCGTGTGATCGCACCAGGCTCGTGTAGAGTTGTAAACCACTGCTGATGTTCTCATCGTGTTCGCGATTTCATATGAAGTACAATTTCACCATTCTACATGCCTGAAGGAACGCAATATTGCGCCTTGTGTTTCCTCTACAAAAGTGATGTGAGATAAGATTAACCCGTGTTCGGCATGCATTAAATAACGCTAGACGTTTAATACGTGTGCGTGCCGGAATTCGTACATCGTCACGCACGCCATTCAGTTTTTGCATCAAAGGTCCAGGTAGCACGATATTGTTAAATTTAGTCACGCCTAAGCACCCATTGTGTCCTTGAGAATTAGATTTATGTCTTCGGTATACATCCGTTGTCACGATGCACCTTTCTAAAACACTTTTAGACCATCACTACAATATCCATAAGCTCGAGTACACTATCTTCACTGGAATATACCTACGCCTTTCTTGGGATACGCTAGCACTAAACACGTGCAACAATTCACAAACTGTGTCCAAATATATCATTGATTTAAGAATGAAGACTATCCCCGTAGTGTAGTGGTAGCACGGCATAGAATTGGGGATTTTTTTCCTAAAGAGTATCTATCCTGGTTGAAAAGTGCTACATTACGGTCGGAGGAGCCAGCGCACATCCTCATCCTGCACTCCTCCGTGACCCTAGCTGCAGCTGGAGGACGCAGCGATCGGCCGATAAGGATACACTCCACATAGGGGAGGCGCCCTAGGGATTAATTTAACCCGTGAGTGAACGGGTTGGGTTTGCGAGACCCGGTCAGAAACATTTCCTTAATTTTTCTGATATGACGTAAACTGTCAATCTTTACCTTCTTGTAGCTTCCTATTGCTCAGTAGCTGTAGGGCTGGGAAAAGATTAGCTGTTTGGATGTGTTCCAAATAGTTTAAATTAATGTAATGACTTCCCTTCCACCCGGTATATGGCAGCCAAACGTTCTAACCGAGGAAACAAGCCCAAGGAAATAACACCTTGCATTACAATGCGATTTTGATGACACACCTATTGGCGGTAAATTCAAAACAATGGGCCGAGAACAGCATTCGGACACCGCTGCGTAATTCTACATTCATTCTTAATCTCGTACTGCGATTGCAGCTTTTGTTGAGCTTAGAATTCTATGAGATGATTTAATAGCGATAATTTGAACTCATCTCGTGTTTAACAGTCAGACTCTTACTTAAATTCATCAATCACATTCATTTTGCCTTGGTAAAATGGAGCTAAAACAAAAGATATTGACATAAGCTATATCAAAAGATTACTAGGCCGAAGAAACAAATAAGATGACGTCACTGCTGCTTTAAATCAAGATTACGTGTTCAAACAAAGCAAATTATCGCTTATGTTCTTGGAAGTTTCCTCTATGCTTAGCCCAGTAGTGTGATAATGAAAGATTGCATTTGATTAATTGGTCGTGAAAGATTAAATCAATCACTCTTTGTCTGCGTATACTTAAATAGGCAAGTTCTTCGAGCTGGTATGAAAAGAACATTCATAACTTTTGTTTCTATTTTTGGAGAAATAAGCTTTAAACTAATTCTCCACAACACAATATGCCGGACAAGACTACCAAATGATAAAAACTGCATTAGTTATACGTATTAAGTACCGACATTTTTATGGAAGTTCCAAAGAAAAAAACAAAATGAGAATTTGCATGTAGGCCTAATGATTTATTTGATTCTGTCAAAATGCAATGGCAAAAATGTCCCATTTTGGAATAGTTCCTGATTTCGTCTCTTTCTTCTGCATTAAAATTGTAGCTTGAACCACCGTAATTTCTTGTCTTTAATATCACAAAATTATAATTTTTCGTCGTAAATCTAGACCAAGAATGCTATTTTGTGACAGGGTGTCACTCTCTGCTTTTCTACCTCCAACTTCGTGTGTTGAGAGTGGTCATGCTTTCCTACTTCATGTCAATCGAGACAAATGTTTGTATAAATAGTGCATCATTACACATTTTGTTGTAGATTAAGGATGATGCAGGATGCTGAAGCAGTGTTGCCAGGTTTTTGGGAGAGGAAATCCCCCTATAGGCCTTCAAAATCCTTCAAAAACAAAATTCCCTTTCTACTCCTAAAACCTAACTTTTGTGGGTGGGTGGGGTTTAGGGGCCCGTCGATAAAGCGTAGCATTTCTTTTCCGCGTCAATTATATTTAATTACGTATACTGCAGAAACTGTTAAGGAAGTAATACTTTCATTTAAAGCTGAAACGTCTAATAAGGAACAATTCTTGGTTAAAAGCAGAAGTGCAGGGGCAAATGTGAATTCTAGAATTCAAAATCTTACTTGGAAAATTCCTTTAATTTCCAAAGAATTCCCTCATTCCCTTTCGAGTTGAAAAATACCTACACCGAGGGGAAAAAATCCCTCAACCTTCCAACACTGTACTGAAGCAATAGTCAACTGTTTAAAATGCAGGTGACTAAAGCTGGGTTTGATATTCTACTGTTTGCACATTACCAGAAACAAAAGCTCATTAACTTAGCGCTGCATAAAAATATACCCAAGGTATTGGAAAGGTATTTGCTTCAATAACAAGAAATGTATCGAAAACTATGCCTTAAATATAAATTTACATAATTGTGAGTTTGAATGAGATCTACACTTTTATATCTACACAGAATTATACAAAATGTATTTAAAATGGGAAGGACTCAGTTATTCACCGAAAATCACTGGTATACCATTTATCAATGTGGTAAATATCTTAAACATATGATATTTACAATGAAGTCTGTGAAAATTAAAGATAAATACATGTTCCGCTTAAATTGTATTTGTGTTGGAGTTACTGCAGAATCTTCGTGTTGCACGTTTGGAAGATCCTGAACCTAAGATACCAAGTTTGGTATTCTTTTATGGTTTTTGACTTATGCGAGCACACAATCCTTTTGTTTTTCTGATGAAATCTCCATATCAAATTGTTGGGTGTAATGCGTTACTTCCTCTACTTAGGTGGAAAATAAAATATATTTGGGGACCAAGTGCTGATCGTTGTGGCACAGCTTAAAATGTGTAATCCTCAAAACTGGTTTCAACAGGGTCAAGCTATTTCATGTGAGATAGGTTCGAGAAGTTCATTAAAATGATCAAGAAACTGATATGGTTGGCATGTGAAGAATTTGCGGAAATGTTTCACATGAGTGATTATGCAATTCGTGCGCACCTGCCACAAAGGCGGAAAGTGACGGCTCCTAGCGTTTCACTTCTCACTCGCTTATTATTGCTGTGAAGTAACTGATGCTATACAATTACAGTCACGTCATAAGATGCCTCAAAATTCCTTTTGACAAGTTTTCTAAACATGTCTAATTATGATTTGGGTGCTTCTTAACCCAAAAAGCTTTAAACAATGTATGTAACGTCACAAGCGTAAGTGAATCAAGGGAACTGAGTAACAGTGAAGTCGAATGAATACTCTCAAAACCGAGATTCTTCCAAGATGGTACTGCACAGTATCTTTCCCACGATAGTCAATAATAGAAATATATTTATGCGAAAATAAAATGAATTACTAATAACTGTTCAAAATGGTGGTTCCAATAGTAAGGTCCCAACATTAATGGGTGCTAAAGTGGCGATCCTCGTCTGGCTACTGACCTTAAAAAATCAACAAATTATAGGCCACTGCATGAATTAAATCGTAAATATTAATACACAAACAAGAAGTAAAGATCCAGGTAAGACTTAAATGCTAACATTTCAACTATTAAACATTATTAGCTATATTCCATGTCTAATAGAATTAATAAAAAGTTAGATGATTTAATATAGTTCAGGCACTTATGTGCACTAAATGGGCAGAACACCAGCTATATTAGGTTACCAGCACTGAACGCAGGTACGTAACGCTGTTCAACATTCCACCATGACAGAATGAACCTCAAGCGGATCACAAAACAGTATCGTCGAAAAACACTTTGTAAATACTAAACATGAAAAGTTTCAAAATTGGTGCAATTTTCAAACAATTGTATAACCAATAAAATGAAAAACATTTTAAAAATTATTTTTGTATCTTAAACATGAAAGCCTTTTCCCTGTTAATTTGTTTTCTGCAACTATTCAAGTAGAGGCGGAGGGATATCTTCTGGAGTTAACTACAGCTTGCTGGCTTTGTGTTCAACCAAGTAGCCTCATCTACCAGCAAACTCACAACACATTAGGTCCAAAATGCAGTTTTACTCAGGATCTAACATGTTTGTTAAAATAAAAGACATTTTTGTCAGAAAAAATGGCAATATATATCAAGTTAAAACAAGTACAAACTTTAGCCTAAACAACCGGTATACTGGTGTTGTAAAAACTGAGAAAAATCAATGATTCTGGAGATTAGTATCTTCAGACAGACTAACGATATATCAATGTACATTGAAAGAAGCATATAATACTTTTGTTTTAATGGTAGCATTGCTGCGTCAAATATAACGATTATAATCGTTCGTAAATAATTGTAAGTACCCTTTAATTTACGTATAGCTTTACTCAGGATGTACTTGATGTACTTCTAATCTTATACGAGTACACCACCGTTTCAGAGCCTGATTTTATAGTGTCTATTCATCAGCAGTTTTATGAGGTTTGGTGTGTGTGTGTATGCGCTCCGTGGGAAAAGAACCTTGACCACCAGGGTCAAGAGAGCGGCTGCAGTAAGTATATATGCACGGGAAGGTCATACTGGGAGTCCGGTTCGATTCTCGTGTTTGCCACACTGATGCTGGAAGAAATGGGCGGTAACCGAGCTTGCTTAGCTTGCGTCGTTGTGAATTTTAAAGGTATTTTCCAATAAAGTGAGCAGAGCGGTTTTATTCCTGGTGTTAATTCTAAGTTATCTTTGGTGAACCACCTTTACGCCCCTATATTACCTGGTTTTATTGCCATAAAGTAGCAAACCTTACATTCTATGCCCACAGCCTTTATTTCCAAGTTGCTACACATACTCCAACTTTATCAGTTACTTTTTTCAGCATTACGGATTTAAAAACTGTTGTGTACTAGCTAAAATGATGAAATAGTTCAGCTGAAATTATTTTTCAAACTGAAAAAGTGACAAATTCAACACCATGTGAACAAAAACTTAAAATGAAGAAATCCTTGCATATTTGCATCATGAGCCCAAGTTAAAATTTGGTACTGAAATGACAAACTGTCTGGTCCAAGATGCATTTCATATCAAAACGTGATTAATTATGAATTAAAAAAATATTAACGGTCTGACATATCTTGTTAAAATGTGTATAGTGTAATGCAAGTTTTTGTTCGGAGTATATGGTAAGTGAAAGCAATAAAAAACAAGACAGGGTTTTCGTATTTTCATAGATGTATTGCCTTAAAACCCACTAACTCGAGATCTCAAAAGGAACATTAAATACTCTGTAAGTTATTTCTAAATGTATCTGTTCAACAGCAGTTAATGCTGGTACTGTAGACCTCTGACGGGAAAATATTATCTGGAGTGCACCGATCTCAGTAGGGAAAGGGGAAACAGTAGCACATGGCGGCTCACCATGTAAATATATCTGCCGTTTACATACATTAAATACTGTGTTTCTCGGGAACACTCAGTGGATCGATCAGAACTGCACACAAAAGCGTGTTTTTAAAAAGGCCTAACCCTTGATATGTTGAAACTCTAGACATAGTCTCTCATAAAACGCTGGAGTTGTCAAACATATTCCTCACAGCGACTTTTCTGACAGGAACAGAAAATGACGCGCGTGTGTGTGTGAACACAGTTTCGGGAATAGAGAATAGAACAGGAGTAGAGAAAGTCATGTAAGTGCATAAGTGCATCATAAGATTTCATATTTACAATCGGAGAATTGAAATGGCTTGTCAATCGATATGCGTAGCCGAGGTCGTTAAGTTCTTAAGGGACACTGAGAGTGAAATTTGAAAGTTCCACATTTCTTGATAGATTTTTCTGAAATTTTTACTGTGTTTGTGTTTATATGAGAATATGCGGTACACCAAATTTCATTAAAATTGGATAATTCGGTTAGGCTGTATAAATTATTTTATGAATTTAATAGGCACATTTTCAAAATAGAGCTCGCGTCTATTGACTTTTCAAAATTCATTTATATTGGCAGAACTGGTGCTCTAAAACATGGGTAACAATTGCATGAAGAGATATTTCAAATACGTTTGCAGATTATGCTGTACATATTTTTTTTAATAACAAAGAAAATTTAATCTTAAAAATCATTGATTTTTTTCATACAAAAAAAAATGTTTTTGGAATTCATGTTAATGATAACATCAATATTGAAGCATAGTTTTGTTTAGCTGCTATTTATGAATACTTTTGGAAGTTTTCATTGAATTTGAAGCAAAACTCAGGCGCGACCTTCTTTTGGAATGTGCAGAAATGTAGTTTTGAGAAAAACAGGCTTTTATATAGGAGCATCCTGTGTACATTAAGGGAAGAGCGCTATTTGAAAGGGCCGTAATGACCACATGGAGTGGGGGATATGAAAAATGTTAGTTGATCCAAATGCACAGGTGTTTCAGGAACATTTTAAGGTAAAAAAACAATTTTCGACTTTTTGACAATTTCGACCAAAATTTCACTCCCAGTGTCCCTTAATCGTGCACGGGAGGTCTGCGGTTCCAATCCCGCGAGCGCCGTTCCGCCACCCTTCCCCCTTTTGCTTGGTCTTCATTTTGACAAATGCCGCGCGGTGGTACCCTAAACTTAGGCAAAATACCCGTTTTCAATTAGACTTATTTCATGTATCATCAGTGTCCATCACCTGTGGTGCCATACTTTATAAGAGCGGGCATAATAATCTCTGGAAGTATGCATGTGACTGTAAATCTTCATAAAAAATCAAGAGCAAAACCTACAGCCAAAGCTCATGGGAGTTTAAGGGGATCACAAACGAAACAAAATACATCGTTTAATTAGTATAACATTTACAAATGAGAAACCCCACATTAATGTGTTAAAACAAATTAAGAACTGAATTCTTTCGTCACAGTATGAGGTCCGGTTACGCATTCACCTTTCCATTCATCTCTTCATCTTTATTCCGCTACCCAAGCAATTTTATCACTTTTCTTCTCCCTCACCACGTGTCTTACGTTAAATAGTACGGAACATCAGACAGTTGGCACACCTGGACCGATCCTCTTCTATATTTGGCTCCTGGCTATACCTACGTCAAGCTACGCCATCGTGTGCACTTCCGTATGTCTGCACGTGCACGACCTTTTGTCCCGCGACACCTCACTTCGAGTACCTGCTGCGTACGTCATAATCGTAATGTATCATTAAATGGTCCGTTCCAAAAAACAAAACCTTCTGGCGGAACTTGAAGCAGTGTTTACACTCTACTTCAAATGTCTTATATTGTAGAATAAGCATTCGTTTATAACTACAAATAAAACGCTTGAAGAAAATATAATTTTTGGACATTCAAGCAAAAGCAACAACGAAAGCGCTATTTTCAAGTTTTCGGTCAGTCTAGCTAAACATTTAATCATAAGTTTGTACAGTTTTAAATTTCATTCAAAATCCTTTCTGGTTTTCAATTTATGAGCTTCAAAAATGAATTCTATTATCCTAACCCAAACGACCCCCCACGATAAAAATTTAAAAGTGACTTAGATTTTAAGTATGTATACGGTTTATTTATTCATAACGCACAAAATTGATGTTCCACCTTTTATGCTAGACAGTTCGAAAGAAACCCCTTTTAACACGTATCTGATAAGCATTTGTTATAATTGCTGTACCACGTACAAATATTTAAAAAAGTATCACGATTCATAATTACTTTTACATTGAAAATCTTTCGAAAAGTTTGATTTTCTCATAAAAGGCTACGATTTTGATTAAATTACCACATGTTTAACATTGTTTTATGACAAATGAATTTTCTGGGAGCAGTTTCTGGTCTTCCTCACTCTGAATGACATACGGAATGCTCTAAAACTCCTCACTAACTTCTAGGGCTTGAGTAGATAAAACTAACTTCTAATCCACGTCCGGAAAGGTGACGTTTTCGTGCTACAGCCCTTTGAAAACAAGTTTGCTTGGTAGGTATGAAACAGGATAACCATGGTAGGGGGTGCTTACGTCGGATCAGCTGTCATTTTAATATCTATTCTACCTCTCTGACCCGGTTCGTGCCTCATTCACGTATCTTTGAATGTTAAAGCAACATGGTTGGTATCCGCTCACTTTTTACTCCATGTTCGGAAACATCTGCACCAACGATTCGGGCAAATATGGGTAGGCCGAGATCGTCCAGTCGCATGGCCTCCAAGATCACCGGATTTGACTGCATTGGACTTTTTCCTCTGGAGTCCAACGAAAAGTTTGGTTTGCGAGACTCTGTAGTTCCAGAAGAGGCTCTGGTGGCACGAGTTGTGGTGGACAGATTGCAGAGATACCAGGTGTGATTCAGCGAGTTTACCACATCATTCAGAGGTACAATGTATGCACCCAAGTTGTGGTCACCACATCGAACCTTACTTGTAGTGAGTCGAAATGCTAACCATCCTTTGAAAAGGACAAACAGTTTAAGTTTAACCGTAAATAACAGTGCTTATGAAAAATTATTACATTTTTTGTTTCTTTGGCTCTTAATGAGTTGAATATAGAACAAATGATGTACTGGGTCACGCCTGATAAATTATTTGTAAAGTGCTCGCATTAAAAACAGCTCTTCAAATGTCCATAGCACGGAAACCATACGTTTCCGGACATGGATTCCCAGTCAAAATATTATCTACTCAATGCCCTGTACAAGTCCTAAGAGTTTGTAAGGAGAATTCTGGAGCACCCTGTATAACAGGTAAACCGTAAGAGATACACACTTAAGTACATAAAAAATGTAGACCTTGTTACAGCGTACAATTTAAGTAATACACCTTTTCGGGTTAACCATTTTGAACATGTTCCTTATTATTTGTTTCAATTTTAAAATACTCATATGTTTCTCAAATGAGAAATCGTTATTTTTCTTTTCTTTTTACCCTCTCCTCCTGCTCGTGCAAAGAGAATGGAATTTCAAACTTGTCATATACCAAACAACTCTTAAAAGATTTCACTGCCGCTCAAGGCTAATGTACCTCCTTATTTCCCCACTGTCTACAATGAAATATATAATAAAATCATTTCTACAAATGCTTATCTTGATTAATGTGAAATAGATTAAAGAACAAACCTTTTAGGAATAGTTGAATTTGTAACGCATCAGACTTTTTTACGATTCCTTTTTGCTTCAAAAATAGCGGAATCGTTTCATCCCTAACTGAAATACAGCACGGCAATATTTGCTGAGGACATCCTCGCATTAAATTCCACTGTGGACCAAACAAGTGACAATCTTACATCTCTGTAGCATGTAGAATTGAACATCAAAACAACCAATCTCCGCTCCGTGGTTATTTGGCAACAGTCTAACATATCTGACAGTCAATTCTCAACTATTTTGTAACTCCACGACACATTTACGCATTGTGTCACGGTAAAGAAGCCGACAAATGCATAAAAGTTTCTCGTCCTGAGAAAAAGCTTTTGCTTTCTCGTGCGTGTACCTTTTGCATATGTAGGGTTTTTTTTCACAGTCGGTCAACAGCAATCCCATTAGTACAGCAGCGGCAGAAATCCATACTCAGGGCCGTCTAACCTCTATATGGATATTACTATTTCTGGAATAAGAAGCGACACAAGCGAATATTTTCCATAAACAAAATTTTTTAGCATAAATGAAATGAGTATAAAACGCAAATTTAGTGCAGTGAAGTCGCCTACATTAGGTTATGACTAGAGCTCGCAAAATACGCGTTAAAATAGGTAAGCAAATATGCACTACATCAAGTTCAAGATATGCATTAATATAGGCACCAATCATTCATTCATTTACCTTTCAAGAACACATTTTAACATGACAGAGCTGCACGAAATACCAAATCACTATATACCATATGGTGATCTTAGCGCGGTGGTAACGCTGCTGCTTAACAAGCGAGAGACCCCGAGTTCGATTCTCGGTACCGGCTTGGGAGACCTGCTCTGGGTGCTCTCAGCCTCGTTAGGTTTCCAGTAGGGGAGCTACTTGATTGAGAAGTATCTGTCCCTGGTTGTGAAAACTGCTAACCGATCGGGAGGGATTGGGGACGCTGACCACGTCTCATCCTCCAACACTGCACCCCACTTCTGTGATGGACAAAGGTGGGGGACGCAGCTGCCGGCTGTAGGCCTTGCACTGACTGTCCTGCTTTTATAGTTCACGTGAAACGCCGGCGAATTCTCTTGAAAAATACATCTTTTCTCAACCTGCCGCAAACAAGCCGCCAGTCTAGCGAACGTTCTTGAAACCTTTGTTCTGCCGCTCTATTGTCAGTCATGTGTTCACACGCAGTGCTGTGAGGTCTCTAGCTGGACCTTGGGCGCCTTTGACGTGCTGCCACGGCCGGAGTCACAAAAAGCTTCATCATCCGGAACCCGTAAGACCAAAACTCAGGACATCTGTGTCTTCGACCTAATGCCTTTAAATCAAAAATAATGTACACCTCGCATACATATTTGACCTCTTTAGTCGATGTTCTGTTGCAATTCAAGATAGCGGAAAGTCATCCAGCAAACCACAAGCATAATTCTCTCCTTTGTTTCCGAAGGTGAAAGCTCACTTGACTCAAAAATGCTGCTAATTTTGCCATTGTTGCGTGAAATTTACAATCTTCGACACAATACTCTGAATCTATACAAGAGCGAAAAGGTCCTCAACTTTCATCTTTAATACATTATAGGTACTGAAACTAATGAAGTCGTAAGATCAGTGCAAACGTGCTGTGCGGTATTGTTAAATATTTTCCAATAACTAGCTTGTCGTTACCTGTTTCATATGAACATGAAAATATCAAATAAAAGGAAAGTAAATGGCACACATAGGAAAAGAGTCCATAGGAGCATACATAGTAATTAGAGTTGTAAAACTATCGTAGTCTTCCACATACTATTATAAGTAAATATAGACTACGGTAGTCTTCCTAGTAGAATTGCTCAGTTAAGGACCTACCCGCATTACCTGTATGTTAGCTGTGTTGCATACTTATAGGGCGATTACTTCATATCGATCACGTTGTTTACGTTTTTTCTACATGTTTTACTAGATTTCTCCAGAAATAGGAAGCGTTGAGCTTTGAACCTTCTCGAAACTGAGTGTATGTAAACGGCCACACCTGCGGAATATCGGTGTTTTAAAACCATTAAGAAGTTCCTCTCAGTGTGTCACAGCTCAGATCGAAGACTGATAATGATCACAAGTAATGTTATTTTGAATCGAACAGTAAACTTTTTATTTTGATCACAGTGACCAAAGTCATGATCGCAGTTTATGCTGACAATCCTGTTTGAATTTCTCATTGAATTCTTTAATTCGTTGTATTTTGTTTCTTTCCCTACCAGCGCTACAAATACCATCGTCATTTATGTGCTGTAGCTAAAATATCGCAATAGCGCATCTCTAATAGTAATACAACACTGTCCACGGTCGGGTAGTCAGCGCTCTGGTTTCTCAACCCAGAGATTCCAGGTTCGATTCCAGGGCGGGGTGTGGAATGTTTATATAACTAGATGCGTTCCCTTTGTCTCACAGAGTATGGAAGTATGAAATACTTATAAAATCAATGTTAAGTAAGCTTACAATTCAGCGAGCAATAACACCAGCAGTTGTTTGTCAAATAATTAACTTTTAATATGGTCAAAGAGCTAAGGGTGGGCGGTATACAACTGAAACAAAAACAAGATACAATAATTAAGTACAAAGTTTTAACTGCCTTGGCTGTGATAAGTCATAAATATTAACATATACATAATAAGATAACTACAGAAGTGCCTACGCTTGTGTGGAACAATATAAAGAAATTTGAAAAACGCAAAAGGATAACCACGGTTGACGCAGTAATAATACTTCCATGTTGGTGTTAAAACAGAATTATAAAATTCACAAGGACAGACCAGGGATGCCAATTCGTGACCCACGGTGTCATTCTCCTACTTTCCCCCTCCACCAGTGTGTTGCGGGTTGTCGGACTTTACGGCGACATAATGCCAAGAGAATAGAAGCTTCTTGAACGGTAGGCAAACCCATGAACAACACGAGATTGACTTAAACCTTGATCTACTGATTAACACAGACATAAAAACATCTAATCCGTTACAGTCACATGACTCTTTACCCACTATAGCTTATTCTTTATTGGCTATAGAAACTGTTCTTACGAAAGATTGTCTATCTACTCATTAATAGAGATAAATAAATACAGAACTAGTTTCATTACACGTTTCGATGTAATACGAGAATAGAGTAAACCGAATAGATAATTAGAAATTTGAAAGCTAATAGCCATACACTGGCTTCGAAATTTCATAGGTGCTCCAGCTACATCATGACACAAATAGCGACAGCACCTTAAGCAAATGATAAAGTTAAGAAAATTTCAAACCAATAATAACGGATACTTATCTCGGAAATGGCTGATGCCGAAAAAAAGTGTCTGAAAAGCACTGCATTCTTTAAATATAAATATTTACATGTTGTGCACTGCATTTTCTCTTAACGTTTAGCAATTAAACAAAGCACAATAGTCCTTCCGAATGAAGCGGAATGAACAGAATATCCCCAGAAAATTCAAGATATACATTGTCACGTGCCTTAAATATATGCTTAGAGCCATTTGTAGAAAATAAGATTTCGAAAAATGTTCCATGTAGCTAAAGCTTAGCTTGAGACGGGCTATTTTCTTGAAAATCTTGTATCTTAAGGAGATGCTGAATAGAAATAACAAGTTTGGTATTTATTGAACATTTCGTTTTTGAGTAACGATGACACCACGCGCACACCAAGATCTTTTTTAAAAACGATTTGGGGGACTCAGTGGGCCTCAAAACATGTATTTCAGGTGCAATCTTCATATCAAAATTTTGGGTGAAATGAAACACCTTCTCTAACTAGAGAAAAAGAAAACGCAAGGTTCATATTAATAGAATGCATGCAAAACGTCTACCAAGAAAAATGTTAGATTTTTCAACTGAACGGCAAATGGTCGATAGCAAATATTAATGTGGAAGTGAAACCAGAACATGCCCATGCCTTAAAACATGAAGACGAGGAAGGATAAAGGACAAGAAAGGAGCAGGAGGGGAGGAAGGAGGGGGAGAGAGAGGAGTAGGAGAGGGAGGGAAGAGAAAGGAGGGGGAGATGAAGGAGAAGCAGAAGCGGGAAGAAAGGACAGGAAGGAGAGGAAGGAGGAGAGGAAGGAGGAGGCGGGGAAGGAGGCGAGGAAGGAGGAGAGGAAAGAGGCGAGGAAGGAGGAGGAGATGAAGGAAAAGCAGAAGCGGGAAGAAAGGACAGGAAGGAGGAGAGGAAGGAGGAGGAGAGACAGGAGTAGGGAGGGAGGGAAGAGAAAGGAGGGGGAGATGAAGGAGAAGCAGAAGCGGGAAGAAAGGACAGGAAGGAGAGGAAGAAGGAGGAGGAAAGGAAGGAGGAGGAGGTGAGGAAGGAGGAGGAGAGGAAGGAGAAGGAGGAGGAGAGGAAGGAGGAGGAGAGGAAGGAGGAGGAGAGGAAGGAGGCGAGGTAGGAGGAGAGGAAGGAGGAGGGGAAGGAGGAGGAGGGGAAGGAGAAGGAGAGGAAGGAGGCGAGGTAGGAGGAGAGGAAGCAGAAGTTGAAGGCCTCACCAGAAGAGTTGCCTCTATTATCTGGCACAAGAGCCAAAGCAATGGATATGGGATAAACATCAAAGGTTATTCTGTTGAACATTACTCAAGCGGTCATTTTGCTACAAACGGTATTGGACATTATGAAGGCTATTATCAAAACGTCATTTGTGCCAAACAAGGCGTAATTTCTTACCCTTCGTTCAACTTTCTCTTAACGACACTTTCATCTGGCCTGTGCGGTATGCAGTTCATTTGTCTGCATGACAGTGCAGTGAGGAGACGATCTCTCCTTTCTTGTCCACTTCCAAGCATCAACATATTCATCTCCAGGCACACGGTGGAAAGCGCTCTGTACGACATTGGATGCCGTCGTGACCAAAGATTAGCTAAGCTCAAATTATTTCTGTCCTTTGCCCAAGTAGTTACGGTTAATAGATCGTGATCTGTGGTTCTGAGCAAAATCACCAGTTGCGGCCACGGTATTTTGGAATGATGCAACATGAACACGTTTCCAAAAGGCTCCTATTCTCACATTCTCCAAACATGTACTAAATGTTACTAGCGAACGGGCGTAAAACCCTGCTAAGACTAGGCTGTTTGACGATTTTAATTATAGTTTTTCAGTATCTCATATTCATAAATACTCCCCATCCTTAAAACTGGAGATAACAGAAGTCCAATACCACCTGGAATTTGCGCTAAATTTAAAGAGCATTGTGGATTACCCACTTCTAATTTGATTGAATTTTGGAAATCTGTTCCTTTAGACCGGTTTTCTGAAATTCTCTATCTTGCTCTAAGCCTCATGTGCAAGATTTGGCTCCGCATCCATTTACGAGCAAACTTGTTCTGTAATAAATGTTAAGGATAAATTACATTCGTTTATTCCAGACTGCACATCAAAAGTAATCCTAATACTGAGGAATTAGTAACTGAAAAGCAAGTTAAAAAATAGCATCAAGTTTAAAAGTCTTCTTTTGTTCTTATTAATGTGTAATAACGAGTATTTAATTATGGTTTAGATATTAGCACAGTAGCATTTAACTGAACACCAATACTTATAATGTAGTTCAGATTCAAAGTAGTTAATATAAAGTTAAAATGACAAAACAGGCCCAAGTTCAAAATAGGTTGGCTACTGCTAATGTACTAGCTGTCTTTGTGGTACTGTTCAAGGAGGCCTTAAACTAAATCTGCCACTAGAGTTCTCTCTAAACGCTAGCCTGAAAAACAAAACTGGAACCATCAATATAATATTATGTGACTGGAACAAACAATTGAAGCAGCAAAGTTTAACGTACACCGTTCACAACAAACGAACCGGGGTAAAGATTTCGCAAGGGGAAACAGAAACAGTAATGGTGTTTATTGCACTGTAGTTCCAAGTTCATCTGTATTATGTTGGCATGTCATTTGTCATTCACAAACAAATGGCATCCCATAGGTAATTGAGTTTTCGCGTTGCTATCGATAGGTAAGCGTTTCCGTTTCTGTGGCACGTTTGCATACGGTAAATAGTTCTGTATCATTAAATGATTGCCTCCGCACTTAACACGAACGGGAAAGGGGTGGATTCAATTTACTGGAATAAAACATGGAAGGACCCATTAAGACTTTCAGGGCCGGTTGATGGCAGAGTTTATGGAGTGGAAACTGCATCCTGACCAGGCCGGACATTGAATCGCCTCTTGTTGCGATGTTCTCCCGGATACGCGACTCTACCAACCCACTTTCACTCAACTCGTCTCCACATTCTTAATATGATCATGATACTCCGAGAAATCCAACACTCGGGAACTCTATCCGTTACTTTCCAGCCTACTTTGTATTAACATGGATCGTGAAACCTGCATGCAACTTACACCAGCCTGTCACAGAACACCTTCAGGGGTGTTGACAATTTGCCGGGTTCGCTACTGTACATCTGTACGTCCATTTACATCTTCTTCTTCTGCTCCTCCTCTACCGTATTCACATTTTCCCCTCTTACTCGCTGATGTAATCCTGGCAATTGACAGCGCCGTTAAACAAAATAATAATAATAATAATAATAATAATAATAATAATAATAATAATAATAATAATAACAATAACAATAACAATAACAATAACAATAACAATAACAATAACAATAATAATAATAATAATAATAATAATAATAATAATAATAATAATAATAATAATAATAATAATAATAATAATAATAATAATAATAATTATAATAATAATAATAATATCATCCCTCTTACTGGTTGTTTCTGAGGCCATGGCCTCCGATTTGACCATAGAAGTTAAAGGGGGCTACACAAATGAAACAATTATTAAAACAATTTTATTGGCCATAAAATACAGAAAAAGCTTACTACATACAACATACCAATGTACCGATGCTTTTTTGGCATTAACCATTTCTGACATATTCGTTATTGTTGGTTTGAATTTTCAGTTACGTTTCTTAAGGAGGTGACTATTCCTTTTGCCTTCTGTATCCCTTTTGTACGTACAACAAAATATGAAACGAAACTATTTTTGCAAATCTTCATATCGATTAACAGAAGTCGATATAAAAATAAGCGTTTATTAGAATACTTTATAGAAGAGTATGTAAAGAAAGCTTATGAATGTAACAACAAAACTTTTCTTTAATGCTACAGATGTTTATTTCGTTCATAAGATTGTGTATCTTGTTTAATTTCGCAGTTTTTCACTGCTCTCAGGAATTTCATTTCCACAGCTTGTACTTGTTTTTCTTGTTTCTTTGTTGTCCATATTCGCTTCCATGCAGCAAAGTCGATATTGCTACTTCATGGTACCTACATTCTTTCTTTCATAATTTTCTGGTTGAAGTTTCTCTTTATGGTTCCACAAATATTCAATTTATTCTGTTATGAATATTTACGTCATAATGTATCTTTAGGGGTGATGCTTTTAGCATTTTGATTTATAGATTTAGCATTTAACAGCATTGTAAAGAAAAACATGTAACCGATACACAGGTAATGTGTTTGAGGTAAAATTAATGTAAAATTAAATCCACATTTGTAAATGATTAATAGTGAAATAAAAATGCATAAAGTTGTGCGTATAGAATTGACACAAGCTAAAGCTTCGAAGAAAGGTGCAAAACCAGAATAATAAAAATATAGTAAAACTAGCTCAGATCTTGCAAGTTCATAAACCAATAACATTGTTCATGAATGCATAGAACATACCCAACATTTTGTTCTGTTATTGAGTTAATTAAACTTAAATATTTTCGGCACCTACGCTACAGGTAGCATTCGAAATTCATTGCAAATTCCTTCCCCTCCCCCCCCCCTTTCTTTCTTTCTTTCTTTCTTTCTTTCTTTCTTTCTTTCTTTCTTCTATTTAGCCTTCGGAAAATACTGTCTGCGGGCAATAGTCGCAACTTATATACAGTAAGTTTCTGGGTCTTTGATGTTGTACATTACTCTCAACCATCCACACACCCCCCCCCCCCACACACACACACACACACACACAGAGGGAAGGATAAAGAATAATATTGACCAGAGACAAATTCCCAGTCCCAGCCGTGAGTCAAACCCGCGACTCCTCGCACGGTGGACGACAATTAGGCAAAATCTGAGAATTTGAACTTAGGAATCAATGGCAATTTCAGGCAGTCTTATATGAATATAATTTTTTCTGCACAGTTTGTATTATCAGTTGGGTATGAATCCATAACAACATTTTTTTACTTGTACAACGCCAGCGGTGATAGGGTTAAACAGTTTACCAAAATCTTGGGAGAGACAAAAATGTTTCTAGCATTTTCTAGTTATACTTAAGCAAATATCCCATAAACATACTTGCATTTTGCTTTTCATATTTTCATTTGAAAAAGCCCATGAATTACAATACATTTCGCATTTAGATAACATCTTAGCCCAACGTTCGTATTTTCTCCAACTTTTAAAAGACAAATCTCGATACTGAATTTCTGGATGTAGTACAATATCTGCTTTACTTTTATTGAAAGTAAATATATAGCTATCATAATTTTATTTTAAACTACTTAAACTTAGATTCAAAGTAATACAAAATCTCTCTTGAAAATTAATAAGTTTAAAGGTAATCAATGCAATATTAGTAACAAAACAATAACCTGTTACTCTTCTAGAAGAGAAAGTACATAATATAGGACAATTAAGGTTTTATTTTTCTGAAAAGTGATTTAAGTGGAGATTAAAGTTCCTATCCTGCCAAGCTAAATCTGCTGAACTCATTATTTGAAAAACTAACACATGAAACTGAAACATTTACATGATGTGAATGCAAAGGAAGAAATCACTTAGGCTTGAGCACACAGAAGCTCTCGTACTTGACAGTTGTACCAATTTGTAGAGTAACATTTCCCCTAAAAGATAGCTGAAGTTGGCCTCTTTATTCCTAAGTGTTTCTATGTCTAAAATAGCACATGCAATATACAAATGTCGAACAATGTCAAGCTTTGGTGATTTTTGTTATATAGTCTCCACTTAAAAATGCATTTAACCATATTTTATAAATAACTAGTGGCTTTGAGCTCCCGAAAGCTGGGTTCTAAGTTACGCTTACGTTTGTTAAGGCGCATTTTCCTCACCTGATCTGCTAAAATATGTTCATTCAAAAAGGTGTGCTAATTTCATTTAACCTTTGTGTTTTCTTAACATAGCGCTTGGAATATTAAACACATTGCAGCCCAGAAACGACAGGCAGCAGGTAATATAACGACGCAGTATGGTGCATTGTTTGGTGCTGCAGAGGCAAATGAACCGTCCTAAAATCCCTGTTATATTACAAGGCCAACTGCCTCCGGGTGACTGATAAATTCCTCGCGGGATTAGGCAATAACCAGCGGTGTGTTTACAAAACAACGCTGCTACTGCTGGTGTTTGCTATGCTTTCCGGTTATTCCCTACACAACTTCGTATAAATATAACCCCTATATTTTACGTGCATTCCGGCGCAAATTTACTGTTCGAGATTTAGCTTACTCGCCACACGAATTGACACTTCCCGTAAACTGAAATTTGGTGAACATTACAGGAAAATGGGCATTACGATCGATTGAAATTCTGTAATATTAAATTTAAAATTTCACCTTTAATATCCTGGATATTCATCTTCACATGCAATAATGTAACAACCCAGAATCAAAATTCCTTTTACTTGATTTTAAAGACGCCCTTTTTTTGGCAATTTTGCTAGTTGAAAACTGACACGACAGAATTTTTGTACAGGCATGGAAAAAATTACTGAGGGCATTAGGAGAGCCGAATATTTCTAAGTCTAACGTCGTGTTGCAGCGTGGTTTACACAAGTTGATATTTGCAACATGCAGCTGAGTTTATTGACAGTCTCTGTTCAATATGTTATCATCTGTCGGACATCATCAGTGTCGTGAATCACAGTTCGTATATGTATTCACCACTCGTTCAAATGACTGGAACACAACAACAAGCGTCAAAGGTATGTTCTGTACACATAAAAGATAAAGCAATATCTAATAGAACTGCCCTAATCAAGGTAAAAGTTTTCCCTAGGAACATTTCTCGTTCGCTTGCAGCAGAGATGCAGAAGGATCTAGCAGTATCGGGATTAACTACTTAAGGACACGACACTAAACGCAGTTAGGTCTAGTGGTGTCCAACATATCCATTTGGAGTAGATTCTTTTCAGAGTTATACATAAGAGAATTGTGTTTGTCAACTTTTTACTGTTTGGTAAATTGGTATTGTAATTTTGATTGCTCACCACGCCTCCCCCGAAATTTTCCAAGCTCCCCCAGGGCAACATGAGACCCGAGAGTATATGAAAAACGAGCAACGAGGAAGAAAAGCTTTGAGTGCTTTATTCCGTACCAGATAATCATACAAAACCTTTTGTTTTATCCTGAAGCGTTACGAATACTAAACTTGTTACATAATTAGCAAGGTGTTTATAATTGTTTATCATTTGTTGCAAACTCCTCGCAAAATGTACGCTACTCTAAACGCCATACTTGATTTACATAGGAATTCGTTATTTACTCAATTGAATACATAATTTGCAAGCTGTGCTTCTTTATGAGTGTACGCTTTAAATTGCTACCCGATTGGCGCGCCCGCGCTCTTCCTTCCGTTTGACGTACCTGCGTAACAGTCCACGCCCCAGCACCTCTACACACAGATGTCCGGCCAATAGATTTAACCCTTCTCATCCGCCGCTCCTGGGCGGCACGGAGACTCTACCTGCGACACAGCACCCCCCACAACAGAGCCCTCTTATGGCGCTTGCGCTGACAGGTCCGGGTCCGCCTACGCGAGCACCAGGTACAAGCGTGGGAGGACAAGATGGCCAACCTGGGCACTGAAAGTGAGAACATGTGGAAGATCGCGAAAAGTCTTCGCAACCGTCGAGGCCAATATACCTCTCCAGTCCAGGGCACCCGAGGGCTGGCCTATGAACCCCAAGCCAGCAAATGTGTTTGTCGACTACATGGAAAGTACCATGTGTCCAAGAGACGACCCCAGGAAGACAGATTTTCGGAACATGTTCGCCGGGACGTCCGTCGATATTTTCGACGCCCCCAGAGGATGCGGAACGACTCCCGGTAATATGCCCTAGTAAACTCCATGGCGCACTCCAGCGTCTCAAATCCAAAAAGGCTGCAAGACCTGACGGGCTGCCCCCTCCCCCCTCATGCTTCGCCACCTTCCCTTCAACCCCGTGCTCCTTCTGACAAGGGTGTTGGACATTTGTCTCGCCATGGGCCACTTTCCGAGAGAGTGGAGAGAAGCCCGGGTGATCTGGATCTTGAAGCCCGGAAAAGACCTGGTACACCCCTCCAGCTACCGATCCATAAGTCTCCTATCGACCCTCTCGAAAGTACTTGAGAGGATGGTCTTAAACCGCTTGGCCCCACTGCTGGGGGTATTCAAGCCATCCCTGAACATCAGTTCGGGTTTCGCCCTGGGCATTTTACGCCTCAGCAGCTCCTGCGGGTGGTGGAGACTGCCGCCCTGGGTTTACAGGAACGCGCCTTCACTACTGCGGTGTCATGGACGTTGCGGCGTCTCGACCTGGCACGCGGGGCTATTTAAATTAATCCAACTGCGACTGCCCACACAAATCATCAACGTTTTACAGAGCTTCCTCAGGCATCGCACATTTAAAGTCACAGTCGTGGGGAGAACATCTACACTCAGACCAATAAGAGGCGGAGTCCCCGAAGGCTCTTTGCTTTTCCCCACGCTATTCAGTGTCTATATGGCAGACTCCGTCACAGCCACAGGTCAGCATAGCTCAATATGCTGATGACGTGCTGCTGCTCTGTACCAAGAAACACATCCTCAGAGCCTTCAACCCCATATAGCGACACCTCCGCCTCGTCTAAGAGTGGTGTCGGTGTTGGCGAATGTCCGTTAACGCGGACAGGAGTCACGCCATCCTCTTAACGAGGCGCCACACCCCGCAAACTGCCCCACCTTTCAATTTCGAGGTCAAAGGATCGAGTGGAGGAATTCCATTATCTACTTAGGAGTTCAACTGGACAGGGGTCTAACTTCCCGCGAGCATATCAGAGACCTATCCGCAAGGACACAGGGGACTGTTGCCTCTCTGCACCCCACACTGGGTCCGAGGTGCCAGTCCGCCTAAAGTTACATCTTTTCCGAGCTCTTGGCACGCATTATTATAGTAATACAATAGTTACAATGATGCGAGACCTTTGAACCGTCCCTGTTTTCCAGTTTCAAAAGAGGGCAACGTACAGAAAAGGAAGTTAGTAAAATACAAAGGTATCATGATCATTTAACGAGGCCTTCGTAGCTTCCCTTCTTTACCCCTCTGCAATGACAGCACTTTCATGCTACTGGCTGGACATAGTTATAACCAATGACACGTCGCCCTACAAGTATCGATTTTTCCTGGTCGCTTAGTAAATCGTTACCCCTCTCGAATTGTAACACTATTCATGATACATCCTAGCTATAACCAATGGCAGGTCGGCCTGAAAAGAAACTACTGATTTTCCCTGGTCTTTCAGTAAGTCGTTACTCATTAAGCTCCGCTGTTTGATTCACACCATTTCGTACACATCAGAAGCTACAGCTGGCCCGATTATTGGTCTTTGACAAGCTGGTAGTAACACAGTTCGACAAATTCTAGAAACCGTGCAAAGTCACAGAAGTGTTATTACATTTTTATGCCACCCAACAAAGGCGGTTTATTGCATTCGTATTACAAGAAAACCTTTCATTCCAAAGCAGAAACTGCATTATAATATAACGTAATAGACAAACATGTTAAAGCTATTTTGGCGCGATTTCTGATTCTAGTGTAAATATAGGGAGGATTTGTAGAAGGATTAAACGTTTTTATATGTTTTTCAATATAATATTACATTATGCCGCTAGAAATCGTCCGTCTAGTCAGATTTAATTGAGTCCTTTGATAAAATGCGAAATGCAATTGCCCATAGTGCCGTTTTGGAACACAATTGTCATGGAAACTTATACAAGGCGGTTTGCTACACTAATGATGGATTTAATTCCTTTAACTTGAACAAAAGTTAACAGTGCAATGCCAATTCGCACGTGCATGCATAAGTTTATGATGAGAGGGAGGGACGAAAAGAAAGAAGGGGAGCATCGCGTTGCCGCTCGGCAAAATCCGTAAAGAAACGAAGAATTACGACCTGATGCGAAAGAACCCGAGTCAATCAAGTAACAATGAAGCAAGAGTATCTTCTTGTTAGCGTAAATACTGAAGTGGATGCACTTCACTTGTTTGGGAACGGTATTTAGAAACCTACCTTTTTATTGAAAGATAAAATTGTTTCTCATCTCTTGAACCACAGAGGAAAAAAACGTATATTTAATTCTTTCCAAACACGCGAACTTTCTTGGTTGGCAGAGAACACAAAATTCTTCCACGGCCATTTATCTGTTTACACAATATGGCCTTGTGTCTGGTTTTCCCCTTTGATAGAATTAGCAAGATTGGAAAGCAAAGAACCAGACTGATCGTCAGGGCGTCGTGATAATCTCTGCGTGTTGCATCAGTCTGACCTGCCAATTAACTTATTGCGTCACTTGCGTCAGATGCACTACTCATTCTACTATAAGTAGACAGTTCTGTTGACCTTGTGTTCATCACTACGTGCAAGGTGTGTCTCAAGAGAATCAACCTAGTGGTCCAGTATGTCGTTTTGTACTATCGTACTAAAAGTAGAAGTTTAATTGTTTGCAGGCATGTTGTATTCAGTTATCTCAGTGCAATTTCACACCCTCTCTTCCTCCCCCGCCACCCTCTCTCTTATGTTTTGGCACATGCGCCCTTTTAACCCTTGTTTTACTCGGTTCTATTTTCATAGCCACGAGAAAGAAAAAACGAATGACTTTCTATTTGACAAAAGTTTAAATGTTCCAAAATTAAAACCAATAACTAGGAATATCTGGGAAATATTTAACGCAACAAAACCAAATGAATATTTAACATGCTTGTATGCTTATTTAACTATTTTAATGGTACTATAAAAGGATATTTGAGAAAGAAAGCAAGAAAGGATACAATATTAAAATTTTATAAAGTAATGTCCATGCTGAAATTGCTGTTTGGGAGCGAAGCATGGATTATGGCAAAGATAACAAAAGGAGACTCGAAGTAAACCAAATGAAGTTTTTAAGAGCAGTGGCAGGATATAAGAGAACAGACCACAAAAGAAATGAATACATAGAAAAGAATTAGATTATACAATATGAATTAAAAAATTAAAGAATATAAAAGTGGATAAGCCACATTAAAAGAATGAATAGAGAGCGATTACCATTCCAATTTTAATAATTACAAACTAATAGGGAAAATAAATTTTGGAAGGTCAAATTGAAGGTAGCACGAACAAGATAGAAATGTCTAATGCATGGGACAAGTGAACGAACAGGACGAATAAGAAAACGAGGAAGAATCGTGTGCTGTAACTGCTTTTATTGTTCTCCAACGTAGTGTCATATTGGACGGTGAATGAATGAAATGGGTGAAATAATGCTCAAATGACCCCGAGGTCGTTATAACTTTAAATTACCCGACATTCGTCTTCACGGGATAAGGGAAAACCTAGGTAAAAAGCTTATCCGGATAACTCACCCTAAGTGAAATTCGAACTCGCGACCTTTTTGGTCGGTCTGGGTGGCTCACTTGGTTAGACGCTGGCCTACTGCTCCCAAGGTCGCGGGTTCAAATCCGGCCCAGGCCGATGGTTTTTAAGTGTGCTGGAATGTAAAAGAACTCCTGGGGGACA
Source organism: Tenodera sinensis (assembly GCA_030765045.1). Lineage (NCBI taxonomy): Eukaryota > Metazoa > Arthropoda > Insecta > Mantodea > Mantidae > Tenodera > Tenodera sinensis. Next base: position 206,226,787 of record CM060961.1, read on the forward strand.
AAATTCCGGCACACCGGCGACGCTGATGTGATCCTGGCAATTGACAGCGTCGTTAAACAACAAAATAATTTTTAATTTTTTAATGCGACCTTTTGGACGTGAGGCAGACCCACTACAGAGGCGGGCGTGTGCTTTAACGATCGACATGTTTTGTGCAGTAAGATTTTGTCCATCTCTTATGTTATCAAACTCAAGACCAGAGGCCATTCCTGAAAGTTAAGATATACTTTTTAATTGTCCTGAAAATACCTTAATACTTTCGAAAAAATTTCCATGTAAAGGATAGTTTGAATTGGAGTTCTTTCCTTTTCTTCTTTTTCTTTCTTTCTTTTCTTAATCTTCGGTAGATATTGAACTTAAATACTAAGTTTGGTATTTAAACGACTTTTCGCTTTTGACTTACGCTGTTCACAGACACACTAAAACTGAGCTTGGAGCGTTATCATTTTCACACCTCTGGAGCAAAACAGACGTTAGGATGAAGTATTTGCAGATTTTTTATTTTATTTATTACTATAGCATTTCAGTGTTTTCTACACAAATTCCATGTTTTTAAGACGCACATGTTGCTAAATTTATCAACAGGATGAGAAGATATTACACGCAGCTTATCTGTATCGTATAGTGACCATACGTGACAAAATGAGCAAGCAATAACAATGGTTGTAATCAGATTATTATCAATATAAGTACCTACTCCACTTGTTGCACGTTTTGTGTTGGCCCTCGCATGCTCTGGTAAATGTTAGTAAATTAAATTACTCTCGCAGTTATAGTGCTGGGATACTTCCGCTTTCAGTAGCAGATGTTGAGATAAGGGCTCCCTCCATGTGTCTAATTGCTGCGACTCCGTGACAAGCAATGATTTATTGGCATTAATAAGTAATGACCCGCCAGGTGCGATCAAGAGCTCTGTTGTCATACCAAGGACGTGATGAAAGTTATAATGAATGATGCTTTCATCACTGGCGAGCCTCAATTTTCTCCAGCATTTTTATCGTTTTCGACGACCGAATACAGGATATATTAATGTATTTCTTGCTTTCCATAAATCAGAAGTACATTCCTAGGTATTTCAAATTCAGTAGGTCATTCAGAATGGTTTTCCTGCAAGTTTTTCAGGTTATCTCTCACACCCAGTGGTGTGAAACGTCTTCTCTTTATGAGCTAATATCAGCTTGTCGCTGCACTTCAGCTCCATTTTGCGCATTAGCCATTTCCCCTTCATTCACTTAGATAAGCAAGCATTAGAGAGGGTTGTTTTTGAGGTCTACGAATGCGTCATAGCTCGGCAAAGAGTAGGTGGAGGCAAATCCGCCCTAACCTCTTTAGCATAAGGTTGGGCATCACTACTCAAAACTTCGCTCTTAAGGAATGCAAAACAAGAGAGTCCGAGGTTCACTGACAAGCACGTACAGATAGTAAAAAGCACCTTTTTAGTGGAAACCGACCCAAGTGCTATGTGCGGACGTCAAAAGAATGTACGAGAAATGGGCGAGGGGGGTTTACAACGTTTTTGTCCATAGTCCAGTGACAACTATTTCCTCCCATCCAGGTTTTAGTGCTTAGAAATTCCTATGCCTAGTCATCAATGATCGCTAAGGGCAGGTGCAACATGAACAAAAAAACTCAGAACTTGGTATTCAATCCAGCGTCTTTGATTTTCTCAAAATTGGCTCGGCTGGTCATATGTTTAAGACAAGCGTTCCACAGTTTTTGGCTCACGAGCTGTTTTATCTTCTCTACCACATACCTAAAACTCAATATCGAGATTCCACCGGAAGCAAACGTTTTAAGGCCTTCTGAATTAAAAAGAGAACATTACAAAAAGGTTGGTTCGTTATTTGAGTGTGTTCAGCACAAAATGCCAAATTTGGTATTTAAGTCCAGTATCTTCCAAAGATGGGACACGAAGACTTAAGAAAATACCCTGCATCAAACCCCTTTACATGGAAACTTTTTCATTAGTATTGATATTCTCAAAAATGGATAACGATTTCAAATAAAATACCGTATGTTTAAGATATTTACATGGAAAATATATATTTTCTGCGAATAGCTTTTGAAAACGTCATTCTTGGTTTCTGTATAAGTGGTAATTCTAAGAGACAGGCACAAATTAACACAAAAGTAACATCTCGATACATATTAGGATGCCATTCTTTATGGCCTTAATAATTTCCGAGATATTCGATGTTATTAATTTGAATAGCCAAATTCGTTTTTTCTCGAGGTCATAACAGCATGGAATTTCAAAGATGTCATATCATCCGGTTTTTAAAAATCTCACTATCGCTTAAATTGGTTTTATCTCACTTTGCTTCTTCGAAAACTGAACCACAATTCACAATTCGTGACCTTGCAACTGTTCTGTTGTATTGTAACCGACATTGCTACGGTAACACACTCACGCCTCTGCCTCACAAACACTTCAACTCTTCACTACTTTGTCCGTGCCGACTACTTATATACTCTCTGGATTACCGGCGACTTTTTTGGAAATCAAAGTTTCTCGACTTCTATTGTAAACAAATCCTGCACGTCGAAAGCGCTAGAAATGCGCGCCACGGCGTTTGTTCTTAGCCGCCCATTGCAGCATGCTGCGTAGAGGAAGCCGCCGCGACAGTATGATTCTTATACTTACAATGAAATGTTTAAATGTCTAATGAAAATTTATCTTGATTAAGAACAAGTGGATAGAAGAGTACGCTTTAGTAAGAATTGTTTATGGAAGGACTAATGGAAAAGGTTATCCAAATGAAACGTATCACATTTTTTAAATAAATAGAAGGGAGCAAAAATCACTGAAAGTTCAAAGAGTAACTTTTTCCAGAATGCGGAACTGCATAAGAAACAAAAGCTAGAAGCTTACGTCGTCATTGGTTTGTTTTCCACTATTCTCAGACCATCGCTCTTATCTTTTGCTTGAAACTCGTGATCATAACACTTCTCATATTGGTTGTGCTGTTTTTCTCCACTTATTTATCCACAAATTCTTAATTACAAAGATGACAACCCTGTTTTACATTAGCCAATGCTAGAGAATTGTTAAAGAGTACTAGTCTAGATAACAGGAACACCAAACGTCAAGGTCTCCTGTATTTTTCATTGTATCAACAGCAGACCGACCGACGGACGGACGAACTCTGACCCCTAACAAAGTTGTTGTCAAACATTATCACGCCATCGTGCAGCTTCAATGTCACCGTTACCAAGGAGATCAAGATAGGACTCCACTGCCTGCTTTCTTTTCGTGGAATGTTGTTTCAGCAACACAAAAAGATAATGACTTCCTCGCCGTGTTGTAGTTTTTATCATGTTGGTAACTTGATGAATAGGCCAATCGTTTTAGAATGGTTTTAGTGAACCTGTTGAGTCGAGGTGAAGAGAAAATAACCTGAACCTTGTGGAAGGACTTTGCTACCTTTCACGATTAATTAATGTTAATGCCACTCTACTAAAGTTGTAACACATATTCACGAAGTTTAAAACACGCCAATTGCCCACTTCTTCCTTCTATTCTCAGTGCAATTCCTCTCAAAGATATTACGGGTATCACTAAACAATAACATGTGCCGGGGAAGGACATGTCGGGTGCTACTGTTCCCTCTATCTGGCGAACTGAAAATTACTTAATCTCTGTTTGAAACCATTTTTCTGATTAGTGGGCTTTAAAACCATTTAAAAAGTCATATGTGGATATTGTTGTTGTAGTGTTTAACGCCCGCTTTTACTACTACGGCACCGCAGGCGGTGACACTGATGATACATGAAGATGGAGCACCGGTAGAATGAGATGGCGGGGGAAACCGGAGTACCCGGAGAAAACCCGCCCTGACGCCGCTTCGTCCACCACGAATACCACATGCGGGTCCCTGGGATCGAACCCGGGCCGCCTAGGTGATATGTGGATACACACTACTTTCTCTATTACAAACTGGAGACCTGTGTTCAGGAGAACTTCTTGTTTAGAAGTTACCTATCTTAAACCAAGCAAGAGGGGCTAATTAACACATAACAAAGCATTCAAATATTCGTATCAGCTGTAATGCGTTTACGCAAAGGAAAAGAAAACAGCTAACACTGCAAAAATGATATACAAATAAGTTCTAAATTTTCGACGTGACAAAATTTTATCTGGCATGTTTGGCAGATTTGTAACTTAATTTAAAAGAAGGGGACTTGACAGAAAATTGTGTACACCTATTTTATTCATACCAACATAAACATGTAATATTTTAATCAAAGCACAGGCGCCTCCGAAAAAAAAAAAAAAAAAACATTAATATACTACTTTTCTTGGGGTTTCCAGTGTAGGCGTTGGCTGCCTACGTTTCGCAGGTCTGTGGTCTGCTTCTTCTTGCAATGTGCGAACATAAACAGCAAACACATTACGCGCCTACACCGGAAAACCCAATAAAACTAATGGATATCGGCCGTGGAACCTTTTGTCAACATGTAATATGTAACACCTGTTCTAAGATAAGTGTATGTTTTTTATCGATTTGTATACGTTGAAATACGTGTAAAAAATTAAGGATGTACGAAAACATACAAAATATAAAGACATTCCGTGTGTACCATTTATTTTTCTGTTCCTGAATCAGTTAATCACGACTATGAATAATCAAATTTCATTGTAAAAAATACTGAACACTGCTTGTAAGGTTTTCATTTTTGAGAAATCCTTGAACTTTTCTTTAAAAAAGAGCATAGTTGGGAAAGAGCTAGACCCGCACAAAAGCAATTTAATATAAACTATAACACACATTTCAGAATTCACCTATTGGTGGCCTTTAAGGTACACTGATATTTTATAAATTGGCGCACATATTTTATTTATCAAATCTTCCAATCCAGATAAGAACTAAAATAATTACACTTACTGCATGTTGGCTATTTTAATGCACATTTCTATATTTTGTGCACATTTTAAAGACTGTAAGTAAATTTGCATGCATATCATGATTATGTTAGTGCACTAAATATTATGTGTGGTTGTTAATAAATGTTTTGTCACGTTAGTACCTACTTAAAATAACACGACTGCTTCATAATGAGCAGCTGCGACTTTGCTGTTGGATATAGTACACCTTGCGAATAACCCCGGTGTTCTTCCTTCAGTCCCCCCCCCCCCCCCCATAGTCACGTGACAAGGGTTCACAGCACTGACCCTGATTTTATTTGTAAGATTCGCCCAGCCACGCTGCATAGCAATACGACATGGGGAACGAACAATTCCTCCTGCACTTTGGCGAACACAGCGTGTAGATTGTGTGTTGGTAACCGCAATTCTCCCGTCGTGGGTGTTCAGTTCCGGGAACCAAACCCAGGCGGAACAAGTGGGTTACTCAATGTGGCTGAGTTGCGCAAAGGGATCATTATGGCGTACATGTCATTTTTCACGGCACAGCGAACCAGCGAGGGACGACGGCATATTGCACTGCAGCTGTGACGTCATCGGCAACTCTGCCTAATCGACCGGGTCGGGTTAACACGCAAGGTCCTCCGAGATTCCGTCAACCGATGATGATTTATAGCACATGTGACCGAGGAAGAAGGCCTTCAAAGGATGCCCAGGATGTTTATTTAGCGAGGCATCCTCATTCATAACCCTTCAAATATTAATAATCTCTGGTACCCTAACCTTCTATTTTGTAATTCGTATAATTCCATAGATTTCCCTTGAGATGCGGAAAACAATATACGCCAGAATATCATGCAACAGAGATTATTTAAACGATAAAAAAGACGTGCATTCTGAAGGCTCATAATATGTAGATATTACAATACGAAAAGAAACAGTAAATTGCAATCCACCAGAGGTGAGAAAAATATTTTTCAAGCAGTTTCAACCATCTCCGTTCGAAAATAGTACTGTAACCGTTCCAAAATATGTCCACAAGTGTTTACATATAACGTAATCTGGGATACCATAATTGAATCGGTCATTGCAGAAAGGTCATGAGTCAGCTTTTTTTCGAAAATGAGTTTTATACAGGAGTTTGTTGTTTAGAGGTAGATGCACAAGTCTACACAGAAAGGGCACGAGTATGTCATTAAATACGGTGTTAGCGGTGTCCCAAAAATCGTGGTTTGTGCAGAAACGTCATGAGTCATTGACTGATGCCCTTTCTGCATGGATTGCCCTTTCTGCAGAAGGCCAAGGAAGGACAACCCTAAGGCAAGGAACGTTAACTTCTCCTATTTTATTCTGGTAGGAAATAACAGAATAAATGTCTGTAAAAGAGCTTTTATCAGTCTGCATGGTATAACGGAAAAAAGAGTCCGTAGGTTGTGTATACTACTGTCCCTTGGGGAAAGTCCTCGAAACTTAAGGGGCACAAATCCTAAAGGCAATATAATTTCTGGGGAAAACTGTCAAATGATCTATGATCATATTAAATCATTTCCAAAGAAGATAACTCACTACTCAGGGAGGGAACAACATTATTTGGATGGTAGACTAGATGTTAAGCAAATGCACCAAATGTTGTTGCAAAAATATCCCGAGGAGAATGTAAAGTACAAATTCTATTTAAAATATTTCAATGAGAACTTTAATCTAAGGTTTGGAAGACCACAGGTTGATACTTGTTCGAAATGCGAAGAATTATCAGCAAAAATACGTAGTCCACATCTTTCTGAATCTGCCAAACGAACTGCTGTTGCAGAACTAATAGTTCATCGTAGGAGGTCAAAGAAATCTTATGCCAAAATAAAAGAAGTATCAAATCGATGCAGCCAAGAAGAAAATACACTGGGTTTAAGCTTCGACTACATGCAAAATTTGCCCCTACCAAACATCCCAGTTCAGGATATTTTCTACCTGCGTCAACTTTGGGTTAATGTATTCAGCATACACAATCTTAAAACTGGTACCTCACATTTTGTGTTTACCATGAGGGAGAGGCAAAAAAGGGGGCAAATGAAGTATGTTCCTTCATAAATCATTACATTCAAAACTATGTGGCAGAAAATGTGACCGAGTTGCATCTCTTTTCTGATGGTTGTACTGGTCAGAATAAAAATCATGCAATGATTCGTTTTAACCTAACTCTGGCTTTTACTAAGACCTTCAAAAAAATAAAACATTACTTTCCAGTAAGAGGACACAGCTTTCTGCCAAATGAGCAAGACTTCGGCCTTATTAAGAAATTTGTAAAACGCCATGATAGGATTTACCTCCCTGAAGAGTATGTTGTTATAATAAAGAAAGCATCATAGAGATTTAAAATTGAAAACATGGATAGTGTTCAAATATTAGATTTAAAGCATTGTTGGCCTGTTTATTACAAAAAAGAAACATGCCTTTCAGCATCAAGCATGGGAAAAATCCCCAAGGAAATGAAAATTTCTTTCTCTCCTTCCAAGTGGATGGCTTTTGAATATAACAACCACTCTCCTGGCACGGTGGCCACAGAAGAATTCATTGATGGCCTAAGTAAGGAGCATTTCCATCTTTTACATAACCTAAAAAGCAAACCTAATCTACCAGAAACACCTGCATACCCACAGCGTAAAGTGCCTAGCAACGTGAAGAAAGTGGAGGACATAATGAAAATGAAAAAGTACATTGTTCCAGAATATATTGAATTTTATGAAGATATTCTACAATGGTCAACTGACACTGTTGAATGTGATGGGGAAGACTAGATTCAAATACATTGTTAAATGATTTATCAATTTGCAGTGCTTATGAAGGGTTAGCAAAATGTTTATGCAAAAATACTGAATTTCTTAGTGCAAATTTGTAACAATGTCAAAAAACATGTACCATACAAAATTAATGTAAAACTGTTTAGAGTTATAAATGTGATATGTACGTTATAACATCATTTACAACTATGTTTACAAATAAATAAAAATATTACGAGGCATCTAAATGTAATTACTTTTAATAATTGTGCGTTCATTGCAGAAAGGGCATGAGTCTAATGAATTAAAACCGTGTTTTTGAAAAGGAAAATAATTAAAATTAAAAGTTCTTGTTTGTTTTCCAATCCTGTCAAGTTCTGCTAGCAATGACATTAAACTCGGCAAAAATAATCAATTTGTTTAGGTTCTAAACAGTTTTTTATGTCTCCTGTAAAATTTGAATTTAGTGACTCATGACCTTTCTGCAATGACCGATTCAATTTTAGGATTGGTAGAACATGCGATACTGCAACAATGCACTTTTAAACTTATTACAGGATATATAGCTATTGTTTGGAACGGTTAAGAGAATGTACCGTTCCAAAATAACGGTTATGCACTTTATTTTTTTAGAGATGCTAAGCTTTATATCTTTGGAAATGAAAAGGCATAAGATTTTTTTTCCAGAATATCGGTTATGTAATTAGAACAGTACGTCTCGCTCTAGTTAATAATTTAATTAGCCTGCATTTTAGCACAAAGACAGCATACATATCTCTAGTAATCTTCCTCTGTGCTTTGGTTTTAAAGATGAAATACAGAAGCAAAACTATTGAAAGTAAATTTATCTGCAGAAAAAATAAACACGAATGAAATGTTATTAGATTATTGTACATTCGCTGGCTAGAAAGGGTGCAGATGCCTACCGTTTGGTGATTTAAAAAATTATTGTGCTTTAACGATGCTGTTACTTGTTAGGATCAAAACAGTGTCACCGGTGTGCCGGAATTTTGTCCTGCAGGAGTTGTAAAATGCCAGTATATCTACTGACATGGAGCTGTCGTTTTTAAGCACACTTAAAAACCATAGGTCTGGGCCGGATATGAACCTGCGACCTTGGGATCACTAGGCCAGCGTCTAACCGAGTCACTCTCACCAACCCACTTAGGTGATGAATTGATGATTCTAGCGAAGAGGCAAATGGAAGATTGCTGTTCCATTTTAGACTTTGAATGTTTATTTTAGGGGGGTGGGGGTGGGGGGAGATTAACGCATGTCTCACTGACACATCTGATGGAGCTGTAGCTCAACTTCAGTTTACTTAATTCTCATTGTCTCCCTTACGCACCTAACTTCGTTACAGCTTAGCAATTGCTTTCTCTAAAGTCGTTACAGCGGCCCCATAACACATTTCGCACATCGCTCCAACTTGATACCATGCTTTGATTTGCAACAAAGCTGCCATACTGACATTTTTAAAATATCAGATTACAAACATTTTCATAAATAAAACATTGAATTTTACTTTTATGTGGTTTCGCTGAATGTTAACGTAGGAGACGTGATTTCTAACAGTAGATATTACTTGCCTTTAGCTGCTAACTGGAACTTAACTCAGCGAACACTTACCTAAAACAAAATAAAAGCCATTATCAGAACCAAGAAAACAAAACGAAAACCAAATATCTCCAATGTTTTTCCTCCTCACATTTTGCACGAGAATTTCCTCAATCGTATTGCAGTGCAATTGTTTCCCACAAGCGACCACATAACGACGTCTGTAATAACAGGTGGTTGAACGTTCCATGAAGTGCACCATATACACGTCAATGGTTTCCGGGAACAAGAACATCCTTTATCTTGTCATAGCATGGCATGGAGGTACACATAACACTAACTTGAAGTAATTTGCTACACATATGCGAACTTCGTGTGTGTGTGTGTGTGTGTGTGTGTGTGTGTGTGTGTGTGTGTGTGTGTGTGTGTGTGTGTGTGTGTGTGTGTGTGTGTGTGTGTGTGTGTGTGTGTGTGTGTGTGTGTGTGTGTGTGTGTGTGTGTGTGTGTGTGTGTGTGTGTGTGTGTGTGTGTGTGTGTGTGTGTGTGTGTGTGTGTGTGTGTGTGTGTGTGTGTGTGTGTGTGTGTGTGTGTGTGTGTGTGTGTGTGTGTGTGTGTGTGTGTGTGTGTGTGTGTGTGTGTGTGTGTGTGTGTGTGTGTGTGTGTGTGTGTGTGTGTGTGTGTGTGTGTGTGTGTGTGTGTGTGTGTGTGTGTGTGTGTGTGTGTGTGTGTGTGTGTGTGTGTGTGTGTGTGTGTGTGTGTGTGTGTGTGTGTGTGTGTGTGTGTGTGTGTGTGTGTGTGTGTGTGTGTGTGTGTGTGTGTGTGTGTGTGTGTGTGTGTGTGTGTGTGTGTGTGTGTGTGTGTGTGTGTGTGTGTGTGTGTGTGTGTGTGTGTGTGTGTGTGTGTGTGTGTGTGTGTGTGTGTGTGTGTGTGTGTGTGTGTGTGTGTGTGTGTGTGTGTGTGTGTGTGTGTGTGTGTGTGTGTGTGTGTGTGTGTGTGTGTGTGTGTGTGTGTGTGTGTGTGTGTGTGTGTGTGTGTGTGTGTGTGTGTGTGTGTGTGTGTGTGTGTGTGTGTGTGTGTGTGTGTGTGTGTGTGTGTGTGTGTGTGTGTGTGTGTGTGTGTGTGTGTGTGTGTGTGTGTGTGTGTGTGTGTGTGTGTGTGTGTGTGTGTGTGTGTGTGTGTGTGTGTGTGTGTGTGTGTGTGTGTGTGTGTGTGTGTGTGTGTGTGTGTGTGTGTGTGTGTGTGTGTGTGTGTGTGTGTGTGTGTGTGTGTGTGTGTGTGTGTGTGTGTGTGTGTGTGTGTGTGTGTGTGTGTGTGTGTGTGTGTGTGTGTGTGTGTGTGTGTGTGTGTGTGTGTGTGTGTGTGTGTGTGTGTGTGTGTGTGTGTGTGTGTGTGTGTGTGTGTGTGTGTGTGTGTGTGTGTGTGTGTGTGTGTGTGTGTGTGTGTGTGTGTGTGTGTGTGTGTGTGTGTGTATTACATCATTTCGCAACACCAACATTTACTGAGAAGTCAATACATTGAACATATATCGTGCATTACGTTCACAAATGGCAGGGAAAGTTGGTGAAAAGATATTTGATAAAGCAGCCTATTTTTCAGGTCAAACCCCTGATGCGTCTGCAACTTCTCGCCCTTAGCTGCACAGCTTGGTGCTCTAAAACACTTCCAACCCCCTTCCCACGTTTGTACAGTGACTCCAGCAAGTAAATATTACATCATTTATAGGAGCTTTAAAAGGTTCTTAAATCTACTTTTATTCATTGCATTAACTTTATTATTTCAAGATAAAATAATCGTATTACATAACTATTATACTCGACTTTATCAACCACCTTTAACTTAACTTTTCTGTTGAAATGTCTAAATGTCAAACTTATTTTGGATCAGATTCTTAAATAAAATAAAACAATCCGTTAAAGCAATTGCTAGCAAATTAACGGAGAAAAAACTCGGTTTTAATATCGACAGAACAAATGATGACAATTTACGTGTTCTTACCCTCTTTCTTGTATTTTTTAAAATTATTTTTATCATCATTCATCTTTATTTTTAATTTTTCGTGTGTAGTGTCTACAAAATGATTTTAATTAATCTAAAGCAGAAAATACGTTTTGGGTAACACCTAGTTTTGGGTCTAATGAAGGATCAAAGAAATGGCCACTATTATGAATAATTAACATTTATACCGAACTTCCTAAACAAACGCTTCAGCTTTAACGAGTACAACTCAATTTATTTCTCCGTCGACATCTATTGCTCCACTAAAAGCATAATTCTGTAAATTCACAACACCAATATTTTGAAAAAAAAAAAATTATAAAATTAAAAATCATTTTTGTTCCTTTTGGCATATTATATTAAAAACGAGAATCTCTAGCGGCTGAAATAATTTTGAAAGTGCAGACGAATAATTTGTGGTCACTGTATATTCTGTATTAGAAAGAATCAAATAATTTTCGTTATCAAATATTGAATAGATTGTGAAGTCTTCTTCATTCTGAAACAATTTTGTATAAACCACGAGGCATACACAAAAAGTAAAGCACTAATTGAAATATAAAATTTATGCTAAGTAAAGCTTTTTGTAGTACTAGTCGTTTACGAAATATTCGCCGTTACATATTTAAATTATGCGGCATCTGCAATGTATCTTAGGAATGACTTAACCCCCTCTCCGTCGCACGGCTCATTAATAACAAAAACCTAACTTAAATATACCAACAATTGTATCCTGTTTTCCATATGGTACTATTTTTCTTATTATCTAATATATGTCCCAAGATGTATGCCAGCTTTCACTGGGCTATTAGTTTGAAAAAGGTGCACATGGCTTAAAAACTATACAGCGTGTTCCTGATGTTATATTTACATTACATTAATCTCTTAATCTAAATATTAATTCATTGTGGAAAAAATTGAAAATTGCATCTTAAGGCTGTCTGGGGGATTTGGAGGAAATTATGGAAATGGTAGTTAAAAAAAAAAAAAAAAAAAAAAAAAAAAAAAATTAAAAAAAAAATAAAAAATAAAAAAGGATAAGTTAAAAACAGTAAATTCTGTATTACCCTTAATATAAGACTATTTCTCGTCAAATTTATCATAGGTAATCGTCAATAAAAGAACTTTATGTGTGAATTCCTTAATTTACATGTAGGTATAAGGGATTATCGGAAGCTATAATGAATAGACTAGCTCCAGTAAATAGCAACATCAAACTGTTAAGCCAGAAGCTTTAGTTTCTCTACGCTAGGGGAGGGTAAACAAAATAAACAATTTGTAGAAAATAATTATTCACCTCATTACTATGTAACAGGTAACGAGGAAAAAAATTAAGAACCTGCAGTTTAAAGCATACTGCTTTCCGCAGAAAGATAAAACACGCAATATACAAACGCGATGGTGGTTTTAAACGTGCGCACGAAGGGTAGAAGGACAACGGTGTGTTTGATTAAAAAAACACGCAGGTCAGTTCAAAATTAGATCTTCTGCGCCACTTGCATATGATTACTGCACAAAAATGTAGCGTATCAGCAACAAGATAAGGCAAACTTGAAAACGCACTTGCAGCACTTCCTGAATATGTTTAAAATGGTAGGTGTATGATGAACAACGAAATCAGTACACACACCAGGTCTCTAGCTCGCGCCGAGCATGCGCACTTCTGCTCCGGACTGCACGTGGTAAACACGCTATGGAGCACCATGAGCGTCGGCAGACATTTTTCCGGGGGGGGGGGGGGGGCACATGTTTGAAATTTGCAATCAGATAGTATTAATTCATTATTTTATTGTCAAAATTTATAATATTTGTTGCATATAACCAAATTAATTTGTGTTAAATAAAAATTGATCTTTTAAAATAGTAGTTTAATAGTCAGTAATTGATTGCACATTAAGTTGACCAACTTTCAGGGAAGGGCCGCGGCCCCCCCTTGCCACCCCTTCGCGACGCCCATGTGGAGCACCGGGAGAGCAAAAAAACCTCGGAACGGGCTGCGCGGTGCTTTGCCTGTCAGCGTCCTCGGCGCTCGGCACCGTCTGCCGCTAACATAGAAAGGCGCGGATAAAATCATACATTTTTAAATTACTGTTGACTCAAAAAAAAAAATTGACCCTATAACTCAGAACCACATATTGTTCATAAAGTAACCCTTCATGAAAAAATTAGTGTATAGTGTGCCATTAGCGGTGGAAGGTTTGTCAGTGCCAACCGATGTATGGAACAGTAATTTTCCACAAGAACATTAAATTCCGTAATTCGCGAAATATTTTAAACAATGTTAATGTATACTGAACTTATAAGTATAAAAGGGTTATACAAAACAAAAATGAAATTGCACTGTTTTGATATTCCGATATATATGTAGGCAAGTTAAAGTGATAATCAAAGTAGTTAAAAAGTTTCTACAGCAGAAAAAATATACAGCTTATTTTAACACGAAGAATTTTGGATTAACAAAGATAAAATGTGCGGAGTAAAAGTCAACACTACTGAAGATAAAACATTAAGCATTATGTAGTTAGCTGTTCCTCAGGATATAGAGGCTACAGCATTATTTTAAAAATACTGTGGAACGTGCCATCTAACAATTTTGAAAATTGCACCACAGCACAAGAAAATATAACCCTGGTCTGTCAGGTCAATAGGAAGGGTGCCTCGACGACGTACAGTGTGCGAGAGCGGAGAAAGCAGTTGACGTGTAATCAGTGGACCATGGAATCTGGCAATTTCCACTTCAATGAGATCATAACACGCAGAGAGGTGCATTTCGATACGGTGTTGTCCCAAACAGATTGATCAATCACTAGCTAAAATAACTTTTCCGCTGGTAGAATTCTGTTGTGTAGACATAACATTTCGAGAACAACAAATACAGTACAGTAATTCTCATTAAGTCATGCTGATTTGTCACTTCATTGGAAGCCTAAGGACATAAGTTTTAGTCAAAGTAGCGGAAATATTCAACAGCACAGAGTAACGCCACGCAACGTTTCAACGTGTGGAATCAAAGCAGAAAAATGAGCCTTACTCCATATGCAAGAAGCAACACAACAGTAATCTAAAATGGCCGGTATTGTTGCTAGTTCGACTGGGGTGCATGTTAGAAATTAAATATCTATGGTGAACGATCGGACTTCTCTCAGTGAAATCAGGCTATTCAGGATAAATCGCTGCGATCGTGCGTCTGGGCGGGTTGTCTCCGGTTCTCCGGTTTCCTCCGCCACTCATTCCACCAATTGCTGCATTGTCACATTTCCAATCATCGATTTCGCCTGCATTTCACATCAACTTCCTCACTATCATACCTGGTGCTGGGCTGACCACTCGCTTCCAGGTCTTCACTCTGTCCGGTCCATAGGTTCCTGTGCTCCCTAACAGGCGTCTGACCCTGGACACTGGCTTTCCCGCAAGGGGGAAAGTTTCGGTTATTAGTACCATATTAACTGGACAAAAAAGAAAGGAGATAGATGGGATTGTGTATAACCGAGGACACCTCGACCCACTACGCCCCCGACATGGATCTCTTGTGGGCAACCACCTCCCCCCCCCCCCCCCCGAGGGGAAGGAATGAGGTGAAGTGAGACTGGAAGGTAGGTCAGAGAGTGAAGCCAGCATAGATGCATAAAAGTCCCAAACAGTTCCAGATTTCGTCACCTAGCGCACAACCGAAGTTTTACCTCCACCTAGGGAGAGGGCGACGAGCGGTAACTTCCAAGGAGGGCCAGGGAGAGTGTCTCCAATGAGCAAGCAACTATGCCATCTGCCCGCTACGGACCGCGCCACCAACCACACCTGAAAGATGACAATGGAGGAAATGAGAAAGGAAGCCGTGGAGAAGAGATGAATGCACACTAGCATTCGCCTAAGTGAATAGGAAATATAACTTGCACCCGTCCAAAAGAAACGTATTCTTTTTTTTGCTTTTCTTTGTCATACACACGCCCACGTGTATGTGAACATTAATAAAAAACGAAATAGCGAATAAATACCAGACTTAGTTCAGCATCTTCTCTGACACGAAGATCTTGAAGAGAGTTCCCCATCCCAAACTACCCTTTATATTAAATGTTTCTTCTAAGAACTCTGATTAAATACATGTTTAAAATGCATGTATCCTGAAAACTTTTCTGTTACAGTGTTACTGATAAAGTGTTAAACCATAAGAGATACACCAAACTGTAGTTCTTGTAGAAACATGATTTATTTATGAAAATTTGGTTTGGCATTTACCGTTTCCCTAATATTCGTTGTTATTGGTCTGGACTTTTCAATAGTTTACAGCAGCCTTGTCCAACGAGACACGTGTGATGTATGTTTCTGGCGTCCTTCATAAGCAAATTATTACTCCGACGATATCTAACATTATTCAAATTTCAAGACAAAACTATTTCCTTCCGAATATCTTGCCAGTATACACCCATGAAGTGTGGGTGTTGTATTCATTACTCCCCTAACCAGTGCTTTCCCTTTTTGCTCTCAAAGGAAGGGTACTTATCCCAACGGTGGTTGTGATGGCGCCCGCGCCTCCTTAGGCACGAGTTAAATGTGCCGGAACACCTAAGTTTACAGTTTTTTTAAGCGCTAAAGCATATTTTGTTTTCTTGTGATGTGCCAAGACTATGAAATTTCACAGTCAATCCGCGCTTTGAAAATCTGATGCGTTTCAGCCTCAGAATCTACAATGAAATATGGAATGAAACCATTTCTGCAAACGTTTGTAATAACATGAGGCAGATAGAAAAAATATTTTTTGTAAGAAAATCATGTGAATGTAACATACTTTCTTCCTTGCTTAAGTTGGGCTTTCCTAGTTAATTCTCTGCATGAACTTTTCAATAATGTTTATTTGCATTAAAAACACAAACACGTGATTTTGTATGTGATACTTGTTACGCGAAATGTGATGACGTTGCGCATGATCGCAGCCATTCATTGTACACGCCTCTTGCATGCTTTGACCAGATGAACATACTCGACAGAAATGTCTGAATATGGAGTGCTCCCTCCCCCAACATACACACATACACACGGCACTGGATAGCTTTAGATATGTCCAGTTATAATGTGGATTAGACTGCCATCCTTTATCAAAAATAATGCCTTGCAGAGTGTTCAATTTTATCTTTCTGAAACAGCGAATGAGAAATGCTGGAAATTTCATTGGTGCACCCTTTCAGATGTTTCCGATAGATATACCAATTCGCCTTACTGGACTAATTACTTTTCAATAAGGTTTGAGGAAGATAAAGATAGCCCACTGTTGCCTAACGCTTTATTTCCGCTTTAATAAGTTTCAACGCCGCCGTGTCGGAGGCAGTTCACTCCCAACCAAAGTGGTCGCTCCGGAAGTCTGCGAGTCAATACCTTTTAAATGGGTCAACAAACACTTCCAGTTGACTAACCCTTTTACATTATAACAAATTAGTCCTCCAAGAAACGCAGGGGAAAAAAGGCTTGCATTTAATTTCTCAGAAGCGCAGTGATCGAATCGTTCGGTCTCTACATTTTCGATACGCTATTGCCGAGAAATGCATTTTCCTCGCTAAGCTCCAGGTTTGATTCCCTTTTAGGTAGAATTGGTCATTGCTTGGGAAAAGATGCACTTCCAGCTCCGATCTTTCCTATTACCTTTATATTAACGTTCATATTAATATTCTAAAAAGGGAAAGTTTCGCTTTGAACAGAACATTTTAGTCAATATTTCCACCCCTGCTCACAAAAAATAATTATATGAAAGATTTAAAACAAAATTTGACATTCAATAGAACAGTTTATTGGAAAATAAAACAAGATGCTATATTAAAATTGTACAAAACTATGACGACGCCCATTATATCTTATGGAGCCGAGGTCTGGGTCATGAAGAGAAATAATAAAACAATAGTTTAAACGGCTGAAATGAAATTGAGTACGTAGCTGACTGTAGTCTTAAAGATAACGCTAAAAGTGAACCAACAAGAGTATGTAACTATTTAATTGACAAAATCAATGAATATGGCACAAAACAGGCCTTGTCAATACAAACCAGTGGTACTACAGAGGTTAGAAGATCACATAGTTGGTGAGAAGATCCCTTCTGACCGAAACGGGTCTATCCTGAAGATTGATGAAAATAAGACAAAACGATAGTGTAAGAAATAGTCTCTTTTTGCACAGACCAGGTTCTAAAAGAAAAAGAAAAAAAAAGAAAAGAAAAAAAAAAAAAACAAATGGTGAAGGCAATGTAAGGCAGTCCACGAAAAGGCCAAAATAATAATGAACAGTTATAGAACAGGCACGCCACTGAAATCTCAACACTCAAGATGAACAAAGACTTGAAAGTAATCTACAAAATATATCAGTATATAGAACTCTTAACGAGGATATTTCTGGGTATCAATGAATAGTGAACAAAGATAAGACTAAATAATGCTGTTTTTAAACCAACTTGTACTTTGACCGTGAAATGTGTCCTAGGAGAAAAGCTAGAAGGAAAATTCAAATCTCAGAAACGAGATTTAAGAGCAACTCGGAGTGACGCCATCAGACAGAATCCTGAGAAAGTATATAACACAGCATTAAATTGTAACCAGTATAATCGAGGACATCAGAATAAATTATTAAACCATGTAAACAGAATGTCCTCTAATCTCTATACCGAGACTACAGAGAAGAACGGATGTTCGAAAATTTTAGACAACAGTTTTAATCAATGGGAGAAGGGAAAATAGACACTATCTCCATACATGAATCGTAACAGTGAGAAATACAATCAGGAATATATTCAACACATATAGGCTCCATAAGGAAGGAGTAAAACTCCTATAATCACATACGCCTCTGTGAATTCATTGCAAATATTTAATCAATATTTGCATGACCAAATAATTAAAAATTGTGTATTGTTTGTTAGTTTTTGTGTATTCAAGAAGTGCCAGATACACTCGTGAATCTAATTCCTGTCTTCCGCTATATCTCTGTAGCCTAGCCATTTAAAGCACTAAAAGGAAGTCTTTTCCTCACGTGACAATACAACCAAATGCACCATCTGTCTGCACTCCATAGACAAATTACAATATAGCTCTCTTTGTATTGCCCTTCTAATTATAACAAAAGGAATCAACTTAGCCCCTCCAACCAAGATGCAATCAATCGCTTTACAAGCCGTTACCATGTCATTTGGGATAGATTTCGACAATGAAGGGGTTTATATTATCTTTAGAACGCTCCTGATATTTGAGCAAAAGTTGGCATTTACTTTCTTCAGTGTACAGCATTACTAAAATATTATATTGTGTGAAATGACCAGCCCGATTAGTTTTAGTGTCACTTTATCCCCTTTTCAAACTGAATCACAAAACATACATGCGACTCGCTTATATAGTCAAGAATTAGATGCCGCCAATTTCTCTGGAAATACTTTTTTTTTTTTCCGAAACTCTTAAACAAACTGGCAGTCGAAACCTTCTGGAACGGACTAGTCTTTGTTCCGGCCAGATTATTGTCCTTGTTTACAACGGTGTGAGGTAGCTTGACCTTTGTCCTTTGAGACGTGCGGCCGCCAATTTCTACAATAAATAAAAACAGGTTAAATTGGATATACATTATTGGCACAGTTATGAAAACTTTTGACACATGTTTGAAAAATCGCCTTTCCTCTCAAGAACATTCAGTAAAAGAGGCGATGTTGCAGGAAAAACATAAATCTTCTGGGCAAAATGTTTGACATTATTTTATTTATCATACTGTATAAGTGTATACGAAGGTTGCAGGTTGAACAAGGTTAGTTTGTGATAAAGGAAAATGGAAATGATTTTAACGCGTCAACTGCTTCCAGAAAAGGTGACATCAGCTCATATTTCACACTGCTGCTGACACATCTGTATTCCGCAGACTGCTTGTGCCTACGCACGTGTAATTTGAGGGAAACTACACTGATCCAAACCGCATTCATATTCTTCTTACTTTTTGTTTACATTTCCAGTAATGAGATCCCTACCAAATTCTGATGGTAGAAATTCAAAACTGAGGGACACTGATATGGATATGTAATTGGAGGTCACAATTATACCCGCTAAAAAGACTAAATAGGCACTATAACAAGTTCAAAGTAGGCACTACCTGTAGTGACAAGCACAATAATTTATCACTTAGAAACACATTTTCATTTGACAACAGTACAGAAATACCAAATCAGCTATATCCCATAATCAAATTTATTGAGTTCCACTATTTCTTTAAATTTGAAATCTCGATGTACTATGTATTTTATGGCTAACCATATTATCCGCTTTTAAGTAATTTCTTTTAAACTTTCACCCAATATTACTCCGTAGTTTGCCTTCTCAGTTTTGCAGGAAACCCTTTTAAAATTAATGTCAACTAGTACATATATACGACTAATTCAGAAAATATTCCACTGGACATTAGCAGCTTAGAACAAATGATTTTACAATTTAGATGTCCAGATTTTGATCTTATCATTAAGTACCTTTTTTTGAAAATTGCACGATTTTTCATGTTCATGTGTGATATTCACATATCATCACAAGACGTCTGACCTAACCCATAAATTCCAGAGCGCAGCGAGACCTTCCTTATGGCAAGGTCAGGCGGTTGAATGATATGTATCTGAAGTATTTCATAAATGAAATATGAATTTAAATACTATATCGCAAGGATCTGACCAGAAAATGTTAACTTCAATAAATAACAAACCTAAAATATATTCATTTTGATCTTCTCTTGTTGTAACAGAAACTAAACTAACTAAACCCCAGCGCGACAGCCCATGGAGGGCCAAGGCCTGCCGCCCTGCCGCTGCGTCCACCACCTCTGCCCACTACAGGCGTTATTGTTGGGGTGCAGTGCTGGAGGTTGGGACGTGGTCAGCGCCCCGAGCCCTCCCGGCCAGTTATGTGGACTTCTCGACCGGGGGCCGCTACTTTTCCATTAAGTAGCTACTCAACTGGTCCCCCCGGGACCTAACGAGGCTGAGTGCACCCCGTGCCAGATCTCCCAGAGAGGATAAAATCCCCATGCTTCGAACCCGGGTCCCTTTAAGGGCAGTTGGCGACACTGACTAAACAAAAGAATGACCAAGTGATAATTCGTATATGACAATTTAACGTATGAAATAGTCAACCTATATCTGACAGCACTTGTTCGCCAAGACCCATGTCTATTATTTGACAGACTTTACCAGTGTAATTACACATGTAGGGGATTATAAGATAGAATGAAAGTTCTAGGGAAACACCAGAGCTACTTTGTGGAGTCTGTGTATAAAACACCTTGGTAGGCTAGGTTGGAGAGTACGTATGTCTAAAAGGGGATCTGCAGAATTGTACGTGACGAAAATACTCCGTCACAAGAGGCGTGTAAGTAACAAGTGTCTTACATTATTTACTTACTGCTTGTATAAATGTTGCCTGTTGCATGTTCCCCCTAAACAAGTAAACGCAAATACACAAACACAGCAGTTGAAAACAACAATGATTTATGCATCTAAATATAACAAGATATCGAACGGAAGCTGTGGTCCTAATTTACCTGCTGTAATCAAACTACAAATAAGCGCAAAGTAAAAAAATTCAGTTTATAAGAGTTACACGACATTCTCTACCACTATGTTTTATTGTTGAATAGTTTCCATATACCTACTATGGTTGCAAAGAATATTTCTCTACTTATTTTATATTACTCGAGATAAACCGTTTATAGCAAGAGGTGTAGAGGAAACCGAATCGAGTCATGTTTTTAACAGCTATATGCTGGCCTTTAAATGTCATGCTCTTTCCACAATATCGAGAAAAACATGTGTATAGTGAAATACTTTAAAAAATGAGAAGTATTGAAACACCGTCATGCAAAGTTTAATTTCTAAGAGAGATCTGCCACGTCCCGTTAACATTAAATTGTGACTAAATTCATTCGAATTAGGGAAGAAGTGCATTACAGCATTCGTCAAGAATGCTAAATGGCTCCAAATATTTGACAAATTATTATTATTATTAATATATATATTTCTTTTATTTCTCTCTCTCTCTCTTTTTTTTTTTTTTTTTTTTTTTTTTTTTTTTTTTTTTGCGGCGAAACTGTTCTTTATTGACAATTATTTTGCACATATTTGTTACACTCATCATGTAGAACCCCTGGTTAACGTACGGCCTGTATACACATTTTTGCAAATCTTGGCACCCAAGAAAAGAGGACCGCTCCCCCTGCCACCGGGTAATAACCATTAGCCCACAAAAGGCGACCCTCATAAACAGGGCGAGAGTCAATGTAGCCGTCTTGTGGTTCCTTTATCCTTTTAAACCGCAAAACTTATAAAATCCATGCCTCAAAGAAATGCCGTCTTTGACAGAGGTAGCATGTTTTGGAACAAACTATACATTACTTTTGTGTAGTGCTTTTGTTCCTCACTTAAAGTTTACCAGTTACACAAATTATACAGGACTTCAGAGACGATTCGCCGATAATTATTTCAAAATCGATGTACTTACACTACTTTGTTTTATTTATATGCTGTCTTTAACACTCGTTTACTGCTATCTATGTATCGTTGGGTTTTCTTTATATGTAAACATTAAAAACGCACACAAAGAGATGCATTTACTCCCTCATTCATACCTCCAGACCCTTGGGAAGACGGAATAGTGCTGGAGAAACTTCCCATCTTGCAATAGAGAAAGAAACGTAGGTCTCCGGATTTCAAGGTAAACTGTCAGACCATAAAGACAGTCTGCCATTTTAACTGTCAGCAAACTTCTAAATATAAAAAAGAGACACGTCACATGGTGTGGGATGAATTACCTGAAAATCTTCGTTTCGTATCCCTGATGATACTGAACTTAAGCACAAGATTCGATGTTTATTGACTTTTCATTTCTGGATTATATTGCCCCATTCTTTCCCCAATCTCTAGGCCTTTAGTAGAAATGCTGTTTGGATTCAGGAGCCTCAAAACACGCATTTCCGGTGCAATCTCGGTAACAAAGTTTTTGGTTGTATTGAAATACTTCCTCTAACTCGTAGGTACACGTATTTCCTGCATCTCAAACCAAACATTCGATTCACAACTCGCCTAGTTCTTTAACCCCACCCTAAGCAACATAAAAGATTTGCTTTCCTCCCCCGAACTTTAAAAAACTGGGAAGCGGACCCGAGAGGCGACCGCTTACTTGAATTATGCACCCTTCCTTGAAGATCACTAAACACCTGGGGGTTAAGCGAGATGGATAACGAGGGCAGTGGCGGCTCCACCCCATTTAAACGTCTCGCATTTAGTGTGGGTTCTGTTTTTACCTCCACGGATCAATCCAACATATGAATATCTCTGATGTTTAAGTTCACAGGACTTTCTCAACCCTCTGTCTCTTACTTTTGTCTCCTCTACTAACTATTTCCACAAAAGCGTATCGTTTACTTCTTATTAAACGAAGTAAATGTTTGGAGAAGTAGGGGAATAAAGTGATAGTTAAATCTCTAAAACGTGGATCGCTATATACTGGCCTTGAAATGTCATACTTCTTCCATGACCGAGAGAAACAAATGAATAGTGTTTCGGTACTCCAATGTATGAAAAAGTATTTTGGAAATCAAACCCATGGTAATAATATTTATTTATGCCAGCACGAATTGACCATGTTGTGTTTTAATTACACCTGCATTTCTTATGAGGTATACTGCTTTCTCTGGTTTATCAGTCGGATAAAACAGCTATTTTCACAGCAGTTTCCAGTGATATAAATAATAAAATGAAAAATCTCCAACAGACTGTAATATATCTGTTTTTTCTGCATATTAATTCCGTTGATATGTCTGCTACAACGTTTTTAAGTAGAGACAAATGCTTGAAGACATCTTACTTGTAAACAAAGAACAGTACAAGTTTATCTTACAAGCAGCTAAACGTTTATAGGTTGCTTTTTAAGTGTTTAAAGGGTCACATCACATGAACGATAATACAATAGTTTTAACTCACTTGCGTTCGTAACTTTCGTAACTTTCAAAGAGAAATAAATACCACATTTTATAGTAAAATGTGGAGAAGGCGAAAAAATGACACGCGATTACATTGTCACTTCGTATCGTTCTTTTTCTAAACATTTGTCGTTTACCTGTTGCTCGCTGGCTTGCGCCGTTTGTCCATTGTTGTGATTCGAAGGAGGATCTCATTTTTGCTGCGCGAGTCAAATATGGAAAAACGAAAAAGAAATGCATATTGTAGTTAACAGTAGGTGGAGCAGCTTTAGTAACCTTCGACTTCTTAAAAGCTTAGCCATCAATACTTGCCATACGAGCAAGTTAAATCCAGCAGCTCTTAGACAGAGGGGGGATTTAGTCTGAACACACGTAAGGAATTCCCGAGATATTCACCACATCCGCTCTAATTTCCTTTCTTTCGCAAGTTTGTATACCAACATGACAGACCACTCCTATAGAAATTTAACATTTCCAATAAGCTTCGGAATTGCGGTTTCGTATTGCAATAAATTTACTTAAATCTAAATTATCAACTAGATTACAGGGAACAAACTCCACAATGAGCAAGAGGCATTTGACATAGCAAAGTCAACCCTTATTACAGAAATTGTACTACCAACGGGAGGGGGAGGGGGTCCTTTATGACCATCACTGGTAACAATGTCTGAGCGAAAACAAACTTATTTTAAAATTGGATATATCTTTTCATGTTTATAAAAGGTAATATTTCCCATTGTTTAGCTTTTTTTTTAACATGAATCACATTATACCGAAGGGGCGAATACTTCATTACCAGAACATTTCATTGCTTCTCAAAAAGACCAACAATGAAAACTTTGAAACAATTACACAATTCAGTAATAGAAGTAGTGATTGACAATAACAACTGTTAACTGCATGCTTTTAATAAAAAAAAAACTGAATGACAATTTAAAAAATTACAGGTAGGCATAAAGTACCCCCCTCCCTCATCGGTGGTACTGCCAGGGTTAAGTGATCACGTATCATAGGAAACTTCTAATAGCAGAAACATATATACAATCCAAGATCAAAGATTCTTCTTTACGTCCGCAAATTTTTTTCTATGATGAGCAAACACTGTGCAATGCACAGGTTCACTGCAACCAATCACACTCGATCTAAATGAACGCCGTTCAATTATTCTTGTACAGTGCAGGGTTTCTCTTGAACGCGACTGGCAACCTGCTACTCCCACACCACTGCTATACGAATTCGTTCATGCAGTAGCGATGAACCGGCCCAAAGTTTCTGCCCGAGACCAATATCAGTGTGTTACGCTTACCTACGTTATAAAAGGTTATCGATAGAATGCCCTCTGCGTCTGCATAAGCTTGGTACCAATAGCTGGAGAAGCACACCGGATACAATCTTCTACTTCTAGTGGATATAATGCATAAATTTCATCTTTAAAGCATTACTCACAGAGAATCACAGCAATTTAGATATGGAGAGCAAGTAATCCAGTAGATTATCCCGTCATCAAAAACAAGCTGTAATGCGAGGCAGCGATTTTCCTGGATTACTCTCCATGACAGCTCCTATCTCGTTTAATTATTCCTCGGTTAGAACTGTCGCCTGTCTCTCTTGGTTTTCCATGAAGCCTGTCTGTTAAATTTTTCTGGTGTTACATGGACCCTGTCTGTCAATTTTTTTTTATCCAGTTATACATTGTGGATTTGTTATGAACAGTCATATCAGGGTACTTGTGTATGAATTTAAGCTGTCGTCCACATATTATCGTTCGAGCAAGTTTTAACCCAATAAATCACGTATTTCTGTAGTATATGTCATTGACTATTTCATGCATAGCATATACGAACTATCACTTGGTCATTCTTTTGTTTAGTCAGTGTCGCCAACTGTATCCCATAAATCGCTGAAAAACAATTTATTACACATTACAATCGATTAACAATCGAAAGAGCACTCCATTTCAATTTGACAACTGCGTTTAACAATTGTTCTTTCAATAATTATTTTTTCCAGAAGAAATGTTATTTGTTAATGTTAAAAATAAAGTGAGATTTGAAATTATAAACTGGTTTTCTGTTACAATAAGGAAAGATCGAAATATGTAATCTTGGGTTTGGTGTGTGTACGTGATTGTCAACCATCGAAGCGGTAAGAAATAAAAGGGTTTCCGAGAACGTTCGCGAGTCTTCTAGCCGCGTCATTTCCCATGTGTGTTTGGTGGGGGGGGGGGGGGGGGGGGGAGGAGGCAATTGAGGAAGGTACGTGCGACGTCATCCCCAGTATATAAGGAGACCAAGGAGCAGAGCAGCTAGTTTTAGAGCTGAGTTACGGACATGAGTCTGTCAGTGAGTGTGAGACAGCTGTGCATGCGTGTCGTGTTTGTACGTCGTAAGATTCAACGAGCGTCGCGAGTGATTGTAACGTCGTATTCAGGGTATGAGAGACAGAGGAAGTGAAGAAAGTCACAGAAAGACTGTAGGCTGTGTTTACGACGAGAAGAAAACTATTTGTGGTAAACTTTAGAACATAGTAAAGTGTCAATATGTTTTAACCGCCTTTTTCTGCTTCCGACAACATAGGGAAACTGCTAGGAATTCTTATCTGGGCTGTCATATTACATGGCATTACAATTTTCTGCCACAGATTGTAGCATCGCTATACTAACAGCTTCATGCGATTTCAAGGCAACAACGTGAGCACATGTAATCATGATCTTTTAAAAAGGACAGTGCTATATGCACCGCACGATTTCATTTGTT
Source organism: Tenodera sinensis (assembly GCA_030765045.1). Classification (NCBI taxonomy): domain Eukaryota; kingdom Metazoa; phylum Arthropoda; class Insecta; order Mantodea; family Mantidae; genus Tenodera; species Tenodera sinensis. Next base: position 206,252,703 of record CM060961.1, read on the forward strand.
ACTCTCAGAAAATGACAAGCTGAATATCAATAAATCATACGCAAGGAGTTTTGTTCGAAGGCTACGAAGAAATAGTGGAAAGTGCCGTATGTTAAGGGAAAAAACCCATAGATAAGTCTTGAGGACACCACTTCATGCATGTTTATGTTGAGGAAAAGCCTTGAGCTTGATTCGTCGGATATCCTCAATTAGACATTTTCTTTTTACACTTTTTTAAGCGTTTAAGGTTCCAATCAACTGAAGCTCACACAGAGAAAGTTTCTCGAGGGCTTGTAGCTTGACGTTTAAATTAAGTGGCCGGTGCACATCTACACGAGAGTATTGTGTAACTCAAGCCGCCACTGTAGGAAACAGCCTCAAGGAAGAAAACAAGTTGACAGCTGGTGCTGTTTACGTACAAACCCAGTGCCCTGCCACGAGTCAGTCAGTCAGTCCATTTAAAAACCAGGTACTTCACCTTCTGTTCACCACACTTCTATCACAGCTGCTTGTGGCAATGTGAGTAATCAAATATACTCTATGCACTAACCTTTACTTTCTCAACCATACACAGTAGGTGGCAAAATATTGTATTCCACTCAAAAGCTCGATATTAAGATTTCACCGGAAATACATGTTTTGAGACTCCCTCTATAAAAGCATTATCAAATGATCTTCCTCTGCATGTGTGTGAATAGCATACGACAAGAGTGGAAAGTCGGTTGAATACCGAACTTGGTATTTTAAGTTTAGCACCTTCCAACGAAGATCTTCAAAAAAATTCGATCCCAAACAACTACATTTTACACAGAAAGGTTTTTAAAATATTTATTTTCTCACCAAATGGTTAACGATTAACAGATTAAAATTGCATTTATTTAAGACACTTTTCTGGGAGTATCGCGTGGTCATCTTCATTTGGAAGGTATTTTGTGCAACTTTCTTTAACCCGAAAACCATAAGAGCCAGTCAAAAACTACATATCTTAAAAAATGGTTTACTTCAAATAATTTTTTCGTAGCAATCACCGTTTCCGAGGTATTGGTTTGAATCTCAATACTTTCGTCTATTTTTTAAGCTGCTGTCTATATCTCGCAATATCAGAGTACGGAATTTCGAGGGCAGTATATTATAGTAACTGCTTTTAAACATTCCAGAATAAATGATGTCACGCAGTTTAATAGAACAAATTAACGATATTTTTCTCAAATGCATTAGTCATATTGGTGCTTTAACGAGATCTACATTTTTGAGTAGTAACATTTTATCTCTTACGCATTAGCAGTTATGGAAAAGTCATCAGAATGAAGAATATTTCAGAGGCTATTCTTGTAACATGCAAAATATACATTTTATTTATCATGATAATGGCATAACTATATGGTAATTTAATAAAAAATGAGCTATTTTTCAGTAAATGAGAACGCGAATGAGGTTCCATGTTGAGATAGTTCAGGGTAGAGGATTTCTTCAAATCTTCTTGGAAGATCCTGAAGTTAACACCACGTTTCGTTATTAATGTTTTATCAATCACACTCGGATGCGCAAAGAATACCTTACAAGACATCGGTATTACAATATTATACTGTTAATAACACTTGTGTTTATTATCAACCGAAAAACAGTTTCGTGATTCATATCGTAAGTGGGTATCTTACTCATCTGGCCTTCGAGGTCACTAATTGTATCTCCTTCCAAGTAACTGCTTGTGGCTGAAATTATTCTTTTTGTCGGCTTTCAGAAATGAAGTAACTGAAGCGATGAAAATAGTCGGAAAATCCCGATTCTTGAACAAGAAACACCACTGCTCTATGCTGGGGAAGCACAGCAGCCTAAGCAAAACTGTATTAATGAGAATTATTATTTATTTATGCCAACAAACTTACTGTTGGTGTTTTTAAACACACGAACTGGCTTGAGAATTTAATGCCATTCTGGCAGTTTGTCACAATAGCTCAGTGGTTAGAGCGTCCGCCCGGCAAGCGGAAGATCTGTGGTTCAAATCCCAGTTGTGGCATTGAATTTTTAAGTTCCAGTTCTACCTCTTGTATTAATGACATTTTATTTTCTCTATTCACTTCTCTTTGATGCACAGGTAAGGTTCTACTTAATTCAGACCTGCCCGTGTTACAGCGCATGGAATGGCTGAGACCATTCTCCGAGTACCCCCAAAAACATTTTTCCATCCTGTACCCTTAAGTCTAGGCCTAGAGCTAGCCTTAATTCAAATTACACATAAGCATATCTAAAATAGATTATAATATTTATAACGTATTTGATACTACACAAAGAAGGATTAAATTAAATTAAACAAACTGCTTAAACACAGCTGGAAACGAGCTCCTCATAAATGTAGTATCTCACGGCGAACCAAAAGTTGGTTTCAAAACCAAACGCTACAAATTTTTGACTGATTTATCACACGAATTGAAAATGCCTGAAAAAGAATTAGTATTTCTGCCTTTCTCAACTGCATTATCTCCGTGAAGTGGTTGGTGGTGGTAATAATAATAATAATAATAATAATAATAATAATAATAATAATAATAATAATAATAATAGTAATAGTAATAGTAATAATCATCATCATGACGACGATGATATTGAGGTCGAGCCGGGCCGAACCTAAGAAGAATTTCGGCCCGAGCAGACCTCCAGGGTGGATGCGAAACCGCACTACTATAAGATGACTCACAAATTTAATGGTGGGTAATAAGTGAGCTGTCTGAAGCTAGATGCCCACTGTTTGAGGATGTAGAGCTGAACTGTTTCTGGATCTTAGTATGAGAAACTGTAGCTATTGAAGTATTATATCTGCTCTCTTCTGAAATATCAAATTTGCTGTTTAAAATAATTGTTTTTAATGACAATGAGAAGCATAAGTTGCCGTGAGTCGCTGAAACGCTAACCGGAGAATCCTGTTCCAGCGACCGCGAGTTATATGGACTGACCATAATCGAGAAACATAAATCCCGCCTACTTCATGACTACCTTACCGAAAGTCCTACATCATACGTTGTCAAATCCTAAACTCCTTATTCGCATCTGAAACAATTTTTACTGTGTGACTTAACAAATTCTAACATTTATTCACTTTTATAATTTTTAACTATAACGTAAGCAATTGCTCTGCCTCAACTCTTACATTGCCTTGTTAATGACTTTTGACAAAATTCCCACTCTTGCTTTTTACAGTGTGCACTGATTTTAACATACAAAATTATATATCTCCCTATCGTTTCTATTATTAATCTTAACAAGTCAATGATTCCGATGACAAGTACCTATAACGGATACCCGAAGGCGCCAAGTTGCGCAAGAACCATACACGGATATGCCCCTTGTTGGAGTATCCTTTATTGCCCACCTAACACTGTGATAAGAGTACAATAAATCGATAACGGAGTCAATTCGCAGAAAGCAGCAAACGTGTAATCTTATCTGTTTGTGGCGCTTCATTGCAACCTTTTTGCATTCTGTGGTGGTCGCATAGGTGTGCCGGAGTTTCTCAGGCGCCCTGAAACTACAGAAAGGGCCCAACAGGTTGGCGCCGGCTCGTGAGGCCCCATCAATATCCGTGACGCCTCCTGACGCCTCTCTCCCCATTACCATACTCATTGCCTATCAAATTATGCACATAATTACACATCCATGCATAATGTGTGTCATCCAGAACTTCTCCAAGTCTTCCATTCTTTTCACTTCGCTTGCAGTCCACATACATTTATCATATTTTTACTTTCTCTATTAGTTACCTATACTAGGCAGAGGAAGTATCGCATTGCATCCAAAAATCGAGCCTTTGAATGGATGTTCATTTTTAATCTTGTTGCAACAACTTCGATTAATTACAATTATTTATAAATATTATAATTTAAACAGTCAAATCTTTTTGACCTTTGAGATTCCATTCTCTTTGCACGATTGACATAAACAAATGAATAACGTTGTTGCATTTCGCTAAAGTTTTTCGAAACTCACACACATAACAAGGAATATCTCCGAAATGGTTCACCCTACAAGAAAATGTATTGAGACAAATTGTGTATTTTACCAAGATCTACGTTTTTTGTATAGTATGATTTGGTCTATCTCTAACGGTTTACCAGTTATGCAAAAGTCGTCCAGAGTAAATACGAGTACAGGGGCTATAGCCAGAAAATTCAAGATACACATTTCATTTGTCATAAAAATATCTCAAACATATGCCATTTTAATCAAAATCGTTAGAGCCATTTTCAAGAAAATCAAAATTTTCGAAAAATTTTCCATGTAAAGGGTAGTTTAGGGTGGGGCTATTTTCTTCAAAATCTTCGTGTCACATCCTTGAACGACATTAAACTTAAATACCAACTTTGGTTTTTAACCGACTTTTCGTTTTTGAGTTATGCTGTCCACAGACTGACATACACACACACACACACACACACACACACACACACACACACACACACACACACACACACACACACACACACACACCTTTTTCTAAAAATGCTTTCTTTGGATTCAGGGGGCCTCAAAACATATATTTCCGGTGAAAGCTCGACATCTCCTACTTACCAGGAGAGAAAGTAAAAATTGGACTTAAAAGGGTTACATTTGCACAAGTTTCTACCTTTATCGGAACATACTTCGGCATTTACTTTAAAGTTATTGATATTCCCATAGCTGAAAGTAAATAAAACCGAAACAATATTGATATTTTACATATACGCAAAACATATCCCGTCACATCACTAACGAAGTACCATAGCATTCATGCATACCGATCACCGTTTATTTCACATGGACCCTTTCCATCCTTTGCCAGACTTCATCCCGGGGCCACATTGGAAGCAAAAGGGGCCTATGGTGCTTGGACAAAAAGTACCCTATTGTTTAAATGACAATATTAACTGTTTTCTGCTTGTTGAAGGAGGATTGCTCCCAAAGAAAGAGGTCCTTCGTTGGGGAAGAAAATGAATAGCAATATTTACTTGTTTCTGTTGACATGGCTTTTTCATAATACAGAACCAGTTGGGCTGACATCTCATCTGTGACGACCTAATGTGGAATCCACACCACAACAACCGTTCATTCATCCTCTGGAGCAAAGCCAACTCCAAACCAGTTCAGTGTTCTCCATTTGTGTGACTCTGTCAGAGGAATTTCTTGGAAGGGTTTGGATTAACAGATAGTTTTTATTTGCATATGTTGCGTCACGTAAAGTTTCGTTATGCAGCGAAGTTTTATGGCACAACGTGCAATTCATTCATGTTTTGTTTTCCTCTGAAGCACGATGTGCTGAATCAGCTAGCCATAAGCCCGGCGGAACGAACTTCTTCCATTTGAAAAGTTACGGAAGAGATCAGGGCTGTAAATGTGATGATTATGAAACTATTGTGTTAGTGCGTTCACGCGAAAACTTGCTATGCGGTCATTTAATCAGTCCGTAATAGTTCAAAATATGGATTTTGAGACACCAAACCTGTTTAGTACCTCTTTGGACAGTTACAAATTTTTAATCTGTTTTAAACATAAATGCCGCCTCAGTCCCCCCCCCCCCCATTTTTTTCGTTTTATTTCAATTATTTGCTGTTCTTACAGGAGCTGCACTTAATTACTCCGCAAAAATCAATCGAATTTTATGGAATTAACAGTTTTTACGTACCTGGTCTTTTGGTACGTAGTGACCTAACAAATAGCCAGATTTTGATCAAGGTTTCTTGCTCCATGTGTGTCTTTCTGAAAGACTGTTCAATTTAGTGCGTTCAAATTTTCAGTGATCGTGCCAAACACTTTTATATAGCAAATACTTGTTTTGTTCTATAAAAATATTCTAACGAACTTCATTCAAATAATACATGCTTAAGGTATTTAAATGACAAAATGGAGGTGTATTTTGAAGTTCATCGAGCTCTTAACTCTAAACAATTTTGTACAACTGTTGAAACCGTATGATCATTAATCACTGCCAAGGTTTGAATTTTCCATTGCATTAACTTATACCTTTTTAAGTATCTAAATCACCATGATTTTTTTCGCGTGATGTCAAGGAGAAAAGCGTTTACCTAAGTACTAATTATTGCTTTAGTCTTCTGTATTCCTCTTGTATCTATAACGAAATGTAACTATAATGAAACAATTTCTGAAAACGTTTATCTGGATTAACATAACCTAGACTAGCTTGAGCGATCTTCATCCTTTTATCTTCTAAACATATAGTTATCAGTGCAAGGCCGTGAGTAGGCTGCGCTCAGAGAACTCCAATTGCCCAGGCCTGACATACATCGGAAAACAAACTTTTGTAAGTTTGCTCTGTGAAAGGGACATAAGAACAAATACTACTAAGTAGAGAAAAGTCACGTGGATGCAACGTACAGTATCACAAGCTTTAATTGATTTGTTTTCTATAAATATTCTTACATACGGACACAACATGGCCATTACTCAATCTTCGCATTTGATGTTACATGATTTTTTTCCAAACCCATATTGGTCGAAGTCGCTTGAATTGGACTATATATGGGCTACATTCCTTGCCTGGACTTTGGCTGAACCTGATGCCTGTTTTTAGGGCTTGGTGACCCTGGACCTAGACGTTAAAGACGCAGACTGGTATATCTTGGTTATAGGTAGCCAAAAATGGAACCAGCAAACGGCCAAGGAAGATCCGCACAACCATAAGCAGAGCGGAGGAGGGGGAAGCTACCAAACTAATAGAACCAAATGCACAGATATATAATAACTTATTTTGACGAAGAAAGACATTCAAAACGCTACTACACGACACATGAAAAGGCTGTAGTTTTGAAAACTGAACCCAATAAGAAGTTCTATGGATCCGAAACTTTAATATGCACACTGGAGGAGTCCTATTGAAGCTTGAACAAATATCTAATGACTTCGAGAAAAATTATGGGCCGATATGCAAATTGCAGATTTCGTGGTCACCCGAGGCCCCATTGATTCTCACGATGTTTGTTTTTACAACTATGCACGCTTTCACCTGCAAGAAAACATGCCAACTCGCGACGACCACGTCATTCTTGCACTGAAGGTTATTGCAGAAAACGATGCCCTTCCCGACGTAGGTTACTATCCTTCACCAGGGACATGCACGTCCCACAGCTAAAAATCTTACTTTTAATTACGGCATTTGAGTCTCGGTAGATTTACCTACTCGTATTTTCAATTTGCTTAAGGTGCTTCTAATCCCTGCATGTTGTACATTAAAGCGAGATTAATGAAGAAAGAAGTGGGTTTCAGCAAAGCTCGAAGATAACTACGGGGTTCAAATAAGGAACACTGTTCAACACTGTAATGTTGAAATTATTGTGCTCCGACGTTATCGAGTAGTCATGGGTCTCATCTTGGGTCCTGCTTTTAAGAGATTACAAATGAGTCCAATGATGAAAACTTCAATATTTACTACTTCACTTTGAATTATAAGTTTAATAACTTGATAAATCGATTTAATAAATTTGAAATGGCTAAGTTGGCTAGTTGGCTATTATCCCACTGCCTATTTTGACGAAGTCTTAAATACGTTTTCCTTTGGCTTTATTTATTTCTTAAAATTTTACTACTAGGTATTCACTTTTTTCATCTATTTTTTTTTTCGCTGTATTTTCTGAGTGTTAATTCCTCTTTTATGCAGTCCTAGCATTAAAACAGCTTATGGCTGCACAAATCGTGCGAAATTACCCTCTATATACTATTCTATCACATACAAACACATGCCCGAAGCGGGACTCGAATCCATGACCCTCTACGCGGCGTAGCGCCAAACACACCAGTTCATGGTCTCATGGGACTGAAGGGGAGAGGAGAGACATTCCACGTAGCGTAACCCGAGCTTTGTAAACTTCGTAGATAACGTTGCTCCTGGTCAGTTATTTATTTTGTTGTTTAACGACACTATCAATTGCCAGGATCATATCAGCGTCGCCGATGTGTCGGAATTTCGTCCCGCAGTTTTTACATGCCAGTAAATCTACTGACATGGGACTGTCGTTCTTAGGCACATTTAAAAACCATCGGTCTGGGCCGGATTTGAACCCGCGACCAGTAGGCCAGCGTCTAACCAACTGAGCCACGCAGACCGACACTCCTGGTTAGGTTGCCAACTTACCTCCAATGTTATTCCCGCTATGTTTACTCGCTAATATGCTACTACTTCAGTTAAAGATTGGACGAGTCACTAGTGTTATCTCGGAAGTAAAGAAAAAAATCTGATGTGTTGCACTCACATGACTTTCTCTACTCTTGTACTAACCATTCTTACAAACTCTTACTCCTCTTATATGCGCTCGAGGATATATCACTTGTAACCGAAACAAGCTGGCAGGGTTCTTGAAAACATATTCCAAAGGCAGAAAATGATTAGTGGGAGAAAGTTGAGTAGTTGAAAATATAATTTGTTTTATGCGTTAAGCATGGACTAAAAATAACATTTAAGTTCCGCTACTCTGAGACCTCTTTGCTTTGATCTAGTGTAAATACACATTCCAAGGTTGGCAACACTATCGTAAACGCGATTAGAGGCACGACTGCTGCTTCACATATCAGAATTGTTTACTGACATACTGACTGGCTGCATTCCTCCCAGGGAGCATGAGCTGGTGAACAAACTGCACGCTCCAACGACCACGACTACGAAGGCCGGATCCTTCCACGTAAGATTTAAGCACAGTCCAGCCTCCCTTCCATGGAAGACTTCACCTGAGTGAGAAACATTTTCTGTTTGTTATCAAATCAAATCAAATCGAATAGGTTGTTTATTCTTCATGGAATAGTTTTCATGTTTCAAGCATGTTTGATAGTAATTTCCAAGTGTATGAAGCTAATAACATTGGGTTTAATTTCGGATAAAGCATGATTTAAATCAAACACAATTCCTATGGCAACACAAAAGCGATTCACAATATGTTGTGCCTATAACAATAATATAAATTAATAAATATTTATGATGAATAATATAAAAATAACTATTTGCAGATAAATGTAACCCATATATAAACCTTGAAGCTATAACAGTTACATAACCTGTTACAACATAATATGGAGGATATATATTATGTAGTTTTACGTCTTTAAAATGTTCTCTCAGTTCTTCGTGTGGGCAGATTAACTTGTTTGTAATATTTTAAGTGTAACCTCTCAACCTTACTCAGAGCAGGTTTATTCATTTCAACAGCGTACCGCGTGGAAGAATTATCTTGATTAATAACAGACTCATTGCACAAAAGGCATTAGTCTACGTTCACAACAGTCCTGAACACTGTATGGTAGTTCATCCTGCCTATTTCGTTATCTTTAATAAAGAATTAAAGAGTTGCAAGATATGTATCATATTTATATGCACAGTACTATCTACTTGAAGTTAATCTGGGGTTGAGATAACGCTGTGCTCTGCCACCCATTTTATTTATACCTGAATAAAGTAATAGAAGAATGAAGATCCAAATGTAAATCTAAAGGAACCACATTAAATACTAATCCTGACACAGTTGCATTTGAAGATGATCAGTTGGTAATGGCGGAGAATAATGATGTGAAGATATCAGTTTAATTTGAAATATAAAATAATTTAATATGGAAGTTTCAGGAGAAAGAACAAAAGTAATGGCTATGATAAGAAAATAACATTTTCGACTAAAAATCGTCATAAAAGATAAATAATTGAGCAGATGTGTACCTTTAAGTATTTGGGATCAATTATGAATTGATAGAAAGGCAGGAATGGAAGATAATATGAAAGCAAGCCCAAGAAGGGCCAAGGCTTATCGCCCGGCCGCTGCGTCCCCCACCTCTGCCAACTGCAGGCGTCATGAGTAGGATGCAGTACTGGAGGGTGGGACGTGGTCAGCGCCCCGAGCCTTCCCAGCCAATTATGCGGCCTTCACGTCACTACTCCATCAAGTAGCTCAATTGGCCCCTCTGGGATCCAACGATGCTCAGTGCACCCCGTACCAGACCTCCCAGCGGGAGAAAAATCCCTACGCCGGTACCGGGGATCGAACCCGGGTCCTCCACGTCAGAGGTAGGCGCGCTACCATTGCGTTACCAAGGCGGTCATTAAGATCATATAGTATTGTTAAAATATGCATGTGAGACCTGGGTATTTAAAATCAAGAAAACATGAAGTTTGGATGCATCAAGGTTACTAGGAAAGATCTAGTGCGGAATGTAGATACAAGAAGAATTAGGGAACAAAACACGTGGAAGAAATTTAAAGATATCAGAGCAAGTGGGACGATCACTGTAACAGGAACCAAGTCATTAGGACGAAGAGACATCGGACGATCCCGAATGAGGTATAGAGAACAGTTTGATTAGCCCTGGAACAGGTCTGAGGGCCTGATCCATGTTAAGGAAGAAGTGAGAAGAAATAGTTTGTAAGGGATACGTACTCTAGAAGCAAAGAGCTAAATGACAAAAAGATTTAGAGCACAAGGTTCCAGATGGTAAGGTAAATGTCATCTGCGAGAGGACATTCCTTCACGAGTACACGGAGGAATCGATTTAAAAAAGACTTGGCGAACAGCAATAAAAACTTTGTATATCCTTAATTCTAGCAAACCAAATTCAAATGTTACGAAAATGAGTGGCCCTATAAACAAATAGCACATACTACTTGCACTTACATTGCGCATCTTCTCCTAGAATTGTCACTCGGATGTGATTTGATCTTTGTTCTGTTGACGAAGTATCGGAACCTTGAACTTACCTCTCTGGTCCAGCTCGGTATTCCTCGGAAAAATAATCAAGGACGAGAAAGTTTCCATACAGCATGGACATGGACAGCCCTGCCATGTTTATCTCATTCAGGAATCCAATATGGTTTGTTTACGTTTCTTATTGAAAAAAGGCCAACGCTCCACCGTTCATTGTCGATGCAGAATAAATCATGTTCATTTGCACATCGCTCTTTATAATTCAAGGTTCAGCAAACCTACACCTGCGTCAGTAGCTACGATTTTATGCTGTGGCTGACACAAAAATTAATGGCGGGTGGCAGGGGGAGCTGGTCAACAAAAAATTTAGAAGCTTGCCAGGCCTTGCTAAGTTGCATTGTTAAACAAGCTGTACATCCGGTGATATAAATAATGTTTACACTCACAAAATGTATTTGCACAACTGGAAAGAATAGTAGTCAGCTATCAGACACTATTAAATTTTGTATCTACCATACACCCCAAAAATACATGCCACACTGCCAGAAATCCATTAAATACACAATTTTATTTTAATAAATAATAATAATAATAATAATAATAATAATAATAATAATAATAATAATAATAATAATAATAATAATAATAATAATAATAATAATAATCTGACATGTTGCACTCACATGACTTTCTTTACTCTTGGACTAGCTATTCTTACAAACTCCTATTCCTCTATCCTCATCTTAATTGAGGTAAGTATTTGCCGAAATTATCTTACTCCATATTTGCTTGTAGGTGCAAGAGGTACATGGGGAGTATATGGGAATACCGTAGGTTTTGCGCGATGGTAAAAGTTTTAAAAGCTGGTCGCTATATGAAGACTTTGAAATTCCGTTCTCTTTGCACGACCTAAAAAAAAGTGAATAACGACCTTCCATTTGATAAAACAAAGTATTGCAAAACACACATAAATGACACGGAATACCTCCGAAATGGTTCACTCTACCAAAAATGCATTTGGACATAACCTGTGCTTTAATGAAATCTACATTTTTTTGCTTAGTAAGATTTGGTCTATCTCTTATGGTTTATCAGTTATAGGTTCAAGTCATCACGAGTAAACAGAATTTCATAGACTATATAAATATCATTTGTCGTAAAAATATCTTAACACATGGCACTTTAATCAAAATAGTTAAGAGCCATTTTTGGGAAAATAAAAAATTTCAAAACATTGCAATGGTTAGTTTTAGGGTGGAAGAACCTTCTTCAAAATCATCTTGTCGCATCCTTGGAAGAAATTAAATTTAAATACCAACTGGTTTTAAACAGACTTTTCATTTTTGAATTATGTTGCACGCGCGCGCACACACACACACATTCAGGGGGCCTCAAAACATATTTCCGGTGAAATTTCGACATCGAAATTTTGGTTCGAATACAATACTTCCCTACTTACTATACGCAGTAGAGAAAGAAAAAAAAAAAAGAGTGTGTAAACTGTTTGTTTGGATAATTACCTACAATGTTCTAATTTGTCCTCCGTTGTCTGAACAGTAGTGCAGTCGATTTCGAAAGACTGCAATCTTATAATTATTATTATTCACGTAAGTAAGATAACTAACTATTCTTTGCGTGGATGTCGAATGTGAGCAGTGTTACGAGAACCTGATTCATCGCACTCTGAGCACGCAGACAGCTTTTGGACCACCCAAGAAGCGAATACTCTCAAGTCGAACAGGTACGTCCGTCTTACCTGCTGCAAAATTGTCTCCTCATTTACCCTTAAAAATGGTCCATTCAACAACAAAGGCACTTCAAGCAGAGATAGAACTTATGTGCAACGTGTGCTGAATAATAAACAAATGTGTGAAAAATACAGCGGTTATCTTATCAGTTTGGTTGTTTGGAACTGATGCTGTCTGTCTTAAAGGTTCCCAATCCCAACAGGCAACAAGTCATCTTAAATCAAGCAGGTGCCACTGGATTTTATCTGTTGAAAAAGCTGAAATCTGGAGGTGGTTTATGTTCCATTGTTTACCATGCAGCAGATAAGACCACGTGCGTTTGGTTGGCATGTTTGTACAAACTGTTTTCTGGACGGTGAAACTCAAGGGATGGAGTAGAGTGTTTATTTAGCAGATAACTGACAGTATCTACCCTACAACATTTTGTACAACTACAAGTGTGGATCGCTCAAAACGATACTACTAAATATTCTCTCCTGGTTTATCGACAGCAACTTTTCATTTTAAAATATATAAACATTTGGAAATTCAAAACAATAACACAGGAATATTTCAGAAATGAATGAAAAATGTAATTTGAAGTTAATTATGTGTTCTGAAGTCATTTTTTATGCAGCAAGGATTTCTTTTGAGCATCTTTCCTATAGGCAATGGTGTTAATTCGCTTTACTTTGGGTCTTTGGGCCTTTTACACATTAATTTCGCACACGTATTCACACATTCATACTTCCAGACTCTTGACAGGATAGGGAATAATCTTAACTAGAGAAAAATATCCACTCTCATCCGGGAATAGAACTCGAGACCCCTTGCACAGCACGCAGGTGTCCTACCGACTGAGCTATGGAGTCGGTAAGGTTTTATTTGAACGAGTTCTCTATAATTTAGTATACCGGTAAACAGCAAAGGATAGACAAAGATTTATTATATAAAAAATGCACACGTCGCAAAAGCAAAATTTTTTTATAGCATTAGACATTCGTGAGAGTGTTTTACATTTTCAAATACTTTGTTTTTTGTGCAGCTCTGATAGCCTATTGTTTTCGTGCTCAAAGAGTGGACTTTAACATCGCATTGTATGCGACACGCCTTCAGAATCTATTTATTTACGTCCTGCAAGGTAGTGTCATATCGGACGGTGAATGAAATTGGTGAAATAATGTTCAAATGAGCCCGAGGTCCATAGAGCTTTAAGTTACCCGACATTCGTCTTCTCAGGATAACTCACCCTAAGCGAGACTCGAGTTCGCGACCTCTTGGACGTGAGGCAGACACGCTACCACCGCGCTACAGAGGCGGGCTCTTCTACTGTGTCTACAACGAAATCTGTAACGAATGCGTTTCTGCAAATGCTTACTCAATTAATGCGGAATAGACAGAATACCTTGTGATGCGATGTAACTTATGAATTGGATCAGTATATAAGACATAAAATACAAAACATTTCAAGCAGTCTGTGGAACTATTAAACAAACTTTCGGGAAGAAGGTAAAGAAAGAAAAACAAATAAAGTTATGGCAGTGACAGTGATAAACTATGGAAGTGAGGCATGGATTATATGAAAAAAGACAAGATACAAGCCGCGGAAACGAGGTATTTACTATCAGTCAAGGGATGTACGAGAGAGGACCATATCAGAAATGAAGTAATTAGAGAAGATTTAGAACTACATCCATTACTAGAAGAAATAGAAAAATATAGAAACAAAGGGTGAACATCTTCGTTGCATGCCAGAAGAAAGCCTTCAAATATAAGCTTAGGGGACGAAGATCAATAGGACGCCCACTAGAAGATGGCTTCACAAATGAGACCGGAACAGGCCAATGCCTAACCCGTGAAGGGAGAAGCAGATACAAGTTTGTAGACGAGCGGGTAGATTTTTCCCATCAAATTGTAAACTGTTTTCCAACCACTTGCCATACAGCATTACTAGCTTAGTGAGATAAGACCTGTCTTGTCTGGTGCCGCAAGTTTTCTCAGGCAATTTGCCGAGTCCCGCCTCAAGTGTGGCTACCAGAGATTATTTTTACACGTATTTCTAAGGTCGGCTCTCCGTCAGAATGCCGGCTAATCCTCTTACTAGAAGCGTTTCTTGCATCCTGAAAATATATTTTAAACATACGCGTCGCAAAGGCTGCTCACAAATCTACTCCCCTGCAGGTTGCAGAATGCAGCACACAGTTTCCTGCACCGTGTCTTTGACCCTCAAGTTAATTGTGCTCTGATACGAACCAACATCGCTTCCCTTTGGAAAATCACCATCTAAAATTCTTGCAGACTCCATAATCCATGTCCAATTACAGCAGTAATTACATCCTAATGCTACCAGTGACTGAACATAAAATGATAGCATTAAAGGGTAGAGATGGCATGCTTTAAACTGAGAGAAAGCCTGATGAATACAGTGGACAAATTAATGGCTACTTACAATTCCACACAGCTCCGCCTAACGCAATAAATGTAGCCCTTCCACGAGAGGTTAGCCGTAAGCTCAGAAGGTCGCTGACTTTATATGGGGAGCGGATTAGGTTCGAATTTGGATAGTATTTTTGACTTCAGTATCGGAAATTACAACTTTCAGCCACGACCTTCTCCAGTAGCATACTACGTTAAACATACAGATCGCATTTCCATTCAAACACTAAATCCATAGGCCATTCATTTTCAGTTTAACTTATGCGATGTAGAAGTTCTGGTTTGCTATTTAAAGCAACTTGATGTTATATGAAGGTAATGGGTGCTAGAAGTTAAATGGGTCGTTAATGGCTGATTTTTAAAATCGGTATATTGTACAAGTTCTAGAATAAATAAGGTTACGATTTTCAACGGAATACAAATTGTATTTAAACCCTCAGTTGCAACAGTTACATCATCAGTATATATGAAGAGGGCTTATTATTCCCAGAATATCAGTAGTAATAATAATAGCAACACCTCCGCCCAGCAGCACACCCACTAAGTGTATATTTACGATCTGGTTTGTATTTACTTCAGCTCATCGTGCGTGCTTTCTAGCTACACCGATGCAATAGCTTGCATTCTCAGTAAGAATGAAGAAGAAACACCTCTAAAAATTACTTGAGTAGGTGTTGTCAATTAAAACTTCATTTCTTTCTCATTTTCTTTACGATGCCATGCTTTCTTCCTGGTTTAGGAAACAACGTGAAGAATTCCTGGCTGCAGTTTGCAGAAATACTCAACGCGAGGAGGAGCTAAAAATATAATATGGTTGTCAACAGAAGGTTAGAAAGAATGCGACAGGAATAGGACTACATTTTTTTTTTTCAGTTTTCCTCCTAACTGGATTCAAATGATCTAAAATAGAATCCGCTAATTGTCACCGTCTCTGGTTATTTAGGGAGCATATTCCCCCTAACGCAGCACCCCTGCTGTGATACGTTATTATACCTAAAAGGGGCAAACATTCAAGGCGTAACCGACGGCGTTCCCAGAAATATTGCACACTATACAGTGGCGTAGTCAAATTTGCAAACACGAGGAAAAGAGTGAAATAACCATGTGGATAGAACAGATTAATAGATTAATTAAAATAGAGATCAAAAGCCTGAAGGCAGAAGAGCTGATATATGGCGTCCAAAACCAAGATGGAAAGATAGTCTTGCGTCTTCGTCGGAATCTGCGTGAAGAAAACCAGGCATTAGCCTATATAAAAGTTGAAGAAGAAAAAATTACAATAACAGATTACATAGTTTACCCTCCAAATTCACGGAAGCATACATGGTTAATAGATACTTGTAGGACATATTACACACGAGAATTAGGAGATGCGAAAAATCGGTCTTTGGGACGACTGCAAGCACACATGCGAATAGAAATATAAAAACATGACAAAAATACGAACGTTTGAGGGAAAATATTACTATAATACGAAAAATAACAAGAAATGACAAAAAACGTTAAAAAAGCCCAAAATATGGCTATATTTCCCATGAGAACTGCATAATTTTAATCACCATTGATAAAATCGTGTGCTGCTTATATTTTCCTTGGAAAGAAATCACAAACAAAAACTGTCATAAACATCCGGACCCTGATCATAAACTATTTTGCTGAAATGTTATCGAGGGTGGACTAGCTCACTGCTCCTTTGCCGAAAGTCATTCTTCAAGATGAGATGCGCGATCTGTATGCCTAACTTCAAATCATCAAAGTAGGTAGGTGGGGAAATGGTGACAAGTGGCTAAAGTGACTCTCGGTGGCGTTTTTCATTTGTTGTTTTACTAGCTGCTCATGGTGCTATGCACAATGTATATTCGTGCGACTCGGGAAGGAGTGCATTTACACCACGCCTAGTCCGAACGTTACTACATTGTTTCACTCACTCAAGATGGTTGCAAACACAAGGCATGAAATATCCTGCCGATGTTAAAGGGCGATCCGGTAAGTCTTACTGCACAGATTTATCTATGTCGTGCCAGGCAGTGAATAATCAGTCCGTATGCTTCTGTAAATTTATTTAATGTGTTCCGATATCGGAGCATCAATACTGCACCGATATTATCTATGTCGTGTTGTGTAGGTGTACTTACAAGCGCTCTGAACGAAACATTATCTTTCACTGCATAAGGTCATGCTCGAGACATTGCAGCAATGGCAAAGCTTTTACATCATATTTTCTGTTTTTTTCCAGACTTTCAAGTTTACTGCAACAGTAAGTAAAGTCGTGATTAGGAGCAATGGTAATCTACGCTCACTGAAAATTCATGATCACAAAGTTTCAAAATTACTTCATATACCTATGCTTTAAAGTAGAATGAAAAAAGAACTGACTTGGTTTTATTATACACTGTAAAATATTTACACGTTGTATAAACTGTAATTGATCTTAACTGTATAGTTTCGAAATTTTAGATTTACATTTTAGAACAAACATTTTCATCTGAGCATTTCCTGGAATTCTTCTATACATCAAGCAAACGTCTTTCTTCCAAATGTATACCTTCAATTCTTTGCAAATCTCTGAAGCTCAAAACTTTTGTTCAGTATGGGGTAGCGATTGAAAAATGATTTCAGGAGACGTAAGCAAATTTACTTTTGAAGTCGAACGAGTACTCTAAATACAGAAGTGAAACCGTCATTTTCTTGTTCCACAGTTTGCTATATTTTCCTCAACTGTGATCAGATCGGAGGTTGGGTTCGGAATTTCTTGATCGGCCAAAACCGTTCCAAATATACAACCTTGATGTATTTAGTACACGATATAAACTTTTAGAAATCTGCGAAACTCATTGTTTTTGCAATCACAAAAATCCTCCTCGGGTAAACTATTTAGAGTCCAGTCATTAGCTAGTTTAATTCCCAATTGTCCATTATTGCTAGCCAAGTCCCTTGAAATCATCCTTCAATCCCTACCCCATAATGAATAAAATTTTCAGCTTCAGAGATTTTCCTTCGGAGGTCTACGTTCTGAAACCGGAGGACCAAATCATAAAATGACATGGGCAAACTGAGAATTCCCATGAATGTTTATATAGCGAAACAATCTATTTAATACAGTTTGTAGAAAAGAAGTTTAAATGAACTCCACGAATTTATCAAGTGACCTCCAAAGCTACGAAAGCAAAACCTGCGACTGGAACTGCTGTTCATGGGCGACTGGCGTCCTTAAAGTTCTCCAAAGCTGCCCAACTTCCTCGTGATGAAGGCCGATCAGTGCAGGCGAAAATCAAGGCTAATTTGTGGCACTAATGAAGCCAGAAACAAGATGTGCATATCTCATACTTTTCCATTCTTCTCTCTCGTTTATTTATTGCCATTTTCATTTCAGAATTAAATATTTGGTCGAATGTTTAAATGCATCTGTGAGAAGTAGTTCTGTAGCATTTGACAATGGAAGTAGTATTATATTCTACTCAAAATTTCCATATGGAGATTTCCCCAAAATACATGCACATTTTTATGTTCACTGAATCCCCCAGAGATATTTCAAAAAGGTTTCCAAACATAGATTAAAAATGAAAAACAAAACATTAATATCAAATTTTGTATTTAACTTCAACATCTTCCATAGATGCGACAGGAGCATTATGAAAAACATTCCCTGACCAAAATACCTTTTACACAATTTCCTTTTTTGTTTTCTCAAAAATTTGGAACACTTTTGACTGATGATTGGCATATATACAAGGCAAATAAAGCATCTTGAATAGCCTGTAAAGTTCTCTTAATTCCGAAAGAATGGTGCATACGTGATCAATAGGGAGCGGGGTTTTTAGTTAGTAAACATAGGAATAATATTAACAGTATGGAGTATAGAGCCGGCAGCTTACCTTCCACTTTACTTGTTTACACGAGAACTGCAAATTCGCCGGCGCTTCCACTTCCCGTTGTAGATCCACGGTTAACTTTATGGATTTCTTACTAAAACCCCGCTCCTTGCTTAAAAGACGTAAGAAGTAAACAATACCTAAACATTTTATATCTCGTAAAACAAGCATTTTTACCAAATGTTTTGTGGCAGTAACATTTCTGAGATATTCGGGACTGGAAATAAGAGCAGCAAAAGCTTTTGAAAATTGTAGGAATAGCTTCTTTTTACACTCCTAGTTTTAGTCAAAATTATACCAAAACCCCTCCTCGATAACACATTTAAGTGAAATCAGAGGGACATTTAGAGACATGCTATAGGTACGAGAACGCCTCTCCAATTACTCAATTTTTAAAGAGTTTAAGCCTTCTCATTTACCCTTTGGGCCGAAAATCTTTAAAAATCTGCCACGTTCGCAGTTAGGTGGCAAAAATATTCTGACATTTATCCGACGAAAACAGAACTGAAATATGAAAACCGCCCTAAATTTCCAAGTTTTAAAATGTTTCGAAGAGGTTTTATAACACATGTCCTTGGGGAAGAACAAGTATTTCAATTGTGAACGAGCTATCAAATTCGGTTGACTGTTTTAAAAATTATACCTCCACCCAACACAACACACACGTCTGAACTAGAAATGAATTTACACATTGTATTGCTGATCTGTCCTTCATATCCGATAGACCGATTTCCGTGTAAGGTTTCAGCAATTTTTACCTCAATTTCATTTTGAATCATATCAAAGAACATGCATATTTGCGATTCCATGATCGGCCACGATTTCTTAATTCATCAATATGATCAAGGAACATAAATTATTTTATTCTTGACAAAATGAATTGTAATAGAAAATTAGTTATTTTCTGATTCACGAGGTACTCGTATAACTATAACAAATTCATTAAAAACGAATGCCATGGTGTGGAAAGCTTCAAGAAAACACCAGTATACCGGTATATAAAATTGCCCTGGGAGTGAAATGTGACGAAATTGAGCCCAGCGTTCCTATTGGCTGTTTGAACGCTTGTTATGCTATATTATGTGCTTCAGAAGATTGCAGTCTTGTGTTATTCGGCAACTATGTAGTTGTAAATAATAAGCGGTCTGAAGAACAGTGTGGTTGATTATAATTTGACAGCTTTTTCAAAGCAACTTCTCAAGGACGACGAGATGTGAAGCAAAGGAAGGCTGCAATATTTACAAAATACGACCACCTTATAATGGGACGAAAGAGAGAATTAGATTTAAAGAAAGGTTCGAATGTAACAGTAGCCTATTTTCTTACCGCAACCTGGATGAATTCAATGACAACAGTTTTTAATTTTCTGTTTATTGGTAAAATAAACTGATTCATTCTAATTCAGAACATATACATTGTTATGTATATTAAACACAAAATTAACAAAGCTAAATTTATTTTCTATTAGCTAAGCTCAGCAAAGAAATTTATTCGGAGCACTTCGCTGATGTACTTTACATGCGTATAACCTTTCATTACGTGATAAATAAAAGAAATGTGTTTTCCCTAATTTTACATTAGCAAATACGCGAAAACAAATTCTATAGCATACTTATGAAAGATGATTCGCCTTTAGTAGAGTAATTGTACGATAGCGACGAGTTACGGCGTAGGGTTCAGTTATTGTTAATAAGGAAAGAAACAAAAAAGAATTTCAAGAACAGAAATAGTCCAACAGCTAAATATTATGTGATAAAAAGCTGGTAAGACAGATGTAAAGTTAAACTTCATGTGGCAAATGAATAAACACAAATATATGTACGTACATGTCTTCTAAAAGTTTCATCAAAACGGACTCTTAAATGTTCATCAGTCAGAGTGGACCTGTATTTTGATTTGACATATATTTTTGCAAATGCCTTTTTGCAGATATATGTTAATGGGAACACTCATATGAATCCTTGTGCAAGTCTTTCAAATGAGGAATGTCACTGGCAGACAATTTTAAATCAAACAACCAAATTAACTAAATTGTATTTGTCCTTTTGCAGGTCATCTCATTACATTGTATATCAATTAATATGAACTTTGTTCGAAAATCATGAATTAATGGAATACAGGCGCATCGTTTCTTTTTATTTGTATTTCCTAAGTTTGTAGGTAAACCAAACAAAAGCTGGGTTCGGCTCCGGGGCCATAGTTTGGCAAAGCCTGGACTAATCAATTATGTATTGTGGTATATAATTTAGCCCAGTAGCTTGTTTTCAGTATCGCTCTTCTCAGACTGTGAAGAAATTTGGGCTGAGGAAGAGACGAAGTCATGACCGCCAGACAGCCTGTTCCGGATGGTCGAGCTTTGTATTTCTTTCAGGTTTCGGAACCCTGTACAAATGGCTCTAGACCAAATGTGCTGGCCCCAGTCTCGACTTTAGCAAGGCCATCGGCCTTTCCATTCCCACCCACCTACACGGGATCAACCTGGCACCCAGATTAGATGGACTTTGTTAACCTTAGATAATCCTCTTCTCGCTCATTAGAACCTCACGTGCGCTTCAAAACTACGGCATGATTTGGGCAAAAACCCACCAACCATGGATTCGTCTTAAGTCATTTTTTTATGAACTCTTAGCATAGCTTCTCCTGATCTAAGACACAAAATATGTAGACCTTTTCCAAAAAATAGCTTTTTTTTCGGGCAGTGAAACCTCTATATTGAACTTTGGTGAAATACATTTCCTCTAACCTCTGGAGGCATGCGATGAAGTAAAATAGGTTTCTTTTGAAATAGTCAAAAGTTACATACCCGCGCAGCAATCCCTTTCCAATAGATAGCAGCCGGGTGCCCCACCTTCGAAATGCACTTTTTCTATGAGTTTCCGCGAGTGCACAAACGAGAGCTTTCGTTTAAAAAGTTGGATTGCGAAACACCCAGCAAGGCCTGCCTCTTGCATTTCTTGCTCTTTATGTGAAGGAGAAAGTTTCGTGTGCAAGAAGCTAATGAAAGCTTTCCAAACGGTGCAGTGGAATTATAACAATCAGCACGAGCCACCACATTTCTTACGGTGCTGATTGGTTGTTCACATAACTGTACCAACCAACTTCCCATGGTTCCTCCTTACACAATCGTTTCTAAGTACAATGGACAATAGTAATTAAAGGATAACCAAGCGTAATTTATGTTCGGAAATGCATTCAATGGCAGCTTTCTAACAATGTATTTTCAAAGTGGAATTGTCATCAAATACTCTCCATATCAAGCGTTTACGCGAAAAAAGATCTAACAAGTGATTAAAATGTCACATAAATAACGTATTATCTTGAAGTTTCTGTGAATAGCCTGTTTTAACACAAAAACGTGCTGCAGAAAATATGTTCAACTCAAAAATGTAATGTGTAGCATTAGCTGTTTCGGATATGTTCTAGTTTATTTCATCTACCGCTTTTCTATAGTATGTAGAGGAGGCAATGTATTCTATACAATTCCATATAGAAGTGTCACTGAAAATAGCCTTCCCCCTCCCCAAAAAAAAAAAAAAAAAAAAAAAATCAGAATAACGCCCATGTGCGCAGGTGTGAACGAAATAAAGGAGAAATACCAAATTTGCATTTACGTTCAATATCTTCCAAGGTTGTTGCAAGATTGTTCAAGAAAATTCTTAACCTCGCGCTATTTTATATGCAATATTTTTCATTAAATATAGATATTTACGATATTTGCATAATGTATTCTTAAATAGCCAACGAAGTTCTCTTCATTCTGAATGAATTTTGTATTCCTAACATACCCAAATAAACCATATGAAAAATTTACCAAGGGAAAATTGGTTCAAATACACCACATAGGCATGTGATTTTACCATGGCTTTACCATTTTCTTTGTATTGGTTGCTATTAGTCTGAATAGTCCAATAAGTTTTGAAGTTGAAAGGCAATCTCCTTTGATCTCTCAAGATGTCACACACAGATAGTGTAATTTCAAAGCCAGCAACATAGCTTTTGAAATATTTATTTCAATATCTTGTATTCTTTTATACAGCCATGGAAGAATGGTTGAGCACATTAGGAGAACAGAATATGTTCAAGTCTCCCGTCGTGTTGCAGAGCGGTTCACACAAGTCGATATTTCCAACATGCGCCTGAGTTTATATGTTGATATGTTATCGTCGGTCAGACACACAAATAGGCTGTCGCTTGAACCAAAACTTCCTACTCGTAAATACAAAGGCAAGTGATGATTCTGTGTTCAACAGACAGAGACTAACAAACTCAGCTGCATGTTGAATATCGACTTGTGTCAACACGACGTGGGACAGATATTCTGCTCTCCTAATGAGCTCACTCATTTTTTTCATGGCTGCACATCCAACGAAATGTGTAAGAAATCATTTCAGCAAACATTTATCTTGGTTAACATGAAGTAGATGGAAAATATATGCCAGATTAAAAATAGTTTATAGAAGAGATAAAACTAAACCACAGGGACCGTAGAAAGCCATATGAATGTGACTTCAGATTTAGTGTAAAGGTAATACAAATACATTTTTAAAAGGCAATACAGCTTAAAACAAGCATGTGCCAAATGAATCTTAAGTTTTTCAGAAGCAAACATAACGTAATTTTAAATATTCTCACATTCTCTTAAAATATCTAGTACTAGTAATCGACTCGGAAAATCATTGAAAATTTGGACTGAAGTAGATTTAGAGAAACTTATTTTATTTCTTGTGAATTTACGGATGTAAACCATTTAAACTGACCATGCAACAGTTTTATACGTTTCTAATCGCAATTGAGAACTTTGTTACAATATTTTTACACACAGTTGAGCTGATCTGCGCGAGTTTCTGTCCTTAGCAAGGACGATTGGGATTTCTACCACGTCATCTTAACATGCACGAGTTAAATGATAAGCGGTCTCACCCTGACACACGCACTTGATTATTTGTTCCATTTGCTAACATCGGACAGCGAATTTGCGTGCCATTGCATGCAGCAAGATAATGGAACTAAGGAAGTTAGTGTTTTTGTTCTACAACGGCCTGGGTTTGATCTCATGTGGTATTTGTGGTGGAGAAGCGGTGTTTGGTTTCCGCCGCCATGCATTCCACCAACTGCTCCAGCATTACCTTTCCTTTCATCCATTTCACATTCAGTACATATTTTTTTTTCCTCCCATACTCTCATACCAGGCTACCGGCCAATTCCCAAATCGATTTGGGTTCAATCCCATTCTCATTACAATCCGCGTTTGCATGTTGAATTCAATCCGGAATGAGACCGATTCGGATACGCAAGACTCAAGCATAAATAATTCAAACTTATGCTAATGGCTTCATTGCCAGATGCAAGGCACTAGAAAACAACAACATAATTCAAACTTATGTTGGTCACTTGGTTTATGTTGGCGAACCTGTAAAAAATGTTATCTGCGTATTTTAACAAGGTTTTAAGGTTAGTGAATGTTTTTGAGAAGAGTATCTATATTGCGCGATTATAGAAACAAAGGTGTGTTCTGTTAAATTACTTTCGCTAAGAAAACAAAAGGATGAGCGTACAGCGTGTTGTGTACAGTAGAAGTTAACATCTTAGGCGGACTCAAATCATTTCGCAACACTATTTCGATGCGATCCCACTTCTAAGAGAATCGGATCCAAAGATTCAGTTCGATGTGAATCCATGTTTCCATGCAGTATTCAATTCGGAATGAGTACTCAAATCGATTTGAAACGTAGTAAATGTTCCTCGACAGGCCTCTGATCCCAGGCGCTTACCTGTGCGTTTCGGGAGGTGCAAGTAAGAAGGGGCGTACATATGAAGAGGATAAAGAGACTATTTTTTTTTATAGATAAACTATTTTAAGGGGATGAACCTATGGAAAGCCAAAGGGCAGAAAATTATAGACCAGAATGGTAATAGCAAACAAAGCAGTTTAAGATCAGGAGCATGGGATCGCAGAATGCCTCAACATCATTGCAATCTGACTTGAAGCATCTTCATTTGCCAGTCAAAACGAAACAACCCACATGGCTAGTGTATACGTAATGTCTCAACAAATGAGTACTGGTACACAATCAGAAACTAACCATTTACTTGAGCTTACTTACTAAACAAGACGGTATTACCTTACCATCCACAAGACATCACCTCACCATCGCACACAGCTAAGCAGTGTTCGAATCAGTGACGCTGGGGGAAAACTTAAGTTTGTTATATTTATAGCAATAATAGTATTAACACCAGTATAAGCAGCTCTGGTGTGTTGTACAACTAGTGGTGGTGGCAGCAGTTGTGGTAGTGGTAGTAGTGCTGCAGGTTTTACCTGAGAAACTGTAATATAAATATTACTTGAACTTGAAGCCTGAGATTCGAACTGGAATACATCAGCCATTACTTTCTGTAACTTTTCGCTTTCTTGTCACAAATTAAACCAACGCTGACGAAGAATAGAACAGTTATTTGTAAGAAACTGAACCGAGTACTGTATGCTACAATCGCCACTGCTGGGAGGGAAATTTTCTTTGATCAGCCAGGGGTATAATTTAATGAGAAGGGGAAATCCCCCTCCCCCCTACAACTAACATAGGATTTAATTTTGACGCGTGTAGAGCACTTGAAAAGCTTCTATGATCCTTGTTTCTAACCTCAAAATGCTTATTTTGGTGGTGTTTTTCTACTGTTCCGCACCCACTGTAATAGATAGGTAAACTTCCGGACACATGTTTGGCATCGATATGGACCTGTGCATCTGTCGCCCAACAATTTCTGGCGTAATTGGTAAACACGTGAACCGATATGAGCAACTTGTGTAACAAATCCTGAAAAAGTAAGGAGAGAGGTACTTTGAAACTATACTCCTGTGTATCTTACTGATTTTAGTGTTTGCGTCACTAAATACAAAGTTCTTTAGACAATATAACCTACAACTGAACAAATTCATCGAATTATCACACTTGTGAAGGCCTTGCAACTTTGAAACCTGATTTGTTTGGTAAATAACGCTTTTCTTACGAGTTAAGTTAGATGAAAAACCTAATACAGAGAATCCACGTTACACTTTTCTATTACTATTTTCCAAATTTTACTTGTTCCCTGCAATAAAAAGCCAAGGTTATATTTTTAATTGCCAAATGTGTGCAGTGCAACAGGTTTTAGAATATCTACGCAATATCACGTCTAAAGTCTTTCTGTTGCCATCAACTGTTGCGTCCTCAGCGCTAGACAAATATCGAAGGCTTAGCAAGCACGTATCTCGTGTTATTGCCAACTTGGGTTTTGTCCAAACAACAAAATAATACATTCTAAAACCAATGTTTTCTTTAGGTTTCTTTGATCCACAAGAAGTAGGACTTGTTAGCTCCTCTTCTTTCTTTTATTCAACTATTGGACAAAATGTGTTACGTCATTTCACTTATTATTGTCAAGCTGAAGGCAGCAATGTCTTCACCTTACCGGAGACAGTGAGGATTGTTGCTACTCTAGGTCTTTGGCGAGGAAATGTCTCGGGGGTTCTGCTCTCTGGGGAGGAAAGGGGATCAGTAGCACATGACAGCTCACGATGTCAAACATTAATAGTGTTCCTCTCAGGAGAACGCGGCTGTAAGGAATGTGTTTGACATTAATAACTCCAGCGTTTTCTGAGAAACATTACGGCTAGTTTTAATATAATATCAACGTAGTTTAAGTCTCTAAGAAATCATAAGTTCTTGTGCTAGCAATGCTGGGATATTGCACAACTTCAGTGTGTTATGCTATGGGCATTTAAATAAAAAAAATCTATGAATATGCCATTAAGGAGTAGTTGAAATGAAATATATTTATTCTATTCTAATTACACAAATAAAATTTTAACCTGCTAAAATAAAATATAGCAATTATATTTCACAAACGCCCTCGCTACTGGAAACCAGCAACTATTCCAAGTACATACCAGCCAGAAATTCACATTATTTATTCCTCCCTCTTGAAACTGTTTATTCCTATTACTGACCCTTATATTTGACATTGTTTTATATATAATGGGGCAGTTCATTATATTTACTTTTACACCTCATTATCCTTTTCCATATTTTCTCTATTTTATATTTCTTTTAATCATTTTCACTTTATTTTCCTAAATATTTTCCTGCTTTCTCCATATATTAATCTGATCTTGAGTTAAACATTGTCCTAACTTTTACATCTATTGAAAAACCTTTCCCTTTCTTGGGTATTAAATTCTCTCTCCCTTGCTTCGTATCATTACATTCCAAACTATATGTCAATTTCCATACAATCTACCACATTTCGTGCATCTCTTCCCGTTTTCTTCCCTAACATGCCACTTAAATTCTTAAACCTAGCCTAGCACATGCATTCCCCATTCTAGCCTCTTTATTGCATACTTCGATGTATTTTTCTCTCCCCCATTCCATTTCTAAAACATTTGTAACTCATTGATGAACAGGGGGTAATAAGAGGTGGAGGTTTTCTTCAAAATCTTTGTGCCTTATCTTTGGAAGCAGCTAATTTTAAATGCGTTTGTGTTTTAGTTACGGTGGTCACAGACACTCCCAATGTTTTTTTTTTTTTTTTTTTTTTTTTGTTTTTTTTTAATTCGAGGGCCTCAAAACTTACTTGCAGTGAAATTTTGATATCAAATTTTTAGGTGGAATGGAATATTTCTGCAGCACGCAGCTAGTAAAAACGTAGTTATTCAAATGCAAGTCTTTAATTATAGGTCAAATTAATTAAAACATGAAGGCTCTACTAAATATTTAACCTGAATACCTTCAGCGGTTTCATATGAGCTGGTGTGTGAACAGGTGTTAGAATTATTATATGGTAATACAAAATAAAGTCTCTGATTTCTTCACGGCATAAAAAGTGAATTTAATAACACGGCCGTTTAAACACCAAATTGTGACTGAATGACGCCATTGTTCGCTTGTTTAAGATCGGTGAACAGAGAAAGTTTGACCACTGTGGTTTTGCTTACCCATATGAAATCGCTCAAGTGTTGTACGCGTGCCAGAGTTTTCAAGGTATCTGGATCTATGTTGCGATATTGCACTAATGGAATTTAGTTCTCGATCACGGTCTCTGTGCCAATTTGCAACATGTGGACAGCCTTCGGTTCGTTCCCTTATCTCGGGACGCTGAAAATCATCGATCGCATTTGTTTGCAGTGACGTAAACTCAAAGAGTGTAGCAATTTCTTCTCGCTGATCGCCGATAGCGAGTTGCAACTAGAGGTAGTGGCGGGGTTTCCCAGGTCGAGCTCTGGGTTTTGCCCCTCCACATCCTGGTGCACCCAAAGCCTGCATCCGAACATGCTAGGTGCTGCGCGTTAAACAGCTTTTTCCCCCTGATATAGCTACAGGTATGGTTTTAGATATCATTTAGGGTTCACCAAGTAAAACATTTCACAAAAATGACTTACAACTCAAAATGCAATTCTGGAATTTATTTTAACATATTTATACCTGTTTTTAGATCATACATGAGCATTCTTGACCCTATATGTCACCGCATGCAAAGCGACCTCCCTTCTCGTTTGTTTGCAACACTCAAGCAATCTTCTAATCCTTTGTTGGAACACTGCAGAACGCAAATAGAGATGCATTATAGAAGAGATGGTCGGACATTTAGTGAAAAAATGGGCTCGCTCATATTTTGTAAGTTACAAAGATGCTACAATGTTCTATATGTCAGAATAATAATTATTGCTACCAAATTAAAATACCCCTAACTACAGACAGCCTTAAATAAAGCAGACAAAACAATAAAAGGATATAAACATACCACGCAAATTGTAAAAAATGAACAACTGTCAAACTATTTAAATCACTACCTGAAAATAATTATAATTCACACACACACACACACACACGCACGCGCGCGCGCGCACACACACACACACTCGTGCGCGTGCCTTATAGTAGTATACAGCAATTACCTCATTTAAAACAAATTTGAGTATAATACTAAATTAGTTCACGGCTATGCTTATTTTCCAATATAGCTACTGTTTTAATAAATTTCATTTTAATTTACATTTTGTGTAAAATTACACAAATAAAAGGAATATCACCCAGGTTCCAATCCCCGACATTTGAAGATGCATTTTACTTACTGTAAAACCTATAAACCTATATTTCTGTTATAATTCTTACAGTTAAGATATGCGATATTATATTTATTTCTTCAATATAAGAAGTATGAGATACTTCGAGTTTCAACCCTTTATTGTATGAATAATGAATAAATCACTTGATTTTGTTTTGACATTTAATACATACTTTGCAGTTTGTTATTTCTAGCTTTTCAAAACCAAGAAACGCATGCCACTACTCCGATAGAGGCCTCAATGGCCCTTTCTCCTGGATGGCTTGCTCATACACTTGTTTTAGATAGTTGGGAGTGGCGAGATTCCCTCAAGAGCAATAGTGAAGTCAGAGTTCATCGTAAGTGGAATTAACAGTTTTATTAAACTCATCATCTTCCAATGATGTAACTGAAGTTTTTCAAGAAAATCCCCCACCCCAAAATAACCTTCACATGCAAAAATGTCGTTAATTTTTATTTTCTCAAAAATGTATCTAACGATTTTAATTAAAATATATTATGTTTAAGACATTTTCATGACAAAGTATCTATCTTGACTTTGCAGGTAAGAGCTTGTGAAATCCTGGTCATTGAGAGTGACTTTCGATTGTATTGGTAAAACGTAAGAGACAACATTTTACTTCACAAAACATGTAGACATCCTTAAAGCAGAGAATGAATGTCAAAACTTTTATAGCATTAACCATTTCTGAGCAATTCTTTGTTATTGGATTGTATTTTGATTCAACTACATACTGGTTTTTCTTTTTCCTTTTTAATTCGTGTTCATGGAAAGAGAACAATTGCAAAACCATCACATACCGACCAGCTTTGAAACGATTTTACTATCGCTTTAGCTTAATGAATTCTTATACCAACAAAAGATTTGTAAACAAGGTCTGTTTGCATTAACAATAACAGCTAGGGGAAAAAAGAGTTTGTAAAAATAGTTGGTAGAGGAGCGAATAGAGAAAGGTATGTGAATGAAACAAGGTTTTTAAAAATTTGACATTTGTCCTTTCGTTGGATGTGTTTTTATTTGTTGTAGAGCAAAGAAATCACAAGAAAATGTATCTGAGTAACACGTAGTGGTATGCTTAATAATTTCATTATTAGTCAGCCTTATGTTTTCCTGACCAGAGATACCGTGCATTAACTAGATAGTATACCCACGAAATTAAATGGCCATAGAACGCTTCCTGTCATAAATAAGAGGACATGTGTGATAATTTGGGTCATTAGCACAGTATCATCTTTAATATAACAAAAATGTGCACGATTTAAAAATCGAAAATCGCAAACCGGATGGCATTTGTGTCGTGTCGATAACTGGAATATCGAATACATGCGAGTATCCTGTCACGTGACCTTAATCAAGTTCTCTCCTCAGAGAGCTGGTTCGGGAAAATGGGGTTCGAAATCCTTGGTAAGGACATTTTACTTTCTCCTTAAGGTAAAGGAACGCATAACTTCCATATAGAGGTTTCGGTGCAAGAAGCCGATTCCAAAAATATTCGTCCGCACTTAACACTCAAGTTAATGATACAAAACTCTCATTGTCAAAATGCTAAAGGAATAAACGGTATTATAGTTTAGGTTAAAATGGTCCGCACGCACTTGAATCAAGACTGTCTTAACGACGCGAAGCTCATATTTTCAAAATAACGTAATTCAAATTCCTTTACATTCAAAATTTTCCTCTTACAGAAATGATTAGTGATTCTGAATAAAATATCCAATGTTTACAGTACTGGCATCATGAACAAAACATGAACCTTCTGGGGTAGCCTGTTTTATATAACTTGGAAAGCATGATGCTGACCACTTCATCCCTCCATGCGAATTGCATTTCTGAAGGTTGTCGCAGTAACACGTTAATGTGTTTAATTAATTACATTCATGCCAGAAAAAGATTTCTCACAAATGTATGGGAGCCAAATCTACACACGAGCCTTAGAGCAAGAAGATGAATTTCAGGAAACCAGTTTCAAGACATGTAGTCAAATTAGAAACGTGATCAATATTACACCAATATTGTTTCACTTTCAGGTTGTACCTTCATGGAAGTGTGCCACAGAAAACACGACGCAGAGTGGTCGGCATTATATTGGAAACGAGCTCGACGGTTTCTGCTAGGCCAATGACCTCACATTATCTAGGCCAGTAGATCGTGCATTGAAGTGTGAAGCAAAGCGGATAGTCTTTCTCAGGCGTTGTTCATCTCGCGGCGCAGTTATGAGAATGGTCAAAAAAAAAAAAAAAAAAAAAAAAAAAAGTAGTACACCATGTGATTGGTTTGTGGGAAAACTGTTAGATGAAAAGAAAGAATAACACTGAAGTGGATACATATTTAGGTAGCATTTATCAAAATATGTGCACAAGCAGATTGGGATATGTGTTTTGTGATTCTCGAGATAACCGCAATAACAGGGACCCATAGATTTCTAACAGATAAAACCCAAGTATTAAAACAGCCAATATGAGAGCTCTTGGAAACTTCTCCCTGGTAGAACTGCTGAGCTGCTTACATCCGTATTCAAATTTATGTTCAAAGTACGGCATTTAATTCTCAGGAGACGACCTGGTTGTTCAAGAGGAGCGCGCCCCTGGGTATCCTGACAGATGAAGATAACCTTGGCGAGAGAACAAGCAGGTGACGTCAGTCTGGAACACTGGACTCCGAACTCCCCTACAACATCAATCTGCTTTTTTCTGCGATCGATTGTTCGAGGTGTTTTCAAAAGGTAACATCTGACAGCTTTTGGTTCCATCAACAACCTTTTAAACTACAACTTTCCAAACGCTTGTAACATATCATGTACTGAGATCAATTACAACGACCGTGAGCCATAAAAAGTCTTGAGATCGAATCTTGAGTGGATTACAAGCTGGTTGGTTATAACTCAAGCATTCCTATTCAGAGACTGTTCTCAGAAGCACGTATTGAAGAAACAGGGTACGAGGCAATTCGTGCCGAGGGGGGCGGTAACTTCCAAATTTGCATTTTACAGGTTTCTCGAAAGACTTAACACCTTCTACCTCATTAATCCTACAATGCATAGCATTCCCATTTGACAACAAAGATTTTTAGGCAACGGTTTAGATTATTTTAAGTGTTTTTTATTTTTTTTTTTATTTTAACAAAACTTAAAATCATTGCAATTGCAGTCAAACATAATCCCATCATCCACACGTCTCATTACATCTACGACACCAGTTATTTTGCGTGGTACCTCCCCAGCCGTTACTTGTACCACACACACATTTGACTCAATCGCTGCGATTCGAACCCACGACGTTAGGCGTTATCCGTTTCGTCTCTCATGGCTATTCCAAATGCTTTTAAGGTACCCGTGTCAGGAATACCTAAACTGGTATAAGAAGAGTGGCTTATGTAGCAGAATAATTCACGCTATTGAGAGCTAAGGTATGTAGGCTTATTTGGCTCGTTTCACAGCCATTATATAACATATTTGACAGGTACTAGAAAAGATATTGACTGCAATTTTGCAGGCACATTCAATATATTTAGTGAATGGCTTCTGTTTCATTATTTTAGATGTTATACATACACTGATTTTCTACAAATTAAAATAAGTAAATACGCCACTCTATTCAGAAACATGTTTTACTGAATATACACAGTGCAGCTTCAACAAATTCATGTACCTATATTTAAAATGTCAGCTTCAACGCACTGCAGTAAACTTCGCTTATAAAAAGCTACAATAAAAGTGCAATTTCTTGGAATTCAAATTTTGATTGTAAACTTTCTAACAGTTGAAGATAAGTATGAGCTTAAGCTTCATGAAACAATTTATAAAGCAACGATAAAAATACAATTTCTTGGAATTCAAACGTTGGTTATAAACCTTAACAGTTGAAGATAAGCATGGGCTTAAATTTCATGAAATATTTCAAGATTTTGGGTCTGCTCTCTTGAGAAACATATTCCTAAATAAAATAATTATGAACAAAGCACATATTGAAATACATAAACTAAATACATGTATAATGGGGTAACTATTAATTGAAAATATCAAAAGTAAAACACTTTGTGCGGTTAAGAGCTTCCCTATTTACCTATGAATACGCACACACTTTTACTGCATGTAAATTACAACGCTTAGCTTTAACATGTTTTCACTGAGCTTTCACAACCTGTGTGTCTCATAAGTTTTACAGTTTATGTGCAATGCCTAGTTTCATTTGTCAGTTTACCTGCCTATTCGCAACACATAAAATATAAGTGGATGTCTCCGATAGCTTTCATTAATTCTATAGAAGTAGCAATGATGTCAGTTGGTTCCGTAGCTAAGTAGGTAGAGCACCTGCTGTGCAAGGGGTACCGGGTTCCATTCCCGGATGGAAGGGTGGGAATTTCTCTTTAACTTGGATTATTCCCCGTCTGGAAACATGAATGGGAGTGTGAATGTGTATGTGTCTGCGAGACAGAGAGCGAGAGAGAATCTAAATTAATAGAAACCCAAAGATCAAAAGCACCTTTAAATGAGTGAACACCATTGCTGTTGAGCAATTGTTCCAAGAGGTCAAAAGCCGCCGATATGACCTTCGATGTTAAAAGTGGCATATACATGGCACATTAAAAAATGATCTGCCATTTAAAAACAGAAACATACTTTTACAGAGATACTTAATATTGTGAAGGATAGTTTGTCATTCACATATTAGGATAAATGATTCATTATAAAGCTACTCTTTAGCAGCAGTTTGAAAAGTATTAACTGTCAACTTTTCCCTTGAGATAAGTAGGAACAGCGTTAAATGTTTCGGGTACTTCATAACACACACCATTCTGCAACCCGTATTTTAAGCTGTACAAGATTGACATGTTTTCCTATTTTTCCCTGCATTTGATACAATGTGCATAGATTTTTTCTGGCTTTTCTTCCTTTTCAAAACCAAGGGGATCAAAGAAAATTAAACGCTATTATGCACACACGATAAATCAATTGTTGCCCAAACTGATTTACGATAAGTTGTAATTTATTGACTGGAATACATTTTCCAAGTGCAACAGAATAAATAAATAAATAAAAAAACCAAGTCAGACTGCATGAACTACTTAGCGAGACGTTTGCCTTGGCCTTATGATAATGATAAACTAAATGCAATGCGCGAAAATTGCCATATTTGCTGCCAAGTAGCGTACCGGTTTGTGGAAGGTTAGGGGCTCCAGCATGGAGAGGCGGCTGAGGGGAAAAGTTGGAAAATAGACGCACTTAAAACAAAAACAATAACAAGAAAACTTGGAATAATGACTATCGTTCGTTTCTTATGCAATTCAAACTATAATTTTATTCCAGGATGTTTAAATGTTAAATTTGGAAACACTGCATTTGTTAAGAACCTGGTTTAATTTTTTTTAAACCAAGTATGTGATATGTTACCAACTCCAAATGTTCATATCGATTCATCGATTCCTTGAGTAGTTCATGAGGTAAATTCTCGAAGTAGTTATGACTAAAAGCATTGGTTAACCTCAAATTACAGAATTACTATATGCACTCGTTGTGAAGATAGTTCAGTGTGATGCTTGAAACTGGTACGGGCTGTGAATTGGACTGGTCAATACTGTCTGACCCATAAACTAAAGTAATCGTTAAGACTCCGCAAGACTGCTTTGAGTAACGATTACTGCAAAATCTGATGTGTTGTACTCACATGACTTTTTCTACTCTTGTAATAACCATTCTTACAAACTCTAATTCCTCTTATCTTCTTCGTGTGAGTTGAGATAAACACTTGCGGAAATTATTGCTCATTTCCTTGTAGGTGCAAGGGGAATGTGGGAATACAGTAGACTTTGAACGGGTCAAACCTTTTGAAGCTTTCAAATTCCGTTCTCTTTACACGCTTAACATAAAAAAAATGAATAACGATGTTCCATTTGACGAAAGTTTAAGTTTTCCAGAACTCTCACAAATAACAAGGAATATCTCAGAAATGGTTCACTTAAAAAAAAAAAAAAAAAAAAAAAGCGTATTTGGACAAATTGTGTGTTTTAGCAAGATCTACATTTTTGTATAGTATGATTTGGTCTATCTGTTACGGTTTACCAGTTATGCAAAAGTCACCTAGAGTAAACAGGACTACATAGGTTGTAGCCAGAAAATTCAAAACATACATTTCATTTGCCATAAAAATATCTTAAACAACATCGTTAGCCATTTTCGAGAAAATCAAAATTTTCCATGTAAAGGGTAGTTTAGGATGGAGGAACTTTCTTCAAAATCTTCATGATGCCTCCTTAAAAGATATTAACTACCAACTTTGGTTTTTAACCGACCCTTCCTTTTTGAGTTATGCGGTCCACAGACACACTGACACAGACATATACAAACATTTTTTTCTGAAAATGCTTTAATTTGGATTCAGGGGGCCTCAAAACATAAATCTCGGCATCGAATTTTTGGGTGGAAAATAACACTTCCTCTACTTACTATACGTAGTGGATAAAGTAAAAAGTTATTATGAACAAAGATATCTTAAACACAGTTTGAAATAGCTTGTTAAAATTTGTCTGAGAATATGGTAGAAGGCCAAAGAAATTAGAAGAAAAGTAGAATTTTGGATATTCACAGATACTTTACCTTTAGGTGGCACATTACCATTTTTCTAAGAACTCAGTACCTATTCACGTGACAAGTAATGCGAAAGGGCGTTACGCCATGTCGAAGGATGTGCGATTGAAATTCACCCGCGTTTCGGCACACCCCCATTTCGACATTCCGTCCTGTTCAGACATGCGAAAGTTAAATGGCAAAGCGAAACGCAATGTGGGTCGTTGAGTTTTCATTGCATTTTACTCAACTTTGTCTCTCGCAATATTGCAGAATTATTGGCTTCGAAACGATGGGCGTAGAGATCTCTTCCCATTTTAATAGACATCCGCTCATGAAATAGCTACTCATGAATACAAATAGGTTTTCTTCCCTAAAGTTACTTAAGTTACCCGTAAGAATAAATAACTATTCTTTTTTCTAGGTAATCGCTTAAACCTTTTTACGTATTTCACTTTTGACATTCATACGCTTTTGAGACTAATTAGTTTATAATTGTAGTGAATCAATGCCAGCAGCTGGGACTATTTGCGTCGGTAATTTTTAAAAATTCCTCAATTTCCCTGCTAATCCTTCCTCCCCCTAAATCTTCCACATCTGATGGAGGTTATAGCATTGTGATGTTGGGCTCGTCGCGCAACAGTGGACGGACGGGGCCAATCCATTGCAGCTCCTGCAATATATCTATAAAAATCTGAAGTTTTGCACTCAAATGACTTTCTCTACTCTTGTACAAACTATTCTTACAATCACTATCTACTTCTAGTTAATCGAGATGAACATTTGAAGAAATTATCTTATTGCTAATTTTCTTGTTCGCGCAAAGGGAATACAACAGGTTTTAAGCGACAGTCAACTGTTTCAAGAGTGGTCGGTATATGACGACTTTGAAATTACGTTCGCTTTGCAAGAGATAAAAACATGAATAACGACCTCCATTTTTAGGACGGTCTGTAAGTATTGCAAAAGTCTGACAAAGAAGGAATATATCCGAAATGACTC
The DNA here is from genome assembly GCA_030765045.1 of Tenodera sinensis. Lineage (NCBI taxonomy): Eukaryota > Metazoa > Arthropoda > Insecta > Mantodea > Mantidae > Tenodera > Tenodera sinensis. The sequence goes on from CM060961.1 coordinate 206,289,047, forward strand.
ACTTCACAAAAAAGATCATTTGACATAAATTGTACGCTTTAATGAGATCTACATATTTTGTACATAAGGATTTGGTCTATCTCTTACGTGTCACTTATGCAAAACTCGCCAAGATTACGCAGGACTACATGGACTATAACCAGAAAATTCAAAATATATACTTCATTTGCCATAGCAATATCTTAAACTATGACATTTTTATAAAAATTATTAACCACTTTTTTAGAAAACCAAAATTTTCGAGAAAATGTCTATGCAAGGTAGTTTAGGGTGGGAGAATTTTCTTCAAAATCTGCGTGTCGCATCCTTAAAAGATATTTAACTTGAATACCAACTTTGGTTCTTAACCGACTTTTCGTTTTTGAGTTATGGTGTTCACAGACACACACATGAACACACACCTTTTTCTAAAAATGCATTTTTTTTAAATTTAAGCGTCCTTAAAAAATATTCCCTGTGAAATCTAGACAGCGAATTTTTGGGTCAATACAATATTCCCCTACTTGCTGCATGTGGTAAAGAAAGCAAAAATTATAAGGTGATAAATCATTAGGAGAGCATCTGAGGCAATGGCAATAACTTGAAAGGATACATATACTTGTGGTATACATTTCAAAAACGTGTGTTCATAAAATGTGGAGTTTAGAAATGTCCCCTATGTCATACCCCGAAATACTAATTACATATAGGAGCAAGGTTACGATCAATACTATATTCCTGTCAACAGGAATTTAGCTCAAATGGGTGTGTTTTGCAAGCAACCTTATACTATTTCCTTCTTTCAGAAGTTATATCAATGGTAGCATGATCTGTATCAGTGATACTCAACGTGGGGTACGAGAACTCCTTAGAGGGTACGTAACTACTGTGTACTATTAAATAAGTCATAAATATTGTTGTTGTTTTCTAGTGCCTTGCATCTGGCAATGAAGCCATTAGCATAAATATTATAATCTATTTTAGACATAGTTATGCATAATTTGAATTAAGAATAACTCAAGAGCTAGGCCCAGTGGTACAAGCTGAAATGGAAAATTGTCTTTGGGGGTACGCAGAGAAAAAAAGTTGAATACCACTGGTCCATAGATAAAAGAAGCTCTGTATATGATTAGAACCCATCTTTAGCTAGGAACGGCGAAGTTGTCTATTTTGCGGAAATTAAGCACTCTGGTGAATGGGAGCTCGATTAAAAAACACAGAGCTTGCATATGTGTGAAAACTGCTTGATACTACATACACGCTTTCACTTTACCACGTCTAATGTAACACATGATCAGGTTACGTAACTTGAGAATTCGTTTAGCAAAATGTACGTCGGCGCAACGCTTTTTATATGCAAAACGATACGCGTTTTTTATGCCAATGGACGCAATTTCTCAACATGTCAACATCAATCTTCCCCCAAACCTTCAATGTGTACCTAACATCGATAAACTCTCATGGAGCAATTCTGTGTCAAAAGTGAAATCAAATTTTCTAATACCATTTTGATTGCGTGCAATTTCAACGTGATTCATATGCACATTACATCAAAACAACTTGACTAGGAAATAGCTAATTTGTTTTCAGCTTCTGAACATTAATATACAAATTAAATAAAAGTCTTCATAAAATAATTGAATTTTAACAATATACATTATCACATCTGTATCAAAGCAATTAACAAAAAGAACAAATAATTTACATTAAATTATTTTGTTAATGTATTAAAAACATTTTTCCTTACTTTAATACAAAGTTTTTCTGCATATTCTCCCAACAATTTTTGCAAGGCGTTTGAATTATTAAAGCCTATCTATAGTCTATCCAGCTAAAACTAGATTTGATGTAAACAAAACTGTTTTTGTTGCTTCGCATTAGCCTGTCTTTGTATCAACTGTGAGGAATAAACTGCTCATCAAAATGCAAAAGAAGGTGAACGACGAACAACGAATTATACGGAAGCTAACTCCCCCCTCTCCTATTCACTACAATAAAAACTTTCGAACTTCTTGAAAACCTACCAAAATCACACCTATTACGTTAGGCCATGTTTTGGTTTCCCGCGTCTCGCGGGCTAGCTAATGACGTCACTTGTTTACATCAAGTTGCGTTCTTTTATTAGATTAGAAGGGTTTTAGTTTACACGATGCAAAGTAAAAAAATGTATCCTCTTGATCAAAATGTAAATTTTGTCCAGCTTATTTGTCAAAAATTGTTAATATGACGTGTCATTAACATTCTTAGAAAGTTTGCTGCATATCCTTTGGTCTCCATCAGTTGATTGGAGACCCCTCTTTACAAGCATACCAGACATTTAAATGTTTAGTTTATTTTCTCTTATTTTGAACTATAGTCACGCACGTTACTATGGAGTGAAATTTTCTGTTCAATGAACTATATTTAATGATGTTTTAAGATGAAAATGAAGATATGTTACATACAAATTTTAAAGCTCAATTATTTTAAATCCTTTTAAGTGAGTATTTTTATGGGATATCCTTGGCTATACCTAAGTTTCATCTAGGACAGAAAAAAAACATACATTTCACAAAATCTTCCAACATATAGATGTCTGATTTCTAAATCCAAAACCTTTATATACTTGTTAGTCGCCTTCTTTCTTTCATTATTCTAAAGGAAGTGATAAAAACGTTCGTGTTATTTGTGAGAAAATAAAAACGGTTTAACGTTTCGGTATTATTTTGAGTAAGTGACCTACTAGAACTGCTGTATTTTCCAGAAGTGCTTTAGAAAAATATGTTTTAGGGTATTTTAATAAATTATTACTACGTCCCGTAATTGTATTTAAGCACTGTTAAAAGTGTATTAAAATAGTGCCTACAACCTGATTTCACAGTTGGTAATGTCTGCTAGACTCCATTGCGTTTAAATGCAGTGATTGACTTCCGAAATTATTCATCTCTACTTTCAACATTCAAATTAACGAAGGAAAAAAATTCTGAAGTTTTTCATGATTTTTTTACCGAGCGGGACGGCTTAGGTGGTAACGTTTGCGGCCCACATTCAGTAGTCCGGGGTTCAAAGTAAATATCGGAATGGATATTTAATACCACGACCCAAAGTGCCCCCTTAAGCCTCAAATAGATGGTAACAGGGTAGCCTCCGCCATCTATCCACAGATAATGAAAACAGGTGGACTAGACGGCACTCTAATGCCATTTGCCCCGCACATGTAGAAGTAGAGATACAGCTGCCTAGCACTAAGGTCTTGTGGTCACGTGATGGACCAAGATGGTATGATACAGTGTGTGTGTGTGTGTGTGTGTGTGTGTGAGAGAGAGAGAGAGAGAGAGAGAGAGAGAGAGAGAGAGAGAGAGAGAGAGAGAGAGAGAGAGAGAGAGAGTTACCCGTCTCACACGGAGTTAAACGTTATTTTAGATGGGCTAAGATGCATCCAAGTGCTAACAGACTTTGTCATGCATATATTAAGGAAAGACTTAATGAATCTTATCCATTATTTTATCAATTCTTTCAAACGTCGTTCCTTTACTCCGCAAAATGCAAATTTCGCGCCTGCAACAACGAGAAGGAAACGTAAACATATGTACGTTTCATTCCACTTGCGTACGATTGACGACCATTCATCCTGATGCATGAATGAGACTGTCGACAGAAAGATGGGACGGAAGTTGTGGCCAATGTCAGGGCAGCATGAAGCAATAGGTCATCATTTGTGATGTGCCTACTCGCACAGCCAGTGGCCCTGATTTTCCTTATGCTCACTTGTGGTTATTAGCATACAGATATTGTGACGGGGAACAACCTTATCGGCGCAGTGGAAATAACCCGGAAACCAACAAAAATTGAAGGTTTTACAACACATTGTTAACGTATCTTGGCCATGTTTTGCTTTATCCATTTAGAAAGCGTTTTTTAACGTAATCCTCGTTACTAAGTTTAGTTAGGAAAGTTTAAAGGTCACGAGTCTCTTACATTCAACTTATTCGAAAATGGTGCTTATTTTTAACAGAAATACTGCTTCAGATTATCGCCGCCTATATGGTGTAATCAGTCAAATATCTGCTGTGTTGCATGCACATGACTCGTCAATCTTACAAGCTATGCATTCTTAAAGATCTCATCCATCTGCCTACTAAAAGTAAGTAGGGGAAGTATTGTAATTCGACCCAAAATTTCAATGTAGAGATCTCACCGAAAACATGCATTTTGAGGTCCCTGAATCCAAAAATAGTATTTTTAGAAAAAGCACGTCCGTGTGCGTGTGTGAACAGCATAACTCAAAAACGAAAAGTCGGTTAAAAACCAAAGTTCGTATTTTAAATTTAATTTCTTTCAAGGATGCAACACGAAGATTTTTGAAGAAAATGCATCCACCCTGAACTACCCTTTACATGAAAAAATGTTCGACTATTTTGATTTTTTCAGAAATGGCTAACGATTTTGATTAAAATGCCATATGTTTAAGATATTTTTATGCCAAATGAAATGTATATTTTAAATTTTCTAGCTATAGCCTACGTATTCCTATTTGCTCTAGATGATCTTTGCATAAATGATAAAGCGTAAGAGAAAGAAAATCTTACTGTAATAACAAAATGTAGATCTCGTTAAAACTTACAAGTTATTTCCAAATGCATTTTTTTGTGGAGTGAATAACTTCGGAAATATTCCTTGGTGTTTGTGCGAGTTTTGCAATATTTATATTTTTCTCAAACTAAAGATCTTATTTACTTTTTTATGCCTTGGTCGTGCAAAGAGAACGGAATTTAAAATCCCTATAACGATCAGGTTTAAGCGATTTGAGTATCGCTCAAAGCCTATTGTATTCCCATATTCCCCTTGTAGCTACAAGAAAATCAGCAATAAGGTAATTTCTGCAAATGTTTACCTCGACTTACATGAAGATTAAGAGTTGGAAAGAATAGTCAGTACAACAGTAGAGGAAGTCATGTGAGTGCAACACATCAGATTTTTTTGTTTATTTTTTATTTACGCCCCCGCCTTTAACACTCATGGTTATATCGGTAGCCTTTCCTTTGGAAGATATTGCCTGGTGTTAACTCCTATACAGTGAGTTTTGTCTCTTCACACGTTCACTCTCATTCTACTTCCAGAGCCTGGGGAGCATACGGAATAATCTTGCCTGTTTAAAAATTCCCACCCCAGCAGGGAGTCAAACCCGGGACCCTTCTTATTCTTGTTAAACTTTCATTACACATTTCGGTGTAGGTAGAAGTAGATATAGCGATAGGCAGATTTTTAAAAAAATGTGTCGTGATATCTTTGAGATTCCATCTTTTTGCATGATGAGAAAAAGTGAATAGCAACTTTGCCTGTGTTTAAAAATTCAAAGCATACATATGACAAAGTGTGCAGATCTACTGTCTTTTGTATTAAGACTGTCTTTATCTTAAGTTTACCTGTTATACAAAATTCATTCAAAATGAACACGTCACAGACTATTCTCAGAAAATATACCCGTTTAGCTGTCTCTAAAATAGAAATGTTCTGCAGTAACTGTCTTTTCGAACCTTGTAGTTCCACGACATTCACTTTATCGATAGGAAGTGAGGAAGAAATTTGGACAGATTTTCAAAGAATCATGGCTGTGATTAGATGTACTATTGTTTGCACTGGGGATTTTTCAGCTCGTGGGTCTGATGTCACTTCATTTCCCTTCTGCAGTATCACCTTGCCTAACGCGGCCATGGTCGAGTCATGGTTGCCTCCCACGACCTGCTTTCAGCCAGAATACCTACAACCATTATCTTCAACAATATTCGACAACTTCTATATGAGTGGAAAAGTCTGATCTGGTTAACTGCTTCTCATTCCAACAGCAAAGCCGAACTGAGGTCATTGCTCTGTCCTATGCATGGTCTAGGGCAGGGTTTGCCAACATTTTTATGTCGGGGGCTACAAACCGCCAGAGAATGAATCACGGGAGAAGCCATATAAATTTAAGATAGAAAAAAATCTGATGTGTTGCACTCACATGACTTTCTCTACTCTTGTACTAACCATTCTAACAAACTCTTATTCCTATATCTCCATGTTAGTTAAGATAAACATTCGTACAAATTATCTTATTGCTTATGTCCTTGTAGGTGCAAGGGGAATATTAGAATACAGAAGGCTTTGTGCGACAGTCAAATCTTTTTGACCTTTGAGATTCCGTTCTCTTTGCACGATTAACATATAAAAAAATGAACAACATTGTTGCATTTTGCTAAAGTTCTAAGTTTTCCGAAACTCACACACATAACAAGGAATATCTCCGAAATGGTTCACCCTAAAAGAAAATCTATTGAGACATAAATTGTGTATTTTAGGAAGATCTACATTTTTTGTACAGTATGATTTGGTCTATCTCTAACTGTTTACCAGTTATGCAAAAGTCGCCCAGAGTAAATATGACTACAGGGGCTATAGCCAGAAAATTCAAGATATCCATTTCATTTGTCATCAAAATATCTCAAACATATGACATTTTAATCAAAATCGTTAGCCATTTTCAAGAAAATCAAAATTTTCGAAAAATTTTCCATGTAGAGGTTAGTTTAGGTTGGGGCTATTTTCTTCAAAATCTTCGTGTCGCATCCTTGAAAGACATTAAACTTAAATACCAACTTTGGTTTCTAACCAATTTTTCGTTTTGAGTTATGCTGTCCACAGACTGACACACACACGGACCTTTTTCTAAAAATGCTTTTTTTGGATTCAGGGGGCCTCAAAACATATTTCCGGTGAAATCTCGACATCGAATTTTTGGGTGGAATACAATACTTCCCCTACTTACCAGTAGAGAAAGTAATAACTCCACAGGCATAAGGCGCACTAAAAACTATACTTACATGTAACTAACTGATGCAATCAAATACTTCATACTCTCATGACAAAATAGCTTGGCTTTACTGGGAATGTCCTCGGAAGTTCTCTTCATTTTGGATGGTTTTGCGTAACTGGTAAACCGTAAGAGATAGACAAAATCTTACTACATTTAAACGCACAATTTATGACAAATACATTTATCCTTTCTTTGTGAAATTAACAATTTCCGAGATACTTCTCAATTGGTTTCAACACCAAACACTTACTTTTCTCAAATGGGAAGTCGCTATTCGTTTTTATTTATTTTGGTCATGTAAACAGAATGGAATTTCAAAGACATCATAGAGCGACCCGTTCTTAAAAGATTTGACTGTCGCTTTAAGCTTACTGTATTCGCCCAATTGCGTTGTATCCACAAGGAAATATGGAATAAAAGAATATTTATAAATGTTTATCTCGATTTGATGTATAGTGTAAGTTTGTAGGCGAGCCAAACAAAAGCAGCCGGATTCGCTCCCACCGCGGTCCACAGTTTGGTAAGGCCGTATCTAGAGAATGAATGCAGCAACGTACGAAACTTGCATTACAATACACGCACTTGCCGTTGACTACTGTTGACGTTTCATTGCCTATAATCAAAGAAGCAATACACAGTTTGTCGTGCTGAAATGGCTACTTGTGCAGTAATTTCAGTTCATCGTATCGAACCCGCTGCATCTTTGCCGTTTGACGCAGTGCTTATTTACCAGAGACGCTGGTGATGCCTGTGCCTCGACGCAGTAGAAGGAATCTGCCGTCCACGCCAAGAGTAGCCCGGCTTATATACTGAACCCCGTTGTGGACTGTCCTTTTAATGGACACTTCCCAAAATACACGACGTCGCGGAGAGCAGATGATTCTCAGACAAAGCCGCTTTATATAGAATTCGGTTTGGAATCTTGCCCTAGGTGTACGTCCCTGACTTGATGACCTCGTTCTGACGTTGTTCCTCATTGGTTCGTCGGAGACGGGCGTGAGACGTCTAGGCGGGGCACATTTTCATTCCGGAGCTCCTCCTCTGGATGATGTTTAAATCCGGGGAGGTAGGCTCCCCACTGTTTCTCCCTCTATCGATCCTGCTATGGCATTCAACCCTCCCACTGAGATGCCGTTCCCATCAAACCCTTCCTGTCGGGATCCAAGTACGAGTATTTGTCCTTTATTTACACACCAGTCAGCGATTCCTCGCCTTACCACCGGATTGTTAATTCAAAACAATGACGTAACTGCATGCTAGACCTACAGTATTTTTTTATTAGCTGCAAAATTACAATTTTTATTCAGATGCATAACGTAATGCTACAATCTTGCTCAGTGATATTTTGTAACACAAGAAAACTTCCTACAGTACAAGGGAGGGGGGAGGAGGGGGAGGAGTTTCTCCATTACTTTCTATATACTTTTGCCCACTTCTAGAAAAAAAATTTCTTAATGGAACGCTGTAAAACACAGTTGAACTTATATATAGATGTATTTGGTTGGACGTAGAGACCAAGAAACTCCCCCACCCCCACATAAAAAAGTTGCAATTGCAATAAACTTGCAAATCTACCCTTAAACGCATTTTTCCTTCTTTCTGGTCTAAATTTTTATTTTATTGCCATTACTAGGTATTTATATTATTCTTACTATCACTACTATTACTATCATTACTACTTTATTTTTATTTTTCTAGGGATTTAGAAATGTATTTTCGGTGAATGAAATAAAATAGTTCCTAAAACTATTAAAACTAAGTGATTGAGAGAGGAATACATAAAAGCAGCGTGTAGTGGGGGTTGCATGTCTGCCTTCTAATCTGAAGGGTCCAAGTTCGAATATCGAATGGCACGAATTCCCCTATTGTGAGAATAGGGCTCTAGGATCTCAAAATTGTCTGGAAATTAACTATTTCCTTCAGCGTGCATGTGACCAAGATCACTAAACTGCTGGTTTTCCTAATCAGTATTCGCTCCATGAATTTCCTGAAGACATGTGGACGGCCACCAATCCCAGTATTTAACCTGAATCTAGCAGAAAATACTTTCTCCTGTGGATTGTTGTTACAGTTAACACTGTCTTCAACTTCGCAATTTCAGCAAGGTTGTGTTTGTAAACGCTGGATGGTGAATCAGGTATTCTTTCATGTGTACAAAAATCGCTGGTCTAGGTGTTTTGCTGCTACGAATTCCACCAGAAGAGATTCAGGTCGAGGAAAACAAATGTCCGTCTGTCTGTCCGAGAATAGCTTGTTAGGGATCGGCAGTCATGTACCATTGCGTATTCTGCAGGAGTTTTATTGTGGAATGACTGAACAGATGTAAAGTTAAGGAGTGCCTTCACTTTATGCGCCTCTCCAGAAATAATTTACAAAAATATTCTAGTTAATATAGTTTGGATTCTGTTTATTTCTTCTTCCTTTCACAACTAGTACATTCCCAGTTTTAATTAACTGGAGTACTTTTCAAAATTCAGAAAATTTATGTTGTTCATAAACATGACCAAAAGGCTTTTAAAATTTATTTTTATGGATGTGGGAAAGAGTTAATGAATAGCGAGTCAACAGCGTTTATTAACAAAGTCAGCGAAAACGTCTCGTACGCACTCACAATGGAAATTGATCATTAATTTTCAATTTAGGAAAATTGGCCACCTTTTTGCACGTCAGTGTGCATGTATCAAATTAACCACGGCCAAAAATAGGGCCGTTAAACTCACAAAAAGCATCAACTACCATCACTATTTGTTTCGTTGCTATTTCTGTAGACATTCATCTCCTTTTCTTTAATATACTAGACGTACTTCAATGTTAAACCTATTTGTTTTAGCAATTGATTGTTCCTTGACAAGTAGACGCAAAATTCCAAACAATTTATGTGTTGAAATTTTCATTGAATAGTTATTGACTTCCCACTTTGGTGCACTGAACATTAATCAAAGAAGATAAACTTTCCACATATGCATTGTAGCTGGGGATGTTAAAAAGAATTCTGCTGTTTTCAACAGCTTCGGGTCAGGAATTAAGACACAGGAAACATGCCATAGAAAGCTCAAAATAGTATGACGTCGGGCGCAGCACAAAACAAAGGAATGTCCGGGCTACTTCACAGCGCATGTCGTACCGGCAAGTGTTCAAGGTCAGGCTGCCTCGTGCCTCTGTTTGTACGTGACTTACAACAATGGAAGCGGCTACAAAAAGGGGCGAGAAGATCGAGAAAGATCTTGTCACCTGATCGCCGACGTGTATTGAAGTCGAGAAAAGTCCATGTGACGTCATCCCCACTATATTAAGAGACCAAGGAACAGCAGTGAGCGAGTTTACGGTTACAGACATGATCGGTTAGTGTATCTGAGTGCGAGACAGCGGTATATGTGTGTGTCGTCATGAAGGACACGTCGGTCGGCGTGAAGATTCTAACGGGCGTTTGCCGAAAGTTTCGTCATTCCATCCCGACGCCTTTTATGAGACTATGCTCATCATATACAATGGTACTTTTTAGACGTGGCGAATGGCCGATAGCTACGCAGTGGTTTATAGTCGAGTTCACTTTTGTATTTATAATTCCTCTCCGACTTCCGTGCAGTAAACATCGGGAACACTACGTAATTAAGCACAGTGCCAGCTCGCATAATCAGCAGTGTCTTGTTTATTTCAAGGAGGCAAACGGAGACGTTACCTCCACCATCAATTTGCATGACGCCGCTCGCATAGATCCTAGCAAGGCCATTGGCCACCTCTGCAGCTTCCCTATATGTGTTTGCTAAGTGTATTTTCCTATTTCTAACCTTTTCTTTTAACAGCATTTCTAATATGAAGGACTACCTGCGGACATCCGATAAGTCCAGAGCAACAATAAGTACGTTGATACCAGCTGCTTGAGATAAGATTCGCTAGACAACACTAATGACGTATTTGACGGGAGCAAAGAACAGTCGCCGAATGATTTATGAGGTTATTTCGGTTTCAGTGAAAAGCAAACATACGTATCTAACATTCATAATTAGGATGCTGCCGGAATATTCTGTCAGTTAATTCTGTCGGTACCTTTAAAAGTGAACGCCCAAGATTTCGGCATTTTTAATCTGCAGAAACGAAATATATAGAAGTCAGATAAAACTATATAAGGGAACAGTTCTAGCTTGTTACTTTACATCTAAATTCCACGCTAATGATTTTTCTTTAGCGGATAACAAACACATCCAAAAATGTTACCAGTTTGATGCACCCGTAGAACAGGTTATTCACGATGGAAAAAATATGTCAGTACAAAAACAGCAAAAAATAATTATATGACGAGGAATCAATGGAGGTTAGAATTTATTCCTATTTCTCCAGTCTCTAACACGTGCTTACGGGAAGTGGAGGAAGTATTGTATTTCATACAAAAATTCGATAGTAAGATTTTACCGAAAACGTATTTTGAGTCTTCCCGAATCAAAGAAAGAGAAAGAAAGAAGTAAAGAAATAAAGAAAGAAAGAACAAAGAAAGAAAGAGGAAGAAAGAACGCTTTGCGAGTGTGCGCTCGTATGTCAATATGTAACTCAAAACTTTCCTTTGCAATAAATACGAATTTGATTAAATTATAATTTTTAAGGATATTTTTGTGTGGCTTGAAATTTATATCCTGAATTTTCTGATTACAGTCCACTTAATTGTGAATGACTTTTGCAAACTGGTAAACAGTAAGAGATAGGCAAAATCTTACAAACCTTACTTTACAAAATTAATAGATATCTTAAAGCCCATCATTTGTATTTTATAAAATTGTTATTGGTTTGAATTCTGCAATACTTACACTTTGTTTTTAAAATAAGAAGTTCGTTACCCTCCCCGATCCCCACCCTTCCTGGTCATGTCCTGGACAAGACCAGGTTTTAAAAGATCTGACTATCCCCTAAGCCTTCTGTATTCTCTACTCTCATTCGAGCGTAACTCCGTGCCACGACAGCCCAGCGTCATGAGTAGGGTGCAGTACTGGAGGTGGGACGTGGCCTCGACCAGGAGTCAATACTTCTCGATCAAGTAGCTCCTCAACTGGCCCCCAGGGTCCTAACGAGGATGAGTGTATCCCGGACAAGGTCTCCCAGCATAAGAAAATCCCCACGCCGATATCGGGAGTCATCCAACGCGGGCCCCCTACTTGGTAAGCAGCAACGCTACCACCGCGCGAAGGAGATGATCACTCCCATTCAACTACAAAATGTGTAACAAAACCATTCTACAAATCACAAACTAAGGTATTCACCTTTTTGTAAACCTCCTCCCTATAAAACCTGTGTAATAGCCATCTTCAAAACTGCTGTTAGAGCTATTGCTTGGATCTTTTGTGCTTAACTATTATAGAACAGATTTGTCCGGAACCAGATTATCACAATCTCACCATTTCCGTTTTGACGCTTGTCGTCTAACATCATGATGAGGCTACGGCAGTCTTTAAATTGTAAATTCACACACAGCCGTCTGTTCCACTGTTATTTTCGTCATTATTTAGGAGATGGAAATTTCTCTGAAACACGGTTTTGGTCAATTTCCTTGTTAGTCTTGAGTAAGATGACAATTTAAAATCACACGGTACAGTCAGATTTAGTTTTTAAAACCGCAGTTTACTTTGCATCATCATCTTGTTAAAGCAATAAGACACCAAAGCCATACTGAGTTTGTAATAAAATTACGTAATCACAACAAACATCACGGTTATAAATTAGCACTAGCCAAGTTACATCATTATGTTGTCTACAACTCAGGTTTATAACTCAAGTACTTCCTATTTCTCTGACATGTCATAGCACTTACGGTAGAAGGGGATAGAGGGCGCATCTTTACAAATACAGTTGAACCTGCTTTATACGTAACCCAGTTCTAAATAATTCGTACATTTTTGTAGGTCCCGGCAAAATGTTGTTTGGAAGCATGTGAATAGAACCTTATTTATACGTAACTCACTGCTGTAAGTATTAAATTTCAGTCAATTAAAACTGAATTTCACCTAATTACTGCATGCGCTATTAAAAAAAAACTCGATGCGTATTTTCCTTGTCTCTGTTGACAAAAACACAAACTGAGTGGCCGGCTTTCGGCCGTGGAAACAAAAGACAAAGATGTTTGTTGACATAGCCAGCGGCTTTTTGGGGCGACAGTGTTATAGCAACAAACGGGAAGTAAAGATTAAAATGTTCGGTATCTGATGTTTACTGATTAACAGCGGTTTCGTCTTTCAGTTGTTAATTGCTTTTAATAAGCCATAGAAAACAGAAAAAGGAAACGTGATACACTAGAACAGAAAGTAAAATTCAAAACAGAAATGGTTTCAGACTTAGGAACTGCTTATACCACGATACGTACAGCCATCAGTAACAAAATGAGGTGTATGTACTTAATGCAAGAAAAGTGAAACAAGCCAAATTAACTGATTTCTTTAAAGCAGAACCAAGTTCAATGTGTTTTCTTCGTACATATCTTTGTTGCTTGCAAAACGTTACACATGCAGATCCACTGTATTGCGTTTTCTTTACACAAAATTTGGTGCATTATCAAAATCTCATTCGTAAGTAATGCCGAGTTACAAGTAATTTTGCCTCTTGTCCTTGGTATACGCATAACTGAGGTTCGACTGTATTCTTGTAATACTTTACTGTTCGTGTTTTAATTTAATTAAATTTTTTTTTTTTTTATTGTTCATGACAATTTCAACACAATGAACATTTAAAGTAGCATTCATCAGTTAACAAAAATTCCAATTTAAAATAAAAGTAATTTTAACCATCTCTCCCAACCCAGTGGGAAGTTTGCAGATTTGTACACTATACCTTAATTTCCTATTCTCTATTCCTTCACACACTAGCACTTATGTGACTACACTGAACTGTTTCATGAAACCATCTCACACAGTTTATCCAACCTGATCTGGATGCTGCCTTTTCCTGGTTCTCTGGGCGTTCAACACATTCGTCTTCATTTTCATTCTCCAAGGAATCACTGCTGCAATGTAATGAAACTGAAGAATTCTACTGAATTAGACGATGAATATGGAGGGAATACGTTTCCTATTAGGGGTCTTCTTTGTACTTTTATTTTTCTGTTTGATTTCAATCGCTTGGTTTCAATAAATGCTGTTTTTGTGACGATTTCTTCTGATTGCAAGCTTTTGAATTTGGAATGACAGGAATTGGAGAAGTTATTCCCAAGGCTTTCTTGGCATTACTGCTAAATTTGTGTAAGTAATAGCAGTAGAAGTACTCGACTGTTTCAGGTCGCTTTGCTGGATGAACATCAGCTGAATACAGTCTGATATTGCATATGAATGATCAGGTATTGCAACTCCAAATATAGCACAAATGTATTCACAGTTTACATACAGTATCCACTCATCTGCATAGGTAGCCATTTGCCTGGTTGCTCACAAAGTAGCACTTTGAACTACATGTGAGCTGCTTGTGTTAAAATGAAATAAAGAGATATGGTTATCCGCACAAACTTTGAAAACGACATAAATACATTTTTATTACCGCTGTAATAAACAATATATAACACTAATGCATTCTTCAACTTACTTGATATCGTGTGAGAGCATATTCTTTACTCTTGGAGGCTTCATTAAACAGTTGAAATCGCAAAGTACAGTGTCCTTACGTTACGGCGTTGTCACTTCTACTTCCAATTGATTCTTCCAGGTCAGTCACGAAGTCATCTGTACCACCCGCGCCATTCATCCCCCCCCCCCCTTCCCTGTTCAGGTAACCATTTTATATCAAACTGGATACTCACCTGTAAAAAAAGAAAGCAAGAATTAGTACTCACATAACGCGCAAATAACTATCACTAATAAACATGTTGAAACTATCAAGTTCTCATTCACAAGCTTATGGATGAATGAAGCACTGAAGCCAAAACCCAACAGCCTAAATGTCCGGTTACCAGATGGTACATAGTGTAGAGAAGGCAATCAGTTTATTGTTCGCCTTATCGGTTTGGAAATGTGCGACAAGGACAGTGAATGCGTGACGGAGAACGCACACTGCATAAGGAGTAAAACAATTTAAAAAATCTGATGTGTTGCAGTCACATGACATTCTCTACTCTTGTACTAACCATTCCAACAAACTCTTATTCCTATATCTTACAACTGCATCACCTGTAATTCTGAGCACTGTTGTGGTGATGCCGCATTACCAATACGCCCAAACTAGATTTAGAAAGAGTTAGTTTTAGAAATAGAATGTGTTATAGTTTGTAACATTATAGCAGTTTCACGGGATCAACTGCAACACATTTCTTTTTTAAGCACAATCTAAGAAACACAAATTAATAGTGCCAGTTAACATTTTAAAAATTCTAACACCTAAATTCTGTTTTAAAAATTTTCAATACATTTAATTTAATTAACTACATACTTTGTGCAATATTTCACGTGTGGTATTTACAAAAGTATATGAAACCATTTGGTACAATACCCGACATTACGTTGAAATTGATCTGAGGAAGGAGAACATACCAAAGCCAAGAAATGCTATTTTACTGAGCTTTCTCATTAACGCGCGCAATTCTGATTGAGAAAATTAAAATGAAAATGTCAAATAAATCCCCAAACTAGGCAATTAAGTTCATTTTCTAAAGATGGTTTTCTTTGAATGGTCTGCGCTGTCCTCTTCATTTTGTGTAATGGTAAAACATACTCAGACAAAACCTTACTACACACCCCTAATATTTGTGGCATCAACCATTCCTGAGATATTCGTTGCTGCTTGTTTGAATGTTACCATGCCTTTGTATTTTTGCTCAATGTTTGATCACCATTCCGTTTCTCGTGATGCTATGCAAAGTATGGAATACAAAGTTAGCATAGAGCGACAGCTTTTTGAAATTTTGACAATTGTTTCAGTCTTTCGTATTCATCTTGCACCCACGAGTTGTGTAACGAAGCCATTTCTGCAAATGTTTATCTCGAATAGGTACACAAAGAAGCGTTTCTGAGTGTGTTCGAACAAGAAGGAAGGAAAGAAAGAAAGAGGAAAAGGAAGAAGGAAAGAATGAAGTAGCGAATGAAAGAAAAAGAAAGAGGGAAAGAACAAGAAAGAAGGAAAGAGTAAAGGAAACAAAAGAAGAAAAGAGGAAGGAAAGAGTGAAGGAAACAAAGGAAGGAAACAAAGAAAGACAGGGAAGCGAAAGATAGGTGGGTAGACAGAGATAGATATAGATAGATATAGATAGATAGATAGATAGATAGATAGATAGATAGATAGATAGATAGATAGATAGATAGATAGATAGATAGATAGATAGATAGATAGATAGATAGATAGATAGATAGATAGAGTAGGTAGATAACATTACTAGAATATAAGAAAAGACTTAAGAGTGAGTGAGAGTGTACTGTTTAAGAGCCCGTCGACTAGGTCATTAGGGCCCATTGACTAAGATTACTTGTGAAATATCCAATAGTACCACTTCATTACAGCACCACAGAAGCAGCGCACCTGAAATGTCAGGCAATTGGTACATTTATGATCTTATTTCTGTACTTATTGGGTAATTGTATTGGTGTCTCCCACTTCCATGCACGGACGAGATGTGACAGTGAAAGTGTGGGTGCGGATGTTGTGAGGAAGAGGAAATTACTTCTAATGGTGTTACGACACCCTCAACCTCCCAACATGAAGGGTCACACACTGTGTTGCTGCAATGTCTTGGCTATCACTGCACCTTGACAATTAACATAACGTGGCTACAAGGTTGCTCCTATTCCAAACACGGATCTTGGATGAATCAACACTCAGCCCTCTCACTACAGTGAAATCACAGGGGGAAATGCAGCGCTTGCTTGTGGTGCAAACCAGAACCTGTTGGCGTAACAATTAACACCGCAACCTCTTCTATACAAACATAACATCGCAACCATAGTAATTTTGCACCAATGAAATTCAATACTAGGAGGTCGGAATGACAATCAACTTACATTGTCACATTTAATGTTGTAGATCGAGCTCGGATTTTCTTTAGTCAAAGTATCATAAATTAATATAGGTATAGTTGTTTTGTTTTCTACCTAGCGTTTACGAGATGGGTCATATAGGACGGTGAATTGATGAAATGAACTTCAAATGAGTCCGGATCCATTGAGCTAGAGTTATCAGACGTTCGTCTTCCGAGGACTAAAGATTTCGAAACAAAAATGTTTTCTTTGCATATCTCTTTTTTACTTTGCATGGTCATATTGAGGCCTTTGAATTGAGAAACAGTGGAATATAAGTTTTCAAAGCCGATTTTATTCGTTTTTACTAATACACGTTCACATTTACAATCCTAGACTGCAGAGGATAAAGAAAAATTCCCCTGGATTGATAAGCCAGACCATTCGACCAAAGCAGTCCGTATTTGTTTTGTGCTTTCAATGGATAAAACGTGAAAAGCCTGGTTTACACACGTTGATTAATTTGGTTACAAGCACCGAAGTGTTTACAAGTGTTCCATTCATAACGACTGTTGACTATTAGGACCTGAAGTAATCATAGTGATCTAATGCACATTTTGGAAGGTTTGCTTTCACTACAATGGAGCAGAACAGTACCAATCGTTTGGTTTAATATTTTCAGATAACTGATATTATTTACTCGACGAATACACCATACGCAGTCCGCGGATGACAGGAACCTGATACATAAACATTTGCTAGAGGGTTAGGTTTACCGAACAAATGAGCAAGAACTCTATGAGAGGACTACATTTACATGGTAGTCACTGTCAACGCGAACAGATAAACTCGCATCGCTTTTGTTTAGTGCATCGGAATTTTAGTACGACTCTCAAACCGCATGCAGTGGTGAATAGCCAACGTGAGTCGATAAACTCCCCTGATTCTTTACCTAGGATAGTATTCTCATCTGTGAACAGTATTTTGAATCTCCTAGAAATAGATGCACGAAAACTGTTTCAAATATATAAATTAGGCCATTTTAAACCATTAGCAGTTTGTGCAATATTCGCTGTTGTAGGTTTAAATTTATATAGACAGCTCGTTCTTTTGTTTCTGTCTGCTACTTCATATGTTAACTGACTAATTTACACTACAAAACGCACCGATGTTTCTAGTATGTTGTGGGAAATTTATCTTTAAAACATTTTATGGACCTTCTTTGCAAAAATGAAGTTTCGTTGTTTCGTAGCTATGGAGTTCTAACAACTTAGTTTGATTTTTGCAATTATGTAAGTAAAATTATTCCATACAGGTATTTATCGCCATTTGGAAGAACAGCCATGAAATGACAATGATTAGGTGAAAGCTGCGTCCGACATTTTCATTTGAAATGGACAACGGCATAAATCCATAGAAAAAGGAACAGACAAGAGTAAAATCGCGGAAGCTTTACAACAGAGAGACAAAATGGCTTCTAATACGAGGATCACACACACTTTTTTTCTTTTCTCAGCAACAGCAGCTAATGGAGAAGCATTTGAAAAGCCTGCAGATACGACACGGCGTTCCAGGTTACGAGCGCTGAAATTTCGTTTTCACTCATTATAAAGCACAATGGAAACGCGAGAGGTGGTACAGCATTTTCCACCTAATTATGTAAACAGAGCTTTGCTTTTTCCGCGTTGTGTATGGTTAACCAACTGCGGTAAGCGCTACTCATCTGTTTTAGTTCGCATCATTTGTTTTGTTGCGGTTTTCCGCCGTTTCAGAATTCGGCAGTCGCTAATTTGCTATTGCCCGTATCAGCTTTGAGCCATACTGCTCCGCCGTTAAACTTCTGAACTGAGTAACAACGCAGCAGTTTACAAATTAGTCCGCTTCTTGTACATACCGCTTTGTCACTTCCCTCTCCAATGAGAATCGACGCTAAATGAGACAGGAAAACAACTGGGGAAAAGACTTAAAAAGGTAGTAGATAGTTCTAATCCTAACATGTTTATCGTTTTATGTTATCACCTCCACTGCAATATTACTTTCACAGTATGGTAATAGCTAGTGAATACAACATGATTTTTCGACCTTCATCTGATAAGACTTAGCAGAAATCAAAATGCGCCACGACGTTGGTAACTGCAAGTCTAGTTTTATTACGCCATACTTATATTGTAAACAGAGAAAAATTTATAACATAAAGGCTAATCTCTAAAACAATATATTCGTATTTCTTTCAACGTTGAAAAGTATTAAGCTATATTCAGTTTAAAATTGGGAGGTATAGGTATTTTTCCTATTTATGTATACATCGTTTCTTAAATATGAGATGTAACGCAACTAAAGCTTGCCAACGAGGTATGTACGAAACTTCGGGTTACCTCGTTCGATTGAAGGTGACATACCACTTCCACCCCCGCAATGTACCTGCCGCTTCCACTGTTTAATTTCCCTCTACTTATTCACTGCAATATGCACACCTCGAGACGTTGTTAGATACCGTCGCCCTGCAATAGGTGTTACAATATATTCTACGAAAATAAATCTTCTGTGGAAAATTTCGTTGCGTGGCATTTTGATCCTATTTGTGAATAAACCTAATTATTTCGGCCCAGAGAGATAAACGACAAGGCTTAAACTATTTAAGGCTATATTAATGGTGCAGTAGATCGTGTTCCCGTTACCAAATTTCCTTCTAATTTCGGGGGTTACGTTTGGCATGATTTTAATAAAACAGTGCATCTACATTTTAGAAACTCGGAAAAATTATTAGCAACCTTACAACTTTCGAAAACTTCTGCTACCCTTAGTCAGCCCTTACACTATTCGGCTTATCTGATTAGCTAATATCTATGACCTACATTTATTCCTGCAAAATAAAAAAAAAAAAATAAATAAATAAATAAAAATAAAAAAAAAAAATGCTGTTTCACTCTTTGGATCAAAATATGGTATAAATCATGTTATAAATCCCCAAAACGAGATCAAAATAAAATTTCAGCCACAAAGCACTTCGACCCTTTTAATCACTATCGTTACCGTTGAATTCCGTAAGCGCATATTAATGGTTATATTTATATCATTTGATTTTAACAGCTTTGTATTGTAAGTAAATGCAACTACAGATTCTCTCAAAATAAATAGTTCAGAAATCCGTCACTCTCGAACATGTCGAGCTCTCGCTCAGTGCTACAGATAAATGGAAACAGATGAACAGCGAAGCGCGAAGGCAGGGTTTTCAGTGAAGGAACTGGTGTTTGGCACAAAACGTTGATTGAATGAACGACTGAACTACATTTTCGCTTTAGATGTTATGTAATACAAATCAGGAAATTGTAGGCAAATTAGATCAAAACTAATTATGAAGTTCCTGTTTATTCAGTGCATAAGTATACAAGAGAGAACATTTCTGAAGGCTTTAGTGTTGCCAACCCAGGCAGTGTATACATCGAATCCCCTCTTTAAAGGCACTAGAAAAGCACTAGAACTAACAAGTATCGTAAAAATTCGACCTCTCCGCCATTTAAAGTAGGAAATCTATTTATATAAAAAGTATATGAGGAAACTTGCAAGGTGACAATTAAAACGGCCCCTTACTTCTGGGGAGACCAAGCAGCAATACACGTGAGGACGACCATTAAGGATTTCTATAAACACTGATTAGCCATATTTTAAATCTGTTATTTTCCAGAGAACCAGATTAAGTGCAATTATTTGAGAAAAACACTAGCTTTTCGCTATGACACCAACTACATAAATCTGGCACCAGATCTGGTACCAAAAAACAGCATTGAGTTTTGACGTCAACGACGTATTGGTTTGATAACTGTTTTACATGATGGCTGTTAAAACCAATAACAGGAATAATTAAAGAAATGACATCTGTAAGTGCGTGTGGGAAACGTGAAGTCGTGACCCCGTGGATACCAACTGACCACCAGGGTCGTCTACCAACTCCCACTAGTGATACACAAAGTTTGACGAAGAGCGGCAGCATCCCCCACAGAGGCCTCTGACGGAGAGAAAGGTCATCAGCAAAGTACAGTTAAAATGACCCTCGGAGTCATCGCGATGCGATATGTGTGGAATGCGAGTCATAATAACCTAAGCTACTATCGACACGCTTTCTCGCCAAAATACCTCAAT